>JAUMIR010000016.1:4497500-5936502 GCA_030847615.1 Gambelia wislizenii
AACTACAAATCCCAGAATTAGATCGCATGGAGCATATATATGATGCTTCATTCTCTCCCTCCTTCAACGCATCATACTTCTTTTTGATTGATGGCCGTTCAAAACAATTTCCTTGCAATCAGTTTTGCAAAAATAATAATAGTGTTGCTGAACAGTTTTAAGTAGTGCAAGTTAGGAGTGCCTACTATATATATATATGTATATATATATGCAAAATTGAATTGCATGCAAGAATTGCTGAGGTTTTCTTTGCTTGGCCTTTTTGTTTTGTTTTTAACCACAGGGAAAAAAAACAAAACTTCAGATGTTGTTATGAATGTGCAAATATCTCTGAAACTTGCTGTTTACCAGAGGAGTCCTGCTTTCTCTTCTGCTTCTTCAGTTCGTTATTTCTGGATGTCAGACAGGGGTCTGTTGTATCATTAAACACACCAATTTACAGCTTTTCATTATACCAGTGATGGGTCCTTTTGCAGCCCCAATGAACAATGTGATTTTCCGGTGCTTCTAGGTTGGATCTTGTCTAAGAAAATTCTGGCTGATCCCAGCTTCCCTCATTCTTTATTTTCATATTTCTATATCACCGGTCTAGGATTCCCAGCCTGGACCTTTTTTTCCCATTTTCAAGGGGATGGAGAGGAATCTCAGAGCAAGAGCATGGTATTAAAAGTTACACATCTCAGTTGAGAACTAATGTGGTGTTGTGGTTTGAGCTTTGGATGAGGACCCTGGAGGCTAGGGTTCAAATCCCTCCTTAGCCGTGGAAACCCACTGGGTGACCTTGGGCAAGTCACACTCTCTCAGCCTCAGAGGGAGGCAAAGGCAACCCCCCCCCAACAAATCTTGTCAAGAAAACCAGGTGATAGTTTTGCCTGGAGTTGTCTAGGTGGTGAAAATACTCATAGAATTCGCTGGGAATACCTTTTGTCTCAACAGATCCTACAGTATTCAGAAGGGGGGGGGCAAATATCTCCAAAATCTATGTGGGAAAAGTCTTTGCAGCTTTTCCCGAAGTATTTTAAAATAATGGATGGGAATGCACATTACCGCTCATTTGGACAATTGATTTGGGATGCCGCACATTCTCGGAGAGGAGGGGAAGTGGACGGTGGATTGGTTGGACATGTGCAAGGAAGTGGCCAGAAGCGCCATTTTGGATTTTTGCATTGTCAATTGTGCACTTTTTTGCTGCTCTGAAGTGATCAAATACCGTTTTTAAGCAGGTCACACTTTCGCACCTTTGCTTTAAAGTAAAAAAAAAAAATACTGTGCAGCAGCGACAACATGTGGAGAAAAATAACACGCTAATTTACTCATCCACCATCTTGATTCTAGGTTGTGTGCACATCAAATGTGGATAGCTTTGCATACTATTGATGTTGCCAAAAGACCATGGAAACAAATGAATGCTGCTGCAAATTTGCAATAATGCACAGAAATCAGCATTATAGCCTGTCGTCTGAATGAGTGTCAACCCTTAAGGAAATGTAAAAAGAAAACATCAATTAAAGCATTCAATTATAACCCAGCTGAGATGTGAAAAATGTCTGAATTAAAAGGGTTTTACCTGCCTGTAGAAGGACAAACAGTTCAGCCTAGCTCCCCTAGTGGAAGGGAGTTCCACAGTCTGGGAGCAGCCACCAAGTAGGCCCTCTCTGGGTCACATCATAGAATCATAGAGTTGGAAGAAACCACAAGGGCCATCTAGTCCAACCCCATTCTGCCATGCAGGAATACACTATCAAAGCACTCCCAACAAATGGTCATCCAGACTCTGCTTAAAAACCTCCAAAGGAGGAGACTCCACCACAATCCCAGGCAGGGCAGCAACACTTCTGAAATGAAGATGTTTTTCAAAAGCCGTTTAAGAGGCTGCTGGGTTATAACTGAATGCATTTGTTGATGTTTTAGTCTTTATGTCTCCTTAAAAACAGGAACAATGCAGGCAGCATGATGCAGTTTGTTCATGTTCACTCCGGACTGAATGGCCTTAAAGGGGGCCACGCTTTTTCAATGACTACATCTACGGCCGCACTGGGCTCAAAATAATATAACAAGCAATTGCACGCTGCTGCACTTGGGAGCCCCTTTCAGTGCTTCTGTCGAGTGGGTGCCCAATTTTGTGCCCCTACGCCTCACCCCGGTGCCACCCCAGTTAATAGGATGTAAAGCAGGGTCCAAAATGTCAAGACAGAGCAAACAGTATTTTAGGTTTAAGTGGATTCTTTACTCTTGCTCTGCCATCTTCTCTCCTGTACCTGATTGATTCTACAAGTATGTTTCCCCCCACTTTTTTTTCCTTTGCAATGCTGCCCCAAAGCGGGAGATGCAGCTGGCACACAAAACAGCTGCCCAGCTGTGCAAGTCTCCAAGGATACCGGCAAGCTGTTTGCCTTGTCTGCAACGAAGAGACGGTCTTTTAAAAGCACCCACTTTCTCGCTTCTGCCCATTATACATCTGAAAAGGGCCCAAAGTCTTTCTCAACCCAATTCTTTTTCTGTTTTTACAGTTTACCTAATTGGCAATGCTCATTTTTAGCTAAGTTATCTCATTGGCAGCAATGGGCACAGAGCGTTTTCCAAGGCCAAAGCAAAGCCTTACTGCTTCTTAAGGCATTACTGTATTTTCAAAGCCACCTTGGGGGTGGTATACCCTCCAACTTGACAGGGACAGTCCCCAATTTGACAGGGATAGTCCCAATTAATCCTGTCATTCTGTTTTTTACCAGCTGCTTGTAAAATGCTCTGGTTTCTTTCTTCTCCTCTCCCCACTTCGTCCTCAGTTTACTTCAATTGCTGCAAACTGGCTTCAAAGTACAAAAGTAGTTAGCACTCCATTGACTCAGCAAGCAGAAAAGAGAGGAAAAGGCACAATCTTGCCCTTCCCAGTGGACTCGGGCAAAAGCAAACATCTGTATCTTCTCCTAACTTGTGTGTCCTTCCTCATTTAATAGCCTTTGCCATCTTGACCACACTCTGAGGTTGCTTGGCCACATGTGTCCATGGCCTTGTCTATGCGAGGCCAAAAAAAGCCCCAGATTGCTCTGTAATAATGGCAAATTGTAGCAGTTGCGATTTGTCTTAATGTGTTTTTTTAAGCAGGCATAAACCACCTGTGAATCAAGATGGAAGAATTAAAAGCTAAGAGGAAATAAAAAAGTAGATACAAGAAGACAATTGGCTCCTTTTCATTTTTGGTGACAGCAGGAATTTCCAAATGCTCCTGCCTGCCGGTGGAAAGCGATTTGGCTCTAAGTACCAGAGAGGATGTATTTTTTACAGGCTCCCGCCTCTGCAGTCATGGTTTCTTATTGATTTGGAGAAGTGTGGTATTCAAAAACACACAGAGACAAAACCCCAAAGGAAGTCAGACAAGGGAGAAAGAGAGAGAAATAGCAACCTCTCCTCCCCTCATGATAACCACAAGTTTCTCTAAGGGAGCAGAAACTTACTGGCAATGCTGGGAAACGAGACGGTTGGCCAAAGAAACCCCAAAGAGAGGGGAAACCCACCCGCCTGAGATGAAGCGACACTTGGCTGCCCACAGTAACAAGAGTTTCAGGGGTTTGTTCTGACTTTGGGGTGAGATAAACAAGACCCAAAAAGCTGCTCTACAAGGCCTTTTGAGGTCAAAACTGTGTGTCCCCCCCTCTCTTACACACACACCACGACCACAGCATGACAGGTTCAACAATCTGATAAGCAGTTTAAAAAAAATGTTTTAGGTCACTAGTCCTCAAAGCTGAAAACACACCGGTAACGGAGAACAGAGGCACATCAGGGGTTCCCTTTTTATGTTAAGAACTGAACAGAAAGGGGGGATTTTGCCTGGATTTCTCTGCACACAGCAGGAGTTGGCACTGGTGGGAAATTCTCAGGGCAAGTCAAGCCCATTCCCTCTAGAGGTTTGCATTCCTCACCATTATTGGTTACACTACCTAAGGCTGATGGGAGTTGCAATCCAAGAGCATTGTGAGTGCCACACTTTCCCCACTCAAGATAGATGAACTGAAGCCCCATAGCTCCTGTGTTTACTGCAAGGATGAGACATCTGCAGATCTCCAGAGGTGGTGGACTGCAATTCCCATCAACCATTGGCTGTACCAGACAAGGCGGCAGGGCACTGTAGTCCAATATCCTCTGAAAGGCCACACATACCTTAGCGCAATTGCAGGAGTGGGAATCACAGAGCTGCCTAGATGTTAATGGACTGGAACTCCCAGCATTGCTGGCTAGGGATGCTGGGAGCAAGAGTTGCACAAAACTGGGAAGGCTCCATGATGTCCACAATCTTATGAACTCACCACGGGCTTCACCCAGAGTGCCTTTACCTTAAATAAGCCCAGGTGGTGGAAGAGGAAAGAGAATAGAAATTACGGGGCATTCCTTCTTGGTCAGGATAAGACAGCTGACCAGGGTTTTCTTGTGCTATTTAGCTACATTTATCGGAGTTTGGGACTAGTATGGCTGGCGGGGGAATTTTGGGAATTGTGATCCAAAGAGAACGTTCCCAAGTTCTGAATATAACACTATATATTATGTAATCAGTTCATCATCACACAGCTACAGGGCGAGTTACTCCATCAAATAACTTGGATGGGAGCAATCCCCTGAAATTCAGAGTTACTGTTTAGTATTTTAAATTAGCTCAGTGGTTGCCAACCGAGTTGCCGGACTACAACTCCCATCATCCCACAAGAAGCAGCAGCATCTGAAAACTCAGGGTTGTGATTTGGTACTTTGGGTTAGCTACAACTCCCAGCACCCTCAACCAGCATCACTTGAAATTCAGAGTTGTTGTCTGGTGTTTTAAAGTTACTTCAGCGGCTCAGAGCCAGGTTGCTGGATTACAACTCCCATCACTCCCAGCCAATCCACACAATGGTCGAGGTTGTGGAAGTCGTAGTCTAACAATATCTAGAGACCTGAGATTGGAATAAACTACCCATGGAGTTAGCTCACGCAGCCAACGGGGAAAATTGTTCAGTGTGAAGATCGGCACCCAGCCCTTTCCTCTCGGCTGGAACTGAGCCCACCAAAACTGGAGACTTTGAACCCTCGTCTAAATATGGGGACCCAGGGCCCTGCTTTTTGGAAACCCCATCTATTCCCTACCCACTGCTAGACACCCATGGATCATGTCCACCCCTTCCCAGAGCAACTGGTTTTCTGAGGATGGAGTTTTTTAGCTCCAAACAAGGTGGGTCTGTATGGTAGCTGTGCCTTTAGGTATAGGATCACACATGTTCTGTGGCTTTGGGGTGTGTGTGTAATTGTCTGTTTTCCTGTTAATATTTGTGCCAGGAGGCAGGGCCCCCAGGAGTGGCCATGGGCCACATTATTCCCATTCCGGCCTTAAAATATGCTACTAAAATAAAGAAAGCATGGGGAAAATTTGGGGCCATTTTTGTGTGTTGAGAGCTCCACTGCATTGGGATCAGAATACTTTAAGGCTCTATGGTTTGCAACAGATTGGTACATCACAGGGAGAAAGAAAGAAAGAAAGAAAGAAAGAAAGAAAGAAAGAAAGAAAGAAAGAAAGAAAGAGTAAATTCAATTCCTTCAACTCTGAACTCTCCCAACCCCTGGTTTATGGTACTCAAGGAAACCACCAGCAAATTAACTGGTCCAACAGTGCCACCTGGTGGCTTCAGAAGGCAAAACAAGGAATTTATCACATCCTAAATATTTGGGGAGATCAGTTACTTAAATCTTGTACTTGGAGATCAGTTACTCAAACCCTGTACTTGGTGTTAATGTGGAGTCACCATGGTGTAGTGTCCTGAGCATTGGACTAGGATTCTGGGAGGCCAGGGTTCGAATCCATGCTCAGCCATGGAAACCCAGTGGGATGACCTTGGGCAAGCCCCACTCTCTCAGCCTCAGAGGAAGGCAACAGCAAACTGTAAAAAAGGACCCTTGAACTGGGAGGATATCCTCTAGGCTAGGGCCTTAATACCTGGAAGGTAACCGATCCCATCTGATCTCAGAAGCTAAACAGGGTTAGCCCTGGTTAGTGCTTGTATGGGGGATGACCAAAGAATAACCCATCCTAGAGCTAAATTTCAGAGGATGAGAATGGCAAATCACTTCTGAGTATTCCTTGCCTAAGGAAGTCCTATGACTTGGCAGGAGGTTGGACTGGATGGACTTTGTGGTCTCTTCCAACTCTACGATTCTATGAAATTAATGGCGTTGCTATAAGTCAACAGGTGATGAAGGTGCACACACACACACACACACACCTATAGGCTCACCATAAACTCATTCCCAGGATGCTAGTCCTTGTGTGGACCAGTGAGCGCCCAGGTTGTGTCCGATTACAAACCACATCATCCCCAGCCAGCACTACCAGTAGACAGCAATGATAAGAAATTTACTGTGGTGGCAGTCAGGAGATCCAAGTTTGGGAATGGATGTTGCAGGTGACATGGCAGTTTCTACACACAAGGAAAAAACCCCTCTAAATTTCCTAAAGGCACCAGGATCTTGTCTGACCTTGGAAACTAAGCATGGTCAGGCCTGGTTAGTGCTTGGGTGGGGGATCACCAAGGAATACTAGGTGCTGTAGGCTTTATTTCAGTGGAAAGAACTGCCAAAACCACCTCCTAGTGTTCCCAGCCTAAGAAAACCCATTGAAATTCATGGGGTTGCCAGAGTTCAATGGGTAACTTGAAGACAAACACACGCAAAGATGAGGTCTGCTCTCTGTCTCCACCAGAGGCTACCTCACAGAGTTGTTGTCAGGACTAGGTAGAGAGGAGAGCGATGTATGTTTGCCTTGATTTCATTGGATACACATGCAAACAATAAATAATAAAAAAGAAAGAAAGAATACCATTATGGGCAAGGGAGAAAAATATCTCTACCCACCAATAGAGTCAAGCAGCACCAGTTGTTATAAAAGAAAACACATTTATTTTCCAGTAACCATAAAAAAAATCATAGAGTAACAAATGCAGTGTAACCAACCAGTAAACTTCAAAATGCGCAAGGATGCCCATTCGCGCATGTAACGCTACAAACACTTTATTCTTCCCAGCAAAATAATCTGTGTTTCATTGTCATCTAATAGGAGCAGAGAAAATACCACAGTTGCATTTGAAATTGTTTAAACCAAACAAGTCAGAGGGGAAAAGATCATTTTAGCTCACGCTGCCTCCTTCCCCGTTTTCAACGTTGCACATGCTCTCGGTCCAGTAACCCCATTAAGAATACATCTGGGGCAGAGGTTTTCCCCCAATCTGTTCAATATAAATACAAAGACAAAGAAAGATCGCTGGTTTCTTAAAGGTGGCCTTACATGGAAGTAAGTGTCACAAAGTCTGGGGGATTTATTTGCGAGTGAGTCACTACTCTTGTTGGAAAAAATCTGTACATGCTCAGATTCCACCATGGATTTTACACCCCTGCTAAGGTGAAAAAGATATCTCCATTAATACAAATGGATGGGGACGTGATGCGCTCTGTATAGTCCAAAGCATATGCATTAGTTCACACCACCCATATATAATCAGAATAAAATCCAAATGAAATCAGAAACTTTTGAGTTCTGAGCTGTGTTCCCAATTATTTTTACAGCCTATGCTCCTGTGCCTTTAATGGAGGTTTGGTGGACAGGCCCAAACTGTAACATAGATGCTTATATCCACACTCCATAAAGCTCCTGGTTTCTTAAAAAAAACACAAGCCACTGTTAATGGCACAGGAGCACACCTGCCTATCATATGGCAACCCTAGACTTTGTGTCAGTTCTTTAGTTTCTGCACCTTGAACAAACCAGACAATGAGTGAAGAGAACTGAGGTTTCTGGCTCTGAATAATGTTAAGTTATTTCTGCAACTAAAAGCTCTGTCTTCTTTCTGATAACCTGGACCACTGTTTTGAAAAGAAACACCATTTAAGCATTTATTTATAACACACATAGTCACGAATCTAGTAGCATTTCTTTCAAATGCATCAATGTAATTCCAAGACATATTACATGAAAAGCCTAATAGAAAGATTTTAAGTCATCAAAATCCTTACACTCAATAGGAAAAATTTAAAAGGCATCCTCAGTTCCTGTTATGATGAAAGTAATTACTGTATGTTTCTTTCCAAACTAGCGCTGCACACTTACCAGAACCAATGCACTCTATATCTTACAATCCCTTGTCTTGAACAGTAGCGACCATAAAAAGTATGCACACTTTTCATAGCGTAGAGGCAAATGTGATCACTTGCTAATGTCCTTAAACCAGATTTTTGTTAAAGCCAGAGGCACAGAACTCAGGGTAATAAGTTGGCAACTCCCATTTCCAAACAACCCACCTCCATTCCTTGGGATTCGCAGACTTGTTTGAACATGCAACTCTTTGTATCCCTTCCCTTTCAACATTGCAAAAGCCGAAAACGCCAAGGGAACAACTTTAGCAAAATCCAGCAAAACCACAAGAGAGAAAATACTTTTATAAAGGGATGTCGGAGGGATTTTAAACATCAGGTGAAAAAATCCCCCAGACCAAAAATCCAAGCCACATGTAAAAAACCTTTTAACAGCAAAGGTTCTGCAGTCAACCCATAATAAACTATTTTGAAGTCTAAAAGAACAATTCTAAAAAACCTCCAATATGAAATTATTTCCCAGCGAGGGAACTGCCCTGCTTTAGACCTCCCTGGATTATAGTGAGAAAGAAAATTGGTTAACACAATTGGAACTACTGAGAAATAGCTTGGGCAGAATCAAAGGGTTTCTCTCTAAAATCACCCAAGATTGCTCTTCCAACCATTTATAAAATACACAAATACCCTATTGTAGATTTCCTTTGGAAGCTGCTTCACAAAGACTTAATTCCATATTTTAGAGCCATCGCTCAGCTCCCAGATAAAAGACAAAACAGTATAGAACTCACATGGAATAAAGCTTTCTCCTTTCCAGAATTGGAAGTTTCACAATGTACTCAAAATGGGAACAGTTAATTCTCACTAGAATTAATGGGAGGGATGCATCACTACAAAACAACTGTATTCCACCTGAAAGCAATCCTTATTTAGGACAGTTAGGGTTCATCTCACAATTTCATGGCCACTGACTTTGGAAACAACTCATGTCCTGCCAAGTAATCCATTCAGGCCCACCTCTCTTTATTTTGCTCCTGTGCAGCAACATAACGGGATGAAATTCAACAGGGAAACTCACCCTCCCTATTGCATTTCTATACCAGCGCAAAGCCTTATTAGTTGGCTGCTGTATGTTGAAAACGTAGAGGCATCAATTCTGCTTGTTTCCAAATAGGGTAGGTGACTTTCAATCTTCTTTGGATTGTGGTTGCCAACTTTTTAGCCTTCCTCTGCAACTATGCTATTTTCAGGATCTGGCATGTTCAGCGGTCTGCGGAAATGATATGATCACCTGCTAAATTCCTAAAGAGCAAGGAAAGGCATCATGCAGCTGCCCAGATGTTGCTGGACCACACCTGCTACTAGCATCCCTCCTGTTGTGAGTTGCAGTCCAACAATACCTGAAACTTCCTCTATAGATCCCTTCCCAAACTTAACAAAGGTCGTCCCAAATGCAGTTGCCAACATTCAAAATATATAGCCTAACCTGTGTTACTCAGTTTGTTCTGCAGCAAGGTGAGACTCTGTACTCTTATTGGGCTGTGAGGTTTTGGTGATGTATTTACTTTCTGTTCTGAATTGTATTTAGTATGCCTTATCCCATCCTGAGATCTCCAGGTATCAATTGTGACACAAATAATGCCATTTTAAAAAATACAACAAGGAACCTGTCAGTAGCCTGCAGATCAAGGTGTGGCAGCGAGGGCAGAGGAGCCGGGCCGGTGAAATACTTGGCCACTCTGCTCTCAAGAAAACATGGAGCATGGCTTCAAATCCTGGGCTTAGGGGCCTGGTGATCAAGCTCAGAGAGGAAACTGGCTCCTTGTTTTCTGGAATGGGGTTAGTGGATCCTTTTCCTCACACAGGACTAGAACCTTGATTTACAACAACAGATTTTGTCCACTTAAGACATTGCACGCCTGATGGGTTCCCTTCCTTGCTTTTTTTCAATGTTGACCCTTATTTTGTATTATAATACAATTGTCATCCTCACATCTGTTCATACAAAATCTGAACTGTATTCATCCAGTATTATATGTCTGTTGCATTATGACTAATAGCAATAAAAAAAAGGTATACAAAACGATTACAAAATTATAAATTAAATAAACCAGTGAACGATTAAATACATCCATCTTTGCATGCATTTTCTATTCTTTAACTTCCAAAGTATTACGATAAACTTTTAATGACTTTCTAGTTCAACTTTTTTATCCCAACGTGTCCCATAAACCAAACTTTCTTTGAACCACCTGTATTAGCAGACCTCTCTGAATTCAATATTATGAGTATTGACTACTCTCTAGGTCTAATCCACACGACAGAAATAATGCAGTTTGAAAGTGGATCATTTGCCATAGCTCCTTCCTATGGAATCCTGGGATGTGTAGTTTCGCAAGGCCTTTTGCCTGCTCTGCCAAAGCGTGCCGGTGCCTCCCCAAACTACAAATCCCAGGACTCCATAGGAAGGAGCCATGGCAAATAATCCTGTTTCAAACTGGATGATTTGTGCAGTGTGGATGCACCCTATGTCTTCAATTTGATCTGTAGACATCTAATAATGGAACGGTTAGAAATGTCAACAAAGTTAGTTATCATCCAGTCCTTTTTTTAATGTTCTGGCTTCTTTTTTTCTTTGGAAAGGGACAGGATGCACATCAAAGGTCTACGTAGGAGTAGGGCCTCTCCTGCCAATTCCAGCAGGGCTGAAGTGACCCTTGGGGAGAGGAGGCGGAGGAGGAAGAGGGGGGAAAAGAAGCCAGGGGAGCCAAGGATTGTGGGGTCTCCCCTCCACGGGGACAGAGGAACCGAGGGTAGGTTGCGGACTGGGGCCAGTTGAGGCTCATCGGGTACGGTTGAGGCTGTCCCGAAACCGAGGCAGCCAACAGGTACCTGGCAGGAGGAGGAAGAGGAGGGTAAGGAAAGTAATAAGGGAGCCCTGTTGGTGGTGGCTCCGGGAAACACGGTGGAGGTGGTGCAGCGACAGGATTGGGAGTCGCCGGGGGTCTCCGGACGCGTCTCCGCCGGCGGTAGTTCCCCCGCTCAAACATATCGTGGAAGGCCGGATCCAGGGTCCAAAGGTTGCCCTTGCCCTGGGCTTGTGGCCGGGGCACCTTGACGAAGCACTCGTTGAGGCTCAGGTTGTGCCGGACGCTGTTCTGCCAGCCTTTCTCGCCCAGGCGGTAGTAAGGGAAGCGCTGGGCAATGGCGCGGTAGATGGCACGGAGGGGCAGGCGGCCTTCGGGGCTCTCCCGCAGGGCCAGGGCGATCAGGGCCACGTAGGAGAAAGGCGGCTTCCTCGCGAGGAGGGCAGGATCCGGGACGGCTTTGGCGGGGTGCTCCAGGGTTGCCTCCGAGCAGGTCCCCCCATCGGTGGCTTCTTTCTCCATGGCTGGTCTCCTCACACCTAGATTCATAGAGTCATACAGTTAAGATACCCCCAAAGGCCATGCAGTCCAACCCCCTGCCTTGCAGGAACACACAATCAAAGCACTCCCAAGAGATGGCCATTGCCTCTCTTTAAAAAACTCCACAGAAGGACACTCCACCACACCCTGAGGAAGCCTATTCCACTGTTTAACAGCTCTTACCATCAGGAGGTTTTTCCCTAATGTTTAGGTGGAATCTCTTTTCCTGTAGTTTGAATCCATTGTTCTGTGTCCTAGTCTCTGGAGCAGCAGAAAACAAGCTTGCTCCCTAAACTCAGAGTTGGGAGAAACCCCCAAAGGCCATCCAGTCCAACCCCCTGACCTGCAGAAATACCCAATCAAAGCATGACAAGCCTGAGTAGCTTTAAAAAAGCACTAAAGACGGATCTCTTTCCGCAGGCCTTTCCTAATTAGATCCTGGCCTCAGGAGATCCTGGCCTCTTTTAGACCGCTGGCTATTTATTGTATTTATTGTTTTTAAAGGTGATTTTAGACCGTTGCTTTTAATTTACATTTGTTTAATATTTTTTTATGGGGGAGGGTGGGGCTGGGGGGTGTTTAGGGATTTTTATCTGTATTGTATTTTAATTTTGTAAGCTGCCCCGATTGTTTTAACAGAGGGGCGGGGTATAAATAAATATTATTATTATTATTATTATTATTATTGCCAACAGATGGTCATCCAGCCTTTGTTTAAAAACCTCGAAAGAAGAAGACTCCACCACACTCCGAAGGCAGTGCATTGCACTGCAGAACAACTCTTACTATGGAGAAAGTTCTTCCTAATGTTTAGATGGAATCTCTTTCCTGTAGTTTGAACCCACTGCTCCGTGTTCTAGTCTCTGGAGCAGCAGAAAACAAGCTTGCTCCATCCTCAGTATGATCTGTCTACACAGAAGGAAGGAAAAAATAAGGGAAGGAGAGGGGAGATTTGGCCCATACCAAATGACCCTCTTCCTGGCTTCCTCCTCTCTCCATCCCAAACTGGTTCTTGGTTCCAAAACCCCAAGGTTTGGATGCTGTCCCACACCTTTCCAAAAAGAGGGCATGAGAAAGTGGTGGTTTGGGACTACAGCTCCCAGAATCCACCTGCCAGCATGGCTCCTTGTAAAACTTACCTTGGGTTTTCATTTTTCTCTTTTTAAACCACCAGCCCCCGCTTTTATGTGTCAGGTTTTTTAAAAAAAGAAAATTCAATTGGGATATTTAGAAAGGTAAATTTCGCAACTTGGATCGGACCAACCAGAAAAAGCTGGAAAAGTTACTGGTTTTGGATTACAACTCCCAGATTCCCCCCGCCAGCATGGCTTTGTAAAACCTATCTTGGCGTTTGACTTTTCTGTTTTTTAAACCACCACTACCATTTATGTGTCATTTTTTAAAAAGATAAATCAGTTGGGATATTTAGAAATATAAATTTAACAACTTGGATTGGACAGACTAGGAAAGCTGGAAAAGTTACTGGTTTTGGATTACAACTCTCAGAATCCCCAACCAACATAGCCTTTTTTACTTCTGCTGGAGTTTTATTATCTAAAAGAAAAAGTTTAACCCTTTTAAACTTTTTTGGGGGAGAAAACAATATAAATATCTTAAAGCTACTTCCGCATTTCTTTTCTCTCTCTCTCCCTCCTTTTCACAAATATCTAGAAACTTAAAATGTCACACCTGACTTAGGCAGGCAAGACCTTGAAAAGTCCCAAAATAATTCGGCCAACCTAATTGCTTGGCCTTCTGCTTGGTTTTTTCTTATTTATAGGAGTGACAGTTCATATTTTTGCTGGGTTACAGTGAAAAAAACCATTTAAGAATGGACATTCCCCATCTGGAGTAGCATGACCAGAACTTGGCAAAATAACTTTAGACCACAGCTTGCAGAATCTCCCACCTACTGGCTGTGGATTTGGGGAGTTGCAGTCCAGAAAGAAAAGAGCCAATGTGGTGTAGCATGTGGTTTAGACATTAAACTCAGACACCATGAGGCCAGGGTGTGAAACTCTGCTTAGCCAGTGGAAACCCACAGGGACCCTTGGGCATGTCACACTCTCTCAGCCTCAAAGGAAAGCAATGGCAAACCCCTTGGGAAGAGATCTGGCCAAGAAGCCCTACGACAGTGGTGTTCAACCTGTGGCCCTCCAGGTGTTTGGAACTCCCAACACCCAGAAACCTGAGCCAGCTGGTCCAATAGTCAGGAATTCTGGGAGCTATAGTCCAAAACACCTGGAAGGACATCACTGCCCTAGGATAAGGTTGCCAGAAGCTGGAGTTGAGATGAAAGCACATGCCAAAAAGAATTATTTTCCCAAGTGGTGCCCAAAACCGAGACATGCCTTACCTCTCCAAAGTGCTCTCGTGTGCAAAATGCTTTCCTGGTTGGTGTTCAAGCAGAGATGGAAGCGCTCAGAATAGCTCTGCACAACTTTGGCTTTTGTGTTCCCATCCAGATCTTACTGTCTGTTGGCATCCAAAGGCTATCAAAGGAGGGACGTTTTTCTCTCCATCAGAAAATCCAACAGGTTATATCCATCTCTTTTAAAACATCCCTTCTGGAACCAGACCTTTGCATTTCAAATGCAGAATGGAGAGGTTTCCACTCGGTTGCAATTTCTTCCCAGTGCGCAAAATTCCTGGATGGATTTCCTCCCCGTCTTTTACACCAAATTTGCCTGCTTTTCCAGGCCAACTCGCTGGTTTTGCCCCACACGTGCCAGATTCCTGGGCAGGGCTACACGCCTCTGCCCTCTTCTTAATGCCTGTCCCACACTGTCTGGATGACTTTTTTTTTTTAGTTTGGGGTTCAGAGGCGGGTCACCAAAATATGTAACCATTTGGAAATGCTCAGCCAGGGCTTGCCAGTCAAAACAATCCTCAAGGGAAAAAAAGAAAATGTGCTCACACATCCCAGCAACAACCTGACCTGGGCTTTTGAGCTGAATTTGAATTTAGGACTAACTTCCAGCACTGTTTTCCAGGCAACGGTTGAAATACAGTTGTCCCTCTGTATCCACGGATTTGGTATCCACAGATTTAAGTATTCATGGCTTAAAAATATTCTTTAAAAAATAATAATCCAAAAAGCAAACCTTGATTTTGCCATCTTATATAAGGGACACTGTTTTGCTAAGCTATTGCATATAGTGGGAGTTGAGCATTCATGGATTTTGGTCTTGGAACCAAACCTCAGCAAATATGTAGGGACAACTGTATAAGCATGTCAAGAAAGGAACAGTGAAGCAGAGGCCAAATGTCCTTTCCCCTCCTCTACCTTCGCTTTATGACATACTTAGAATTAATATAAAATGCATTTGAAAAAGTGTTCCAGAGCATGTGCAGAATTCTGCTCCCCTAGCATGCTGAACATACATTATAATGGCCATTTCCATATAGCCAAATACTTGGTGAGTCTAACTGTGAGCAAGTATTGTAGCTGTTTCTCTAGGGCCAGATGTAAAGTATATTCCAATTAATTATTGAATCATATAGACTCATAGAGCTGGAAGAGACCACAAGGGCCATCTAGTCCAACCCCCTTCGGCCATGCAGGAATACACGATCAAAGCACTCCCAACAGATGGCCATCCAGCCTGTTTAAAAACCTCCAAAATGAGTAGATTTACTGGCAACCTGTATTCTGACAGATGTTGCATCTGTCATATAGAATCATATATATAGAATCATAGAGCTGGAAGAGACCACAAGGGCCATCTAGTCCAACATGGAAGTAGAGACCTTGAATCATCTTCTTTTCCATTGTAAATTCTATACCCCAAATTGGCATGATATAATTTTTGGTCAGGATGATGAAAATCTTGTATGTAAAATTTTTGATAGAAGGCAAATGCCCAAAGGTTACCTTGGCTGTAGCCAAATTCCTCTCTGAAGCTGCAAAAATTAAAACCCTTTATGTACAAAGAAATGGCTAGAGTTGCAATTTAGGATTTCATAGGTTTTTGTCATATGCCGGTTTCATTCTTGATTGTTTTTACTGTTTGTAGTGTTTCTCTCGCCTCTTCCCAGCTAGCTCGAAAATATCTGGTATTCAGAACGTATGGAAAATAGCTGCCAAGAGGGTTCTAGAGCATAGCCCATGTGGTTTCCAGGACAGGTTCAAGAAGTGTGCGAGTCATGTTTGCTGAAGCTCAGATCGGTGGGCTTTATAATTTCCTGGCTTGCTTGCCTAGAAGAACTGAGAATTTAAATGATGATGATGATGCATACTTAAGCTGCCTACTTTGGCCAAGTCACAACACACTGTGTTGCTGCCAGGGTGCCTGTATACAAAACCTAAAACACAAAACACAACCTTGCCTAGTATTTTCCTTCAGACTTGGCAGGATTTGTTCATTGCTAATGAGTATTAGGTAATGGGTAATTAGAGCAAAATAAGCAGGAGGAGGCAGCAGTACAACAGGTTTGCCCGTCCTAAGTATGGGGGCAAAGGTACTGTAGTTGAGCCTTTGAGAAGGAAGGAGGTATTGCTGAGAATCTAGTCCAGCCCTCAAGCTGCTCTCACTCCAACTCCCATCAGATCAAGCTACTATGGCCAAGAAAAAGGAGGCTGATCTAGCAGATGTGTGTGTTTGTTTCAGCACCATAATTATGCCCTTTAAAAATACAGTTGTCCCTCCACATTCACGGATTTGGCATTCACGGTTTTAAGTATTCGCGGTTTGAAAATATTCTTTAAAAAATAATAATCCAAAAGGCAAACCTTGATTTTGCCATCTTATATAAGGGACACCATTTTGCTGTGCCATTGCGTATCATGGGACTTGAGTATTCACGGATTTGGGTATTCACGGGGGGTCCTGGAACCAAACCCCAGCAAATGTGAAGGGACAACTGTAATGTTTTTAATAGTACGTTTATAAGAACTGTTCATTTCCTACGATTAGTCTTAGTTGCTACTCATCAGCTCACCAGTGAACTCTATTAGGTCTCTCGGCACAAGATACAGGGTCTTTTATGTGGTAGCCCCATCTTTAATCATCGAATATATAATTTAATACCAAGGTCAGGATTGGCCACGCCATTGTTTTCCAATTTCTACGTATGATTCTGAAAGCTGGACAGTGAAGAAAGCTGTTCAGAAGAAAATCAACTCGTTTGAAATATAGTGCTGGGGTTCAATGAATACTATCGGCTACTAAAAAGACAAAGAAATGGGTCCTAGGGCAAATTAAGGCTGAACTCTCCCTAGAAGGCGACTGAGATGGTCGTACTTCGGACAAATCACAAGATGTGACTCATTAGAAAAGACAAGAATGCTTGGTAAAGTGGAAGGTGATAGGAAAACTGCATTACAGACTCAATCAAGGAAGCCACGGCCCTAAAATTCATAATATCACCCTAAATCGAAGTCAATTTTAACTTGGTGACAATTAACCACCACAACTCATCGTTATGGAACACATTTCCCTAGGATGTACATGTTGGTTTTGACATGAGCCATAAAGATCCGGATCTTACAGTCAGCTGTTTAAATTCATTGCCTGCCCTTCAAACAATGACTTCAAGGCAACATATCTTCAACTTTGCCTGCACAACAACCCTGTGAAGTAGGGCATTATATAAAAAAAGACTGCCCCAGAGTCACTGTGAGTACAGGGACTTAAACCTGGATCTACCAAGTCCCAATCCAACTCTCTAGCTCAGGGGTGCAGAAGGTGAGGCTCCCCAGCTGGTGTTGGACTGCAAGCCCCATCAGCCCCAGGCAGCCAAACCAATGCTAACCACTACACCAGATTCAACTTAAATGAATTGTTCCCACATAGAAGGATGGGAAATGAGGCTGCCATAGCTTAAGGGGAAATTGCAGCTCTGCTTATCAACAGCGAACAGATGAAATACTTATTCATACATATCACAAACTGTGGAACTCGCTGCAACAAGACATACTGATGGCCTCCAACTTGAGCAGCTCTGAAAGGGTGTTAGACAAATTCTAAGAGGTTAATGCTCTCATTTTAAAATGAATTTTAAATGAATCTGGGTAGAATCTTATTCTACCCGGATGTTTTTGATTAAAGGGTGACATTTTATTTGTTTAAACAAATTCCGCTTGATAAACTACTTTGGAAAGCTTTGCCTAAAACAACCAGCCAAACAACAACATCATAATCAATGCCATTTACAACAATAAATACTTAACTTCCTACATTTCAGTTCCTCTTGGGTTCCTTTGAATTTTTCCAGTGGTTTCAAAATACAGTAAAGTCTAGAAGAAAGAGGCAAATGCAAGGGAAGACAAGATTTTATCTACCAAGTAGACTTGCCCAAATGCTTGGGCAATTGTGTCGCCCACCAGATCCCACAGGACGCAGGGAATACTAAACAAGTCACATCACTGTCAGCCATCTGCACAAATTAGGCAGGTTGACACAACCGGATCACTGCAAGGCAGGGGAACTTGTGTTAACAGTGGGGGTGGCCAATACATCCTCAAATGACCTCTTTCATCACCCAGGGCCAAAACATTGCGCCTTTTTGATCAGCGGGGATTTTGACATCATGTGCCTTGCCACCCAGGTATCCATTTCCCCTCCAAGCTTACCTGCATTCTTCACAGTGGCTGGTGTGTGGGTCCGCTCCATCCCTCCAACAATATCTGAGGAGCTCCTCCTGTTTTAAGGCAATGTATTCTGAGGATGGCTTGACTGGGCAATCAAGATCCGTTAGCTTTACACAAGCCCTGCTCCCAGAGAAGAAAACTCCTAGAACTGGTTTGTAAGTAAGGACCAATACATGTTAAGATTCTGCATTGGGCGCTGCCAATGTGGTTTTGTTGTGATGAACGTGATGTGCTCCAAAATTTACTGCTACTCCATTGAGAACAGCACTAGTTTGGTTGCACAGAGTTAATCCGTCTGTCTGGACTGTACCAGTTTTGGCTGCGGGAAGGAGATTTATATGACAGAATTCGCCTTTGTTTTAAAAAAAAAACAGATGTGAGAAATTTCTTACCAATGTTTCCTACACGGAGGGAATTTTTGTGTTTTAGAAGCATTCTGTCTTTTGAGTCCCCAAATTAAGGGATTTTAGGGGGAAATTGGCTATAAAAATAGTCATGCATGCAGAAAGCTAGCCTGGGAGGTTTCTGACATACTAGCTTTCTAAAAGCAGGGAATTTCTCCCACTTCTGAAAAGTAGAAAAGGTCATGTGAACCACACGCCTTGTGTTTGAAGCCGCAACTCCATAGCGTTAATCTGTCATGGGGTAAATAGTTAATTTACTTTTTTCAGTGTTTATTTATGCCCTGCTTGTTCTGCCCCCTTGCTTTCTCTTACCTCAGTGTCTCCCTGTCTTAAACTCACTTGGGTAGTGGATCAACCATCACCAGAGAGCCAGGTTCAAATTACCATTTGTGTGAAAAGATCACAGGATACTTTCACGCCTAACCTACCTTTCAGGGTTGTTGGGAGGACAAAAATGGGATGAGCCACCATATGCGCCAACCCTGAAGTACTTACAAGGAAGGGGAGAGTAGACTATCCCCTCTTTCCTTGACCTTGAAACGACACACTTCTAATCCTGGGAAGACATAGAAAGTATTGCTTTGATTTATACTGTCTGTAAGCTTTTGGGTTATGTTTATGTGTATGAGAAACTGGACGCAAAATGCTACAGGTTGACTCCCGTATCCAAAGGGGAATACGTTCTAAGACCCCCCCTGGATACCTCAAACTGTGGATAATAGGGAATGCTATTAATTTTCAATGAGAAGTTGACCATAGAATTGCATTGGAGGACCTAGAAATGCCTAGAGAGAACATATATTTTTGGGGCTTGGATAAGTGAAACCACAGATACCAAATCCGTGGATACAGGGAGGGTCAACCTTCTCCCCAATAATAAAGCGATGGAACGCAGTGCTTGAGATTTCAACTATGCTTTTATTCTTATTGGGTTTTTTTATAATGAAAAATAATCTCTCAAAACACAGAACATAAACCTTTGGGAGGAAATTGGAGGCGGGGGAGGATGAGGATGAGAGAACAAGAAAAAAACAGTAATTCCCCACCTCCCCAAAACACAAAAAATTGTTTACAGGGTTGGATTTTCCCACCCCCTTAAGAAGTCCACAGTCATAATCAATGAAAAGTATAACTTTTCCCTATTGGGGGGAAAAAATATTTCCCCCTTCCCAACCCAATAATGAATGTGATCCCCCCCACCCTAAAATTCAAGCCTCACAGGACACAGTGGATTTCTGATAAAGAATAAAGAATAATTCCTGAAGGCAGTTGCTTGTACTGTACATTCACCAAGGAACTAGTCCTCATGGAGTATTCTCAGAGCAGTCTGCAGGACAGGAGGCATCGCAATGGCGTGCACCTGGAACCGCTACGTGGAAAGCGTCATCGTTTTTAAGTGTCCAAAATCTTCAGTACACAGTGCACACATTTAAAATGTTCTCAGGAAGTCGCAAAGCTGACGGGATACATGCGACCATTTTTAAACACAAACGTCTTTCTGTTTAGAATCAACAGTCATTTCAACTCCAGTGTCTTCTCAAGAGGAGGAAAAAAAGAAAAATGGACCTTATCATACATACAGTTTCTCCTCGCGCCAGTTTTTGAAGAAGTAGGCGATTTTAAAAAACAACAACAGCAATAACAAGATGAGCAGAGTGTCATAAACTGCATTAAGGCGGAGACAAGTTAAGACGTGAGAGCTGGCCATTTTTGACACACCTTCACCTGTTTCATGTGAGTACACTTCTGATTTAAGTGAACGGTTTGCACCAGACTGAGCACAACTGAGTGTGTCGTAGCACCAATGTCTCTTCTTTATTTCTTGCTTCTCCTCTTACGGTAGAGAGCGTTTTTGTTTTTTTGTGCTCATTCCTGCCAAATGTTCAAAGGCAGTTTGAAAGAGAGAAAGCCACTGTTATCGTACACACTTGCTCTGCTTTTGCCCCAGCTACAACAGGTTTGGGAGGTTTGGGTACGGCTTCAAAAACCTACTAGACCTGTTTGCTTGTGTGCGCCAGTTAACAGGGTGTAGGCACTGCACCGGAAGCAAAGCATCTCTCAAACTATTTTTGACTCTCTTCAAAAGTAAAATGATGACCACCTCCAGCTTTTACGTTAGGTCGGTTCAAAAAGCTATGACCCCAATCGCCAAAAAGAAACACTTGAGCCGAGAGGGAATCCACATACACTGAGTTAAGGTTACAGAAAATCAATAGGAGGGTGATGTACATTTATACAGTAAAGGGGCAACTGGTTTTAACATGGAAACAAAGACGGGGATTTGTACACTGAGGGCACAGGGCTCGTGGGGGGACATAGGACATCAGTTAGGGTATGAAATGGGGGGGGGCTAACGGTTGACCAAAAAAAAAGACATGAGAATTTCAGCACCATGTTGTCTAAAAAGGACAAACAAGATTGTTGGCTGAATTATTCCAATGCAGAAAAGAGCCCATAGATAAGGCCCAGCAACCAAAAGGCTCCCCATGCATTTAAATTCTCAGCTTGCTAGCCTCCCTGCTCCCCAATATGGGTTTTCTGTCCCTGTTGCACAGTTGATTTTTTCTTTTCTTATGATCATAATATGGGAGAAAATGCCTGAGGAGCTAGCACCAGGTGAAGTCTACGCAAGGGCCTCGTATCACCCACAGTACCCAGCTGGGGTGGTCTAATCCAGGTCTGGTAAGGTTTCAATCAACTATGCAGCAAGATATAGGAACTGATTTTTTATTTTATTTTTTTGCAGGGCAGGGGGAACAAGCTATCTGTTCAGCACCAGTCATTCTGCTCCTGAATAGCAGAATTAACTTGGGGGGGGGGCAGCCCAAGGGACAGAGGGGAGATTTGATGGTGGATCCCCCTCCCCATATATTAAAATAGGAGAGGGTTGCAAGCAACGCTTAGGTGTCGAGAAGTACATAGTTATGTAGAAATGGTTGCCTATTGATATTGAGAATAAACTGGGAAAGTAGAGAGGAGTTTTTGGACCTAGCACCTATGATTAGTTTAGTAGTCAGAATAGTAGTACATAGAGGGATTCTAACCTGTGTTGAGACTCTACCACTTTTATAGACCGTGGGTGGAGGGCTTTTAACTTGACTATATGCTCCTTGGGGGAAGGCAGAGAAACTCACTTCGCACAGGGAAAGTGAGCTCTAACCTCACCCTTCTAGCTTTACGTACGTAGGTACTTTTCCTCTTTTACAGAGGAGCTAGCTTTCTGCATTCCCCCACGCTGAACAGAAGAGCTAGCTTTCTGTAACCAGGGATTTTTTTTCTTCTTCTTCCTGTACAGAGGAGCATTTAGTCAGGGAAGGCCAATTGCCATTTGGAAATCTGAAGCAGTCCTGTGTAGTCAGTGAGCACCAGTTAAAACTGTGAAGCCAAGACAGGATTTCCTAAGCTCATCTTAGATCAGGTTTTGGCTGCATTTAAAAAAAAGAAAATGATGCATTAAGTTTTTGCATTAAGGTATCTCCTGCCAGAGATGTTTCGGGTGATGTGCGTGAAGGGGTGGTGAGGCCTCTCGGATGGTACAGTCACCAGTTTTTTGCTCACCGAAGCAACAGACCATGCCGCCTCCCCTCCAGCAGTTGCAGCATTTGCAGTACAGCAGCATATGGAGAGAAAATGTTATCAAAAAGCTACCTGGACTTCAGCCAAAAACTCGCTGGCTGTTGGGAGCCGTGGTGTATCATTACAGTAGAAGTGGTGCCCTGTTGTAAGGCAGAACAGGATTGCAATATTGGATTCTCTTTAAAAAAGAAAACAGAAAGAAACGACCCAATGTGATCAACCAGGGGAAAAAAATATCCCATAGCAAAGAAGTTCGGATTTAAAATAAAGAAACTTCAGCACCAGAAAATGACCGGAGCAGGATGGGGTTTAGGAAACTAGAGCAGAATGAAAACAAAGGCCCTTTCGGGTCCGAAGTTCTTCCCACAAGTGAGAATTCAAAATGGGTTGTGGCCCTCAAGGGTGGAGAAGTGGTAGGCGAAGGGTTAAGGACCCCGTTGGGACAGCCACTCAGGTTTGGGGTCCATCCAACTCCCCCCCCCCCCAAGCGGCTCCTTTGAGTCCATCCCAGCAAAACAGTTCGGTACAAAGAAAGGTGCGAGGTAAACAGAGAAGTCTGGCTGTCTCATGTTGGCTGAACTGCCTCTCTCCTCATCTAGTTCCTTTTCTTATTTTTCATGTGTTTTTTTTTCCCAGCGGCGGTGGGCAAGGAGCAGCAGCGAGAGGTTGGGGTTGCCCGTAGACAGAAAAATGGCCACCGAGAAACAGCGCGGGATTCTGGTGCTGACCACCTGGAAGTGTAGTTGGTGGACTCCTTCCTGCCCCCGGCTGTCTCTTTCTCTCGCCTTCGGAGGAAACGCGGCGCCGAGGGCGAGGAAGAAGAACAGAGGAGTCGCCTCCGCCGCTGCACTTGCAACGTGGCTCACCGCAAATTTTGGTAGAGGTAGGCCGAGGTGAAGATGGCGTTGATGGTCAGGCTCACGGCGAGGAGACCTCGGAGAGACCAGCAGCCAAAGCGGCCTTTGGGGAGAGGAGGAGAAAGATCCAAAATAGGCAACAAGAGAAAGAAAGAAAGAAAGAAAGAAAGAAAGAAAGAAAGAAAGAATAAATTTAACAGTCTAAGCAACATGACACAGTGCTTCTCTTTAAAAAAAAAAAAAAACCACAACTCCCAAGCTCAAGAGAATTGCTAGAGCCTTTCCCTCAATATGATGATCTCCAGATTGCTGGACAACAAACCCTACCACTCCCAGGCAGTGGGTTAGGGTGTGCAGTGGCATCTGGGGATGATGGGAGTTGTAGTTAAACTGAACAGAAGGGTATGAGGTCAGGGAAAGAAAAAAAGGTAACTGCATATGTATTAAATAGGAAACAACATAAAATTTCATTTTGTATTTACGAGTGGCAGATCGACATATTTTGCAGAGCCTGGAGAGGGAGGGTTGGCCCTCTGCATCCATGGATTCTGCATTCACAGATTCCGCTATCTATGGCTCGAAAATATTTTTTTAAAAAAATCCAAAAAGCAAACTTTGATTTTCCCATTTTATATAAGGGGGGGGGGCATTTTACTATGCCATTGTATATAATGGGGCTTCAGCATCCACGGATTTTGGTATCCATGGAGGGTCCTAAAACCAAATCTCCGAGGATACCAAGGGCCCACTGTACTCTTGAAAAGGTAACAGATATTTTTTTAAAAAAAAAAAACCTGGGCATTAATTAAGTTCATTAAATTAATCTGTACTATTAAGAGTGCCATTTAAATTCAAGGCAACAAATGAGATACAGAACTTAGTTCTGCAATATACATACATACATACATATATATATATATATATGTAAAGGAATGTCCTTTACATTCCAACTTATTTATTCAATTTATACCCCTCGGGACTCTACCTGGTGACAAAGGGCTTTGAGTTGGGAGTCGTAAGCAATTTTGGGTGGAATCAGAGTTGGCAGAAATGTACGGATTCAGATTTCAAAAGTTATTACTAATTAATATACATTTGCAATTCATGAAGGGGTCAGAATTGAAGCGGGACAGCAGAAAAATAGTGGAGAAGAGTTGAAGGTTTGGCATAGCGACTCCATAGCTGTGCTTCGACAAACAAAGTGCCCAGGTACAGCCACAGTGAGAATATGGTGGCCCTCCATAGGTTGTTGGACTGCAACTCCCAGAAGCCCTAGCCAGAATAGACGATGCTCAGGAATGATGGGAGCTGCAGTCCAATAGCTATCCACTCCAGAGCTACAACCACTCTACAACATGCTCACAACCACCACCACTCACAACACAGAGTGTGGGACGCATGGGCAGAGAGGCACATAGCTGCCCGCTGGTACTCACCCCTCCACGCGGCAGGCTCCTCCCCTTTCGTCGTGGTGTCCACCACGCAGCTTGAGGAGTGCGACGAGTTGTCCCCCTTCTTAACAGAGCCATCGCTGCAGATGCTGCCTGCCTCGGCTGCCGCTCTCATATCTGCAGATAGACAAGGGTTTGCAGGGACGTGCCTTTTGGCATCCGCGCATTTTGTTGCGTTTCCCTAAAAAGACGCACACAAGATTCTTCTTCTGCCTCTTGCTACACAAGTGACACCAACCAAGGGTAGCAACATGGAGCCTGACTATGTATTTTGGACGACAACTCCCACAACCCCTGGATCTTTCACTATGGGGGCCAGGTTTTATGGGAATTGTAGTCCACCGTGCTGGGGTGGGGGGCATCAGGCTGCTTACGTTTGCTCTAAATTAACCCTCACTTGGCTAAAATCCAACACAAACTGGGTCTACAGGGTAGAACTGAGGCCCTGTGCTGCCCAAACCAAAGAACAAAATAGACTTTATAGAATCATAGAGTTGCAAGAGACCACAAGGGTCATCCAGTCCAACCCCCTGACATGCAGGAATAAACGATAACTTCACAGCTAGTGACCTAATGCCTGCTCTTGTGACTGGACAAAGGCAGAAGCCCACATGGGCTATATATTTTTTTAAAACAGAACATGATAAAAAGTTATATTTTCGGGCGACAACTCTCAGAACCATCCCCCCTATCTGCCATGCTGGGGGATTCTGGGAGTTGCAGTCCAAAAACCAGAGTAACATTACCAAGCTCTGACCAGGAGGCTACCAGTATGAAACCACTGACAGGTACCTACCATGCATTCCTCTCTCGCTGAAGTTCCTTTTGGGGAAAGCGGGCAGGTCCGAGGCAAAAACGTTGTTTTCCGAGTGGGCGATGTCTTCGCCGTGCTGGGCCTCACTCTGGACCGAAAAGAGCATCAGTCGCTGACCCTTCAGGTTGAGCCGTGCGGGGCTGATGAGGGGCCGGCGGTAGCGCAGGGAGCCGGAACTGGACGCCACCGAACCAGCCACGGATGGCGCTGGTGACGGCACTGGGGAGGAGACGCAGCTTCCGGAGAGAAGGGAGAAATATTCTGGAAAATGGAGTTAGCAGAGAGAAAGAGAAGGGAAACAGTACCCAGTTTAGTACTTGTGAGGAATTTGTGTTTATTTTTAAATATTTATTTATTTATTTATTTATACCCCATTCTTCAGCCACAAGGCTATCAGAGCAGCTTACAAGTTGTTTTGAAGCAATAGCAATTTATACATCTATACTGCATTAAGCAGTTTCCAATGTGTGTTAGCTAATTGCCCCCATAAGCCGTTTATTACAATTTACGTCACTCTTACTTCTTCTAATGAGCTTAGAAGACACTAAGCCCAGGGTTTCTTCCCCACCTCCCTGTTGTCAATCTACAATTTTATAAATAAATGATCATTCCTTTATTCATTTATATTCTGCCTTATTTTTCTCCCAACAATGGGACTTGAGCTGGCTTACAACATATTTTTTTTAAAAAAAAAACAGATTAAAAACTAAACAAAAACTTTGATAAAAGTATAAATATTGAAGTTTTTAAAAAGGTAATTAAACGATTGATAAAAACATTAAAATGCATTAAACGACTAGATAACGAACCATACAATGGCACAGCACACCATTAAAAACCCATCCCAGTCAGTGTCTAAAAGCCTAATGGCATAGGAAGGTTTTAACTTGCCAGCGGAAGGAGAGCAATGAGGACCCCCGAGAGAGGGGTTTCCAAAATGTGGGAGCAGCCACCGAGAAGGCCCTTTCCCTTGTTCCCATCAAACGAGCCTAAGGCGGTGGTGGGACAGACAGAATGGCCTCTTCAGAAGATCTCTAAAGGGGTCCCTGTTAAATCTATACACTTGTGGCTTAAGTTTTCTTCTTCCATCCCATCCCCTCTTCCTTTTGTGCCACGTCCTTTTTTTTTTTTTTTAGCCAGTAAGCCTGAAGGCACGATTTGCCTTGTCTTTCTTTATACATAAGCTGCTCGGAGGGCCAGGTATCAATACTAGGAGTAAGGAAACAAGAAAATAATTGGTTATTTTAAGATTTTGCCTTTCCTCCAATGAGCTCCAGGTAGCATATATGGCTTGCCTCCTTCATGGGACAGGCTTAGAGAGAGATAATGAAGAGTCCAAGATCCACCGGGTGAGTTTTGTGGCTGAGTGGGGACTTGAACCAGTATCTCCTCTCTCCTTATTACATGCTCTACTACCATTTCCCTCCTATTTATTATTATTAATATCATTTAGCACATGTATGTGCTACCCCAAAAGCAAAGTTTTCTGGGCATCTTACAGTATCAATACAAAAATAATATAGTTGTCCCTCCACACTCGCGAGTTTCACATTCATGGTTCCGCATATTCGCGGATTCCCGCTTGGGGGAGAGGGGGGGGGGAGGAAATTGGCAACCGGGGCTTTTATTTTTATTTTATTTTATTTGTGGTTTTTTCACATTTGCAGAGGTCTTCGGCCCCTAACCCCTGCAAATGTGAAGGGACAACTGTACAGTTGCCCCTCCACATTCACGAACTTAGCATTTGCAGTTTTGCATATTCGCGGTTTTGGGAGGGCCCCCACGCCCTCCCAAAAGCAGCGACACGGGGCCTCCGGAGGCCCTGCGAAGGCCTTGGGAGGGAGGGGGGAGGGCCGGGGAGGCATCCACGGGGCTTTGGGAGGGTCTCCAGAGGCCCCGTGAAGGCCTTGGGAGGGAGGGGGAGGCGGGGGGAAGCGACTATGGGGCCTCCAGAGGCCCCGTGGTCGCTTTGGCGGGAGAGGGCAGTCATTATTCGCGGAATCTTCACTTTCGCGGGGGTCTGTGGAACCTAACCCCCGCGAATGTGAAGGGACGACTGTACTAGAGTATTCATCTACAACCCATGTAATGCAGACCATGAAACTAAGACTGGCCAGAGCACAGCTGCACTAACTCCTGATCAACAGTAACCCGTTAATAATCCCATTTTACAGGCGAGTCAACACGGAAACCAAGAGAGGTGTGATGAGTACAACACCAGCCATTTTGTTTCTTGCAATTTTATCTCCTGTTGTCAAAACTAACGCAAATCAAACCTGATTCAGTACAAGCCACCCAAACTGACATACAGGTATTTGAAGGGAATTGATACCTTCCTAGACTTACCATGACTACTTGAAATCGCGGCGTAATAGCAAACTGCATAGAATTGCACTGGAGGACCTAGGAAATGCCTAAAGAGGCAGCCTCTCTAGGCATCTTCAGCGCAACTCTATGGCAACTTCAGGCAGAAGTTTATTTATTATTTATTTATTTAGATATTTATACCCCGCTCTTCAGCCACAAGGCTATCAGAGTGGCTTACAAATTGTTTTAAGCAATAGCTATTTACACATCTACACTGCATTAAACAGTTTCCAATGTGTGTTAGCTAATTACCGTAAGTTACCATAGAGTTGCACGGGAGGACCTAAGCAATGCCTAGAGAGACCACATTTTTTGGATGACGGATAACTGAAACCATGGGTTCCAGTCCTGCACATATGTATGTGTGTGTGTGTGTGTGTGCAACCTGTATTACTAGATCTGACCACATACTTTCTGACCAGCCCTTGTCTAAAAACTCTTTAGCCAGGTGCTACCACCAAAAAGCCACTCTTTTTAGTAGCTGCACCTCATCTGAAATGGGCATAGATGTTATCTGTTTTATGCTTTTGTTTTAACTGTTATATGTTCCAACTATATTTGGTTTTATTCTTGTTAGCCACCAAAAGTGCCCTTCCTGGGGAAAAAAAGAAGGGAATAAATCCAATACAAATACACATTAAAAATAACAACAAATGTTATTTGCAGCTGCTCTTGCGAGTGTACAAAAAGCAAAATGAAAATTGCCACATGGCCGCGGGAATGTTTCAATGCAGCCTTTCCTCTGTGCTTTAAAAACCCACAACAACAACAACAAAAACAAACAAACAAACAAACAAGCCAATGGTTGGAAAATAATCCAAGCTTTCTTTTTCCTCCCAAATGCCAGACCTTACATGTTGGGTCTGTTACACTGAACGGATAATAAAAACACAGTCTGGAGTGCATTAAGGAGAAATCAACTCTACCGGCAGACAAGAGCTTCAACGGTTTTAAAAGGGGGAACGGACTGATTGCAATACAACAGCGCAAACAACTACGGATAGACAGGTTGTTTACCTGTAACTGTAGTTCTTCGAGCAGGGTTGCCAGTGTGAAAACTGGAGAAGGCTCCTGTACCTTTAATGCTTGTGTAGAAGAGGGAACTTCAGCTTTCTACCTGGCTACTTGACTAGCAACACTTACTGAAACCCCCTCCTGTACACCGCCATTAAAGGTACAGGAGCCCTCTCCAGTTTTCGTCCTGGCAACCATCTATCTATATGTATATGTGCATGACATGGAAAATTTTACAGGGAAAAATACCGCATTGGAAAACCTTTTGGAACATTTTCCGCATTTTGGAAACTAGAATATTTTCCACCTCACATCGCTGGCAACCAGATGAGCTCCGGGCCACAAACACTCTTGATACAAGATATGGGTTTGGCTTGGCCTGGCCCTTGCCTCTCGGAGTTAAGGTTGCCATAGTGAAAACTGGAAAGGGCTCCTATACCTTGAATGGTTGTGACCTGGTTGTGTGACAAGCGACACCTGATGAAGAGACCTCTCCAGTTTTCAATTTGGCAACCCTTCGCCTACAGCAACCTGACTATTCCACATTATTTTGTATCCAAATGGAAGCAGCAACCAGACTAATCAATCACCAGCATAATGAACCAAGTCAGCCATTTTCAGGCTCTGGTTCTCCAAGATTTGAGGTCAAAGCAAGAATTCCATCTAGAGAAAGAAGTCATCAGTTCATTTTGTATCTCTGCCTGAAACCCAAGAGCCATTATTTGGACGGAAGCTTTGCAACTGGAATCAGGTCTAAATGCTTCTCTCTCATACAGTCAGATCTTGGTTTCCCATGCAAAGGCCACACCTTGCAACCTAGAATTATTTCTCCACAGTGCAGCCACAAACAGTTTAAAAAACTGCAAAATACAGTTGTCTCTCCACATTCACGGTTTTAAGTATTCACGGCTTGAAAATATTCTTAAAAAAACAATAATCCAAAAAGCAAACCTTGATTTTGCCATCTTCTATAAGGGACACCATTTTGCTATGCCATTGCATATAATGGGACTTGAGTATTCACGGATTTGGGTATTCATGAGGGGGTCCTGGAACCAAACCCCAGGGAATGTGAAGGGATGACTATATAGGCTCCACAATATTCAATTATGAATTATTGATCCACAGGGCAATTACACCCCTGTTTTTACTTGGAAAGAAGTTCCATCACATTCAATTAAAACTTCTCCAATTAAGAATGATTTATCCACGTTTTTAACTTGGAAATATAATTGGCATCATGTTCAGTTAAGCATGCACAGCACTGCATTCTGAAACCATCCAAGGTCGGCTTTTTGGAGTAGAGGTTGCCCCCAGCATTTGCGCAGGATGCGTTCCTAGAATTACCATGCATAAGTGAAACCGTGGATAATAGCAAATCCTTATTAAAATAAAGGATTTCCTGTACAAACATACTAATTGGAGGACCTAGAAGATGCCTAGAGAGGATGCCTCTCTAGGCATTTCCCACTGCAGCTCTATGGTATGTGTCCCTTATTTTGTGTCTCTTGGATAACTGAAACCGTGCATGTTGGTTCCACGGATATGGCGGCGGGGGGCAACCTGCATTTCTCAGCGAACGGCATTTTTCTGCATTGCACTTGTGTTAAATGGAGCAAGCGAGCAAGCAATGACAGGCAACATGACGGTATGAGAAAACTAACATCCTAAAGAAAAACTCAGAACATATTTTTTCTCACTGAAAAATTCCTGCCTCTGCCTTCTCATGGCCATTTCTGAGCCCTGAAAAACAGAATTCTTTCCTCGTACCTGATGACGGCGACTCCTTGGAGAAAGACATCTGGGAAGGTGGGCGACTTCCACTGAACAAATACCCCGAATCTTTACAAGAGAAGAAAAAAAAATTAGACACAAATTCAACGACTACGCAGACGTTTGCTAAGAGGATGCTGAAAATTAAAAAGCCCGATTATACGCACATATGTGGCTTTGAATGGCTTTTGAGATGACAAAAGAACTTTGAAAGTTACATTTAAAAAGTAATTCCATAAAAAGGAATTAACCATAACTACTATAATTTCTTACTGAGCCCCCCAAAGTAATTACTTACTCTTAGCATTGCTAAAAATACACCACTTACATTCCTCCTTATGTTATGTGGTGTTTTTTCTCTTACCTATACCTTAAAAAATATAAACCCTAGGATTCTTAAGAGAGAATCACCTAAACAATTAAGCTCAAAACAGTTTCAAACATGCTCTTTAAAAAAGTAATTTTAAAAAGAAACTAGAAAATGTTACTTCTTACCCCCCACCGGGGAGTGGGGGTGTGATGTGGGCATGGAGAGTATCACAGCTGTAGCCATTCCTATTCCCTCCATGAAGTAACTTAATTACAGCCTCACCCAAAGTAACTAATTATGGGTAATTGCACTGTTCGTAATTTGTTACTTCCAAGCTGTGGGAGTTAAGAATGATAGACAGTAGCCATGAAAAGAAAGGTTTGCCTCCACTCCTATTCGCACATCTGTCTTTCAGTCTCTACCCTAAATCCCCGGATCCACCCGTACCACTTCATCCTCCCATATCCTGCCTAGGCGTCCATCCCAAATCCCTTGGCTCAATGGATCTCTTTGTTTTCCTTTCCTGCCCATGACTCCAAAGCTCATGTGTGAAGCAGCTGGAACGCCCTGGGGGAGTACGGCAAAGCCAAAAATCAACACCTGCAACACTTGCAGAAATCTTTCTCCCCTGAGACAGCGCCTACCTGCAGATATTTCACCAGCTTACCAACTAGGGTAGGTAATCCAGAGGCATATCTTGAAATTCCTTCAATGCGGTATTCAAAATGCCATTCGTGAACTGATATTCAAACACTGGATGGAAGCTCTTATTTAAATTAAACCCCTCCAGAACTGTTTTTATTGTGATGGAAGGGGCATATTATAATAATAGAATCATAGAGTTGGAAGAGACCCCCAAGGGCCATCCAGTCCAACCCCATTCTGCCATGCAGGAATACCCAATCAAAGCATTCCCAACAGATGGCCATCCAGACTCTGTTTAAAATCCTCCAAAGAAGGAGACACCGCCACACTTCGAGGCAGCGCATTCCACTGCCAAATAGCTCTTACCGTCAGGAAGTTCTTCCTAATGTTTCGGTGGAATCTCTTTTCTTGTAGTTTGAGTCTATTGCTCCATGTCCTAGTCTCTGGAGTAGCAGAAAACAAGCTTGCTCCATCCTCAATATGACATCCCTTTAAATATTTAAACATGGCTATCATGTCCTCTCTCAACCTTCTCTTCTCCAGGCTAAACATACCCAGCTCCCTAAGCTGCTCCTCATAGGGTATCATGGCTTCCAGACCTCCCACCATTTTGGTCATGCTCCTCTGGACACGTTCCAGCTCCATGCACGAACACGTGAAAGAAGCCATCCGTGTCTTACCAGTCCGGGCCAGCGAAGGAATTGTGCCCAATGACAGGGCCCGGTTGAGTCGTCCCGGAAGAGACGATGACGAGGTTCGGCGTGGGGAGCGGAAGAGCTGTTGGCTGGTGAACGGGAGCATGCTGGGAGGGGTTGGGATGAAAACGGACGGAGAGGTGGGAGGGTAGGGAAAGCTGATCTCCGCGCTGCCGTTGAGGAAGCCGGGGACTGAGTCTCCAGAGAGGTATCTGCGAATGAGAAACATGAGAGAGAAATTAAAATGGAAGCAGAGTCATGAAGTAGTTTGAACACACGGGGGGGGGGGGGACACTACATTTCAATACAGTCAGAGCTTTAAGCATTTGCCAGCAAGAGCAAAAACTTTGCAAACTTTGGTATTATATTGGTGAGGCCTAGTCCACACTACACAAAGAATCCAGTTTGAAACTGGATTATTTGCCATGGCTCCTTCCTATTTAATCCTGGGATCTGTAGTTTCACAAGGTCTTTAGCCTTCTTGGCCAAAGAGTGCTGGTGCCTCACCAACTACAAATCCCAGAATTCCGTAGGAAAGAGCCATGGCAAACAATCCAGTTTCAAACTGGAATATTTGTGCAGTGTGGATGCACCCTGAGAGTTCTTTAGAGCACCAGTTTTCCATTTCCATGTTTTGGGCTTCCACTCCCAGAATCCCTGACGACTGGCCAAAGTGACTGGGACTTCTGGGAGCTGTGGTCCAAAACACCTAGAGGAGCAATGTCTGAGAACCCTCGCTTTAGAGGGCTTTCAAAAACCTAATTATGGGACATTGTAGAAATCCTTACAAACAACCCTGTAAGGCTGGATGGCATCAACCCCGTATTAGAAATGGCAGGACTGGAGGCTGAGTTTATTTAAACGGCTGGCCCAGCATCACCTAATTTAAACACTCTCAAACTTTGGCCCTCCTGATGCTTTTGACTTCAACTCCCAGAATCCCTGACAGCTAGCTGGCCATGCCAACTCAGGATTTTGGGAGTTGAAGTCCAAAACTATCTAGAAGCCCATAGGTCAAGAATCACTGACTTAGTTCATTCTAACCAGCCATTTCCTCTACATCAGGAGAGCCAATGTGGTATAGTGGTTTGAGCAGTGGACGAGGATTTGAATCCTGAGAGACTGGGGTTCAAATCCTCACTCAGCCACAGAAACCGGCTTGTCACAGCCTCAGAGGCAAACATGCTCTGAAGAAATCTCGCCAACAAAATCCCATATTAGGTCTACCTGAGAGTCAACATTAGGAGAAAAACAAACAAACCAGATTGTTAGTACAGAAGAAGAAGAAGATGATTAAGAGATCATAAAAAGACCACAAGGGTCATCCAGTCCAACCCCTTCCCATGCAGGAAGACACCATCAGATTGTTATGGTTACTGTTGTATTCTGGACATTTAGCCTTTCTCCATAATGAAGAGCGAGCAGGCTTTCAGATTGGACTGTGAATGTTACCTTCTTTGTTCTTAGAATCTGGAGATACACCAATTGGATCCTGGTGCAAAAGACATAAAATTAGACTGAAACAACTCTTGTTTTGAGTCCCCAAGCTAAAGGAAGACCACAGCCCTTTTTCTAGATTTAAAAGATCTACCAGTAGGTCTCGATCTACCTCCTTGTCCAACCCTGTTTTGAATCATATTTCTCTAAATAAACGGGTGACTGTAATCCTCTTGATCTTTTTGGACTGCAATTCCCAGCAGCCCTAGACAATTTTGAGGGATGATGGCCGCTGCAGTCCAAAGACATCTGGCGGGGATGGCGGTTAACTCCAGGGAAGAAAATACTCGGTAAGAAAGGTCCACCACAGATGTTGAAGCGTCAAAGGATGATGGGATAACCTTCACAAAAGCCCACACAGCACAAGTAGTAAGAAACAGAAGATAAATTAGAATCATTTTCAGAAAAGAAGTCAAGCTGAGATGCTTACTCTCCAATCTAGCAACTTTAAAAATTCAACACAAAACATTGTTTTTAAAAACAAAAAAAAAGGGATATTTATGTGCAAGGAAGGCATTTCTGATTCCATAGACTTCATAGAATCATAGAGTTGGAAGAGACCACAAGGGCCATCCAGTCCAACCCCATGCCGTGCAGGAATAAATGATAACTTCATTTCGCTTAAGTCGTTGACTTTAAAAATTCAACACAAAACATTGTTTTGAAAAACATAAAAAAGGATATTTTATGTGCAAGGAAGACATTTCTGATTTCATAGACTTCACAGAATCATAGAGTTGGAAAAGACCACAAGGCCATCCAGTCCAACCCCATGCCGTGCAGGAATAAACGATAACTTCATTTCGCAAACGCAAGGACGGTGGGTGAAATAATGAATTACAGCTGCAATCCTATCTCTGGCCCTGTTGAATGTGTTTGGAGGTTTGCTTTCTAGGAAATCTGTAAAAGATTAGCCTTCCTGAGCTTTGGGGTATGTGTGTGTGTGAGAGAGAGAGGACCTTCATGACTACAATTCCCAGGACCCCCCTACCCAGCAGTCCTGCTGGCTGGGGATTATGGGAACTGTAGTTTGAAAAAGCAAAACTCTCCCAAGCTCCTGCAATATCACCTCCAGCAGATTAATGGAGATGAGAGCTTGATCTTATTATGACTTTAAAATGGAAACAGAAGGAGGCAGAGGAAAAATGTGACGCTCATTCTTAAAAAATTAAGGAACGTTCGGAGGGTCCAGAGGCTTAGATCAAAATAATAGAAAATGATCTCCCGCAGTCAATGGAAGAGCATCTCCCGCACTCCATTGTGGGAATCTTACAGCCCATCCCTCATTCATTCCCATTCCAGCACTGCTGATTGGCTGCTTGCTCAGATTAATCTGCATGCCTTGTTCCTATTGGCTAAGAGCATCAGGGAAAAAAGAGGGAGGGGGCCTGTCGCCCCCCTTTAAGCAGCTTTGGAATGCAGAAAGAAGCTTCCCGGGAGATCAAGCTTGAAAATAAAATATAAAGATATTTATTTCTTCCGTTGTACAAGAAGGCAGCACCTTGCTCAATGCTGGCGCTAGATCTGGAACATGATGTGTTGCAAAGCCATGCCTCTTTCCAACAAGGCATTGCAAATAAATAAATAAATGAACAAGGAGGCACCAATTTTCCATTGGCCAGTAAATCTAACATCTTAGTTATTCCAGTTATGACCTGATCGTGTCACATCCAGAGGTTGCTCTGTTTTCTGTATCTCATGATGAAATACAGCTAAGAAATAAATTTTATTTTACAGTTGTCCCTTCACATTTGCTGGGGTTTGGTTCCAGAACTCCCCCGTGAATACCCAAATCCGGGAATACTCAAGTCCCCTGATATGCAATGGCATAGCAAAATGGTGTCCCTTATATAAGATAGCAAAATCAAGGTTTGCTTTTTGGATTATTATTTTTTTAAGAATATTTTCAAGCAGTGAATAATTAAAACTGTGAATGTCAAATCTATGAATGTGGAGGGATAACTGTATTTTATTTTTTTTAACAAAAGTTGACCCATGTTTACCCCATTACCAGTCTCTATGCAGTTTGCAAGGCAGTGGTCTATGGCTTACCCAGGTATGTATGCTGATGGACGACGTGGTATAGTGGTTAGAGCACTGGAGTGACCCTTGGGAGAGCTTGGTTCGAATCCCCACCGAGCCATGGAACTCACTTGCTGCCCTGGAGCCATCCACTCTCTCTGAGCCTGACCCACCTCACAGGGTTGTTGTGAGGCCAAAGTAGGGAGGTGAGCCAGGTATGCTGCCTTGGGTCCAGTGAAGGAATCATAGAGGGGGAAGGGACCAGGAGGACCATCTAGTCCACCCCCTTGCTATGCAGAAATACGCAGCTCAAGCACTCCCGAAGGACGCCCATCCAACCTCTGTTTAAAGACCTCCAAAGGAGGAGACTCCACCACTCTCAAAGGCAATCTATTCCTCTGCTGAACCACTCTTACAGCCAAAAAAAAAATGTCTTTAGAATCTCTTCTCTTGTAATTGGGAGTCCATCTTGTAATTCTTCTTAAAAAGTCAAGATGCAATTGTAATTACAGCAGCAATAAGAAATATGCAAGCATGTTTAAAAAATATATGTCTCCAGTTTAGCCTCAGCCATTAACAATATCAGGTAAGCTTCAAGTAGGTGCTCGATCCCAAAGGAAGACACACAGAGGGAAGTTGATACAAAGAGCAAGAAGTAACTCAAGAGTGGCTATAGCTTTGCTTTAAAAAGAACAGAAACCCCAAGTTTCATTGTCCAATTAAAAAGGAGATCCTACAGCAGGCGATGGAGAAAGATCTCCGTTCCATCACCTTGCAGAACTGACACCAACCACACCCCAAAATATTGGTCTTAATGGATTAGCAACCTGCCAGCCGTGTGACGAATGTAATTTTAAGCTGGTTCTAATTTTATGGAGAAAATCCAGAAGGAGAGCTTGGAAATGCTTCCTTCTTCAGACTATAACATCCTGAATGTCCCCTTCCTCCCCCAGGGATTCAGACTAGGTAGGGGATTCTGGGATTTGTAGTTCAAAAAGTCACATGTCTGAGCCCTGGCCAAAACTTCGGGATGGACCATCCACTCTGCAACTAAGAAGCCCCCCAAGCCATCCCAGGTTCAAGGTTTGGCATCTCCAGGGGAAAAGCTGGGACTACCAACGTGAGGATGAAATCCCCAACAGTCAGCTGTTGTGTGAAGTAGTCAGAACAGGAAAATCTATGGATGCCGGCCGTGAAAGCCTTCGACTTCACAGTCAGAACTGGGCTAGAGATGCCCAGGGTCCTGTAAATCTCAGCTGGAAAGCAATTCTTTGTGTTTGCTCTTAAATATATTGCCACTGCAAGCAACTGTTTAGTTTGCTTCAGTCACCCTTGTGTGTGTGTGGCTTGTCGACTTATGGCAACCCCATCAATTCCATAGGATTTTCTTAGGCAAGGAATACTACAGAGTGCCTTCCTCTGAAATATACCCTACAGCACCTGGTCTTCGTTGGTGGTCTCCCATCCAAGTACTAACCAAGGTTAACCCTGCTTAGCTTCCAAGATCAGATGAGATCTGGTGCCTTTAGGGTACGTAGGCCTGGGTCACTGTACCAGCCACAAATTTGTGGGTGTGGGGGGGGGGAAACTAATGTGATGTTTCTTTCAAAGTATAATGTGTGCGGGGTGTGTGTGTTGCCCTTTAGTGTATGTAGGATGACTCCAATTCTCAACAGCCTTAGCCAGCATGGTCAGTGTTCAGGGATGATGGGAGCTGGAGTCATCTAAAAACAAGGCAAGGTCCAATAGTTCCTCTGTGCCGGTTAGAGAGAATTAACATTAGTTACGAAAGACAATTGTAAATATATTTTTAAGTAGAAATGTTTGCAAAATGTTGCATTTAAAATACATTGCAAAAAAGAAGCAACCCCAGCCAATTAAATAAACACTAAGCCTGCTGTGTATTTAAGCTACAGCTGGTCGCCACAGGTGAGCAGAATTCCATGGAGGCGAATGCACGGAATTCCATGCTGGTGAGGGAGTAGGTTGGTGTGGAAAAAATGATGAGCTTACTTTCCTCTTTCGCTCTGCTCAGCAAAGCAAAAGCAGCTTTATGTTCTGCTTCCAACCAGAGGTGGTGAAATTTTGGGGTATGCACATGCTATTTTTCAAGGTCACACTAAATGCCTGCCAAAACAACAGCACCAAAGAGAAGTCAGTCACTGGGAGAAAAAGCCCTTGCATTTCTAGCTCACCAAGATATTCTAGAACCTTAAGAAGGTTTGCCTTGAACAAGCTACTAGTCCTCATGGTCGGAAGCGTTTAAATACAGTCGGATCCCATATCCGTGGGGGTTCGGTTCCTGGACTTACTGCAGATACCAGAAACCACGGCTAACAGTGAACCTTATTAAAATAAAGCACTCCTGGTAAAAATATTATCATAGGGTTGCATTGGAGGACCTAGAAGATGCTTGGAGAGGATGCCTCTCTAGGCATTTTCCAGCCTGACTCGATGGTATGTGTCCATATTTTGTGACCCATGGATAACTGAAACCACAGATAGTTGTTCTGCAGATATGGGGCTCCGACTGTATATTTTATTCTTCCACAGTTTCTAGACCAGTGGTGTGGTTCAGAAATTGGGAGGAATCTCTTAAAACATTTCTCTTTGATAGCATAATGTACAGCTGCCAGAGGTTGGAATGGTGAAAGTAAGAAATGGGGGGACAACAATGACAACAAACGAACAACCAAAAAATGACAGTGAGTCAAAAAACCACAGTTTGAATAGAGGTATGGCTAAGAAGCCCTTTATTTTCAAAACTTGGCAGCTTGAATAGTGTTTACAACAATTATAGTGTGTTAACTAGACAATTAGGCACAATTAACGCTATATAAAATATGAGTTTCTTTTTAAAAAGGCTTATTATAATAATATTATAGTCATAAATAAAGACACACATTGGAGTATTAAGAGTGTACAGTGCTGAAACATTGGTTAAGTGCTCGCAAACTGTAATTCATTGGGTTGCAGGGACAGGAATCAAGCTTATAATTAAAGGGGAGAAAACTCCCCGATCTGCAAAACCAAGTAGATTTCCTTCAACCCTTTTGCTAGAAGAGCAAAGAGAATTTGGGAGTAAAAGTGGAGAGAAGGGGGAAGGAAGAAGATCACGTTTTGTTAACTTTGGGGGTCTTGTTGGACTTATCCTGCCCTCTTCCCAGTGGTCACTCATAAAAAGCTGCCCTGCACTCATCTGCAATATGATGGGAGGGTTTCCTACGCCAATCAAGAGCTGTTGCAGGGGTTTGCGTTTCTGCGCATGGCTGCAACCCACAAAATGCAGAACCCCTCAGGCCGACAGTCCCAACCCATGCGGTGAGCGCATGTCAAAATCCAAGTGTTCCTATTCGCTTCCCTACAGTGGTGCAAAACCTATGCCTCCCCCTGCGGTATGTTCAGCAATTTGGACAGCTGCTAAATTTGGGATAAAACCTGCAGCGGTTTCACGCATCCTCCCAAAATGTGGATGCAACCAGGCACCATGGTTAAAAGCACTGCCAGTGCAACATACATACACAAAGAAATTTCGAAGTCAAAATTGTGTGCTACAACACAGTTGCACCAAGGTGTTTATAGCAATGGGGAAAGCATTTCAACTGAGACTTCAGTATAGGAGGGGGGACGGTTAAATATTCCTCCTTACGCGGTTCCCTCAACAGCTGCTATTTTATCCCAGTATTTGACATGTATGCTTTTGCTACTGGGAAGTAATTGTGAATAGGGAAGAGAGAGGGAGATGGTACAGGATTGTGCTTTGTCCTTCTGTGCCATGGTTTTGATTCATATTGATTCATATATTGAATAATATAATAATTCATATTATTATATTATTATATTGTTCTCTCCCAACCCCATCTCCAAAGATGTATGCTGTTAGAAATAAATGTCAGGACATGTGAAAATGTGTTCATATTATTTTCAATGCAAAGTGCAGTTTAGCTCTTTGTCATCCCGGGGATGTTGCTGATTTAGCTCAAGGCAGAGGTGGGAAACCCTGGGCTTCTCCAGATGTTTGGGCCTACAGTCCCCATCATACCTACCCCAGCATGACTGCAACACCAGTAAGGCATTGTGGGAGCTGTAGTCTAACACAGCTGGCCAGCTAACAGTTCCCCACCCCTGGTTTAAGAGGTCCATGGAATAAAATGTCACAGTGGTTTGTGCCACCCACTTCACCATGCTAATTACTCCCAAGGACAGCTTGGAGAAGTTCCTTTTTTGGACGACAGCTCCCAAAATTCCCTAGCCAGCGTAGCCACAGACCACAATGGCTAAAGAATCCTGGGAACTGTAGTTCAACAAAGGATGCTTTCCCAAGCTCTGCTCCCTGGCAAGACCAAAATTCGAGTGAAATTAATCTGCAAAGCTATTTTCACTCTTTTTATTAAGGATTCGCCCCATAAGGTGTGAAGCAGCACAGCAGTGTCTCTGAGCATAAGCAAAGTCCCTCTACTTGGCTCCTGGTAGCCTGCTACCAATTCATAGGCATAGATGCCTCCTAGCTAATGTTCCACTAATATCTGATCCTCCGCAACTGAATTACTCCCAGAAAAGTACAGCAAGGAGGGGAAAGGTCTTAGCACTGATCATAGTTTACATGACTAGATTTCCCCCTTCGGTCAGCTCACCCAAGCAAAGGTTAGCGGGACAGTTACCATAGGCTCAGATCTGCGGGTGCACCGAACAATGGGCAAGGCAGCATTAATTACAATTTTGTGCCGTCTTCTGTGCCATCCACAGCCTCTGAGCATACTAGCCTACATAGTCCTTGGTAGAAATGATGAATGCTGTAGTACAGAACAACCGGAAGCTAGGGTTGGTTGAGGGATGTTTCTTGTGATGCCTGAACCAACAAAGCATGGGTTGCAACTGACCCCTGACTCCCCACCCTACTATGGGTTGTCGCAAGCCATGGTTTGGCACACAGCTTGCAATAACTGAGATGGAATAACTCCAGCAGTCAGAGGGACACCAAGACTTCTTCCTGGGCAGTTACTGAAAGCGAATCACACAAAGGAAGTGACCTCCAGTGGCTCCGAGGTCAGTGGACTGGTGGGTCCATTCCAGGTCTCAGTCTAAACTTGGAACTATCGAAGGGGCTGACCCTATTATGAGAGATATAGCATTCACCATCTTCAGATAGCCCCTTGGAAATCTGGATGAAAACCTGGTGCTCTACTGATTCGGAAGCCACTAACTGCCCCTGTAGATAGGGGGAATTTAGTCTCAGTTACAAAGCCTGCGAAGTTCGGCGCTCAGCAGAGTACATTTCCACAAGCACATTTCAGAGCCAGACTGTTCCTTAAAAGTACAGTTTTCATATGGATCACCAGCCCCTTCCCCTGCTTTTAAAATGAGATGGTGCATAAGGGTGTGGAAAACTACACACCCACAGTGTGCGTACTGCAGAAAAACCCAACAGGAGGTAAAACCTGGTTGTGCCATCAACCCCATTACTCCCTCCAGCCCCCCATCTTTGACTTTTAGGAAAGAAAGAACTCCTTGCTTCTGTTAAATATGCATAATAATAAATAATAATAATAATAATAATAATAATAATAGAATAAATAATCCCACCTCTGTTAAATACTTGTGCATTGGGTAATGAGACTAAATTCTTTTGCCATCTTTCAGACAAGCATAACTCACACACACAGAAATCTGTTTTTTAAAAAATACCTAAGTTAAAGCAGCATTTTAAAAAAACCAAGCACAGCACTCAATTCAGTGCAGTGAGAGATAACCACACACACACACACACACACACACACAGAAAGCAACGAAAAAAATCTTGCAGGGAAGGGTGGAAGAAGAAAGGGAGGGAAATGAAAAGAGGATAACGTGTTAAATCAAGAATAAAATGTCACAGCAACACAAACACATACATGCATATGGGGGAAAGTTAAGGGTCACGCAAAGACTTTCAAAAAAAGAAAATTAAGAGTGAGATGCATCAAGGCTGGAGAATGATTTCCCCCTGAATCCACGTTATTCAGGCTTTTAAAATAAAATACAAATCATTCCATAGTTGTCGAGACTTGCCATCTCTATATAGGCTCTCCTGATCTCTGAGAGACCCTCCACATGGCTCCCATGTAAAAATGCAAGAAGGCTTGGGTCATGCAAAAGAAAGGCAGGCTGCAGCGCCACCCCGGCTATCCATGCCGCCTGAGTTTCAGGGAGCCTGTGGGATTGTGGGAAGGGCCTAGACTGCAGCCTCTTCACATTTCCCAAGATGCACTGCACGGCCACAGCATCCGAGCTGTGTATGCAACTGTATGACGGGTCCCTATCCTTTTTCACAGCTGAGGGGAAGGATAATGGCGCGAAGAAAAGATTAAATGGCTCAAAATCTCAGCGCAGGCCTAAAATACGAGTTGCACAGATGACAGACACACTGCACTAGAGGTGCTTTTTGGTACTAGAAAACGGCCCTTCTCAACCTCTAGTCCTCCGGGCTTTTCGGACTGCAAATCCCAGAAGCCATCAGCAAGCACAGCCAATGGTCAAGGATGCTGGGAGTTGAAACCTAAAATGTCTGGAGGGCCAAAGTTGCAGCCCCCAGGCCTTTTTTGCACCCTCCACTGCCCCTTGGTGGTATATTTTTTTTGACCCCCAAACAGGAAGTAAACAGTTGCCCCTAACAGGAAGTAAGAAAAAAAAGCTACTTCATATTCCAAGGTGATCATTTTTGTTAAAATGCTACTCAAGCTTCTAGTCCTTGTGTCCACAAGGAAACTACACCTTCTGGAAACCTGGAAGGCTTGTCCAAAGGCGCCCCCTAGAGGAAAGATGAGGAATGCATGGCCACTCCAGATGAAACTCTCATCTACTCTAGCCAGCAGTTCATAGTGAGGGATGATGGGACCGGCAGTCCAGCAACATCTGGAGGGCCATACTTTTTTCCCCAACTGCACTATAATTACAGCCCAGGGAGCCCATCCCTTCCTTAAAGGACTAGATGCTTCTGCCTCATTCTACCCTAACAGCAGAAGAGAAACAAAGAACCACAATTTTGGCCTGGCCTCTGCCAACCAACCCACACTCCAAAAAGAAACCCCTTTAAAATCTCCAACCTCTGCATACAAACCTGGTCAAGCCACTAGCAAGCCTATGTATGAGCAGGACACAAATATATTGCTGAAAATAAGATTTCACATTAAAAACGAACGTACAAACCACCCTGAGCATTCATCCAACCACTTATTAGCAAACCAAATACCCAACACATGACAGGGAAGAGACCACAGTGACAGGGTGTCCTGTGAACTGAAGGAAAACCTATCCAGGCACCTGTTTTGTCCCTGCAAATCAAAGACTATTTAGTTGGGAAGGAGAGGCAACTAAGGGGAAAAGAAAGAAAAGATCCTAGACATTATAATTCGGGAAGATGATTGGGAGTTGACTGAGCATGAAACACACAACGGTATGAATCCCCCTAGGCCTTAAGGATCGGGACATTTGGCTCGCTACATCATATGGACAATGACTCTAGATATTATGGATGACAACTCCCATCATTCCTGACAGTTGGCTGAGCTGGTTGGAGCTTCTGGGAATTGAAGTCCAAAACAACTGGCTGGCTCAGTGTTGCCCACATTGTTAACTAGACCAGGAATGGGCAGCTCTGTGGATGTTCCTGGACTGCAGCACCCAGAATTCCCTACCTGCTGCCTGTACTGGGCTAGGGAGGATGGGAGTTGTGGTTCAGTAAGGGGCAAAAACATTCCAACCTTGAGCTAGATATATGTACCAGATCCTTACATTACCGTGTCATTTTCCCTTTATAGTCCATTACTGGGCTGAGGCAGGTTGCCATCTTTGGGGTGGTCGAGAGATTCAAGATCCTCTGTTTGCACCAGATCCCGGTAACAACATTTAAGTTTGGAGGGTTGGGTTTAGTCCCCCCTCATGGCTACAGGCAAGCTGGATCCAGGGGTGTGGCCCAGATGCAACCCGTGGACCCCACTTTTGCAACCTGTGAAACACCCACCGGTCCTGCCCAACATCTCGGGTTGTTTTTTTTTTAATGTAAGGTGTGAATTTTGGTTGTTTTTTTGCCTGAAAATCACACAGAACCACTACCACCCCACGTGCGAAAATGCACAGAAGTACTAATGCCCTTCGCCAGAATCTGTCACTACCTCTGAATACCTGTTTTCCCTCTACAGTCCTTCTCAAAATGGCAACCGAAAGTGATGTGACATCACTTCGGGTCCCCATTTTGAGTAAGACTGGAGGGGGAAAACAGCGGTATTTGGGCTGAGGTTCAGTGGAGTAACTGCTTGTGGCAGAGTCGAGGGAGGAGATTGACCCATACACAGTTGCCTACCCTTGGAGTAGAACATCAGCTCCTGGGTGTCTCTATGTTTTTACGGCTGCCTTCTTTTCTAAAACAAACCGGGATTCGTTTCTAGGTTAAATATTATGAGTTTCTTTTTTACGCTCAAGTTCTATTCCTCTCTGTGCAGTTTCGGAACGCAGAACAAACATCAATACAAGACAGTGAGATTAAGCCCAGCTACAAAAACTCCTAACTGTAAAGGAAATTATGAGTTTTTTTGTTACTTAAGCCATACACACGCAAAAAGCATTATCCTTCGCATATCAGAAGTCACGTTAAGAAAATCCACAGGTGGCCGCATGCTGTTAATTTAAGACAGGCAATTAAGAGCAAGGAAGACTGGGCGGGGGGAAGATTATCTCCTATTTACGTCCACCACATTATTTTATCACACAGTGCTATTATAAAAATGATTCAACCTTTACATTGCATGTCAGTATAAGAAGGAAACACTCCAAAAACAACATATATGTAGACACCCCCCCCCCGTATCCGCAGGGGATAAATTCCTGGGCTTACCGTTTATCAATGAAACTGTGGATCATAGCAAAATAAAGGATTTCTTATACAAACATACCATAGAGTTGCACTGGCGGACCTAGAGATGACACCTCTCTAGCCATTTTCCAGCATGACTCTATGGTATGTGTTCCTATTTTTTTCAGCCACCGATAACTGAAACCACGGATATGGGGGTGACCTGTATTCCCACTGCACTCAAAAAACACACCCTAAAAAAAGGCACACATGCACACACACACACACACACACACACACGGGCCCATCTACATTGTACATTTCATAGAATCATAGAATTGCAGAGTTGGAAGAGACCACGAGGGCCATCCAGTCCAACCCCCTGCCACGCAGGAAATCACAATCAAAGCATCCACGACAGATGGCAATCCAGCCTCTGTTTAAAGACCTCCAAGGAAGGAGACCCCACCACGCTCCGAGGGAGTGTGTTCCACTGCCGAACAGCTCTGACTGTCAAAAAGTTCCTCCTCATGTTGAGGTGGAATCTCTGTTCCTGGAGCTTGCACCCATTGCTCCGTGTTCCAGTCTCTGGAGCAGCAGAAAACAAGCCTGCTCCATCCTCAGCGTGACATCCCTTCAAATACTTAAACAGGGCTATCATATCGCCTCTAAACCGTCTTTTTTCCAGGCTAAACATACCCAGCTCCCTAAGTCTCTCCTCATAAGGCATTGTTTCCAGACCTTTCACCATTTTAGTTGCCCTTCTCTGGACACGCTCCAATTTGTCAATATCCTTTCTGAATTGTGGTGCCCAGAACTGGACACAGTATTCTAAGTGAGGTCTGACCAAGGCAGAATAGAGTGGCACTATTACTTCCCTTGATCTAGACACTATACTTCTATTGATACAGCCCAAAATTGCATTGGCCTTTTTAGCTGCCGCATCACACTGTTGGCTCATGTTCAACTTGTGGTCTACTAGGACTCCTAGATCCCTTTCGCACATAGTCTCATTCAGCCAGGTCTCTCCCATCCTATATTTATGCATTTCATTTTTCCGCCCTAAATGCAGTACTTTACATTTCTCCGTATTGAATTTCATTTTGTTAGCTTTGGCCCAGCTCTCCAGTCTATCCAGGTCATTCTGAATTTTGATCCTGTCCTCTAGGGTATTAGCTACTCCTCCCAATTTGGTGTCATCTGCAAATTTGATAAGTATGCCCCTAATTCCCTCATCCAAGTCATTGATAAAGATGTTGAATAGCACTGGGCCCAGGACAGAACCCTGTGGCACCCCACTGGTCACATCTTTCCAAGATGAAGAGGAGCCACTGCTGAGCACCCTTTGGGTTCGGCCGGTCAACCAATTACAAATCCATTGAACAGTTAACTTGTCTAGCCCACATTCTACAAGCTTGTTTGCAAGAATGTCATGGGGAACCTTGTCAAAGGCCTTACTGAAATCAAGGTATGCAATGTCCACAGCATTCCCTTCATCTACCAAGCTGGTAACTTTATCAAAAAAAGAGATCAGATTAGTCTGGCATGACTTGTTTCTCTGAAACCCATGCTGACTTTTTGTGATTATGGCATTGCCTTCTAAATGTTCACAGACTCTCTGTTTAATGATCTGTTCTAGAATCTTCCCTGGTATTGATGTCAGACTAACTGGACGATAGTTGTTGGGATCCTCTTTTTTCCCCTTTTTGAAGATGGGAACAACGTTTGCCCTCCTCCAGTCTGCTGGGACTTCTCCTGTTCTCCAGGAGTTCTCAAATATTATTGCCAATGGCTCTGAGATTATATTTGCCAGCTCTTTTAATACTCTTGGATGTAGTTCATCTGGTCCTGGAGATTTAAATTCATTTAGATTAAGAAGGTATTCCTGTACCACCTCTTTACTTATTTTCAGCTGGATTTCCCCTATTGTGTCCTCTGTTCCATTTTCCTCAGGTTGGTCCTCCTTTTCCTTTTCTGAAAACACTGAGGCAAAGAAGGTGTTGAGTAATTCTGCCTTTTCTCTGTCCCCTGTTAGCATTTTGCCATCTTCTCCACGTAGTGGCCCTATCATTTCCTTCTTCCTCCTTTTGCTGCGGACATACCCAAAAAAACCCTTTTTATTGTTCTTAACCTCCCTAGCAAGCCTGAGCTCATTCTGCACTTTAGCTTTTCTGACTTTACTCCTACACGTGTTCGCTATCTGTTTGAATTCTTCTTTGGTGATTTCCCCCCTTTTCCATTTCCTATACATGTTCCGTTTAAAACTTAGCTCCATTGAAAGTTCTTTAGTCATCCATCCTGGTTTCTTGAGACACCTCCCATTTTTCTTCCTCAATGGTACTGTTTGAAATTGTGCCTTCAGTATCTCCCTTTTGAGAAAGTCAAAACCGTCTTGAGGTCCCTTCTCTTTTAGTATTCTTGACCATGGGATCATCCCCAGTATTTCCCTGAGTTTATTGAAATCAGCTCTCCTAAAGTCAAGAATGCGTGTCTGACTATGCCTGGCTTCTCCTTTCCATTGTATAACAAACTCCAGGAGAACATGATCACTCTCACCTAAGGATCCCACCACTTGCACCCCATTAACAAGGTCGTCTCTGTTGGTTAGGATCAGATCTAAAATAGCTGACCCCCTTGTTGCCTCTTCCACCTTTTGGACCATGAAATTGTCTTCCAGGCAGGTAAGGAATTTGCTAGACCTTGTAGTTTTGGCTGAGTTAGATTGCCAGCAAATATCAGGATAGTTGAAGTCACCCATCACTACTACATCTCTCCTTTCTGCATGTATGTTCATCTGTTCTAGAAAGGCAACATCCAATTCCTCCGTCTGATTTGGGGGTCTGTAGTAGAGTCCCACAATAACATCCCTGTTGTTTCCCTCCCCTTTAATTTTTATCCAGATGCTCTCCACCTGGCTTCCAGTATTGACGTCATGGATCACTTCACTGGTGTAAATATCCCTGACATATAATGCTATTCCTCCTCCTTTCCTGTTTGGCCTGTTTCTCCTATAAAGGTTATACCCCTCTATTCCTACATTCCAATCATGAGACTCGTCCCACCAGGTTTCAGTAACGCCTATTATATCATATTTGTTTTGTAGTGCAAGGAGTTCTAGTTCATCTTGCTTATTTCCCATGCTCTGTGCATTAGTGTAGAGACATCTGAGACCATGTGTTCCCTTTACTTGCTCCCTGTGCAAGTTTTTTTGCCTCCCACTGTTGGGTCCTTGCGCTGTTTGCCTTGTTCCCTCTATGACAGTTTGACTATTTTCTCCAGGCCTTTTGCCTTCCAGAATACTGTCTCCCTCCCCCATTTGACTCAGTTTAAAGCCCTCCTGATCAAATTCTTGAGAGTGTTGGCAAAAATGTTTCTTCCAACTGTTGTAAGATGCACCCCATCTCTTGCCAGAAGTCCCCCTGCATGGAAGCGCAGTCCATGATCCAAGAATCCAATTTGTTCTCGGCGACACCATCTACGGAGCCAGTTGTTTACGTCGGCTATTTTCCTCTCCCTTCTTGGACCATGCCCTTCAACTGGCAGAATCCAGTTCTAATCCAATTTTCACAATGATGACTTTCTGCCAACTAAGGACCCCTGGGAAGTTATGTTCCTTTTTTATGGCTAAAGTTCCTCAACCACAGTTTCTCAGCCATTGAGGGGAGAGTAAAAGATTTTTAAAAAACAGAATTAAAAACATGCACATACCCAAAGATCTTGGGCTTCTTTTGAAGGAAGCCACCACCACAACACTGATTTAAAAGTTTGCACTTGCACTAGTTTTAGACTGGTTTCTGTGGCCAGGAGGACAAAAGTGAATTCCCATCATGTGTCTAGGCAGCGAAATACACACCCACATGTCTCTGTTTGCAGTTATAGCAGTTTGATTTCACTTCTAACTGCCATGGCTCCACTCTTAAGAACCCTGGGATTTGGAGTTTGGGGAGGCACTAGAGCTCTCTGGCAAAAAAAAAATTCTAAGTACCTCACCAAACTACAAAACCCAGGATAGCACAGGATGCAGCCCTGGCAGTTAAAAGCGGGAGTCAAAATGCTAAAATTGTGTAGTGTGAAAGAAACCACAGAGCGCCACAATAACAAAGAATAAATGAAGAGTCTGTGACCCAAATTAAAATCGCTGGACCAACGGGGAGCAGATTTGGGATGGACGCAATGCATCATAGAGCGGTATGTAGTGAATTGTTCTTGGGGAGCGGGGAAATGAAGATGCAGCACAAGCATTTTAGGGAACAGACGGAAGGTGAAGGAGAATGACCCCCCCACCCCAATTTATGCTACATCCAACTGGCTAGATGGAGAAAAGAGATTCCTTAAGTTTCCAAAAAGCTACAGAAGGAAGGAGGACGAAAACAAAAATTAAAAGGTGGGAAGAAGGAAGAAAAGAAGCATCAGCGACAGCCATGAGTTTCTGAAGGGTTAAGATTATTACTTTTCTCAGGATTATCTGTCCCCCCTACAGTCATTTTTCGGGCTCTGACCTTCGTGGCCGGGGTCTCCGCTGGCCCATCGGTTTCCGGGTGGCCACGGCTGCTGCGAAGCCCACCAGGCAACAGAGGGAGGTGGTGCCGAACTTGGCGGTGTCCAGCCAGCTGGGGGGGTCCGTTTGCAGGTAGTTCTCCGCCAGGTGGAAGCCCATCACTAGCAGCCAGAGGACGGAGGCGAAGGCGTCGATCCGGCGGAGCCTGGGGAGAGGGTGAAAGATGAGCCGGGTGAGAGCTGGCCTCCGCCACTGGATGCATCCGGAAGTTAGGAATGAACGGTGGACAAAATGAGGAGGCAGGTAAGTCCCGAGGGCTGTTGGTTGCTGACCCTGATACTACAGAAATAATATCCCACCACCTGTCATTAGAGATAAGATTCTCTCATATGTGGTTTCTCCTTCTCTGCTTTGGTCAGACCTCACCTGGAATACTATGTCCAGTTCTGGGCACCACAATTCCAGAGGGATCTTGACCAGCTTGAGCGTGTCCAGAGGAGGGTGACCAAAGTGGTAAAAACTCGAGTGTTATGGAGGTTTCTTTTGATTGAAAACAGACAGCTGTCAGTGGTTGGTCTTGGCTGTCGGGAGGCCAGCCAAGCCCACGAGTTGCAAACTTTGTGGGTCTCTGTGTGTGTGTTTCTAAAATGCAGCCTTGCCCAGACATGGCAAATTCTAGACGTCTTGGACTACAACTCTATGGTCTTCCAGATGCCTAGGGAGACCTTCCTCCCCTCCCCGTCACAGGGAAGTGAAATTGCGGCTACCGATCCCACATAAACAGAGGGCAACCTATGTTAATATTGATGATGATGTTGTAATTTGCCCTCCCCAAGTTTGCAATGAGCCAAAATCAACTAACAACCCGTCTTCCCACGTTGAGCTCCCCCCACCTCAAAAATAGCCCTGGTGCCCCTACCTGATCCGTCCCGCCAGCAGCATGGCTAAGAAGCACGTCAGGAGTCCTAGGACCACCACTGCCGTCTGATGGCTCTTCCCATAGGACCAAGCAGCGCTCAGCGTCTCCGTTGCTCCTTCCGGCAACAACCGTATCACTTCCTGCCAGCTGAGGAACTCGAGCAGAGTGCCATTGCTAGGGGGTGTGGCTTCTGGCCCCGGCCCGGTCCCGTTCTTCGCCAACCCTGGGGTCAAAGGAGCAGGAGGGGTCGCCGTCTCAGGGGAGAAGGGGTTGCCTGAGCCATATAATGCCATGGTGACGAGGATGGCGCAGCTGAGGAAGGCCAAGAAGCGGAGGGCGATCACCTGAACCGGTGTGGTGGCCGAGGAGGAAGCTGCGGTGTAAAAGCTCTGCGGAAGAGAAGGACCACCGGGTCAGGATAACAACTCCTGCATAAACAGAACGGTGGATTGATTCTCTAGGAAACTTCTGAGAAAACTTTCTGTTCTAGGCAGGCCACTGGGCATCTGAGTTCACACACTGCACAATGATAGCACTATGATTCCACTTTAAATGCTGTGGCAGCACCCTAAGGAATCCTGGAGTTTATAGTTTGGAGAGACACTAGAGCTCCCTGGTTGAGAATTCTAAGTACCTCTCCATAAACAGCAAGTCCCAGGATTCCATAGGATGGAGCTATGGAATCTAGGGGTTTTAACTACAAAAGGGCACAGAGTATTTGTTGTTGTTGGAGTCTACCCACCCATCTATATTCCTCCATGACTTGCTGTTCAGGGCATGTAGGGATGCACCAGGCAGACTCTGTCGTCATTTTTGTTGTTATGTGCCTTCAAGTCAATTCTGACTTATGGAAACTCTCCAAAGGGTTCGCCTGGCAAGATTGATCCTAAGGAGCTTTCCCACAACTTTTCTCACGTGCACACTATTCCTTTTTAAATTCACTTACTTTTAAAACTGGTCTCTGGCATTTGTCAGAGTGTGTGTGTGTGTGTGTGTGTGTGTGTACACCCCTATAAAAATTGCCTGTGTTCATTGCTCTTAAGGGTAAGCATGAAATTCAGCATAAAGGAGACAAATATAACAAGGGTGGGCAAAGTGTGGCCCTGGAGCAACATGTGGCCCTTGAAGGGTATTTTTGTAGCCCTCAGCCTATTGTGAGCAAGAAGAAGAGCAAGTTGCCTCTCTTGCAAGCCTCCAAAAAAAAAGGGGGGGGTGAAAAAAGCTTCTCCATACCAGAAAAGTGGAGTTGTTTTTTTTTAAAAAAATATGTTGCCATTTTCTGCAGCCTTTATGGCTCCCAGAAGGAAAACAACAACAACAACCTGCCTCCCCAAACCACCAAAGTCGCTCAATTTTTAAAAACAGGTCACCTCACATATCTGCAGAACCAATCTATGGTTTCAGTTATCCGAGGGATGCAAAATAAGGGCCCCAAACGTTGCAGAGGAAAATGCCTAGAGAAGTGTCCTCTCTAGGAACCCCTAGGTCCTCCAATGCAACTCTATGGTATGCTTGTACAGGAAGTCCTTTCTTTTAATAGGGTTTGCTGTTATCCACGGTTACACTTATACATGCTAAGTCCAGAAGCCAAGTTGAAAATTTAAGGATGTCTGGAGGCAATGTGCCCATCCCTCTTTAAATAAACAAATATACAATTTGCACCTTTCCAGGGGCACAGCCTGCTGCCTCTCCATTTGGTCACCATGTACTCTATCAGGCCCAAAATTAAAAGCTGTCACTTCCTGCCCTACCTGCATGTAGGTCTTGTCGGTCTTCCGGTGGCTGAAGTGGTGCCGGAGCAACAGGGCGCGGAGCTGGCGGTTCTGGTGTTTGATGTAATATTCCACCGCTGCCTGGCACGGGCGGCACAGCTTGTAGGTCTGCTCCAGGTGGTGCTTGTACACCTCGATCTCCTCGTCGTATTTGCCCTGCCGAGAAGAAGGGGCGAGAGAGCCACTGTGAAGCCGGGCAACATAGGCCTGAAGGCAGGGCTAGGTGGCCCATGGTCCAGTGCCAGCCCATGCAAAAAAAAAAGAAAAAAAAAGAAAAAGAAAAAGCAGTTGTAGCTAATGGGTGAGATACGGTGCCAGTCTCGGGTGCATTAGGAAAAGATAAATGCTCTTCCCCCACATGGCTCCAAGGTTCAATCCCAACCTGATGAAGCAACCATGCCCATAACCACAACAGCATGGGCAAGCCTTCAGATTGTCTCCTTGTTAATGCAAGAATGGTCTCTGAAACGAACTCGTTCGCGAGGTTTTTGGAATGCCAAAAGTGCCAACTTTTAGGTGCCTGCAAAAACTTATTTTTGCCCAATTCTTTTAGGCTAGACCAATGGCTCTTAACTTTTTCGTTACCAGGGACCCCCTTTAAATATCTTCTGTTGCTGTGCCCCCCCCCAAGACTTTAGATTTAAAACAACAATAACAATAACAACAATAATAATACAATTGTACCATCCATTATTAAACCTTCCCTCAGAGGCACTGGAGAGGGAGGGAAGACTTTTCTCCTGCTTCTTCCTGCAAATTTGTGGCCGGAGCAGATTGTATGGCAATGCGCATGCCAAGCCAACCTTTCCTTCGGCTCCTATCATGTGGCCACTCTACTGTAGGCAGGAGGTGGGCCAAACAGCCTTCAAGCCTTTATGGACCCCCCTGTGAGGACAATGCAGTCCACTTGGGGGTCCCTAGACCACAGCCTAAGAACAGCTCTAGACCCTTCCCTGACCTGGAGCCATTCCACTTTTGTCAGTAAGGTTATAACAGTGGTTATGATCTATATTACGGATTTATAGCACACAATACATCTGTACTATACAGTTCCAACACTTTGACCCTGCTTTTAGCTGTTGCAGCTCCATCCAACAGAATCCTAGGATTTGTAGTTTGGCGAGGACATAGGCCTCTCAGTGGAGGTCCAATGCACTGATTCTCAACCTTTTTTTCTGTAGATGTGTTGGACTTGAACTCCCAAAATCTCTGACCACTGGCTTGGCTGATTCGGGCTTCTGGGAACTGAAGTCCCCAGGAATCAAAATGCTGGGAACCATTGCTCTAGTCACAGTAGTTTCTTTGCTCCTCTGTATGTTTTGGACTTCAGCTCCCAGAATTCCAACCTAGCATAGCCAATGGTCAGGAATTCTGGGAACTGAAGTCCATAACATCTGGAAGCCCATAGTATGAGAAGCAGTGCTCTGGTGAATACCTGATTACAGCAAAGAATTCTTTTTTTTTTTTGTCTTTATTAAATTTTCCAAAAATAAGCTATTCATACTATTATATACATTCATCAAATTTCCATACATAAAACAAATTAGCCCAATGAAAAATGTGTAAAGGAAGTTTGGAAAGCAGATTGTATGATGTCTTAAAGGTTGACGGTTGTATGATTATTGGCAAAAAAAATTATGTATGGAAAGCTGACGAACGTACATAAGAATATGAATACGTTTATTTATGAATAAGAACATGAAGAATAGAATTTGGTATTACAGCAGAGAATTCTAAGCTCCTCCCCAAACTATAACTCCCAGGATTCCCACAGGATGGAGCCATGGCAGTTGAAGTGGCATCAAGCTGCAATTAACCACGTAATATATGTGGTGTGCGTGTGTGTGTGTGTATATATATATATGTTTGCATGTGCTGACTACCAGGCTAAGACTCTCTGTCCATTTCCATTAGTCTTCCCCCGGAAACTCAACCCAAGGGGAGAAAGGTTCCACGTGCTTGTCCATGTGAGCCTTCCCTCCCTTGAGGCCAGCCGCCACGGCCAAAAGGTTGCCATGACACCCAAAATGTGGAGCAGGCCTTTCAGACAGGAAGATGCCTGCCGGGGGTTTGCTGGAGAGGAAGGAGGAGGAAGGACACAGAAAGAAAGAAAGAAAGAAAGAAAGAAAGAAAGAAAGAAAGAGGGAGGGGGGAATTGGCATAGGCTCAAAGAGGACAGGAGGAGAAGGGGATGCTACCTGCAAGCAGAAGAAAGACTGGAGAACAGCATGAAAGTGACCCAGAAAGATAGTATTCAAAGAGGCCTCCCTGGCTTGTTATTTTAGCAGGAAAAAAATAAAGGGATGCTTCATTTTTCAGAGGCGGAGGGTATGGATAAATATGCCTTGCCCAAAGAAGAAATCCCGACCCTCATTCTCAGGCTGGACCTAAATTAAGCTCCAGGGCACCCAACTGCGTTTGCTCAAAGCGTTCTCCCTCAAAAGCCCCACAAAAACAAAGCAGGGACCGCAGCTCCAAGGTGAAAACCCTGCTTTCCTTGCAGAAAGTCCCAAGTTCAATTATTTGGCACCTGCAGCTCAAATAAGGGGCAGGGATGGTGGGGATAGTGTGGCCTAAGGGCCAGGGGTGTCCCCCAAAGCCCCATACCTGTCCCCCAAAGCACTCCACTCTCCCTATTTTTTTTTAAAAAAAAAGGTTGGTATGATTTTCAGGTAATTTTCCCCCCTGAGAATCACACATAAAGCTCTCAAACGTGTGAAAACATGCAAAACTAACCCTACCCCACAAGCACCCGAGAATCCTGAATTACCCCCCAATACTTCCTTTTCCCCCTGCAATCCTTCTCAAAATGGGATGTTCTTTCCTGTCGCCATTTTGAGAGGGACTGCAGAGAAAAATAGAAATATTCAGACTTGCTGTGTGACTCATGCCTATGAGTGAGTCTGAGGAGAACTGACCTCAGCGGGGGCCCCAAACTGTTGCCCACTTCTAAGTTAAAAGGATGTTAGAGCCTGGCACAGCTGGGACTGGGGTGGCATGGAAGCGCCAGCTGTGGACTTTGCTCAGATCGAGAATCTGCTGGGCAAAATTTTCACTATCATATTCCAAACTGAACTTTGCCCTAAACTGTTGTTGCTACTAGGGACAGGGCTTGCTGAGTGGTAGCCCCTCGTCTCTGGAGCTCTCCCTCCCCGAGGAGAAAAGCCTAGCCTCATCACTGCTGGTTTTTCAAACAAAAAACCCTGATGGCACAGTCTAAATTAGATGCTTTCTCCCCAATGCTTAAAAATCATTTGCTGCTAGTGTGGGGTGTGTGTACGCATGCACACAAGCAATTGTTCATATTGTTATAACCTTGCAAACCACCCTGTGAGGGAAGTACACGCCATCCCCCGTATCCGCAGAACCAATATCTGCAGTTTCAGCTATCTGTGGCTGAAAAAACAGGGACACAAACCATAGAATCATGCTGGAAAATGCCTAGAGAGGTATTCTCTCTAGGAATTGCTAGCTCTTCCAACACAACTCTATGGTATGATTGTACTGAAAGTCCTTTATTTTAATAGGGTTTGCTATTATCAGCGGTTTCCGGCATCCACGGTAAGTCCGGGAATCGAACCCCTGCAAATATGGTGTGTGTGTGTCACCAGTATGCCTTGAAAGGCAGATTTAGAAAAAACACAGTAGAATTTGGAACATTAGTGGTGAAGAGTCTTGCTTGCTCCAAGAAATGACTAGAGCTACAAGATACAAGATTGTGTGTTTTACACACACCACACAGACCCTGTCTTTCTCCCTCTTGTTCAGCATACGTAATTTTAAAAGAAGAACAATTTGTACAAGCAGCCTTTCTCCACCACACAAACAGTTTCACCCCTTTGGGAAGGAATAGGGAACGTACAACCCACGGGCCGTCTGGCCCACAAACCTCCTTTGCCCTTAATCTCTGATCAAGTGATTGGAGATTTAAAAAATAGGGGATAACCACAGCTCCGGATGTTGCTGCTTGGAATGGAGCTCTGGTTTGTGTCCTGATGACCTTCTGCGTGGACCTGAGGCTCTCTGGCTGCTCACTTGCCCGCCACGCGCTTTGCCCATACCTCTTCCCTGGGGGTGAAGGAGGCCAGCTGCTTGATCTTCATAGTCTGATGGTTGTTGCACTTCTTACACAGAAGGACTTGGCTGCTCACCCACTGCAGGGGTTTGGTGGGGTCGTAGAACGCTCCCGCGCCAGAGACAACATGGTTCAGGTGCTCCATGTACTGAGCCGGGATGGGCTTGTTATAATCTCCATTCTGCCAAGAAAAAAGCAGAAGCCAAAAGGAACTGAAAGGACTGCCATTCACTTTTCGCTAGCCTTCCAGGTACAGTCTGACCTACCGTATTCTAATTCATCAGGAAAGTAAATACAGGTATACCTCAGTTTGCAAAGCCATGAGACAGTGGAGCTCCTTTTTACAAGGTATTTTTATGGTCATCCAGCTCCGCTTTTCCTTCTCATCCTCTGTCTAGCTGGAGGGTTTTTAAGCAGCATCAGCATTAGGATGGGAAAGACAGGTGGAGAAACAGTGATTTTCACTGGCAGCATCATGTCTTGAATAAACAAGGCAATAAGGCAGTGGTTCTTAAGCTGTGATCCGGGGACCCCCAAGGTGCTGTGATGTCCTCATAGGGGGTCCACAACAGAGAGAGTTGGTGTCCAGTGGGGATAGAGGTTGCATAATATCCCAGAAAGGAACCTAGAGGGCAGCTAGTAGGTCCTGACAGTTGGTGGTCCCATACAAGAAGTTCTTATATTGATGACTGAGGTGGGGACAAGGGAAAGCCCTTACTCTTGGTGATTGCAGTGAGGTTTGTAGAAGTCCTTGGGTTTGGTGGCAGTGGAGGGTTAGGCAGAACCTTACGCCTGGTGGAAAAGTAGTGGGGTAAAAGAACAGAAGCCTCAGAGACACAACATACCTCTTGGAAGCCATTGTACTGCTCGCAGTTTGGACAGTCCCAACAGTTGCGGTTCCCGTACGGCACCACGGTGTCCTGATTGCAGAACCAACAGTTCACTGTCGTGTGGGTGGGTTTCCTCCTGTAGGGAGAGAAAACAAAGGTATGGCGTCAAATATTTGCAGATCAGGATCAGTCGAAGCAGCAGGGGGAAGGGATAAAGATACAGCTTGCGATGGTGTACAATTTCTGAGGTGGGGAGAGAGGATGGTTGGTGCTCTTTATATTACTTTCACATTAATTGTTCTTTTAGGTTTACATTGAAGGAGAACAGTCAGAAAGTGACCATAAGGCCTTAATGAGGAAGGGCTTCTAGGGAGAGCTTAGGTTTGATTTTTCTTAGGGTCCATTTATTGGTCTTTTTGGACATCCACAGTATCCACAGCACTCTTCCCCAGCACCACATCTCAAACGAATTGATTTTCTTTTTGTCAACTTTCTTCATTTCCCAGCTCTCACTTCCATACATGGTGATGGGAAATACAATGGCTTGGGCAGTCCTAACTTTAGTTTTCTATCTTTCCACTTTAGGATTTCATCTAGTTCTTTCATAGCTGTCCTTTCCCATTCCTAGTCTTCGTCTGATTTCATATATATATATATATATATATATTCTGTTCATTAGTAGCTAATTAAACATATACAGTATCTCCATACAGACAAGATAAATCTGCCAAACAGAATTGCAAAACAATCACAAACATCGAATAAAAACATCATAATACATAATTCTTCTGATTTCTTGCCCGCAATCTCCATTCTGATCAATGACTGATCCCAGATATGGGAAATGGACTGCAAATCCCATCATCCCATAAACCAACTACAGTTGTCCCTTCATATTCACTGGGGTTTGGTTCCAGGACCTCCCGGGGATACCAAAATCCGTGAATACTCAAGTCCCATTATATGCAATGGCATAGCAAAATGGTGCCCCTTATATAAGATGGCAAAATCAAGGTTTGCTTTTTGGATTATTATTTTTTAAAGAATATTTTCAAGCCGTGAATACTTAAATCCATGGGCACCAAATCTGTGGATATGGAGGGACAACTGTATACCCAAGAACATCTGAAAAGTTGCACCCTCGAGCTGAAAAAATAGGAAATCATCTACGGTACACCTGAAAGACAATCCCTGAGCTAAACCAGGCTGACTAGAATAAAATACCAACCATCATAGAATCAAAGAATCATAGAGTTGGAAGAGACCACACATCTCTCTCCTCTTCTCTGTCTCTTTCTGTTGGACAGAACATCTGGCTGTTATATACCTCCATTATGTAATCGCAGAGCTATTCTGGTTCATGAACCTACTTTTCCTCTTCTCCCCTTCTCCTTTCATTAAAACAAAATTACATCTCCCTTTGATCGCAAACTATTGTTTACAAAACCGCAAGCGCAGATTCTAAGTGACGTTATTATCAAACTACCTCCCACATTTTGGCTGTCAGGGGTTACATAAATGGAGTAGATTTATTAATCAATACAGTCTAGGTGCAAAACACACTGAGATATGTGGAGAGATTCCTGGTGGGTTCTTGCAGGGTGGGGGTCCCACGAGACCAGTGCTGGATAAGACCAAAGGCCTACCTAGAGCAGCATACTCTTCCCCCAGAGGCCTTCCTTGTTACGCCTTCCAACAACCAGCTATTTAAAGATATACTGCACCTGTTCATAGAGGATCCATTCCTAACAATTATGGCCAAGGCCTGAAGAAGCAACCTGGTGGATCAGGCCAAAGGTCTACCTCATGGGGCAATCTGTTTTCCGCAAGTGTTTGAGACTTCAGCTCCCAGCATCCCTGATCTGGGGTGGCTGGGGCTTTTGGGAGTTGAAGTCCAAAACACCTGGAGGACTAGGGTTTGGAAATCATTGCCCTAGATGGTTATCTAGTGAGGCCTGGGATGCGGAGTTGGGATTTTCAGCAATATTTTTCTGGAACCCCATTGGAGCATGTCAACAGCAGATGTGCCAAGGAAGAAGACAGTTGCTTAAAACAGTTGTCTCAAGTTAGAACAAGGTCTTTATATTCTTTTTGGAGCAAAGGGAGAGGTGCACATGGAATTTTTTAGAATGGGTTTCAACAGAGAAGAAAAGAGCATTCAACAGAGGGGTCCTCTCCATGCGCTGGAATGAACACTTGCGCACCAGACATGTGGCTGTTGGTATGTACTGGGGCCAGGGATTCATTTTTTTAAAAAAGGAGGATAGATAGCCTAAGACTCAGTTGTTTGCCACAGACGAGTAAAACGGAGGGGAGATGGAGAAAGCTGTACCAGTTGAACCTCTGCCTATTTATTAGATATCCCGCTTTTCTCCCAAGATGGGACTCAAGGAGGCTTACAGCACTGAAAAAATACAGCTAAAATGTCACGATTTGCAAAAATTTAAAAAAGCATTAAATTAATTTCCACATAATTAAAAACACAGCATGAATTAAAAACAGAAACTCAATAAAAAAAACCCACAGCATTAAAACGTTAAAAGCGGCACACCACATCTGCTACACAAAAGTAATGAAAAATAAATAGCTTGGAAATTTTGAAACTTTCACCCACCCCTATTGCATTTGCAGTTCATGTGGACTGAAATATTCTTTTCACCACCCAGAGAAATAATATGTAAATATCATACAGTGAGTTCAGATTTCTGTTTCTTTGGGACACAACCCATCCCAAGCCACAGAGCAAATTACTTAGGACATAAAAAAAGAGAGTTTTAAAAGCGGTTTGCTACAGTGATCTGTTACTAGTAGAATTATTTAAATTTTTAGTCTCTTGCTTTATAGAATGAAATAAATGGATCCGATCCACACTAAGTTAGCAGAACTTGAGCGCAAATCAAAACCCCATTGATTTCAGTGAAATGCCTACCTGACATGCAACAGCGAGAAGGTTCCTCCGCTCTACATTATCCCCAAGGCAACCCTCCAAAGGATGTTAAGCCAAGAGAAAAAGACGGAGCAAGAGGAAACACACAACCTTCACAAGAGGGCCCCGTTACACCACACATTTAAAGCACTATGATTCCAGTTTAACTGTCATGGCTCCATATTATGGCATCCTGGGATCTGCAGTACAGGGAGGGGTGTTTGGAATTCCTGAGATCCAGCATGGTGTAGTGGTTTGAGCGTTGGATGAGTGGAAGACCAGGGTTCGAATCTCTGCTCAGTCATGGAAACCCACTAGATGACCTTGGGCAAGTCAAACTCTCTCAGCCTCAGAGAAAGGCAAAGGCAAACCCTCTCGGAACAAATCTGGCCAAGAAAACCCTGAGATAGGTTCGCCGTAAGCTGGAAAAGACTTGAAGGCACCAAACAACAAATTCAAAATTCTCAACAAGAGAGCTCTAGTGCCTCCCCAAACTATAAATCCCAGGATCCCACAGGATGTTGCCATGGCAGTTCAAGTAGAATCATTGTGCTGTATTACATAGTGTGTAAGGGCCCCTAATGTAGGAAGAAAGTTACTTTTTAAAGTGTGTGTGTTCATACCTGCACAGTGAGTACAGTATAGAACTATGGCATTAAAAAATAAAACAAACAGAGGACCAGTGTCACGTAGCGGCTAAAGTGCAGGGCTGTCATTCGAGTGGCCACTGCTCTAGTTCCCTAGTAAGGCATGAATCTCACTGGACACTTTTGGACCATTCCCTTGCTCTCTTGGCACGGGGTGCTACCTCACAGGGGTGTCGTGAGGCTAAAGTAGGGAGGAGGAAAGGCATAGATATGGCTTCCAATTTATTGGAGACAAGGAGGACATAACGATAACAGACAAAGATATGTTTAAAACTTGATGCATGACCCACAAGTCATATGGTTACAACACGGGCAACTCTGCCATCTTTCTAACGCCAAGGCATCGGTGAAGACAAAAACAGCCTTTTATATCTCAACCTCCAATAAGCACAGCTGCCCAAAGTTTGAAGTCTGGGCTCCTTCCTCAGCCGCCTGTTTCCACATGACTTCGCCAAACAGGGTCGTTTTGAACTACAGCTGTTGGCCTTATGAGGAACTCACAAAAGGCCCAGGCGTGCATGCGTGTGTGCGTCCGCGTGCGCAACAGAGAGAGAAACTGAGAGAGGAAGGGGTGTCCTGTCTGTAGCTAATTCCAGCCAAGTCCAGTAGAAATGGCTTTCAAGCAGGCTTTTAAAGTCCCTTCATATTTGCTGGGGTTTGGTTCAAGGACCCCTGTGGATACCAAAATCCGTGAATACTCAAGTCCCATGATACGCAATGGCATGGCAAAATGGTGTCCCTTATATAAGATAGCCAAATCAAGGTTTGCTTTTTGGATTATTATTTTTTAAAGAATATTTTCAAGCCGCGAATGCTTAAATCCATGGGCACCAAATCCGTGGATACGGAGGGACAACTGTACTATTATTATAGAATAGACTATAAAGTCTATTTTACAGGTGTGTGTCCCCCCATATCCACGGGGCATACATTCTTGGACTTATCGTGTATAAGTGAAACCACAGATAATAGCAAACCTGATTAAAATAAAGGACTTCTTGTACACACATACCATAGACTTGCACTGGAAGACCTAGAAGATGTCTAGATTCCTCTCTAGCTATTTTATCTATGGTACGTGTCCCCTATTTTATGTCCTTCGGATAACTGAAACCACGGATATTGGTTCTGCGGATATGGAGGAGGCGACCTAGATCGTACTGGACATCACTTTGGGGAAGGGGAAAAGCGGGCAGAAATGCAATTATCAAATACTTTTATAAATGAGAAAAGGCTGCTACTATGAGAACTCCTCACTCATACTCTCAATTCCTCAAGGAAGGAAGAAGAAAATTAAAAAGCTCTTTGCTCCTTCCTGTACATTGATTCCTGAACTACACTAATGTAGAGTGTACTGAGAGGTGATAGAGAATATACCCAGAACAATAAGCAAAGGTTTCATGGGAGACGAAAGCATCCATTCACCAGGAGGACTGCCCATCCAGTCCACTGCACCTCTGCCTGAGTCACTGTTGCATCCCTCCACCGTTCCTTCCAATCAGCTCCTTTTAAATATTGTGAATTCTCCCACATCTTCATGTGAGTTGCAACTGCACTGGAATGACACAAGGTGTCACAGAATTAGCTGCTCCCAATGCAGACTATGTGGTATAGTGGTTTGAGTGTTGGCCTAGGAGTCTGGGACACCAGGGCTCAAATCCCTGCTCAGACATGGAAACCCACTGGGTGGTCCTGGGCATGCCCCACTCTCTCAGCTTCAAAGGAAGGCAATGGCAAACCCCCTTTCAATACATTTCACCAAGAAAACTCTACAGTAGGCTCACCGTTAAGTTGGAGTTGATTGGAAGGCACACACAACAACAACAATAACAACAGAGTCTGCCACCGCAACCCTGCATGTCAACAACAACAACAGAGTCTAACAACAACAACAACAGAGTCGTCGTCAACAACAACAACAACAACAACGGAGTCTGCCACCGCATCCCTGCATGTCCAGAACAGCAATTCATGGAGAACAACAGAAAAATGGGTAGACTTATTTCAGGATTTCTATGGGTTCCTCTAACATTCAAAAATGGAAATCTCTTTGGGTACAAAAAGCTAGAGCAGGGACCCACTCACACTACGGAATTAACAGTATGACCCCCATATCCACACTACTGGTGCCCATGGATTCACTTACCCATGTCCAAAAATATATGGTCTCTCTAGGCATTTTCTAGGTCCTCCAGCACAATTCTATGATACGGTTCCACTGAAATTTGACCATGGAGTCATCCTGGAGGACCTAGAGATTCCTAGAGAGGCATTCTCTCTAGGTCCTCCAGCACGACTCTATGGTACGCTTAGGCCGGAAGTTGCTCATTTTAATAAGGTTTGCTATTATCCATGGTGTCTTGTATCCACAGTAAAATCCAGGAATGTTATCCCCTGTGGATACGGGGGTCATACTGTATAGCTAACTGCCACAGTTCCATCCTAAGGAATATTGGGATTTGCAGTTTTGGAAGGGGTACTTAGAATTTTCAGCCAGAGAGCTCTAGTGCCGCAAAAAACAACAAATGCCAGGATTCCACTGGAAGGAACCACGGCAGTCAATGTGGAATCGTAGCGCTATAGTTGCGCGGTGTGAAATGGCGTCCGAGTATCCCCTCAGTTTTAAATCGTGTGAGAGGAGGGAGAAGAGAGCGTGGACATTTTAGCTATCAAAACGTGTTGGAGATTGTTGTCATGGTGCAAGATCTGCCCTCCCCCCATATAATGGGATCCCAAACTTGCAAAGGCCACTGGTGATTTCCAAAGCCTTTTATAACCAGAGTCCTGGTTGCATTACAGGAGGCCAGAACCTTCAGGAAACACTGAAAAAAGCCAGCCCTACAGGAAAATCCTTCTTACCCCAAACTAGGCACATTCTTTAGATTCCAGCTACCACAGGCTATCAGACAGAACAAGCCAGACTTAATCCTTTGCCCTCAAGGGGGAAAAAAATAATAAGACCCATTTAACTTCTTCCCTCTCTTATCCAATCATTCTACCTCACCGAACAGGAGAAATGCAAACACTCCACCTGGGGAAGAAGTTAATTCCAAGGTTAAAGTTGCTTTATTCAACTCAAGTCAGAATTCTTTTGCTCCTGGCTTTTTTAAAAAAGGGGGGATTTTTTCTTTTAAATTTACAGCAGTGCCTTGAAGTAAGGCATGGGAGAAATCCGGTGCCAGGTAAGAGGTTGGCAAGTCAGTCCTATACATCTCTCTACAGTGGGCCCTTGGTATCCACTGGGGTTTGGTTCCAGGACCCATCATGGATACCAAAATCCATGGATGCTCAAGTCCCATTATGGTGTAGAAAATGGTGCCTATTATATATACAGTTGTCCCTTCATATTTGCTGGGGTTTGGTTGCAGGACCCACCGTGGATACCAAAATCCATGAATACTCCAGTCCTATTATACGCAAGGGCATAGCAAAATGGTGTCCCTTACATAAGACAGCAAAACCAAGGTTTGCTTTTTGGATTATTATTTTTTAAAAGAATATTTTCAAGCCGTAAATACTTAAATCTGTGGATACGGAGAGACAACTGTAATGGCGAACAGCAAGGTCTGCTTTTTGGATCCCCTACCCCAAATATTTTCAAGCCATGGTTGGCTGAATCTGTGGATGAAGAATCTGTGAATATGGAAGACCAACTGTACTTCCAAGTAAGTCCCATTGAGCTCAGCAGCACTGACTCACAAGTAAACGGGCATGAGACAGCAGCTTTGTGAACTTACAAGACCATAAGCTTCACTGAACTCACTAGGACTTACACTGGAGTAGACAGGCATAGGCTTGGATGGGGAGCAACAGAGCAGTGGAAGTCAACCCTCATATATGTGGTGGAAACATTCCTGGACTTAGGTGTGGAAACACAAAACCACAGATAACAGTGAACCCTATTGAAATGAATGACTTCCAGCCCAAGCATACCATTAAGTCATGCTGGAGGACCTAGAGATTCCTAGAGAGGACACCTCTCTAGGCATTTTCTAGGTCCTTCAGTGCAATTCTATAGTCAACTCCATCAGATGCATACCATAGAGTTGTGCTGGAGGACCTAGAAAATGCCTAGAGAGAACATTTCTTTTGGACGCTGGTAAGTGAAACCATACGTACCAGTCATATGGATACTGTATGGTATTTTTAACTAATATGGAGCAGAGGCAGAGAAACCCCTAAGACATGAAAATACAGGCATATGTCATATCTCAAACTCTTTTCTACAAAGTCTTTTTATGCCTGCCCAGCCTCTCTTTTCTTCCTCATCCTCTTTCTAGATGGAGGGTTTTTAGCAGCATCAGCATCGATGTAAAGCCAGCTGGCGGTCTGTTGAATTTTGGCATCTTACTAGACCTCAACCATTTCCAACAGACAAACCATGGTTTGTTAGCCAGCCACCAACCAACCAACCAGTTACAAGCCACGGTTTGTTGTTGGCTTATCATCTCTGGCTTGTTTAAACCATGGTTTGTCCGACCCCAAATCCTGGCTTGTTTCTCCAGTTGCTCTTCCTCATACAAGTGCTGAGAAAAGGGGCAGAAGAGAAGTAGATTGGAAAATGGAGGAAACAGACTGGATTGTTTCTGTCATTTGCAGGACAATTTGTGGCTAAAGTTCTAAATTGGGACTAACGCAAACTATGACTAAGGCTGGCACCGATGCACCGCCGAAGAGGCACAGGGCACCTTCCTATGGTTCTTGTCTCCCTAACAGGTACAGCAGCCTTATAAGGTAGACCACATTTTTTTGTTCTTGCTGATAAAAGCAAAAAAACAGAGACAACCAGACTCACCTTAAACCACTTTTTCTGAACCGAACATTTGAACACACAGCCATCCTGGTGCTGTTGGACTGCAACTCCCAGCAGGGTAAGGAATACTCTGAGGTGCAGTCCAACCGTTTCCCAATTCAGTCTGCCATCTGCACTTCGGACTGAGGAATTGCCTTCCTCTCTCAACCCCGGAAGGCTGCATCCAGTCAATATGGACCCCAGCACCTCTCAAGAGGCAGGAGACGACAACTCCTGCCATCCTCAACCAAGAAAGATGTATGGGGAGGGAGGGAATTGTAGTCCCCCAAGACACCAGGATTCGAGAAGACGGGCCTGACCTCATAATCATACATTTCTGGCTGTCTTTTAAGGGCAATGCAAACTTTATGTGCTATTATTCCACTTAACTGCTCTGGCTGCCTCCTGTGGAATCCTAGGCTTTGTAGTTTAGTGAGGCCTAAGAGCTCTCTGGCTGAGAATGCTAAATGTGTGCCTCCCTACACTGCAAATCCCAGGATTCCACACGAGGCAGCCTAAGCAGCTAAAGTGGAATAATAGCGCCATGACAGTGTAGTATGACAAAGCACTGTATCACACTAGTGTTATAGCGCTATTATTCCACTTTAACTGCTAGGGCTGCCTTCTGTGGGATCCTGGGATTTGCAGTTTAGGGAGGGGCATTTAGCATCCTCAAGCCAGAGAGATCTTAGTCTTCACTAAACTACAAACTCCAGAATCCCACAGGAGGAAGCCATAGCAGTTGAAGTGGAATAATAGCGCCCTAACAGTGTAGTATGATAAACAGTTAAGTCCCCCATCAAACTGCAAATCCCAGGATTCCACAGGAGGCAGCCCCAGCAGTTAAAGTGGAATAATCAGGCTATACCAGTGTGGCGTGATAATTAACCCATGGCATGTTCTGCTCAGAGAAGGCGGGGGAAGGCAAGGTCACAAAGGCCCCCGTTAACCGCGGTCTCTCCCCACCCGCGGAGAGAAGCCGCCGCCCCCTTCCAGAGGGCGAGGCCAAGCCCGGCGTGTTTCTCAGCGGAGGCTGAGGCTGGGGAGGCGGCCTCACCCGCTGATCCGGGCCTGGGTCTTGCACGGCCAGCCTGTCCTTGAACCCTGGGCTTCCTCCCTTACCTGCGGGCGATCTTGTAGAGCAAGACTCCTCCGGCGGCGGCGGCGCAAACCGTCACGCCCAGCCCCCCAGCCAGGCCGGCGGTGGGGTAGCCCGCCAGCAAGGCGCCGGCCGCCTCCATGGCCCAACGGCGGAGATTAAACGGCCGCCTCGGAGGAGCTCCGCGTGCCGAATGGAGGCTTCGCTTTCCCGCCTCCGCCGCCTCCCTTTTCCAACGTTGAGTAACAACCTTCGGAACGTTCGGCTCCCCAACGTTCGGCGGGAAGGAGTGAAAGCTCCTTTTAGAACGTTCGCGGCCCGAACGTTCGGCGCCGCCCGCCTTCGGAACGCCGGCTGGCCAATGGCGTCGCTTGGAACGTTCGGAACACTTTCCTAGCCGGGAAGACGAGAGGATAAAAAGGCTCGGAAGCGGGCGCTGGCTGCCAGTCCGTGGAAGGGCGGGCGCGGCGCTGGGAGGCTTTTCTCCGCCGCTTCGGCTCCTCCTCTTCCCCCAAGCCGCGGATCCGCCCCCTTCTCCGGTCGCCCCACGCGGCCCCGGGCCTCCGAGCCCCACCGGCACGATGCGGAGGGGAGGCTTGGAAAGAAGCCCCCCCTCGCTTCCCAATCCCGGCCTGACACGCGTTCCGGCGAGTCAGCTCCCGTGTCTATCACGGGGGATCGGTCCGGGATCTGCTCCAAAGCAAGCCCAGCCGCTTTTAAACACCCGGTTGCAGAAAAGAGGGGAGGTTGAGGGGGAAAAAAAAATAATCCGCTAATTAAAAAAAATCTAACTGCGAGGAGGGATGTGAGTCATTCCCACGAGCTGTTCGACCCGCGTCTTGTGTCGCTGGTGGAGTCGTGGATGGGGCGAAAGGAGGTGGGCGGCGGGGGCGGACGCGTGAAAGGCCGGGATCGTGTTGGACGCGAAGCTCTGTGAATCAGCTTTTTCGATATATATATATATATATATAATATCTGGAGGAGGAAGGGAGTGAAGCACGAAAAGTCCGGTTTTTAAAGGGCTCTCGCCTCCCCTGGGGTCCAGCCGCAGCACGAAGCCTGAGCCAGATCGGGGGGCTGGGGGGAATTTGGGTTTGGGTTTTTTTTGGCTTTGGCTAGGTCGAAAAACAACTCCTTCCCTCCTCTCAAGACAAGGCTGGGAATGATGAGGCTCTCCAGATGTTGTTGGACTGCAGCTCCCAGCATTCAGCACCCTGGCCAAGGCTAGGAGCTACCGTACCACCCAACACCGTCTTAAGCAGGGGCTCTTGATTTTTTTCTTTACCAGGGACCCCCTTTAAATATCTTGTTGCTGTGGTCCCCCAAGACTTAACTCAAGATTTAAAACCATCATCATCATCCAATTACACCACCCCTTAAACCTTCCCTCAGAGGCACTGGAGGGGGGGGGAAGAAAGACTTTTCTTCTGCTTCTTCCTGCAAGTTTGTGGCTGGAGTGGATTGAATGGCAATGTGCAGGCCAAGCCAGCCAGCCACTGCCTTGGCTCCTCTCATGTGCCCACTCCACTGCGGGAAGGCTGAGCAGCCTTCAAGCCTTCACTGACCCCCTCTGAGAACCATTGGGGGTCCCCGGACCCCAGGTTAAGAACCATCCGCCTCTTAATTCGGCCATAGAACTGGCTTGTTGAAAACCCGGACATTGGGGTAAAGTAACTTTTTGGAACTACAGCTTTACGCAGAGCTCAGAAAACACCTTTTGGATGATAGCTCCCAGATGGAGGTCCCGAAAAAGTAACTTGATCAAGTTGTGGTTCTAACTTTCCCTTTAGAATTGTGCACATAAGTTGTGTTCTGAATCTCATCTTGGGAGAAAGGCAGGATATAAATCCAATAAATAATTTTTTAAAAAGTCTGTTCAATGGGGCTTAGCCCTAGTTGAGAGCACATAGCGCTGTTGGCCTAGATTGCTTCTGGTAGGAATGTCTCTGTGCATGTGCAAAGTGCTCACTTCCACAGGCAGATTAATACCCAGTGTAAACATACACAGTAGGACCCCCATATGCACTGATTCATTATCCACTGATTCAGTTATCTTCAGGACACAAAACAGCACACCTACCATAGAGTCTTCTAAGAAAATGCCTAGGGAGGCATCCTATCTAAATGTTTTCTAGGTCCTCCAAGGCAAACTCTATGGTATTTTAAACCAGAGGTGCCGTTATTTTCTATGGTGTTCGCTATTGTCCGCAGTTTTCTGTATCCATGCTCCCCCAGAACCAATCCGCAGTGGATATGGGGTCCTACTGTATAATAAAGTAATAAGGGAGATCTGCTTGGTGCAAAACAATGTAAAGCTTTGGGACAGTTCCTATGGGCGGTGTCATAGAATCATAGAATTGCAGAGCTGGAAGAGACCACGAGGGCCATCCAGTCCAACCCCCTGCCACACAGGAAATCACGATCAAAGCATCCCCGACAGATGCCATCCAGCCTCTGTTTAAAGACCTCCAAGGAAGGGGACCCCACCACGCTCCGAGGGAGGGTGTTCCACTGCCGAACAGCTTTTACTGTCAGGAAGTTCCTCCTAATGTTGAGGTAGAACCTCTGTTCTTGGAGCTTGCATCCATTGCTCTGTGTCACATGGAGGAAAGCAGCCAATGACAGCCTCTTTGGGGTAGCCCAAGGCTTATTTCAAGGGAACAGGTCATAGGTAATTTGCTATCAATTATTAAAATGAAAATCAAATTAAAATTTAATTTTAAAAATTAAAATCAAAGTGTCACTGTGCCCAAGGGAAGGACTGACGCGAGCACTTAACTCTGGCAGCAGGTGAACATACAAGGTGGGTATACGTGTGCTTTCTGCAGTCTAACCCAGGTGGGGATCACAGGGCCAACACAGAGCAGGTCACGTATGTATGTAGATCAATGTTTGTGCTATACCGATAGAAGAAATAAAACAATGGGTCGTTTAAGGTTAATGCTTTACAGCCTCTTTGGTCTTGCCTAGAATGCCATCGGCCAGAGTTCAGAGCTCTGGGGAAAGGTGTCCATGAGGTATGTCTACTAAATAACGAGACTGTGTTTCTACCTTTAGACAAATCAGGGAGAACTGATTGTGAATGCTTGAGTGGTGACTTTGAACATGTCTGAACCTTCATGACAAGCATCAACACACTCAGCCGTTCAGTTCATTGTCAGTCGTCGTTTAAAGTAGCTGTGTTGTCTGTTGTGTGCCGGGAAAATGCTAAGTTTAAAAGTCGAGCAATGTGTCAGTTTGAAATTTTTAGTAAAATTGAATAAAACACCAACGGAATCTTTTCAGACGCTGCGGCCTACGGGGAAGACTGCATGTCTTGTGGGCATGTGTCTGAGTGGCACAAAAGATTCAGAGAAGGACATGAGAATGTGGAAGACGATGAACGCCCTGGACAACCTTCCACTTCATGAACCGAAGAAATTGTGGAAAAAATCAGCCGGATTGTTCGAGGAGACCGCCAACTCAGTGTCCAAATGATAGCTGAAGCTAAACCCAACATTGACAAAGACACTGCGTGAAAATTTTTGCATGAGGATCTCAACATGAGAAAAGCTTGTGCCAAGATAGTCCCTAGGGTTGTTACACCAGAAAAAAACAGTGCCGCAAGGAAATTTGTGCTGACATTCTGCAGCAACTTGGGGCAGACCCAAACCTTGTTCAAAAAATAATCACTTGTGATGAAACCGGGATCTTCCAGTATGATCCTGAGAGAAAGCAACATTCAATGCACTGGAAAATACCATCATCACTAAGAATGAAAAAAGCGTACCAAAGCAAGTCCACATTCAAAGCCATGCTCAATGGTTTTGGGTTTTTTTACATCAAGGACGTAATTTTGGCAGAATGAGTTCCAAAAGGCAGAACAGTGAACCAGCATTATTATAAGGAAGTTTTGACAAAGCTGAGAGAAAGAGTCGGGGGGGGGAAGGCCCAGAACTCTGGAAAAATGGTTTCATTGTTCATCAAGACAATGCGCCTGCTTACACAGCACTTTTTGTGAAGCACTTTCTGGCTGATAGACGCATTACTACACTTGAACATCCTCCGTATTTGACAGATTTGGTACCATGCAACTTTTTTCTTTTCCCTAAAGTGAAATTGGTGCTTCAAGGAACACGTTTTGAGTCAGCTGATGCAGTAAAGAAGAAAACGGCAAATGTGTTGAAACAGCTGACAAAAACTGATCTGCTCCATGCCTTCAACCAGTGGAAAAACACGACTGCATTGGACAAGCGTTAGAATTGTAATACATATAAATAAAGATGGGTTATTGTGTCAGTCTCGTTATTTAATAGACAACCTCGTACCTCACTGGGTTGTTGTGAGGATAAAAACAGGGGAAGGGAGACAAGCATGTATACTGCCTCCAGCTTGTTGAAGGAAAAGACGGTATGAATGTAGTTCAAAAGAAAGTAATGATAATAAATAAAAAGAAATAAACAGAAAATATTTTACGTATATTGCAAAATAATGATCTTTTCCAAGAAATATGCCTCTCTGTCTTTTGCGCCACCAGAATTGGGAAGGATACAATGCACCAGCATTGGGAGGGTTACGGATGACCAAAGATATACCTGTACATTAAATAGTGACTTTTAATTTAGTTGTTTTAATTCCTGAACCTCATCCTTTTTAAGTTAAAAAAAATTAATAATTAACAGTAACGGTGACATCTTTCAGAACACATAAACTTAAGACGGGGGAACACACACACACATATAAGGGTGGGGGAGCTAAAATAAGGATAAAAGAGGAATTACTATGGGGGGTGAGCGAAGAGCCCACACATCAAGGGAGCAACTCGTCACATCCCCATCTCTTCCCCCCCATCCGGCATTGCTCTTTGAAACAGCTCTTTGTGAAGAAACTGGCCTGCAGAGTTTTGACAGTTTTTTTTTTTATCTCCATGTGCATCTGCGTATGTGCGTACTTTTAATCCAAGTCTCGGCCTGCTATTTGACGCGGTCTTCTAGCAGGTACACTATCAACTCATAGGTAGACAAGACGATGGCCGTGTTGGGGATCTGCCTCATAAGCTGAGCAAACAGTCCTCTATAGAAGGCAAGGTACCCTTCTTCCCGAAACACCAGCCGCGCAGTCTGAACAAACGTCTTGTATTTCGTCCCTTCTTCACGTAGTCGGGTCCGGATAACCTCTGCATTGGGGGAAGGAGAGAGAGAGAGTGTGTGTCTTGCAACTCAAAGCAGCTTTGTCGCCAAAACACCAGAGGTCTTGCAAGCGCCTCGCCCCCAGAGCACCACAGGTCTTGCAAGTGTCTTAGCCACAGAGCGCCAGAGGTCTTGCAAGAGCCTTACCCACAGAGCACCAGAGGTCTTGCAAGCGCCTTACAGCCAGAGCGCCAAAGGTCTTGCAAGCGCTTTTCACCCAGAGCGCCAGAGGTCTTGCAAGCGCCATACAGCCACAGCGCCAGAGGTCTTGCAAGCGCCATACAGCCAGAGTGCCAGAGGTCTTGCAAGCGCCTTACAGCCAGAGCGCCAGAGGTCTTGCAAGCGCCTTACAGCCACAGCGCCAGAGGTCTTGCAAGTGCCATACAGCCAGAGCGCCAGAGGTCTTGCAAGCGCCTTTCACCCAGAGCGCCAGAGGTCTTGCAAGCACCTTACAGCCACAGCGCCAGAGGTCTTGCAAGCGCCTTACAGCCACAGCGCCAGAGGTCTTGCAAGCGCCCTACATCCAGAGCTTCACTTTTGCCAGCAGAAGCAGCAGAAGTCTCACCAGCAGCCTTCTACCCAACATCTGCTTCCCAGAGCTGAACCACATCCCTCCAACAAAGTTCACCACCATGGAAAACTCCTTTACAGTTCGGATTAAAACCTGGCATGGACTTACTGTCCCACTAACATGAAGGCCATCCACTGAGGGAAGGAATATATAGAGATCTTGCTCTCCTCCCCCAATACAGAGCAATATCATGCAGCCACCATTCAGGATTGCAAGAGGCCATTTCCCCCCCCACATCACCCCTAAAATATGTTTAGAAAGCAATAGTGAGGACTGGAAACTTGTTTTAAAAAAAAATAGCAGAGAGGTGGTCAAAGAGACGAGCTCAATATCTCAAGAGTACATCCAACAGCTGTGGTGGGTGACTTGTTGCCCTCCAGATGTTATTGGACTGCAACTCCCATAAACTGCCACTTGTTATGCTACCTCTGAGTGATGGGAGCTGCAATCCAGGAACACCTGGAGGCCAGAAATTGCCCACCCTCTTCTGGAGGCTTCCTTCCATGCATTCCTGGCTACAAGTATTGGGAGGAGGAGGATGTAATAGTCAGGTTCCCAGTGTCATGCCTGAATGGTGTTCCAACTGGAAGCACCACATCCTGTCTATTTACCAAATGCCAGCACCGTGACCCCCTCCGCCCCCCAAGGGTGAAGAAGCAAAAGCCCCTCTAATTGTTCTTAAATCCAGCTCTTATGACCTGCTGAATTGTAATTTGTAATTTAGAAGCAAGTGCCTGAGTTGTTGTTTTTTCCTCTTCCCTCCCAATCCCTTTTCCTTTTATGTCATGCCTTTCAGACTGTAAGCCGGCAGGCAGGGATCATCTAATTTCTGATCCTGGTAAGCCATTCTGGGAGCCCTTTGGGGTGAAAAGAAAGGTTGAAATAAAAATGTTGGCTAAATAATATGAATATTCTTCCTACAGCCAAAGGCCCAGGGAATGATCTTGAAGAAGTATGACAAACAACCTTGGCTCGAACCTGGGCTGAGGCCAGCAGGGAAGCCAGCAATGGGTTAACGTACCATGAGGGTAAGCGATACACGACGCACAGCCCTTGGAGACGGCTGCGGCCACCATCAGTCCAAAGAAGTTGGTGGAGTTCCTCTCCGGCCCGTTGGTAGGAGAAGGCCCCAGCGGGACGTCGGTGACATGCTTCTTGAGTCTCTCATAAATAGCAAAGCAGATGATAGTCTCGGAGATGCCAGCGTAGGAGGCGGTGAGGCCGCGGTAGAAGCCCCGGACACCTTCTGTCCGGTAAACGTACCTGGCGCACTGCAGGGTGTTCATCTGCTTCGAACCTCTAACCCTGGAATGAAGAGAAAACGGTAGGAAAAAGGATGAAAAGCTTGCGGTAGAACAGCCTTGAACACTGTACCTCCATTTTCCTCTGGAGTCCCTCGCAAAATGGCAACAGGAAGTGATGTGGCATCACTACCTGCCACCATTTTGAGAGGGACTGTAGAGGAAAACAGATGTCTTTCTGATTAGCTATTTATCGCCACGACCTACGACTCCTCGAACGCTTTCATCAGCGCTGTCTACGCACAATCCTAAATATACACTGGACTGACTATGTGACGGATGTTGCTGTCCTTGAGCAAGCAGGGATCACCAGCATTGAGGCCATGATATTGAGAACACAGCTGCACTGGGCAGGGCACGTTTCTAGGATGGAGGACCATCGCCTCCCAAAAATATGGGTCACGGGTCAGTGTAAGAGGGGCGCTCCAAAAAAGCGATACAAAGACTCCCTGAAACAACATCTCAGGCTTGGCCAAATTGATCACCAACAGTGGTCCGCCCTGGCCTCACATCGGGAGGCATGGAGACACACTATCCACAATGCTGCAGCCTTATTTGAGAACTCATGCCGAACAAGTCTTGAAGAGAAACGACAACGCAGAAAGAGTCACAACCCAAAAACATCACCCAAGGAGACCTTCTGCTGTGCTTTTTGCAACCGGACTTGTTTATCTCGGATTGGCCTTTTTAGTCATCAGCGCGCTTGCAGAAAGCGCGGGATGAGTCCTTCCTGAATCTTCGTTTGCGAAGAAAAGCCAGAGAGAGAGAGAGAGATTACTGTTACTGTTATGGTTGCCATCATTATTGTGGCACAGGGGCGTGTGGCCCATGGGAGAAAACTAGCCCCCAGTCCTCACCCAGTTGCCTGGCCCTGCCCTACAAGGCTGGCATCTCTTCTTCCCCAGCTCACCAGGTTGCCAGCCCTTTCAAAATGGGAATATCTTGGATTTATATAGACTGACATGGCTGGTTAGGGGCCCAAGACTCAAATAACAGTAAGAACGACAACAAATAATGACAGTAACAGCCACAGTAGTAAGTACAGTAGTAGGACTACAACAACAATAACAAGAAAAATAATGATGGCAACCATAATAGTAATAGTAATAGTTGTGATTAATAGCTAATCAGAATAACTGCCACTTTAGCAGTGGTACCAATAATAATATAACAATAATACAGCAATAAGTAGATAAGAACCACAACAGTAATAGCCACCCTGCTCATCAAAGTACTTAACCAACCCAACTCTATAGTTATAATACTTTTACCTTACCTCCTTTCCAGCTGCATTCTAGTTTTTACCATCCAGATGGGGTTCATCAGCGAATTTGTGATAAAAGCTGGAAGAAAAAAAAAGTAGGAAAGGGAAGAAAGGAAATTGGTCAGTTTGTTAAAGGAGGGGGGGGGATAAGTGAAAAGGGACACCACAACAGCTCAGTGTTGAAAGATGCCTGATCATGTCACTTCTCCATCTTCTCTTCCCCAGGCGAAACACCCCCAGTTCCCTAAGCCACTCCTCGTAGGGCATGGCTTCCAGACCTTTGCCCATATGGGTCCCCTTCATCTGGACACGTTCTAGCTTGCCGGTATCCTCCTTCAACTCTGGTGCCCAAAACTGGACCCAGGATTCCAGGGGAGGTCTGACCAAAACAGAACAGAGTGGTATTATGCTTTCCCTGGCTTGGCAACATTATAGTTTAATTCTATTTTAAACTTTTGTAATTTGGAGTGAATGAACTTTGGATCATGAACTTAAACACTGATCGTTCCAGAAGCTGCAGATCCACCCGTATCTGATGAGCCAACTATTTATTAGACGGTGTTTTCCAGACATGTATGTCCACCCATGAGATACTCTAGATGGCACTGATGCGTCACGAAGTGTGGGGTGGAGACAGATGAGAATTTTGCTGGTCTCTTTCCATTTAAAAATGCACTCAATTTTGCAAATTTCTTTTTATTTAGGATGGAAAGAACTTGAGATTCTGAAAAGAAACCAAACCACACATGGGAGAAACTGGACTTGACAGATTCCTTCACTTAGACCCTGTCATTTTTAATGCTGAATGCTTAAGAAATCTGGGCATACAGCCATGTTCATGCTGAACTAAGGTTGCCACTTCTGTGTTCCTGAGAGGCTCCTCATCTTTAGCAACTATATGCAGAGAGGGACAACATGAGCTTCTCCTAGCAGGGAATAGCTTGACCTATTGAATTTGGCCCTGAAAATGAGGAAGACATTCCTTTGTCTTTGGTAAGAGTTTTTTTTCTCAAAAGTTGCAAATTTCTACATATTTGGGGCAGAAAGAAGCTGGTGATTTTACAGAACAAAAATTAAACTGGGAGAGAGCAAAACAGATTTCTTCATCCCTAGCGTGGGTAGGGTTGCCATATGTCCCGGAAAACCCGGAAAACCCCAGATTGAAGGCACTAAAAAATGTCCTGGCCAGGTGGGCCAGTTGAAGCAGCAGATCTCGGGTTCCTCCTTAGGAGCATAGGCCAAGAGATTTCTAGCACTTTTAACGGTTATGTAGAAGAGGGTATTTTAGCAGGCCTTGCTTGTCTTGCAACCAGAGAACAAGCAACACCTCCTGGAATTCCCTCTTCTGCACAACCATTGAAAGTCTCCAGATTTCAATCAGGCAACCCTAATTTTCAGTGGGCAGAAAACCTGCCCCTGGCTTGCCTGCTGTCATCTCTGCAAACATAGTTTTTTAAAGCACTACACAAATCAGGGTGTAGAGTGAGGAAGGCTTCATTTATGCCAGCAACAAGGTGAAAGTATCACATACCATATTCAAGTTTTTTTTTTAAAGCAGGGGTACTAATTCTGTGTTTGGGGGCAGAATGTATACTATTTGGAGGCAGCTGTGACTCTCATTGGCAGGAGTTCGGCCTGTTGAATGTGATGGCCATGCTGGCTGGGAGGATTTTGGGAGCTGCAGTCCAAACAAATAATTTTTCCATGCTCTGGCACAAACAATAGAAGAGACGTTGGCTTTGTGCCATCTTTGTGAACTTCCAGAGGCTTATACCTGCTTCACAACACCAGGACCCACTGTATCTCTAAGCCCCATTGTTTTTTATTGTTGTATAAAGCACCATATAAATTGATGGTGCGATATAAATAAATAAATGATGATGATGAAAACTACTATTACTACCACTACTACTACTAAAATATGCAATAACACAAAATTAAATGTCAAAATCTGGTTTGTTTGGGGTTTCCTTTGCCAATAATCTCTTTGGAGGAGGTTTGTCATTACCTCCCCCTGAGGCTGAGAAAGTGTGACTTGCCCAAGTTCACCCAAGAGGTTTCCATGGCCAAGTGGAGATTTGAACCCTGGTCTTCCAGAATCCTAGTCCAATGCTCAAACCACTACACCAGGCTGGCTCTAAATCGTCTCATATCCCAGTCCAGCTTTAAAAAAAAACGAAGCTAGAATTTAGTATAGTGGGCCCTTGGTATCTGCTGGGGTTTGGTTCCAGCACCCCCCATGAATACCGAAATCCATGGATGCTCAAGTCCCATTATCTACAACGGCATAGTAAAATGGTGTCCCTAATATAATATGGCAAAGAGCAAGGTTTGCTTTTGGGGATTATTTTTGGGGGAATATTTTCAAGCCATGCATTGTTAAATCTGTGGATAAAGAATTTGTGGATACAGAGGACTGACTGTAACTGTCTTTGCCTGCCAGCCAAATTATGGTCCACAGGAAAATTCCACAGGTGACTCCCTGTCTCATTTCGGCCTTCCCAAACATAACCCCCTTTCCCTGCTAGCTTTCTGAAAAGGGATATATCTCCTGCAGCCAAGTTACATAAAGGGCTAACATAACACTTGTTTATTACTAACTGCTCTCTGGCTTGAAAAAGATCACAGCTTGTGTAACTGGAGAGCAGATGAAAACCCAAGTCGCTCCAAGACTGGAGGTGCCACTTTTGAATCCGGGTAAAAGATGAAACGTTACATATTAAGCTTGCATGGGTAGGATCCTCCCAATTAGAAAGAGACCACCAAGATCGAAAAGCAAACCAGGATAAACGATGAAGGGGGAAAAAAGTTTGATATGATCCCAAAGTTTCTCATGATCAAAGATTCAAAAACAAAACAAAACATGAGCTGAGAAACTTTATGGATCACATGAATCAGAGTCTTCATGAGGGAAATCAAAATCATATATATATATATATATATATATATATATATATTGATTGCAAGACTTAAACTCACTGGGGCACAAAAATGCCATAATGCATTGATTTGTATAAAATATATATGGATACCATTTAAAAAAAAACCTTACTACTTTCTCCTATCATTAAGACAATCTTTCTAAAAAAAAAACAATTCAACCCCAAAGCATTCGAAGTCCCTAATTAAAAATAGAGGCACCGATTTTTCCAAATTTAAGAGCTTCATTTTATTTATTTATATAATTTATATGCCACTTTTTACTCTCACCTCCCCCCACTTTATCTCAGTGTTCTTTCTAGGGGGTTCCCACAGTACTGGGAGTTACCACAAAAAGCCTAGAGAAGAATCCCCAAATAGGTCCTGCGTCTTGGACTACTCATTTGAAGTTTGGACTAAAACCCAGAGCAAATTCACCTCCAACCTCACCTGACATGGAAACTGCTATCCTGGTGGGGACTTTCTGTCATCATTTTGAGTTGCCCACTCCTGTTCTCCAGCATACCAAAGTCAACTCTACTCCAAGTAACCCCAAAACACAGGCAAGGGTTATTTTTAGCTCTGTACACCCCAAAAAGGGAAAGTGGATCAACCCCCCCAGCATTCGGTTACAATTACAAACCTGCTGAGCCCGCTGAGCAGATGTGGACGATGTTACTGTTTGGCACGAATACGCTATTGAACTGCTCCTTGGCTTTGGAGTAACAAGCAAAGTAGACCGCCCTGCGTGAGAGAGAAGAGAAAAAGCTCCGAGTTCTAATCATGAGATGGTAGGGAACCAGCAAAGCTGCAGTGATTTGATGGGGAGCCCTAGCCAAGGAAAGAGCCTTTATTTTGTTTGCTAATAAAAGGAAAATAACACCAGCAAAACCTTATGCATCAGTGCTCTGTTTTTACAAAAGGGGAAGACTGGACTACCCTAACAGGAGGCACTAGATGTTTTATTTTTACAGTTGGGGGCTGGAGCGGATGGGGAGAAACAAGGAAGGGATCTGGCAGTAGGTGCAAAGGGATTTGTAGGCGTTAGAAAGCTTCAGAGCCATATGCCCCCCTTTTTGTACCCCTGAAGTCATGCAGGACCCTTGCATAAAAAGGGTGAACAAAAACAGAGCACAATCCATGGCTATGGAGGGCTGACTATCAATGCAAAGGGTATATATTCCAGGCCAGAGTGGTTGAACACTAATAGTAATCACTGGATGGGTGGGTAACAAGATACTGAAATTTGATTTCTTTCTCCTTCCCCTCGATCTGGCCTCAAGAAGGGTCATGGGGGAGTCATTATTTAACAATTCAGGGAGAGAACAAAGATGCTATTTTCATCTGAAAGGGCTGGAAAACAAGGAGGTATCTCTCAGCTGGGACCTTGTTATTAAGGTTGCTGTCTGGAGGGGGTGTCGTTCCCCCACCACAAACACACACAAACGAGCAACCCAGCCAAGCATGTTTGGGGCCATCTGCCTTTGAAGCTTAGAGGGAAGAGGTCTGGGTTGGTCAATTAAATCCATGACTCCAGAGGGAGAATTGAAAGGACGGTGCAAGCTGGTGTGCTAATCTGAGAGTTAGCAGAGCAGGCCAATGTCCGGTGTGTGTGTGTGTGTGTGTGTGTGTAATGAGAAACTTTGAAGACCATTTTGGAGAGACATGGAGAAAGGTTGTCAGGCTTGCTCCTGGAGAGTGGAAATAACAGTGTCAATATTTATATTTCTCCATTTTGGGAGTCAGGGTGGCTTACAATAGTTAAAACAGTTGTAGTTAAACATCCAAACTTAAAAAGCAATTAAGCGATCAGAAAAATTAGGACCATTTAAAAAGATAACAACAGCAACCAGTCAAAGGTCCAGCACATTACGCAAGGCTTGTTTTCCCCTAAAATATTTCAAAGGCCTGCTGAAATTAAAAAGAGAGATAAACTGAGAAGGGTACAATCTAACATCTCTTAGAAGGGAGTTTCAGGCTCTCTCCTTGCTTTCTTTCTGCCACCAAGTGAAAACTTCAATGTTCCAACAGTCTGCAAAGGGCTTTTAAGGCTATATTGTTTTATTATATTCTGTTTTTTAATGAATATTTAAATAGTTTTATTTCTATAGACTAGTGGTTCCCAAACTCTGGTCCTCCAGATGTTTTGGACTTCATCTCCCAGAATTCCTGGCTGGGACATCTGGGAATTGAAGTCTAAAACACCTGGAGGACCAAAGACTGGGAACTGCTGCTATAGAGTGTTTAATTGTTTTTAAAATTAATCCCTATATTCCTGCTGTTTTTGTAGGCGTTTAGTCTCTTCTGGTTTTAATATTCCTTAAGCTGTCTTGAGTCCCAACACTGAGAAAAGGACGGGGTACAAATGAACAAAAATAACAACAAGGTACCCTAAGCCCATTTACATGTTGGGCAGCAGGCATACAATTTATGTATTTATTTAATTTATATCCCACCTTCTGCTCAATATGGTACCCAAGGCAGCCACTAACTAAAAGCTGAAGACCTGATTAAATAAAAGGTCTTTTGCCTGCCTTTATCAAGCAGTGAAAACATTTCAATGTGGATTTTTAATATCTAACACCAGGATTTTTAACACTAGGCTGTAAGTGCACATGCCTGAATTCTAATCTTGTGCCTGTGGGCACATCAGATATCCTGGCCTGGCCTCTCAGTACTAATATACCTGGCTTCAATTCCCACTTGTGGGCTTACCTGCGGGGAGGCACCAGTGAGCAGTGATTTCCCAGCATGCCCTAGATCAGGGCACTGTGGAGATTTAAGATGGCCAGCATCCTCCAAAATGCATTAAGTTTTTGTCAAAATTAAAAGAAGACCTTGTTCAGGATTTGTACCTTGATGGAGCGACGCCCACCAGGTTTGGCCCCAGTCCTCGGAAAAGCGATCTTGGACCCTCTTTTTCCAAAATGGACCTGTAAGGAAACGCAGGGGAGGAACAGAAGGTGGAGAAACGTTAAGCCAAAAGAACTGTTGATGGGTCTACTGAAGTGGTTGTTATTCGCCATCAAGCTGACTTCAACTCATGGCGACCCTATGAATGCAAGCCGTCCAAGACTCCTAGTTATCAACTGCCCTGCTGAGATCTTGCAAACTAAGGGCAATTGTGGCTTCCGTTCTTGAACCGGCCCACTTGTAATGAGGTCTCCTTCTTTTCCTACTGCCTTCTACTTTATTATTAACATCTTTTCCAATGAGTCACATCCTCTCATGATACAGGAAGCCCCCATTTATCTGAAGGGTTAGGGACCAGAGGACTGTCAGACAGTGAAATCGTTTCAAAAATGAAAGCTGGATTTTCTTTAGCCTGCAAATACATTTTGGCCACCGAAACACTAAGTAACACACTATACAGTTGCCGTCCCACCCACCCACCCGGGATCCACGGGGAATATGTTCCTGGACTTACCATACATACATGAATCCGTGTATAATAGCGAACCCTATTTGAAATGAAAGACTTCCAGCGGAAGCATACATAGAATTGTACTGGGGGACCTAAAAAAAATGCCTAGAAGGACATATTGTTTTCGGAGAGGGATAAGTGAAACCACAGATACTGGTCCCGTGGATACGGAGGCTGACCTGTGTATCACTTTTGAATGTAAAAGCTAAATTAACACACTGAATTAAATACATGTAAAAGCTAAATTAACACACTACACACACACACTCTCTCTCACACACACAAGCGCATGCGAGTGGCTCCCAAGCAAACCCCGTAGGCGAGATGAACTGACAAAAGAGTGGAACCCTTGTCAAATTAAAGAAACTTGTCTGTAATTTGCAAGTGTTGAAAGAGCAAGTGAGAAAGTGAGCTGTCAGAAAGCGGGGAGGCCCGTATATCCAAAGCATAACAGCCCAAATGACAGATTAAAAGTGTTATGATGTTTGCGGGGGGGGGGGAATCCTTTTTGAACTACATTTCCCTGCATGCCCACTGGGAGCTGTAGACCAAATACTAATAGTTCAAGTCTCTGGAAGTGACTCTGCGGAAGAGTTCACAAAGTCCTTATGACCTGGGATGGATAGACTTTAGCTTTATTTGAGGCACTTTAGCCTTGTTTTTTTAAACAGACACCCAAAGATCCACCAGACAGAGCCAGATACTAAAGATGCACATGTAGAAGGAAAGAAAAGGGTGCCTCTGAGCATGTTTTGAACTGAGGAATTTCTTCTCGGTGCCAAAACCCACAGGAAAATAAAAGCAAATAATGCCACCAGTTTATCTTTAAGCGAGAGGACTTACTAGAAACCAGAAGTGATTTCTGGTTTCACTTGTAAGTCAGCGAGGTTGCTGTTTTAGGATGAACTGAACCTGATTTAATAATAATAATAATAATAATAATAATAATAGCAAAACCACCACCCCCCTTTCCTTCTCAGGTGATTAACGGTGCAGGTGGTAAACTCCAGCAAGAGATGCACACAAGTCTGAAGGCAGAGATAAGGCTGAGCTAAGTTGTTAAGTGCGTGTGTCTGAAATGTGCTCTCCAGAAATTAAAGCTGAGCCATTTTGAGTCGCTTCAGGCCCGGAGTCTCCCAGGCAACCAGGTCCTCGGGTCACTTAATGACAGCTAATGGCCATGGATTTCAGCCAGGGCGGAGGCATCTGAATCCAAAGCAGGGGGAAGTACAAGCTGCACATTATCTTCTTGAGAATATGCCATGTTCTCAAGTTCAGGGTGTGGGGAAAAACAGGACAGGGTGTAGGAGACCCTGGCTAAGGCTGGGTTTTTTTGTGGGGGGGTCCTTAGTCCTTTCCAATGCCACGGGCCAGCTACATTGCTATTGCCCTTAATTAATATGCTTTATGCAGTTTTTCTGTATTTCATCAGTAGCTACCATTTCAAACAGAGAAAAAAAATCTCTCTAACTTCATGATGCGAAGACCTCTCTTCTGTCAAAGGCTCACCCAAAGTTGAACCAGACCTTGTCCCTCACTCCCCCTGACAAATAAAAGAAGGTCCTGGTGGGCATCTACATTTTTCTATGTTTCAAGTGGGCCAAACCACCTTTTAACTCTGGCACCTTGCAATCAAACTCTGCAATGATGCAATGCAGCCAACTTTACTCTTACATAATTTGTACCGATTTGGCAGGCTGTCTGCCAACGCAGTTGGCTCCATTGTCGTGTTTATTTTTAAAAACTTCAAGCAAGCTGTTTTGCCTGGCATAGGATCTTCCTTAGTGCAAACAAGGAAAGACCAAAAAAGAAAAAAGGGAAGCAGACAACTCAGTGTAAAAGGAGCCACATAGAATCATAGAGTTAGAAGAGACCACAAGGGCCATCCACGTTTTTCTGGTCTGTTCTGCTCTCTCACAGGTACATCTACAAGCAAGCCAAAAGTGACAGAAGCACCAAGTCGAGACAGGAGTGAAAGTCACAAGGTCCTTTGGATGCTGTGGTACTCAAGCTCCCAGAAGTCCTGGCCAGCATAGCTCATAGTGAGGAATGCTGGGAGCTGTAGTCCAACCCCATCTTCATTAAATATGGCATGAAAATGGCACAATGACATGGTTTTGCTCTTCTGCAGGGACCAAAACAGTGGGGAGTTAGCCTGTGGCAAAGACCGGCCAACACAGTGCAGCTGATGCAAATCGCATAAAACAGAGTTGGAAGAGACCACAAGGGCCATCTAGTCCAACCTCCTGCCCTGCAAAAACACACAATCAAAGCACTCCCAATAGATGGCCATACAGCCTCTGTTTAAAATCCTCCAAAGAAGAAGACTCCACCACACTCCCAGGCAGTGTATTCCACTGTCGAACAGCTCTCACCATCTTCCTAATGGAGGTAAGCCCTCCTAAATCAATTAACCAGTTTTTTTTATTTATTTATCTCCCGCCTTTCTCCTGGCACAGGATTCAAGCAGCTCACAACCAAAAAGGTAGATCTCATTAATTCAATGGGTCTACTCCAGTTGGGACTAATAACAGAGTCAGGCTTTCTGCCTTTTAAGGTACTTACTTAAGAACCCGGATGAGGCCCGGAGATACAGAGGTGGGCCGGACCACTCCTTCGCCACTGATGGTCCCCAGCTGGACTTGAGGGTAGTAGACAGCTCGGAAGGCCAGCTTTGAAGACTGGAGTCTTGTTTTGATGACTTCCAAAGGGCATGTAAAGATGGCACCAACCGTCCCGCCACACCTGGGAAGGCCAACATAGAAAAACAATGCTGGGTGTCAGAGAGCAGAAAGGAAGCAAAGGCAATCTGCCAGTCAGGGTGTAACGGAACCAGGGCTTGCAGGGTAGAAGACACAAGACTTTTTGATGTGCAGGGACTCTGAATTATCTCATTTGTGCTGCAATCCTCATACCAACTGGAGGGGAAACAGATTCTCCCAGCCACAATGCACTCTTCTAAGCCATCTCTTGTTGTTACCCAACCTTACAAAAGACCTGGCCTTGGTGCAGAAGAATATGTCTAGAAATTGTTTTAAATCAACACAAACACCTGCCTTTTTGAACTCTCCTTGGAGAAGTATGGCTCCTGATGATGGTCTGCACTTCCAAATTTACCCCATTGCCTTCAGGATATTGTGGAGCTGCAACTCCCAGTATTCTTCCCCATTGACTGTATTGTCTAGGGCCACTGGGAGTTGCAGTCCAAGTTGTTTTTCCAGAGGGCAGCATTTTTGTCCTCATCTGAAGCAGGAAAAGCTTAATTTGTTAGGAATGAAAGGGCATAAGGAGAAGTGCTGCTGGTATTCCAGGCTACGTGATTTTCGCTACACGCTGGTGCTGCCAGGTTTTCAAAATACAGGTTCAGTCTCCCTTATCCAAAATGCTTGGGACCAGAAGTATTTTGGAATACTTGCATATACATAATGAGATATCTTTGGAGATAGGACCCACGTCTAAACACAAAATTCATTTATGTTTCATATATACCTTATATGCGTAAGCTGAAGGTAATTTTATACACAATATTTTTTTAAAAAAATTATGCATGAAACAAAGTTTGTGAATATTGAACCACCAGAAAGCAAAGGTGTCACTGTCTCAGCAACCCATGTGGACAATTTTGAATTTTGGAATACTGTATTCTGGATTTTGGAATTCCAGATACGGTATGAATAAGGGACAGTCACAATCCATTTCAGCTAGCCATGTGTTTCTACATAAAATTAACATATTATCCTCATTCATAAGCTACACGATGAACACATTTACGTCTTTATGAAGGGCCCGCACCCCCCAAAAGGGGCATATTGTTCTGTCTATAGTCATCCCTTAACGTTCGTGAGAGTTAAGGACAGAGGACCCCTGCGAAAGTGGGAAAATCGCAAATACAGGCCTACTTTTTTTTAATGTGAGAGAACGCTTCTCTAGGCACTTGTAGGTCCTCCGCCATGACCTAAATACCCTAAAAGCAGCAGGATTCCACCTGAGATTCAAGTGGAGCTGATTGCTTATCCGCCCCCTTGCCGCTATTGCCATATATATATATATATATATATATATATATATAGTATTGTATTTTAGCTTTGTTTTAATTCTCTATTAGTTTAATTTAGTTTTAAGGGGTGGGAGGGTTAGGGTTGGGAAGGATTGTTTTAAACTGCTGTTGTTTTAATCTTGTTGTAAGCCGCCCCGATTGCTGAGCAGAGCGGCGGGTTAAAAATAAAAATTCATTATTATTATTATTATTATTATTATTATAAGAAAACCATATGAAATTCATGAGGTTGCCATAAGTCAACAGGCAACTTGAAGACTGGAACACGGAGCAATGGGTGCAAGCTCCAGGAACAGAGATTCCACCTCAACATTAGGAGGAACTTTCTGACACTAAGAGCTGTTCAGCACTGAAGCACACTCCCTCAGATCATGGTTGGATCTCCTTCTTTGGAGGTCTTTAAACAGAGGCTGGATGGCCATCTGTCAGGGATGCTTTGATCATGATTCCTTTGTGGCAGGAGGTTGGACTGGATGGCCCTTGTGGTCTCTTCCAACTCAATAATTCTATGATTCTATGATTCTATGAAGGCACACACCCCCTCACACACACACAGGCACACACAGTCAAAAACAGCAGGTTACATAAGATCCCTTTGGAGAACTGGCAATCCTGTCACTGTCCCAGCTGCAAGATTATCTATATAAAAAAGAAGCAGAAAGACGCTTTTGTGACTAAGCCCTTCCTCAGCCGACTTTTTATAGAGATCCTGCGTGCTGCCAAAGGAGGTCACTGGGGTCATGTGAAAAAAAATGAGACATGGAGAAAGGACGAGAGAGTTGGAAGATCCCAAGAGGCTGGCTTGTAGGCTAATGATGATCCACTGTGGCTGCAAGCTTCAGAGAGGCTTCACCGATGGCAGACAAAGGTGCCAATTCGCCAGACTGGCACCAGAAAGGGAAATATGTCATCCTGGAAGCTCCTATCGTTGTTTCGGGGAATCTAGGTTGAATCAGAGCCTGGGAGGTCACTTTTAAAATGCAATTCATGGCTTGATGTTCCTGTAGGGAAGCTTGGTTGATGCTGCCGGTTGTTGAAAGAATCGTCTTTGCTCCTGGTGTTTCCGCACTTTCTTAAAAGTTGCATTTTAAAAGAGCACTTATCCCAATGACTCCCCACAAGCAACATTTTAAAGATCAAGGAGTCAACGCTAGACATGATGCCTGGAAGATAAAAATGGCACCGGATGTTATGTCACTTTTTAAAAATACTAGTGTTGGCAACACAAAGCCAGTGACAACTGTTATCATTCTTTGTCACACGTTACTTCCAAGTTTTGGTACAGCACTCTGCTCACCAGCTCTTCCCATACATGAGGCAAAGAAGTGCTGTAGCTCTCAGTTTACCCCACTGTACAATGGGGTAGATTAAGGGGCTAGAAAGCACCTTGCATATTAAATGCTGTAATCATAGAAAGAAAATCACACAGCCGTACAACCAAGGAAGCTGCCTCAGGCTATACGTGAAGATAACATGCATTTGCCAGCCAAAATAGCTTCAAAAACTTCAGTCTTTCAAAAACTAAGGCCCTGGTTTACCTTATATACCTGTGCATTCTGGCATTCCTTATAAGTGTGACAAATGTTTTGATCACCCACATGCTCACACAACTACCCAGAAGGCACCCATCCACCCACATTGATGTCACTGGCTTTGCAAATGCTCCAACTTCCTACTGGGACTTGGCATTTGTCCTCAAATCACCAGCTGTTGTCTCCTCTGTCATGCCTGAACTCCCCTTGACCGGCACTTCAGCAACTGCTCCCATGCACAGCAGCGCTCCTGGTTTATACATGCATATGACAGTCATTAAAAGGAAAATCCCACGTCAAACTGGAAGTGTGTCCTTCACAATCAGGAGTCACAGTTTCAGTCCCAGGCATCCTCCAGCGTATTGGACAGAGTAGAGCCTGGACAGCCTTGGCCCCATAATGCTGGAGAGCAATTTTGGTTGGCCTAGATAGTACTGGGCAGAATAACAACCCAATGGTCAAATCCGGGGTAGAGACTTGTGGCCCTCCAGATGTTGGCTGGGTTTGCACATAACAATAAACCAGCTTGTGGTTTGTTGAATTCTTGCTTCTTTTTGTTTCTGACCCTAGCTTCACAAACATACCATGATCTGTTAGCCAGCCACACACCACAACAGTTTGCTGTTGGTTTATGAACTCTGGCTTGTTTTAAACCAGGGATTATTGTTATGTCTGAACCAAGAATTGTGGCTTGCCTGTGGCTTGTTTCCTTATTTGTCTACCCAGAAGCAGATGCTGACAAAAGGGCTGGGCAAGAAACAGGTCAGAAACAGAGAAAGGCAAAGCATGATTTGTTTGGGTTGCCTCCAGGACAATTTGTGGCTAAAGCTAACGTAAATTATGATTTGGCCTGATAAGGGCTTGCAGGCATTGTTCATCTGTAACTCCCATCTTTTGTGACCATTATCTATGGTAACAGGGGCTGATGGGAGTTAAAGTCATACAATATCTGCAGGGGCATAGTTTCCCCACCATTTAAATTGAGGCACCCGCAATTAACCCGGCAACCTTTTTAATATAGGGAAAGGTTAAAATTCAAGTATAGTAGGACCCGCATATCTGCAAAACCAATACCCGCAGTTTCAGTTATCCGCAGGACACAAAACAGCACACCTACCATGGAGTCTTCCTAGAAAATGCCTAGAGATGCATCCTCTTTAGACGTTTTCTAGGTCCTCCAAAGCAAACTCTATGGTATTTTAAATCAGAAGTCTCATTATTTTCAATGGTGTTTGCTGTTATCCACAGTTTTCGGCATCTGTAGGGGGCTTCAGAACCAATCCCCCACAGATACGGGGGTCCTACTGTAATGCCAGTACTTTAAAAATTAAAGTAATACCCATACTTTAATAAGGCCAATTGCAAGTGAAGCAGAAGTGTATTTTCTAAACTAGAAGTGGGCCCTACAGTTGTCCCTCCACATTTGCAGGTTAAGCATTTGCAGATTTAATTATAAATATCTTCTCTCTAGCTATTTCTAGGTCTTCCAGTGTGATTCTATGGTCCACTTCTGCCAGAAGGAGGCCAAAGAATTATGCTGGAAGACCTAAAAATGCCTAGAGAAGTGTTCTCTCAATTAAAAAAAAATAGCATCCTGTATTAGGGATTTCCACTTTTGTGGGAATCCTGCACCCCAGCTTTCATGAAGGTTGAGGCCAACTGTATTTTAAAAAAGGCACTTCCCCTTCATTTGCAGACAACAGGGAAGAATGTCTCTTCTTGCATTGGCAGCACCACTTACTACCACAATATATATCCATGGTCAAAGGCAAAGGACATGGGCTAATCCCTGTCTCATTTGCTTCGGAAAGCTACATTTTTAGCTCAGTGCAAAGTCAATGCAGATTTAGGTGACTGAAGGAAACTAAAGAGTGCTTGACTTGGGTGAAGGCCAACTTTCACAGGGCTTGTCTAGATAAATCCTTATAAACCACCTTATAAGATAAGCTGGTACAGTGATATAAATACTGTATTGCAGGTTGCTGAGTAGGACTCACCCAATAAATTTTGCTGACTGATCCCAAGGTACACCCACACCCACAAACAAACCAAGTGGATTGCCAACTGGGTTTTTCTTCAGTGCTGGAAATGGGAGAGTGTTTCCCCACCACCCTTGATGGCAAGAGGTTAGTTTGTGGGATACAGGATGCATGGTGTATGGCTCTCCCTTCCAAGACCTCATAGCCACCCCCTAGAAGCTGCTGCCTGAGACAACCCCTTACTTTGCCCAACAGCAGGGCTGGCTCCAATATCAAGGGAATATGGGTCACACTCAGCACCCTTCCTCATGTCAACACCCTCCTCCAGGAGGCAACGTGGCCAACAATTCAACCAGAGAGCTTTCCAGAATGGGCAAGCAGGCACTGCAGTCTTTAATAGCTGCCCTGTCAGCATTCACCCCGCTCGTAGATCTTGGCGTGGGTTTCCACAAAGCAGCGTCCAGCAAAAAGACCCCTCTCAGTGTCCTGGGAACAGCCTGCGCAAACCGGTTCAGTGATATCATTAATTATCCTTTGGCTCATTTTTGCACTGACCTCCCATGCACCGGTGAGGGGCGGGGGGAAGAGTGCTGTGTTGTGCTGCTGCATTGCATTCCCTCAGAACAGCAACTGCAGGTAAGGCATGGAGCCTGGAAGGAGATGCCTGCAGCGTTCCAACAACGCAACCTGATTGTCTCAGCATCGGACACAAACGGAGAAATCCAAGGAGGACCAAAAACTGGGGTGGGCAACTGTTGGAGGTTTGGGGGAGTACAACTGACTTCCCAAGGGACCCTGGGCTCAGGGATTCTGGGAGTGGCAGTCCAAATAGAAGAACCTTCCCCGTGCCCTGAAGGACTGTCAACGAATTCAGGTACTGTAGGCTCTACTTCAGAGAAGGGAATTGGCGAAACCACCTCTGAGTATTCCTTGCCTAAGAAAACCCTATGAAATTAATGAGGTTGCTATAAGTTGACAGATGAAGGCACACATACACACACACACAGAGGGCTTAAATACCCTATAGGTACCAGATCCCATCTGTACTTCTAGAACATGGGGAAAGGTGCCTTTTTGGACTGCCAGTCCCCAAATCCCCCAGCCAGCATAGCTGGCTGGGGGATTCTGGGAGTGGCAGTCATAAAAGAAGAACTTGCCCCAAACCCAGAAGGACTGCCAAGGAACTGGTAAAACCACCTCTAAGTCTTCCTTGCCTAAGAAAACCCATTGAAATTCATGTGGTCACCATAAGTTGACAGGCGACGTGAAGGTGCACGTGTGCACATACACACACACACAAAGGCTTAACTGGATCCAAGCATCTGGGATGTAAATTGTCTTTAACATGTCCCACAAAGGAAGAAGAAATAAAGGTGACAAGAAAAGCATTCACCACCAGGGTAGATTAATTTTTAAGCTAACTCGGCCTTTAACATTCACTTTGTTCTTCCTCTCATCTGCCTGTCTGGCTAAAAAGTTACAAAAATCTCAGCTGTTTCACACTGCACAGTTGCCGGAATGATGTGTGTGTATGGAAATGCAAGAAAAAATTACCTGCAGTTCATGCACCCTTGTTCTTTCCTGTGCAACTGGGTACCCCAAACTTTAAAAATACTACAGTTCTTTCTGTGTGGAAAATAACCATCTGACAGAACTCATCGGCACCAGAATGTAGCAATATAGCCACTAATTACCGGTAACAAAGGTATTTGTCAGAGGACAGGTCAAGTCAATGGCTATGATTGAATGGAGCCACCCCATTCAGGTATAATCTACCTTTAAAACATTACATTCCCAAATTCAGCCCCCTTAATTCTGCACTACAGCTCCTGACCATGAGATGAGATGCAGTGCAGTCTGGCAATAACTGAAGGTTTAACTTTAGGAACTGCAGCTCTATTTTTTTTTTAATTTATACTTTGACATTCTGCCCCCCAAAAGGGTGGCTTAAGGTGACTAGTAATAAAATACAGCTGAAAGGTCTTCATAAGCACACACAAAAAGAACCAACAATCAACACCAGAATAAAAGACATAGCCAGCACCCAAGCCGTTAAACACACCCTTCAACAACAGTTCAGCCTAAGTGCCAAAGAAAAGCATAGAAAAGTTACTTTTCTGGATGACAACTCCCAGACCCCCTGGGTTAGCATGGCCATGCCACCTGGTGGATTCTGGGAGCTGTTGTCTTTAAAAAGTAACTTTCCCAAGCTCTGTGCCAATGTCCTGCTGGAATAAAAAGGTCTTTGCCCGATTTCAGAAGGACAACAGAGGCGACAGCCAAACCTTCCCTGGAAAGAAGTTCCAGATTCATGGAGCAGCCAGCAAGAAGACCCTGTTTTGTGTTTTCACCAGACTTGTGTTAAATGATACAGGGAACAAGCCAAAGGTCTCTCCCAAAGATCTTAAAACATGGGTGGCATTGTATCTAGTTCTGTATTTGAAATGGAGTGCAAATACAGGTAGATTCTCCCTTATCCAGAATTCCGAAATCCAAAATATTCCAAAATCCATAACTTTCTTGAGTGTCAAAATGACAGGGCATTTTATATTTTCCAATGGTTCAATGCACACAAACTTCGTTTCATGCACAGAGTTATTAGAACTAATATCTCATTATGCATATGCAAGTATTCCAAAATCCAAAATATTCCAAAATACCTCTGGTTCCAAGCATTTCAAGTAAGGGAGACTCAAACTGTAATGGGCAAGGGGATGTGTGTCTTCACAAGCCATTTGTGGGGTACCGGATACAGCTGGCTAGCCACTGTTGGCATCAGGATACGGGGTCAGATACCTCTTTGACAACCCTGTTCAGCTTGGCAATTCTTACTAGACATACTCATGAGACCCAGATCCTCCATGACAGTCTAGCACAGATTGCATCTCCCATAATTCCTGACAAAGAGCCACATTGGCTGAGAACAATGGAGGTTAGAGTCTACTCTCCAGCAATAGCTGGATGCAGGGGTAGAACCCCCACCTCTGGGGTTGAGTAGGGACAGACAGAAGGTCAGCCTTTGGGTGGTTTTCCATAAATCTACAGGATTTCTGACTCCCTGCCATTTAACAGCCGCAGCAGGAAAAAATGACCCTCTCCAAATTGTAGTGCTAAACCAAGAAAGACTGAAGTTATCCAAAAGTGGGTGACTGTATGTGTTCCAGGCAGTTCTTGTGTTCAAAACTCCTGAGCTCAGATTTTTTTTCTCTCCATTCTAAACATATGCCTTTTATAAGACACCAAGTAGTGGATGTTGGCATTCCAGTTTTTTAAAAAGAGGTTCCCAGAAACCTCATGGGTTTCTCAGACTAAGCAGGATTTCTTACTTAATTTGTGGAGGAAACACAGAAAGAGAAGAGTAACCCTGCTAGCACCCGGGTTTGTTGAACTTTGATCATGGAAGTATCTTCCCTGATGAAATCCATGAGAAACACCTTTCATAGAATCATGGAGTTGGAAGAGACCACAAGGGCCATCCAGTCCAACCCCATGCCATGCAGGAAGACACAATCAAAGCATTTCCAACAGATGGTCATCCCCAGCCCCTCCAACCAGGGCAACGTTCACACTGCTGGAATCAAAAAGAATGCAACACACAAAGGAGGGTCACAGCTGCCGCAGGAAGATCGCATCCATGGCGAGTAATGCCTGACCCTACAGATATGCTGAACTGCAACTCCCATCAGCCCTGGCCAACATAGCATACAGTAGTAGTAGTACACTTTGGAGGGCTACAAGCTGTCCACACTGGCTGTCCACAATCCCCAGAACATGGGAATGTTACTCTTTTGGAGTACAACCCTTTGAATTCTCCCAGCCAACAAATGGGAGGGAGTTGTACTATACTCCAAAAAAGTAACTTCCCCATACTCTGGCCCATATCTAGAAATATGCCTCATCAAGGAGAGCCAGCATGCCACAGTGATTTGAGTGTTGGATTAGGACTCTGGGAGACCAGGGTTCAAATCCAGGTTCAGCCATGGTAATCCACTGGGGTAACACTCTCTCAGCCTCAAAGGAAGGCAACAGCAAACTCCTCATAATCACTCTTGCCAAGAAAACCTCAGCATTGGGTCACCATAAGTCTAAATAGACTTGAAAGAAGAAGAAAAACCAACAAAGCCTCACTGAACATAGCACAAGATGTAAATACATTGGAGCACTGTTAAGTATGCTTCCTTGGAAGTAAATTCTACTTCTTAAAAAATTGACATTATGTCCCCATGTAAACAGAACGAGATCCGAGCTGCACATCCCTTCAGCCTCACGGATGGAAAACAAACACCAACATACTTCCGCCCTCTCCCAAATACACAACACACTGCTTTCAAAACTAGAAATATTCCCCTGCACCCATCTCCACTTCAACCATTTACAATACAACTATTGGAAGTAATAAGTTGTGGATCTCTTTGCCTAGCAAAGCAAGAGAAAGTTTGGGACACACACAGCCAAAGCAGCAACAGTTGAGAACTCAGCCTTTCTAAAATATAACAATTATGCAGGCGAGCCAAGGGCAACCAGCTAGGAGTAAAATGAGGATAAAGCGAGCCATGCTCTCTTTCACTGATCATGAAAAGCAAAAGAACGCACCGGATTGGGAGATCCAAGTAGGAAAGGAAAGAACAGGGTGACATCATTTCGTGCGCTTTGCGTTCCCAAAAATCTATTTATAAAAGCAAAAAAGTAGGTTCATGCCCCCCTCCCGCCGGAACATGAGCTTTTTGAACAGAACAAAGATGTTTAAAAAAGATAAAGCAGCTCTATTTTTGTATTCAGGTTATACACTACACACAGAGAGGAGAGTTTCACAGTCAACAACTGCACAAAAATCTCGAGTTCACCCCCTTCACAGATCAAACAATCATAATTATATGTTAGAATAAACTTCCACAATTTGGTGCCCTCCAGGTGTGTTGGACTACAACTCCCATTATCCTCAGTGGCCATGCAGGGTTTGTAGCCCGACACAGATTTAGGACATGATACTCCAAATTAAGTGAGCTTCATTTAAAGGGTTGGGAGAGGGAGAGACATAGTTTTTTTCCCACAGAACCTGTCCTCCACTCCACCAAATTCGGGGTGTCCACAGTCTTCTATTTGCAGCAGGCAGCAAAATTACTTTCTGGGCCCGAATTCCCCAACCAGCAAGGCTACTGGCCATTCTGGCTGGGGGGGGGGGTCCTGGGAGTTGTAGTCCCCCAAAAGGTATTTTCCCAACCATATGTAGATCTGATTTGCCAAGCTGGCTCCCCTTCCGCCATCTCCCTTTCAGCTGCTCTCAATAGTTAATCATCTTCCATTTGTCAGGCACTTCTATTAAATTTGACAATTGCATTTGCTGCTAGTCCCATTTTACAGACGGGGAGCTGAGGCCAAGAATGAACATTCTGTCCACAATCAACAAAGCAAGCCAACAGATGGACACAGTTCAGAACTGCCCACTCGCTCTGCTGGAAAGAAAGTAGTAAATAAGAATGCAGAGAGCATCTCCATGGACCAAACAACAGTACTTCTCCATCCCAACGCTTCTAGGAACCAAGAATACTTCTAGGATGCCCACAAGCAAGAATGGCGGTGTGGTGTAGTGGTCACATCCAGGATGAAATCCCCCACTCGGCCACAAATTAACTAGAGAAACTTGGGGCTATATTTTTCTTCAGTCTGATCTACTTCACAGGGTTGTTGTACGAATAAAGTGTGGACAAGAGAGGCCATGTATGCTGCCTTCAGCTCATCAGAGGAAAATGAAGTAAGAACAAGCAAGGCCCAAAGGCAATGTATGCCCCATTCCTATTCGTCCCCCAAATCTAGGAAATGTTGTCTCATTATGATGACTAGACAGAAACATACCTTCCTTAGAGCATCCCAACAGGTACCTGTCCAGCCTCATCTTGAAGATGTTCAGAGAATGAGGCCCCACCACCTCTCCATCACCAAACTGCCCTTACTGTCAAGAGGTTCCTACTCATGTTCAATCAAAATCTACCTTCCTGTAACTTAAAACCATTCGACCTTTAGATAATATTGAAAGAGGGCAATTGTGTTAGCCCTAAGCCTTTTCTTCACCAGGTTGAACACAGACTCATAGAAGGAAACTTAGTGCTGAAAGGGACCACAAAGGCTATCCAATCCAACCCCCTTCCCTGCAGGAACACACAATCAAAGCATGCCCGACAAATTTCCATCCAACCTCTGTTTAAAAACCTCCAAAGACGGAGACTCCACCACACTCCCAGGCAGCGAACAGCTCTTACTGTCAGGAAGTTCTTCCTAATGTTTAGGTGGAATTTCTTTTCTTGTAATTGGAATCCGTCTTGCAATTTTTCTTAAAATGGCAAGATGCAATTGTAATTAATAATAATAAATATGTAAGCATGTTAGGCATATAAAAGTATAATTTATTTGTGTAATATGCTTTCAGACTTCTAAGATCTTTTTTACTGTTTACATTCTTTCAAACTGACCATGTTGTTTTGTCATATGTATAAATGAGGGATTTGATATTAGGCCTCATCAGTCCCAGAGCGACACACTGACCCAGAGGGAGCCACCATCTGGATTTTTGGACTACAGTGCCCACAATCCCCAGGCAGACTACAGAGCATGGCTGCTGTAGTCTCAACCACCTGGGAATACCAGGCTGCTCACCCCTGCTCTAACCATTATGCAAGATATGCATCTGGTGCTCTGAAAGGCAACATTCAATGCAACATGTTATTATTGGCAGAACGCTCCATAATTTAATTTAAGAATGCTTGTGTGTGCACATTAGTACATGTGCGCCCCAAGAGCATTGGACAAAAGGACACAGGGTCGGATCAAAGGTCTATTGCGTCTTTGCTTCCAACAGAGTGTTGCTCAGAGAGCTCACACACAGCACACAGAACAAGTGTGTGTATGCTTTCAAGTTGCCTGTGGACTTGTGGCAATTCCCTGAATTTCATTGGGTTTTCTTAGGCCTCAAAGAATAGTTTTTCTTTGAGGCCTAAGAAAATAGTGGTTTTGCCAGTTCCTTCCTCTGAAATATAGCCTACAGCAGCTGGGATTCCTTGGCGGTCTCCCATCCAAGTACTCACCAGGGCTGACCCTATTAAGCTTCCAAGATCAGAAGGGATTTGGTGCTTTTGGAGTATTTAAACCACAGAGCAGGTAATCTTCCTTAATTCTTGGATTATTACATTCATATCCCATTCCATGGAGTTCAAGGTAGGACATGTGGCTCTCCTCCCTCTTTATATACACATAGATCACAACAACCCTGCGAGGTAGATTATTATTATTATCATTATTATTATCTTTTAAAATCCCTATATTCTCCTCAAAATTGGGACTCAAGATGGCTTACAATTTGAAATACTGTATGTACAACACTGAAGATACCAGATCCCCTCTGATCTTAGAAGCTAAGCAGGGTAAGGCTTGGTTAGTGCTTGGATGGGGGACTGCCAAGGAAGACTAGGTGTTTTAGACTGTATGTCAGTGGAAGGCAAATGCAAACCACATCTGAGCATTTTTAAGGCCTAAGAAAACCCAGTGAAATTCAGGAGATCGCCATAAACCAACAGGTGATTTGAAGGCCTGTACGCATACACACACAATATAGCTAAAAATATGCAACCATCAACATTAACATAAAACGAAACTATTCACAATACGAAACAATTTAGAACAAACACTTAAAAGGAATAAAAAGCAGTGTAAACAGAGAGACTGGCCCAAACTCAACCAGTAAGATTCATGGCCAAGTGAGGATTTGAAATTAAGCCTCCCCAGTCCTAGTTCAACACTCTAACCACTATACTGCATGGCACCTGGCAGCCAGAGGTATACTGCTGCCCTACATGGTGGTTCTATTTAGCACTTAGAGGAGAGAAAGGGGAAAAGGAGGGGAGATGTAAGGGAGGAAAAGGAGAGCAAATGGGAGAGAGAGAAAGAGGGTAAACAGGATTAGAAAAAAGGTGGAAGAGAATGAGAGTAAAGGTTGAGAAAAGCAGATGGAAAACAAGGAGGGAAGAAAAGGAGGAGTGGATGAATGGGGACAATATGAGAGAAAGGAAGAGGATGAAAGGGGAAAAGATGGGAAAGGAGGAACGTTGAGAACAAGAAAAATAGACAGAGAAAGAGAATTCATTACGAAAAGGGGATGAAGATAACAGGGAGACTGAAAGTCAAATCTGAAGAAGAAAAGTTGGGTGGGCTGGGCATCTGTAGCCCGGAAGAGGGAGAAGACAGAGGCTTGCCATCTTGAAATATTTCAAGTGTCATCACATACAGACAATGATGCAAATCTGTTTATCGGTTGCATCAGAGAACAGAACCCGAAGTGGAACCAAGAGGCTAAATTTACTAGGATTCCACCTTAGAACAAACTTCCTGGTAGAATAACAGCTTGACAGTGGGACAGACCAGCGGGAAAGTGGTGCCCTTCATTAGAGCTTTTCTAAAAGAGAGGCTGGATAGCTAACCTCTCAGGGTTGCTGCAGATGTGGGGGTTGCATGACATTTGAGGTACCTTCCAACTTTATGATGCTGTGAAAAGCCCACCGAGTCTGGCACTGGCCTTCCAAGTGCTCATGGGAAGCTGGGCCAAAGCTCAGTGGTAGACCACATGCTTTTAAAGCCCAAAGTGGAATGCACCAAAGTGTGGTGGAATCTCCTTTTTTGGAGGTTTTTAACCAGAGGCTGGATGGCCATCTGTCGGGAATGCTTTGATGGTATATTATTGCAGAGCAGGGGGTTGGACTAGATGGCCCTTGTGGTCTCTTCCAACTCCAAGAGTCTATGTTTCAATGAAAGCTCATATTTCCATGTACAACAGGAAAGGACTCTTCTGTGAAACTCCAGAGAATGCCCACCAGTCAGGATAGACCATATCCTGCTGTATCAGGGCAGCTTTTGTATGTCTCTGAACACAGAACATCTCCAACATCAGGCAATCGGAGGTACACTGTCTTTGAATAAGGAGGCTGCTTTTCAACAGACAAATCACAGGTTGGATTAGATAACCTTGGAATCAAAGAAAACGAATCTGGTAAAGGTGAAATATGGAAAGAGGGTTATTAATGAATAAATAGGGAATGGGAGAAGGAAGGGAAAAAAAGATGAACAGAGAAACAAGTGTCTAGATATATCTCATTTAACAAAGTAGATGTGTTCCTGGGCATTAATTCTTTAACAGAAAATTGTGTATTAAAGAAGTAACATAGAAAGAACAGGGATAGGTTCCAGCACCACAAAAAAAGAACAGTTCAACATGTTCCAGCAAAGTGTTTCTTCAAAGCTAACAATGTGCACAAGTAAAATGAAACAACCAGCCCAAATAAACCTTGCGTAAGTGAAGAAAACATGGCGACCTTTCTAAAGACCACTTGAAAACACCTCCTAAAACGCATGCTGGGATTATTTTTTTCTTTCAACAGCTTCCACTTTTCTCTTTAGCTCCATTTTAGTGGCCAAACTAATAGATCTAATTTTTTTTTAACACGCTGCAGGCAGCTGGTGAGGCAGACTCACCTGCTCCCCTCTTTACTCTCTCATTTTACTCTTTGTGCATGCTTCATAAGGAATTCTGAAGGGCAGTTGCTCTTTACATTGCATGCTGTAGGCAGGCACAGACAACTAGAGCAGTGGTTCCCAAACTGTGGTCCTCCAGATGTTTTGGACTTCGATTCCCAGAAGTCCCGGCAAGCTTGGCCCACAATCAGGAATTCCGGGAGGACTAATGTTTGGGAACCACTGAACTGGAGGATCAGTTAGAGCAGAATCTCATTCTTTCCGAGCTCAAATAAATTAAAAAAAATAATTTATTCCGAGCTCAAATAAATAAAAATATATAAACTTTTTTGGCCAGCTTACCTCAGATACATTACTGCAACACAACACTGAAAGTCTGTGTTTCTCAAGCCCACCTTCACCCTCCTCACAATGGCAATGCTGCTAAAAAACTTACAGCTAGACAGAGGACAAGGAGGAAAAAACTGAGGGATCTGGGTAAGTGTAAAAACACTTTCTAAAAAGGAGATCCTTTATCAGTAGCTTTGTTAACTGAGGTACTGTACTAGCTAGATTGCCAGGATCTAGATTTTCAGATCTGGATTCTAGTTTGCACTCAAACATGAACTTTACGGGGTGAGCTCAGACTAGTTGCTCTCTAAGTCTGGCATACTTCACAGGGTGGTTGTGATGATAAAGTAGAAGTATAACCTCACTGGAAGCTACAAAGTGAACTGATATACTGTACTTCTGGGTTTTTTTTTTTAATAATTAAGAATTTATTCCACAGTAAGAGAAAAGTTACAATTTTTAACTACAAGAAAGCAATTTCAACAACAGAATTCTTACCATAAACAAATAATATAAAATCAAGATACAATCTTGACTATGAATGTCAACAATTTAGGATAAAGGAAAGCCAGATTAAAGTTGTTTATAAAATATTGCAGCCTCAATATATTGGCTTCATTAGCTTCCTATACATACATTCTTAAAATTATATTTGAGAGTCAATAGCAACTGTTTATAGAAAAAGATGTATTGTGTAGTTTAATGAAGTGCATTGCACTTCATTAAGGCAAACATGTAATTAACAGATATTCTTGTTTTAAGGAGGAGCGAGGGAGAGAATGAATAGAAAGGAGGAAAGTGTTGGGAGAAGGGAGTGAAGGAAAGGAAGGGTTAGAGGAAGATGAATGGAAAGGATGAAAGGAGATGAAGAAAAGAGGAGTGGAATAAAGGGAAAAGATTTATTTATTTATTTAATATACTCTTTCTCCCAGAATGGGATAAAAAGGCAAAGGGTGGGGAAGTGTCTGGATACAAATTATTATTATTTTATTGTTTTATTTATTTATATCCCACCTTTCTCCCTATGGCAGGACCTGAGGTGTTTCACAACACTAGCTAAAACAACACTAGCTAAAAAAAGCCTACAGTACAATCAATAAGAATTAAAAGAGATTAAATCATCATACAATTAAAATTCCACACAAATAATCTTTTCAAACTCCATAAAAAATTAAAACAAATCTTAAAAACAGGTCCAACCTTCATTTGTCAGTAAAAGAATGAATGAAAGAGGAAAGGGGTAGAGGAAAAAAGGGGAAAGATGAATTGGAGGGGGGAGAGGAAGACAATGACTTTAAAAAGGGAAAAATAAGCATTTTTAGGGGGCATCCACACTAGAGAAATAAGCCACTGATGATTTGCATGGCTCCTTCCTATGGAATCCTGGGATGTGTAGTTTGGTGAGGAACCAGCAGTCTTGGGCAGAGAAAGGCGAAAGACCTTGTGAAACTACAAATCCCAAGAATGCATAGAAAGGAGCCATGGCAAATAACCCAGTTTCAATGTGGATTATTTGTGTTGTGTGAAATAATCCAGATTTCCAGAGAAATAATCTAGGCTGAAACTGGATTATTTCCCCTGGCTCCTTTCTATGGAATCCTGGGATCTGTAGTCTGGTGAGGCACCAGCACCTTTGGGCTGAGAGAGGCCAAAGACCTTGTGAAACTACAAATCCCAAGGCTGCATAAGAAGGAGCCATGGCAAATAACCCAGTTTCAACCTGGATTATGTGTGTCACATGAAATAATCCAGATTTCCAGAGAAATAATCCAGGTTGAAACTGGATCATTTGTCATGGCTCCTTCCTATGGAATCTTGGGATCTGTAGTTTGGTGAGGCACCAGCACTCTTGGGCAGAGAAAGGTTAAAGACCTTGTGAAACTACAAATCCCAAGGCTGTGTATGAAGGAGCCATGGCAAATAACCCAGTTTCAACGTGGATTATTTGTGTCGTGTGGAGGGGGACGTCCACACTAGTAAAATAATCCAGGTTGAAACTGGATCATTTCCCCTGACTCCTTCCTATGGAATCCTGGGATGTGTAGTTTGGTGAGGCCCCAGCACTTTTTGGCAGAGAGAAGCCACAGACCTTGTGAAACTACAAATCCCAGGATTCCATAGGAAGGAGCCTGGGGAAATAACCCAGTTTCAAACCGGATTATTTGTGCCGTGTGGACTCCCCCAGAAGGAAGAGGGAGGGTTTTGGGGGGAGAGGGAGGACTCACCCTCCTGCGAAGAGGTGGAGCAGGGTGCTCTTCTCCTGGGTAGCCCCAGCCATGCTTGCCTGCCTTCCCTCCTTCCTTCCCCGCCGGCCTCAGCAGCTCCTTCCAGCCTCCTCGCCCTCCTGGCAACTGAGAAGGACCGGGACGCCACTGCGCCTGCGCCGACTCCCCCCCCCACCAACCAAGGGTCACGCGACGCCGGCAGGCGGCCTCCGCGCGCCAGGCGGGCCAACCACGAGGCCGGCTGGGAAGAGAAAGTGGAGGAAGGGGGCGTGGCCCGGAGGAAGAAGCTGGCGTCACCGCGTTCCGAAGGACACGATTGGCTCGCTGCGGCTGACAGGCAGGGGGGCGCGGCGAGGGCGGCTGGGTGGGCGGGGACTGATGATTTAAGAAAGGAAAGGCCGGGCGGCGTTGCTAAGGGGCGGGCAGACGTTGCTAAGGGAGAGGGCGGGGCTAGTTTTACGTCTGCTGGAGGGTTTTTTTTTATGAATGGGTTGCAAGACCTGGTGGGGAGGCTTCAGGATTTGAATGGGCCTATTTGTTTGGTAGAGGTGGGGCTCCTAGGCAGGAGAAAGAAGCCCTTTGGGCGCAGGGGGTTGGATCCGGACCTAGTAGTGAACACTCCCTATGGGAATAAAAGGGACTACAGTTGTCCCCCCGCATCCACGGATTTGGTATCCATGGATTTAAGTATCCACGGCTTAAAAATATTCTTTAAAAAATAATAACCCAAAAAGCAAACTTTGGTTTTGCCATCTTATATATGGGGCACCATTTTGCTATGCTATTGCATATCATGGGATTTGAGTATTCACGGATTTGGGTACCCAAGGGGGTCCTGGAACCAAACCCCAGCGAATATAAAGAGACAACTGACATTTCACAAAAGAAAACTCCAGGTTATTCTCTGAAACAACGACTTTTCTATAATAATAATATCTGATAATAATAATACAATTACACCATCCATTAAGGCTTCCCTCAGAGGCACTGGAGGGGAAGGAAAGACTTTTCTTTTGCTTCTTCCTGCAAGTTTGTTGTTCTAACGGATTGAATGGCAATGTGCAGGCCAAGCCAGCCAGCCTTGGCTCCTGTCACAAGGCCGCTCCACTGTGGGGTGGAGGTGGGCCAAGCAGCCTTTAAGCCTTCACGGACCCCCTGTGAGGAAATCACGGACCCCTTGGGGTCCCCAGACCCCAGGTTAAGAACCACTCTTATACAAACTATCCAAGGTTGGAGGGGGTGGGACTAGATGGCCCTTGTGGTCTCTTCCAACTGTATGATTCCAACCGTATGATCCATTTCTAAGCCACTCTGGCTTTGTGGCTGAAGAGCAAGGTATAAATAAATAAATAAATAAATATGATTCTATGATCCTATTGAGGAGACATGGTGCAGTACTTTGAATAACTCCTTGAAAGTTCAGACTAAAACCTGGAGTGGAATCACTGCCTTGCTGACATGGAGAGCATCGCCCATCCTGGTGCCTGGCTCCGCCCCCTGAGCTAGCCCCGCCTTCACCCACTACTTTGCATTTGGCTCTGATTGGAAGACCTCAACATTCTAAGGACTTCAAGGTTCTAAAATTCAAAATGCCAGGAACCTTGATCCTAGAAGTCCGCTTACATCTGATGATCAAATGTACAGTATTGAACAAACAGTGTGGCTATGCTTATCTATTGAATAAACAGTGTGGCGCTTTTTTTTCCTTTTTAAATGTTGCTTCAGCATGGACGGACTTTGCTGTTGTCTGTTTGTGAGTGGGAACTGCATGTGCCTTGGGTCACATGGCAGCTGTCACCCCAAGCTTACTTGGGCAACCTTTTGCAGCTAATTTTGTTTTGCAAGCCCTTGAGCAAACACACCCTCTAGATCCACTTGTTTCATGGGAGCAGGGTCAGAAGAGTCAGCTATCAGTCATGGGACACATGATGCGCCTGCGGATAATTTTGGAAGGTGGTATTTGAAAGGAGAGAGGCCAAGTCGAGGGTTGGAAGAATTACAAGCACCATGATCCAGAAACACTGTACACAGTCATAGCAATGAGCTTGCCTCATGGATAAAATCTTTGTAAATAGAAAAGCTAGACCAGGCTGCTTGGAGTTGGCCCTATCCTGAAGCAGAGTAAAAGGAGAGTGCCTCAGGTGGCAGATTTGGGCGGGGTGCGGTGGGCATCTGTCTGGCTGTTACTTGTGATCTCTCTGGTTGTTTCCTTTGGTTGGGGACAGAGATGCATATGCCAAACAGCTTGTTCTGTGGTCCCAAAAGTAGCTTGCTGTACAAACGTTTCGTCAAAAGTACAGTAAAAGGAAAGAAAGCCAGCGTGGTGTAATAGTTTGAAAGTTGGACTATGACTCTGGAGACCAGGAGCCCATTTACACGAGGACAAAAGATCCAAAGTACCTCTTAGTATTGGCATCTTGCAGCAGCAGCGATATGTTTAAATAGTTTTTCTGGCCTTAGAAGCCCCCCTAAGCCTCGCATTCCTGATGACGGTTGCGACTGATTTAGTTGCGTTAGTTCTTCACCACCGCCTTTTTAAAAATAATAATAATAATAATATAATAAATTTTTATTTTTAACCCACCCCTCTGCTCGGCAACCAGGGTGGCTTACAGCAAGATTAAAACAACATAAAAAAAACCCCGTTGTCCCAAGGTACACTGGTGTGATAGAGCAATTTTCCAATTTTATATGACAGCAAAACAGAAAATATTCATCCTGTTTTATCGCCTTAGCGAGCGATCGCTAAAGTGAAAATCCAACATGGCGGCAGTGGGTGCTTGCCCTGCTAGCAAGCCCCCCCCCACTCTCTCCTAGCCAATCGGCTTTGTGCTTCCCTTCAAATTTTTTGTTGTTCAGTAGTCTAAACAAGCAGGAATGCACACCCCCATTGTGGTTTTTGAAAAAAATATGGGAAAATCTGCAAAGGCATTTTACTTCATTGTTTTTGCCATTTTGGGCCCCTCTCCTTCCGAATAATGTGGATTGGTGCTGGATCCCGTTTAGACAGGTAGGATTCCCAGCAAATTCCATGAGGGGTATTTTCACCGTTTAGATGTGCCCCAGGATTCAAATCCTGGCTCAGCCATGGAAACCCACTGTTTGACTTTGAGCAAGTCACACGCTCTCAGCCTCAGAGGAAGACAAAGGCAAACCCCTTCTGAACAAACCTCACCAAGGAAACCCTGTGACAGATTGGCCTTAGGGTCAGAACAAGAAAAATAGAGAACAGAAGCAAAACAGTGACTGGGAAGACTTTTCTTCTGCTATCATAACTGCGTTTGGCAGGGACAGCACCAAATAATTCTGTCTTGTCCTCCTTTTTCAGTTGCTTTTTAAATGTCTTAGTTTTTACCTCCTCCTTCCACTTTCCTTTCTTACGTTCCAATTTCCCATTTTGTCCTCAGCTTATTTTAGTTGCTGCAAACTGAGTTCAAAGTGCAAAAGTAGTTTGAAGTCAACTCAGGGAGAGGAGAGGAGATGGAAGGATCTTGCCCTTCCCAGTAGGCTTAATTAAAAGCAAACTGGTTCAGCCTGATGGTATTGCAGCGGTTGCTGGTGGCTTCCATATTAGATTCTGCTCCAGATTTTAGTCCAAACATTGAAAGAATCCTATACCCGCCTTGCAAGTAGGTACAGCAGATAGATCATTTAAAGTTCAGACTAAACCCCGTAGTAGATTCACCACCTCTGCTGACATGGGAGCAGTAGCTATGCAAACTTTGGACAGATCTAGGACTTTCACAACTCACAGATCTCTGATAGGATGACCGTAACTGTTAAGGCTTAACTGGATGTTGCTGTTTCTTCTTCTTTGAAAATTTCTGTTTTGAGAAATGTCCTCCACAGTATGAGGAAGACTGTCGAACTGACAGGATGGAGAAGAGACAGGTTGCTTCATTCAAGTGCAAGGTTCACCCCTTGCTCTTTGGAAGTTTATCAGGAGGTTGACCCTGATTTTTTTAAAAAAACTCCCTTGCCTTGTTTGCACACACAGTTGGTCTAATGATCATGTGAGGAACACATTTTTTACAGGAGATTTGCCTGGAGAAAAATATCCCCCAGTTCAAATGATAAGAAACCTTCACCTTTCTCCCACTAGCAACATCCACTTCCGGAATATGCAACTTTACATCATCTTTGTGGCACATTTACTTATCCCAGAGTTGGAATAATGTGGCCCTCTAGATGTTTTTTGAATGGCAAGTCTCAGCTGCTTTTGACAGCAGAGCTAATGGGGATGAATGCTGGGAGCTGCAGTCCAAGAGATATCTGGAGGGCCACGCCATTGTCATAATGGCTTCTAGACCTCCCGTCATTTTGGTCACCCTTCTCTGGATATTCTCACCACCACTATCACTTCCCTTGGGGCTCATGATGAGTGCATGCACTTTAAAGTTTACACTAATGTGTTTCACTAGAGCAAAATAAGACAACAATGAAACACAGGCTGCAGTGCAGCTTTTCTAGGTCCACATAAATAAGGTGTGCCAAAGGTAGGCAGCTTTTGAAAGTGTATTTTACCAGCAGGCCTTAAACACCAGAGGAAGAGAGAGACATCCTATCAGCAGTAAAGGCTGCGCTCTAAGCATCTGATACATGCATTGCCAAAGGATTATTTATAACCTAACCTCCATGCAGGTCTGGGACAGAACTGGTTTGTTCAGTCCAAAGGCCTGCCAAGTAACCTTTTAACAAGGAGAAGAGGGGAAATCGGATCCGTTGTGGCTTCATCTGGGGGTGAGAGGTGTGGAGAAGGAGAGTTGGAAGAAGGCAAGTGAGGGAATGGAGAAAACAAAGGGGGGGGGAAATATCCGGCTTTTTGACATCCGTCAGCTGTGCAGGCAAGGGATGATGGGGACTGTAGTCTTACAAATCTGGTGGGTGCCCAGCTGGGCAAGGCTCCTCCTCATGTTTACCAATGTGGCACAGTGGCTAGAGCCAACCTTGGCTAGCGGTTGGAATGTTAGCCTGGGACTTGAGAGGTTCGGGTTCGAGTCTCCACTGAACTATGGAAGTTAGTCGCTAGCCTTGGGACAGCTGTTTTTTCTCTCAACCTGACTCATGTTACAGGGTTGTTGTGAGGTCCATGGCAATAAAAGATATTTAAAGGGGTTCCCTGGTAAAGAAAAGGTTAAGAGCTACTGTTGTTGGCCAATAAAGACCAGCCTCCCAGATATTGTGAGAGGGTTGTGTTATGCTCCCCTAGAATGGTCTCAGCTGGAGACTTTGCTGTTGCTAGTACTTCCAGCTGCCACCAGGCGGCAGCAGAAGACAACTGACCCAAAATCCCATCTTCTAGGCAGGAAAAGGTTTTACTGGAGGGAATGCCTTTTGCATGACAAGCATTGGGAGTGGAGGGGGGCACTAAGGAGTCCAAGGGGCAGCAGGACTTTGGGAAGCCTGGTGACACACCCTTGCAGGCACGCCCATTCGTGGGGCTGAGGCAGCTTTGCCTTGGCACATTGCATGATGCGGAGTCACTCCATGGGCGATATGGCACATGTTCAGGAATGCTGTGCTGTTCTCTTGGATGGAATAATTTGTAAGCAAGGGAGGGAAGGTGTCAAGCAGCCAGGAGGGCTGGGGGACCACCCTTCTGGGGTCAGCAAGAGCAGGAGGGAGGAGCCCTCCAGCCCAAAGCAATGATGCCAGCTCAGGGGGTGTAGTTACAGGGGACGACGACAGGAGGGCATTGCCCCTGCAAATAAGAATTCTGCATCCCCCAATGACATTCTTCTTCATTTCTAGCATTCGAATAACTAACATTTCACTGGAGCCCTAGATGTGAAGGGTTTTCAACATGTCACTCTTTGCAATGCTTAGGATAGTCTGGAGAATAATGATTCTAGCCCTGAAAAATGTCACTTTCCCACCTGCTGTACATTGGAAGAGTTACTTTTTTTTTGTAATTCCCAGAATGGGAATCACATGGCCCTCTCGATGTTGTTGGACTGCAGCTCCCAGCATTACTCACCATTGGCTACAATGCTGGGAGCTGCAGTTCAATAACATCAGACAAGCTGCCTAATTCCCCCCCCCACACACACACATAGTAAATTTGCTATGGGCTTAGCCTAAACTTTGTGACGAATGTTGCTGTCCTTGAGCAAGCAGGGATCACCAGCATTGAGGCCATGATATTGAGAACGCAGCTGTGCTGGGCAGGACACGTTTCTAGGATGGAGGACCATCACCTCTCAAAAATAGTATTCTACAGTGAACTTGCCACGGGTCAGTGTAAGAGGGGCACTCCAAAAAAGTGACACAAGGACTCTCTGAAACAACATCTCAGGCTCGGCCAAATTGATCACCAACAATGGTTCGCCCTGGCCTCACATCAGGAGGCATGGAGACGCACTATCCACAATGCTGCAGCCTTATTTGAGAACTCACGCCGAACAAGTCTTGAAGAGAAACGACAACACAGAAAGAATCACAACCCGGAAACATCACCCAAGGAGACCTTCTGCTGTGCTTTCTGCAACCGGACTTGTCTATCTCGGATTGGCCTTTTTAGTCATCAGCGTGCTTGCAGAAAGCGCGGGATGAGTCCTTCCTGAATCTTCGTTTGCAAAGAGAAGCCAGAGAGAGAGCCTAAACTTTAAAAGGAGCTATCCATCAGGCTGAACTCTACCTGCTCGCCCACCCCCCAAAAAACCAGGTTGATCATTTGGGATAGTTTCTTTCCAGCAGATTCACCACCCTAACTGATATGGACCTGTTTTCTGTCAGCCCAAGAGAGCAGAGCTTGAACCAAGGGGTAGAAATGGCAGGGAAGTGGATTTTGGACAAACATTAGGATGGTTCAGGACATTACAAAAGGACTTCAAATTGTTAATTACTGGTTTTTAATTTTTTTAAAAAAATTGCTGCCAGGGATGATGATTTTTGGGGGGACAGGGGAGTGCTCATTTGTCTGGTTTGGGGGAAATGGCAGAATTTAAAGGGTAAATAGTATTTGTGGTAGGAGCAATACGAAGATTTATTGCCTCTGATTTTCTAAGGAATTCCTGATGAACATACAAAGATGAATGAGATGTGATTTTTATTAATTTCTTTGTATTCTGCTTGATGACCTGCTCAGGCTTGAGGTTATGCTTGTTATACTTTTTAATCTTTGTAATATGGAAAGAGGGATTTTATTGCATTTTATTTTATTTTGCCTCAGGTGCCAAAATAACTTGGCTGGCTTTGGATACCTATGTCATGTTGATTTCAGTGAGTTATAGGAGGGGGGCACCATTTTTGCAACTCCACCAAGCAGCAAAGTGGGTCAGGATAGCCTCCCCATGACTAGAAAAGTGTGCGTTTTTCAACTCAGGACATGGGGATCGCCCCTCTCAAAGCCCCCGTAACCTGACTGCAAACCCCACGATCCCACAGGAGGTAGCCAGAGCAGTTAAAGTGGCATAATAGCACTATAACAGTGTAGTGCGATAAAGTCCAACAAGGGAAGAGTCAGCCATGGACTTGCATTTCCCACCTCTTTCCTCTCCCTTCCAACGCAAAGCTATGCAGCCATGGAAGGCTTGTTTGGTTGTTGCTGGGCAACGCTTCCAACACACCTTTGCCTTCTGGGCCTCCTGACAGATTCACTCCACTGCTGGGATTCAGGCAGAGGAGGCCAAGTTGCTGAGGAAATGCATTTTTTCCCCTTCAGCCAGCCATTAACACCCCAAGATAAGGAAAGCCAAGAATGTTGGGGTGCTGTAGGGTTGGGGGTGTAGGAACAAGGAAAGAGCCCCTCTAATAAAAGCGGTTACCGTTTTGGATAGGGAATGGAGGATTCGAACCAGGACCCAAGACATTTTGCTGCCTGAGGTGAAGAACAACCGCCACAATAATCACTTCAAGGCATTTTTATGTCCAAATGGACACCCCCAGACTTGGCTTTTGGACACCCTGTGGAAACTAATAGACACAAATTAATCAGTGAACCACATGATTCCCACCTAGGGTTGCCTGAATGAAAACCACCCCACTTTCTGATAAGACTCATGTTCAAATCCTGACCCAGCAGTAATGCTGACAGGGTGATCTTGGGTCAGTCACTCATGCTTTTGACCCAGCCTACACCACAAGGCTGCTGTATGATAAAATGGTGTGTATGTCAAGAGGACAGTGCAGCCCTTTGTATGTTGTCAGACTACAGCTTCCAGCATCCTTCACCACTGACTATGTCGGCTAGGGCTAATGGGAGATACACTCAGACAGCTTCCAGAGGGCTGCACTTTGCCCACCTCTGGTGTATAGGTACAACATCTTGGCTCCATGGAGGAGGAGCCAGATAAAGAAAATAAACAGTAGTATACTCACTAATCTATACACACATTTCTCTTGGGTATGTTGCCTTTCCCAGAGTGCTGATTGGGTGCTCAGGAAACACACCCAGCCAATCACCACCCACATGCAAATTCCCTCTCCACCTCACAATCTACTCCTGCCACTCAATCTGTGGCCAGCATTGGGACCCAGACAGTCAACTGGCGGTGGCAGGCCGCCTGTGATGGGAACCAGGCAGTCATCTGGTGGTGGTAGGACAACAGGGCAAGTCAAGCTCAGCAATTCCGGGGAAAGTGTGGAAGGGGGGGAGGAATTTAAACATCCACTGGCCTACCTTACAGGGTTGTCATGAGGTCTACCAGTCATTTTGGGGGGAGTTTTTTAATGGTGCATGTTATGCCAGGTACAGCTAGTTCCATTTAATGTCTTTGTGCAGATTTGTTCCAACGTCTAGTGTAGGGTTCTTCCTCACTGATAACGCTGGTGTTACTTGGCCACATGAGTCCCAGTTTTCATCTGTGAAATGTTGGAGGGGATGCAGGTCAAGGAGAGACCCCTGAAGTTCACCACCTCAAAGTCTAAAAAAAGCACTGCTTTTGAACACACACACACCAGGGTTATAAATACACTGAATGTGTCTAGACTGTGTCTAAACTTGCTTAGGGTGGACCTTTTGATACTAGAAACTTAACCGGTAGGCGAGTGGGGGAGCTTCTGTGTTCACTTATAAGAGAAAGCAAAGGAGGGAGAGAAGGCCCCATTTGCTGATCTGTCTGGCTTCATCCTGCAAAAGGAACACTGGCATCCTTTGCTTGGAAGATCCTCTGCCCCTTGCAAGGCAAGTGGGAACTCTGCCCAGAGGAAATACCTCACCCCAAATCCTTTCCTGTTGTGCATTCAATGCTCCATTGAGCAAGCGGGGCTTGCTTTCTTGTGCACCTGGGAATTCACAGCAAAGGCTGTTGGAGCTCTCCTTCCCTTTAATGGTCCCGGAGGGCTTTCCTTCAGATTCCCAAGGCCTGCAAGATAGGCATTTTTTCAGGATGTAGAGATTGTGGACCTATCACTGTGTTCATGTGTGGTCAAAGCAACTGGAATTCCTGGCAAAATCAGTCCAGAGGGTTTGGGAAAGTCCCTTTGTGGAGGACAACTCTCAGAATCCCTGGCCAATGTGCTGAGTGAGGATTTTGGGAGTTGTAGTCAAGAAGGCTCAAAATGGTTTTGTTTGCATATACAAGCCTTACCTGACCTGGTTCATTCATTTCACAGATACGTAATGTTAGTTTTGGGTAAAAAAAATTGCTGAAACATGTTGAACTGCTCTCCCTTTGTGTGTGGTGTAGAAACCTATCCCTATACTTCCCTGTGTTATTTCTGCCTTATGCTACCAAATTTTTTGTCACAGAAGTAATGCACAGCAACACCATTAACTGAGGTTACTCTGTAAAATTAGTTCAGCCCACAGCCTTGACAACGTATGCACTCTTGATTTCACCTTCTTGACTGTGATGGATCAACATATGCTTGATCCATCTCAGTAGAGAAAGTGAAATCAAAAGTGCTGCTGAGCATGTGCAGAATCATAGAGTTGGAAGAGACCACAAGGGCCATCTAGTCCAACCCCCTGCCATGAAGCAAAACCCAATCAAAGCATTCCTAACAGATAGCCATCCAGCCTCTGTTTAAAAACCTCCAAAGAAGGAGACTCCACTACACTCCAAAGCAGTACATTCCACTGTCAAACAACTCTTACTGTCAGGAAATTCTTCCTAATGTTTTGGTTAAATCTCTTTTCCTGTAGTTTGAGTCCATTGCTCCGTGTCCTTGTCTCTGGAGCAGCAGAAAACAAGCTTGCTCCATCTTCAGTATGACATCCCTTCAAATATTTAAAGATGGATATCATGTCACCTTTTCTTTGTCAGCAAGCATCCATAACTCACCTCTGGCTGATGGGTGAGCCAGAAAGCAGCCTGACACCTTGTTGTTGTATGCCTCCAAGTCATTTCTGACTTATGGTGACTCTAAGGTGTGGTTTTCTTGGCAAGATTTGTTCAGAAGGGGCTTGCCTTTCCCTTCCTCTGAGGCTGAAAGGTGTGCCTTGGCGAAAGTCAACCAGTGGGTTTCCATGGCTGAGCAGTATCCTAGTCCAATGCTCAAACCATTAGACCACGCCAGCCCTGGCGGCCTTGTGGCTTAAGCAGCCTAGAGGGAGACTGGCCCCTTGAGTCACAGGGCTGTAAGTTCAAATCTCTCTGATACCTACTTTTCACCAACAAACAAGGCACTCTCATCTTGTGCTCCTAAAGCCAAGATTAAACAATAAAAAAGTTAAAACGTAGGAGAGACAGATGACATGGACTTGGTGTATCAGGCACGGATCCATTCTCAGACACCCTCCTGTTTGATTTGCTGCCTTCTTCGCACAGCTGTAGAGGTTCATTAGTGAGAGAAGAAGCCGCCAGTTCCAGACACAAGAAGCGTTATTTAGTCTAGAGACTCTCAGAGGAAGTATCCATTTGCACGTGAAACATCTCTGGAATTTCTCCCTTGCCCGCCAATGTCTTCCGCACACAATCATCCCTCTATCCAGACCCCATCATGCCCTGAATTGGGATGGGTGTCTCCTCCACTTGAGCCTGGTGTGTGTGTGTGTGTAGGTGTGTAGGTGTGGGTGTGTAAAAGAAGAAGTGGGGTAAGGGGAAAATTTTCCTTGGCTGCTGTGATTTGTTTCCTACATTGCAGGGTGTTGGTTTTGCTAATTTTCAGAGGGCAACAAAAGTGTAGGGGGAGCAAAATGAAGGCATTGCACCTCCATAAGAATTCTGTCCTTCCTAATGAAATTTTCCTGCAGTCCTCAAATTTCTAGCATCACAGAGAGTGAGACAGGGAAAATCATTTGATTGTTTATTCCCACATGGCAGGGGGTTGGACTAGAGGGCCCTTGTGGTCTCTTCCAACTCTATGATTCTGTGATTCACACCTTGAACTCTTATTATATTTGCTGTGTTCACATCCCCTTGGTCACTTTGTTTTGTTTGTTAACTGCTGTCAAGTTGACTTCAACTTATGGCGGCCCTTTCAATGACAGATCTCCAAGTCATCCAATCCTGAGTGCAGCTTCCACTTCACTTTCTAAAACCGGAGGTTTGTCTTCATATGGTTCTTCCTTGAATGAATCTGTCACCCTTTAATCTCTTTTATATAGTTCTTCCGTGTATTGTTTCATATTTTTATTTCTACTTGGTCATTATAGTGTGTTCCCCTGCTAGTTGCGGAGCATCCCCACTCTTGGTTTAAATTGATCTTTGACTTCTCAGATCTTGTGTAAGAGGTCTCTTGTTCTTACTTTTTTGTTGTCACCTTCTATTTTCCTACATTGATTATTATAGTAGTTCTCCTTGTCTCTGAGCACAAGTTGCTGAACAGTTTCATTCAGGGTTCTGTCTGTGCTCCTGGTCATGTTTTTGCAGAGAGAACAGAGCTTCTCCACCTTCTGCTTCCAATTATGTAGTCTATTTTATTTTTGTATTGGCCATCAGGTGATGTCCATGTATGCAGTCGCTTTTGGGGTTGCTTGAAGAATGTGTTTGTGATGGACAAATTACTGAACAAACAGTTAGCCTCACAAAATTCAGTCAGTTTGTCTCCTGCTTCATTTCTTGATCCTAAGCCAGATTTTACTGTTTTTGCATTCCAATCACCTATGATTAACAAGAAGTCCTGTTTTGGTGTATGATCAATTTCCTCCTGGACTCCATCATAGAATCTTTTAATTTCTTCTTCTTCTGCCTCTGTAGCTAGAGCATAAACATGGGTTACAGTTATACTGATGGGTTTTCCCTAAAGTCTTATCGACATGATTCAGTCAGACTTTGCATTATATCCTTTGACTGCTTTTGTTACAGCTCTCCACGTTATAAATGCCTCCCTATTTCTTCTTAGATTTTAATTTCCTGAGTAAAGCCTGTATAATCATCTGACTCAAAGTGTCCCATTCCTGTCCGCTTTAGCTCATTAACCCCAAGAATTGCAATGCTGGTATGCTGCATTTCTTGTTTTAGTTTGCCTAGCTTCCCCTAATTCATGCTTCTCACATTCTATGTCTCTATAATATGTGTTGTACAGCTTCAAACTTTTCTTTCTCCTCTAAGCACATCAACAGCTGAACATCCTTTCAGCTCAAGTCCAGTTGCGTCATTAGCCAGATCACCAACAATGGTCCGCCCTGGCCTCACATCGGGAGGCATGGAGACGCACTATCCACAATGCTGCAGCCTTATTTGACAACTCACGCCAAACAAGTCTTGAAGAGAAACGACAACGCAGAAAGAATCACAACCCGGAAACATCACCCAAGGAGACCTTCTGCTGTGCTCTCGGCAACCGGACTTGTTTATCTCGGATTGGCCTTTTTAGTTGTCAGCGCGCTTGCAGAAAGCATGGGTTGAGTTCTTCCTGAATCTTTGTTTGCGAAGAAAAGCCAGAGAGAAAGACTCATAGTTGCTGTATCCCAGTAGCTTGTTGAGTGACTTCCGACCTGGGAGTCCCATCTTCTGGCACTGTCTCTTGTTTCATTTTGGATTGTCTTATCATAGGGTTTCTGTGGTAAACGATCTTCAAAGGAGGTTTTCCGTGCCTTCCTCTGCGCAGTACTATCAAGCGTTGTTATCTAGGGTGCCACTGTCGTCGTCTTTGAGAGAACCTCTGCCAGTGTCACTCTCCACTACTGCTGATGCCCAGTAGCTGTTTGGCATGTTTAGTCTGGCTCCTCAACAAAACCCTGGAGACCCTACCAGCAGCACTACTGCGGTCAGCGTAGCCTCTTGCTTGCCTCACAGGAACGCACAATTCCACCAGTGCAGAAAGGTGGTGCCATTGTGTGCCCCTTTTCTTGGGATGCTTAAACTCTGTTTCTAAATACTCCACTGCATTTTTAAGTTAGAAATTTGGAGAATGAAGCAACGTTTCATTTCTGAGGGCACAATATTTTTGGGCAGAGGCAATACTCTCTCACACACTCTGTAGCTACACCCCAAGTGACATTACAGCATTTTACAGAGTTGAGGCAGTTACTTTGAAAATCAGTTAGTTACAATTATAGCACCAAAGGTTCAAAAGCAATTAGTTACTGTTTGTAGATACAACTCTAAAAAGTAATTGTTTCCTTTGTCCTCATAAATAAATAAATAAATTTTAGTTATATTGACATCTGAAGGCAAGACGTCGCTGACCTTTGGTACAAAACAAGATCGCCTTCTGTACATCTTATTTGTTTCCTCAGCAGCTGCGAAGGAACCCCAAAGAACCTGAAATCATGGATAATAGGGAACCCTATTCTTTTCAATGAGACAAACACCAGAAGTTGACCATAGAATTGCACTGAAGGACCTAGAAATGCCTAGAGAGAACATATTTTTTTTGGATGTGGATAAATGAAACCATGGATACAGACTCCATGAATATGGGGGGGCTCAACCTGTAGTTATTTTGTGAGTAGTTATGCTGAAGTGCTGCATATCTGAAAGCAAAAATAACAGGCTGAAATAGCTAATGACAAAGAGATTGGCAGCCAGGAGCCACCAGGGCCAAATCTGGCTCTTGAGGAGTGATAATTCTATGGCTTCTCAAAGGTTAAAAAAAAAAAGAGAGAGAGAGATGTGGAAAGAATTGCAGTTGGAATACTTGCTTTGCTGGAATATGACATGGGTGGGGTGAAGGCTTGGCCCCTTATTCCCTTCTCAGAACAGCTAAGCTTATTGCTGACTTTGTTTTTAATGTGCCTTCAAGTTTTGATTTGATTTGTGTATTCCTGCATGGCAGGGGGTTGGACTGGATGGCCCTCTTGGTCTCTTCCAACTCTGATTCTAAGTTAACTCCTCTTATAGGGTTTTCTTGGCAAGATTTATTCAAAGGAGGTTTGCCACGGCCTTCCTCTGAGGCTGAGAGAGTGTGAATTGCCCAAGGTCACCCTACAGTCGTCATGTGCCTTCAAGTCATTTCCAACTGATGGTAACCCGTAAGCAAACCTATCACAAGGGTTTTCTTGGCAAGATATCTTCAAAAGGGGTTTGCTTTTGTCTTCCTCTGAGGCAAAGTCTATCACTTTGCTGGAGTTCAGAAATAAATAGACTAATACTGGCTGATTCAATTTATAGCTGGACAAATACCTAAAACATCCTTTGGGGAGGCCAAATAGACTGGCAGCTGTAACGCTGAGGGAAGGGTTTATTTTCTAGAAGTGAAAGCACCAAAGACATTCTGGGGTGGGAAAACTTGAACCAGCCTGGCTCCAGGTGCCGGTTATACAAAAGTTTTCCACCCAGACATTTGGCCCCGGTCTCTCCTTTTCTTTTCCCCATGACTCCATCGTGCAAGTTCAAGAGCTTTTCTCCGGAAACCCTGATGAACAGACACCTGCTCAGATCTGCCCATGTAGCTTTCATGCAGCTGGAGCCCTCTGGATATTGTAAGACTGCAACTACCATCATCTTCAGCTAGCGTGCCGCAGGGAGAGATGATGCCGTAGAGGGGAAATTGCATGCAGCTGCTCTGGCGGGCAAATATTTATATAGCTTGCAGAATCTGGATTGCCTGTGTGCAGAATTGTTTAAATTGTTTAACACGCAGGAAGAACGGGAGAGAGAGAGAGAGGACATTTGAGCATGTGCCTTTTCCTTGTCGCCAAGCTCTTACTCATCCTGGCCTGAGAAGCATGACAGAGAGCAGCCTAACATTTCACCGACAAGGCCCTCTGGTGCCTCTGAGCATGCACAAAGAGCTTTCCCACAACCAGCTAAGGCAGGGATGGGAATTAGAATCACAGAATCTTTGAGCTGGAAAGGACCCCACGGGTCATCTAGTTCAACCCCTGCCATGCAGGAATACACAGCTAAAGCACTCCAAATGATGCCCACCCAACCTCTGTTTAAAGACCCCCTCCAAAGAGGAAGAGTGCAGCATCACCCTCTGGGGCAGTCCATTCTACTGTCAAGCAGTTCTTACAGTAAAAAAATTCTTCCTAATGCTTAGGTGGAATTGGTGGAGTCTCCTTCTTTGGAGATTTTTAAACAGAGGCTGGATGGCTATCTGTTGGGAATGCTTTGATTGTTTATTCCTGCATGGCAGAATGGAGTTGGACTGGAAGACCCTTGTGGTCTCTTCCAACTCAATTCTATAATTCTACTCTTTTCTTGTAATTTGAATCCATTGGTTCATGTTCTAACGGTTGCCTAGACCAGGGCTTCTTAAACTTTTCCCACTCGCAACCCTTTTTTGCCTGAGCAATTTTTACATGACCCCGGGTATATAGGTATATAAAATCGGTATACAAATCCTTTTACTGTTGCCAAATTTTTCACGACCCCAACATTCAGTTATGCGATGCCATATGGGGTCACAACCCACAGTTTAAGAAGCTTTGCTGTAGAGGATGAAAATACTCCTCATAGAATGCGACTAAAATACCTTTTGTCCCAACACACTGTGATCGAGATTCATGGTATTCGGAAGGAGGGGGGCCAAAACGCCATCTACTGCAGGGGAAAAGCCTTTATGGATTTTCATGAAGTTTTAAAAATAATGCGTGGATATGCGCAATATCGCTCATTTGGATTTCAAGTTCAGGAAACTGTGCATTCTCGGGGAGGGTGGAAATGAACAGTGGATTGGTTGGACATTCAAGCGGAGGAGGGGGCGCTTGCTGGCAAGGAAGTGGCCGGAAGTGAGATTTCGTGTTGTCCAGTGTGCACTTTTTTGCTGCATTGAGGCAACCAAAGAGCTTTTTATAAGCGGAAAGTCATACTTGCACACCTTGCATTTACAAGTAAAAAATAATAATATTGTGCAGCAGCGACAACATGTGTGGAGAATAATAGCGTGCTGTACTCTCTTGCCACCATCGTGATATGTAGGCATGGCTGCGTGTGCACTTCAAACGCAGATAGCTTCGCATAAAATAGATTTTGCCAAAAGATCGTGGAGACAAATGAGCACTGCTGCGAATTTGCAATGATGCCCACCAATCTGCATTATACTTTGTCTTCTAGACAAGCCTCTACTTGTCTAGGAGGGGAGCAGGATCTAGCCCTTCCCTGTAGGCTCCAGCAAAAACAATCTGCTGCAGCCTCTCCTAGCTTGTGTGTTCTTCTTCTTTAATAACTTTTGCCATCTGTAGGACACTCTGATGTTGCTTGGCCACAAGTGTCCCGGTTTTAATCTGTGAAATGTTGGCAAGTATGGAGTCTTAGTCCAATGCTCAAACCACTACACCACACTGGTTTTAAAAACCCACAAAAAACCTATGGATGCCTGCCGTGAAAGCCTTCGACTTCACATTTTTAAAAATTATTTACATTATTTCACATTGTTAGATTTGTTTTCTTGCATGCTGCCCTATGATTTCTTGAAAGAGTCTGGAATAGAAATATTTTGATCAAGAAATTAAAGAAATGAACCCCCCCCCCGCCCCGCGAGCATCTTGCCCAGTCTGCCTTGCCTTGAATGAACAAAGGACAGCCCTTGGTTTCTCCTTTCCTGTCTGCTTGGGTGACATTGACCATAGCCTTGCTCCATGATAAAAGGGGATCTTTGCCGGGTGAGCTATAAATAGGCTGCTGGGATGGCTGTCACTGAGGCGGTGTGTGTGTGTGACTCACAGCTGGTGTGTCAGCCAAAGTTCTCCAGTCCAGGAAGTGCAAATCCCTCCAGCGCTTGTCGCTTCCATGGCTCTTTCCCCCTTCCCTCGCCTTTCTCAGAACCCTCTCTTCCTTTCCACTTCATGCCAAGGGGACAAAACAATTGGCCAGGTGATGGTCGGCAGACCTTTCCTCCCCTTGCAGGGGCCTGGTGGGTTTCCACAGGAAGCGCAGGAGGAGACCTGCTTAGGAGGCCAAGGGAGGTGGGACTGAAGAGATAATACTGAGAAAGAGTGGCTGGATCTGAGCAAAGGCCTGTCTAGTCCAGCATTCTGATTCCTACAGAGGCCAAATAAGACGCCTGCAGGCAGTACAAAGGGGCTACAAATCTGCCATTGTTGTTTGGCTACACACACACCCTACAATAGCTGGTGCTTGTTTCTGTCTATAGTGCTCCTGTATAGGGAGGCTCTGTTGCTAAAATGGTCTGGAAGCCATGCCCTATGAGGAACGGCTTAGGGAGCTGGGTATGTTTAACCTGGAGACGAGAAGGTTAAGAGGGGACATAGTAGCCATGTTTAAATATTTGAAGGGATGTCATACTGAGGATGGAGCAAGCTTGTTTTCTGCAGCTCCAGAGCCATGGACTCAACCTACAGGAAAAGAGATTCCACCAAAACGTTAGAAAGAACTTCCTGGCAGTAAGAGCTGCCCGGCAGTGGATTTTATAACACTATCTTATCAATTCTAAGTAGCAATAAGAGCTAACAATCTTTGGGATGTTGCTACCATTGTCTGGACTTGGTTTCCCCACAAACTAGACTGGTCCAAGGCATGCTGCTGCCTGAGGCTAAGGTGCAACTGACAACCGCTTGCCTGACTTTGTCAATGAACACAGTCCTCCAACCCAGTCAAGATGTTTTGGCACCCAAGGCCGAAGACACACAATTCCTGGCAGTTCAAAAAGCACCAACACCACACTCTCCAACATTTCATGATAAAAATTGGAACACATGAGCTCAGGTACCTTCAGAGTGTGGTCAAGATTGTTGTTGTGTGCCTTCAAGTTGTTACCATTTCTGACTTACTGTAACCCTAAGGTGAACATCTCATGGGGTTTTCTTGGCAAGATTTGTTCAGGAGGGTTTTTCCTTTGCTTTCCTCTGAGGCTGGGAGAGTAGGACTTGCCCAAGGTCACCCCAGTGGGTTTCTATGGCCAAGCAGGGATTTGAACCCTGGTCTCCAAAATCGTAGCCCTACACTCAAACCATTACACCATGCTGGCTGTTATGGTCAAGATGGCAAATGCTATTTATGAGGAAGAACACAAAGCTAGGAGAAGCTGCAGCAGGTTGCTTTTGCCTAAGCCTACTGGGTAGGGCAAGACTCCACCCCTTTCCACTTAGTAAACTGAGTGCAAATTACCTTTGTACTTTAAATTCAGGCCAAATCCAGAGTACACAAATAATCCAGTTTGAAATTGGATTATTTGTCATGGCTCCTTCCTATGGAATCCTGGGATTTGTAGTTTTACAAGGTCTTTAGCCTTCTCTCTCAAGGCAGTGTACATGGCTATCTTTGTCCCCCCGCCATACTTTATTTTCATACCAACCCTGCTAGATAGACACTGTAGAAATAATGCAGCTTGACACCACTTCAAGTGTCATAACTCTATCCTATGGAATCCTGGGATCTGTTGTACTACGAAGCCTTTAGCCTTCTCTGCCAAAGAGTGCTAGCGCCTCACCAAACTACAATTCCCAGGATTCCATAGGAAGGAGCCATGGGAAATAATCCAATTTCAAACTGGATGATTTTTATAGTGTGGATTTGGCCTCAATTTACAGCAATTGAAGAACAACATGAAGGGATTGAGTAGGAAGAGGAAAGAGAAACTGGGACATTTTAAAAGCAGATGAAAAACTGGGATGGCAGAAAATTAATCAAGTCTGTCCCTGCCAAATGGGAACAGTTGGAGGATACAACACCTTAACAACAAAGTAGATAACTGTCAAATTTGGCACCCTTTTGTGACACTGCAAAGCAAAGCTATTCTGCCTAAAGATGACCTAGCCGGTCCCACCCACAAGTCAGGAAACAGGATGCCAGATTAGACAGGCCACCTGCTGCGGCTGTGGGGTTTCTATCATCTCAAGGATGACTGTGCAAAACAGAGATCGGAGGTCAAGTTGACCTTGGCATCTGGCCTCCTCCTCTTCCCTTTGCAAGCACACAGTGGCTCCTGCCTCTGTCCGCTTGCCACCTCCTGCCAACAACCTATCCATATGCTCCAAAACAGGGCATAAAAGAAAATCAGACCATGCATGGAGCTCAGGAATGATACTTTTTTAGATCAGTGTTCTGTAAGGTTCTGGGATCTGTAGTCCCAAATAACCTTTCCAAAGCTCTGAAGAACAATTGCAGGCATGCTGCTTTGAAGGGGGAGCAAAGGCAGATGTTCCTGCTTTGCGGTCCAAGCAAGCCTGCTGCACAGCTGTTGCAACTTGTGGCCGTGGTCGGTTAGTCAGTCAGCCTGTCTGCCTTGGCTGCAATGTGTGAGACGCTGAGGTTTCTACTTACTGGAAACCGATTGTCAGTTTGCAGCGGATTAACTCGATGGGGCTTTGAATGCCTGCCAAAGGATCTATCATAGAGCTGCACCTTTCCAGCCAGAATGTCCCACCAGGTTCAGCCTTAGCCATCTCCAGTTGTTGTTGTTTAAAGGGAAGGGTCAGGTAGTAGAAAGTGATGGAAAGAGAGATATTTTCTTTGCCTGAGAACATAGGAGAGCCACTGCCAGTCAGAGCAGACAATATTGAGTGAGACGAACTCGTGATAAGTCATACTCAGGTTGAGTGTGTGAGCTCATTGTGGAAATGATTTCATAATCCAGACTGAGGAACACAGACAAGGATGAGCTGGAAAACCTTGGTCTGGCCTCTACCATTTCAACCCAGACACAGCAGAGGTGGGCAAACTGGGGCCTGGTAGTCAACTGCAGCCCCCAACGGCCTTACTAGAGCAGCCCACTCCATTTTTGGCCAGAGGATGTCAACTATGGGAAAAGAGATTCCACCTAAACACTAGGAAGAACTGCCTGGGAGTGTGGTGGAGTCTCCATCTTTGGAGGGTTTTAAACAGAGGTTGGATGGCCATCTGTTCGGCGTGCTTTGACTCCGTGTTCCTGCATAGCAGAATGGGGTTGGGATTGGATGGTCTTTGTTGTTTCTTACAACTCTATGACTCTATGAAAACAACCCCTGTTGTTGGTGTTGTCATGTGCCTGACTCTGTCAAGGAACATACTCCTCAAAGTCAAGGTATTTTGGCACACAAGACACCCAATTCCTGGCAGTTCAGAAAGCACTAACACCACACTCTCCAACATTTTACAGCCCTGTGCTCACCCAGCCAATCAGCTTTGCACTTTCCTCTCTGATGGGAAAGCCATTCATATTGAATGGCTTGTCCCAACGAACACAAATGCACACTCTCCTCGCTGTTTTTTTTTTTTTAACTCTGGGAAAGCTGCAAAGGTTTTTCCTACAGAGTTTTTGACGTTTTGGCCCCCCTCCCCAATATGGTGAAATGATGCAGAATGCCATTAAGAATGCATTCCGTGAGGAGTATTTTTGCCATTTAGACAACCCCGTCAGCTTCTCTTTCTTCCGACCCCCAGTGTAGTCAATCACCACTAATCTGGTTTCCATCTCTCTTGGCTCCCCTAGGCCCAACCTGGCTAGCAGTTGCCTAGCAGCCCCCCCCCCATGTGCTCCTGTATTCCTGGCACAACCCAAAGCCCTTGCCCAGTGTTGTTACAACACAGCATTGTTCTTCACCAAGGCTCTGCGTGCCATGAATGGGAGCCATGCTGGCCAACGGGTCATGCTTGCCAGACGTATGACATCGTTCAGGGAGATGACACAATACTGGTGCAGGAAAATGGGTTTCCTGCCAACGAAGAGGAAGAGATTCTCATCCTAGCACTATGCTGGGGTCCCTTGGGGCCCATCGCTTTACTGACAAGGTCGTCAGAACGTGTTAATTGCTACGGGCACTGATAGAGTTGGCACTTCACTCCTGGTGATTTCATTGCTGCCTACCGGCCTGGCTTTCTCTCCAGCAGGAGGAGAAGGGAGTGGCTGAGGAAAGTGTTTTCCTGGAGCTTTAAACCAACGGTTCCCAAACTTTGGTCCTCCAGATGTTTGGACTTCACCTCCCAGACTGTTGGCCAAGCTGGCTAAGGTTTCTGGGAACTGAAGTCCAAAATACCTGGAGGACCAAAGTTTGGGAACCATTGAACTCTGCCACTGGCTCACCACAAAGACCTTGGGTGAACTGCTTATTCTTACGTAGTTGTAGCTCTTGGTTTAAAGAGTTCTCCAGATGGTTCAAAAGGATGCGGTATTTGTTGCTGTAATTCTTGGTTTAATTTTTTAAAAAATACTCAGCCTTCCATCCTTTTGTAGGTCGGTAAAATGAGTACCAAGCTTGTGGGGGCAATTAGCTAACACACATTGGAAACTGCTTAATGCAGTGTAGATGGGTAAATTGCTATTGCTTAAAACAATTTGTAAGCCGCTCTGATAGCCTTGTGGCTGAAGAGCGGGGTATAAATAAATAAATAAACAAATAAATAAAAACATTTCTGTGGTCTTGAATTATTTTCCGGCAATTGCCGGCACCAGCTGCAATATTTTATTCCTACCATCACGTGGGGTTCTTTTTAATACTGAGACATGTTGGAACTAAAAAGTATCCTTCTCTTCTCCTCATTTTTTAAAAAAAATCTTAGGACTTTTTCGGACAAGTAAAATGCAGCGCAAGCAGCCTCGCCACGTTGCGAGGCTGCAGCGCTGCAGGGCGTCCTTTCGGATGACGCTCGTCCCTGCGGTACTGTTGCGGTACCGCAGGGACATTTGAGTGGAATATTTTGCCGATTTTTTACTCATGATCGTAAAAAATTGCGCTGCATTTTACTTGTCCAAAAAAGTCCTTAGAGTTGCTGTGTAGTAGTGCAGCGTGGTGCAGTGGTTAGATTATGGGCCCGTCTATATGAGGCAAAGCACAACAACAAAAAACCATGGAGTGCCTCACAGTAATGGCATTTCACAGTAGCAGCAACTTGCCCCCATAAGCCCCCATGACCTTTGCATGCAAATTGGCGGCTGCAAGTGATTTACTTGCATTTGTACTTTGCCGCTGCTGAACTTTTAAAACAACAACAACAATGTTTAAGGTGCACTAAAGTGATTTTTCAATTTAACAGGAAAACAGCAACAACCCCCCCCACCTCATTTTATCGCCTTAGCGATCATTTACTAAGGTGAAAATCTAACATGGTGGCAGCGGGCCCTTGCCCTGTTAGCAAGCCTCACCACCTGTGCTCACCTGGACAATCAGCTTTGAGCTTCCTCTCCTATGGGAAAGCCATTCATACCGAATGTCTTGCCTTAACAAGAAGGAATGCATACCCCTTCACTGTGATTTTGCCATTTTGCCCCCCCCTTCTTCTGAGCACAGTGGATTGATGCAGGATTCCATTTAGACAGGTAGGATTCCCAGCGAATTCCATGAGGATTTTTTTTCACCATTTAGACAACCTGTATGACTCTGGAGACCAGGGTTCAAATCTCCATTCGGCCATGAAAATCCACTGGGTGACCTTGGGGAAGTCACACACTCTCAGTCTCAGAAAACCCTCTGGTTGGTTTGCCTTAGGGTTGGTCGCCATAAGTTGGAAACAACTTGAAGGCACACACGACAAGTGCATTCATGCATCCATGTATCAATACATAAGTGAAACAGCACATTTGCATCACAGCATAATAATTCAAAGGGGGGGGGGGAATTAAAGAAAAAGGAAAGAAGGAAAACATTTGCCTTTCAAACCATATGGTCACTTCAGTAAAACATGATCCCAGTTTTAAAAAAAAAACAACACCCTCCCCCCCCCTCATATAGACTAGGCCTTACTCATTACTCTCAAATTTTGGGGTGGTGGCAGCAATGGGGGTCCTCTTTTTATTTTTAAGCATATTTTTTAAAATAATCATAAGAAACAGATTACTAAGGCAATACTCTGTAAAAGTTAAGAATTACTATTTTTAAAAACATGGCTAACACTAATGTGTTACATTTTAAAACAACATTCCAAACTCTAAGATTTCCGGATGATTTGCAGTAGATTGGCAAGGCCTTCTTGTTTGCTAACAATAGTAAAAAATATCTAATGCGTGGTTGGCCTTGCGCTAATCGCTTATCTCCTTGTCACAGTATTCCTCATGTATGAAATATGCATATTAACTGAGCAGAGGGCTTTGTGCAGCTCTGTTGGCCCGTTTTACAGTTTTCATCTTAGAATCCCTGATCTGTAGCAGTTCAGCTGTACTCTGTCTCTCTAGTCTATGACTATTGGGGTACAATACTGTAGTTAACAGGATTTCCCCTCACCCCTATTTTGCATCAGTTTCCATCTTCTCGGTCACTCTGCTCTCTAGCTGATGGGTTCTTGTAAAAACATTCAAATACTCTAAAATCCATACTCTTCAACTGTCCCGATTTGGCAGGGACAGTCTTGATTAATCCTCTGTTAGCCCACTTTCTCGGCTGCTTTTAAAAATGTCCCAGTTTCTCTCTATTTCTCCTACTTTCCTCATCTTACTTCAGTTGCTGCATACTGAATTCAAAGTGCTAGTTCACACTCAGTTGACTCAGCAGGGGAAGAGAGGAGAGGAGGGGCAGAAACTCACTTTTCGCAGTAGGCTCAGGCAAACGCATACTGCGGCAGCCTCTCCTAGCTTGTGTGTTCTTCCTCCTTAATAGCATTTGCCATGTTGACCACACACTCTGATGTTGCTTAGCCACATGGGTCCAGTTTATCATCTGTGAAATGTTGGAGGGTATAGAAATCTAGCTACTCTGCTAGTCCATGACCAAAATCCTTCATAATATTCCTTTGCAAAGACAGTTCAAGACACTTTTACTACCAGAGGTGAAGAAACAAGATGGGGGCCCTTCATGTTCTGTATACAAAAGCTAATTGGACTGGCAATTTAATATTACTTTAAGACTCCAAAGGCAACAGGCCACACCACATGGCACACGGTTCTTGCCATCTTGGGCCCCGTACTCGGGAAAAGGCAGAATTTAAATTTAAATAAATAAATCATAGAATCATATAGTTGGAAGAGACCACAAGGGCCATCTAGTCCAACCCCCTGCCATGCAGGAATACCCAATCAAAGCACTCCCAACAGATGGCCATCCAGCCTCTGTTTAACAATCTCCAAGTAGGAGACTCCACCACACTCCCCAGCAGTGTTTTCCATTGCTGAACAGCTCTTACTGTCAGGAAGTTCTTCCAAAGTTCTTTTCCTGTAGCTTGAGTCCATTGCTCCATGTCCTAGTCTCTTGAGCAGGAGAAAACAAGCTTGCTCCATCCTCAATATGACATCCCTTCAAATATTTAAACATGGTATCAGGTCACCTCTTGGTCTCATTCTGCTGTGTTAGGGGCAATTTCACTACATTTTTGCCTATCTCTAGGCCATTTTAGACCCAAAGGAGGTCTTTTTATCAACAGAAAGTAATTTCTGGGTGGCTCCTGTTGAAAAAGGAAGCCTCTCTGTGATCCAAAGAGAAAACACAGTGGAATTGCACCTTCACCCTCTTAGGGGACACCGGAGGGCTGACCTCTCCTGGGGCCACAGAAACAAATGGGGGGGGGCAGACTTTCCTCATCCCAGCTCTATTAATGGCATGGCTGATCAAGTTCCTTGGCTCTGGAGGCAGGAAACTAGGAAAAGTGACCGCTGCAAAGCCAAGCCCTACAAGGAAATTAGTATAAAACCTGACCATGGTCTGTATGTGTCTCTGTGTCTGTCCGCACCCCCCACCCCAATCTAAAGTGTGGTCCTGATTAGCTGCGGCCCCGTTCTTGCTTTTCCACAAAACCAGATGGGCAACACTGCCGGAGGCGAACCACAGTCTGCCTCAGCTTTTATGACAACATGCCAGCAGACCAAAGCGTTAACCACTGACCGTCTGGCGGTGCTTCCAACAGGAAGCTGCCAAACCTTGTTCCGAGGTGCTGCTCACAAAAGGAGGATGTTGTGGTCTCTCGCCACTACGATGAAGTTGAGGAGGACTTATGGAGGCAGTCAGAGAAAGCAGAGCCCTGAGCAGTGGAGGAAGTGAGTGGGTGGGAGGAAAAAGGCTTTGCGAACAGCAAACAGCATCGAGGAAGGGGCAGCAAAGTAGCAAGAGGGAGGACCCCCAACTTTGTGGGAATGACTTATGACAAAGATGCTCAAGTGAAGGAGCAGGAATGAAAACACAGGGGTTGCCTATATGGCGAAAATACTCCTCATAGAATTTGAGGAGAATACAATTTGTCTTAATGAGATTCCACATCAATCCACTGTATTCAGAAGGAGGGGGAGAGCAAAAATGCCAAAAACTTCTTAGGAGAAGCCTTTGTGGTTTTCCCTGTATTTTTCAAAAAGCTCTGCAGGGCATGCACATTCCTGATAAGAGTGGAAGTGGAAAGCTGATTAATTGGGCATGCGCAGGGGGCAGAGCTTGCTAACAAGGCAAGTGCCCAAAACTGCCATGTTGTAGTTCCGCCATAGCGATTCTGGGCTGAGGTGACAAAACAGACTTTTTTCTCTTTTTCCCCCCCCTATTTATTTAGTCAGAATATCATGCTTCTGCATCTTGGATATGTTTTTTTAAAAAATACTGTTCAGCAGCAGCAACTGGAGACAATAAAAATGCGAGTAATTCACTTGCGCCCCGCCCACCATCTTGATTTGCAGGCGTGCCCATTTGAACAAGGAACACAGATAGCTTTGCATACCTGCGATCTTGCCAAAAAAATAATTGAGACAAATGAAAGCTGCTGTGGATGGGCATTATTGCATGTCAATCCACATTTTATTGCCTCATATAGACAAGCCTATATTCTCTCTCCAATCTCTCTCTTCCTGCCAGGAACCTGCTAGCTGAAAGGATGCAACATAAAATCTTTGTAAACTGCCTTTCCTTCATCCTGGAAAGCCAGTGTTGGGTTTGAGTGCTGGATGTAGGGCTTGCCTACACTATCAAATACCCCGAATCCCCATGGGAATGTCCCCAAATCTGCTGCGATTAGGCCACATGTGGTATGGCCTTTTCCCAATTGCGGGGCTATCCGGTCACAGGTGTCATGGCCGAGATTCACATTGTATACCCTCCAGCGTTTCACAGAAGAAAACCAGGACACATGTGGTCAAACAACATCAAAAGTACAGTCAAGATGGCAAAAGTTATTAATGAGGAAGAACAGATCAGCTAGGAATCTGCAACAGTTTTCTGGGCCTACAGAGAAGGGCAAAATTCCTCCTCTTCCTTTCTCCCCTGCTGGGTTTATTGAGTGTAAACCACCTTTGGACTCTGAGTTCAGTTTGCAGCTATTGAAGCAAGCTGAGGACAAAGAGGGAGGAGGGAAGAGAAACCAGGACATTTTAGAAGCAGCAGAAAAAGTGGAAAAGAAGATGAATCAGGACTGTTCCTGCTAAACGGGGACAATTGGAGAGTATAACAAAGATGGCTTCTTTTCTGCTCTGTACCAAGAGAGAGCGTAGTTGTAGCTAGGCAGCCTCTAACAACTTCCAGCATATGGAATCTCCTTAAACAGTGCAAACTGTTTGCTTTTTGTGTGGTTTCAGCTCCAATTTGTTGCCATTAGAGGGATTTTTCCATGCCAGCATTCCTTTGCTTTTTAAGAAAACAGGGGATTCCCACGTCCCCTTCAAGGCTCCTCCAGACCTCTCCACTTTCTAGTTCTAGTGGCACTCTTGGCAACCGCATGGGCAGCAGCATCAGAAACCAAAATGGTGTCCAATAACGTTCTCCTCTCCAGTGATCTAACTAACTGAAATCCTCCTGGAGGAAAGAAAAAAAAAATCTGTTTCCAAAGTTTGACTCAATAACAGAAATTACAGACCTGGAGCAATTCTGCAGGAATTATGCAACAACGAAAACACATGCCATATCAAAACTATTTTGCTTCTCTAGGCAGAAATGCTGAGGATCCAAAAGTGTTCCAATAATTTGTTAACTGTCAACATCATGAACTTGCAAAGCAACATTGTGCATTAATGATTACATTGCTGTTTACTGTTCATTGTTTGAGGGCTACTTATAAATAAACATCCCAAAGGATTTTTTTTTTAATGGTGTAACCTTTTTAAATTTGAGAAGATACTAATGGGAATAATGGGATTTGAATTTTCTGTCCTCTGACCTCCCGGTTTCTTTGTTGCTTCTAAAACTTCCTGGTTTCTCTCCTCCTCCTCTCACTTTGTCCCTTCGTCCTCAGCTTATTCAAATTGCTGCAAACTGAGTTCAAAGAGCAAATTTTGCACTCAGTTCAGCAGCAGGTAGAGAAGGGGGGCAGAGTCTTGCCCTTCCCTGTAAGCTCAGGCAAAAACAAACCACTGCAGTCTCTCCTGTTTAAACTGACAGGGAAATGTGCCTAGCATATATATTTGATCTATATAATTTGATACATATTAAAAGTTGCTTGAAAGTAGATACACTGGTCCCTCTGTATCCACGGATTTGGTATCCATGGATTTAAGTATTCACGGCTTGAAAATACTCTTTAAAAAATAATAATCCAAAAAGCAAACCTTGATTTTGCCATCTTATATAAGGGACACCATTTTGCTATGCCATTGCATATAATGGGATTTTGGTATCCACGAGGGGTCCTGGAACCAAACCCCAGAGAATGTGAAGGGACAACTATAGTGATGTATAACCAGTAGGGCATTTATGTATTAGATACTAAATAAGCTGCTTATGATAGACAGGCTGGCCTCCTGTATCCACGGATTTGATATCCACGGTTTCACTTGTCCATGTCCAAAAAAATATGTTCTCTCTAGGCATTTCTAGTCTTCCAATGTGATTCTACGGTCAACATCCAGCATTTGTTACCACTGAAAATAAAGTTAGAAATAGATATTTTTAATGTAATGTTATATGTTATATGTGGTTTGTCTTTTTTATAATATCATAAAAGTTTTATTTATTTTTATTGTTGTTTATGTTATCAAAGATATATTAAAAAAGAAAGAAAATAATAGGGTTCTCTATTATCCACAGTGTCAGGTATCCACGGGAGGTCTTGGAACATATCCCCGTGGATAAAGAGGCCAACCTGTAATCATACAAGAAATAATCAAATAAGAGACAGACAGAATATAGATCACCTATATTCAAAAATTAAAAGGGTACGAAGTTATTTGTAGTTTTATAAAAGTAGAAATGTATGTATTTATGTAATGTTTGATATCTAAATCAAATTCTGGCTGGTGTTTTGTTAAATGTGGAGCGTTGTTGTCATATGTTTGTTTTTTAATCTGTTTTTGTTTTTTTTAATGCCATAGTTGTTAATAAAAATATATTTTTAAAAAATCCACAGGGCACTGTGTAAGTGATGTATAATCCTGCTTCCTTGTGGGTGACCCCACTGTCTCCAACATCACCTCAATGTTTCTACCTTTGCTCCTCCATGTAGGTCTGATCGATAGTTGTTACCTGCTGTTTTCTGTAACTGGGCCAATATTAATTAAACTTTGGGCACAGAGACGGTACCTTATTATCCTCATCTTCTGATTGCCCTATTAGGAGATAAGTTGTGGGACCCTTACTGAGATGCCCTCTGGTAAGCCTTTTTCTGCAATGGCTTCCTTTTTCCTTCAGCCTTGCTGCAGAAATAATGCAGTTTGATGCCACTTTAACTGTCATGGCTCCATCCTAGGGAATCCTGGGATTTGTAGTTTGTTCTGGCACCAGAGCTCTCTGGCAGCAAAGGCGAAATGGCTCACAAAACTACAAACCCCAGCATTCCACAGCATTGAGCTATGGCAGTTAAAGTGGTTTCAAATAGCATTATTTTTGCAGTGTGGCAGCAGCCTAGATTCACCGGGCACTGGCAGCCTCAGCTCCAGGCAGCTGGGAGCTGCTAAGATTACAGTACATTTGAATTTTCCACAATTTACAGGAAAAGATGACTAGGCTGTTCCTCTCTCTGTTGTCTTCCAGTAAGACAAGGGCCTTTTTATTCATACAAGCCTTGGGTTGGTTATAAGCTGGGCTATAGCTGAAAGGCGCTGCTTTCTTTTATTGTTGTTTTATAAATGCATTTCTTTACTTATTAGTTACAGCTTTTAAAACTCCTCATTTTATCACAAGACCTCAAGAGAGTGTACGTGGCTCTCTTTGCCACTCCCCCACTTTATTTTCACAGCAACCCTGCAAGGAGGCCAAATTAGAAAGGAGTGCATCTACACTGTAGAAATAATGCCATTTGATACCATTTTAAGTGCCATAACTCCATCCTATGGAATCCTAGGATTTGTCATTCTACAAGGTCTTTTAGCCTTCTCTGCCAAAGAGTGTGGGTGCCTCACCAAACTACAAATCCCAGGAGTCTGTTGGAAGGAGCCATGGCAGTTAAAGTGGTGTCAAACTGCAATAATTCTCCAGTGCAGGCACAGTCAGTTTGTAGCAACTGAAGTAAGCTGAGGACAAAGGGGGAAAGTGAGAGAAACTGGGACGTTTTAAAGGCAGCTGAAAAGATGGGATGGTAGTGACTGTTCCTGCCAAATCAGGACAGTTGGAGGGTATACTGTCAAGGTACAAAGTACCTAAAGTATCCAAAGGCAGCCATCACTGGAGGCAGGGAACCCCACAAGTGCCTCTCCTCAACACTGTCAGAAAAAATGCACCAACCGCAAGATCAATTAACTACCAATTTTCTGCCCCTTTTCATTAAAAAATCTTTTAAATTTTTTTAAAACATCTTTTGCCTAACAAAGAAGCCAGTGGAGCTTTGAAAGCTGGCATCATATGTTTTGCAGTTTGCTTGGCCAACAGAGCATCACTTTTTTGTGTAGATTCTGCCAGTACTGCAAGTCACCACGTTGCAAGTTCGATTCCAGCGGGCTTCAAGGTTCACTCAGCCTTCCATCCTTCCGTAGGTCGGTAAAATGAGTACCCAGCTTGTGGGGGCAATTAGCTAACACACATTGGAAACTGTTTAATGCAGTGTAGATGTGTAAATAGCTATTGCTTAAAAACAATTTGTAAGCCGCTCTGATAGCCTTGTGGCTGAAGAGCGGGGTATAAATAACTAAATAAATAACTAACTAAATAAAAGTTTCATTTTGTTCTTTTTCATGGCACTCAAAATCTGCTGCCCTGAGGCATTGTACCTCACTTTTTCCTAATCTCTGAGCCAGCCTTGGATGCTAAGGCCTGGATCCTGTTGCTCGGCCCAGCTAGAGTAGACTCACCCACTGAACTGTGAGGCAACACTTGCGCAAATCCTGTTGCTTCCATGGGTTTTCTCTAACTATAGGCCTCAATCCACATTGGGTTTCCTATGGATGAAGCGGTTCGTCAGAGGCCCTCTCCCAAAAATATCTGAATGGGCCCCCAGCAGCAATCGAACAAATTTTTAAATGTTAAAGAAGCTTGTTAAATTGAAGTCACGTCAAATGTAGTTTCACACGCCACCCTTGGGCCAACACCTGGATGTGGCGTAATCGAGACTCTGCCCAAGGGGCAACAGGAGGCCGTGCGGACAGCATGGGACTCGGCCAAGCGCTGTGAGGAATACACATCTAATCGCTTTCACACTTGCCTGGTGGTGGTGTGCTGTGGTTTATTTTTTTAAAAAATTCTCATTCCTTAAAAAAAAAAAAGCAACACATTGAAGGCAGAGATTCCGACATGGCTGAAATAACTCTGCTTACTGTCGGCTGTCCAAGAACAGCTCGGCCTGATCATAAAACAGTCTCTCACATCCATGTGGTTTTGCGTCGCTAGGCGACAAGATACACAAAACACACCATCTCGCACGGGGCACTGTAAAACCTAATATCCCCCTCAGAGCTGAACTTCATCTGAAGAAATTGTATCACCTAATTAGAATGGAGTTGTGTTCGCTGACAAAAAAAAAAAAAGGTTATAAAAAAATAGAATAAAAACCCTTTCTCTCAAAACACCCCTAACACCAGTTATAAATTTAAATTGTGGCAAAACTCAGGGTGGTGGTGGAGGTACGTCCGAGGCCTCTCCTCAACACAGGGACAGTGGGTGGTGTCCTATGCCGAACCCTTGCAGGAGATTTTCCACAAAGAACATTTCGAGGGCAGAGTCATTTCCTTTTGCTGTTGCTCATGAGGCAGGTGCATTCATTTGCCTCGGTGGTGATTTTTTTTTTTAACAAAAAAGCAATTGCCAAAGCTCAAGAGAAACTTGAAGAGAAAATCAGCTCAAAATGGGTTGGCCCCTGATTGTGCTCTCTGACATTGGTCTGTTTTTCCTACATGGAGACTACGGAAAAATGGCTCTTGGTTTTCATGACCTGTTTAAAAATGGTTTTGGTTTGTCCCTTTTTTTGGCCTAAGATAGGCATATTTGAGGCATATGCTACATCCCAGAATATGCTGTGATTAGCCTAGGGTTGCCAGAGTAAAAACTGGAATGGGGTCCTTCGTACCTCCCAATATTTCACAGACGAAGGCACACGTGGCCAAGCAACATCAGACTGTGGTCAAGAGGGCAAAGGCTATTAAAGAAGAAAAACAGGCAAGTTAGGAGAGGCTGCAGCAGCTTGCTTTTGCCTGAGCCTACTGGGATGTTGAAGACAAAGGAGGAAAGTAGGAGGAGGGGAAAGAAACTGGGACATTTTAAATGAGCTGAAAAAGTGGAATGACAGAGGACTAATCAGGACTGTTTCTGCCAAATCATGAAAGCTGGAGGGGATGCTCTTGGTTTTCATGACCTCTTTTAATAGCTTTGGGTTGTCCCTTTTTGGCCCAAGAGAGACATGTTGAGGCAAAAATCATGGGGTCACCATAAGTCGACAGCCAACTTGAAGGCACACACCATCCAAACAATGCCTGGGAAGTCACCTGTCAACTTATGGCGACCCCCACAGATTTCATAGGGTTTTCTTAGGCAAGGAATGCTCAGAGTTGGTTTTGCCAGTCTCTTCCTCTGAAACAGAGACGACAGCAGCTGGTATTCGAAGCACCTCCTCCCTAAAGGACAAATTCCAGGATGCCATAGGATGAAACTATGGCAGTTAAAGTGGAATCAAAATGCTAGAACAGTGCAGTGTGAAGGGGTCCCCGGTTGAGCTGGGCCAGCTCAAGAAATTTTGCTGCTGGAAGCAAAATGGTGCCTTGCCCTTCCATTCCAGAAACAGAGGTCTAGAGGAATAGCTAATGAATCACTTGTCAATCAACAGTTGCTAACAGTATCCACACTGCACACACAAGGGGGGCAGCAGGCTAGATTAGGGGGTGCAAGAGAGGCCACGTGGCACACACAAAAAGAATCAAGAAAATCTCAGGGGGCTCAGAAAAAGTGGTGGGCAGGCTTTGCCGCTGTTGCTCCCTCTGATCACCACCCCGCCACTGCCGCCGCCATATCTGCTGCCTGAAGCGGTTGCCTCACTCTGCCTAACAGCAGAGCTGGCTTTGTGGGACCTGCTGTTTATCTCCTGTCTCTTTCTGTACCAGCCAAAACAACTGCGTAACAAATGATGAAGCAGCCAGGCGGCACAGATGAGACGAGGGCTTCCTCCAGCTGAGAGGTTTCCTCATCTGAACAGGAATGGGAAGGAATTACTCACCACCACACAATATCTCCAAATGTTGTCACCCTTTGATCTGAACAAGCGGATGATGCTGCCTCATTGCCATCTGGGCAGGCCCTCCCTCAATCTCTTTCTCTTTCTCCTGCTCTCTGCCAGGCAGACCGCTTTTCCCTGGCACACCTGCCTGCCAGCGCATGCCGCCAGGCAGCTGTCATTCCAGAAGGACCAGAGCCTCCCAGCTTTGCCACAAGCTCTGCAGAGCAGATATAGTGAAGAAAACACAGTTCTGCTGCTAGAGATTTGTGTCTGCTGCCAAGATGGCCTCAGTGTTCCACCCCTCATTGCACACAATGGGATGAAAAAGAAGACAGTGGATGAGGTCTGGCACAAACATTGCAACGGAAATAATATTAATACAGCTCTACCTGGCATTACACACGCCGTTATAACACTCTCCAAAAAACTCCCGGTAGACCTTACAAGAAGCCTGTAAGGTAGGTTGGTAGAGTTTAAAATTCCTCCTCCCCTCTCTCAGTGTTCCACACTTTCCCTGGAATTACTGAGGGTGACCCATGCTGCCGCCACAGCTGCCACCACTGCCACTTGACTGCCTGGGTCCTGCCGCAGGCAGCCCACTGCCACTGCCACCAGTTGACTGTCTGGGTCCCAATCTGGGTCACAGATTGAGTGGCAGGAGTGGATTGTGAGGTGGAGAGGGAATTTGCATGTGGGTAGTGATTGGTTGGGTGTGCTTCCTGAGCAGCCAATCAGCACACTGGGAAAGGCAACATACCCAAGATTTTTATATAGAGAGAGATTTAGCCCCTGCTGGTTAATGGATAAAAAGAGCCACATCTAATAAGCAGGGTGTATTCTTAGGTTTCCCAGATCTCAGGGCCCAGGCCCTCTTTTCTGGTTCTGAGCGCAAAGGGGAAGAATATCAGGGTGAGAGCACTGTCTTGAAAAATATTATTAGTGGTAATAATAGCAGTAGTTGTTGTGTGCCTTCAAGCCATTGCTGACTTATGGCATACCGAAGGCATACTATCATGGTTCCCCCCACCACTGAGGTTTGTTCAGAAGGGGGTTGCCATGGCCTTCCTCTGAGGTGAGAGGGTGTGATTTGCCCAAGATCACCCAGTATGTTTCCATGGCTGAGCAAGGATTTGGATTACAACTCCCAGGACCCACCGACCACTGTGCCCAAGCTTTGACTTCAATATAGGCAGGAGAACAGCCTCCGCCACATGAAGGCAGTACAGGGGGACACAGCTTACTTATCCAAAACTTTGCTTCTGCCTCCCACCATCTGCTGCCTGAGGCAGCTTGCCCTCTCAGCTTAATGGTAGGGCCGGTCCTGTTCAGAAATAAGTCTCACTCAGTTATTTGGATGTTATTACTTGGGAAATACACATTATGTTGCAGAATGAACTATGCCTATGAGGATCTCAGAGGCCAGTTATAGAGAAGGTGGTGGGTTGCTTGGATATTCAGGCACTGGGACATTGAGGGGAGCAAAGGTACTGCTACTGCTGATCAATTACCTCTAGTGGAAATTCGTCCTCCTGCCTGAGATCTTCAGAGAAAGCAGGCAGCTGTGGGTGTGTGTGAAAGGGAAAGATCTTTTCCGCTACAGTCTGTACACTCAAAAGGATACAGCTGCATCCTCTGTATCAAGGATTTGGTTTACATGATGTCTCCTTCTCACCCAAAACTGATTCCTAGACTGAAGCCGACTTTCTAGGCTCTCTCTGTGGGTCACAGCTGAGCCACTGCGGCCAAACATGTTCCTGTTTGACACATCGGGTCAAAATCAGTCAAAGTAAGACCAGTTGAAAGGGGGGGGGACCCTTTCCCCCCAAATTGAAGGCATTGGGGGTGACTCCGGTAGGAGGTTAGACTACACTGTGACTTATTATTGTAGGTTTCCAGAGAGTAGAGCACGAACTGATGGATTTCAGTTACGAGAAAAGAGGTCCCACCTAAACATTAGGAAGAACTTTTTGACTGTAAGAGCTGTTTGACAGTGGCACACAGTGGGTGTGCTTTAGTTGTGTATTATTGCGTGTTGGGGGGGTTGGACTAGATGGTTGTTGTTGTTGTTTTTATCATCTCTCTATATAAAACTCTTGGGTATGTTTCCTTTCCCAGCGTGCTGCTTGGCTGCTTGGCTGCTGGTTGGAAGGCTTGTGGGAGGTTAGGGTCCCCGACAGTAAGGCCTCCTTTGAACAAACTGTACAACAATGCACTGCCTCGGCCTCTCTCCCTCCTCTGTCTGTCTCTCATTCCTTCCTGCCTTTTCCTGGGCTGTGTTTCTTCCCCCGGTTTCCCCGGCTGGTTTTTGCCAAAGGAAGGGTGGCTGGAGATGGGAGTGCTCCCAACTGTTCTCTGGGTGTTTTGGGGAGAGGTTTGTTGAATTGCCTCGTGCAGGGTGAGGCCAAGACTAGCCAGGAAGCTGGATTGGTCCCAGCCGTCTCAAGAATTTCCCTCCTCCACTGGCAGCTGGGGAAGTGTGGAGAAGAATCATTTTGGCAGGTAGTAACATGGGGAGGGGGAAAGAGAAGAGGGAGGCAATTGCAACAGACTCCAGTATATGAATTATCCAGGTAGCACCTGGCAGGGGTTGAGTTGGCTCCTGTCATGCTCAGAACAATAGCCTGGAATGGTGGCGACATTACTCCCTGTATGAACTTTAACCTTCCTTGTTCCAGGAACCTGGAAGATTTCCTTGCACAGATCTCCAGACTGGCTAGCGGGAAGCCTTTTGACTTTTTTGGTTCCGTTATACAACATCCTAGGAGGTTGCCCTTGGAGTCCACCACCCTTGCTTTCCTACCCAAAAATGACTGCATCATCACAGCCGAAGAACGGTAACTTTTTCCAGGGCAGACACATCCCTGCACATCCTGGCAGTCCTCACAACCAAAGGAACTCCCCAAAATACAGGCAGCTGACTTGACTAAGAAACCATTTCTAGCAGTTTTTAAGTCACCCCAGGAACAGGGCTTTTGCAAAGCTAAGGTCTCTTAATCACCCATTCAAAGCCATAGTACACCACAGCACCTTGCAGTCTCTTTGGCTTTTCTTCGCAAACGAAGATTCAGGAAGGACTCATCCTGCGCTTTCTGCAAGCGCGCTGATGACTAAAAAAGCCAATCTGAGATAAACAAGTCCGGTTGCAGAAAGCACAGCAGAAGGGCTCCTTGGGTGATGTTTCTGGGTTGTGATTCTTTCTGCATTGTCGTTTCTCTTCAAGACTTGTTCGGCTTACAGAGATTGTGATAAACATGACTATGTTTAGAGGGAACTGGGAAGGCTGAGGAAGGTGGCAGATGAAATCAAAAATCCCAGTGGTTCAACCCTGCGACCTTTGGCGCCATTAGAATACTGTTACTCCCACCCCGAAAGCCACCAAAGCCAGTGGCCAATGCAGCATCTGGTGGCTGGGAGTCCCATAAGCTAATCATGTTGTGTCAAGACAGCTTATTTCATTTTCTGTTTTTTAAAAAATGTATTGTTTTCTGTGCAGAAAATAATATTTCTGCACAGAAAAATCTGTTTTCTACACAAAACCCCATATGTGAATGTTAAGACCCAACCTATTACTGTACACTATGCAGTTTTCAAAGACTTTCTTGCAGCAGGAATTACTACATTGCTAAAAATTACTTGTTGCTTCCCTTAAGAACAAAATCAATGAAGAACTGCAGCCCTATTATACCTCTAGTGGTCACCAACAGTCCCCTGCTGAGACCATTCAAAGCATCATCAATGAGCTACAACCAATTCTGGAGAATAACACAGCCCTTCTCACAAGCTCTGGGAGGCAGCCCTTTATTGGCCTACAGACACCTCCAAATCTTAAACAACTACTTGCTTACAACAGGATACATAACATGGATGGCAATCCAGGGACAAGACCCTACCACAAACCGAGATGCCAACTCTGTCCTCACATCTGCTCTGGGAGCAATATTACAGAGGCCAATAACACCACCCACATCAGATGTACATTTACCTGCTCTTCCTCCAATGTGATATATACCATCCTATGCCAGCAATGCCCTTCTACATTAAACATTGGACAAAGAGGACAATCTCTACACAAGAGAATTAATGGACATAAATCTGACATTAGAAATGGCAATACCCCAAAACCAGTTGCAGAACATTTCAACCTTCCTGGATATACAGTAAAGGATTTACAGGTTGTGGTTCTTGAACAAGGAAATTACAAAGGAAGACGAGAAAGAGAAACAGCTGAATTGAATTATTTTAACAAATTCCAATCCATTAGGAAAGATATGAACAAAGACAATTGCTTCACGGCAGACTCTATATATTAATGCAAGAGTCCCCACTACTTCCCATATAACAAAAGGAATCTTCTCAGAGAGAGTTTTGAACCCAGGGAAAGTGACTTTTGGTAAGCAGATTTATTATTTTCACAAATCAACACTAAATAACCATTGTAAAGATCTAAAAGACCTGTATCACCTGGCCCAACTCTTTGTAAATTTAGGGCAAGGGATATAATTTGCATCTTTCTGGATGCTAGTACATTCTATCCCACTCCCACAACTGTATAAATAGGCTTTATACCTGAGGCCTTAATACCATTCAGAACTGCATCTAAAGAAGTGGATTTATACCCACAAAAGCTCATGCTAAAATAAAAACCAATTAGTCTTAAAGGTGCTGCCACATTATTTTTTTCTCCTCTTCCTCTTCCTCCTTTTTGTCCCTAGTACATATTACCTCCCAATACCAGTTAGGAGGAACACATCTGGGAGGGTGCTATGGTGTTCATGTCCTATTTATGGGCATTCCCAAGGAACTTGGTGTGGCGTGTCTACATTACACCATAATAGCAGTAGGATACCTCTGTAACTGCCAGGGCTCTATCCTATTGAATTCTGGGACTTGTAGTTCGGAGAGGCACTGAGCCTTCTCTAGTGCACTCCTCTGAACTGCAGCAGGAGAGCACACGGGCAGAAAATTCTAAGAGGCTTGCAAAACTCGAAATCCCAGGTTTCTGTCAGATGGAGCCAGGACGCTTAAAGTAGCCACTGTGAAAAATGAATGCTGGACAAGAGAAGGTTTTGATCTGATGAAGCAATGTTCTTGGTGTATATGATGATTTATGTCTTGCCTTTTGGGTACTTACACACTGCTTAGGATGGGGTTCAAAGAAATAGCCGTGTTAAGCTGGAATATCAGTAAGCAAGGGGGATCTTGTAGCACCTTTGAGATTAACGGAGAGAAAGAAGTTGCAGCATAAGCTTTCGTAGACTTGATATCTGAGGAAATAGACCAAGTCTACGAAAGTTTATGCCACAACCTCTTTCTCAGTTAGTCTTTTTCTCAGTTAGTCTCAAAAGTGCTACAAGATCCCCTTACTTTTTATTTTAAAAAAATATCCTGACCAGAGGTAGTGCTTGGGATATGTACCGGTATTTCTTCAGATTGCAACTCCCAGAATCTCCCAGTCAACATGGCCCCGGGATTTTGGAACTGTGCTCCAAAAAAGCTCGAAGCTTTCCCAAACTGGTAAAGTAAGAGGAGGGGAGAGAAACTGGGACATTTTAAAAGCCGCTGAAAAAACGGGATGACAGGATTAATCTGGACTGCCCCTGCCAAATCAGGACAGCTGGAGGGGGTATGACATAGGAACAAAACAGCATTATTTCGAGCAAATGTCTTTATCTCAGAAGTAAGAATCTTCTACTTTGGAACAGTGTTGCATTCTATTTTTAAAGGCAACCCTCCCCCCCCCCACCTTTGGAATGCCTCCCAAATATGCATAAAACTTTTACCATGTGCGTGTTTTGTTCAAAAGCTTAGGTCAAATCTCTCTCTCAGGGGAGATTGTTGGGTAAGGTTTCTCGAAGCAGTTGCGAGGCAGCCGCGGCATTCGGATCGGGGCCAACACACTTCCTGGAAAAAAGAAGACGGAGGATTCAAAAAGCACAACACCCTGTTCTCAGGACATCAGATGTCAGAGTTCAGCACTAATAGTCAACAGGAGGCCTGCTGGAAACAAAGGCGTGGAAGCGGGTGAGAACAGAAACCCAGACAAAAACTGGTTACATAAATATCACACTGTGGTCCTCTCCAGAAATGACTTCCCAATCCATTTTCTCAAGGTTTAGAAAAGGAGGGAGGGATGGGAAGAAGTACAGGTGGCTTTCACATTATGAAAGAAAACACAAGGGTCTCCTGCATGGTTTCCCAAACTTTTGACAACCACAGAGAACTGCTGTCTCCCCTAGTGCATGTTCAAGGGTTGTTGGCCATGCAGCAAAACACAACAAAACCCAAAATCCACAAAATACCGATACCTTTATGGGGCCAACTAAAATGCACAAGGTACATCGTGCATCCCTGGCATGTTAAGAAAACAGATCCATATGTCTGGGCACCAAAATGGAAATCGTAAGAAAAGTGGAAGCTGGTGAAAAGAAAAAGTCATCCCTGGATCCATTTTGGAAGAAGCCTCCAAGACATCTTAGAAGGTTCAACATGTTTTGCTCACTTATAGTAAATATGCAATAGTTATATTAAATATAATACATAGTAAACAAAATCATTGGGTGACCTTGGGCCAATCACACACTCTCAACCTCAGGTTTCTTCAGGGAGCAGCTCCTTTGGCTAAGATTTCTATTTTAATGTCCAAATAGGACAGTATGTTCTCTCTTTGTGTGTCTGTCTGAATAAACTAGCTGTGAGCATCTGTGGTTGGTACTTCATCCATAATGCTGACTGACATCACGGGAGGGGGGGTATCCATAAGTCATGGGTTTTGGCCGGGTAACCCTGCTCCTCTACCAGCAATGGTTGTTATACAACAATGTAAAAATCAGCACCTGGTCTTCTATGCAACCTGTAAAGGTAGAGGAGCCCTCTCCAGTTTTCACTCTGGCTTTTTTTTGTGTTGAAGCCGCTGTTCAGGATGGGGTCATGTCTAGGTTCACAATGATTCTCTTAGCGTTTGGGGACAGCGATAGGGAACTTAGCTTTCCAAATGAAGAACACTGGACTTGCCTTTCTGGCCAGCACACAGAAAGTTCAAGATGTGCAGATCCAAGCTCTAGCACAGGACAGGACAGGAAAGGATGTTTTCCTTCCCGCTGGACAAGCCAGAAACAAAACAGAACTTGTATCAACCTTTCTGGCAACTGTAACCAGAACGTCAGCTCACTGTCTGATCTAGCAAACCCTTGGGTGAAGACAAATCTATTTGTAAAAATCAACACTTGTTTTTTTTACATTTATATCCAACTTCGGTGGCTCTTAACCTTTTCTTTACCAGGGACCCCCTTTAAATATTTTTTGTTGCCACGGACCCCCAAGACTTAAGACTCAAGATTTAAAACCCTAACAACAACAACAACACAACTACACCACCCATTAACCCTTACTTCAGTGGTACTGGAGGGAAGGGAAGACTTTTCTCCTGCTTCTTCCTGCAAGTTTGTGGCTGGAATGGATTGAACAGCAATGCACGGGGACAAGCCAGCCAGTCTTTGCCTTGGCTCCTGTCATGTGGGTTGAGCAGCCTTCAAGACTTCATGGACCCCCTGTGAGGACATCACGGCCCCCTGGGTGTCCACCCACACTGTCCTACTTTCTCGCCAGGGATGTCAAGGCAGTGATAGCACCTAGTCTCTTCTCCACTTCAGCCGTGACAACAGCGCTGCGAGGTAGGTCAGGGTGGGAAAGAATGACTGGTCAAAGGCAGGGGTGGGCAAAGCTCAGTGCACAGGCCACATGCAGCCCCTGGAACCCATTTTTGTGACCCCCAACCATCTAATTTTAAAACGTTCAGCACAATTTTTGGAATTTCTTTCTTGACCTCGAATCACCCAGAAATCCCTCCAAATGCATGAAGACATACAGAAAACAGTCTTGCTCCACCTCCGCCCTAGAGCCCTGGGCTACTTGCAAATACAGGTCGACCCCTGTATCCACGGGGCCAATATCTGTGGTTTCACTTATCCATGTCTGAAAACATATGTCCTCTCTAGGCATTTTCTAGGTCCTTCAGTGCAATTCTGTGGCATGCTTCTGCCGGAAGTTGGGCCAGAATTTATTCATTTCAATAGGGTTCACTATTATCCACCATTTCACATTTCCACGGTAAGTCCAGGAATGTATCCCTTGCAGATATGTATGCGTGTGTGACCTGTACTTCAATTTCTTTTGTGGTCAGTCTCAAAATGGCAACAGGAAGAGATGCACCTTCACTTCCTGTTGCCATTTTGAGAAGGTTTGCAGAGCAAACACCTCAATTTTTCTCTCAAAATGGCAAAAGGAAGAGATGTGCCTTTACCTCCTGTCATTATTTTGGAAAGGTCTGCAGAGGAAAATAGAGGTATTTGGGCTTTCACTCTCTGTGGTGGTGGTGGAGGTGACTGGCTGGGGGTTCTGGGAGCTGCAGTCCAAATAAGTAGCTTTACCAACTTCTGGTTGGACTGAAACTCTCATTCTCAGTTGAAGAGGGTAGCCATCAAGTAGGACTCCAACATATCTGGAGTTCATCGAAGACTGCAAACATAATGAAAAAAAGAAAATCAGAAAGCAGAAGTATTTAAAAGAAAAATACCCAGAGAGTTTAGACTTGGTTTGCTTGTTTGTTTTGACTTGAGCTCAATTGCCTTTCAGCATCCCTCATCCCACATCTGTAACAAGGCTGTTGCAAAGGCTCAAGGAAGGAAGCGTACTTTTGCAGAACACAAGCCCACTTGGTTAGGGAGAGATTGCCCGGAGCATCCCTGAACCCTCGGAATCTGGCTGTGGTTTTCGCCACCTTACCTCTTTCCAAGTCCCTGCAAATAAAAATAAATATGTTTTTTTTTTTTAAATTCATGCAACATAACTAGGAAAAGAGAGCAGGCCAGGGAAGGGAGGGTGGAAAAAGCCAAACAGGAACAAAATAAGGCCAAGGCACCATTGAATTCCAAAGCAGGAGGCAATTTTTTTTTAAGTAAAAAAATTGCTAAACAGTAAGCAAGCTGTAAAACACACAAAGTCAGACAAAACATTTGGCAGCAATTTCAAATAGTTCTCTGTCTGAAAGGCTGAGGCAGCAAGAGACTTGTAAATCACGATGTGAGCATGGACAGGTCCAGAGAGGAGTGGGAATGGGTCCCGCTTGGCAGGGTGGATCCTCTCTCTTCCCTGCATCCTTTTTGCTAAGAGACAGCCAACATCATGTGTTTATTTTCCCCGCCCCAATAAAGGTGCACATGACAACCTGCTTTATTTATTCATCTGCATTTGTACCCTCCCTACGCAGCTGGAAAACTTCACAGAACAACTGACATATCAATAAAAATAAAGACAGTCCCTGCCCTTAGGCGTGCAATCTTTAAAAAATGACAGAAGGCATGATGTGAAAGAAAGAAAGGCTTTTTCACCATTCCACTACCATCACAGATACCTTTGATGAGGACGTGGGAGAAAGACACACAAACATTTTGACTTCCCCCTCGTCAAACTAAAAATAAAATATATAATAGAATTTTCTTACCTGCTAATCCTACAGAGCTACTTGATCCTTTTTAATGTGTCCTTTGATTTTACGGATAATTAAGCTACCCAGGACTGGGGCTACGAGGGAGAAGGCCCTGACCATTGGTCCATGCACTTTATTAGTGTAGGAATTTCCCCATTTAGGAGTGCGTCACAAGGGCTATAGTGTGTTTACCTACAAAATTTTTTGGGGGGAAGATTTCATGGATAGAAGTGACAAATCTTCCATGGTGTGTGTGGTGCAAAGATACATCACAGGACTTCATTTTGTTTTTATTTCTTTCCTTTAAAAAACATCTGGCCTTGGTGCCTCATTCTGAGACCCTGATGGAGAAGTCGTGGCAAAAAGTCTACTTCAGGGCAACTCCTTTGTGTTTGGAGCTAAGGCAAACAGAGTTATCAGCACCGGAATATTGGTTAGCTTGAGCTAATATTGGCTTTCTAATCTCCAAAATGTTTGGAACACAGTGAAGGCTAAATCAGTAGGTTAGTCTATACCAGGCAATAAAATGTGGATTGATGCATGAACAGTATCGCCAATTCGCAGCAGTTTTCATTTGTCTCCATGTTTTTTTTTCAAGATTGCAGGCACGCAAAGCCATATACATTTGTTGTTCAAACGGGTATGCCTGCGAATCAAGATGGTAGGCACAAGTGAATTACTAATGTTTTTATTGTCACCAGTAGCTGCCACCGAACAGTATTTTTTTTAAAAGCAAATCCAAAGTGCAGAAGTGTGGTCTTCCACTTAAATAAACAGAAAAATAAAGAAAATAAAAGGCTGTTTCGTTGCTTCAGCACACAAATCGCTACAGCAAAAATCCAACATGGCGGTTCCATGCTGGCAAGCTCTGCTCCCTGTGCATGTCCGACCAATCAGCTTTCCACTTCCATTGTTACTGGGAAAGCGCAGCAAAGCAAATTGGTTGTCCCAACAAGTGGGAATGCACATTTCCTTTGGAGTTTTTTGTAAAGCACAATACAATTGGCCCTCTGTATTCACAGATTTAAGTATTCATGGCTTGAAAATATTCTTAAAAAAATAATAATCCAAAAAGAAACCTCAATTTTGCCATCTTATATAAAGGACACCATTTTGCTATGCCATTGCATATATTCACGGATTTTGGTATCCATGGGGGGGCCTGGAACCAAACCCCAGCAAATATGAAGGGACAACTGTATTTGGAGTTTTTGACCCCCTCCTTCCAAATACAGCAAAATGATGCAGGATCCCATTGAGACAAAAGGTAGCTTCAAGAAAGCATTAAAGACGGATCTCTTCCAGCAGGCCTTCCCGGATTAACTTCCCGGCTCAAGTGGAGTTGATTGCCTACCCGCACACCTGCCACTATTTCCCCCCCCCCTTGTAATTTGTATATTGTATTGTACTTTATGTTTATTTTAATTCTCCACCAGTTTAATTTGGTTTTAAGGGGTGGGAAGGGTTAGGATTGGGAAAGATGTTTTAACTTGCTGTTGCTTTAATCTTGTTGTACACCACCCTGGTTGTTGAGCAGAGGGGCGGGTTAAAAATAAAAATTTATTATTATTATTATTATTATTCTCGAATTCTATGAGGAGTATTTTCATTGTATAGATAAGGCCAGTGTGAATTGGAGATGGGATAACTATCACAATGTTGTGACTGAAGGCCGACTCTTCTGTGAGGCAGAGGAAGATACTGGAGGTCATGGGAGGAGTTCCTAGGAGATGTTTGGAGCACATTGCATTTAGTGGATTGATATTTTTTGGGGGGTGGGGGAAAGGAAAGTGCTCAGTTTGCCAAGGTGCACGTGGAAGCAAGCCACGGGGAAGTGACTTATCCTGACCATCAGGCCCCTTGGGTTGAAGCCCAGCAACAACAGGCTGACCAAAGTTGGCAGAAAATTGGTTGCCAAGAAGAAATCCTATGTGCAAGAACAGAGGATGGGGGAGAACTGAGAAGCAGATAAAATTTTGGGGATTAACCGAATGCATTGGGAGACTCATAAACCAGTCTTCATTTTTCAAGCTGAAGAGATGTTAGACATTTATTTATAGAACATGTGCGTACGCACACACACACACACACACACACTTTCAAACTAACCTTGCAAAAATTACTTTCCTGGATTCACAAAATCCTCATAGCCAGTGCTATGAATGAGTTCAGAGGCCCTATCTATACAAGGCAATAAAATGTGGACTGATGCACGCTAATGCAAAGTCACAGTAACTGCGACTTGCCTTAATGTTTTTTTCTGCCCCTAAAAGCTTAGTCAAGGTGGTGGCTGTGATTTACTCACATTTGTATTGTACTTACCTCAATTTGCTGCCACTGAACTTTTTTTTTTTTAAAAAAAACAACAATGTCCAAGGTGTGATAGAGCGATCTTTCGATTTAACAGAAAACACCGTTTTCTTGCCTTAGCGCTCATTTGCTAAGGTGGAAATCCAATGTGGCGGCAGAGAGCGCTTGCCCTGTTCTAAGTCATGCCCCTCACGCTCGCCTGCTCAATCAGTTTTGTGCTTCGGAGTGTGGTGGAGTTTCCTTTTTTGGAGGTTTTTAAACAGAGGCTGGATGACCATCTGTCAGGAATGCTTTGATTGGGTATTCCTGCAGGGCAGGGGGTTGGACTAGATGGCCCTTGTGGTCTCTTCCAACTCTATGATTCTATGATTCCGCTCGGATGGGAAAGCGAATAAAAGCGAATTGCTTGTCCCAATGAGTAGGAATGCACATTCCCCTCGCTGTTTTTATATATATATTAAAAAAAAAAAAAAAAACCAGGGAAAGCCACAAAGTCTTTCCCTTTGGATTTTTTGACGTTTTGGGCTCCCCTCCTTCCCAATATGGCGAAACAATTCGGGATGCCATTAAGATAGGTTGTATTCTCCTCGCATTCCGTGAGGAGTATTTTCGCCATTTCGACAACCCCCGAGACACATGACAGATCCATTCAACCAGAATGGGGGAAAGGGCCTTTTGGGACTCCCAGAATCCCTCAGCCAGCATGACCCACCAAGCCATCCATTCAAATCCAGTCGGATAGAACTCCTTTTTTTGGATTCGAAGTCCCAGCATCTGGGTCTTGGGCATCCCCAAATGGCACTTTCCCTTGCTCTACATTCCTACAGTTTACTTGCTCACAGCCTTTCACGAGGAGAGCATCCACCATTGTGCGCACTGGGGTCTACTCCTCTCCCCTCGCCATGACTAGGCCACAGGGTCGCCATGGCAACTGGCCTACCATAAACAGCCCACACGCCAAGGCCATTTATTTCAGCAGCTGGCCGCCTCAAACAGGGCCTGTTTGGGTGTCTGGAAGTCAGCAGGAACAAAATAATTCTCTCCCAGACCCCAAATTCCTCCTGAGGCGGCTTTCAGGCCTGGCGCAACCCACATTCCATCAGCAGCCATGAAGGGGAAGGGGACGGGGAGGATGTTGCTTCGCCCACATATGGTCCGAGATAAAAGTGGTGGGGTTTTTGTAACCCCTTCAACTCCACCAGGATCCATGCCTGGGGCCTCTACCCTCCTCCTTCCCTCCAAAATCCAAAATTAATTCATGATTAATACCACCTGTGAAGCTGAAACAAGGAACAGGAACATTTTAGCCTTAATTTTTAAACCTTGCTCTGTATGGAGTGAAATCAAGGACAGGGCAAATCTGGGCCTTAGCGCTATTTTTATCGAATCAATGGCAAACAGGGGGTGCGTTCCGATGGAGCTTAAGTAGCCACCAAGTGAGCAATTTTATTCAACCCACCGCCAGATGTAAAGAGGTCTAAAGCAGTGGTTCTTAACCTTTTCTTTATCAGGGACCCCCTTTAAATATCTTTTTCTGCCATGGACCCTCAAAACTTAACTCAAGATTTAAAACTCTCATGACAACAAGACAATTACACCATCCATTAAACCATCCAACATTAAAACAATTACACCATCCATTAAACCTTCCCTCAGAGGCACTGGAGGGGGAGGGAAGATTTTTCTCCTGCTTTTTCCTACAAGTTTAATGCTGGAGCAGATTGAATGGCAATGCACAGGCCAAGCCAGCCTTTGCCTTGGCTCCTGTCACATGGCCACTCCACTGCAGACAGGAGGTGGGCCACACAGCCTTCAAGCCTTTGTGGACCCTTTGTGAGGACATCGTGAACCCCTGGGGCCCCCCAGATCACCACTAGTTTAAAGCATAAACCCCCAGAACTTACCTTTTCCAGGCTAGAAAAATATGCTGATGCTCTCCAAAGGGACCAGACGAGGCAGCAATTCTGATCTCAAGGGGGCTTGGCTGGTTGGGATGCCCTGGTTTGCCATTAGACAACAATTCCTCTTCAGAGGAGCACACAGATAGAAAGCAACCAGTAAGAACGGTGTTCTTCTGCTGTGACTTCTTCAGCAAGCTTCCCAAGTGGAGAAAGCCCATCAAAAGACAGAGAGGCAGCACATCTCTTGCTGTGCCTTCTCCAGTAGGCTTGCCAAGTGAGGAAAACGGACTCTGGTTGTTCACTGCCCACCTAAGCAAGCTAAGGAAACCCAACCAGACCAAAGTTCCAGTTTCTTCCTTCCCCTCCTATCTCCCTGCTAAGCAGGACAAAGAAATCCCTTCCTTCAAGCGAGGACAAGATTTGAGTATCTTCCTCCTGCTTACAACTCCCCCTTCTAAGCAGGCAAAGCAAACCCTTCCTTCTAGCAATGCTAAGAGTTCAGTTGCTTTCTACCCCTCCCCACTCCCCCAACCTAGGCAGGTGAAAGAAACCAGTTCAATCATCCTTCCCTGCTCAAAACTCCACACCAAAGCTTCAAGCAACCTCGGTCTATTGCCTCACCTTTTTACCTAATGTGGCTTCTAGATGTTGTTGGAACCTAGCCTTGTAGTGTGTATTCTTGCTGGAAAAGTCCAGTGTCCGGTCACTTCCTGCCCCATAAGTTTAGGGGCTCCTACAGTCCACACTTTGCCCCCCCCCTTTGTAGAATCTCTCTCTTATACATACACACGTAGCTCCAGGTACCAGCTGACATGTAAGAATAACAACCCCGTGCTCACAGTATTTAATAAATTTTTATTTTTTAAAAAATTTGGTTACTGATCATCTACAATCAACAGTGGGGGAAACTAGTGAAAGGTTTAAAAGCTACACAACCTAGATTCACCAAGGGGTGGAAACCGGGGCTGGAGGGGAGGAGGAAGGATGTTAAGATGGCTGTAGAGAAACAAAATTGAAAGAGGTACATCCCCATTCTCAGTGTCAGTGGAAGAGACACAAGTAGGATTGAAGGAGATAAAAAAAGAAGTCCGGCTCTGTACACATTTAAAATCCTCTGTGCAATTTTAAAGTGTCCCTCTTGTAACAGTTTGCTGGTTGGTTTAAAAAAGAGGAGGCAGGTCACTTTCTTCACTCCAAATCCAATCTGGGCACCATTTGTGTGCTTTTTAAAAACTGGTTATTTGCTTCATTTAAAAAAAAGAAAGAAAAGAATTTCCCACAGCAGCATTTCTTAAAAACATAAACCCAAACACAGTCCTCTTACATACAAAAATGCAAAAAAATATATATATTAACATTTCCTAACAAATAAGCTCATTTGTACCTATACAGAGTTCTTTCATTTTTTAAAAAAGGGAGAACATACCCTACACAAATCCGGTGAGACAAAGAGAGATATTGGTGTGTTCCCCCCCTCCCCACAAGAAAAACATGTGCAAAATATACCGCTCTGTGAAGGGAGCTTAGAAGCTTGTTAACTTGGCTGAATTAACAATATACACCCCCGTCTGCTTAGATAGGATAGAACTTGCTCTTCTAGAATAATGCTTGCAACACCTTCTTGGATCAAGCCCTGTAAGGTTCACAGATGCCTTCCTTAACCACTGTACCCAATGGAAGGGTGTTTCTGAGACCACTTTGATCTCTACCAGCTCAAAGGATATAGCAGAGGAGTCATGGCTGGGAGACTGCAGGCTATGGATCAAATATCTTCTTGACCACATTTCAGAAGAGGGGTGGAAATAATGCGGCATCTAGATGTTGTTGGGATTGCAACTCCCAGCTTTCTCTGACATGCTAGCTCGGGCTGCTGGCAGCTGCAATCCAACAACTGGAGGGCTGCATGATTCTCACCCGTGGCTAGGGTGGCCAGATGGCAAACAGGAGAGGGCTTCTGTACCTTAAATGGTTGTACAGAAGAGAGATGTCCAGCCAGTGTTGCCTGTCACACAACTAGGGAACAAGCAGCACTGGCTGACCTCTCTCCCCTCTTCTACACAATCATTAAAGGCAGAGGAATCCTTCTCGTTTTCAATCTGGCAACCCCTTCCTAGGCTTTATTTCAAGTTGGATATAAGAGGCTGGGAAATGGAAAACTTCCTCTAGTACATGGCCATCTAAATGGAGCAGGGATCATGCAGCCATCTAGATGCTGAAGGACTACAATGCCCAGCAGCCTTTGGCAGCATAGCCAATGGTGAGGAACACTGGGAGTCAGAGTCCAACACCATCTGACGAGCCACATGAATCACCTCCCTCCCCACCACTGGCTGCTCTTCAAGGGTGCCTATCTCCATTATCAACATGCTGGCTGGGAAATTCTGGGCACTGCCACCCAAAAAGAGGGAACTTTGCTATGCTTTGATTTGGAGATCCAGAAGAGTGAGGCTGTAGAAGAGGAGAAAAGGACTAGCTCTACAGATATCCAACCCATTAGCAGGCTGTATTTGAAAGTGGGGGAAACACGGGGCCTACACAAAGCTGAAACTTGGGTATAAGGCAACTGCCTCCATCGTCCTCCCCACCACAGCCAGCAATGGTGGGAGTTATGGTTCAGCACATTCCAAAGGGCGGTTGGTGTATGCCAGAGAAGTCAAGGCACAGTCAGCCTAGGAGAGCAAATTGCCTGAGAGAGAGCAGGAGAGACCTCTGTACTCACAACCTAAGCAGGATGGGTGTGTGTGTTTTTGTGCCATTCTAAGCTCCTCCACATTATCACACACCCACATCGCCCCAATCTCCAAGCTACAGGTTCAAGTGAATACCCAGAAAAACAAGTTATTTTAAGCATCTCTAGGCCACAGATCTCCCGTGGGTGACAATGATTCATGGGACCAAACATATACACACACAAACCGAGATGACATTGGTTGTTTCAGATACCAGGTAGGGCCTTTGACATCTATGATGGCTGCTTATTTCAGTACTGTCTAAACACAAGTCCACAGGGAGTGATCTTTTTGGTGTTCAAGTGTTGGAGGGGATATGGGGTTCGGTTTTGTAATCCTTAGGATTGTGGCGAGCCATCTTGTACGCCATCCGTAGCACCTCGTATCACATACTCTGAAGCCTCAATGTCTCCTTTTCTAAAGGATTTTATCCTTAGCAGACCTGGAGGCAAAGTGGTGGCTTGAAGCGGATCGAATCAGAGAACTGGGACCTTCCAGAGATTTTGGGAACACAGAAGGCAGCTAACCAGACAGAGAGCATTTCCAAGGCCAGTTTTTCATTTGGCACACGTGCGGATCTTGGGCTGGGCTCTCCGGTAGCAAAGAGACAAATAGAAAAGGGTGTGTAGGGATCGTGCGCATGTGGAGAAGCAACGGGAATCCTCTGTCCAGAGATGCCACTGCTGATTAATCCGGCCCCTTCCCACTTTGCTTCTTGAGAGAGAAAGAGTGTGCTTCTGGTCACAAAACGGAGGTCATTGGTAGAGAAGGTAGCTCTTGAGGGATTCCGGCAGTGGCAGTTCATGGATCTCGTTCAACCGATCCTTGCCCAAAGCGAGTCGCACAGATCGACGGCAGAGATCCATCAGAGGCAAGGGTTCAGCTGCAGTGGAGGGGAAATGGGAAGAGAGACAGAAACACACAATGTTAAGCAATGTTGACTCTGTTTTCCTGAAAGAGTCCAGCTCACAAACTCTGCGGGCAGGACACCTGCGGACTGGTGCAGGCAGAAAGCCTTCACCCTACGTCATGGAGACGGGTCATTAAAAATGATCCCCCCTCCCTGCCATGCTGGGCAAAGCCCTCGGCTGAGTGATTTAGTCCCAGCTGCAGTTTCCTCGGGGGAAAGTTTTCCACTGAGGTAGTCAAAGATGTGAGCCTTGATCTCACACACACAAAAATGACCGCTGCCCAAATGGAAAAGGCAAAGGCGGAGGAGAGGCGGGGAAGAGGGCGAAATCATTCCAAGCTCGTGGAACAGAACACTGAGGTGAAATCCAAGTGGATTTCATATCCGCTAGGGAAAAGTTTAAAAGCTCTGGAACAAACCACTGAAAAACACACCACCAGGTCTGTGTTTTAGCCTTCTCTTTTCAAAGCAGCTGCTCCCAAAGATGAGATGTCAGATTAGGGGGGGGGGCAAACTGTGGCTCTTCAGATTGGTCTGACTGCAGTTCCCATCATCCCTCACCATTGGCTATGCTGGCTAGGGAGTTGCACACCAATTATTTTCCCCAAATCCTATTCCTCAGTACCCCCTAGATTTTTCAGTGCTTTCCCATTACACAATTATAGCAGTATAATTCCACTTTAACTGCCATCGCAACATCCCATGGGATCTTGAAAATTGACCCTTGGCCCTACACAGCTGCCCACTCTGACTTAACAGGGTCTCTAGCCCAGCCACGGTGTGTGTGTGTGTGTGTGTGTGTGTAGCACCTCTGAATCCAGGGTCCATTAGTGCTTCTCTGCCAAGAACACATTTGCCATCTGCAAGAAGCTAATAAAAACCCAGTCTGTTCCCTCAAGGGTTTACAGCTGGGACAAACCCGGGGAACAGACACTAGACAATGCCACACACAGCGAAGAAAAGAATGAGAAAGCCTTGGAGGCAGATGGGCCAAAAAGAGATTAGAGGAGCGTTTTGCTGAGTTGTGTCTGAGCATTATGACTCAGCACAAAAAGTAACACCCTTATCTTGAACAGGAATTTAGCTCTCTGGGTGCAGATAAGCAAGACATGTCCCTGAACGGTTGCATTTTTGAGGAAGGTGCATTCCTGCAAAATATAGCATCCTGTAAGGACGGACTCCAGAGACCGACCAGAATTCGAATTCCTGCTCAACCATGCAAAACCCACTGGGTGACCTTGAGCAAGTCACACACTCTCAGCCTCAGAAAAAACCACCTTAGGGGTATCGTTAAGTTGGAAGCACCTTGAAGGCACACAATAACAAAAATACAGTCCAGAGCAGAAACCAGAAGATGACTAAGATTTGGAAAGTCAGCCAGGAAGGCACTAGAAGAGTTCCTCAAGTGTAAGGATATATTAGTAGAGACCAAAGTCAGAATCATCTAGGTTGTTTTGCCAGTTTCTTCCTCCAAAATATAACTTACAGCACTTGGTATTTGTTGGTGGTCTCCCACCCAAGTACTAACCAGGGCTGACCCTGCTTAGCTTCCAAGATCAGATGGGATCTGGTGCTTTTAGGGTACTTAGGCCCTAATGGAGGTATAGCTGTACATAAATAACTCTGTACTTCCAATCTCAAAACAAGATGGCAGATACTTACGGTCAAGCCCATTCAAGTAGCGCATCCGAATTTCACAGTGGCCCCACACGGCGCTCACCACCGGGTAGAGCTTTTTCCCTTTGAGTCCACGGAAGGCAACCCCCATATACTGCCCGTCCACAATGAAACTCAGTGTCCCATCATCCATGTCCAACACCACCAGGAAGGAATCCGGCACGATGAAAGTCTCGTCGGGCTCCAGGAAAGCTGGGTAAGTTTTACTGGGCTGGTTCTTCCCGTCGTGGTAGAGCCGGTTCCGCCCGAGGTCCCACCCCCAGGACTCATGGTTATTCCCCACAAGGGTGGTGTAGCCCACCGAGTGCAAAGGGGCGTCAGCTGTGGCCACCCCCACCACGGCGTGTGTGCCTCGTTGCCGCATTGCCCATGTGATCTGCCAGACGTGGAGGCCCCGGGTGTAGCCGACTTTCCCCCGGATGGCGTCCGTGCTCTGAGCCACCGGATGCCGGTGAAAGATGAGCTTATCATCCTCCTTCACGAAGACGTTGAGTGACCGATCATCATTGTTCCACGAGTGCAACAGCTGGACCTCGTAGGAGACAGCTGGCATATCTAGGAGCAGGTCCAGCCGGGCCGGCTTGCAGTAGTCCAAGCCCTGAAGCGCATGCTTCAGCGGCCGGTAAGCCGGGTCCCTCATATCCACCGTCTTTATGCCACCTGTCACCTTCTGTCCCATCCTGACGCTTGCCTGTCACCTATTTACAGACTGCCAGGGCCAGCTCATCAATCGCCCTTCCTCTGGTAGCTCACGGTTGTCATCCAAGCCTTTAATGGAAGGTGCCGGAAGGTCAGGCTGGAGGTGGAGGGGGGAAAGAGGAGAGGTTGCTATGAAACCTGGCTGAGACGATGGACCGCAGGTCAGGATTGCCTAATGGATGGAAAGAAAAACAAGAGTTAAACATTTTAAAAAGCCACTGTATACACAAGGCCCCTGGCTGAGGAGATGGACAAAACCGATTTGTCTCTCACTCCATGGGGCAAAAGGGAAGCCTGTTTCCTATCAGCTCTAGTACCAAAAATTGACTAATATTGCCAATGACAGGTTGCCAGTGGTTTCTCTCAGAAGGCTTGTTGCATTCTAGCATGGTTTGAGTTCTTCTCAACAAAGAAGGTTCTAGATTCTGAAAAAAGAATGCACAGTTTGGAGAAGACCTTGGCAAAGTGACCTATTTGGACAAGAGCTCCCCAAATGCCCTGGTGGCTTAAGCCTTCTGGGAGTTTTGCCCAAAACAATTTGCTTTCCCAAACTCTGGATTGTAGTATATACATATAGAGACCAGTGGTTCTCAAACTCTGAGCCTCCAGATATATTGTGTCCAGTTCTACGCACCACAATTTAAGAAGGATATTGACAAGCTAGAAGGTGTCCAGAGGAGGGCGACCAAAATGGTGGGAGGTCTGGAAGCCATGATGCTCTATGAAGAGCGGTTTAGGGAGCTGGGTATGTTTAGCCTGGAGAAGAGAAGGTTGGGAGGGGACATGATAGCCATGTTTAAATATTTGAAGGGATGACATATTGAGGATGGAGCAAGCTTGTTTTCTGCTGCTCCAGAGACTAGGACACGGAGCAATGGGTTCAAACTACAGGAAAAGAGATTCCACCTAAACATTAGGAAGAACTTCCTGACAGTAAGAGCTGTTCAGAAGTGGAATGCACTGCCTTTGAATGTGGTAGAGTCTCCTTCTTTGGAGGTCTTTAAACAGAGGCTGGATGGCCATCTGTCGGGTATGATTTGATTGTGTATTCCTGCAGAGCAGAGGGTTGGACTGGATGGCCAATGTGGTCTCTTCCAACTCTGCAATTCTATGATCCTGTCTCATCTTGGAAGCTAAACAGGGTCATCCCTGGTTAATATTTGGATGGGAGACCACCAACGCATCCCAGGTGCTATAGGCTATATTTCAGAGGAGGGAACTGGCAAAAACACCTCTGAGTATTTCTTGCCTAAAAAAGCCCACTGAAATTAATGGGGTTGCCATAAGTCAACAAATGACTTGAACACGCATGCATGCATGCACGCACACACGCACACACACACACACACACCTTACATACAGAACCATTGTTATTGTACGCCTTCAAGTCATTCTTGACTCCAATCAATCCCAGTCAATATGAATAATAGAACTATAGGTCAAAACATTTGGAGGGGACCCAGACTCCGGAAAGGGTGCTATATTCCATTGTGTGAATCCAAGAGCAGTGAACATGCAACCCTCAGGGTGCTAAGGGACTACAACTCCCATCGTTCCTCACCAATACCTATGCAGACAAGGGCTGATGGGAACAGAAGTCGAACAACATCTGGAGGGCTATGCATTTTCCCAACCATATTCTAGAGAAAATTTGGGGAGTTTTTCATTATGAGACAGAAAGGAAAGTTTATTCCATACCTGCTCAGAGGCACTCTTGAGAATTTACACTCAGGAAATGACCAAAGAGTTAGTGGTAAGCCCTAGATATTTTTTTTAAAAAAAGAATATTACCAGCACCTCATTGTAAACTGTTTTCTGCTCAAGCTTCAAGATTTAAGCACATTCTTTTTTTTTCTTTTCCAAAAGTGCTGCCATTCTGCCTGCACAAATATGCATGCATTTCAGCACCACAGCCTGGACTAGAGACCACTAACCTTGATGGGCCAAGCCAGCCTGGTTCCTGAAGGCCACCTTCCTTTCTCAAACCCTAGAGGGGGGTGGAAACCCTTCTATGTGGTCTGATTCTTATTTTAACCTAGCAATGACGCTTGGGAGAAATCCACGCCTAATCAAACAAGCAGGAAAGGCTATCCAGGTATCCGTAGTTTCACATTCCGTCCGCACTTGGCACTAAAAATAGGATTTGAAAACGCTGAAGGAATCTGAGTGTCTTTGTGTTAAGCAAAACAGAATTGTGAAAACACACACATTGTTTCACTTTACTCAAAGGATCCACAGCCAACCGAGACAGACTCTACCTTCAGACTTCGAAATGAACTACAGTTGTCCCTTCATATTTGCTGGGGTTTGGTTCCAGCCGCCCCCCCCCACGTGGATACCAAAATCCGTGAATACTCAAGTCCCATGATATGCAATGGCATAGCAAAATGGTGCCCCTTATATAAGATGGCAAAATCAAGGTTTGCTTTTTGGATTATTATTTTTTTAAAAATATTTTCAAGCCATGAATACTTAAAACCATTAATATCAAATCCGTGGATACGGAGGGACAACTGTATATCTACAGAAGTAACAAATTTTTCAGCCCATCTTTTATTGTTCAGTCCAGAGTTTGAGAGGAGGCTAAAATTGTGCACCACACTAATAGTCCAGGACCAGTTTACACACAGACAAAACGCAAAAGGGTTCAAAAACAGAGCCACCAGCTTGGCATTTTGCTACACAAACCATCTTCTGTACAGCAGAGATGCTTAGACCAAGGTTTTTATGTGTGGTGGTGCTGAGGGGAAGAGATGGCAAAAAACCCACCCATATTTTTTTTAATATAGAAAAGGCTGAAAGGGTGGGGACTCGCTTTCGAAGAAAAAAAAAGGTTAACACATTTCCTGGAGTGAGGCAATATTGCGGAAAGCCAGCCAGCTGCAACCCCAACCATAACTTATGACCGAGATTTTGCTGGGTATGGAAAAATGTGCTCGAGCATGAATCAGACCTTGTGCGAATAACACACCCGCACAGAGAAAATATTCTTTTGAAAGCACCCCAGCCTGAAAGTGGCGGCGAGATGTTGGGGGGGGGGAGGTAGCAGAATGCCAGCAATGGAAAGATTTGGCCAGTGATTCACATCTGATACCCAGAAAGACAAATGTTAAGATATTTCCAGGCCTGTTTTTTTCCTCCCCAGTCCCGTTTGAAAAGTGCGCTGAAAGGATTCACACTTATTTTGAATGCTTTGCATCCTCCAAAGATTAGGAACCTCAATGAGGGGCTTGAATTCAAGAGATGGCGTGTGTTTGATTGTGTATCGAACTAGTGTGCAATCACCGGTTCCTACCTGCATTCCAACTGCCAAGCTGCACCCAGTGTGATAAAAAACCCCTTTTACCTACAGGTATAACAGTGTGGACTAAATTGCCACAAAATCCTATAGAACATGATGAACAGGCTGCGATTGGCTTGATTGTTCATAAAGTATGTATTCTGCCCATTCCATCCCCCAAAACTTTGTAGGCAACCACGACCCTCCATATCTTGGACTACAGCTCCCATCATCCTTCATCATTAGCTATGCTGACCAGGGCTGATGGGAACTGAGGTTCCAGAAATATCTGAAGGAGCACTATCAGAAATATCAGAATATGCACACTGTCTAGCCTTGCCTTATTGGAAAGTCCACCACAGACTTTTCAGCGATGTAGGTTTTGCAGAAAAGTAGAACTGGAAAAACTTCCAGATACTCCAAATAATGCCATCTATCTTATTTATTTAATGTTCCACCTTTCTCCCACCTAGCTTGCAACAAGATTAAAATTAAGCCCAACTAAAATCTAGCAAAAAGTAAAAAACAAAAACAAAAGAGAAACAACAAACAAAACAATTCTACAAAAAGTTTTTAAAAGACGCAACAAAATAATTGAGCACTACATCGCTGTGGCTGAGAATTCAAAATGACCTTCCCTAAACTGCAAACTTAAGAATTCCACAGCATGGTGCCATGTCAGATAAAGTGAAATCATAGTGCTATAAAGGCATAGTGTGGATGGGCCCTAGAGCTGGCTTACTACCCCCAGTTTCCACTGATTCATAATCTACTGATTCAATTATCCACGGGACACAAAACAGCACACTTACCACAGTCTTCCTAGAAAATGTATCCTCTCTAGCCATCTTCTAGGTCCTCCAAGGCAACTCTATGGTATTTTAAACCCGAAGTCCCATTATTTTCAATGGTGTTCACTATTACCCACGGTTTTCAATATCCACGCTCCCCCGAACCAACCCCGAGTGGATACGGGGGTCCTACTGTATAGGGCTTTGTAGGTCAACACCAGCGCTTTCAATTGTACCCCAACACAGACTGGCAGCTAAGTGAAACTGTTACAGCAAGGGAGTTGTGTGCTCCCTCTAGCCAGCTTTTTAATGGCATGTCCATTAAAAGGTTCGAACATTTGTTGTTCGAACAGGCATGCCTACAAATCAAGATGGTGGGTGTGAGTGAATTATTCGCATTTTTATTGTCACCAGTTGCCACCGCCAAACAGTATCTTTTAAAAAGCAAATCCAAGGCGCGGATCTTCCACTTAATAAACAGAAAAAAGGGGGATTTTGTCACCTCAGCACACGATCGCTACGGAAAAATCCAACATGGCGGTTCTGGACGCTTTCCTTGCCAGCATGCTTCACCCCCTGTGCACATCTGACCAATCAGCTTTCTCCTTCTGCTCTTATAGGGAATGTACAGCAAAGCGACCCGGTCGTCCCAATGAGCAGGAATGCACATTATGGGAAAAATCACAAAGGCTTTTCCCATGGAGTATTTGGCGTTTTTGGCCCCCCTCCTTCCGAATACAGCAAAATGATGCGGGATCTCATTGGGACAAAAGGTATTCTCCTCGTACTCCATGAGGAGCATTTTTGCCATATAGACAAACCCTCAGACACTTAGTTCAGGAGATATTTGAAAAAAAAAACCCTCTGGTACATCACTGTCTTCCTTAGCTGGGACTGGTGGTTCCCATGTCAATGGGGCAGCAAATATCCACTCCCAGGTTTTGTTGGCAGGATCCACCACACCTTGGTTTGCTCCTTTAAAGTTCAGACTGAAACCCAGAGTGGATTGTTCGCCCTCCCGCAAGAAAGTCACCAGCAGCCACCGGTCTTTGCAGAGCAACTGCATCAAATGTTACCTGGTTCTTGACAAAAAAAGCTTAGCAGCAGAAAGCAGCTCCACCGAGTTGGTTTCGGTGGTTAGGACTGGCTGTGATGCTTCCTTTAAAAGCAAAAGAAAAGACGACGCCCGATTTCAATCGTTGCAGCGATAGCTGACAAACATAGATAAGCGTACCAGAAGTTGGCAATTCCCAGTCTGGACTAGCTGTGCGGTGAAATGAAGGAGGTCAAAGACCTCCAAAGTGAGGCTGCCCATTGCTTCTCTGCAGGACTTAACACTACAGGCCTGGACCTTGATAATTTTGGCTTGTAACTTTGCAACAAGTTACTTTCCTCAGCCACAAAAGCACATCTCAAGTTAGCTCTCAAAGCCAACACAACAACTGGAAACAGATTGCTGATGCAAGGAGTAATGAAATATAATGTTATTTATTTATTTAGTTAGTTATACCCCGCTCTTCAGCCACAAGGCTATCAGAGCGGCTTACAAATTGTTTTAAGCAATAGCTATTTACACATCTACACTGCATTAAACAGTTTCCAATGTGTGTTAGCTAATTGCCCTCCACAAGCTGGGTACTCAATTTACCGACCTACGAAAGGATGGAAGGCTGAGTGAACCTTGGAGCCCGCTGGAATCGAACTTGCAATGTGGTGGCTTGCAGGACTGGCATTTAACCAGGGCTGTAATGTTTTCTAGTGGCTTTCGAAAGGTACCCTTTCCAGACATTTTGAAATGTTTCTCTTCAACTTTGATGCCATTCTCTTCTCAATCATAAGGCGTTCTCACCCAAAAAGTATGAGAAAGAAATACAAAGGAAATGAGCAACCACAACATCAAAATTGTGTTTAATTGCTCATTCTCCAATGTGATAGATGCCATCCTATTCCAGCAATATTCTTCTGTGCTCTACATTGGATAAACAGGAGAGTCTCTATGCAAGAGGTTAAATGGACACAACCCAGACATTACAAATGGCAATACCCAAGAACTGGTGGCAGAGCATTTCGGCCTTCCAGGACATACCAATATGTGATGCTAACAAGGACCCCAAAACCCACCTGCCTGGTGGCATAGGCCCAGCTCACAACCACTTGGAGTTTTAAAAAGGGGCTGATGACCCATTTCTGGTGGTCTCCTCTTGGATATGACTGTGACCCGAACCCTGAGGAAGAAAAGCTCCTCAGCACTCGGGGCCAAATGGCAGGGGCCCAACAACACCAGTACATGGCCCCAAGATAAAATCTTGGAGTGCCTACATGGAAGGAAAAGGCATTTACGCCACATGAAACTGGGACAACCATCCCCAAGCTGGCTGTACTCCAATTCCCATTAGTCTGAAAACAGAGACTAGCATCCACAAAAGCTCAGGGTTAAAATAAATTAGTTCCAAAGTGTTGTCTGATCCTGTGACAAAATCCCTACTGACCTTGCGGTTACAACCCCTGAGCTCCCTATCACTCACTCACCTTGCCCTTTTGAACCCAAGATCCCTCCCTGGAGCTCACACTTAAGACTCAAGTTGACCACTACACTAGAAAATGGATGTATTCGTGATTGGGTTCAGTGTGGTAAAGCATGACCCTCTCCTACTTGTTAAATATTAAATTAAAATATCCAGACAGAGAGGTAGAAAATTAAAACAGTGAAGATTTATTGTAATAGATAAAAGTAAACATCTAGCCTTATACCACCAGCTCCACACACAAAACATTCTTAACACCTCAGTTTCAAACAACGGACACTTGTTGAACTCTTCACACTCTATCAGCTCCCCCAAACCCTATTCAGATCTTATCCTTCCTTCCTAGCTGGCCCTCACTCTATTTCGGACTGGTGCCACCTCTATTTGAATATTTGAAGGGATGTTATATTGAGGATGGAGCAAGCTTGTTTTCAGCTGCTCCAGAGACTAGGACACGGAGCAATGGGTTCACACGACAGGACAAGAGATTCCATCTAAATATTAGGAAGAACTTGGTGGTAAGAGCTGTTCGAAAGTGGAATGCACTGCCTGGGAGTGTGGTGGAGTCTCCTTCTTTGGAGGTTTTTAAAGAGAGGCTGGATGGCCATCTATCGGGAGTGCTTTGATTGTGTATTCCTGCAAGGCAAGGGGTTAGACTGGATGCCCTTGTGGTCTATTCCAGCTCTATGATTCTGTGAAATACTTTCATCACTGCCCCCTAACATGGCTCTCTCTTTGAAAACCATCTTTTCGGTAGCAGGGAACCTAAATCCTAGCTGCAATTCTCCCAAAACCAGCAAGCAGACGGCAGACATCAAACCACGTGACATATCCCAGAATCCTTTGGGGTACAAAACCCAGGTTATGTCGTATCCGCAGACAAGAGTCAGCAGGGGAAAGGTGGCCTGTGAAGAGAAAAACAACACTTGACCAGTGTTTCGGTGGTTTGAAAAGACTAACAAAAAAAGTGGAGGGGGAGAGAATTTTGCCTTTTAGCCTCCTTCCATGACTCCTTTGTTGCACAAAGTGTGTTTGGGGAAAGGCTATATGAAATTTAACAAAGCGGGATTAAGCAACCCTCCTCCAAACAAAACCGTGTCCATGGCTTTTAAAACACTCGGCGTTTGCTCTTAGCCAAAAAGGCTTGAGAACTGAACAGAGGGAGGAAAAGTCCCTCTTCCAGGGAGGCTTCCAAACACAACACTTCTGCTGGGAGAGTTTTTCCAAAAGAGAAAGAGGAGCAATCGCAGACTTGTGGGGACAAGAGGCAAATCCTATTCAGCTCACTCTTTTTTCTGAAGACACTGGCTTTCCGAGAAATGTGTACTGTATAACCCATGTTGGGGGGGGAGGCAGAGGGCGAGGAAACACGAATTCAAGGCCTGTTTTGTCTTCACCATGACTGGGCCCGTTCTGAAAATCACCCAAGTATAGTAATTCTGGCTGTGTGGCCTGACATTTTGGACTTTGAAAGCTGTCCAAAAATTAGCAATATTGGGCATGGGTGGGAGAAGCAATAAGGATGCATAATACTACTTTTGGATTACAACACCCATAATCCCCAGCCAGCACGGCCATGCAGCAAGAGCCTCAGGTGATTGGTTTCATTTTTGCAACAGAGTCCCTGGAACACAGCCCCTGAGGATTTTTCTAAAATTAAAATTCAGCCCTCAAGCTGAAAAAGGCTCTCCACATTTGGCCTAGATGAAGTTTCAATCTTTTTATCCACCCCTGTTGTCATGCATCACAATCCTTTTGAACTGGACTTTGGAATACAACCTGCCTTGCAGGAAAGCTGCCTCAATAACTAGTCTAAGGCCAAGAGAAGAGCTGTGAACAAAAGCAATTTAGATGGGTTAACAGGTATTATAGATGTGGGATTGATTTGCAAATCTGCAAAGGCAGCTCTGGGAAGAATTCCATCCCTGTCCTCAAGACAGGTTAACTGAACTTACTTGCCTCACTGCTGAAATCTAAAGAGCACACTGTGAAGAAAATGGCAATTAAGATTCCAGTCTCGCAGGTTTCTAGCCCCTGGTGAGGGAGGCGAAGTTTTCTACCTTGTGTCAACATCAACTTTGTGGGCGCCACAACAACTGCTTACATGAGACAACCGAACAAAAAGCACGTAGGCAAACTCTGCAAACTTTTATATCACACAAACCTCCCCCCAATGTTTGACGCTCAAACAGAAGAAGCTGATAAATAGCAGCTCTACGCTTTCTTAGAAACACAAGAAGTTGCCTTGATTCATAGTCTAATTAACTCAGTTCTGTCTGCACTGACTGGCAGCAATTCTCCATCATTCTGGGGGGGGGGTGTCTTACTCCCAAGCCCTATCCGGAGGTGCCAGAATTTGAACCCCGGACCTTGTGTCCACAGAAGTTGTACCACTGAGCAAAAGCCTTCTCTCTCATGCACATAATATACCAAAAAGCTGAAAACTGGGGAAACACACATACGTCCAGTGCAAACCAAAATATGGTGCTGTGGTGACCAGAGGTGCAGTGTGTATATATATGTGTGTGTGTGTGAGAGAGAGAGAGAGAGAGCGAAATGAGACAGAGACTTGATCTGAAAGATAAATAAAAGACAACCAGGGATATGTTTAACTGAAAGAAAAAGCCATACTTGCTGGAAGTTTACTAGCATACCCTCAAAGCTGCATGAGGAATCAGTTCAGGCTTAGATCCACAAACCACTAACCTATAACAAAGCCTTTGACAATGGACAATGAATCTGTGAAGTTATTGTTCATTCCTGCATGGCAGGAGGTTGGACTGGATGGCCCTTGTGGTCTCTCCCAACTCTATGATTCTATGAAGTCTATGAATCTCCTCTTTGCAAAGGCTTTTTACGCCTGTCCAGCCTCCCACTTTCTTCCTCATCCTTCTGTCCAGCTGGAATATTTTAGCAGCATTAGCATTGTGAGGCAGATGAAAGAGGGCTGGAAAAACACGTGGATTTGGATGTTGGGCTGCCAGCAATATGTCCGCAGCAAACAATGCAATGGAGCTGGGAAAAAGCAGAATTCTGTTCCAGCTGATCTTACTGTCACTGGGAGTATCTGCCTACGGCAGGCAAATATTGTCCAAAAAATCATGCAGAAAAGGTTTTTCTAAACAAAATTGGCCCCCAAAGTAGAGCCTGGGGGCCAGATGTGCCCTGCAAATTCACCACCGCTGCTAGAGAGGCTGATTTGATGAGGGCTGACACTTACCTTTCTATCACTTACAGCAACCTTCAGCTTGAATGGAAGCTGAGGAGACAGATAGAGAAAGGGAAAGCAAAACTTTGCAAACTTTAATAATAAATGAGCAGCTGAAAAAACCCCTTCTACGCTCCAGCAATGCAGGAAGCTGAAGTAGCAATTAATCTCTCAAGCCCCAGATGCAAGCCAAGGTGAAGGAGGGTCCCCGGCTTGGTACAGTTGCTGTCCCCAAAGAAAGCAAAAGCTCTCTCTCTCAGATGCACAAATACCTTCCAAACTGCCTCTTACCCTCACTCTCTGCAGAGAAAAGCCTCACCTTACATAACTGGGTTCGACCGGCCTTTCCCCAAATTTCTGGTAGCCAAGATCTGGACATGCCTAGAGAAGCATTCTCTCTAGGTATGTCTAGGCCCTTGAGTGCATCTCTATGGTCAACTTCTGCCAGAAGTTGACCATAGAATCATGCTGGAGGACCTAGATGTGCCTAGAAAGAACATTTTTTTTTCAGTTGCGTATAAGGCAGCAGTGGGTAAGAAATAATAATAATTATTATAATTATTATAATTATTATAATGATGATGATGCAGTAGTAGTAGTCATCCACAAATCATCAAATCCAGAAAAGCTTAATTTGTAAATGTGGAAGAATGTCCATATATCTAAAGCAATATCTAATGCAAACATTTAAAAACATATTCACCAAACAATCCAATTAAAACAATGTTTTTTAAAAATCCAATTCAATTAAAGCAGTACTTTTAAATAGTTCTGCTTTCTTTTTCTTTTTCTTTTTTAAAGAAAGTAAGTTTCTAGCCCTCATGGAGATGAGTTTGAAAAGGCATTGGGCGCTTACCACGGAGACCTCAGCAGCCACAACCACTGCTGAACTAAATGGTCACCGACAACCAGGGGCTCCCCTGACCTGTCATATTTAGTCCTGGCTCAAGAGTTTGGAAAAGCTACCTTTTTGGATTGAAAAAAAAATAGGCAAAGTGGCTGGAGCAATTCTGGGACCTTTAATTGGAATAAAGTAACTTTTCCAAGCTCTGGTCCTACCCACTAATTAGTCCAGAATTATGTAAAACCTGCTCTCCTGCACCCCATTATACAACAGGGAAGGACTTGCATGCTTCACCCAGGCTACAAAATTTAGCTTTTCTATGCAAGACCAACCCAACCCATAACAAAAGCAAGAATCTAGAGATAGCCTATAGCCGTTGCAACTAGTTGCCACTGATAAAGCTTAGTTTGTCCAATCCACTTTTTAAAGCCACCCAAGTTGGCTCCCACCCCTAATTCCTGTGGTCAGGAGTTCCCCTGTCTAATTATGTGCTGCATTAAGGATTGGAACACCAGAAACCAATACCAGGAAGAGAACTCTCAAGCACGTTAAGGCACACGCTCAGCCACTGAACAATGGCTAACTGAAGTGGGGGAAGAAATACATCCAAGCCAAGCCATGTGCAATCAGTCCTGTTTTCACCATGCCTTTCCCAGAAAACTACCACCTCTGTGCCACTACTAATTTAGTTTCACCGTGGGCCTCACATCGCCCACTTACATAACACACACACATGTGCACCTCCACCCTGAGTGCCAGGGAAGCCGCACACTGGTTGCCAAACAGGCTTTGGGGTACAAATCCAGAAGACCAATCGGTGCAGCAAGCACATTCAGTCATACCCTTTTGCATGCAAAGCCAGTCAGGTGCCATTACGTAATGAAGGCCAGCCAGCAACGTGCGCCGCGGAGCAGTCAAGTGCCATTACGTAACAGCAGTACATTCAAGAGCTGCCATAACAAACAAGGAACTCCAGACACATCCAACCAACATGTCCAGAACATCTTTTGTTTCTGTTCTGGATGGGCCAACGTGGCCATCCAGGTGTTGTTGGACTGCAACTCCCAGAAGCCTTAGCCAGCCTTGTCAAGGGTGAGGAATGCTGGGGGTTACAATCCAACGGGTGGAGGATCACCCAATTCCCATCCTTGCACACACACTCTCTTATTGGGTACAGCACTACAAAGAACTGCCTGTGTTTCACCCCTATTCCCATGTCAAAGGAAAGCCTTTGGTGAAAGCGTAGACCAACTAACCTCAACTTTGCACTGAGTAGTGGTGTCAACCTGCACCTCCCATCATCCCCATCTGGTGTCATTGGGATGTGGGGATGTTAGGAGGTGCAATCCAACACCTCCATGGGGTGCTGGGGAAAGCTGGCACAGGCCACTACAAATGCATTATTAATCCTACCCATTGCCTGCAATGGCCACCAGGTCATCTGGCTCAAATTTGTACAAACTAACACTGCTTGAATCTAACTTCCACCAGCTGCATTGGTTGTGGATGCTGGGGACTAGAATCTGAAACTTGCACGTCCCAGTCCAACCCTCTAACCACTACAATCCTCGCCACTCTCAACCACAGACTCTTCTGGCTGGGAGTAATGGGATTTAGAGTCCAACACTGCTGGAGGGATGCAAAGCTCCTGGATTCTTTCGGCTTTCATCGCAGACCCCGCAGGCCGGTGATTCTGGCAAGACCACCGGGTTCCAGTCTCCTGGCACAACCCTCGGCCTGGCTGGATGGGCGGTTAAGCAATGCCTTTCACTTCAGCAACTCACCCCCAGCAAAACGAGAGATGGGATCGTAGATTAGCCAGCTCAAATCCATAACAGGAAAAACCAGATCTGGAAGCAAAAACTTGAGATGAAAGAGGAGCAGAGTGATGTCTATCCCAGGAATCACAACCTTCTGGCTGTGCAAAGCTGGCAGGTTTTAAAACTGCAGCGTGGAAGCTGTTCCTTAGCAGGTATTAAAATTAGGTAAATACAACCTCAGATGAATAAATCATGACACGGTGTAATATGCCATGTGTTGTTGTTCCTCTGGGGTTGTACTTACCTAAGTTTAAGACCTGCTAAGGAACAGATGCTTGTTATTATGTCCTGATGTGTACAACCATAGAATTCAAAGAGGGCATACTTTCTTTTCCACGCAACTGTACATGAAACCACGTATACTGTATTAGCAAACCACCACAGAATCGTGCCGGAGAACCTAGAAAATGCCTAGAGAGGATCCCTCTCTAGGCATTTGGTGTGACTATGGCCAACTTCTGGTGGAAATTGACTACAGAGTCATGCTCAAGGACCTCCAGATGCCTGGAGACCACCTCCAACAAAACTCTACGGTCCTACAGATGCCTAGAGAGACCCCCGCCACTGAGGATAAGTAAAACTACAAGTACTGATCCCGCATAAATGGGGGACCTGTATACATAGTAAATGCACCGGGATTGCAAATGGATTGGCTCGCAAGTCCCATGCATTCAACAGCATGCAGGCGCTTGGAAAAGTTCTGCAACATAGATTACATTACCCTCCACTATGCAATTATAGTCTAGATGCAAGGGGAAAAGAACCAGAGAGAAGCAAGCCAAACTGGCCATCGTCAACTCCTTTGAGACCGGGTGGGATTTTTAAAAAGTTAAACAGTGTCAGAAAAAGACCACACGGCCACGAGCAATCAGATAGCTTTTAAAGGCGTCAGCTCCTTAAGAGAAAGACGTGGGATTTGCAACAACAGCTGATTAATTTGTTACGTTAATACCCCATGTATAGACCAAGGCGCTCAGAGGGCTGCCTCCATTTCTCACCCAATTTGATCTTCAAAACAACCCTAACAGGTAGGCTAGGTGGGAAGAAAGCAAATGGCCAGAGGTGAACCAAGAGTGGGATATGGATGTGGTCACTACAGTCCTAGGCCAGCACTCCAACCACTGCTTAGCATGATGCCAAACTTCCTTGGTGTGTGTGTTTTTTTAATCACCTTTGGGGATTTCTTTTAAAACATCTGCAGATGTTGTGGTTCTCCCAGAAAGCCATCATCTCTGCTTTTTCATGGTGGGTCCACTTGTCTCCTTATCGGTCAGCACATGCCACCAAAGTTTGCTACTGAAGGAATGCTAGTTATCAAAGCTTCACATACCTCCTCCTCCTCCTCTGCCTCCTACAGATACAACAACATCACAAAGGTTCTTCTTTAAAACCACAGATCCACATATGAAAAAAAAGTTGGGTTGAACTAATTTGTTGCAAGCTGATCTGGGGACACACCTATGACCCCAACCGGACCAAATTCACAAGCTCTCCAAGCATACAAACAATTGTAGAAATGTGACAGTAACAAACCAGAGATCCCGCTCAACACCGCAACCCCTACAATGCTGTCACACACTCTCGCTTCAAATCGACAGCTTCAAAGTCCCCTTTCAACCAGAAAAATAAACAGGGCACAACAGGTAAGATACCTTTTAAATAAACGCTTGAAACTTACACCTGCCATCCAAAATACAAATCTTTTGTTCTACAAGGAGGAAGTGGCAAGCTCAGGTTCGGCCGCTGCCCTTACCAGTCTGGTGACATTTTAATTTACCTTTTTTAAAAGGAACCTGATGTTCCACCTAGGTCGCCAAGGAAGGAGCAGAGAGGCACGCAAAAGGAAGATATCTTGCAAATCTGAGGGCTGATCAATCTAAAAAGGTGGGATGGTCAGACGTTTGCCATGGCAGAAGGTCAATATGCCAGTGGGTAGATGGAAGGCACAACACAATCCACTATGTTATACTGGAGAATCAAGACTGACCAACAAATTTCTCAGCAGACCCATATGCTCAGAGGCACCCTTGTTCTGTGGCTCTATGCCGACATTCTTGAGCCACTACTTTTCATCCAGTGTCCAGTTTTCAGTTTTTGGATTTGTGGCACAAACACACACACACACCCCTAAGTAATTCTCACAACACTACAGTCTGCCAAACCCTGAGTAAGATACAAAACCATGCATCTCTAAGCATAAAACAATCTCAAACTTGTCTGAGTAACAAATTTAGCAACTGTATGAACAATTTGCCATTTTCAGTATGCTACCTAGGTTTGGCGGCTCAAGAGGTAGCAGGCTGGGAAGTAAATTGTTACCAGTAACAAACTCCTTGTAATTAATTCCCTTTTCCAATTACAAAAGCATAACTAAGTTATATTACTGCTGTAACTTAATGAGAGTTAACCTCCATGAAGTGGGCTGGAATTCATTCATGAAAGGTTACACTAGAAGTGTCTTCCTCTCCTTTAGACTCAAAGATGCTACAGAATTCCTTTATATCTTTCTACCTTCCACAGTTTAACTACCTTTTTAGTTAACAGTGCTTGTGTGGTTCCAGGGGTGCGTATACAAATAAATGACAGAGGAGGAATATCACATGCCTTATTTGCTAGCATGTGCATTTATTCCAGGTTGTCAGTGCGTGTCTAGACTACACACTTAGTGTGTGCATTTGATACGGTCGTAACTGTCACGGCTGCTTCCAAAATAATATTGGGATTTGTAGTTTAGGGAGGTCCCTAGCCTTCTCCACTCAAGAGCTCTAGTATACGTTTCTCAGCTACAGAATCGGAACACTCAAGTAGAGATTTCTAAGTACTTCTCTCAACTACAAATCCCAGGATAGCAGAGGATGACGCCATGACAATTCAAGCGGTATCACACTGCTGTTAACTGTAGTGTAGACAAACTCATAGACTACTTTAGGTGCCCTGTCTGCCATAGATCAGCTGTTTGTAGCATTCAAATTTTATACTGTGTGTATTTCAACCAAATAAAATAAATATATTCTTATGGGTGTCTGTGCTTCAAATTCTGTACTCTTTTTAACTACAGTTGTCCCTCCATATTCGCGGATTTGGCATTCATGGATTTAAGTATTCACGGCTTGAAAATATTCTTAAAAAAATAATAATCCAAAAAGCAAACCTTGATTTTGCCATCTTCTATAAGGGATACTATTTTGCTATGCCATTACATATAATGGGACTTGAGTATTCACGGATTTGGGTATTCATGGGGGAGGGTTCTGGAACTAAACCCCAGCAAATAATGTGAAGGGACAACTGTACTGTATTTCATACTGTTTAAAAAACATCACATTAAAACAATAGGTTATAATGGTTTAAAATTTTATCAATCTCAACTGATGTAACATCTGAGACAAACATTTCTGGACGTAACATCTGAGACAAAATGTAGGCCTGTGACTCTAACATCTTCACTTTTCATCTCCTGTGTGATTTTTTAACATCTTTGCCTGAGGAAGAAGCCAGTGAAGCTCTGAAAGCTTGCATGATGCATCTTGTGCATTTTGGTTGGCCCAATGAAGCTATCGCTGTTTTGTGGATTTTGTTATATTTTGCTGCATGGCCAACACAACTACCCCTGCATAGGACACGGAGACAAGTCACACCAGCCTGCTCAGAGCGAGTAAGAGAGCTTCGAAAGGAAGCTGGGCTCCGTCCAAGAACAACCGGCGAGCGGTGCTCTGCTTTATCATAAGTCAGGAATCTGCTGGAAGGAGGAGAGATTTCTCCCACTTCCAACCTTCCGGCTGATGAAGCAGCGTCCAGAAATGCAGGCACCCACTGGTTTCGGACAGACCCTCCCAGCACACAGGCACCAACCTGAAGCTGTTAAAAAGAGCAGATAACTTACATTTCTATGAATTCTATGCCATTTTGCTGAAAAAGAGAGCTCATCCTGGACCACTGTTCTCAACAAGTCTCATCTGCCCCTTAATCCCAGCCAGGCACATCATGAAACCATGTGGAGATGGCATTTTAAAACCAGACTGCTTTCATTTTATTCCTAGAAAAAATAAGATTCTGTTTGGGTGCCCTGTTCTGGAACTGGCCACAGCTTCAGACCTCCCCAAGGGTCCCTCCAGTGCCAAACACGGATCCTTGTTGCTGTTGTAAGATAAGCATCCTTGGTGGTAAATGATGCCTGTTAAGTGCTGCTGCCGATAATCACAGCCAGCAAAGTGACTCAGCGTTTGGGAAACTGTGCAAATGGTTACCTTGAGTGCATGGCTTTGCTGAGAGTCTCCATCCCATCCCTTGCAAATACACCCAGGACAGGGCACATCAACCCAAGGAGGAACAGGCTGTACGAAAGAGTCTCTTGTTCAAGGTTGCCCCACCATTCAGTCTAGGAGATGAGAACTCGGCACCCCACGTAAGACCACAGGAGGTGTCAAAATAGAACTAGACACAAAACGGAGGCTCACTGGGGGAGCATTTTCCCAAATGACCAATAACTCACACACCCTCACAAGCTCCCACTTGAATCCACTCTTGCACTCAAAAAATTATCTTGCATCAGACTATGACTCCTATCATCCCTGGCCACAAGCCATGCTGTCTGGGGCAGATGGGGAATTGGAGTATACTGTCACCTTGAGAGAAGGAGAGGAATAATGCATGCACACACCAGATGGCATTAGACTACACCTCCCATTTGTACTGGTCTCTCTTTCTCTCTCTGGCTTTTCTTCGCAAACAAAGATTCAGGAAGGACTCATCCCGCGCTTTCTGCAAGCCCGCTGATGACTAAAAAGGCCAATCCGAGATGAACACGTCCCGTTGCAGAAAGCACAGCAGAAGGTCTCCTTGGGTGATGTTTTTGGGTTGTGATTCTTTCTGCTTTGTCGTTCTCTTCAAGACTTGTTCGGCGTGAGTTCTCAAATAAGGCTGCAGCATTGTGGATAGTGCGTCTCCATGCCTCCCGATATGAGGCCAGGGCGGACCATTGTTGGTGATCAATTTGGCCGATGACCATAATAAATACTTACTACTTTACTACATTTCCCATCATCCTCACCTACTAAGCAAGCTGGCTGGAAGCACAGGAGGTAGGGATTCCAGCAACATATGGAGGGGAGATGAAAATGGAAAACTGGGCAGATTTGGGTGCTTCCAGAAGCTGTTGGACTATAATTCCCATCCCCCCCCCCACAATTAGCTAGCTTAGTTAAGGCTCATGGGAGGCAAGCAATTCAAGGGCTATGTATCACCTTTCCCTGTTCTGGAATGTAAGGTCAACTCAACCTTTCCAACCCAAACACATCCCACATTTTCAGAGAGCACTCCTGAATGAATATAAGGAACTTAGGAATAGTGACCCATATGTGTGTGTGGGGGGCATCAGCATTTCTGAACCGGCCAGAAGGAAACTAGGGACAGTGACTCATACAGGGGGACATAGGAAGCACTCCTGAACGGAATTCAGTGACTCACACAGGGGGACAACAGGCGATTTCTTTTGAGAGCAAGTATTTCGTTCCGCCATATGCAGAAGCAAATATATATGCCAATCACATTCAGTTATGAAGCCTATAGAGACGGGCAGCAAAGAGGAGGCTATGATGCCGCTTACAGCATGGAATACTGAATTAGGAGAAAGATCTTTGCGAAACCTCCACCTGTTATTCAGCAACACAAACAGGCGTCAGTTAAACACGTTTCCTGCAGTTAAAAACATGCTTCCTGCAGTATTTCCGCCAACTGACATGCCAAGATCCTCTTTCTGGAACCAAGAGAACTAGAAACTTGTTTCTCAAAATGACAACCCACCCACCCACCCCACACATTGGGGGCTCTGTCAGATGGGAGAATTAATTGCAGAAAATAGCGCATTACTTTACTATCACAGCAGCGTACATTTGTCCCCACAATCCATTCCCAAGATGTGCCCCAATTCAAATTGGTTGTTCAGACAGGCGGTTATGTGCATTTTCACATAGTCACCCTAAAATATTCCTAATCTTTGGCATTTTGGGGTACTTCAAGGACTGCAAAAGTGAAGCCCTGTGGCTGCCGCAGCTCTAGGCCTTTGGTTTAATACAGCAGGGCTCTTCCTTATTATACCTTATGTTGAAATGCCAACTGGTACACTGAAGAGCAGTCAACATGATGATGATGATGATGATGATGGCACATCCCCAGAGTTTGTGAATATATGGAACATAGTACATAATCTGCATTTTAAGTGCTTTACATGTTAATGTCTTAAAAGAGGTGTTTAATTGGTGAACATGAGTCAGCAGTGTGATGCGGCAGCTAAAAAAGCCAATGTGATTCTAGGCTGCATCAATAGGAGTGTGGTGTCTAGATCAAGGGAAGTAATAGTGCCGCTCTATTCTGCTTTAGTCAGATGTCACCTGGAAGACTGTGTCCAGTTCTGGGCACCACAATTCAGGAAGGATATGGACAAGCTGGAACATGTCCAGAGGAGGATGACCAGGATGGTGGGAGGCAGCTTAGGGAGCTGGGTATGTTTAGCCTGGGGAAGAAAAGGTTAAGAGGGGACATGATGGCCATGTTTAAATATTTGAAGGGATGTCATACTGAGGATGGAGCAAGCTTGTTTTCAGCTGCTCCAGAGACTAGGACACGGAGCAATGGGCTCAAACTACAGGAAAAGAGATTCCACCTAAACAACTAATTAGGAAGAACATCTTGACGGTAAGAGCTGTTCGGCAGTGGAATGCACTGCCTGGGAGTCTGGTGGAGTCTCCTTCTTTGGAGGTTTTTAAGCAGAGGCTGGATGGCCATCTGTCTGGAATGCTTTGATTGTGTATTCCTGCATGGCACAATGGGGTTGGACTAGATGACCGTTGTGGTCTCTTCCAACTCTATGGTCCTGTGAATGGGATGTACACTTTAACGCTTTTTAAACTTTTGTACACTGTATGGTTTGAGATGCTCTGTTCTGAACTGTAAGCCACTTTGAGTCCTGTTTGGGAGCAAAGCGGGATATAAATCAAATAAATAAGCAGAATTTTAGAAGGAGGAGAGGAAGAACATAAGGAGGCACCAAGGTGATTCAATCAGGCACATGGAGAGAAAGAACAGGAACATCTCTTGTTTCTTTGGTCATATATTTTGGCACTTTTTCTCTGGAACAGACATGATGTTCCCTGATTCTATGACAAAGGCTTTGTCAAGATGTATTTAAATGTCTTCATTGTCCCAGCCCTGAAACACTAGGCCAGTAATGTTCGTGTTCCATCTTCCCATGAAACAAAGATTGTGGGAACACAGCTTAGGAGTGGAAAAAAACTTATTTTTTTTAAAATTAAGATATTTCTGTTTCACCTCCCAGCCTGCAAGGGCACCTGAGGTGATGAACAAACAAATGCACTTAAAACGGTACAAAGATTAAAAACATTTTCACATTAAAATGCTCACTAAAAACTTTTAAAAGCAGTCTAAAAATAGTCCTAAAATACAATTTTAAAAGCAATTAAAACACAGCAACTTTCAAACCTTGAAGGTTTGACCAGTACTGCTTTGCTTTGACTGCCCACTGGAAGCTCAAGAGAGATGGAGCCAGCCTAACTTCCTTGGGCAGGGAGTTCCACAGTTAGGGTGCTGCTACAGAGAAGACCCTGTTATGTGTCTCTCTCTCTGGCTTTTCTTTGCAAACAAGGACTCATCCTGCGCTTTCTGCAAGTGCGCTGATGACCAAAACACCACAGGCTGTTGGGACATGCACCCGAGCCTCCCCCAATGATATCAAATTTCAGGCAGGTTCAGTTATCCTAGCCCAAGCCATTTAGGGCACTGCAAGTCAAAAACTAGCACCTTGAATTGAGCTTGGAAGCAAACTGGAAGCCAATGCAGCTCTCGTAGGAGCCAGTGTAGTATAGTGGTTTGCCTACAACTCTGGAGATCAGGGTTCGAATCCCCACTTAGCCATGAAAACCCACTGGGTGACCTTGGGCAAGACACACACTCTCAGCCTCGGAAATGCCAGTGACAGGGTCGCCTTAGGGTTGCCGTAAGTTGGTCTAGAAACCATGCTTTATGAGGAGTGGCTTAGGAAGCTGGGCATGTTTAGCCTGGAGAAGAGAAGGTTGAAAAGGGAACATGATAGCCATGTTTCAATATTTGAAGGGATGTCATACTGAGGATGGGGCAAGCTTGTTTTCTGCTGCTCCAGAGACTAGGACACGGAGCAATGGGTTCAAACTACAAGAAAAGAGATTCCATCTAAAAACTAGGAAGAACTTCCTGACAGTAAGAGCTGTTTGGCAGTGGAATGCACTGCTACCTGGGAGTGTGGTGGAGTCTCTTTCTTTGGGGTGTTTTAAACAGAGGCTGGATGGCCATCTGTCAGGTGTGCTTTGATTGTGTGTTCCTGCATGGCAGGGGGTTGGACTAGATGGCCCTTGGGGTCTCTTCCAACTCTAGGATTCTAATAACAACCAGTTCTTGTAAGGCTAGTCTTATGTGTCCTTTAAAATGCACGCCAGACATCATTCTGACATCTACATTTTGCACTACATGCAGTTTCCATATATTTGAACCATCAAACTCACTTAGCAGCCAGGGGCTTGTGAATTGCTCACCATTTGTCTCCCTCGCAGGGTTGATGTGAAGACTGAAGAAAGGTGAATAGCTTGGTGAGTGGAAAGGCAGAACATAAAAGGGTAGTGAATAAAAATACACGCAGGGGGGAAATTGCTTATAATTAAGATTCAACTGAGGCATATCCATTTTTTTTTCCACAGGTTTTCAGTCTACTTCCACGCTGCTGTCGCCAAGCCCAGAGCTGGAGACTACAAATCCCAGAAACCATTCTGGGAGCTGTAGTCTAAAAAGCCACTTTCTCCAGCTCTGAGCCACACAAGCTAACCATTCTTTCCTACTGGCTGGTGGATTCTGGGAGTTGTGGTCCAAAAAGCCACTCTTCCCAATTCGAATCCAAACCCTTCGAGGAGTGTTTTAACTTTGGACAACCAAAGCAACGCTCTCCTGGCTCAGCTTTCGTGCGTGTTCCAGTTTGCCTGGCAACTTATGTTTCACGGGTTTTCTCAGGCAAGGAAATCCTTGCAGGTGGTTTTGCCAGTTCCTTCCTCCGAAATATAGCCTACCGTACTTGGTATTCCTTGGCAGTCCTTCCTGGCTTGGGGAAGATTCTTCTTTTTGGACTGCTGTTTCCCCCCCAAATTTAGCTGTGAACCTCACTATTGCCCCCTGTATCCACAGGGGATATGTTCCTGGAAAATACGGAAAACCATGTATAATAGCGAACCGCCACTGAATACGATACCATACAACTACACTGGAGGACCCAGAAAATGACTAGAGAGGACACCTCTCTAGGCATCTGGCACAACTCTATGGTCAACATCCTGTGGAAGTTGAAGAGCAGGGGCTCCCACGTACATACAGTATATTCATATAATATTATGATGTAATATACTTATGGTATTAATTTTGCTTTTAATACTTGTATGGTCCTTCCACACTACACAAATAATCCAGTTTGAGACTGGATTATTTACCATGGCTCCTTCCTATGGAATCCTGGAATTTGTAGTGTTACAAGGCCTTGAGCCTTCTCTGCCAAAGAGCGCTGGTGCCACACCAAACTACAAATCCCAGAATTCCACAAGAAGGAGCCGTGGCCAAAAACCCAGTTTCAAACTGGATTATTTGTGTAGTGTGGATGCACCTTTGCTTAATGGTGGGGGAGGAAAAAAGCAAGCCAAAGAGGAAAAACAGCATCACAAATGTCTCTCTACCTGGTTCAGTTCTCTCACCTCTTTCTGAATTTGAAGTACCCTGTTTGGAATCAAGAACCAATTTGAAGTAGCCTGTTTTGAATGAAAACCCAATTCGAAGTAGTAGACTGTTCGGAGTTCCCGGCCCCCCCCTTGCTCCCAACTTTCTGCTCTGCCCTTAAACAGGGCTGAATTCAGGCACTAAGAAGGGTTCAGGAAATCCGGAGTCAATCCAGTTTCCCCCTTTCCCCATGCAAAAACACAGGTTGCTCTAGCTGAGTCTGAGGGTGCATCCACACTACATAAATTAATCCAGTTTGAAACCGGATCATACATCATGGCTCCTGCCTATGGAATCCTGGGGCTTGCAGTTTTGGTGAGACACCAGCACTCTCTAGCAGACAAGGCTAAAGACCTTGAAAAACTACAAATCCCAAGATTCAGGAGGAAGGAGCAATGGCAAACAATCCAGTTTCAAAGTGGATTATTGGGGTAGTGTGGACTAGCCCAAAGTAGACCATTTTGAATCAAGACAAGAATTATGAGGGGCTCCTGGCACCCCCTTGGTCCCAAATTCTCACTCCCTCAGTAAACAGGGCTGAATTCAGGCACTGAGAAGAGTTCAGGAAATCCGGAGTCAATTCGGTTTCCCCCTATTCCATGCAAACCAAACCCAAAACAGGAGTCATTCTAGTCAAATCTTAATTAAGGGTGGGGGAGAAAGCAAGCAAAGGAGATTGAGGGAGAAAGCAGCCTTGCAAATGTCTCCAATGCCCGCGTCTCACTTTCTCTCACCAATTTCTGAATTCGAAGTAGACCAATTCAAATCAAGACCTAATTCGAAGTAGACCCTTTCAAAGCAAGACTAGGATTAGGAGGGGCTCTGGCCACCCCTATACTCCCAATTTCCCGCTCCACAAGTGAGCAGGGCTGAATCCAGGCACTGAGAAAAGGGTGCAGGAAATCCGGAGTCAATTCGGTTTCCCCTCTTTTCCATGCAAAAACAGGAGTCCCCCTAGTTCAGTCTTTAATGGCAGGGTGCGTTTGTGTGTGTGAAAGCAAGAAAGAGAAAAGGAAAAACAACCTTGCCAATGTACCTGGGAGGCCCTTCTCTTACCTCTTTCTGAATTCGAAGTAAACCAATTCGAAACAAAACCTAATTCGAAGTAGACCATTTCAAATCAAGACTAGGATTAGGAGGGGCTCTGGCCACCCCTATGCTCCCAATTTCCAGCTCCACAAGTAAACAGGACTGCATTCAGGCACTGAGAAAAGGGTGCAGGAAATCCGGAGTCAATTCGGTTTCCCCTCTTTTCCATGCAAAAACAGAAGTCTATTCTAGTTTAGGGGGTGGAGGAGGAGGAGGAGCGAAAGCAAGAAAAAGAGGAGGACAAACAGCCTTGCCAATGTCCCCGGTCACCCTTCTCTCACCTCTTTCTGAATCCGAAGTCACCCAATTCGGAGTCGCTCCTGGATTGCAATCCGGATCCGAAGGTGGGGTTGCGCAGGTGATTGCAGGGCGGTTGCAAGGAGTCCGAACTTCCCTGGGAAGCAAAAGCCAAGGGGAGCCAGGAGCAAACCAGGAGCAAATGCGTTTACATGGAGGGGGGAGCTGGAATCCGGATTAATGCGGAGGAGCTTGCAGAGGTTGCAGTTCCTTCCAGGGAGTCCCCATTGCGGGCAATGCAAGGGAAGCAGCCCCGCTCCCGCGCGGCTCCGGCTCTACTGGCAACCCCCCACTCCTCTCCCTCCGCCAGCCAAGGCCGGACTCTCTGCTCCGGCGCCAGCCGCGCTAATAAAAGCCCAGCCCGTCGGATCACGTGGGGTCCTTAGAAGCCACGCCCCTCCGCCCCGGAGGCCACGCCTCTTAAAGGGGACGCCAGCAAAGACATTGCCAAAGCTAGGAGGGAGGCTGCAGCTGTTTGCTTTTGCCTCAGTCTCCTGGGAAGGGCAAGTTTCTGCCCCTCCTCTCCCCTGCTGAGTGGGAACTAACCCTTTGAACTCAGTCTGCAGCAATTGAAGTTAAGGGGGCATCCACACTAGAGAAATAATCCAACTTGAAACTGGATTATTTGCCATGGTGTCTTCTTATGGGATCCTGGGATGTGTAGTTTGGTGAGGCACTGGCACTGGGGGAATCCACACATTAATAACGCATTGTTTGCATGGCGCCTTCCTATGGAATCCTGGGATGTGTAGTTTGGTGAGGCACTGGCACTGGGGGAATCCACACAACACTAATAACCCATTGTTTGCATGGCGCCTTCCTATGGAATCCTGGGATGAATAGTTTGGTGAGGCACTGACACTGGGGGAATCCACACGACACAAATAATCCATTATTTGCATGGCGCCTTCCTATGGGATCCTGGGATGTGTAGTTTGGTAAGGCACACGACACGAATAACCCATTATTTACATGGCGCCTTCCTATGGGATCCTGGGATGTGAAGTTTGGTGAGGCACTGGCACTAGGGGAATCCAAACGACACAAATAATCCATTATTTGCATGGCGCCTTCCTATGGAATCCTGGGATGTGTAGTTTGGTGAGGCACAAGCACTGGGGGAATCCACACGACACGAATAACCCATTATTTACATGGCACCTTCCTATGGGATCCTGGGATGTGTAGTTTGGTGAGGCACCGGCACTGGGTGAACCCACACAACACAAATAATCCACTTTGAAACTGAATTATTTGCCATGGCTCCTTCCTATAGAATCCTGGGATGTGTAGTTTTAGCCTTCTCTGACAAATACGGTGTGTGCCACATCAAACTACAAATCCCAGGGTTCCATAGAAAGGAGCTATGCAAATGATCCTGTTTCAACCGGGATTATTTCTCTAGTGTGGAAGCCCCTGCTTTTTTGTCAGAGAAGGCTAAAGACTTTGTAAAACTACAAATCCCAGGGTTCTGTAGGAAGGAGCCATGCAAATAATCCAGTTTCAAACTGGATTGTGTCGTGTGGATTCCACTTAAAAGGAGAAAAGTTAGGAGGAGTAGAGAGAAACGGGGACATTTTCTGAAAACTAGTACAGTAGAGCAGTGGTTCTTAAACTTTTCTTTAGCAGGGACCCCCTTTAAATATCTTTTGTTGCCGCGGACTTCCAAGACTTAACTCAAGATTTAAAATCATAATAACAATAATAACAATAATACCATGTGGTTTCTTCCAGTTCTATGATTCTATTATTCTATACCTGATAATAATAATACAATTATGCCATCCATTAAAGCAGTGGTGTCCGACCTGTGACCCGCCAGGTGTTTTAGCCAGCTGGTCCAATGGTCAGGAATTCTGGGAGCTGCAGTCCAAAACATCTGGAGGGCCACAGGTTGGACACCACTGCATTAAACCTCCCCTCAGAGGCACTGGAGTGGGAGGGAAGACTTTTCTCCTGCATTTTCCTGCAAGTTTGTGGCTGAAGCTGATTGAATGGCAATGCGCAGGCCAAGCCAGCCAGCCTTTGCCTTGGCTTCTGTCACTTAGCCACTCCATTGCAGGGAAAAAGTGGGACAAGCAGCCTTCTAGCCTTTGCGGACCCCCTGTGAGGACATTGCAGACCCCTGGGGGTCCACGGACCCCAGGTTAAGAACCACTGCAGTAGAGGATTACTCAAAACTATCCCTCCCAAATTGGGAAAGTTGAAGGGTGTGGCTTTCAGGGTATTTTAATTTTTTACTAGAACCCATTAGCTGGAAAGAAGAAGCAAAATAGTGACCAAGAAGACGGCGACTGATGCAAAATATCACACTACATTGTTATAGCGCTATTATTCCACTTTAACTGCTCGGGCTGCGTCCTGTGGAATCCTGGGATTTGCAGTTTGATGAGGGAGTTAACTCTTTGTCATACTACATTGTTATGGCACTATTATTCCAATTTCACTGCTCAGGCTGCCTCCTGTGAAATCCTGGGATTTGCAGTGTAGGGAGGGGCACATTTACATCCTCAGCCAGAGAGCCCTTAGGCATCACTAAACTACAAAGCCCAGAATTTCACAGGAGGCAGCCGTAGCAGTTAAAGTGGAATAATGGTGCTATAACATGTAGTGTGATAAAGTTAAATCCTCGAGAAATCAATGGTACTTCTTACTCATTGATTTAAAGGAGACACAAAATTGGGAAAGCGTGGCTTGGCCCAGATCCGAAGCACACGTGCACTTTAACCTGAGAGTAAACCACCTGGAAATAATGGCACTGAGTTTCTTTAAAACTGATGGAGCCACAGGATGCACCAATTGATGTTTACTCCAGAGTAAATCCTATGGCAATCAATGAAATGTTATGGGGAAACGAGATGGGGGTGTTGACGGACCAGATCCAAAAGATACAGGTACACACACTTACTCAGGGGGGGAAATCCTATGGAAATCAATAGGACTTTATTCCTCTGCTCAAAGAAGAAGCAAGACTGGGGTGGTATAGGGTTGTAGCCCCAGTGAATGCATGCACTCATGTTTAGCTGAGAGTAGATCCTATGGAACTCAATGAGACTTTGTTTATAGCGGGCCCGAGGCATGCCTACTTTGGAGTAAATACCATGGAAAAAACACTGCAAATCCCAGGGGCATCCACACAAAAACATGGCACACATAGAATTTTACTGGCTGTTCAATTCTTATGAGCAGCAATTAGGTCAGCAGGAATTAGGAATCGCGCCTGCGCAAAGGCGTGGGCTGCAATCCTTTGCACTGTGGAAGTGAGGCCTCTGGAATTCGGTACGACATTACTTACAGTTCAATTGAGAATCACTGCACTCTATGGATGCTATTCATTGGGTCCAGACTTAGGGTGCATCTACACTGCACAGATAATGCGGTTTGACACCACTTTAACTGCCATGGCCACATCCTACAGAATCCTGGGATTTGTAGTTTGGTGAGGCACCAGCACTCTTTGGCAGAGAAGGCCTTGTAAAACTACAAATCCCAGGTTTCCATAGGATGGAGCTACAGCGCTTTTGCCGCAGTGTTCGTCTTAACGGTTCTTTGGTAAAATCACTGATATGCAAAGCTATCTGTGTTTATAGTTCACACTCAGCCATGCCTGCGAATCAAGATGGTGGCCGTGAGTGAATTACTCATGTTGTTATTTTCCACAAGTTGTCGTTGCTGCACAGTATTTTTTAAAAACTGTAAATCAAAGGTGCGCAGGTGTGACCTTCTACTTCAAAAATCTGTTAGGTTGCCTCAGTGCAGCAAAAAACCACACAAGTGATAACGCAAAACTCCAAAATGGCACTCTCGGTTATGGTCCCCTAAGACTTAACTCAAGATTTAAAACCCGAATAACAACAACAATAATACCTAATAATAATAATAATACTACAATTACACCATCAATTAAACCTTCCTTCAGAGACACTAGAGGGGGAGGGAAGACTTTTCGCCTGTTTCTTCCTGCAAGGTTGTGGCTGGAGTGGATTGAATGGCAATGCGCAAGCCAAGCCAGCCAGCTTTTGCCTTGGCTCCAGTCACTGGCCACTCCACTGAATGGAAGATGTGGGCCAAGCAGCCTTCAAGCCTTTGTGGACCCCCTGTGAGGACACTGCGGACTCCTGGGGGTCCCTGGACCACAAGTTAAGAGCCACTGGTCTAGACAACCCTTAAATTGATGACAAAGGGGCAAAGTGGGATTAGGAGAAAGAAACTGGGACACTTTAAAAGCAGCCGAAAAACTGGGAAGACAGAAGATTAATGGGGACGGTCCCAAATCTGGACAGTTGAAAGGTATGAAGAGAAGTCACATCACGCTCCCGACAACTGGACCGTCTCAACAGTCTGGCTGCAGGTCTTTGAGCCATCTGAAGTTACAAAACACGCCTTGAAGGCAGCCGCACGTCAAACGCGTTACCGTAATCCAAACCTTTGCATCAGAAGTGGCTTCTTCCTATCAGCCTCAGACGTTCTTTTCTTTCCATTCCTGCAGAGAAAAATATCTTCCCTGCCTTATCTCTTGGGATTAAACAGAGGTTGCTCTGGCTGTTCTGTTCTAAAGGAAGAGCAAGATTGCTCTGTAGCGTTCTCAAAATAACCTTTCACAGAGAAACGTGTTATTCTGCCATCCTTCTTGGGTGTAGCTTTGCTTGAGAGAGGGGTCGGTGTGTGTCACTGTGACCCTGTGGGTCACAAACACTTCGCTCAAGCTGTTCAGGGCAGAGATAAAATTATATATATATATATACACACACACACACACACACACACACACACACTGAAACATGCATGGGGAGGAAGGATGGAAGAGTCACTGAATATAAGAAAACCAATTCATTCATCTATATGAGTAGAACATAGATAGATAGATAGATAGATAGGGTCACCTATCGCCACCACCTGCGACTCCTCGAGCGCTTTCATCAGCGCTGTCTACGCACAATCCTAAATATACACTGGACTGACTATGTGACGACTGTTGCTGTCCTTGAGCAAGCAGGGATCACCAGCATTGAGGCCATGATATTGAGAATGCAGCTGCGCTGGGCGGGGCACGTTTCTAGGATGGAGGACCATCGCCTCCCAAAAATACTACTCTACGGTGAACTCACCACGGGTCAGCGTAAGAGGGGCGCTCCAAAAAAGCGATACAAAGACTCCCTGAAACAACATCTCAGGCTCGGCCAATTGATCACCAACAGTGGTCCGCCCTGGCCTCACATCAGGAGACATGGAGACGCACTATCCACAATGCTGCAGCCTTATTTGAGAACTCACGCCAAACAAGTCTTGAAGAGAAACGACACCGCAGAAAGAATCACAACCCAAAAACACCACCCAAGGAGACCTTCTGCTGTGCTTTTTGCAACCGGACTTGTTTATCTCGGATTGGCCTTTTTAGTCATCAGCGCACTTGCAGAAAGCGCGGGATTAGTCCTTCCTGAATTTTCGTTTGCGAAGAAAAGCCAGAGAGATAGATAGATAGGATAGACACACACACACAGATAGCAGGGATGGGAAACTAGGGTCCATCCACACTACACAATTATCACAGTTTCATACCACTTTAACAGCCATGGAGTCCTGGGGTTTTAATTTGGGCAGGTGTTTAGCATCCTCTGCTAGACAGTTCTAACAACCTCCCTTGAACTACAATTGCCAAAGTACTCTGAGAAGCGTTAAGAGTTAAATCAAGGTATCTATAGAGCCATAGTTCATGACAGAGCAGGCTATAGCTCTCTACCAGGAAATTTTAAGCACCTCGCCAAACTACACATTCCAGGATTCTAGGGGATGGTGCCATAACTGTTAAAATGACATTGGACTGGTATAACTGTGTGGATGATCTTGTAGTTGAATCGGACCAACGGTCCAACAACACCATCCTTTTCTGGTTCCCTGAGCTTTTGCTTAGCTCCTGGCACGAAGATTTGCAAGCAAAACTCGCTGGCTTTTGGGATCTCACCCCCTTTTGCTTTTGGCCCCAACCAACACCGGACTACCTGTCCCAACTTATCTGAACTGAACTCCACCCTCTCCCCATAGATTCCTTCTGGAACAAGGAGTCCCAGAACACACAGACCTCTTAAAACACTTTACTTAAAATGCAAGTATGAAAATCTTTATTTTTTTTTAAATGTACATTTATAAAAATAACTCAAAACATTCATTTCCAGTGTGTTCACTAAAAATAAGACATGATCAAAACATGCACCACCAATCCATCTGAGTCAACAATACGAACGATATTTTCCTTTTATATAAAAATATCAGTAGTAGAATTTGGACCACCAGCCACAGGAAAAAAAGGAGCATTTCTCCAAACGGCTATAGATTGGGGTAGTATTGATTTAAGGCACATCTTTTGGATTCTGGCAGTAGTTTCTGTAAGAACTACAAAGAGGAAACCCAAAGCATCCTTCTTCAGGGGAGATTACCTGTGAGTTTCTCTGCATGAGCTCCTTTTTCTTGAAGTAGGGGAAAAAAACCCAAGTTTCCACCATAGGGCGGGAGACACAGATTTCTGCCATACCTCTATAGCAGAGCCAATTTGCAGAAACATGTTGAATTGCTCTTCTTCTTCTTTTTTGGTGTAGGGACAGATCCCTATTCTTTCCATGCTATTTCTTTCTCTGGTACCAAAGTTTCTGTTAAAGAATTAAAACCCAGAACACATCTACTTTGTTAACTGAGGCATACCTGTATCGGAAGACTTATACCTACGCTCTGGCCCCGCTCTTACTGATCTCACCAAGGATGCTCTGGTCAGTTTCCAAGGCGGTGGGGGTGCTATGCATCATATTTTGAAGATATCACAGTTATTTTGAAAACCACTCTGGGTTTAAGCTGCCATGAAAGCGCAGATAAAAAATTTGGGTACCAGAAGTTGGCCAGAGTCTGGGCAATGGCACCCTCCCGTGGCAGGTTCTAGCTTTGCAATTTCTCTTAATAATAATAATAATAACATTTATTTATACCCTGCCCCTCTGCTAAATACAATTGGGGCGGCTTACAAAAATTAAAATACAAATGCAGATTAAAATCCCTAAAGTCCACCCACCCACACCCTCCTCCACTGGCTTCCTTCATCATGAGAAATGCACCAAGGGCTTCTCATTCTAATGGTCCCCATCCGCTTAGCTCCTTGTTGTCTGATCATGGTTAAAAATCCTGCTCCCTTTGGGAAGAGTTCCATGAAATGTCCTTCCAAGCTGACAGGGTCGGTTTAAGGGCCTTGCAGCACCTGCAGCCGCAGGGCCCCCCGTCATTGTGGGAGCCCCTCCGTAGTAACCCTCCTCCTGCAAAAACATTATTAGCAATAATCTCAATATCCTGTATTGTGAGTAGGTTAGGTTAGGTTACATTGACCTGAGATAAACATATGGGGCCCCCCAAATAAAGCATTGCAGGGCCCCCCAAAATTCCTTAAACTGGTCCTGCAAGCTGACCCCATAAAAGTTTTGGGATGGTCGGGACATTAACACTCTTCCTCAAAAGGAGTGGATGATGTGAAACAAGATCTCAGAAGCTTGCTTGAGTTCGCTTGCTGCTTGGTGGAAAATAAGGGCATACATTGGCATGTCTGCTCAATTTGCATCGTTGATGTTGAATAAGGGCTGCCCATAGAAAGTTACTGTGGTCTTGCTGGCTAGGAAATGCTGGGAATTGTGGTCCAAGAAGGAACTTTTCCAACTTATAGTTATTTGCTGATTTTCCCTCCCCTCCCAGTGCAGAATGTATGTATGTGTCCATAACACATTCACACACAACAGGTGCTCCTCTGAGTGTTTTTCAACTGTAGATCCCATGATTCCTGACTACTGATACTGACTGGGGCTGATGGGACCTGGAGGCTAAGAACATTGGCAAGCCTATCCCTGACACACACACATACCTCCACAAGGTTGAAGACCTGGGGACAGTCAGAATGGGATAAAACAATAGATTTTGCAAAATTTTCCTCAAAAGATCTATTTTTAAAAAGACAACTTATCCAAAGAGGATGTAAGGCAAGAGTGTTGCAAACCTTTGGCTTCCCAGATGTTTTGGATTTTACTGCTCCGCTGACGATCATGGATAATGGGAGTTATAGTCCAACACGCCTGGAGGGCAAAAGCTTCCTTATCCCAGATGTAGAGCCTTCCTGTGAGGTAGGTTATTTTATAATCCTTTTCCCTTCCTGTGAGGGGAAACTGAGGCACACAGCGGTGAAGTGACTTGACCACAGCAAAAGGAGGTACTGAGAAATATTTGTCGGTGCTCACGCCCCTCACTCACAAATTCCCAAGTCTGTCGTTAACCAGCAGCACTCACTGCCACAGGAAATTGTAATGGTCACCAGCTTAGATGGCCCAGTAATAATAATAATAATAATAATAATAATAATAATGATTAGGCTCTCGGTGGGCAACTAGCAGCCCTCCAAAATCTTCTGGACTGCAACTCCCATCAGCCCTGGCCAGCACAGCCAGTGGTGAAGGATGATGGGAACAGCAGTCTAACAACAGCTGAACGGCCCCAAGATGCTTCCTACTGGATTAGTGGGGACGGATAGGTTAAGTAAAGACCCACCAGCCATGATGGCTACATGGAACCTCCATGTGCAAAGGCAGTGTACCTTTAGGAACAAATGACAACGGGTGTCACAACTTTCAGGCCCTGTCTGTAGAACCCTTTGGTGATTTCTAGTTGAGGGTAGAATGTTATGACTACATGTACCTTCAGAGGATTCAATAAGGAGAAACAAGAACCACAGGCTTTTTTTTTTTGTCAGTAACAGCTGGTAGATCTGAGATGGGAATCAAGTGGCCTTTCAGATCTTGCTGGACTGCAACTCCCATCAGACCTAACCCACATAGCCAATGAGGAGAAATGCTGGGGGTTGCAGTTCAGCCAACATATGGCAGGATGCCCGATTCCCACCCCTGCAGTAAATCTTCAAACCACCTGGCTGAGAAAAAAATATTATCTGTCTAACAGAAGCAATTATGGCTACTGCCAGAGTTTCTGCCAGCAAAGGCGGATGGACGAAGAAGAGGTGGAAGCCACGCGAATGAAGGATCATCCCAGCAAAGCTTCATAGTCCACATACCAGGCTATCTGGCCAGAGGTGGGGTTAACCCCAGAAATCGGCCACTTCTTGGGTTCGTTCCCGGCCCTGCTGACCACAGTCACAATGTCGTGTTTGCCCTTGCCCATCACCAAGACCCACACCTGCTTGGCCTTGTTGATGAGCGGCAGGGCGAAAGTCATGCGCTGGTGAGGCTTGATGGGGCTCTCGGTGAACACCACCTCCCGTTCCCCCTCCAGGCCGACCAACGAGTGTGGGAAGAGGGAAGCCGTGTGGCCGTCCGCCCCCACTCCCAGCAGCACCAAGTCGAAGCTGGCGTTGGCCACCAGGGCAGCGATCTCGTTGGCGTACAGCTCCGGGCCTTTGTCCTCCTCCACGCAGAGCCTCCGGTTGAGGTGTACCGGCATGGGGTGGACGTTGAAGTAGGGCACCCGGACGTGGCGGATCAGGTTCTCGTGCAAATTGCCAAAATTGGACTCCGGGTCAGCCAGGGGGACGCAACGCTCATCCACCAGCCAGAGGTGAGTGTGGCGCCAGGGGAAGCCATAGTGATGCAGCGCCAGTTGTTTGAAGAGGGCCAGGGGGCTCGATCCCCCAGAGAGGGCCAAGTGGAACTCCCCGGACCTCTTGATGGCGCTCGCGGCCACCGTTTCAATGTCCGATGCTAGCCGGGTGATCAGTTCCTCTGACCAGGCGGTAATCAGTTGGCTCTGCCGGAATCTGGACTGGATCGTCTTGTATTTGTCCGGCGTGTGTCCATCCCTGGCGTCCATCACCTCGAGGGGCTCCTTTACCACAAAGGACACTTCTCCCCCAACTATCTCAAAATCCAGGAGGTGCCGGTTTTCCTGGCCCCCAGGGTACACGCGAGGGACCTCGTTCACCCAGCTAGTCAGCAAAGGAGTCCAAAACCCCCAAGAGGACATGAGGTTTTCGGTGGTGATAAAGGATTCCTTCTTCCCGTGATAAATACGAGAGATCAGGATCGCGTAGGCGTCTCTTTCTGCCACGGGGACATAGATGTAGTAATCAGAGAGAGGCTGTCCAAAGAGATGGGCCTTTGGGTGGTCGAGAAGTTCCTTCCAGCTGCCTTCCGGCATTGTGGGTTTGAAAAGGTTGCGGCTCACGAGAACGGCGGGAGAATTCAACTCCCCATGCCCGATATAGAAGATGAGCTGCTTGGGTTTGCATCGGCTGCCTTCGGCATCCCAGGCGGTTTCGTGCTGGACGCAGTAGGCCCGGTTCTTGAACAAGACCCGGACGTAGCTGACCCGTTCATCTAGGACTTTGCCAGAGGTGAGGATGAAGGGCACCCCTTCCCAGCGAAGGCTGTCCAGTTGAACCAGCACACCTGAAAACATACAAAGGATGTAGAAAATAACCCTCATGGAATTTGCTGGGAATACGACCTGTCTAAATGGGATCCTGTATTCAATCCACTATATTTGGAAGGAAGGGGGTCCAAAATGGCAAAAACACCACAAGAAAAGCCTTCACAGCTTTTCCCGTAGTTTTTTTAAAAACAGCGAAGGGGTTGCACATTTCCCCTCGTTGGGACAAGCGATTTGAGATAAATTGTTTTTGCATAGGAGAGGAAGCACAAAGCTGACTGGCTGAGCAAGTGTGGGGGGCGGGGCTTCCTAACAGGGCAAGGGCCCGCTGCTGCCATGTTGGCGTTTCGCCTTAGCGAGCGATCGCTAAGGTGATAAAACAGGATGTGTGGGGGGGATTGTTTTGGGGGTTTTTTTGCTTTCTTGTTAAATCAAAAAATTGCTCTAGTACACCACAGACACCGGGAGTTCTTTTTTTAAAAAAAAGTCCACTGGGGCAATCTGAAGTAAGTACAAACGGGAGTAAATTACTTGTGGCTGCCATCTTGCAGGTGAACCTTCTGGGGGCAAAAACGTTAAGGTAAGTCGATGCTGCTGAAAAATGCCCTTACTGTGAAGCATTCCGTTTTTCTGTTTTTATTTTGTATAGACATGTCCTTAGAAGTGCTACTAGACTGCATTTTTTATCTTCCCCTCCCTTTCTCCTTTTAAAGACATTTTTCGAGTAATAGCTGTGCGTCCAGATGGACTCTCAGTCCTGGCTTTTAGACACCTAATGGGGACAAATGGACACGTACAACTTAATCAGTGAACTGTGTGATTCCCACCCCTGTTTCAATGCCTTCAGCAAGTCAACTGCAAACCAAAAATAAAAATAATCCCCAAATAGATGTCTTTTGCAATCCCAGATCCAATTTTATCCAATTTTTCTAAGCTTTCGATAAGAGTTCTTGGGATCTTTCTTCTTTTTAATCCAAGTATTTTCTAGTGATGGGCAGGGTAATAGAAACAGCTAAGATACTGATGTACAATGTACAGTTGTCCCTTCACATTCGCTGGGGTTTGGTTCCAGGGCCCCGCCGTGAATCCATGACTACTCAAGTCTCATTATATGCAATGGCATAGCAAAATGGTGTCCCTTATATAAGATGGCAAAATCAAGGTTTGCTTTTTGGATTATTATTTTTTAAAGAATATTTTCAAGCCGTGAATACTTAAAACCGTGAATGCCAAATCTGTGAATGTGGAGGGACAACTGTATTTGCAGCTCTGTATTCACATCCACTTTTTTTAAAAAAAAAATCACTTTCAGCACCATCTGAATGTCAGGACTGAATGTAATGGAGAAGCTTCTACTCTTGAACCTCGAGTCTATGAAAGATTATGGTAGAAATGTCTTTTTTTTCTCCAAAGATGCCAAAGCACTTTATGAAATAAATGGGTATATCTGCAAGGCCACAAGATGTGTCACAGCACTACGAAAACAAAGTGGCCTGGCCTTACCTCATATTCTCCAATGTTTCACAAATGAAAACTGGGAGCAACCGTCTTACTCAGCAAAACAACCTGTGACAACATAGCCTCCAACTTTTCATAGAAGAAAACCAGGACACGCAAAATCTAAGGTCCTGTCTAAATGGTCAAAATAATACTCATAGAATACGCTGGGAAATCCATCTGTCTTAATGGGAATCCGCATTGATGCGTCATATTCAGAAAGGGGGCAGCAAAAACTGCAAAAACTACACCTAGCGAGCCTTTGCAGATTTTCTCAAGAGTTTTAAAAAGCTCCGTAGGGGATGCACATTCCTACTCATTAAGACCGTTGGATTCGCATCACTGTGCTTTTCCAAAAGAGAAGGAGTGCAAGCTGATTAGCCGGACGAGCACAGGGGTGAGGTGGGGCTTGCAAACAGGGCTGGATGGCGCTAAGGTGATAAAAAGGCAATTTTTATTATCTTTCTCTCTCTCTTTTTTTGTAAATGTGAAATATTGCTTGTGCGCACCATGGTAAACATTAATTATTTTAAAAAAAGTTTGGTGGCAGCAGATTGAAAAACACGAGTAATTCACTCGCAGCCGCCATCTTGGCTAGAGGGCTTGCAAAGTTTATGAGCACTGTAAAATCATTAAGACAGTTTGCAACTGCTGCAAATTGCTATTGTTGTGGAGCAGTCCGTTTTCCCGCTCTCATATAAATGACCCCTAAGTGTTGTCAAGATGGTAAAAGCAATTAATGAGGTAGAGCAAAGAAGCTAGGAGAAACTGCAGCAGTTTCCTTCTGCCTTATCCTACTGGGAACAGCAAGATTCTGCCCCTCTTCTCTTCTCTGTCCCTGTTAATTGAACTCAGTTTGCAACAACTATTAAGTAAGCTGAGGACAAAGTGGCAAAAGCGGAAGGAGGAGAGAGAAACTGGGACATTTCAAAAGCAGCTGAAAATGTGGGAAGGTAGAGGATTCATTTCGTACTTTCCTTGCCAGACCTCCAAAATGTGGGAGGTCTGAAAGCCATTACGCCCTATGAGAAACGGCTTAGGGAGCTGGGTATGTTTAGCCTGGAGAAGAGACGGTTGAGAGGTGACATGATAGCCATGTTTAAATATTTGAAGGGAAGCCATATTGAGCGTGGAGCAAGCTTGTTTTCTGCGGCTCCAGAGACTAGGACATGGAGCAATGGGTTCAAACTACAGGAAAAGAGATTCCACCTAAACATTAGGAAGAACTTCTTGACAGTAAGAGCTGTTTGGAAGTGGAATACACTGCCTTGTAGTGTGGTGGCGTCTCCTTCTTCGGAGGATTTTAAACAGAAGATGAATGGCCATCTGTTGGGAATTATTTGAGTGTGTACTCCTGTGTGGCAGGGGGTTGGACTAGATGGCCCTTGTGGTCCTTTCCAACTCTATGATTCTATGAAATATATTACCTGCAAAGGTGGGAGTCCTGCTGAAGTACTCCTGCCCTTTCTGAAGTTCCTCCCTCACATGGCTGCTATATGCTTCATATTGGCCCATCACAGCACTGTTCTTCTCCAGGCCCTGTAGCGATGCAAACGTCTGAAGCTTGCTCCGGAGAACATCCTCAGAATTGCTCAAGTTTGCTGGCAACTCCATGGCAAGAAAGATTAAGATCTCGGTGAGGTGGTTCTGGAGAACGTCACGGATCACCCCATACTCTTCATAGAAGCTGGTGCGATCTGTGGGCCAAATTATGGGGAAGGAGGGAAAGAAAAATGAAGCCGACAAATCCAATTGGTGAGATAAATTAGGCAGCTGGGTAGGGGGTTCAGGGAGCCGTGGACCCCATTTTAACAATGGGTGTTATTTATGACCAGTAGTTTAAGGGTTGAACTAGGATTCTAGGAGGCAGGATTCAAATTCCTGCTCAGCCACGGAAACCCACTAGGTAATCTTGGGCAAGTCGCACTCTCTCAGCCTCAGAGGAAGACAAAAGCAAATGCATGTGGGCATGAAAAACCTAGCATGGGATCATCAAATGTCAGAGTTGACTTGAAGGCACGTAACAAAGCAACAGAGTCAATATGGTGTAGTAGTCTGAGTGCTGGACCCGGCATTACAGCAGGACCCCCATATCCACTGATACGTTATCCACTGATTCAATTATCCATGGGACACAAAACAGCATACCTACCATAGAGTCTTCCTAGAAAACATGTCCTCTCTAGCCATCTTCTAGGTCCTCCAAGGCAAGTCTATGGTATTTTAAACTGGAAGTCCCATTATTTTCAATGGTGTTCGCTATCATCCACAGTTTGCGGTATCCATGGCCCCTTCCAGAACCAATCCCCAGCATATGCGGGGGTCCTATTGTACACTGTTATAGCACTATTATTCCATTTCACTGCTACGGCTTCCTCCTGAGGAATCCTGGGGTTTGTAGTTTATGCCTGAGGATGCTAAATGCCTCTCCCTAAACTGAAAATCCCAGGATTCCACAGGAGGCAGCCATAGCAGTTAAAGTGGAATAATAGTGCTAGAACAGTGCAGTGCGATATGGACTTGATAGGACTACAGGAGACGAGGGTTTGAATCCCCGTTCAGCCCTTCCTCCCAAGAAACTCCTACGACAGGGATGCAATAAATCAGACCTGAAGTCACTGAACAATAACAAAGGAGTGTTCTGGTGAATTTTGAAATGCAGCCGCCCATCATGACAGTGCCCAGAGTGGCAGCACCAAGGAGAGTCCAAAAGTGATCTATGTATTAAAAAAAATCTTGCAGTTTTCATCTCCATCAGGAGCAGGTCTTTTGCAAAGCTAATGGGTCTTGCTGGCTTAAAACTAAGCCACCTCTCAAAATAGGCTGGATGACGACAGGCAGAATTCCTAACAATGTGTTGCAGTCCAGTTACTGTGGGGAATAGAGTTGACCCCCGAGGGAACAAAGGAGTCCAAAAGGGTGTGGCAGATGAGGGGGTCTCCACTGCAGGGATACTAATTAGCCTTTTAAATATTTGTTTATTTCTTTATTTGGTAGCAGCTTTCCACTTCTCCTGCACTGTTTAACATTAAAAACAAATAAAAATCTGGGGACTTCCAACCTCTTCAAGTGCTAAGGGTTCTACCCTCCTAACTCTGACAGTCGTTGAGGGCTTATTTTAATACCCTAAAGGCACCAGATCCCATTTGATCTTGGAAACTAAGCTGGGTCAGCCCTGGTGAGTACTTGAATGGGAGGCCGCCAATGAATCCCAGGTGCTGTAGGCTTTGTTTCAGAGCAAGGAAGGAACTGGCAGAACCACCTCCAAGGATTTCTTGCCTAAGAAATCCCTACGAAATTCATAAGGCCACCACCATAGGTATAGGAAAAGGTGCCTTTTTTGGACTGGATTCTGGGAATGGCAGTCCAAAAAGAAGAACCTTCCCCAAGCCCAGAAGGGCTGCCAAGGAATCCCAGGGGCTGTTGGCTCTATTTCAGAGGAAAGAACTGGCAAACCCACCTCTGATGATTCCTTGCCTAAGAAAACCTTATAAAATTCATGGGGCCGCCCGTACACACACAGGACCCCAGGAGCAGCTGGAAATTGGCCCTTAGACACCCCACAGTTCCCTACCTCTTGTTTTAAGAGGCACATTGTGGATTTTAATGGGATAATCTGAAGGGTGGGGGAAAGAACAGAGAGAGTGATCGATGGTTGTGTTTCGTGTGTATTATCCGCTTCTTTGCAGGGCCGGACTTCCTTTAAAAGACGTTTACTACACTTTCCGTAAGCAAATCTTACAACAAAATAAATAAGTATCACAATAAAGAACACGCTAAAGCTGTGCTCAAGTTCCTGGCCATCGCAATGGCCTCTCAATTCCAGACACAAACAGAAAGGTCAGTTAATGTCCATTTGTCCAAACAGCAGGACGCATTCAGGGCCCCCCAAATCGGAAAGGTCAGTTAATGTCCATTTGTCCAAACAGCAGGATGCATTCAGGGTCCCCCAAATCACCCCTCCGCAAGTGCAAGCTCTTCAGAGGAAGAGCAGAGTGGAAAAGAAATTAAAGAAAAGAGGGTTTAAAAATTTTAAGAATCTCAGCACCGGCCACTAGCGAGAGGTCCCTCCGCTGATCATTTGCTGCAGTGCCCTTGAGTGGGATAGGAAAGGTGAATTCTTGCTACCAAAGTTTCCTCCTGCCCCTTAAACTTCTGGGGTTATCAAAGATTGGGGGAGGATATAGGAAGGGAAAATAAGAAAGACAATTCATCTCTGGGAACCCCTAATTTTCTTTTCACGTGATCATTGCAGAGATGCCACTGGCTCTCTTCTTCTTCCCTCCTTGGCTCGTAAAAAACTTTGGAACGAGGAAAGTCCATCTCTGCCAAATTCATGGCCAGCGCATTAATATAATCAATGCTGCACATTCTTTGGCACGGAGGCCAGCGATGCTGGCACGGTTTGGGGGGAGCCAATGAACGGCTGTCATTGGAGGCAGCGAGGAGAAAGAGAAGGGAGAAGGCAGGATTGGACACTCAATCCCCTTTTTTCTTCTTCTAGCTGTCACCTTTTCTCCCCAGGAGAGGAGAAAAGAAACTTGGCATGGCCAAGAAAATCATCGTCATTAAAAAAAAAAATGAAGCTACTCAAAGCCTTTAATAAAGCAATGGCTCATTGGCACAGCCTGCAGGGAGATACATCATGGGGTTTGCAGGAAGGGAGAGTGCCCTACCATCGTCTCCGGGACTCACACGGGCGGCAGGTGCAGCTGGCGCTGCAGAAGAGATGCAGCAAGACTGCAGGCGCATTACGAAGAACAGTGGTGTCCTTGAGTTCACGGCGCAGCGAGGCCCCAGCTGGTCCTGACGGGCTGGAAACCGCGGGTGAGGAGAAGAAGACATTTCCTACGGTACAGGAGACTCGGCAGTCTCTCCCTCCCCGCTATAAAGGCAGAAGCCAGGGGGATGGGTCGCCCTATGAAACTACGGGATTGTCTAAAAGGTGAAAAAAACTCCTTCCGGAATTTGAGGAGAAGACAGCTTGTCTTAATGGGATCCTGCATCATTACGCCATATTCGGAAGGAGGAGGGGCCAAAAACGTCCAAAAACTCCAAGGGAAAAGCCTTCATGACTTTTCTCGGATTTTTAAAAAAACAGCAAGGGGAAAGCGCATTCCTGCGCATCGGGAAAAGCAATTCGCTTTGAATCGCTTTCCCGTACAAGCAGAAGTGCAAAGCTGATTGGCCAGATGAGCACAGGGGGCGGGGTTTGCTAACAAGGCAAGCGCTCAGCACTGCCATGTTGGATTTTTGCCTTAGCGAGCAACACGAGGTGTTGTTTTTTTCTTTTTTATTGCAAAGGCAAAATATCTCTCCAGTGCACAGTGGGAATAGTTTGTTTTTTTAAAAAGTTAGGCGGTAGTAGATTATGGTAGGTAAAAATGCAAGTAATTCACTTGCAGCCACCATCTTGACTGGCAGGCATCTGAACCTTTGGGGGGCAAAAAAACCCCAAAACATTAAGACAAGGTGAAGCTGATGTGAAATGCCATTACTGTGTGGCATTCCATCTTTTTTGGGCTCGGACAGACAAGCCCTGGAAGTGTGCAGAAACAAAGAAAAATGCTTTATACCAAGTCAGTCCATTGATCTGTTCAGCTTAAACATGTGAAGACTCAGGGTGAAAAAAGAGGAAAAATTCAGAAAACCTTCCCCACAACTCATTTAACCCTGGAAAAATGGGGGGAAATGGATTGCGAGATATTTTTAAGACAAGATGTTCACCTCTTTGTTCTGCTTCTTGCTGGGTGTCTTCAAGTCATCTCTGACTTATGGTGAAAAGACAAAACTACCCCAAGGTTTTCTTGGCTAGATTTCTTCAGAAGGGGTTTTCCATGGCCTTCCTCTGAGGCTGAGAGAGTGGGGCTGGTGCAAGGTCCCTCAATAGGTTTCCATGGTCAAGCGAGGATTCGAACCCTGATCTAGCAGAGTCCTAGTCCAACATCCAGAACACTACACCACAGTGGCTCTTGTTCACCTATTGGCTGCCCCCAAATCATTTTTAAAAGCTGGGTAAGAGGAAGGAGAGTTTGTGGTCCGTGAGGCTGAGGGGAAAGCTATTCTCCCTTTGTGTGCGATTTGGGTGTGTGAGAGCTGGAGCCCTTTCGCACTACATAATGATAGTGCTATGATTCTACTTTAACTGCCATGGTTCCATCCTATGATTCTGGGATTTTCAGTTTAGGGGAGGGGAAGTTAGAATTCTCAGCCAGAGCACGCTAGTGATACACTAAACTACAAATCCCAAAATTCCATAGACTGCAACCACGGCAATTAAAGTGGAATCATACGGCTATAATGGTGTAGTGTGAAAGGGCCCCTCCCTCAGAAAAAAGGAAACCTAGGTTCTAGTTCTGCGACACCCATAACACCAGTACCAATTTTACTTATGGCAACATGGAGTCTCTTGAGCTTTGAACATGATATTGGAAGCCAAGTCTTCGCTTAGACCAGTGATGGGGGAAATAGGACCAGAAGGTGTTGGATTGCAACTCCCTTCACCCTGTTGTCAAGGGTTGTTGGGAGATGCAGTCTTGAACATCCAGAGTGCCTCGTGTTGACCAGCCCTGCCTTGTAGACCTCACTCCACACCTGCAAGGTCTCCTTTGCACCTTGGTTTGCCAAACTCTTCCTCCACCAAGACCCCACCTACTTTTCACATCCACCGTCTCCTTCAAGACAATCTCGACTCTTTCCACGTGGTGCCTGTTCCAGATCGGGTCCAAATGTTTTCGGTTCTGGTCCCGGAATGGTAAGATGTGGGCCACAGCCTTTTTCGGGAGAGGGGGAAGAAAAGAGAAGAGAGCAAAATGAATCAAAACACACATTATCTCAAGATCAGCACTTCATGCCCCTGGTTTGACTGAAAAGGAAATTACAGCATCAACCACCGAGGGTTCACGCAATCAATTTGCACAAAATCAAGAAAGCACAAGTAGGAGGTGGTCACATTGAGTCTGTACTATGGTTGCCAGAGTGAAAACCGGAGGGGCCTCTTTTGCCTACAATGGTTGTGCAGAATAGCTGGGTATGTTTAGCCTGGAGAAGAGACGGTTAAGAGGTGACATGACAGCCACATTTAAATATTGGAAGGGATGTCATACTGAGGATGGAGCAAGCTTGTTTTCTGCTGCTCCAGAGACTAGGACACGGAGCAATGGACTCAAATGACAGAAAAAGAACCCTGGGTGCTGTAGGCTCTATTTCAGAGGAAGGAACTGGCAAAACCACCTCTGTGTCTTCCTTGCCAAAGAAAACCCCTATGAAATTCGTAAGGTTGCCATAAGTCGACAGCTGACTTGAAGGCATAGACACACACACCAAACTACAGTTGCTCACAGCTTTTCACTCAAACACATACACACATGGAGAGAACATATTGTCCTGGGTGGAAACGTAAGAGAGAAATCTTATCTAAAAGGAGGCTATTCCCACACCAAGGGGAAATGGGGGGATTATTCCCTCTCATTTATTTAGGAAGAAGGAGCATTTAACACCAGAGGCATTAAGGCAAACCTCCTCCGAACAAATCTTGCCAAGAAAACCCTATGATCGGTTCACCTTGGGGTCACCGTAAGTCAGAAATGGCCTGAAGGCATACAACACCACCAACTAATGTCACCTGCTTGCTTCTAGCCACGATATGGGTACAGAGCAGAGCAGAGGGTGAGCCCTGGCACTACAATGACTGGGAAGGAAGGAGGAAGCCAAATAAATAAATATATAGACTTCTGGAGAGTCTTTGCAAGTTGCAGGAAGAAATCAATTAATCCTTGGAAACTGTAGCAAGCTGGTGCTCTCCTAAGTGGGCTGGAGATTTGTACATAGTCCTTTCCTCTTGTCTTGAGCTGAGGCCCCAAAACTGGAGAATTCGTACCCTTGTCCCCTGCCCAGAGATGACCCACAATAACTGGAGACTCAAGGCCAGGCCCAGAGATCTGGCAACTCTAGTTACATGGGCAGGGATCATGGGAAAAGACAGAGCCACACACACATATGTTAACCAGGCAAACTTTCATATTACACATTTATAGTATTATCATTCTTTCATTATCATTCACTTTCATGGTATAGTTCCATCCTAAGGAATCCTGGGATTTGCAGTTTAGGGAGGGGAATTTAGAATTCTTAGCCAGTTCCTCCCCTGGCCCGCCACTTCCCTGGAAGTAAAAATCCAATAAAAACCAAATGAAATAACTTTATGCAGAAAGGCATGTATAAAGTTTACTGCCTTTCTGTGAAACAACATTTTTAAACAAAGATCAGTGTGTTAATTTTTGCATTCATTGCAGAAATCGCTCAAAAGGGGTTTCTTTTTTCCAATAACACAAAGCCGTTCAAGTGAAATACTTGATCAGGAAAGGAAAACACATTTCAATAAGTGGATCATGCAATATATCCAAAGCTCTTATTGAAATTAGTTTTATAGGAACACTTGTAAAGATTAGAATGGCTGTAAATACTTGGAAATTGTTTTTATTGGACGACTTGTAAGGACCTTTAAGATGCCACAATTCAAAGAAATTCAAATGCCAATGGAGGACATAAAAGGCCGTGGGTCCTCGTGCAAAATGTGCTTTACCTTCCTTCTCAAGCAAGGTTGCCAGTTCAGGATCATACCAGGCCCTGAAATTTCTGAACCAAAACCTGAGACCTTGGGGTGACCCCTGGCGATGTCATTAAGTGTGATGCATTAAATACCAACCACAGCGGCTCGCAGCTTGTCACACTGAAGCACAGAGAATGTATAGGTCACTCCTCTGTAGCTGGGGTATAGCAGGACCCCGTATCCACTGAGGATTTGTTCGGGTGGAGGGGTGGATACCGAAAACCATGGATAATAGCGAACACCATTGAAAATAATGGGACTTCTGGTTTAAAATATCACAGAGGACCTAGAAAATGGCCAGAGAGGACACATTTTCTAGGAAGACTCTATGGTAGGTGTACTGTTTTGTGTCCCGTGGTTAACTGAATCAGTGGATAATGAATCAGTGGATGCAGGGGTCCTACTGGTTTCATTTAACCTCAGCCGGGGATGTCTCTCTAGGCATCTGGAGGTCCTCCAGTATGATTCTATGGCCAATTTCCACTGGAATTTCCACCAACCAATTACAAATCTACCTACCAGTTGCATTGTCTTTGATTGTGTATCCCTGCAGGGTAGGGGGTTGAGCTAGATGACCCTTGTGGTCTCTTCCAACTCTATGGTTCCGTGAAGTCTCTAATTAACTCCTGCTTCTGCCATACTATTCAGAGAACTGAAACCCCAGCCTGCGCCATCTATGCGCTCCTCGCCCTGTTTGGGTCACCTTTATTTCTACGGATGGTGCCCTCTTGCAAAATAGCCTGGATTCCATCAACAACCAAAAAGAGAAAGGAAGGAAGGAGGGAGGGAGAGGAGAAGAGCCAACACATATGGTGGGGGGATGGACCTCTACGTTTTTATCAAATTAAAAACTTCATTTAGCGTTTGGCAGGCACCGGGTTGGCGAGAGCAGATGCAGAGGTGGGGAAAAGGAGAGCTGCTTACTCAGCGAAATGGAAGCTCCTGACCTTGACGGGGAGATGGCAAATGTCCATGTGTTCCCTTCCCTCTTTGTCGCTCACGCACACACAGATGCACACACAAGCAGTGGGTCAGCTCATGGGAGGGTGAGGAAGGGAGGGATCTAATAAAATAGCTGACCTTTCAGCGATGGGGAAAAGGTCTGACTTTATGTCCTCTGTAAAATATGCAGCCCCCCCCTCCCTGGAAGAAGCAAGAGATTCACAAAGATATGGATCCTGGAATGGGGAGGGATGAGGCCCCAATAAGATGGGGATGGGGGGCCTGAAACCCCACCCCCATGCTGAAATGCTCTTGCAAAACTGGACCATCAATGTATGTATTGGTGTATGTAGTTGAGCCGCTTTAGGAATTATCAGTCAGAAGTGTACTAAATGATCCAGCAACATGAAATATTAAAATTGAGTGGAGGAGAGGGTTTCAGTCCGCCCCCAGCCTCATCTTATTGGGGGCTCAAGCCCTTCTACCCATTCTAGGATCCGTATCTTTTGTGACTTTCTTGTTTCTTCCAGGGAGGGGGCTGCATATCTTACAAAGGAAATAAAACTGAGTCCCTCTATTGGGAGAACGGTAGAATAGGAATTATTATTATTATTATTATTATTAATAATAATAATAATATACAGTGGGCCCTACGTATCCACTGGGGTTTGATTCCAAGACCCCCCGTGGACACCAAAATCCGTGGATGTTCAAGTCCCATTACATACAATGGTGTAGTAAAATGGCATCCCTTACATAAAATAGGAAAATCAATAAAATCTATTTAAAAAACTATAAAATAGGAAAACCAAGGTTTGATTTTTGGATTTTTTTTGCAGGGGGGATATTTTTGAATTGTAGTTGGTTAAATCCGTGGATGCAGGATCCATTGGATACAACTGTAGTGATTGTCGTTGAGTCCACCCAGGAATAATAAAGACTGCCTGTAAATCTATCCCAGGCAGCCCGAAAAAAAACCAAGGAAAATCTATGGATACCAGCCGTGAAAGCCTTCAACTTCACGTTATCCCAGACATGCTTACTTGGGAGTAAGCTGTACTGAACACATGGAGGGCACCTCTAAGTATGTGTTGTGCTTGGAATGGTCCTCATATATAAGGATGTTTTCGTGAGAATGGATAGGAAATGTAATTTGCCCTCTGTCAGGATTGGTCCCAGACGTGACCTCTACCTGCCAAGTTCAGTTTTACTATATAACCTTGTGGGTAATTGTGTTTGTATTTTTCTGTGCTTGTTAAGGAGTAGGTAGCCTCATTGCCAAAGGGAGTATGTGGTGTATGTCAGGAACGGCTTGATAAGCACTGAAGCTGGGTCTCAGCTCTGGAAAAAAGAGGTTGAACCCTGGTGTGGTGGAAACTGGGAGTGGAGATGATGGATCGCCAATGACTGTGTAGCTCGCCAGATTTTGTAGATTGGAATAGGCTTTTACTATACCATTTGTGAGTTAACTTTCATTCTGAGCAACAACCCTATAGGGTTAGCCTTCTGGATTACTGTGACAATACTGTTTTGAACTTTGAAACTGCTGATCCACTGATTCTGAGGGTGCCAGTACATGACACCCTTCTTCTAGAAGTACCTATAGGAGGCAAAATTAGCATCAACTGGAATGCAAATTTTGGCCCGCGCCTCTTAAAAACAGTTCCACAGTCCCTGCACAAAGATGTTTCTGGCTGACATGGAGAAAAAGACTCTTTAGCCGCAGCCTTTCCCCGTTTTCTGTACCAAAAGCCAATTTCTCCCACTCACCTGCTTGCCAAGGTAATGGTCCACCCTGTACATTTCCTCTTCCCGGAAGAAGGTCTTCAACTCATCAGCCAACTGCTGAGCAGACCAGAGATCGTGGCCGAAAGGCTTCTCCAGGACTACCCGTAACCAGGCCCCGGGGGGCGGCCTGCAGCTGCTGTTGATGTGGCGGGCAATCTCCGCGTAGGCAAATGGCGGCACCGAGAAGTAGAATATCCGGCCTGCTTCTTCGAGGCCCTCCTGAGCAAGCATGGTTTGAATCTCCCGGTTGAGGGTGGCGTAGTCCTCCTGTGTTTTGAGCTGGCGGTATTCTGTCAGGCGGAGAAACTGGTCCTTCAGCACAGCGCACCTGTCAGGAAGGACGTCTGAAGGGCACACCAGGTTCTTCAGATGGTCATACATCATCTTCCGGCCACGGTTGAGCTCGGCCTGGGCCGCCCCGTGGAACGTGAAGGTGTGTCCATTGCTTGCTTCGTCCAGATAAAGCTGAAAGAGGCCCTGCCACAAGTACTTCTTGGCGAGGTCTCCCGTGGCACCCAGGAGAACCACGGGGATGTGACCGCGAGACTCCCGGGCCATGGAAGGAACAATCCACAGGAAGAAAACCACGCTGAGGGTGACACTTGAGAGCATCTTGGAAACAGGAGGAGCTGAAAGGATGCAAAAGGGAAATAGAGAAGTATAAGTAACAATGAATGCACAACAAAATATATACACACACTATTCGATTCACAGAGTTGGAAGAGACCACAAAGGCCATCTAGTCCAACCCCACTCTGCCATGCAGGAATACACAATCAAAGTACTCCCAACAGACAATCATCCAGACTTTGTTTAAAAACCTCCAAAGAAGGAGACTCCACCACACTACAAGGCAGTTTATTCCACTGCCAAACAGCTCTTACTGTCAGGAAGACCTTCCTAATGTTTAGGTGGAATCTCTTTTCCTGTAGTTTGAGTCCATTGCTCCTTGTCCTAGTCTCTGGAGCAGCAGAAAACAAGCTTGCTCCATCCTCAGTATGACATCCCTTCAAATATTTAAACATGGCTATCATGTCATCTCTTAACCTTCTCTTCTCCAGGCTAAACATACCCAGCTCCCTAAGCCGCTCCTCATAGGGCATGGCTTCCAGATCTTTTACAATTTTGGTCACCCTCCTCTGGACATGTTATGGCTTGTTCATATCCTTCTTCCCCAATCAACTTTATTATGATCACAGATCAGTCATAAAAGAACAAAAGCAGAATATAGTGGAAAATAAAGGTTAAAAAAAACACTAGTAAAAAGCTGCTCCAAGATACAGAGATTTTAATGTGTGCATGTAGGGGATTAAAAAGCAAACCAATGCCACTTCTACCAAGTTTGTACTAGATCCAAGAAGGATACAGTTAATCACTGGAAATATATGTATATTTACTGAAGCAATTAATAATCAGACTTAAAAATACATATCAAGAGCAAAACGTTTCGGATTCTGCTTTCATGGATTGAGCGTTGGACTACAACTCTGAAGACCAGGGTTCGAATCCCTGCTCAGCCATGGAAACCCACTGGGTGACCATGGGCAAGTCACATTCTCTCAGCCTCAGAAGAAGGCAGTGGCAAACCCCCTGTGATAGTTTCACCTTGAAGGCACATAGGAACAAAAGCAACAAAGATAATCAGCTGGAACAAAATCTGAAGTAACAAAATCCCACTACTGCCATCATCTTCCTCATTAACTGTGTTTATTTATTTATTTATACCCCGCTCTTCAGCCACAAGGTTATCAGAGCAGTTTACAAATTGTTTTAAGCAATAGCTATTTACACATCTATACTGCATTAAACAGTTTCCAATGTGTGTTAGCTAATTTCCTTTAGGAAATTTCCTTTAGGAGATCTAACTAGCTTCCTTCCTTCCCTTCCTTCAGTGCCTGCTTGTCTCTCAGAGAAAGATTCACCATGGCTCATTAGATACATCTTCATGCAATATATTTAGACGTTAGAGAAATAATAATAGGGCTAAAAGCCGGGCTGTGGAGTTGATACACCAAACTTTCGATTCCAACTTGTCTATATTTCTATTATCCAACTCTGTGTGTGTCTTCAAGTTGCCTGTTGACTTATGGCGACTCCGTGAATTTCATAGGGTTTTCTTTGGCAGGGAATCCTCCAAAGTGGTTTTGCCAGTTCCTTCCTCTGAAATAGAGCCGACAGCCGGGAAAGAATAGCGGTGTGTGCCTGCCTATAACAGGCAAGATCAACAGCAGATGCCTCCAGAATCCCTTACTGAATATGCATGAACAGTAAAAAAGAAAAAGAGAAAAAAGGGAAGGCCGATAACCTTGCTTCTAAAGCTTCCCCCAGCATGTTAAAAAAAAAAGCATAGATCTATAAGTCTGGTCACTAAAATGGAAACTGTAAGAAAAGTAGAGGCGGGTGAAAGAGAGAAAAAAGAATCCCTAGATATACAGTCAGGCCCCCGTATTTGTGGAACCAATACCCATACTTTCAGTTATCCATGGGGCACAAAACAGAGTCTTTCTAGAAACTGTCTAGAGAGGTATCCTCTCTAGATAACTTCTATGTCCTCCAAGGCAAATCTATGGTATTTGTAACTGGAAGTCCCATTATTTTCAGTGGTGTTTGCTGTTATCCGTAGTTTCCAGTAGCCATGGTATCCAAGGATATGGGGGTCCAACTGTACCTGGGAAGAAGCCCTCAAGTGGTCTCTAGAAGGTTCAGGTTTTTTTGTTTACTGATCCAAGGCTTACCTGGCCTGGTTGTTTCATTTTGTGTGTGCATACAGCAGGACCCCCGTATCCACTGATTCGTTATCCACTGATTTAATTATCCACGTGACACAAAACAGCACACCTACCATAGAGTCTTCCTGGAAAATGCATCCTCCCTAGCCATTTTTAGGTTCTCCAAGGCCTATGGTATTTTAAACCCGAAGTCCCATAATTTTCAATGGCGTTCACTATTATCCACGGTATTCAGTATTCACACACACACACCCCAAACCAATCCCCCGTGGATACAGGGATCCTACTGTATTGTTAGTTTTGGATTAAAAATTCTGCTGAAAAACATTGAGCTGCTCTGGTGCAGGAACCTATGCCTGTTCTTTCCGCGTTATTTCTGCCTCTGGGACCCCATTTTCTGTCAAATAAGTTATTCCCAGGGACACCTCTGCTTTGTTCACTCAGGTGTATCTGCGCAGAGATTTACAGCAGATGAGACGCTGCCGGTTTCGCCTCGTCCCCGTCCAAACGCTCTGAAACTCATGCTCTTGCCTTTCGACTTATTAGTTATTTAGTTATTTATACCCCGCTCTTAGCCACAAGGCTATCAGAGACTTATGGCAAAAGGCATGGGTTTTGAAACACTCGTGAGCGATAAAAGGAGCCAAAGAAAATCCACAGCCATCCCTACATGGCACAATTAGGCGAGGAGGAGGAACCCGAGATTCATAAGCCGGTCTTCCATCCTTCAAAGAATGCAAGGAGCAAACCGCTGAGGGTTTTATGGCTGCGGCCATTTGGAAGAAATCCAATTGATTATTCCCCTTTGTGAACCATGCTAGATGGACTCACCTCAGTCATATACAGGGTGGCAGTGGGAGATAATCCTCTCTTGCTGGGCAACTATCCTTGTTCTGAAGGAAAAGAAATTGCAACACACACACACAAAATGAGTTCAGTGGTTAAGCAAATAAAAACAGAACAGAGAGAAGCTGTTTTCAAAAATTTCCTGGTAAAAACACTTAACCTTTTCTCTGCCAGGGACCCCCTTTAAATATTTTTTGTCACTGCAAACCGCCAAGACTTAACTCAAGATTTAAAACCCAATTAATAATAATAATAATACCTGATAATAATAACAATAATACAATTACACCATCCATTAACCCTTCCCTCAGAGGCACAGGAGGGGAGGAAAGATTTTTCCCTGGCTTTTTCCTACAAGTTTGGGGTTGGAGCGGCCTGAATGGCAATGTGCAGGCCAAGCCAGCCAGCCTTTGCCTTGGCTCCGGTCACGTGGCTGCTCCATTGCAGGGAGGAGGTGGGCCGAGCAGCCTTCAAGACTTTGCAGACTCCCTGTGAGGACTTTGCAGCACCCTAGGGGTCTGCGGACCATAGGTGAAGAAGCACTGACCTAGGAAGAAGACTCTTGCTGGATCAGACCACCAGGCCTGTCTGGGCCAATATTCTGTTTATTTCTTTTTTATTTTGGCACCTGTTTCCCATCATAGGAACCAAAGTAGCTCACAATATACATTAAAATAAAAAGGTCGCTAAGGAACAATTGTCGTCATTGCATAAATTCAGAAAACAAAATAAAAATAGAAGAGCCAGTGTGGTGTCGTGTTGAGTGTCTGACTAGCACTCCGGGAGACCAGGGTTCGAATCCGTGCTCAGCCATGGCTACCTGGAGGGTGACCTTGGGCAAGTCACACTCTCTCAGCCTCAGAGGAAGGCAAGGGCAAAGTTGTTCTGAAGAAATCTTGCCAAGAAAATCCTCGGATACAGTCCCCGTGACTTGAATGCACTGAGCCACAACAAGGGAAGTATAGTTTTAAAGAGGGGGTCAACTTGGTCTTGCTTTTCACAGGCTTAGAACGGGATTCTGGAGTGGCAACTGCTGTTTGCCTTGCTGGGCGAGGCCATATTGACATTCTAGCTTTCCATGTAGAACAGGGATGGGCAATGGAGGGCATTCAGATGTTGTGAGACTACAACACCCAGCATTCCTGACCATTGGCTATGCTGGTTTAATCCAATAGGACCTGTGAAGATTTATTGAAATGGCGGTTTGCCATGGCCTTCCTCTGAGGGTGAGAGAGTGTGACTTGCCCAAGGTCACTCAGTGGGCTTCCATGGCATTCGAATCCTGGTCTCTCTGAGTCTAGACAGTATGCCGCCCTGGCTTCTTTCCACAAGGTCCTCTTTTTTTGTGAATTCTTAAATCCTGCCTGGCAGCCGATCCCCTTCTGCTTCACCTCCTTCCGTGTTTGCTCTAGCTGATGTGTAAGCAGTTCAGCGTCCGGTCTCCCCACTGCTCTGCCCACTCCCAATACTCCTGGGTTTATGGGAATGCCTACTATTTACCGCCATAGAAGTGGAGAAAGCTAGATAAATCTTGTGCAATCGGAGAGCATTGAGCAACAGGTCTTTCAGCTGAGTTACAACTATGCTGAGCTGAAACTGCTAAAGGAAGCTGTGAGGATCCAGCTCTGATTAAGTTGGACTTTCGGAGAGCCAGATGCTTTAATACACACACACACATACACATTTTCCCTCATCTCCTAACTCTCTATATGGAAAAGTTAACGTTCCTGCACTACGTCTCCCAGACTCCCTCAGCCAGTATGGCCAGGGGATTCTGTGCATTGTACTCCAAAAAGTTAGCTCTCCCAATGTTCTGATGAGATGGCAGAAACATCTGCTGCGCATGATCCTTGTGCGTCCTGCTTGTCCCATCCACACAGCATAATCACAGTCTGTTTCATGGCTGTGGTTTAAGTTGGGTTTTCAAATAACTACAATGCCACCTCCGTATCCACAGGACTGGTACTTGCGGTTTCACCGCCCCGATTGTTTTAACAGAGGGGCGGGGTATAAATAAATTTTATTATTATTATTATTATTATTATTACCTGCGTCTGGGGGGGGGGAAATGGACTCTCTAGGCATTTTCTAGCTCCTCCAGCACGATTCTGTAGTGTTTCTGCCAGACGTTGACCATAGAGTCACACTGGAGGACCTAGAAAGTACCTAGAGAGGTGTTTTCTCTAGGTCCTCCAGCACGACTTTATGGTATGTTTCTACAAGAAGCTGACCATAAAGTCACACTGGAGGACCTAGAAAATGCCTAGAGAGAATCTCTAGGTGCTCCATTGCGATTCCATGGTATGTTTCTGTCAGAAGTTGACCATAGAGTCACACTGGAGGACCTAAAAATGCCTAGAGAGGTGTTCTCTCTAGGAATCTCTAGGTGCTCCAGCGCAACTCTATGGTATGCTTGGAAAGCATTCATTTCAATTGTGTTTGTTCTTATCTGCACTTTCGCGTTTCCGTGGTAAATCCAGGAACGTACGGATATGGGTTTTGTACTGTACTGTATTCACAGTCTCGCCTCTAGGTGTGCAGGTAGGGAAATGTTACCACATTTTATTCCTTCAGGCCACAAATGACACACGTTTGGTACAGTTGTCCCTTCACATTCTCTGGGGTTTGGTTCCAGGACCCCCGTGGATACCAAAATCCATGAATACTCAACTCCCACTATATGCAATGGCATAGCAAAATGATGCCCCTTATATAAGATGGCAAAATCAAGGTTTGCTTTTTGGATTATTATTTTTTAAAGAATATTTTCAAGCCGTGAATACAGTTGTCCCTCCACATTCATGGATTTGGCATTCACAGATTTAAGGATTCACGGCTTGAAAATATTCTTAAAAAAATAATAATCCAAAAAGCAAACCTTGATTTTGCCATCTTATATAAGGGACACCATTTTGCTGTGCCATTGCATATCATGGGACTTGAGTAGTCACAGATTTGGGTATCCACGGGGGGGGGGGTCCTGGAACCAAACCCCAGCAAATGTGAAGGAACAACTGTACTTAAATCTGTGACCCCAAACCCGTGGATACGGAGGGACAACTGTACAGTAGGACCCCCGTATCTGTTGGGGATTGATTCTTGGGGGGGGGGGCGAGGATACCAAAAACCGTGGATAATAGCAAACGCCATTGAAAATAATGGGACTACTATACCCAGCTTGTTGGGGACAATCAGCAAACACATTGTAAACCACTTAGGGAGTGCTTTAGCACTATAATGCCATACAGAAATGTGAAGTCCTATTGCTGTTGCTCTTTTCTCCTGCTTCTTCTTGCCAAGTTTGTGTCTGGAGGGGATTGGATGGCAATGCGCAGGCCAAGCCAGCCACTGCAGGGAGGAGGTGGGCCAAGTAGCTTTCAAGGCTTTGGGGAGGACATGGTGGACCCTTGGGGGGTCCCCAAACCACAGGTTAAGAACCACTATTATAAACAGTTATTATAAAGTCTTGTTTCCCCAGGAGAACATTTCCCTGAGGAAGGGGGTTCCAAAGATCCCTGCCTGCCTCTGCCTTATCTTGTCGCTGTCAGATCGAACCCAACCCCAAGGCTCGCTTTCACTCACCTCCCTTCTTCCTCCTGGAGGAGCCCACCGAGAATTTGAGCGGGGGAGGCGACGTCAACCGGACCCAGGTCTCTCTCCCTTTTTGCCTTAGAGGTTGGCCGGGCCGAAGCGAAGCTCCGCCTCTCAGAAAGGACGAGGCAGGGCGAAAGGGTAAATACTATGGTTCGCGTTTCACAAGCGCGGGCGGTCATGAAGCGGGCGGGCGGGAGGAGTGGTTTTTGAAAGAGGGCTGGGCGTGTGGAACGAGTAACGGGGGAAATTACTTTTTGAATTACTTTCTCCAGGTGCTGCGTTTGTGAACATATACATATACATATATATGTGTGTGTGTGTGCGTCATATATATATATACAGTATATATATATGCACACACACACACACACATATATATTTATACACACACACACACACAAATGCAGTACTTGGAGACAGTAATTCAAAAAGTAATTGAACAAGAGAAGGCGCTGGCTTTTAAGTTATTTATTTATTTGATTTTTTAATAAGAATATAACTATATGAGTGTATTAATTTTATGAAGTATGAGATTCAGCCTCCAGACGCTAATGATATAAAACTGGAATATTTGCCAGGGCTCCTTCCTATCAAGTGCGCTCTCTCTCTCTCTCTCTCTCTCTCTCTCTCTCTCTCTCTATATATATATATATATATATATATATATATACTGTATATATATGCGTGTCTGAAGAGAACAAGAGAAGGTGCTGGCTTTTAAAAGTTAGTTATTTATTTGATTTTTTTATAAGAATATAACTATATGAGTGTATGGATCTGATGAAATATGAGATTCAACCTCCTGACTCTAATGATATAAAACTGGATTATTTGTCACAGTTCCTTCGTATGGGATCCTGGGATTTGGAGTTTGGTGAGGCACCAGCCCCCTTTGACAGAGAAGGCTAAAGACCCTGGAAAACTACAAATCCCAGGATTCCACAAGAAGGAGCCATGGCAAATACAGTTGTCCTGGGTTTGGTTCCAGGACCCTCTGTAGATACCAAAATCTGTGAATACTCAAGTCCCATGATATGCAATGGCATAGAAAACAGTGTCCCTTATATAAGATGGCAAAATCAAGGCTTGCTTTTTGGATTATTATTTTTAAAATAATATTTTCAAGCTGTGAATACTTAAATCCTTGGATACCAAATCTGTGGATACAGAGGAACAACTGTAATCCACTCAAACTGGATGATTTGTGTAGTGTGGATTCAGCCATAGATTATGCTATGATAGGGTTATTTTTAAAGAAGAAAAATAATTTAAATGGGAAAGAAAATGGACTATTTGTACGGATGTTTTTATACATGAGTATTTTTGTTCTATTTTTTTATTACTTAAATAATATACAGAACAGTGTAATATTTCTTTTTTAAAATAAAATACAATGACAGGCCTTTTTAGTCATCAGTGCGCTTGCAGAAAGCGCGGGATGAGTCCTTCCTGAATCTTCGTTTGCAAAGAAAAACCAGAGAGAGACAATGACAGGGGGAAAGTTATTTACTTATTTGATTTATGGAGACAGCGTGGTATAGTGGTTTGAGCATTGGACTAGGACCCTGGAAACTTGAAGTTGAATCCCCGCTCTGCCAAGGAAACCCACCTTGGGCAAGTCACACTCTCTCAGCCTCAGAGGAAGGCAAAGACAACCCTGCTCTGAATAAATATTGCTAAGAAAATTCTGTGATAAGGCTCCCTTAGGGTTGCCAGAAGTCAGAAACAAGTTGAAAGCATGCAAAAACATTGGATTTATATCCTTTCTTTCTCCCAGTATGGCACCCAAAGTGGCTTGCAATGTAAAATAATGTGTTGTTTACAATATAATATAATAGGAAAACATATATGAATAAAAATTACTTTTCACTATCAGTTTGTTCCTTTATTTAGCTGTCTTGGTAAGAAGGTAACCCAGTTTTGTTATTGGGTCTCATGGGTGCATCTGCACTGTAGAAATAATGCAGTTTGACGCACTTTAATGGCCATGGCTGTATCCTATAGAATCCTGGGATTTGTAGTTTTACGAGGCGCCAGAGAAAGCTAAAGGCCTTGTAAAACTCCAAATCCCAGGATTCCATAGGATGGATCTACAGCGCTTAAAGTGGCGTCAAACTGCATTATTTCTCCACCCTTCAGTGCTAAGGGAAGCAATGCAGTACAGTTTTCCCTTCATATTTGCTGGGGTTTGGTTCCAGGACCCCTCCCCCCCGTGGATACCAAAATCCTGTGAATACTCAAGTCCCATGATATGCAATGGCATAGCAAAATGGTGTCTCTTATATAAGATGGCAAAATCAAGGTTTGCTTTTTGGATTTTTATTTTTTAAGAATAGTTTCAGGACGTGAATACTTACATCTGTGGATACCAAATCCGTGGATACGGAGGGACAACTGTATTTATTTTTTAAGAATATTTTCAAGCCGTGAATACTTAAATCCGTATATACCAAATCCGTGGATATGGAGGGCCAACTGTACATCTACTTTGAGTGACAAGGCCAGTAGCCAGTCGCTGTTGGGGGCTTCCATGTAGAATCAGAGTTGGAAGAGGCCTCATGGGCCATCGGGTCCAAGCCCCTGTTCAATGCAGGATCATTCGAAGTAGGGCTGTGAATCTGTTCAGGGTGCCCAGCTCTCTCCCTCCGAAAGGTTCAGTGCCTTGGTTGACTCCTTTCGTGTTCGGATCAAAACCAAGAGTGGATTCACCACCCCACTGACATGGAGGCCACAAGGTGGCTGCTGTGTGACTTACCTGCCCTGCACACCCTCCAGGTGTTAGCCACTGTGTGACATGCAACTCCCAGGCCTCATGAATGCCCCAGTTTTCCATGGAAGGACTTGCTCTCTCATGTTAACTTCGGACATTGGCTGTCCATGTCCTTTTAGGCCAAGACACAAGGCTGGATTAAAGCAGATTGGGGCCCTGGAGCAGTTCCCAAAATACCCCCCCCCTTTGTGCACATGGGTGAGCTATTCTAGGAGTGGTGGCATCAAAACTGTTTTTTAAAAAAGGTGAAGAAATACAAAGAAAATGCAAAGTACAATAGTTGTTATATGCCTTCATAGCAACTTACGGTGACCGTCTCCTGAGGTTTTCATGGCAAGATTTCTCCAGCGGAGGTTTGCCATTGCCTTTCTCTGAGGCTGAGACAGTGGGACATGCCCAGGGTCACATGGTGGGCTTCTATAGCCAAATGGGCATTCAAATCCCAGTCTCCCAAATTCCTAGTCCCGGTGTTCAAAATTAAATTGCTCTCTTGGCTCCTTGTCTTTGGCGTATCTCTCCTTTCCCCATTTAACCTTTAAGAGAAAACTAGTCTTTAAGAGGTGAGTACTAATTATCTTGTGATGGGAGATACACTGCATGCCTTCCAGTCTTTCCAATTTATGGTGACCCTAAAAGATGCATCTATCATGGGTTTTCTTGACATGTTTTGTTCAGAGTGGGTTTCTGCAGCTGAGCGCGGATTCAAACCCTGATCTCCCTGGGTGCTAGTCCAGCACTCAGACTCCTACACCAAAATGACTGCCAGATTTTACTCAGAAGGGGCTTGCAATTGCTTTCCTATAAACTGGGAGAGTGTGACTTGCCAAGGACACCCAGAGGGTATCCGTGGCTGAGCAGGGATCCAAACCCTAGTCCCCCACAATGCTCAAACCACTATACCATGCTGGCTCACATTAGATCACAGTATGCAAGGCAACGGACAGCAGCACCAAAAGAAAGAAAGAAAGAAAGAAAGAAAGAAAGAAAGAAAGAAAGAAAATCTTCCACGTGCAAATTCATGTTCAGCTCTGCGGCTTCAGTGAGACCAGCAGCACAAACCCCTATGCATTTGTATTCAAGTAATACACAAACCCCAAAGGAGAAACATGGAAAGAACCAGAAAAGGACTTGGAAATAAGAGGAAATGAACAGGGGGAGAAGGGAAACCTTTTCCCCTTGACACTAGGCCCTGGAGCCATTGCGCCAATGACATACCCTTCGCCTGTCTTGATTTGACAGGGAGAGTCCCAATTACTCCTCTGTCATCCCATTTTTCCAGCGCCTTTTAAAATGTCCCGGTTTCTCTCTCCTCCACTTTGTCCTTAGCTTGCTTTAGCCGCTGAAAACTGAGTTTGAAATGCAAGAGCGGTTGGCTGTAAGTCAACTCAGCAGGGAGGAGGGGAGGACTCTTGCCCTTCCCAGGAGGCTGAGGCAAAAGCAAACTGTGGCAGCCTCTCCTATCTTGCTTTGTGCCATCCTGACCCCACTCGGTTGTTGCTTGGCCACACGCGTCCCAGTTTTCACGTGTGAAAAGTTGGGAGGTATGTAACTGAACCCTTGCTAATCTGGTGCTGTCTGAATGCATCGATTGTAGCTCAGGCTGAAAGCAGTCAGATCGGAAATCCACGAGGCTTACTTCCGAGTAAGCCTGGACCCCAGCTGGTCTGAACCCTCCGTTTCCTATGGATCCTGTGTCTGGGTTTAAAAGCCTGCAGCTTTCACAGCCTAAGATGGCCTTCCATCTTTTCTATCCCTTTGCTTTTCCTTCCTACCTCCTTTTATTTTATTTTAAACTTTGAAACAGACAAGGACATTACACCTGCAATGAATACCTTGGCTAACAGAGTAAGCAGAGAGAAGTGCCAGCGGGCCTGAAATGTCTTTTCCCCCACCGGCCAGGCGGCTGCTGCAGTGCGCTGCAATGCACACGCAGCATGTCCGAAGGCGCGCATCGTCAGATGGGATGGGAAAACTGCAGCACAGAAAGGTTGAAGAACTGCAGAGGGACCAAAATAAAACCTCTCAATATTCCCCCTGCCACTTTCTCAGGAAGGAGAGGGTTGAAATTTACACACCTTCTTGCCCCATTGATTTAGTTGTCCTTCCCCCCCCCCCACGACCCTGACACCTCGCCCCACAAGTAGGTCTTCTATCAAGGCCGTTAACTGTTGGAGCTGCAAATAAAAAATGCATGCAGCAAATAATTAAATTTGAAGCTGCTGCACTCAATACGGTGTGCATGAATCCATTGCGGTTGATTATGAATTGCATTGTCACAACCAGGAGCCCCAGCTACAGCAAGACCAAAGTATAGGAAATCATTGATGTGGAACTGCAATAAAATGTTGCAGTATAACCTTCCTGCTGAACAAATACGCTCTTGTTTGAGGCTTTGGCCCAGTTTAGCTAGAGAAGATTGAAGCTGGACAAGTATTCCTCCTTCAGCCCACTGGCCTTCCAAAAATTCCTGGCAGAAATTAAACGGAATGATAGAACCAACAGCTATGGCAAACTGGTGGTAGGTTATGGAGCTTCTCTCCACACTTTCACATATAAGGGGTTGCCTATATGGCAAAAATACTTCTAATAGAATTCGAGGAGAATTCAATTTGTCTTAATGAGATCGCACATCAATCCACCGTATTCGGAAGGAGGGCCCCCGAAAAACGCCAAAAACTTCGCAGGAAAAGCCTTCACGACTTTCCCCCATATTTTTTAAAAAGCTCCATGGGGAATGCACATTCCTGATCGTTGGGACAACCAATTTGCTTTGCTGTGCATTCCTGATAAGAACGGAAATGGAAAGCTGATTGGTCAGATGTACACAAGGGGGTGAAGCTTGCTAACAAGGCAAGTGCCCAAAACTGGCATGTTGGCTTTTCACTATAGTGATCGTGTGCTCAGGTGATGAAACAACTTTTTTCTCCTTTTTTCTGTTTGTTTAAGCAGAATATCACACTTCTGCACCTTGGATATGCTTTTTCTAAAAAAACCCCGACTGTTTGGCGGTGGCAACTGGCGACAATAAAAACGCAAGTAATTCACGTGCACCTACCATCTTGATTTGCAGACATGTCCATTGGAACAATGAACGTGGATAGCTGCCATGAATTGGCATTAGTGTGAATCAATCTACATTTTATAGCCTCGTACAGACAAGCCCTAAGCTAGAATTGTCTGCAACAGTATGGTGTTATGGTTAAAGTGTAAATTAATCCTCTGTCATCCTGTTTTGCCTTTAAAATGGCCCAGTAATAACTTTGGCCATCTGAACCACACTCTGGTGTTGGCCATATGTGTCCTAGGTTTCATCTCTGAAATGTTGGAGGGCATGCAACCATGATAGTGGTTGTGTGTGTCTTCTCTAAACTACTAATGTGACATGTTTAAACCAGTTTCACACTGGCTTAACAGTCTAGAGCTTCAGGTGCCAGCGAATAATCTGGAAATTTCTCCGAATAGCACATCTCCCTGGGATGGGAGATTCACCAGGAGCTGCATCTACAATAAGACAGAAGTATATGAATGAAGAGATGTAGACTCTGTAACAAAATGTTGCAGTATATCCTTGCCTTTGAATGTGTAGCACCTTGTTCAAAGCATTGGAATGTGTAGCACCTTCTTCAAAACATTGAATCTTCATTTGCAAAGAAAAACCAGAGAGTGTTCAAAGCATTGGCCCAGCCAACCCATGTGGAAAGACAGAGTGATGTAGTGGTTTGAGCTTTGAACAGGACTAGAGAAATCCAGGTTCCACTTAGCTATGAAACTCACCCAGTGACTTTGAGCTAGACCAGTGGGGTGCCACAGGGTTCTGTCCTGGGCCCAGTGCTATTCAACATCTTTATCAATGACTTAGATGAGGGAATTAGGGGCATACTTATCAAATTTGCAGATGACACCAAATTGGGAGGAGTAGCTAATACCCTAGAGGACAGGATCAAAATTCAGAATGACCTGGATAGACTGGAGAGCTGGGCCAAAGCTAACAAAATGAAATTCAATACGGAGAAATGTAAAGTACTGCATTTAGGGCGGAAAAATGAAATGCATAAATATAGGATGGGAGAGACCTGGCTGAATGAGACTACGTGCGAAAGGGATCTAGGAGTCCTAGTAGACCACAAGTTGAACATGAGCCAACAGTGTGATGCGGCAGCTAAAAAGGCCAATGCAATTTTGGGCTGTATCAATAGAAGTATAGTGTCTAGATCAAGGGAAGTAATAGTGCCACTCTATTCTGCCTTGGTCAGACCTCACTTAGAATACTGTGTCCAGTTCTGGGCACCACAATTCAGAAAGGATATTGACAAATTGGAGCGTGTCCAGAGAAGGGCAACTAAAATGGTGAAAGGTCTGGAAACAATGCCTTATGAGGAGAGACTTAGGGAGCTGGGTATGTTTAGCCTGGAAAAAAGACGGTTTAGAGGCGATATGATAGCCCTGTTTAAGTATTTGAAGGGATGTCACGCTGAGGATGGAGCAGGCTTGTTTTCTGCTGCTCCAGAGACTGGAACACGGAGCAATGGGTGCAAGCTCCAGGAACAGAGATTCCACCTCAACATGAGGAGGAACTTTTTGACAGTAAGAGCTGTTCGGCAGTGGAACGCACTCCCTCGGAGCGTGGTAGGGTCTCCTTCCTTGGAGGTCTTTAAACAGAGGCTGGATGGCCATCTGTCGGGGATGCTTTGATCGTGATTTCCTGCGTGGCAGGGGGTTGGACTGGATGGCCCTCGTGGTCTCTTCCAACTCTGCAATTCTATGATTCTATGATTTTCTCTCACCCAGACCTACCTCACAGGGTTGTTGTGCTGTTAAAAATGAACGACAGATTTGAGTGCGATAAAGCAATAGCAAAAACCAAGGCAGGTGTAAATGAATTTTGATATCCATCTCTTCTCCAGTTATATTCTTGCCTTTCTTGCCTGTCTGAATGTGCAGTGTTTACTCAGCAGTAAGCCTAGCTGAAGCCAAAAAGTCAATGGAGGCCTTCCTGAGGCAACAGACGAGAACCAGAGCATGGTAAAAGTCCTTTTATGGACCTCTACTCCCATAATCCCCCAGCCAGGAAGGACAGTGGCTATACCGATTGGAGGATTCTGGGAACTCACATCCATAATAACCACTTTCCCAAGCTCTAGACGAGAGAATGCTTTTTAATGTCCCTTGCGCATTTTGGACGCCCCTGGAGACGGAAATGTAGCCTATCAGGGAACATGATTCTTGGCCACTTCTTTACCTGCATTGTGGGTCTTTAATCTGATCCAGCACCACTAAGTGAAGTTAGGTAATTTTAAATTCTGGACCCAAAAGTGTTATTTAGGATGGAGGCAGGGTCTTTTTAGATGGCAATACATATTACTCTGCTGACCTCACAAGGCAGTAAACCAGCCCTGCCGCACAGAGGGGCCCTCTAGTTTATTTGGGGGAGGGATGTCCCCTTAGGAGCCTAAATACCCTAAAGGCACCTAAATACCCTAAAGGCACCAGATCCTTGGAAGCTAAGCAGGGTCAGCCCTGGTTAGTACTTGGATGGTGGATCGCCAATGAATACCAGGTGCGATAGGCTCTATTTCAGAGAAGAAACTGACAAAGCCACCTCTGTGGATTCCTTGCCTAAGAAAACTCTATGGAATTCATGGGATCGCCATAGGTTGGAAGGCGACTTGAAGGCACACACACACGCATACAAGATCTGATCTTAGTCTATTTCCTCCAAATGCTGCAGGCTAGAACTTCCAGAACATGGGAAAAGGTGCCTTTTGGGACTGTTACTCCCAGAATCCCCCAGCCAGCATAGCAGTCCAAAAAGAATACTGTAATTTCCCCCAAGCCTAGAAGGACTGCCAAGAAATCCTAGGTGTTTAGGGTCTATTTCAGAGGAAGGAACTGGGCAAAGTGCCTCTGAGCATTTCTTTGTCTAAGAAAACCCTATGGAATTCATGAGGTTGCCATGAACTGGTGGGTGACTTGGCGGAACACCCACCCACCCAACATCCTTAGGTTCTTTCATCACCATAGGCACAACTGTTTCCAATGGGCGCAGTCCACACATTCAAAAGTAGGCCACGGAGAAGTATGCAGGCATTTTCTCGTGTATCTTCAAGTCATTTCCAACTTCTGGTGACCCTAAGGTCATGGGGTTTTCTTGCCAAGATTTGTTCAGAGGGGTTCGCCTTTGCTTTCTTCTGAGGCTGAGAGAGTATGACTTGCCCAAGGTCACCCAGTGGGTTGTCATGGCTGCGCGGGGAATTCGAACCCTGGCCTCTCAGCATCCGAGTTCAGCACTCAGACATCTACACCACTACTGGCTCTCACACAAAGTTAACGTTGCCTCTGACAAAGGAGCACCTTTTCGCAAGTTCTTTTTACACCTATGAGCTCATGCAAGAGTACTTTTCAGGAGGCTGGTCGCTCTCATGTCACTGCGGCGATGAAGAACATCTGGGTTTTAGTCTGAACTTTAAAGGTGCTCCCTAAGGTGCTGAATCCTTTTCCCAAAATATATTTGGTGCCTTGGACATTGCCTTTAAAATTCAGCTTAAAACCAAAAGTGATTCACCTGGTATTAACCTGACTCAAAGCAACGGATTTAAATGACAAGAGAGTCCAACTGAGCATTAGGAAGAATTTCCTAGCAGTAAGAACTGACTTCTTTGGACTTTCTTTTGGTGGAAGGTTTAAAAGAGATTAGATGGCCACCTCAAAGGGGCGTCTTAGTAGTGGGTTCTTGTCTAGCAGAGGGTTAGACTAGATGACCTTTGGGATCCTTCCGACTCTATGATCCAACTTTTTTTACACCATTGGTGCCCCCAGTGTACGCAACAGTTTTACATACTAAATTAAGCAGACACATGGGCATGCACACACACCCTTACACAGAAGCAGAGTCTCTGCCCCAATGTTCTTCCAGTCGAAATTGTGCCATTGCTATTCATTCTAACCAAGCTGTGTAGACTTGGATGGATGGGGGTGGGTGGGAAGTGGTTGAGGAAGGAATGGTGTGGCCTTCTCTCTTTGCAGCTACCTGCATCTGGTGCATTCTATGCCTTTCGTGAGAAGATGCTTTCTTGCAAAGTAAGAGATTAAATATATTAAATGTCCTTTTCTCCACCCACCCCTCTCTCTCCTCCACCCCTTCCCTTCTCTTTCTCCTTTAAACAGCTCCTCAAAGCTCCTCCGATCTCCTATCAGAAAGGAACTCACTCAAGGTCCAGCCTCCTGACCAAAGCCTGGGTAACTTTTTACCAAGCATCATTCCAGAGAGACTGCCAGAGAGAGAGAGAGAGCTGCGGATCACACACCCAGAAGAGCCAAAGCAGGTAACTTCTAAGCATGTCTCTCTTTTCTGTATGGCTGTGAAGTGAGTGAGTTTCTCCTAACCTGACTTTGATGCAGTGTCAATGAATTTGAATTTTTTTAAAAAAGGCTACAATCTCATCTCCTCCCTAGAAAGGAAGCTTCTACCACTGATTTGAAGAAAAGACTCAGAATTTATGTATCCCAACTATATATCTATTTTTTCCTTTCCCGTTTCCAACTTTCACGAAGCATTTCTCCACCATTATTTCTAAGAGCATATTAATTTTTGGAACCTCTAACCTGTTTGTTCCTGTTATCTGGGGACTAAGGAAGGCGCACTGATGTGCTAGGGTGAAGGGTTACAGTGTGTGTGTGTGTGTCTGTGTGGACTCAGGCTTGGCACTGAGTGTCTGAAGTTGTGCGGCTGCATTGCACAGCTTCACACCCCTCCCTTCTTCTTTCTGATGCAGTCTTGCTGCAGAACTATGGAGGGGAAGGATGGGGGTAGAGCTGCAGAGGTTTCGCTCTCTTTGCTGCAGAAGGAGTGTGCATTGGAGGGCATTCCCTTGCAGCAAAAAAAAAAAAAAAAAGGGAGGGAGGGAAATATCCTTTGGGGAGGGTGGGTGGGAGGGAGCTCTCTTTTCCCCAATTAATCTCTGCCTTGCATATTTCCGCTGCTTTCCTGCATTGCAAGGAAACCAGAACAGGTTGAGGCTGGATTGACATGCAAAAGAGCAACCCAGCACTGCAGAGTGGGAAATCTGTTCTTCCCCATGCAACACACACACACACACACACACACACACACACGCTAGGGAGGCTTGGAGTCCCTTATTATAAGGGATATCCCTTATTTGAAGGCCGGAACAGTCCTTATAGAACTGGCAGGTGTCCCTTCTTATAAGGGATGTCTCTTCTTATAAGGGATGTCTCTCCTATAAGGCTGGCAGGTGTCGATTCTTATAAGTGATGTCCCCGATTTGGGCTTTTCCTTTTATATAGACAGGACAGGATGCCAAAGAATACCCTATTTTGTCATTAGGGCCCTTCCTAATGACAGAAATGTGCACATCATGTCACTTAAGGCTGTGGGCAGTTTATTAATTTTTGCAGAGAAACATATGGCTAAGTGAACTGAAACCAGTGTTTTCATCTGGTATTCAGGTAGAGCACAAACTGATTAATCTTAAAGCATTTCCTAATTGTCAACCCTGCATGTCATTACATTTCAACTGTCCCTTATTGCTGTTTTGATAAACTGGCAACACTACCCACACAGACACATTGATGAACACACAGGCACACACACTGTGATTCTCCTATTCCTCCTCCAAGTTTTCTGCAGGGACAAAATCCCACTGTCTTTTTTCTAGTGTGTGTGTGTGTGTGTGATGTACTGGCATTCCCAGATGCAGCGACCAGCATTTTCAGAGTTAATCAGCAAACTTTATTGGCACGTGATTCTGACAGTATGTGATTTAAGACGTCTGCCCATCCAGCCCTTCCCTCTCTCAGTTTGGAAAGGTCTCCTGATGGAATTCTCTGCTCTGGCTGTCCCACCTTGGAAGCAATAAAATAGGAATGGTCCCTCCTGGGTTCAGAGGAGTTTTCCTTTTCATTGGAAAGTTGGGGGGGTGACTTCTCAGTTATAGGAGGCAGCAGATAATTGCAGAGGGGGGGATACAACTAACATTTATAAAATTGCGAATGGCAGGGAGACAGTGGATCTCCTGCAGTGCTAAAGGTCACCCATCATTGACAGGGTCAAGTAGATGGTTCAAGATGGAGGAAGGATATATTATTGTTGTTGTTATTATTACTACTACTACTATCCTATTTTGGACTAGGACTGGGGAAGGCCAGAGTTCGAATCCCTACTCAGCCATGGAAACCCACTGGACCTTCGGCCCTTCTGAACAAATTTTATCAAAAAAACTCCATGATAGGTTGGCCTTAGCGTCACCATAAGTCAGAAATGATTTGAAGGCATACAACAATAACAACAACAACAACAACTAGTCCTTGTTGTCAAAGGAGGAAAGGACTTTAATATAATTGTTAACGTGTGTGTTGAGTTAATGCATTTCTACCTCATTCGCAGTCTAGCAACATGCCTCCTCTAGTCTCTGAGCTTTTGCTAAGGGTCCCTCATGCATTAAAGGGTGCTGTAGAGATTCGTGTTGGAATGGGACTGGGAATATCCAGGTTGAAGCCCTATTCATTGGGTGACCTTGGGCCAGGCACACTCTCTCAGCCTGGCCTACTTTGAAGGGATGTTGTGAGGATAAAGGGAAAAGAAGAGCTATGAACCTGGATCTCATTGGAGGAAAGCAGGATATGAATGGAACTAATAGATCAGTGAATGTGAAAATAATGATTTTAAAGTTTAGAAACTTGCATTTACGGGAGCAAGGACTGTAGGTGGATAGGATACTGAAACTTAGGACTGAAATTCAAGGCAATGCATTATACAGTTGTCCCTTCACATTCGCTGGGGTTTGGTTCCAGGACCCCCCGTGAATACCCAAATCCGTGAATACTCAAGTCCCATTATATGTAATGGCAGAGCAAAATGGTGTCCCTTATATAAGATGGCAAAATCAAGGTTTGCTATTAGGATTGTTATTTTTTTAAGAATATTTTTCAAGCCGTGAATACTCAAATCCGTGAATGTCAAATCCGTGAATGTGGAGGGACAACTGTAGTTGCAGAATGGTTGTGGAGTACCGACACCCCTGAATTTGCTTTAGTTTTACTAGCTTTTGTAAAATAGCACACTAGGCTGTGAAAGTAAATATTTCTGGGAGGCTGACGTGAAAGAATCTACTTTGGGGCATGGAAATAATTTTGATGACCTTCTGGGACTTTATTCTTGGAGGCAAGGGGTGATTACACAGAAGCAGGAATAAAGATGCAGAGGACCACAGGCAAAGACTGTTGGCTACCTAAGAGGTTAACATTTTGGCAGGAATTTAGGGGACTTGTGAAATGGGACAGAATCTTCTGCCATTCAGAGTGAAGGCAGGAAGCACTACCCTCATCTGACCTGGTTTTGTGAACTTGCTACATAGCTTTATGGGATGCTGTGATCCCTGATTGGCTCTCTTGGGATGCTGTGATCCCTGACTGGCCGGACAATGAGTGTTGAATGCTGAATATAATAAGCAACTGAGGGAAGGGCAGCAAGCAGGAGCAAAACAGTGGAGAAAGGGTTGCAGGGTGGGCTTTTTGGCAAATATTTTAGCCACTACTTCAGTGCCCTTATACTCACCAAAAGTGTTTCACCCCTGAAAATTTGGCTCAGCTCTAGTGGCCTTGAGGCTACCGGTGTGCCAATGGGCCCTAGTACTTTTTGCACATGGAATAAAGTAGGACTGGACAACTTAGAAAGGTTGGGGGGGCAATTTTGTACCCCAGGATCCCCAGTGGACCATACAAGGCCTGAAAATAAACCACAGTGGCTGAAAGAAAAAAAAGAAAAAGAAAAGTAAGGGAGGGAGGGAGGGAGAATCAATCAAGGGTGGGAGTCCACTCCTGGTATTGATTTGGAGGAGTTCAAAAGTATGGAAAGCCTGCCGTCTGTTCCAGCAGGCCTATCCAGATAATTTTAAATTGTCAATTTTAAACTGTGTACTGGTTGTTTTAAAACGTCTTTGTCTTACTTGTTTACTTTACTTACTTACTTACTTTAAATTACTTACTTTAAATTGATAGGTTTTTAACTGATATGTGTTTTTAACTAACATTATGTTTATAAGTTAATGTGTTTTCCCCCGTCTTGATACATAGGGAGAGGCAGGTAAGAAATAATAATAATAATAATAATAATATAACTTATTATTATTATTTGCAAAACTACCACTCCCAGAGGCTTCTAGGGTGAGGAAATGCACTTTTTGCCAGTATTTTTTTTTAAGGAGGGGGATATTGGGAAGGAGAGCCATAAAGAGAGCTTTGGGCTTCCTCTGGCCCATGAGCCACCCATTGCCCATCCCTGGAGTACACAATAGTTTTAATTCACCCCTGCCCTAATCCTGCCACTGTATAAGTGCCACCTCCCCTCTTAAAGGTGAGCTGTCGTGCTGCAGTTTTCCTTGGTGCTCCCAGTAATCAACTTCCCCGCCTGGGAATCAATTTTTTCCCTTGGAGAGGTATCGCCTGTCACACCGCCATTGGTTTTCTCGGCCACTTCATTTATTTCCATGTTATTGATCCTCTCCTTTTCATAACTCTTGGCTGATGTCACGCTCCCCGCGATCTGTCGTTCAGCACTGCAGCGAACGTGCATTTCTGGAGATCAGTCCCCATCGCTCTGTCTGCAAGGTGCATCCGCCAAGGGCAGGAGACAGGCTGGGAAAAGTTCAGCAAGATATTCCTGGAACCAAACAGCCCTTTAAATGGTGTCAAATGCCAGTTCCCACCATCCTCTAACAATGTTTAATGGCGATGGGTGTTGTAGTCCATTGTCTGGGAGAGCCCCAGATTCCTGAGCCTTGCTGTGTGATTAAGGCAGTGTTTTTCCTAAACTGGAGGAGTGAGGGAAAGGGAGGATCCAGGCAGCATAAACCTCCATGAATATAAGGACAGTGTGGTGCATTTGAATGTGTGAAGTGCTCTGTTTCCATCAGTCCTTTTAATGCAGTGGAACTCTCCAATGTGCTGAACCCAAATTTCAAAGGTAGGACTCAGCACCATGGCTAACTCCTTTAAAGTCTTCAGATTCAACTTGTTCCTGAAGCCACTTTCTGGCAATCAGAAAGGATGATTATAGATTGTGATAATCTGTTAACTAACAGGAGCCACCAGCAGGCACTGTTTTAATGGCAGGTACTTTAAATTTCAACCAGGGGTTTTCCGTACATGCTCTGCCACTGTGCCGTCCACCTGCAAATTTGCACTCCATCATTGGGACAAAATGTCTAGCGACTGAAGACCGAGAGACTCATTTTTTAAAAAAGTTATTTATACCCCGCTCTTCAGCCACAAGGCTATCAGAGTGGCTTACAAATTGTTTTAAGCAATAGCAATTTACACAGCTACACTGCAAGAAGCAGCTTCCAATGTGTGTTAGCTAATTGCCCCCACAAGCTGGGTACTCATTTTACCGACCGACGAAAGGTCTCAGACTCTGAAATATGCAAAAGCAGGGTTTTAATTTGGATCTACCCCGAACAAATTCTGTCCCCCTCTGAAGCAGCTTTCTCAAACTTTGTGGTCTGCTGGACCGGGGCTGGTTATAGGGAGGCTATAACTCCCTCGCTGAAATAGCTTCACTGCCTACTAGTCCATTTCTAGGCAGAATTTAAAGTGCTGGTTATGACTCATAAAGCCCTGTATGGCCTAGGTCACAGCTATCTATTTTTTCTTTCTTTTTTCTTGTATCAATTAAAAAATACATAAACTTAAAATCATACAACAAACATAAACCATTCTCTCGTCTATAGTAAGTGATACATAATATTCACCTTAAACATTGATGTAAATTAATAATCTCAGCACTACTACAAAGTGCACCCCACCCCAAGACCATCTGTACCATTTAACTATTCTATTTCCCTCTCTTGGAGGTGTATACCCCATTTTTCTTAAAACAAAACAAAACATACTCTACAAATGGCTTCCATATTTCATCAAATTCATTACAGTAGGACCCCCATATGCATGGGGGATTGGTTCCAGCCCACCCCCCCATGGATAATGAAATCTACAGATAATAATGAACACCCTGGTCGACATTTTTGCCCTGGGAGTGATCCCGGGCAGTGATTTGGAGGCAAAGGGAGGAGGGAGGTGAGATCTCTCCTCTCCCCCAACCCCACTGTCGCCATCCGTGGATAAATGAATCTGCGGATGGCGAATCAGCGGATGTGGGGGTGCTACTGTATTTTTCAGTAATCCTTTTTTTGACATGAAGTCTACATGTTAATTTATCATTCATAGCAATATCCCATACTTCTTTATCACATTCCTCTATTTGATAAACACTTGGAATCTTACATTTTCTGGGTATAATTAATCTTGCTGCTATGGTCCCAGCTATCTGAATGATTGTATCTCCCTATATGAACCACCCCAAGCTTTAAGATCTTCTGGGGAGGGCTTTTGTCGGAAATCAGAACAAGAGCCCGTTACAGCATGTGCCAAGCATGCTTGGTTTAATACCAGTGGGGTTGCTAGTTTATCACACATTCCAGGAAGAGAGGGAAGGTTAGAGAAGTCTTCTGATGGAACAGGAGAGTTTCCACCTGGATTTTTTTTTTTAATGAGGGGTTGTCTAGACTGTGAAACTACTCCTCATAGAATTGGAGGAGAATATCTTTTGTCCCAATAGGATCTTGCATCATTTCACTGTCTTTGGAAAGAGGGCTGCCAAAAACTCCAAATACTCCACACGAAAAGTCTTTTTCTGAAGTTTTTAAAAAAAAACTCCAAAGGAAATGCACATTCCTGATTGTTGGGACAACCAATTTGCTTTGCTGCACATTCCTGATAAGAGCGGAAGTGGAAAGCTGATTGGTTGGACGTGTGCAAGGTGTGGAGTTCGCCGGCAAGGCAGCACCTGGTACCGCCATGTTGGATTTTTGCTGTAGCTATCATGCGCTAAGGTAATAAAACAGACTTTTTTTGGTCCTGTTTATTTAAGCAGAAGATTGTACTTCTGCACCTTGGATTTTTTTTAAAAAATACTGTTCCGCAGCAGCAGCTGGTGAAAATAAAAATGCAAATAATTCACTTGCACTTGCCATCTTGATTCACAGGCATGCTCGTTTGAACATCAAACACGTATGGGTTTGCATGTCTGTGACCTTGAAAAAAACATGGAGACTCCCATCCAAGTACTAACCAGGCCCAACCCTGCTTAGCTTCTGAGATCAGACATGGAGACAAATGAAAGCTGCTGGGAACTGGCATTAGTGTGCATCAATCCACATTTTATTGCCTTGTCTAGATGAGCACGGAGTTTTACAATTAGTGACCGGCTTCTTTCCACCCTCTCCCTGTTTGGCTTTCTCTTCTTTCTTTTCTATGTTTGAGAGCCTGGCATAATCAGTGGTTTTTTGCAGAAATCAGGCCCTGGAATATGGTGACCCAACCCTGGAGGTTTCCCCATTCAGGAAATGGACTTGGGCTTTGTAAAGTCCTGAACCCCACACGAGGTTCACAACAAGATCTTGAACTAGTAGCCCTGGTAACCTTTGAACTCTGTACTCAAGCAGGGTTGGGGCCACCACTTGGAATTCTGGGGCCCTGTCAGGAATCACAGTCTTTCAGAGGTATACCTTGGCACCTCCTAGCTCTCCCTATTTCAGTTTTTTGATGCATTATGCTCACTTAGATCCCACTCTTCCTCCTATGAGCTCAAGGGGGTATATGTAGCTCTCCTTGTCCCTCCCTTTATCTGCACAACAACCCTATGAGGTAGGCCAGGCTGAGAGAGAAAGTGACCCCAACCTCCCAACTTATTTGTCCCATCTGGAAAGTCTTCTCCAGATATGACATGCTACCAACCCCCTGGCCCATTTTGGATGCTACTGTCTCTTTGGTCTTAATGGCTGATGATAGAAATTTGGTGACTGACAGGGTTATGTTTGGACAAACATCCTCCAACAGAATTTTAGCAGAAAACTTTTCCGAACAGCCCGGCATATGGCTCAATAGGGGAGAGATCGAACGATTGCAGTTCTGACTGTGAAGAACACGAGATAACAGAATGTGTGACATTGTTTCGACGTCTTGCAAACCGCAGGGGCAAAGTCTTGCAGAAGGGGGCAACCCAGCATATCTACCAAAAAGTAGTTCTGAATGAGAGGCATTATACCTGGCCTTGGCAAATAGTATGCGGTAGTTTGGCACAGTTAAGAACTCAACATAGGACAGCTTAATCTCTTAGGGCATTGAGTAGGATGTCTTTGCAGCATCCAGGGTCCAACTTTAGACCTAGATTAGTCACCAAATACTTCATACTCTAATCAGCTTTTTCTGTTTGTTTTTCCAGCCCTACTGAATCCAAAATGACTGGCCTAGGAAGGGGCAGTAGCCAATGGTTTGTAAAAGGGAGCTTTCTGCTCATCTCCAACATACCCTCCAACTGTCCCAATTCAGCAGAGAGAGTCCCAATTGTTGGACCACGTTTTCAGCTGGTTTTCAAATATCTCGCTTTTCCTCTCCTCCTCGGCTTACTTTAATTGCTGCAAAAGTACAAAAGTCGCTTCAGCTCTGTGAACTCAGTAGTAAGGAGAAGAAAGGTGGATTCTTGCCCTTCCCAGTAGGCTCAGGCAAATGCAAACTGCTGCTACCTCTCCTTGTGTCACCTTGCCTGGTGTATTCTTTCTCACTGGTATCTTTTGCCATCTTGACCACACTCCAATGTTGCTTGGCCAGGCATGGCCCGGTTCTCAACTGTAAAATATCAGAGGGCATGCACTGGCAAAACTACCTCAGAGTCAGCAATGTGATGCGGCGGCTAAAAAGGCTAATGCAATTCTAGGCTGCATCAATAGGAGTATAGTGTCTAGATTAAGGGTAGTAATGGTGCCACTCTGTTCTGCTTTGGTCAGACCTCACCTGGAATACTGTGTCCAGTTCTGGGCACCACAATTCAAGAAAGATATTGACAAGATGGAGTGTGTCCATCTTGTCAAGAGAAGGGCGAATAAAATAATGAAAGGTCTGGAAGCCATTATGCCCTATGAGGAGTGGCTTAGGGAGCTGGGTATGTTTAGCCTGGAGAAGAGAAGGTTAAGAGGTGATATGATAGCCATGTTTCAATATTTGAAGGGATGTCATACTGAGGATGGAGCAAGCTTGTTTTCTGCTGCTCTAGAGACTAGGACACGGAACAATGGACTCAAACTCCAGGAAAAAGATATTCCACTGAAACATTAGGAAGAACTTCCTGACAGTAAGAGCTGTTCGGAAGTGGAATGCACTGCCTCATAAGGTGGAGTCTCCTTCTTTGCAGGTTTTTAAACAGAAGCTGGATGGCCGTCTGTTGGGAATGCTTGGATTGTGTATTCCTGCATGAAAGAGGGCTGGACTAGATGGCCATCATGGTCTCTTCAAACTTTATGATTCTATGATTCTATTCCTTGCCTAAGAAAACCCTATGAAATTGATGGGGTCATCATGGGGGCAACTTGGAGGCACATACATACACACACACACACATGCTCCAAAGAGCACAGCCAGGCTCTGGGTCTCACACTTCCTTTGTTCCTACGTGCTAGGCCTACTTTCTACTATACTTTGAGTAATCTCATGCTGAAATGCTGAAATGGAAATGGTACACTTTGGCCTTTGTCCAGGAGGGGGAGCACTTGCCCACTCGGTGCGCAAATCAATCAACCAATCACTATATTTATATCATGCCTTTCTCCCAAGAAAGCAACTCAAGGCATCTTACAGAATAAAAGAAATACAAATAAAACTTCAGGTGGGTGAAAAAACATTAAAAAAAAGTTAAGGTTAGAATAAGTTAAACTGATCAGGCAATTAAAACCATATAGAATCGTAAAGTTGAAGGAACCTCAAGGGCCATCTAGTCCAACCCCCTGCCATGCAGGAACAAACAGTAAGTAAAACCCTCCCAAGAGATGCCCAGAAGAATCCCTGAAGAATGAAAGCCCCCCACCACTCTTCCAGGCAGACCCCTCCACTGTTGAACAGCACCGACATCCAAAAGTGTAGAATAAAAGCAACAGGGTACTCAACTAGAAACTCATGATAGAAAACCATCAGTTCCCACACACAAGCTGAAATTGAAAGGACGGCAAGGGGGGAGCCAGTCTAGCTTCCCCAGGAAGGGGGTTCTAGTGTGCTGGAGCAACCACCAAGAAGGCCCTCTCCCATGTTGCCACCAAAACAATCTTTCCATGGTGTGTGTGCGTGGGGAGGGAAGAGTCTTCTAATTTGACTACAACTCCCAGAATCTTCCAGTCGGTATGTAGCCATGCTGGCTGGGGGATTCTGGGACTTGCAGTCCAAAACAGTAACTTTCCTCAGTTCTGTTGGTAGGTGGTACCACATCCCTCTCCTTAAAAAGAGATTACATCCGGTAGACCCACCAATGCTAATAAACGGCTCAGAGTGGTAATGATAATTATTGGGTTCAGCTACAGCAGAAACGGCACTATCCTAAGGAACATGAAACGGTGAAATGACCTCAGGCAGCAAGTGATGTAGGGCAGCAAGTGTGCTCTCCCACACTTTCCTTCAGAGCCATTCCCCATAGAGGCTGTCCTGCACCTAGCTAATGGCTCTCATCATCACCTTGGTTGTGGTGGTAGGGATGAATCCCTTTCGAGTTTTACTCTGAACATTAAGACACCTCTCCAAGTTGCTGGACCTCTTTTGGGGTCAAGGCGTAGCACTTTGGCCAAATCCACACTACACAAATGATCCCATTTGAAACTGGATTCTTTGCTACCACTCCTTCCTATGGATTCCTGGGATTCGTAGTTTGGTGAGGCCCCAGCGCTCTTTGGCAGAGAAGGCAAAATACTTTGTAAAACTACAGTTCCCTGGATTCCATAGAAAGGAGCCATGGCAAAGAATCCAGTTTCAAACCAGATTAATTGTGTTAGGGTGGATTTGGCCTTTGAAAATTTGGACTGAAAGGCTAAAACACAGGATGGATTTCCCACCCTGCTGGTATTCCTTACCTTCTACTGCCTGCACCCCCAAAATGAAGCCCGCTACCCTCAGAGGCAAGGGAGGGTATGGTTTATTTGCCAGTTTTCAAGTCAGATCCACTTGCCAGTCCTGTTGGCTTCTGTTCCATGGGGTACCAGCAGGTGCCTTCTTGGTCCTTTGCCTCAGGCAGCAAAATATCTTAGACGACCCAGCTTCTAAGGGAAAGGAAGAGTTTACTTTCATGCTGCTTTGATTTGCAAGGCTTTGCCACCCCGTGGAAAACAAGAGTTAAGTCACAGCCAGCTCATCTCCTGGTGGCTTCCTTTTCCTAACCACAGTTCCCTTCCTTCCTTCTCTGGTCTGGCTTGAATAACCTCTGAGTAACCGATGAGCACAGTATTGAATGCGGATCAAGGCTGCAGGGTTCCGGTGACTAACTGAGGATGGGAAACCGTGTTTTGGAAACCCTTTCTTTCTTGGACCTCTCCCCCCTGCTCAAAAAAGTGAGGCTGTAAAAATTCTGCCGATGGACAATTCCAGATGTCTTTCTTTCTTCCCCCTCCCCACCTATGTTGCAGTAACAGTGCGCAAAATGTCATTGAATCAAAGCACTGCGCAGGCTCTTTATTGTTTAATAAAGATGTGGCATCTCTCTGGCCATTAACGTCCAAGAAGGGGTCATTAGTTTTCTGGGTTTTAATGTGAAAGAGGTGGAGGAGGGATTGCATTTCTGGTCATTAATGTCAAAGGAAGGGTCATTGCATTTCTGGTCATTAATGTCAAAATGGGATCATTGAATTTTTGGCCATTAATGTCCAAGTGGAGGGTAGTAACTGCATTTCTGGCTATTAATGCCAAAGAGCCAACAAGGTGTAGTGATCTGAGTGTTGGACTATGCCTCTGAAGACTAGGGTTCGAATCCCCACTCGGCCATGGAAACCCCCCGGAAGGTGGGGGGGGCTTGGGCAAGTTCCACTCTCTCCGCCTCAGAAGATAGCAAAGACAAACCCCCTATGAACAAATCTTGCCAAGGAAACCCTGCAATCCATTTGCCTAAGGGTCGCCATAAGTCGGAAGTGATTTGAAGTCACACAACAAACAAACAATGCCAAAGGAGGGGGGGTCATTGCATTTCTGGCCATTAATGTCCAATTTGGGGTGGTTGGGTGTCATTGCATCTCTGAGAATTAATGTTCAGAGGGGGCATGCCATTTATGCACTCCACCCTCCCTGTTCCACCAGTAGCTGTCCATGCAACCATCCCTTCCAACAGTGAAATCGCATGATGAGCGTCAACAGGTTCATAAGGGCAACAGAGTCACTAAGAAACAAGAAGGAAGTATAAGGTCCCCCCCCCATTTATATTGGGGATACGTTCCCAGACTTACTGCAGATACGTGAAACTGTGTATAATAGTGAACTGCCATATTATACCATAGACTCGTATTGGAGTCTAGAAAATGCCTAGAGAAAACACCTCTCTAGGTGTCTGACATGACTCCATGGTCAACTTCCAGCAAACGTTGACCATAGAGACACACTGGAGGACCTCCAGATGCCTAGAGAGATCTCCCCCCCCTCCCCAATTGTGGATAAGTGAAACTGCAGGTACCAATTTCAGGGTAAATGGGGAGCAACCTGTATGGACAGGCTCAAGGGAAAATGGAGCCCTGGTGGTGCAGTGGTTAAATGCCAGTACTGCAAGTCACCACGTTGCAAGTTCGATTCCAGCGGGCTCCAAGGTTCACTCAGCCTTCCATCCTTTCATAGGTCAGTAAATTGAGTACCCAGCTTGTGGGGGCAATTAGCTAACACACATTGGAAACTGTTTAATGCAGTTAGATGTGTAAATAGCTATTGCTTAAAACAATTTGTAAGCCGCTCTGATAGCCTTGTGGCTCAAGAGCGGGGTATAAATAAATAAATAAATAAATAGGGAACCCCAAGATATGCAGAAAAACCAAAAGCTAGTTAAAAGCTTCAAGGGTACACCAGGGCAGTGGGTGGATGGGAGAAGAATGAATGACTTGAACTTCTCCACCGGAAGATTCCTTTGAGGAGGGGAAAATACACAGCACATTGCAGATCATGCTGCTTTGAGGAAAATGCCACCTTGTTTTCTAACGCAGTGATTTTTCAACCAGCGGAGCATGTAACACTGATGGGAAGCAGAAAGAGTTTGAGTGTTTTTGTCACAGCAATACATTCCCCACCTCCCCCAGCATTACTCCTGCTATTTTTGTTTCTATTCTTTGCATTTTACAATTACCAGGCTAATAAAATTTGCATGCCACTGGATTATTACAATTCCCCACTACTAATGGAATTATTTTTATTTGTCAGCATTTGCTCCCAGCAGCATTACTGTCATTGTTAATGTCCTTAGGACTTATGATAAATATAATTAACAGGATGTTTCCGTTCATTTTTAATGACTTTATCGAAATGGCCAAATTTCATGTTTGGGACGGGAAGAATCCGAATACATCGCCACACTTTGTTGCAATTCAAACTACAAATCCCAGGATTCCTTGGGAAGGACCCATGGCAAATAATCCAATTTCAAACTGCATTATTTCTGTTTTGTGGATGCACCTCAGTTTGCAGCAACTGAAGTAAGCTGAGGACAAAGGGGGAAGAGGAGAGAGAAGTTGGGACATTTTAAAAGTAGTGGAAAAAGTGGGACAGCAGAGGATTAATCTGGACTGTCCCTTAAATGCTGGGATAGTTGGAAGGTATGTGATGGCAGAGCATAGCGACTGAGAGGCAGAAAGTTTGATCTGTTATGTTAGCCTTAAGGAAATCTCTCAGCCTCAGTTTTCCCTTCTGTAAAATGGACATAGCAATATTGCCCTAGCTCTCGACGTTAGGTTACGCCTCACAATGAGATTCAAGCCTGAATCCTCTTGGAGGTGCCAACTAAAATAGATCCACTGAATCAACTTTTTAAATTGTAAGTTAACATTTATGTAAATCCCATTGATTCAGGAGGGTGGGTTCTACTCTATTTAGGGGAGGAAGGATACAGGCCTTTATCCATGCAAAACTTTGAACACTCTGAAACGTAATTAATGTATATTATTCTGTTTTTATGTTTTGAAAACTTAAAGACTTTAGATCTTGTTTTTACATTTCATTAAGCTTTTCAGCATGGCATGCAGTAAGTATTAATCTTGCAAATACAATTAAAAATGACATTTTTTTTAAAAAAAGAGCAGAACATAATAATAAAAAAAGCGTGACAAGCAGTCAAGTAATAAAACATTGGATAAAACAGCAATAAGACATTCTATATAAATGTTCTGAACAGATTTAACACATTACTGTTCGTTAAAACAAAAACAAAAAGCTGAGGCATTAAAAAAAACTCGTATTCCAAAATCAAGATGATGTAATGCCATCTTATACAATTTTACTCAGAAGAGAGACTCCACAGAGCTTACTCCCAAATAAGCATCCATAGATTCAAGGGGTATGGGAGAGCCAGTGTGGTGTAGTGGTTTGAGTGTTGGACTAAAACTCTGGAGATCAGTGTTCGAATCCTCGCTTGGCTATGGAAACCCACTGAGTGACCTTGGGCAAGTCTCACTCTCTCAGCCTCAGAGGGAGGCAAAGGCAAACCCCTTCTGAACAAATCTTGCCAAGGAAACTCCACGATAGGTTTGCCTTAAGGTTGCCGTAAGTTGGAAGGCGCACAACAACAACAAACACAGAATACAAATACTCTCTCGCCCACTCCCAGCCAGCATGGCTAAGAAATCCTGGCAGTTCTTGTCCAAACAGGTAACTTTAATAAATAATAAACTTTTCCAAACTCCAGTGGCAGCTAGTATCTTTGATGTCAGTGGGGTGATGAGTCCACTTTGGATTTTAATCCAAACTAATCAGGGACCTCTCCAGGCTGTGGAGACCTTGTTATGTGCCTTCAAGGCGGTGCCAGCTTATGACAATGTTCTCCTAGGGTTTTCTTGGCCAGATTTATTCCTCTGAGGCTGAAAGAGTGTGACTTGCCCCAAGGTTACCTATTGGATTTCCATGGCTGAGCAGAGACTCAGACCCTAGTCTCCTCCTCAGTCTTAGTCCAATACTCAAACCATGATACCACATTGGCCCTCAAGATTTCGTCAGAGGGGGTTCGCCATTACCTTCTAAGGCTGAGAGAGTGTGATTTCCACCTAGTGGGTTTCCATTGTTCAAGGATTCGAACCCTGGACTCTCAGAGTCCTAGTCCAACACTCAAACTACTACACCATGCTGGCTCAGTTTTCTCGGCAAGATTTGTTCATTAGAGGGTTGCTTTTGCCAACCTCTAAGGCTGAGAGACTGTGACTTGCCGAAAGTCACTTAGTGGCTATTTCCATGGCTATCTTTTCCCTTAAGCTGCCATTGAATTATTCCATTTTTTTCTCTTTTTAATTATTGTATGTTTTTAATCTTTTTAATTTAATATTGTTTTAAGGGGTGGGTGGGCTAGGGTACTAATGTAATTATGGAATTTGTATGCTGTAAGTCGCCCCAATTGCGTTGCAGAGGGGCGGGATAGAAATAATAATAATAATAATAATAATAATAATTATTATTATTATTCCAGAGTCCTAATCCACCACACTCAAACCCCTATACCACTCTGGCTGTACCTCACTCTCCCGAAACAGGTTCACCGCCTTAGGCAGCCTCTTTAAAGTTCTGACTAAAACACGAAACAGATCCTTTGTCACATTGTCACTGAAACTGCCACATTGCCAAAGCTCTGTAGCAGAATATCTTGCATGGATTTTATTCAGCTAATGATACCTTTGGTTACAGCCAGCCAGCCTTTGCCCTGAATTCTAGGGGTGCATCTACACTGTAGAAATAATGCAGTTTGACACCACTTTAACTGCCATGGCTCCAATCCTACAGAATCCTCGGGTTTGTAGTTTTGTGAGGCACCAGCACTCTTTGGCAGAGAAGGCTAAAAACCTTGTAAAACTACAAATCCCAGGATTCCATAGGATAGAGCTACACCACTTAAGGTGGTGTCAAGCTGCATTATTTCTACAGTATAGCTGCACCCTAGGTCAACCTGTTACAGTTTTCTTAACCACTCTCCATTTCTGGTCTTATTGCTTTATTGATTTTTTAATTTATTTTTTTTGCAGGGAGGTATATGCACATATTTGGTCAATTTATTAGTTTCCCTTCAGCATTCCCTGTTGGGGCAGCGTGCAATTAAAAGAATTATTAAAAGGACAATAACAAGCACAGTAAAAGGCAACAATGAAAGCAATAAACGTAGAGGAGAAGCAAGGCCATCATTCTGTAAAAACCAGCCAAGCTGTTAAACAAAAATTCAAACTAGCTCCATGCCTCTCTAGGTCAGGCCCACTTCTCTTTTAATAAGAGAACATATTAATATGAGAACATAGCATGGCAGGGGGTTGGACTGGATGGCCTTTGTGGTCTCTTCCAGCTCTACAATTTTATGATTCTATGATCTTTTCTATTTATTCATATATTTATTTCCCACAGGTGGGAGTCATGTGTCTTTTCAAACATTGGACTCCAGCTCCTAGCATTCTTCACCCTTGTCTATGCTGGCTGGGGCTGCTGGGATGTGTAGTCTACCAACATTTGGAGGGCTGCATGATCCCTCATCCCTGACACACCTGGGCCTTTACACATTGCAAATCTCCTCTGCCCCAAGGAGCTTACAATTTGGAAATCAACTCAAAAGGTGATGTGGAGGCAGGAATAAACTGTGAAATAATATGCTATTATTTCAGTAAGAAAAAAAGATGGGTTGTTGGCCTGAAGAAATGGCATTCTAGAAAAAGACGGGGGTGTAGGCTATGAAGGTTGTAATAAATGATAGAAGAATGTACAGAATGAATGTACAGTGGTTGCTTTAACACATGTAATGTTGTTTAACTAGGCCTGCCTGCTGTGATGTAGGAATCTGTCCCTGTTCTTTCCATGTTATTTCTGCCTCCAATACCAAATTTTCTGCTAAAGAAATAACGCCCAGGAACCTATTAACGTTGTTAACTGAGGTATCCCTGTGCAATGGGCCCTTGGTATCTGCTGGGGTTTGGTTCCCGGACCCCTCTTGGAAATCCAAATCTGTGGATGCTCAAGTCTCATTATATACAATGGTGTAGTAAAATGATGTCCTTATATAAAATGGCAAAATCAAGGTTATTTTATTTATTTATTTATATCCTGCTCTTCAGCCACAAGGCTATCAGAGCGGCTTACAAACTGTTTTAAGCAATAGCAATTTACACATCTACACTGCATTAAGCAGTTTCCAATGTGTGTTAGCTAACTGGATTTTTTTTATGGGAGGAGGTTGAATCGTGGTTGGTTGAACCCGTGGATGCAGAATCTGTTGGATACAGAGGGCCGATGATAGCTAAAAATACTTCTTTTTTTCTTTAAATATTTATACCCCGCTCTTTGTTTAAAGACTTCATGGCAGTGTATGCTAAAACCAACCTGACCAGTTCAGGAGCGTAAAAACAAAAGATGATTTTAACAGCTCAACAAGAAGTACCAAAGATCGATGTTAAAACAGAATCCAGAGATTCACAATATAAAGACAATTTACACATGACTAAAATAATAAAAAGCAGTTTAAAAACTGTACAATTTTTAAAAGTTATAGGTTTGGGTGTCTTTTTCTTCTACTTTTAAACATTTCCAACACTGATTCTGTAGATGTGAATATTTTTTCACCAGGAATCTCACTGATGTGACGTTTTTAGAATGATACAGCAGGGATGGAGAATGTGTGCGACCCCCCCCACACCCCAGGGTTTGCTGGGTTTTAGTCCCAATGATTCCTCATTGTCACCTAGATTGGTTGAGGGGGTGATGGGAGTTCCAGTACAATACCATCCAGAGGGTCCGATTCTTCCTCACCCCTTCTGTTTTGGGGACATTTCCTCTGTAGGAAATGGGATATGGGAAAGTCGTAGCCCTCCAGGTGATGTTAGTCTACAACTCCCATCAGCCAGCATGGCTCACTGGTCAGGAAGGATGGGAGTGCCAGTCCATCAAAATCCGGAAGGCCTGACATCCCTCGCCCCTATCTTCAATTCTTGCTATTCTTGTAAACATGGCCCTCCAATTCCCATCAGTCAGCATAGGCCCATTGCCCAGGGATGATGGGATTTGCAGTCCATCGGCCTCCAGAGGGTCCAATGTTTCTCACCACTGTCATTAATGGACAATTTCTGTCTTGTGAACCTAGGCTGGTGGAAATATTGCCTCCAGTTCCCCTTAGCCAGGATGGCGCACTGGTTATGGACAATGGGAGTTAGAGTCCACCAACAACTAGAAGGCCGTGCTTACTCCATCCTCCTCTTTGACACCCCTTCCTTTAATGTCTAGCCTAAACACTTCCTTCCTCACCTCTGGGCTCTCACTGTTTATCCTGCCCTCTTCTGAGACTGAATAAATCCCTTCATTCATTTAGCCTTTTGCTTCTGTGTTATTTATAGAATCGCCGATCATGTCTGTTTGTCTGTCTGTCTCCTTCCCTCGCCCTCGTTCCTGCAGTCTTTGCTTTACCAGAAAGTAGCCGAGTCTCTCTGGCAAGGTTTCCTTCGTCTTATGACTGCAGCGACCTGGAGGGTTGTTAAAAAAAGAAAAGAAAAAAGCTTCCCACATCTTTAGCGGGTTTCTTGCTTGCTAATTTCATAATTGATATATAAGCCTTTAATTGTATCCTTCACTCAGACGTGTTCAGGTTTAAACTATCACTCGCTTTTCCTAAACATTTTACGAAACAAAAGTCAACTGCCAAGATGAAATGTAGCTATTAGATTTCGATCCTGTCTATCTAAAGAATATTTTAATAGTGATATTGACTAGAATGGTGACTAAAATGTTTCTTTTTTATTTCTATTTACTGGTGTGTCTTTAAATTATGTTTTAACCCTGTTTTATGTTTCTGCTGCCTTTCTTTAAATTTTGATTTTATTGCTTCTAGCCACCTTGAGTGTCATTTTGTTGGAGAATGCTGGGATATAAATTTAATATATGAATACAGTAGGACTGACTCAGGTATGATGTACAGTAGGACTCCTGTATCCACTGATTCATAATCCACTTATTCAGTTATCCATGGGACACAAAACATCACACTTACCATAGAGTCTTCCTAAAAATGTGTCCTCTGTAGCCATTTTCTAGGTCCTCCAAGGCAACTCTATGGTATTTTAAAATTTTATTTTATTTTATTTAGTTATTTATACCCCGCTCTTCAGCCACAAGGCTATCAGAGCGGCTTACAAATTGTTTTAAGCAATAGCTATTTACACATCTAACTGCATTAAACAGTTTCCAAAGTGTGTTAGCTAATTGCCCCCACAAGCTGGGTACTCATTTTACCGACCTACGAAAGGATGGAAGGCTGAGTGAACCTTGGAGCCTGCTGGAATCGCACTTGCAACGTGGTGACTTGCAGTACCGGAAATCCCATTATTTTCAATGGCGTTCTCTATTATCCATGGTTTTTGGTATCCACAGCCCCCCCAGAACCAATCCCCAGCAGATACATGGGTCCTACTGTAATGAACAAAGCAGTCTACAAAGGACTGCACCTTCTAGTTTTATTGATTGGTTAGAAATCAGCCTTCCCCCCTATGGATCCCTTCAGATGTTTGGGACAATAATTTCTATCGTCCCCACCCAGTGACCTAACTATCTGCTCTTGGAGGAGGCTGCCTGCTTGATCTCGGTATGAGCCTTATATTTTCTGATCTCCCATAGTGTGCACATTGGCTCGCTTCCTTGAGCAATCTGGAATTATCTTGCTGTGTAGGCGTCATGATTTGTTTCATATGGCATTTTTTGTGGTGTGACATTTAGTCACCAGGATTCTTTAGGTTAACCCAGAATGAGGTACGAATGTTTCCAAGAAGAGCCAAGGGTGTGACCTTGCTGATCCTATAGGTCACAGTAACTCCAAGAATAGCCAATTTCTTTCTCTTCTTCCTTCCTAGCTCTGGGAAGAAAGAGAGGGAACCCGGCCAGGAAAGGAGACAATGATCAGAGGTAGTGCGAAATCCATTCAGGGTTGCAGAGGCGGAGCTTAGAAGAGAGGGCGGGGCTTGCCTGCAAGGTTTTCTGCAGGGCCGGTTTAAGGAATTTGGGGGGGGGCCTGCAATACTTTATTTCGGGGGCCCCATATGTTTATCTCAGGTCAATGCAGGACCAGTTTAAGGAATTTTGGGGCCCCCTGCAATGCTTTATTTTTTGGGGGGGCATATGTTTATCTCAGGTCAATGTAACCTAACTCAACCTAAGCTATTCACAGTACAGGATATTCAGATTATTACTAATAATGTTTTTGCAGGAGGAGGGTTACTACGGGGGCCTCCACAATGATGGGGCCCCCTGCAGATGCTGACACCGCCAATGCTTTAAACTGGCCCTGACCTTCTGTGAGCCAGATTGGGAACCTCCGTGGGCTCCATTAGGCCCACGGCCAAAGGTTGCCCACCCCTGCTAAAAAAAAGCCAATGCAATTCTAGGCTGCATTAATAGGAGTCTAGTGTCTAGATCAAGGGAAGTAATAGTGCCACTCTGTTCTGCTTTGGTCAGACCTCACCTGGAATACTGTGTCCAGTTCTGGGCACCACAATTCAAGAAGGATATGGACAAGCTGAAGCATGTCCAGAGAAGAGTGACCAAAATGGTGAAAAGTCTGGAAGCCATGCCCTATGAGGAATAGTTTAGGGAGCTGGGTATATTTAGCCTGAAGAAGAGAAGGTTAAGAGGGGACATGATAGCCATGTTTAAATATTTGAAGGGATGTCATACTGAGGATGGAGCAAGCTTGTTTTCTGCTGCTCCAGAGACTAGGACACAGAGCAGTGGGCTCAAACTCCAGGAAAAGAGACTCCACCTAAATATTAGGAAGAAATATCTTACAATAAGAGCTGTTTGGCAGTGGAATACACTGCCTGGGAGTGTGGTGGCGTCTCCTTCTTTGGAGGTTTTTAAACAGAGGCTGGATGGCCATCTGTCAGGAGTGCTTTGATTGTGTGCTCCTGCAGGACAGGAACCTTGGCTTTCTGACCAAAAGTGCTGCCCCTTAAGTAGGTCTTATTTGGCCCAGTGAGGTAATCTACACTGAGAGACAACCACAGGCTGAAGAGAAACCCACAGTCAGTAGAGGAACTTGTCAGGTCCAAATACTAAAGAAGGCACTCACAAAATCAGTGCAAGTGGCTTGGGGCCTATCCACACTGTCCAATTATAGCAGTTTGATGCCACTTTAACTGTCGTGACTCTATCCTGTGGGAATCCTAGGATTTGTACTTTGGTGAGGCTAAGTATTCCACTACAGAGTTCCTAGTATCTGCCTTCAAAGAATTCTACAGAATGGAGCTGAGGCACTTGAAGTGGTATCACACTCTGGTATCTGTGTGGCTATGTTGTTGTTGTTCTTGTTGTTGTGTGCTTTCAAGTCATTTTGGACTTACAGCAATTCTGAGGCGAACCTATCGCGGGGTTTTCTTGGCAAGATTTGTTCCAAGGGGATTTGCTTTTGACTTCCTCTGAGGCTGAGAGAGTGTTATTTGACTGAGATCACCCAGTGGGTTTTCATGGCCAAGCAGCGATTCGAACCCTGGTCTGCAGAGTCATCTTCTAATGCTCAAACAACTACGCCACACTGGTTCCTTCCAGAGAAGCTTTCAAATGGCTACTCTGACAGTTCCCTAGCCTCAGGCTTGTAATCCAAAAAAAGTCAAGAAACACAAGGAAAAGTGATGGCCGGCTGCTCTTCTCTCCCTCTGAGGCTACAATGGAGCTGTGCCTGCCTGTTCTTCCCTCCCTCCCAGGTCACAGCAGTGACATTTCACTGGCTTCCCTATGTAGTAACATCATGGCCCCAGCTTGCTGAATAGCCATGTTGTGAAACTGCCCACTTCTATTTCCTGCAGATGTAAGTCCACTTATGAAGGCTCAAGTCCCCAAATGAATTCTGGCCACTGCTGTTTCAAGAGAGGAGTAGGCTGCTACCATGCGCCTTTGGGCTTGAAACCTAAACAAAGTAGCCCCACAGAATCAATGGGATTTACGTGAGCGTTGACTCACTATTGAGCAAACGGTTCAACGAGTCCACTAGATGTGGGACTACCGATAAAAAATTCCAGCCACTGGCATCCGTTTTCTGCCTTGGCCCTTCTCACCAAACAAAAGATCTCTTTCAAAATTGCTACAACATTTTCTTATTAGTCCATGCAGCCCACGTGTGGCCAGGAATACCCCAGGCCATTGCGAATTCAAATCCCAGCTCAGAATGGGACCAGGTTGGAGTCGATTTGGATAGTGGTGTTATTTTTGTGGGCTCTGAAATGAAGGGTCGAGGGGAATCTAGAAACGTTTGCCAACAACGAGTGGCCAAACCCTCAGGGGTGTTCTTCTGACACATGGGATTGCATAAACAGTTGGGTGATGAAACACCAAACAATTGGATAAAGATGATGATGGCCTAGTTCCTAGTGTGGTTTTGTGGGTGAGTGGAGCAGACTGAAGTTTCTCTCAAGCAAATGGAAGGGTTTAAGAAGAACAGCAACGCCATACAATTATAATAATGATAGGGGCGGTGGTGGTGGGGATGATATGCCCTCCAACATCCCACAGATGAAAAGTGGAAGACATGTGGCTAAGTAATCTCAGAGTGTGATCAAGATGGTAAACGTTACTGATAAGGAAGAATGAACCAGCTAGGAGAGGCTGCAGCAGTTTGCTTTTGTCTGAGTTTACAGGGGAGTGCAAGAATAAGGCCCCTCTCTTCTCTGCCCCCCATTAGTTCATTGAGGGCTAACTACTTTTGCACATTGAATTCAGTTTGCAGCAACTGAAGTAAGCTGAGGACAAAGTGGGGAAGTGGCAGGAGGGGAGAGACATCGGGACATTTTAAAAGCAGCTGAAAAAGTGAAGAATTGATCAGGACAGTAGGAGGGTATCTGATGGTCTGATGAGGATGGTTCCAGTGACCATAGGTGATCTGGGGAGGAATTTCAAATGGGCTGACCCATTTGAACAAAATCGCTATAGGGCCCATCTAGACGAGGCAAAAAAACTCGGATTGCTCTGTAGTAATGGCAAATCGCAGCAGCTGTGATTTGTCTAAATGGTTTTTTGGCAGGTGTAAGCATCACATGCCTGCGAATCAAGATGGCAGCTGCAAGTGAATTACTCACATTTTAACTTACCTGAATTTGCCAACACCAAACTTTTAAAAAATATTTTCTATTTGTGATAGAGTGATATTTCGCCTTTACTAAAAAGAAAAACAACACATCACCCTGTTTTATTGCCTTAGCACTTGTTCACTGAGGTGAAAATCCAACATGGTGGCTCCAGGTGCTTGCCTTGTTAACAAGCGCCACCCCACAGCCAATTAGCTTTGCGCTTCCACTTGTATAGGAAAGTGATTCAAAACGAATTGCTTGTTCCAACGAGCACTAATGCACATCCCCCTTGCTGTTTTTTTTTTTTTAATTCAGGGGGAAAGCTGCAAAAGCTTTTTGTTGTAAGCCGCCCCGGTTGCCGAGCAGAGGGGCGGGTTAAAAATAAAAAATTATTATTATTATTATTATTATTATTATTATTATTATTTTCCTTCAGCGTTTTTGACCCCTCTCCTTCCGAATACAGCGCAATGATGCAGGATCCCATTAAGACAATGCCATAGATAAGATCCCAACAGCAAAAAACTCAGAAACTGGCACTGCTTGGAATATGCCGCACTGCCCGATGATACCTCACTGAGGCCTAGTGTCTTGGATAGAATCTGAATCCCTGATGGCCTGAAACACCCACTAGTGTGTTGATTGTGAATCTCAGAGCTAATGAGGATCACGATCATGATAAGGTGCCATTCCTTGCCTCCTTCATGCTCTGTCTAGCCAAATTACACCCCAGGGCACCCTCCGCCAGGAACATCCCCTGCGCATTGCCTCGCCAAAAGTGAATGGCTTTTGCACGAGAGCACCGCAGTGCTGGGTCCGTGCAGGTTCCGACTCAAGTGTGGCCGTGCGCGGCAGGTGCACATCAATGTACACCCCCCAGCTGTGCACCTGAGAGGCCACCCTGTCAACCCCCCCCTTTGCCTGAGCACCTCTCTTCCTCCAAGGAGAAAAAAAGGAGGAGGGGGCTGCCTAGATGACCTTGCCGATGCTCCCAGGCGCCCTTGGAGGCTGCGACTGACTCCCAGTGGTGCTCCTTTGAATCATTTCTTTCTCCCCCCCCCCATGTTCATCCTCCCCCTCCTCTCTTGTTCTTCTTGGTCCCTCCTGATGGATGCTGTCCTGACATCCCTCAGCCAAGGCAGCTTCTCCTTCCCCTTTAAGAGCCTCCCCAGCACACATGCTGATATGCAGAACTCCTGCAGCCCGTGTTGCGGCACTGTGGGGAGAGGGAAGTCTGCTGAGCTGAGCACTTTGCTCTGCCAGAGATCCCGAACAATGTCATTGTGCCGGGGAACAAGAAGAGGAAGAAGATGAGGAGGAAGAGACACTGCAGTCAACTTTCCCCACACAGAGATACCTAGCAGCAAGCCAGCCTCTCTCTCCAGATCCAAGGGGGTCCCTCCATCTCCCTCTCCTTGGACCACCCGCTGTAGCACCGGTAAGTGACCTTCCCTCTTTCCTACCTGCTGGCCAGGTGTGTCATCCACCTGGGAAGGGATAGCCAAGGTTTGCCATCGCCTCCATTTATCCCCCTTTTAATTTAATTGAGTAATAATAACAATTACAATAATAATTCCTAGATTCTTATATAGCATCTGAATCATTGATGACCCAAAACTCCACTCAGTAACACCTGGGAGACTGCAAAAACCTATTATTAGCAGTAGTATTAGTAATATTCCTAGATTCTTGAATAGAATTTGAATCATTGATGGTCCCAAATCCCAGCCACTAACTCCCGGGAGACTATGAAGCCAATAATGAGGATGAGGATGATAATTCCCAGATTCTTTGATAAAATTTGAACCATTGCTGATTCAAAGGTCTGGTCAGTAATGCCTAGCAGACCGTGAAACCCATTATTATTATTATTATTATTATTATTATTATTATACTGGCCTCCTTGCCCATTTGTGATTTTTTGCTTCCAATGTCTCCCCCAAAAGCTGTGGGCATCCCTTCTCAGAAGTCTGTTCGATCGTGGCGGAATCAAAAGCCCTTCCCTTTTTGAGTTGATTTGTTCTACTCAAGTTTTTTTAAAAAAGCCACTCCAAAGCCCATCGTTTAGCTCTCTAGGAGCTGTGATGGCTTAATTGGCTTGGCTCTATTCTCTGTCTCTATTCTGCCCCTTTTCTGATACAAATTTGTATTTTCTTACCTCTCCTCTTATCTGACATGTAGACCCAGGGGAGGCTTATAGATCCCAAAATAGAAATAATAGATATAGAAAGGAAGTGTGTGTGTGTGTGTATGAGAGAGAGAGAGAGAGAGTGCATACCAAAATAATAGAACATCTAATTCAGAGTAGAAAGGAAATAATTGGATGGCTGCAATGCTGTGCAGGTTTCCTTGGAAGTAAGTTGCACCAAACTCTGCAGGATTTACTCTTGAGTAAGTACACACCATAGGAGAGCCTGCTGGTGGAAATTACAAAGAGTCACTGTAAATTGTGTGTGTGTGTGTGGTGTGTAAAATTTACCCTGTAGCTAAAAATCCCAGTTTCAAAATTGCAATGTTTTGGGATGGTAGGAATATTATTTGTTATATGTATTTTTTTAAAACTATCAGTGCAATGTGGCTTTTGCATTTAAATTTTTGAGCATCTTTGCCTTTCCGCTTTCTTTTTCTTGGCAAGCTCATCTTGAAGGTTCTATCTAGTCTGGACTCCGAAGAGTAGAGTTTGATTACTGCAGGGAAAAATTAGCGTCAGGATAAGTTACGATGACACTCAGAACTCCATTAGCTTATGAAATTTATGGCTTGCTAAAAGCTCTTTGGGTGACAATGCTTTTTTTTTTTTTTAGCTTTGTTTTCAAGACTGACTTCTAGGGGGAAAAGATAGATAGATAGATATGTATTTTAAAGATCCTTTCCACAGATTCAGATGGTGGCTTGTTCCTGCACCTCTCAAAACTGCTTCAAGCTGTCTCTCTGTCTTCCAAAACCTTCACATTAAAACTCACTTCCAACTAAGAGAATATACTTCTCTCCCCTTTTTTTGCAGGCCATCATCTGCAGTGGAGGTCTTTCTAGGACACACACACACTCTACCATTGCTTTCTTTAGAAGGGTTTCTATTGCCAAGAGGTCTAGCAACTTGAAGAGGCTTTTGTGTCTCAATGGACTTACTTTGAGAAAGGAAGCCTTGCAGAGAAGCGGCTGGCGGGGGGGGGGGGAGATCACAAGAGCAGGTACCCCCCCCCCAAATGGTGAAAACTGTCAGTAGACTGTGCTCTGAGGATATTGATTGACCTGCAATTCAGGCTGACCGAAGAAGTATGTTTAAAGCTGCCGTTTGAAGCACAGCTATTCAGAAGTAAGACCCGTTGAATGCTATGCCCCATACTTCTGAGTAGACACACTTCCAGCCCATTCTGTAGCTATCAGGGGGACTTCAGAGTGTAATTTTTTTCCTTGAGCCATAATCCTGAAAATAGTAATTAGATTATTATCATGCATTATTACTGTATTATTATTATTATTAATAATAATAATAATAATAATAATTGTTGTCTCAATTATTTCACAGATTATCCAGTGATTTTACTTTATTGTTAAATTTGGAATTTCTACTGTTCTCTTCACCATTACTTTGAAAGAACCTGAAATACAGGAGCATAGCTTGAATTTTTTATTCCTGTGCATTGCAGGGGAAGAGGAGGAGAGAACTTGTTTTAATTTTATCCCCCTTCTCGGACAAATGTGGTAGGTGCAGAGTTGAAAGAAGATAACAGGGGTAGTTGGGGAATTTTGAACTGGGAAAAAATAGAGGATGAGAAGGAGGAAACTGGGGGAGGCAGAAGTTCGAATTGGCTGAAAGTGAAGGCCGAGGTGGGGGGCGGGCAAAGGAGACATCCGTCAACGGAGAGACCCCCAAGAGTTGGCAGGGCTTGCAATTTTGGCTGCCTGGCTTTGGTGGTCTGTGATCTCATTGCTGCAGTATTCCATCCTCGTCTGTCAAACCAGGCTCTTCCAAATTACTCAGAAAGAGCGACTGCAGAGTCGAAAATGTGCTTTTCTTTTCTTTCTTTTTTTCATTATTGCGAGGACGAAGGCCAGCTTCACCCAGTACTTGGGAAAGTGCCCGGTTTTGACTACAGCTCTCAGAATCCCCCCCACCCAAAGCCAGGATTCTGGGAGCTTTCATCCAACAAAGGATCTTTCCCAAGCTTGGCTCAGTGATATTTACACCATATATAAATGCAGGCCGGGCACTCAGTCAGCCCTGGTTGGCTCACACCAAAGTTTCATCTAGATGCCTCCAGAAGCTGACTGGAAGAGAACGTTCTTCTCCAGTTGATCGTTCCTGGCATTTTCTTATTCTGAGATAGACTGGCATGAAATGTGGAGGTTCTACCATTGTGGATCTCGCCTCCTGTGAATGCCCCCCAATCTTTTCCTCTATGCTACCGGCTGCCACCACAGCATGGGAGTAAAAGCCCCACGTCAATGACATATTGTGTGAAAATGGATGTGGCACTCTCTGCCCTTAATCAAATGCCAGTCTGTACCACATTAGTATGTGGCTGAATGATGTTATTTCTGGAATGTCTTTTTCTGTTTATAATTTTTATAAACTGCTATTGTGTTTCGTCAGCTCGTTACTTTTCTCATCCTGGTCTGCACTGAGCCATCATCACCATTACCATCATCTCCACCACCACCATCATCTTTATTTATACCCTGCCTTTCCTCCCAAAATGGAGCCTCAATGCAGCAACTAATCCCAACAACAGTCCTGCAAAGGTAGTTCAGCGTTATTTATTGAATTTTTATCCCTCCCAGCCAAAACTTCTCAGAGCTGCTCACATATAATGGCTCCTCCCACCACAAAAAATCCCTTAGTGCAATCTGAGCACATGAGCCGTACTCCTTACTCCTATGTGTTTCGGCCACCGTGAAGTCCGAAGCACACGCTCACCTGCGTAAAACAGAACCATCCCAGTGTCTGCAGCACACACCGTCAGAACCGTTGGAACCCAAGAATGCGAGATTTTGAGAACCTTGGGACGTATCTGCGGACAGTCGACCCTCAACTTTTGCAACCCTGCAAAAGTGGATAAATTATTTTTTTTTAACTTGAGAGAACACTTCCCTAGGAATCTGTAGGTCCTCCAGTGAAAGCTGACCATAGAATCATACTGGAGGACCTACAGATGCCTAGAGAGAACATATTAATCAAAACAGCGAATAATCAAATCAGCGAATGCATAACGCGCAAATGTGGAGGGACGACTGTATTCATAGAATTGCAGAGTTGGAAGAGACCACGAGGGCCATCCAGTCCAACCCCCTGCCACACAGGAAATCACGATCAAAGCATCCCCGACAGATGGCCATCCAGCCTCTGTTTAAAGACCTCCAAGGAAGGAGACCCCACCACACTCCGAGGGAGTGCATTCCACTCCTGGACAGCTCTTACTGTCAAAAAGTTCCTCCTCATGTTGAGGTGGAATCTCTGTTCCTGGAGCTTGCATCCATTGCTCCGTGTTCCAATCTCTGGAGCAGCAGAAAACAAGCTTGCTCCATCCTCAACGTGACACCCCTTCAAATATTTAAACAGGGCTATCATATCACCTCTTAACCGTCTTTTTTCCAGGCTAAACATACCCAGCTCCTTAAGTTTCTCCTCATAAGTCATGGTTTCCAGACCTTTCACCATTTTAGTCGCCTTCCTCTGGGCATGCTCCAATTTGTCAATATCCTTTTTGAATTGTGGTGCCCAGAACTGGACACAGTATTCAAGGTGAGGTCTGACCAAGGCAGAATAGAGCGGCACTATTACTTCCCTTGATCTGGACACTATACTTCTATTGATGCAGCCCAAAATCGCATTGGCCTTTTTAGCTGCCGCATCACACTGTTGACTCATGTTCAACTTGTGGTCTACTAGGACTCCTAGATCCCTTTCGCACGTACTCTCATTCAGCCAGGTCTCCTCCATCCTATATCTATGCATTTCATTTTTTCGCCCTAAGTGCAGTACCTTACATTTCTCCGTATTGAATTTCATTTTGTTAGCTTTGGCCCAGCTCTCCAGTTTACCCAGATCATCTTGAATTTTGATCCTGTCCTCCAGGGTATTAGCTACTCCTCCTAATTTGGTGTCATCTGCAAATTTGGTATGTATGCCCCTAATTCCCTCATCCAAGTCATTGATAAAGATGTTGAATAGCACTGGGCCCAGGACAGAACCCTGTGGCACCCCACTGGTCACATCTTTCCAAGATGAAGAGGAGCCATTGCTGAGCACCCTTTGGGTTCGGCCGGTCAACCAATTACAAATCCATTGAACTGTTAACTTGTCTAGCCCACATTTTACAAGCTTGTTTGCAAGAATGTCGTGGGGAACCTTGTCAAAGGCCTTACTGAAAGGTATGCGATGTCCACAGCGTTCCCTTCATCTACCAAGCTGGTAATTTTATCAAAAAAAGAGATCAGATTAGTCTGGCATGACTTGTTACTCTGAAACCCATGTTGACTTTTTGTGATTATGGCATTGTCTTCTAAATGTTCACAGACTCTCTGTTTAATGATCTGCTCTAGAATCTTCCCTGGTATTGATGTCAGACTAACTGGACGATAATTGTTGGGATCCTCTTTTTTCCCCTTTTTGAAGATGGGGACAACGTTTGCCCTCCTCCAGTCTGCTGGGACTTCTCCTGTCCTGATTGGTAATACTACTCGAAGACCTGTATAGCTCTAAGGCTTCTGCATTTAAGAGGACAAGAACAATTTAGTTCAGTGATGCAAATTCTCTTGAACTTGCTCAGCATATAAACATTTCTTTAGTCACTCCCAACAGAGTAATCTGGGAGATGTCAAATTTCTGATATAGAAAGTGTTTTCATTTAGGGGCTTGAGTCTACATGAAATTTGCCAGCTAGGTTAAGTTAATGACCATCATTAGCATGTGTTATTTTGCTTTTCTATACACAGGTTGACTGCCATATCCACAGATTTGATATCCATGGTTTCACTTATCCATGTCTGAAAAAGTATGTTCTCTCTAGCCATTTCTAGGTCTTCCAATGCAATTCTATGGTCAACTTTGGGTGTTTTTCTCATTGAAAATAATAGGGTTCCCTATTATCCATGGTTTCAGGTATCCACAGGGGGTCTTGGAACATATCCCCCATGGATACGGGTGTTGACCTGTACTCCTCATCCTTCTAATAATAATCATGGCTGGAATTCTCTGTCGCAATCTATGTAATAGAACTTTATACATCCTTAGCTACTTAACAGAGGTGTTAAGAAATCCTGATAGTGGATTGCAAAGGTGCATAACAGGACACTGGCAAGAGTATCCCAATGAAGATCAGAAGGTACTGATGCACACTGGTGCTCACTCACCAGTCTTCATTGTGCATCACTCCCATTGTGCCTTGATCCCAAGGTCAATGGTCACTTTGATGGCTCCCCTACATAGATGGGAGGTCCACAGATCCCACAGATGTAAGATTATCAGATGCATTAAAAGTGGCATTACACAAATGCCAAGAGATCACAAAAGGGCTCCCTTTTCAGACGATGTCGTTCCACCCTCGTTATGCACCCATTCTGCTGCCTTTCTGCTGGCGCTTTTTATTGGGTGGATAAGCCATTAATAGATCCCCTGTTCTGTTTCTGTCACGGATGTTCCTGCGAGCAAAAAGGTGCCCCGTTATGCTGGTGAGATCCTAGTATCAATGGGCAGTCCCTGCCAGAACACCTCCGGGTGAGAGTGGAACATCCAGGTAAGTGACACACTTTTTATGATCCTCCCCGGGTTACCTCTACCTTTTAAAGTGTGCTTTTGTGTTTGCTGTAATTTTTTCATGTTCTTTTTATTTTCTTCTTCTTTCGATCCAGGAAGTGAAGGGAGCTCCATTAGAGCTCCATTCACTCCTTGGCTGCCGGAATGACGGAAGAGAAGGTAAGTGCCGTGGGAAGGGTGATTGTGGCGTGACCAGGATAGGACAGGGGCAGGTGTGGAGATTCTGGGACAGGAATGCTTTTTTCGCTGCTATTTGATAATCTCCGTAATCCACTTACAAAGACACAAGTCCCCAGGTGAATTCCAGACCATAATATTAGCAGCAACAGAGAGAGAGAGAGACATCATGGCCCCCACAAGTGGGGAGGCTGACAGGGCTCTAGCCTGGGGGCCCAGGATTAAGAGGGAGGGCCAGCATGACATTATTGTAAGTTTTTATTACGTAAATCTGTTTAGTTGTTTAAAAAATAAATATAAATATTACGTTGGTGTCATCATTTAAACTGACTTATTTTAATTTTTATACAAAATCTTGTAGAGCATCTCACTGCCCTTAACCTTAGCAGTAGGTAGGGGGTCCACTAAAGATCCTGGCCTGGGGGCCCGCTTCAGGATGTGGGGGCCATGAGAGAGAGAGCTTAATTGCTTCCTTCTGGAATCCACAACAGCTTTGTCAGAAGTGCTGTTTGTGTGTTTTTAAATCATCTATAAATATATATATATATAAAAGGCATATAAAACAATATATAGATATAAAATGTATCTAAAGCGAATATAAAAAGCTTGTAACTTTTGCTGCTTTTCAGATGAAGAATGCTGTGCCACTCCAAAACTTGCACATTTCTCCTTGTTGCTGCCACAAAGGCTCTCAGAGCTGCTGTTGGAAGTTTCTCTGACACTTGTTTTACAGGCTGCCTTGCAAAGGGAAGTCTGAGAGAAAATGGTTTGGTCTGGACTTGCCCAGGCTTGTTCAGTTCCCCACACTTCCAGAGATCAGGGAGAAGAGCAGAGCTGCGTTGGGCCACACATCATTCATTCTTCTTCGCTCCCTCCTGGAAGGCCGACTTCCAAAAAATCCACAGCCAGGCTTCTGCTATTTCCCATTCGCATCAGGTAAATGAATGCACATTCTAATGACTCTGTGAGTTTGCAGGAAGTGTTTATATCCACGCTGCCAGTCTGCCGAAGTCATGCACTCTCTGTGAGTTAAAGTTTTGAGCAACAATATTGTACAAACAGTAAGGATGCATTTGCTGATTATTGTTTGCTATGTGTCAAGTTGTGGAGGGTGCAGGAGGTTTGTAAGCTTTATACATTTCAGAGGCAGCAAAATGTACCGTATTCCTGGACTACAGCTCCCAAATCCCCTGAGCCAGCTGTGAATTCCAGACCATAATATTAGCAGCAGCAACAGCAAGAACACATCTTTTCCTCCAGAAGAGATCCATGTGCACTTTCAACTTTCTATGTTGTGTAGCCAACAGAGATTCCAATGTACATGGAATGTGCATTTGCTGAACATTGCAATGCTCGGCTGATTCCCTGCCCTTGGGTATATTTTCTTATTTTTCCAATGGGCAGAGAGCAAACTTATCCTCTTATCCTGAGCCATCAGTAGTAACTACTACTTTGTTACCCCCACCCCCATAACTACTTACGGGTCACTATGTTACTTCTAATTCCAAAACTAACAAAAATAATTTCAACAGGGAGAAATGTAGGATACTACACTTGGGCAGTAAAAATAAAATGCAGAGATATAAGATGGGTGACACCTGGCTTGATGGCAGTACTGTACATGTCAAAGGGATCTAGGAGTCTTAGTGGACCACAAGTTGAACATGAGTCAGCAGTGTGATGCGGCAGCTAAAAAAGCCAATGCGATTCTAGGGTGCATTAATAGGTGTATAGCGTCTAGATCAAGGGAAGTAATAGTGCCACTCTATTCTACTTTGGTCAGACCTCACCTTGAATACTGTGTCCAGTTCTGGGCACCACAATTCAAAAAGGATATTGAGAAGCTGGAACGTGTCCAGAGGAGAGTGACCAAAATGGTAAAAGACCTGGAAGTCATGCCCTATGAGGAGACACTTAGGGAGCTGGGCATGTTTAGCCTGGGGAAGAGAAGGTTAAGAGGGGACATGATAGTCATATTTAAATATTTGAAGGGATGTCATACTGAGGCTGGAACAAGCTTGTTTTCTGCTGCTCCAGAGACTAGGACACGAAGCAATGGGTTCAAACTACAGGAAAAGAGATTCCACCTAAACATTAGGAAAAACTTCCTGACAGTAAGAGCTGTTTGACAGTGGAATGCGCTGTCTGAGAGTATGGTGGAGTCTCCTTCTTGGGAGGTTTTAAACAGAGGCTGGATGGCCATCTGTCGGGAGTGCTTCAAGTGTGAATTCCTGTGTGGCAGGGGGTTGGACTAGATGGCCCTCGTGGTCTCTTCCAACTCTATATGATTCTATTCATTATACTGTACTTCCAAGCACTGGCTGTAGGCTAAAAAAAGAAACTCTTCCAAAGTTTGGTCAAACCAGAGTTTCTTTTTCCTCGCTATCACTTATATGCATGTGTGCACACCAGGAGTGCAGCACAAAATGAGGGCATTACCCCACATAATTGTGCTGCACTTTTCCTCCCCTCCCATGAAATTTCCCTTATATTTCTAGCATTACAGTACAGTAATTTAAAACATCAGTTGAGCATTTAGAAATACAATTTCGGCACCCAATAAGTAAGGGAAACACAAGGGAATGTGAACACAGCAAATAGAAGCGTTCTAAGTGCGAACAATTTCCGATGGCTCACCCTCTGCAATGTTAGAATCATAGAATCTTAAAGTTGGAAGGGACCACAAGGGTCATCTAGTCCAACCTCCTGCCACCAGGAGTATACAGCTAAAAGCTCCCTGTACAGGTGCTCATCCAACCTCTCTTTAAAACACTTTCCAAAGATGGAGTGTCCACCACCATGTTGAACAGCTCTTCCAGTCAAAAAGTTATTCCTTGAAATACTGCTATTTTGGACTACTGTCTCCAGAACTCCCATGGTTACTGGGAAATTTCGGAGTTTTATTCTCTCCTAGGAAAATACTTCTAAGTTCTGGTTTTCATAGCACCTTCTTAGACTTCTCATTACAGGCTCAGCTCTCCCAGAACAAGGTTTGGGAATGACGAAGATGGAGCTCGCTGCCCTTTGAAAATGTTGCATAATTATGTGCCTTTTGTAGGTCACTCCATAAGCTTTTGGCTCACGGTTTATTTCCCATGTTTGTGACTCAGACCTGAAGCTGTGTGTGTATTTAGGGTGTGAACTGACCTTTGTCCAGTCCTAGGTCTCATTCTTACTTCTCTTTATCCTCTTCTGTACCTGAAAATTTCAAGAGGGGGAAGGGTAACTGGTTTAGCTTGTGGCAACCGAACCAAGGGGCCTAAATCCCCCAAAGGCACCAGATCCTGTCTGAGCTTGGAAGCTAAGCAGGGTCAGTCCTGGTTAGTCCTTGGATGGGAGACCACCAATGATTACCAGGTGCTGTAAGCTGTATTTCAGAGGAAGGAACTAGAAAAACCACCTCTGAGTATTCCTTGCCTAAAAAAACCCCTATGTAATTCATGGGGTCACCATAAGTTGACAGGTGACTTGAAGGCATACACACATACAAAACCAAACCAAGCCAACAAAGAGATGAAATCTTGTTCGTCTTTAAGGTGCCATAAAACTCTTTTTTGCTGGTTTCTCTGAAAATTGACACCTGCAAGGTAGCTAGGGTTGCCAGATCTTAGGGCCTGGCCCTGCATCAACAGTTTTTGTGGGTCATCTCCAGGTGAGAGATGAAGGTACAAATTCTCCAGTTCTGGGGTACTCAGCTCCAGACAAGCAGAAAGGGCTGTGCTCATATCTTCAGCTCAACTTTTTTAAAACTGCAGCTTGCTACAGTTTGCAGGGCTTCATGGATTTGTTGCTATAACTTTCAAAGACTCTCCAGAGAGTTTGATCTATTTATTTAATTGGCTTCCTCCTTCCCTCCCAGTGATAGTGCCAGAGCTCACCCTCTGCTCTGCTCTGCATTCTCCTTCTGGCTAAAAGCACATAGGCTCCCTTTCCCATCTCCCTAAGTAAGTGAGAAGAATAATACGCTCATTTCGCTTTGCTCTGGGAACAGCCCTAAGCTTTTGGTCTCCATTTCAAACAGGAAAATATGTTCTCTCTGTGTGTGTTTGAACGACAAGCTGTGAGCAATCGTTGTTGCTATTCAATGCATAACACTTAATGACACCACCAGGGGCTGTACCTCGGTCTCAGGTGTTGGCATGGAAACATCAGGGCCTGGGACAATCCCAAACGGGCAACCCATCTGGTCGAGCAGGTGCAGAGTTTAAATTCACCTTCTCAAGAAACAGGCACAGTCCTTGAGTGATTATAGGCAGATAATATAGGCCAGAGATTTCAGTCTCTTCTTCGGAGTCCCTCTTGTTAACCCCTGGAACCCAACTCTTGATTTTTTTCCCCCATTTGTTTTACAATAGTTGTCCCTCCACATTCACAGATTTGGCATTCACAGTTTTAAGTATTCACGGCTTGAAAATATTCTTTAAAAAATAATAATCCAAAAAGCAAACCTTGATTTTGCCATCTTATATAAGAGACACCATTTTGCTATGCTATTGCATATAATGGAACTTGAGTATTCACGGATTTGGGTATCCATGGGGGTGGTGGTCCTGGAACCAAACCCCAGCGAATGTGAAGGGACAACTGTATTTTTAAATTTTATCAAACAATAGTAGAACAAAATATATTTGCTTACCTCCCTCTCACATTTTCTTAAATGCCTGTTGTTGCTTTCTTTGGGTACCTCCAGATGAGGGGAAACTTGTTGGGAGGTTGCAGTAATAATAATAATAATAATAATAATAATAATAAAATTTTATTTCTATCCCACCCCTCTGCAACGCAATCGGGGCGGCTTACAATATAAAACTCCATAGACACAGTACCCTAGCCCACCCACCCCTTAAAATAATATTAAATTATAAAAGATTAAAAACATACAGTAATTAAAATATATAAATTAGAAAGGGGAAAAAATAAAACATACAATAGTTAAAAAATCTAATTGCAGCTCAGAAGGACAGCCAAGTCTTGGGCCGGGATAGTTATTCAGGAAAGGCCTGCCGGAAAAGATCCGTCTTGTTTGTTTGTTGTTGCAGTTCTCTGGGTTCTTTAAAATATCCAAATAATATCTCTATTGTCCAAGATTATATTCTGGCAATTCCCAGCACCAGCTGCAACATTTTGCTCCCACCCACAGGCAGGTTTTTTGAGTTTGAGAAATAACAGAATAATGTGTTCCATTCTCCTCTTAGAATCACAGAAACAGAGAGTTTCAAGTCAGCGGAGGACAAAAGGGGAAAGTACAAGGAGAAGAGTGAAACTGGGATATTTTAAGAGCAGCTTGAAATTTGGGATGACAGAGGATTAGTTGGGATCATCCCTGCCAAACTGGGACAAGTGGAGGGTATTCTATTCTGTTTTATTTTTAAAAAATGTCTATGGTATCCAGTTTTATAGGGGACATTCAAACAATTTCCCCCCTCACATTTTCTTTCTTTGCCTCCCTTCCCTGCTTTTCTGCAGTCATTTTTTGGAAGTGCAAAAAAATAGGCACCTGAGACTGAACCTCCTCTCTTCTCTGCCTGCAGAGAGGTGTCCGTTCAGGTGTGGCCGATGGCACCAAGCAAGCAGGTTGGGCTACCCCAGCATGGAATCTCCTGGTTTGCTTTGCACCCAAGAATGAGGTCATTCAACACAGGAGGGGTGCGTGTGCACTTGTGCATGTGTCAACACTGGGTTAAAGTGCTGACTGGGCCCACCCCCAGGGAGGAGAAAGGGTGTTCCTTTGGCCGGACCAAGTAATTTCTTAGGCAGCTGTTCACTTGGCTGCCTAGAAGGACAAAGATGTTAGTGCAGGTGAAGTCTATGAAATTGGTAAATGCTACTTTCTTTTCCTCTCCCTGTCTCTTTCTTTCCCTTCCTTCCTCTCTTCCTTCCTTCTTCTTTCCTTCCCTCTCTCTTTCTTCCCTTCCTTCCTCTCTTCCTTCCTCCCTTCCTTTTTCTTTCCTTCCCTCTCCTTTCCTTTCCTTCATCTTTCTCTCCCTCTTTCTTTCCCTTCCTTCCTCTCTTCCTTCCTTCTTTCTCTCCCTCTTTCCCTTCCTTCCTCCTTCCTTCTTCTTTCCTTCCCTCTCCTTTTCTTTCCTTTCCTTCATCTTTCTCTCCCTCTTTCTTTCCCTTCCTTCCTCTCTTCCTTCCTTCTTTCTCTCCCTCTTTCCCTTCCTTCCTCTCTTCTTCCTTCTTTCTCTCCCTCTCTTTCCCTTCCTTCCTCTCTTCCTTCCCTCTCTCTTTCTTTCCCTTCCTTCCTCTTTCCTTCCCTCTCCTTTTCTTTCCTTTCCTTCATCTTTCTCTCCCTCTTTCTTTCCCTTCCTTCCTCTCTTCCTTCCTTCTTCTTTCTCTCCCCTTCTTTCCCTTTCTTCCTCTCTTCCTTCTTTCTCTCCCTCTCTTTCCCTTCTTTCCTCTCTTCCTTCCTTCCCTCTCTCTTTCTTTCCCTTCCTTCCTCTCTTCCTTCCTTCCCTCTCTCTTTCTTTCCCTTCCTTCCTTCCTTCTCTCCCCCTTTCTTTCCCTTCCTTCCTCTCTTCCTTCCTTCCTTCCTTCCTTCCCTCTCTCTTTCTTTCCCTTCCTTCCTTCTCTCCCTTTCTGTCTCCCTCCCTTCCTTTCTCTCTTTCCTTCCTCCCTTTCTTTCTCTTTCCTAAAATGTTGCATCTCTTGAAGACACATTTAGGGACCTTAAATTCTAGGGGCTGGGTGGGTCCCTAAAGTGCAGGGGTGGGGGAGAGAAGAACCAATCCAAAATATTTATTGCTCTTAGCCATAGGCCATGGGGGTTGTGGGGGTGGATGGGAATTAACCTGTATTTTCAGTCTGTTCCAACCTGTTCAGAGATTTCACCCTTTTTCAAAGGAGATCAGTGTTTGCAACTAAACTTAGGCTGTTGAACTGGCCCATCTGCTCAGTGATAATTCAAAAAAGAAAAAGAAAAAAGAAAGAAATGTTTTCCTCTGTCAGTATCTTTTCAGTCTTTTTTTAAAAATAAGGAGAGCATTCTGCAACAACGTACCGTAAATTCCGGGAACTTGTGAAAGTCCTCACTGAAGAGACCGAGTGTGCGAAATCTTCCCTCTGCTATGAGTTCATCTGGGGAATCAAAGACAACATCCCCTAGGGTAATTTTGCTCTTCAGATTTTTTTTTTACTATGACTCCCATCATTCCTGACCACTGGCAATGTTGTCATGGCTGATGGGATTTGTAGTTCAAACCATCTCGATGCAGCTGCTTCCTTCAAAGAATCCCAGTTCTCTTCAGTCCCAAGGCTGTATTTTTAGTGCAATGATATAACGAACAACTTCACAGTGGGGGTTTCAATTTGCGTAAATTGAGTGTGACTGAGCCATGTTACCATTTTTCTCCCTACTGTGAGACAGTCCTCAAACATGATGCTGTTTCTGAGGACTATTCCAAGTTTGAGATCTATTCTACCAAAAACATAAACAAAACCCACCCCCAAAATCATGTCTTCTTATGATTTCTGTCCAGAAACAAATTCCGTTTCCTACGGGGGGGACCCAACATGCATTTTTTGCAAAGTCCCAAACGTCGATGATTCTCATCCCTCCAGGAGACTCCACGTCAGGGTCTCCTAACACTTAGGAAACCCTTTTCCACATCTGGAATTTGAGTATTTATGAATAATCCATCCCTACTTTATAGGGGTGCTGTTCCAGCAAGACAGCAGATGCTATATATATAAAGGGAAGGAGGAAGAAAATTGATATTTGGTTCCTGTCCTTTTGATGGTTGTGTAGAAGAGGGAATTTCAGCAGGTATTACTTGAATGACTAGAATTCCCTCTACTACACAACTATTAAAGTTAAAGGAACCCTGTCCCCTTTTCACCTGGCAACCCTAGTTGAGATATATAGAGAGAACAGGAGAGAGATTGAAAGAAAGAGTTAGTGGCTTACTGCACTCCGAAGAAAAGCAGCAAGGGAGCAGGAATGTTCCATTTTCTGCGCTGCCTACCACATTACATTGTTGTCCTTCTGGCGTTCTTTCATTCCAGTCCTGTGGGGGACCAAGGTAAAAACACATCTTTTTGCTAACCAGAAAAACCTGTTCGCAAAAAGATGCAGTTTTACTTCGGTCCCCCACAGGACCGGAACGAAAAGATGATGACATAATGCGGTAAGACAGCACAGAAGATGGAACGTTCCTGCTCCCTTGCTGCTTTTCTTCGGAGTGTGGTATCACACCGCATTGTTACAGCATTCTTATTCCACTTTAACTGCTGTGGCTGCCTCCTGTGGAATCCTGGGATTTGCAGTTTAGGGAGAGGCACTTAGCATCCTCAGCCAGAGAGCTTTTATGGCTCACTAAACTACAAACCCCAGGATTTCACAGGAGGCAGCCAGAGCAGTTAAAACGGAATAATAGCACCATAACAGTGTAGTGTGATAAGGCCTGGACCCCATCGCTCTTGTTAAATTTGCTGTTTTTTGCAACCTGTATAATTCACTCAAATTAACCATTCTTTGCAATGTTTTGTCTGTCACCCATCTTGCCTAAAAAACCCAAACACCATATGAAATTCATGGGGTCACCATAAGTTGACAGGCAACTTGAAGACACACACATACACACACACACACACAATCCCAATTAATCCTCTGCCCTACTACTTTTTCAGCTGCTTTTAAAATGCCCGTTTCTCTCTTACACTTTCTCCCTTAGTCTTCAGCTCAACTTCCATTCCAGCAAACTGAGTTCAAAATCCAAACGTAGCTTGTGTGTCCTTCCTCATTCATAATGTTAGCCATCTTGATCGCATCCCAAACCTGTTTGGCCACACGTCCCGGTTTTAATCTGTGAAATGTTGGAGGGTATGCAGTTCCCTTCCCCTGCTGCTATTAAGAGGCTCTCTTTTTTACTCCTGGCAAAATCCCACCAAACCTTGCCCTGGAATCAGGTTTCTAGTCCTTTTTTTATCTTCTCCCCACTTTTCCATCAATTTGTTGTGCTGTGTCTTTCCATGTCTTTGTCTCTGTGTTTTGTTCCTAGGGCTTCCTACTTCAAGGGGAAAAGACAAAAGAGGAAAAGGAGGACTTTCCTTGGCATAGCAGGGCCGCCGCTGTGAGTGGTTCTCTGGCAGTGTCTTAGCTGGTTGTTGTGCGCAGTCATCGAGGAAGCAATCAGCAATAATACTGCCCCAGAAGTGCTACACACTACCAGGCTGGCTGGAAGTGGCCGTCTCTGTGGACCCAAAGCGGAAATAAAACAGCCAATATCTAGAAACAGGAAGGCAGCCATGTTCCTTTTCTCTGGTTCTGTGATGGATAGCTCTTGAGAAATAGGTAGGACTGCATAAACTTCACAAAACAGTGTTTGGAAATATTTTAAATATATGTATATGTGTGTGTGTGTGTGTATACACATACATACAGTCGGACATCCGTATCCACGGAGGTTCTGTTCCCGGACTTGCCGCAGATACTGGAAACACTGGTAACAGCGAACACCATTGAAATAATGGGACTTTCAGTTACAAATACCAGAGTTGCCTTGGAGGACCTAAAAATGTCTAGAGAGGACACCTCTCTAGGCATTTTCTAGGAAGACTCTATGGTGTGCTGTGTTGTATGCCACGGATAACTGAAATTGCATATGTTGGTATTTTGGTTCCACAGATATGGGGCTCCAACTTTGTGTGTCTGTGTATTCACATGTATATGTATGTGTGTGCGTGTCAACCCACATGTTTGTGGGTGAGCAGTACCACTTCAGATATATAAATATACACTATGACCCACACATCCATGGCACTAGTACCTGCAATTTCACATAACTGTGTCTGGGGAAAAAACCTTCTCTCTAGCCATTTCCTAGGTCCTCCGGAGTGATTCTATGGTTAACCTCTGATGGAAGTATACCATAGGTTGTGCTGGAAGACCTCCAAGTGCCTAGAGATCATTTGGAGGTCCTCTAGTGTGATTGTATGGTATGCGTCCGCTGGAAATATAGGGTTCGCTACTATCCACAATTTTTGCTATCTGTGGTAAGTACAGGAAGTATCCCTTGCAGAAACGGGGGTTATACTTTGTGTGCATGTATATATATATATATGTGTGTGTGTGTGTGTATGTGTGTTTTGTATATTGTTGTGTGCCTTCAAGCCATTTCCTATGATGACCCTAAGGCAATTCATGGCAAGATTTGTTCAGAGGCCTTCTTTTTGAGGCTGAGAGAGTGTGACTTCCCCAAAGTTACCCAGTGAGTTTCCATGGCCAAGCAGGGATTCAAACCCTGGTCAAGAAAGAAAGAAAGACAGACAGACAGACTTCAGCATGGTGTAGTTGTTTGAGTGTTATGTTTATGTATACAGTATGTGTATATATTTACTTCTATATATCTACCATTTTCACGGCCACTATCCTACCTGGGGGATACTGGGAACTATAATAGGGGGGAAAAGGTAACTGTTCCAGAAAAAGCTTGGATAGGAAATTCCTTGGTTCAAAGAACATTAGGTTAGGGTTATGCTAGAATAGATGTGGTGAAGCTTTGGCTCTACAGGGCATCCTTCACACTACATGATGATAGCATTATGATTCCATTTTAGCTGCACACCCTCCAACTTTCCAGAGATGAAAACTGGGACATGTGTAGCCAAGTAATATCAGAGTGTAGACATGATAACAAAAATTATTAATGAGGAAGAACACACAAGTTAGGACTAGGAGAGGTTGCAGTAGTTTGCTTTTGCCTGAGCCTACTGGGAAGAGCAAGATTCCATCCCCTGCTCTCCTCTTCCCTGTGCTGGAGATGGAGTGCAAACTACTTTTGCACTTTGAACACATTTTGCAGCATCTGAAAGAAAATGAGGACAAATGGGGAAAGCAGGAGGAAGTAAAAGAAACCAGGACATTTTAAAAGCAGCTGAAAAAATGGGATGACACAGGATTATGTTATTTCCCTGCTAGTGACTTTTACCAGAATGAATTACAGCATTTAAGCTGTTGCTAAAGGCAGAGGAACAGAGCTGTGTGTGTGTGTGTGTGTGTGTATTGGTAACCTTCACCCTGTTTGTGGGTGAGCACATATCAATTTGAGGCAAATGAACCCTGGAATCTCTCTCTCCCTTTTACTCAAGGTCTTTTGGACAAAACAACCACTGCAGCTTTGGAGCACATGTACTGTACAGTTGTCCCTCCATATTCATGGATTTGACATTCAAGGATTTAAGTATTCACGGCTTGAAAATATTCTTAAAAAAAGAATAACCCAAAAAGCAAACCTTTGGTTTGCCATCTTATATAAGGGACACCATTTTGCTATGCCATTACCTTTTTAGTCATCAGCGCGCTTGCAGAAAGCGTGGGATGAGTCCTTCCTGAATCTTCGTTTGCGAAGAGAAGCCAGAGAGAGAGAGAAAGAGAGCATAAAATGGGACTTGAGTATTCACGGATTTGGATATTCACGGGGGGTCCTGGAACCAAACCCCAGCGAATGTGAAGGGACAACTGTTTTTACTCTTCGGGCTGTAACACAGGCAGGGCACATTCTCAGTAGCCTTTTAAGCCACACCACGGATTGTTTTAAATGAATCCAAAGCATTACAATAAGTCAATACCAGTGGTATCTCGAGCATATTTACTGGAGATAAGAGATTCCCTGCCAACTCAGCCTAAGGCAGCTAACTGTTGAAAGCTGCAAACATGTGTGTTCCAGGAATTAGAAGGTTTTGATCTGTAGGGGTCTCAGGGGGACCAGTTGAGTAACCACGAAGGCCGAAGCTTTCATTTCTCAACTGAAGAGCATCTGGCAAGCTCAGGCTGAATTCACACTAAACAGGCAATCCAGTTTGAAACTGGATTATTTGTCATGGCTCCTTCCTATGGGATCCTGGGATTTGTAGTTTGGTGAGGCACCAGCACTCTTTGGCAGAGAAGGCTAAAGACCTTGTGAGACTACACATCCCAGGATTCAGTAGGAAGGAGCCATGGCAAACACTCCACTTTCAAACTGGGTTATTTGTGTAGCGTGCATTCAGCCTCAGGGGTTGCTCTGTAACCCTTCCCCTTTAAGTCTCCCTGGGGTAGGCAACCTGTTGCCCCAGCCTAATTTCAAAGGCTCTCTGCAAGTCATTTGGATTTCAACACCCATCAGCCCTAGCAGCATAGCCAATGGCAGGGATTATGGGAGTTGAAGTCCAAAATATTTGGACGGCTGAAGGTTCTCCAGCTCTGTTCTAGAGCTGCACTTGGGTATTGTACAACAGCTTTGAGAACTCACAGTCTCCAAGTTGAGATGAAAGCTGGGCTTTTCAGTGTTGATATTTTTAAATCTGCAATGAATAAACCTATTATTTGAGAGTTCTATGTTGCCATTTCTTCTTTCTGTTCCCTTGGGAGAATCTGCCCTGCATTTGATAAAAGAAACACAAACAACATTTATGCCTCTGCTTTTTCATTCTGCCATCTCATATCAAAAGATGCATACAGCTTTGCCATTGTGTGGTTTCTTGAATTCATCTCTGTCAGGCCCGGAGTGTTGATATTTTTTGGACAACGGCTCTCATGTTTGCTAGGGGATTCTGGGAACTGTAGTCCAACAATAACTTCCCCAAACTCTGCTTCAGGCCTGCCTGTCATGCAGTGAGTTTCCATGACTTGAACCCTGGTCTCTCAGAGTCCTAGTTCAACACTTAAACCACAATGAATACAGTTGTCCCTCCGTATCCACGGATATGGTATCCCCCCTCTCTCTGGCTTTTCTTCGCAAACGAAGATTCAGGAAGGACTCATCCCGCGCTTTCTGCAAGCGCGCTGATGACTAAAAAGGCCAATCCGAGATAAACAAGTCCGGTTGCAAAAAGCACAGCGGAAGGTCTCCTTGGGTGATGTTTTTGGGTTGTGACTCTTTCTGCGTTGTCGTTTCTCTTCAAGACTTGTTCGGCGTGAGTTCTCAAATAAGGCTGCAGCATTGTGGATAGTGCGTCTCCATGCCTCCCGATGTGAGGCCAGGGCGGACCACTGTTGGTGATCAATTTGGCCAAGCCTGAGATGTTGTTTCAGGGAGTCTTTGTATCGCTTTTTTGGAGCGCCCCTCTTACGCTGACCCGTGGCGAGTTCACCGTAGAGTAGTATTTTTGGGAGGCGATGGTCCTCCATCCTAGAAACGTGCCCTGCCCAGCGCAGCTGCGTTCTCAATATCATGGCCTCAATGCTGGTGATCCCTGCTTGCTCAAGGTATCCACAGATTTAAGTATTCACGGCTTGAAAATATTCTTAAAAAAATAATAATCCCAAAAGCAAATCTTGATTTTGCCATCTTATATAAGGGACACCATTTTGCTATGCCACTGCATATAATTGGACTTGAGTATTCATGGATTTTGGTATCCACGGGGGTGGTGGTCCTGGATCCAAACCCCACTGAATATGAAGGGACAACTGTATATACAGGCATTCAAAGTTTTAAAAGTCAAAATCTGCCTGGGCAGTGAATCTGTCCATTACTTTGCATTTTCTTAATCTCACATTCTTTTCGCTGACTTTATGAAGAAAGTCAAAAAAGTTTTAATTATTCTGAGCATTTATTCTTGGAACGACACTGACACCTACAGGCCAAAGTGGAGACAGCACATGTTAAATCACTCGTCCAACTTTTTGAGAACCAGAGTTTTTCACGGGGCCTATGCTACCCTTTTGCCAGAAACGTTTCACTTTTGATAGTTCTAAAGAGTAAAAATGGCTCGCCTGCAAGAGTCTACATCGTCCATCTCTGCTTGAGTCACCGTTCAAAGATGTGCCCTACACGGAAGGCCAACGTAACTCATCCAGAGATGGAGTGGGCCAACACTTTTTAAATGGCAGGTTATTTGGCTGTGTGTCAGTTTAGTGTGGGAAGCAACAATACTACAACCACACACCTGATGCAGGGATGTGTCACACAATCCCCACCCCTCACCCCTCTAGGAGGCAAAGACTGGGAAAATATAACAGAACAGTGTATCACACAGAGACACAAGAGGCACCTCTGCAGATGGATACCTTGGAATTCACAGAAATTTTTATTTTTGAGAGTGCACAGTGGCCAGACTGCGTATTTGCCCTCTGATGACTTGCCTAGGTGTGCATGGAGAATTTATCCTCAGAAGGTTGGACGATAATTACAAATACATTAAGAATATGGAATAGCTGGAACCTGAATTGATGGAGGGATGAAATCACAGGTCATGTACGTGCATATTTGACACAATCCTCCATGCTTCTGTATGTCCCAGTGAACGGTATAGCTGCCCATTCAGCAACTCCCCCACGCTACCAAAGAGTGGCTGGCTTATCTGTGCGCTGCTCTGAAATCCCACAATAAAGGGCAGGTTAGAAATGTTTTAATAAACCAATTAAAACCACACACTCACACACAGAACTGGTGCTCAGATAACAGACCCACACAAGGAAATGCGCCTATCATCACCTGGGTTGATGTCGATAAAAGTCTTCCCTGCCTAAGAAGACCCTGTGAAATTCATGGGGTTGTTCTAAGACAACAGGTCACTTGAAGGCACACAAACATGCGCACACATAGCATGTACTATCTATCTGATGGTATACTCTGCATATAACATACATTTATTGGTCTGATTATACAGTATCTATATAGCGTTACTATTGATCTGATTATAAAGTATCTGTACAACCTATCCTTATCTGACTATATACTCTGTATATGTTATGCATTATAAGCCTAACAAAGTAGAACAACTCCTCAAAAGCTTAGGCTACAAACTTTTCTCACATTTCAAAGGCACCACAACATCCTTCTACAAGCTTGATTACATTGTATCTACCTGTTTACAACCTATCCCAATGATCTATGTTGTATATAATATACACCTCTCAATGTATATAATGTATACCTCTCGATGTAATGTAATACCTCTCAGTGTATAATACCTCAAGATATAATACCTGTCAATGTAATATAATACCTCTTAATATATACCTCTCAGTGTATAATACTTCAATATATAATACCTCTCAATGTATCTCTCTCTCAATGTATATAATGTATACCTCTCAAAATTTATATACCTCTCAATGTATATAATACCTCTCAATGTATACAGTTGTCCCTTCATATTCGCTGGGGTTTGGTTCCAGGGCCCCCTTTTGTGGATACCCAAATCCGTGAATACTCAAGTCCCATTATATGCAATGGCATAGCAAAATGGTGTCCCTTATCTCTCTCGCTGGCTTTTCTTCGCAAACGAAGATTCAGGAAGGACTCATCCCACGCTTTCTGCAAGCGTGCTGATGACTGAAAAGGCCAATCTGAGATAAACAAGTCCGGTTGCAGAAAGCACAGCAGAAGGGCTCCTTGGGTGATGTTTCCAGGTTGTGATTCTTTCTGTGTTGTCGTTTCTCTTATAAGATGGCAAAATCAAGGTTTGCTTTTTGGAATATTATTTTTTAAAGAATATTTTCAAGCTGTGAATACTGTACTTAAATCTGTGGATATGGAGGGACAACTGTATCATGTATACCTCTCAATTTATATACTTTTTCAATGTATATCACACTTCTCAATAAATAATACCACAATATATAATACCTCTCAATGTAGTATAATACTTCTCAATGTATATAATACATACCTCTCAATTTATATACCTTTCTATGTATATCATACCTCTCAATGTATAATAACGCAATATATTAGCTAACACACATTGGAAGCTGCTTATTGCAGTGTAGATGTATAAACCGCTATTGCTTAAAACAATTTGTAAGCTGCTCTGATGGCCTTGTGCCTGAAGAGCCGGGTATAAATAAAAATAAATAAATAATATATAATACCTCTCAATGTATATAATGTATACCTCAATTTATATACCTTTTCAATGTATATCATACCTCTCAATGAATTATACCGCAATACATAATACCTCTTAATGTAATATAATACCTCTCAATGTATATAATGCATACCTCTCAATTTATATACCTTTCTATGTATATCATACCTCTCAATGTACAATACTGCAATATATAATACCTCTCAATGTAATATAATACCTCCATATATAAAGCCTCTCAATGTAGTATAATACCTCTCAATGACTATAATGTATACCTCTCAATTTATATACCTTTCAATGTACTGTACATCATACCTCTCAGTGTATAACACCTCAATATATAATACCTCTCAATGTAATATAATACCTCAATGTATAATACCTCTCAGTGTATATAATACATACCTCTCAATTTTTATCTCCTACCTTTCCATGTATATCATCCCTCTCAGTGTGTAACACCGCAATATCTAATCCCTCTCAATGAATCAGAATCCCTCTGACTGTCTACCATCCCTCTCAGTATATACTTCTCACGGTGTGATACTTCAAAATATATACTGTAATCCCTCTCCGTGTGTGTCTACCATGTACCCCTCCCAGGGTCCCTGAGGGAGGCTCCCCCTCCTCTCCCTGTGAGGAGAGCCCCCCTTTCTCTCTCTCTCTCTCTCTCTCTCTCGGGGCGCCCCTCTCCTTCGCTGGCCGGGGTGGGGGGGCTCTTCAGGGGCCCACAGGAGACCCCGGGGAAAGGGCGGGAAGGGGCGGGCTGGGCTCCTCCTTTCGCCCTCCTTCCCTCCTCCCCTGCCTCCGCCTCCCGGCCTCTGCTCCGAGTGGCTCCGCTCGCCGCCGCCGCCGCCTTCCTCAGGGGGAAACCTCTCGGACTCCGCCCGGGGCTTCCCGCCTCCTCCTCCTCTGAGGGGACCCCCTGCGCCCCACCCGGGTCCGCTTGCCTTCAGCGTTGGAGAAACTCTTCCTCCCGCTTTGGGGGCGGCGCTGCCCTCGCTCCCCGCCCGAGGAGACCCCGGCCCTCCGCTTCCGAGTGGCTCTGGGGAGAGTCGCCCCTCCGCCGCCCATTTGGGTGGGCGACCACGACCACCCCGCGCCCCCCTCTCAGAGCTGAAGACAGCGCTGTGTGGAGACCGGCCGCCGCCTCGCATCCATTTGGGGAGGGGGCCCCAATCCTGCCTCGGGAGAACTCTGCGACCCCTGCCCTCCATTGCCCCTTGGGAGACCCTCTGACTCCTCTTCGGGTGGGCACAACTCCGCACTCCGCTTCATATGTGGAGAGAATTCCGCTTCCTCTGCGGGGACAGCTTTGTGCTTCCTTCCTAAGTTGAGGAGACATCTGCACTTCCTATTTGAGGAGACATCTGCACTCTCTATTTGAGGAGAGATCTGTGCTCCACTCCCTATTTGAGGAGACATCTGTACTCCACTTCCTGTCTGAGGAGACATCTGTACTCCCTATTTGAGGAGACATCTGCACTCCACTTCCAATTTGAGGAGACATCTGTACTCCACTTCCTGTCTGAGGAGATATCTGCACTCCCTATCTGAGAAGACATCTGTACTCCACTTCCTGTCTGAGGAGACATCTGCACTCCCTATTTGAGGAGACATCTGTACTCCCTATTTGAGGAGACATCTGCACTCCACTTCCTATTTGAGGAGACATCTGCACTCTATTTGAGGAGACGTCTGCACTTCCTATTTGAGGAGACATCTGCACTCCACTTCCTATCAGAGGAGACATCTGCACTCCGCTTCCTGTCTGAGGAGACATCTGCACTCTGCTTCCTATCAGAGGAGACACCTGCACTCTGCTTCCTGTCTGAGGAGACATCTGCACTCCGCTTCCTATCAGAGGAGACATCTGCACTCCGCTTCCTGTCTGAGGAGACATCTGTACTCTGCTTCCTATCAGAGGAGACATCTGCACTCCGCTTCCTGTCTGAGGAGACATCTGCACTCTGCTTCCTATCAGAGGAGACATCTACACTCCGCTTCCTGTCTGAGGAGACATCTGCACTCTGCTTCCTATCAGAGGAGACATCTACACTCCGCTTCCTGTCTGAGGAGACATCTGCACTCTGCTTCCTATTTGAGGAGACATCTGCATTCCACTTCCTGTCTGAGGAGACATTTGCACTCCATTTCCTAGTTGGCTTTTGGGCAAGTCTCCACTCTGCTTCACATTTGGTTTGAGGACAACCCAGCATTCTGCTCCCTATTTGGAGACTGGCCTGCACTCCACTTCATATCTAGTGGGGCAGGAGGAGGTCGATTCTGCACTCTGCTTCCAGTTTGAGGAGACATCTGCCCTCCCATTCATCTTGGGAGGCAACTCAGCTTCATATTTGGTCTGGTGACAATTCCGCACTCCGCTTCATATTTGCATAGACTTCCACTTCCAGTCTGGGGACTGCTCTGCACTCTGCTTCATTCTGTTGGTGGGGAACAGCTCTGCACTCCACTTCCTGTTTAAGGAGACAGATGCACTCTGCTTCCTGCTTCAGCACAACTCTGCTTCCCATTTGAGGAGACATCTTCAGAGACAGTTCCAGCTCAGCTTCATATTTGGTTTGGGGACTAGTCCGCACTCTGTTTCATATTTGGAGAGAATTCCGCTTCCTATTTAGAGGCAGCTCTGCACTCCGCTTCCTATTTGGGAAGCATTCCACTCCCCATTGCTCCAGTTCTGCAAAGGCCTTGTGTTTGGCCAGCCCACTCCCGCCATGTTCCTGAGCGCCGGACCCGCCCCCCAGACACAGGTGTACCCCTTCGAGCGCATCGTGGTCTTGCTGTCTTGTGCCCTCTCCTTCCTGGGCTCCGGACTCCTGGTGGGTACCCACGCCCTGTGGCCTGAGCTGCGGACCCGTCCCCGCCAGCTCCTCCTCTACCTCTCCTTGGCCGACCTCCTCTCGGCCGCCTCCTACTTCTATGGGGTGCTGAAGGACTTTGACTCCTCATCTTGGGACTGCGTGGCCCAGGGGGCCGTCTCCACCTTCGCCAACACCAGCTCCTTCTTCTGGACCATGGCAGTTGCCCTCTACCTGTATCTCACCATCGTCCAGGGCTCCCCCTCCAGTGCAGCGCTCCTCTGCTTCTTCCACGTGGTGAGGTTCGTGGCCTCCCCTCTCCTCTTCCTCCCTGCATCCCTCAGGCATCCCTGGGTGGGCAGCATTGCTTTAAGGCAGAGGTGGACACATGTACCACCTTTTCTTTACCAGGGAGCTACTTTAAATGTATTTTGTTGCTGCGGTCCCCCAAGACTTAACTCAAGATTTTAAACCCAATAATAATAATAATAATAATAATGGTGGTGGTGATGATGATGATACAATTACACCATCGATTACACCTTCCCTCAGAGGCACTGAAGGGAGAGGGAAAACTTTTCTCCTGCTTCTTCCTGCAAGTTTGTGGCTGGAACAGATTGAATGGCAATGTGCAGGCCAAGCCAGCCAGCTTTTGCCTTGGCTCCTGTCACATGGCCACTCCACTGCAGGCAGGAGGCAAGCAGAGCAGGCTTTAAGCCTTCGTGGACCCCCTGTGAGGACATTGCGGACCCCTGGGGGTCCCTGTACCACAGGTTAAGAACCACTGGTCTAGGCAGTTTTTGTGGCCCTTACATCAATTATTCCAATTGTAAGTTCGTTGTGGGCAGGGCTGCGTAAGAATGGAGTCACTAGAGTAAATGAATGAGAATGTTTTGGGAAAGATCAAGCAGAGAACCCAGTGGTTAAATAATTTGCTAACTGGAGCCTCCCCCTACCCTGTTCTTTTTTTGCTTGGCATGAGACAATTCCACCAGCTCAAGTTGAAGAGAAAGCCTTCATTATGCTGAGTGAGATGGGATAATCACGTGCTAGCCTCCACTTGGAGAATAACAGAGCAATCCTTCAGCACCACTGCCTGCCAAGTTTTCAAAAGAAATTATGTGGGAAATGATCTAGTTAAACCAAATAAGCAGGGAAATTTTCTGGTATGTTTTCTGGTGTCTGATTTCTACCTTTAAAAGGAAAAGAAGAAAATAACTTTTTTCCCCAGTATTTTCTGTCTTATATTCCCAAACAGATTTTTAGAATATCACCATCTTTGTTCGTTTATTAGTTCCGCTTATATCTCACTTTTCATTCAGGGGACTGCAGGTGTATACATGTCTCTCTTCCCAATTTATCTTTGCAACAACACTGCAAGGCAGGACAGGCTAACAGAGAGAGAATGGAAGTGGTCCAAAGTGACTGCCCTAGTGTGTTCTATGGACTTGAGCCTTGATTTCCCAAACTACAGTATGCCTCTCTAACCACTGCCCGATGTGTCTTGATTTATTGATAGGTTAAGTATTTTAAAGAAAAGCAATATGTCAAAAGGGAGGAGGATAGGGAAGGGTTGCAAAGAGCCATTTTTGTTAGAAGACTCTGACACACACTATTTAAAAAATCCTATTTTTGGTTAGAAAATCTGGTTAGAAGGACCAGTTAGAAGGATCTTGTTCAGAATGGCTGGTGTGAACCTCTTTTGAGTTAAAAGAGCTAGCTTGAATGATTTGTTTAGAAAGCCCTAACTTTGGTTAGATGGATTCAGGGTGGAAGATCATAACCTTGGTTAGAAAGGCTGGTGTGAAAGCGCTTGGTGTCATGATCCTGAGCTTGGTTTGAAGGGCTGATTAGAAGCATTGGTTAGAGGGTCTCAACCTAGGTTAGAAGGGCTGGTTAGTCAGATGATGCTAACCTTGGTTAGCAGGATTAGAAAGCTGGGCCAAAACTAAAAAAATGAATTTCAACAGGGAGAAATGTAGGATACTACACTTGGGCAGTAAAAATGAAATGCACAGATACAGGATGTGTGCCATCTGGCTTGATGGCAGTACATGCAAAAGAGATCTAGGAGTCTTAGTGGACCACAAGCTGAACATGAGTCAGCAGTGTGATGCAGCAGCTTAAAAAGCCAATGCAATTCTAGGCTGCATCAATAGGACTATAGTGTCTAGATTAAGGGTAGTAATGTTGCCATTCTATTCTGCTTTGTTCAGACCTCACCTGGAATACTGTGTCCAGTTCTGGGCACCACAATTCAGGAGGGATATTGACAAGATGGAGTGTGTCCAGAGGAGGGCGAATAAAATAGTGAAAGGTCTGGAAGCCATGCCTTATGACGAGCAGCTTAGGGAGCTGGGTATGTTTAACCTGGGGAAGAGAAGGTTAAGAGGGGACATGATAGCCATGTTTAAATATTTGAAGGGATCTCATATTGAGGATGGAGCAAGCTTGTTTTCTGCTGCTCCAGAGACTAGGACACGTAGCAATGGATTCAAACTACAGTACAGGAAAAGAGATTCCATCTAAACATTAGGAGGAACTTCCTGACAGTAAGAGCTGTTCAGCAGTGGAATGCACTCCCTCAGAGTCTGGTGGAGTCTCCTTCTTTGGAGGTGTTTAAACAGAGGCTGGATGTCCATCTGTTGGGAATGCTTTGATTGGGTATTCCTGCATGGCAAATTCCAGCTCTATGATTCTAAGGTTTGGTTAGAAGGATCTTGGTCAGAAGGATCTTGGTCAGAAGGGCAAGTATAAAGGCCTTAACTTGGTTAGAAGGACTGAATAAAAGAATTTGGTTAGATATCCCCAACCTTGGCTAGAAGAATGTGGTCAGAGAAGGTCCCAACTTTGGTTAGAGGGGCTGGCTGGAAGGATCCTGGTCAGAAGAAGCTAACCTCAGTTAGAAACTTTGGTTTGAAGATTTAGTTTAGAAGTACCAGTTAAAACAATCTAGGTTAGAAAGGCTAGGGTGAAGGTATAACCTTGGTTAGAAGGGCTGGTTAGAAGGAACTTAGTCAGAAGGTCTTAATCTTGGTCTGGTTAGAAGGATTTGGTCAGAAGGTCCTAACTGGGTAATGAGGCTGGTGAGAAAGGTCTGTCAGGAGATCCTAACCTTGGTTAGAAGATCTAGTTTCAAGGAATCTTGTCAGAAGTTCCTAACCATAGTTAGAAGGATTGTTTTGAAGGATCTTGGCCAGAAAGTCAGGTATGAAGGCCTAACCCTGGTTAGAAGATCAGGTTCAAAGGAATTTGGCCAGATGGTTTGGATAGAAGATTTGTAACTTGGAGCTTGGGCCAGGCTTCTCTATGAGCAGAACTTGGCTGGCTGGATTAGAGATCTGTCTCCCGTACTGGCAGCTTTCACATGCTCACATTTGGCTCTGTTCCTAGAGCCTGAGAGAAACTCCTGTGCTCTCTGATTGCTCCAACAAAGAGATTTCATCTCTGCCCATCCTAGGTCCATCACACCCTGAGTGGTTTTGCCTCCCTCTTTGTTTTGCATCCTTCTATTGCTTGGTTGCCTTGAGAGCTTTGCTTTCATGAGACCCGAAGCTGCTCACATTCGGGGAACTTCACTCCTTATTGGACTTCCCTTTTTTCTCCTGCTGGTTTCTTTTCCTGCTAGATGGGCGAGAAATAAAAGAGGTTTCTCTTCTTCTTTTTTTATTTGTTTTAAACTTCTAGATTTGTGTTCTGTCTGGGAAATTCTGGGCAATATCCTCCCCGAAATAACTTCCCCGCTCACTGCTCTACTACTTAAAAATACTTGAGAATCTTGAAATGTCAGTTACGCCAAAGTAGAATTTTACTGCAGCATTGAACCACCTTTATTTATACTGTCTCTAACCATTTATTGCAGAGGTAGCCCCCAGGGGTAAAAAAAAAATTGCAGAAAAAGGGGGAAGGATTTGCTTTAAAATGTCCTCTGGGGGTGCGAAGGGCATTTCTACCACATTTGGAGCTCCCTGAGCCCCCAGGGGGTCAAACAAAAAATTGTTTTGCAAATTTTTTAAAAAGCAAAATTAGGCCTTAAAATGCCAGAGAGGTCTTTAAAAAAAAGCCGAAAATAATGAGGAAGTGACTTCTATGCACTTCCTATTGTTTTTAAAAAGGCCTCTCCTAGGCTTCAAATGGCCAGAAGGCCCCCCAAACATGGTGAAGGGGGGCAAAACGATTTTTTGTGTGTGGGTGCAGTGGGACTGTGTGGCCCTCCATGGTCTCCTAAGGGGTAATCAGCCCCCTAGCCTTCCACAATTGCTCACCTCTGATTTATTAGAAGCTGTTTTACATTTTTCGGAGTTATTTGTCTATGTGGCCCAATATTGTCTGCTCTGGCTGGCAACATCTCTCTGGGATCTCAGGAAGTGAAGGCACTTTTCCATCAGCTACTCTTTGGTCCTCCTAATTCAGAGGTCAGCAGCCAGAGGCCCTCCAGAGGTTGGACTGCAACTCCCATTAGTTGGTGTCTTACCCACCTTTCCTGCCATGAGGTCAAGACAGCATACATGGCTCTTCCTCATCTTACTCTCACAACAGCCCTGTGAGGTTGGCTGAGGCTAAGAAGAAAGAGAAGGTCACCTGGGGTGTGTTGTGTCTCTGTGGGGACTAGAACCTAGCTTTTCCAAACCCCTGTCCAACGCACTAACAGATGGCCTTTTCTATAATCTAGCCCTCACCATGGAATTGAGCATTTGATTGAAATAATGATTCAAAGAATTTATCTCCTGATCATTTGAAGAGTTTTAAGCTCTCCTCATTTTCTGTCAAGTCTGGCCCTACAACAGAGGTGGGGAGTCTGTGCCTCTCCGAATGATTTTGTCTACAACTCACAGAAGTTGAAGACTCACAGAATCGCCCAGCATAGCTGTTGGTGAGGGATGATGGGAGATATAGTCCAACAACTTCTGAAAATAGGGTTCCCAGACTGAAAACTGGAAAGGGCTTCTGTACCTTTTACAGTTGAGTAGAAGGAATTTCAGCAGATGTGGCTTGTTATCTGGTTGCATGACATGCAACCCCTGCTGAAATTCCCTCTTTTGCACAACCCTTAGAGGTACAAGAGCCCTCTCCAGTTTTCAATGTGGCAGCCCTTTCTAAAAGAGATACACTTGTCCACCCCTGTTGGATCTGGAGATGCTGGGGATTTGAACCTGGGACTTTCTGCACCAAGGACAGGTGCTCTGAGTTATGCTATGAAACTTCTTTTCAATTAAAAAAGAAAAGAAAAGAAATAAAATCCAGATTGCATCATCCTAATCCAAGAGTGGGCAAAGAGTGGCTCATGGGCTACCTGCAGACCCTGAACTCCACTTTTGTGGCTATCGAAGTCCCCCCCCCCCCGTAGTCCCCCAAAGCTCCCCAATCCCTCAATTAAAAAAAAAATCAGCATGATTTTTATCCCCAAACCATGCAGAACCCACCTATCCCACTGTGGGTGAAATACACACAAAAATACACACACAAAAAACCCCAGAATCCTGTCCTATCCCCAAATATTTTCATATTACTCTACAGTCCCTCTCAAAATGGCAACCGTATCACTTCCGGTTGCCATTTTGAGAGGGACTGCAGAGGAAGACAGAGGCTTTGGGGTTTGCTATGTGGAGTGTGGCCTGCAGGGAGGAAATTGTCCCCCTCAGCTCCCACACATTTCCCTACCCCATCCCAATCAAAAGTTCTGGTTCTGCTGTGTTGTGTGTCTCAACCTGTTTTTCAGTTCAGGAGGTGGAATGAGAAACAGCCTGAGGCATGCTGCAAACCATCCTTTGGAAGAACGCCTTTTGTTTGGGGAGTGTCAGGAATGCTTGTATGCCTCCTTGCCATGAGGAAATGCAAATACTGAGCGGTTTGTACTTTGGTAACTCTGCAAACACCAGGTCTATGTTGACGGTTTGTTTAACAAGCTGGGAGAACTTCTGCAGAAAATGCATTGATCTTGTGCCCGCTGGGATGGGGCTAGGCATGCTATGAGGCAGAGTGAAGTGACCGCCTCAGGTAGCAGGTGTTGAGAGGCAGCAGCAAGGTGCCAGAGGAGGGAACTGTGTGGCAAACACTCTGCCTTGGAGTGTTATGGGAGGGGGGACACTGTCCCCTTGTCACTAATGAAAAATTAATGCAACTTTTTCATACTCTAGAACTGTCCCAATTAATCCTCTGCCGGCCAATTTTTCATCTGCTTTTAAAATGTTCCAGTTGGTTTCCCTCTTTGTCCTCAGCTTCCTTCAGTCCCTGCAAGCTGGCTTCAAAGTAGAAAAGTAGTTGCACTCAGTTAACTCAGCGGGGGGAGGGGAGGGGAAGGGGACAGTATCTTGTCTTTCCCAGCAAGCACAAGCAAAAACAAACTGCTGCAGCCTCTCCAAGCTTGGGCATTCTTCCTCATTAATCACTTTTGCCATGCAGCCAAGCAGCGTGATATGGCTTGGCTGCATGTGTTCTAATTTTCACCTGTGTAATCATAGAATTTAAAGAGACCTCAAAGGCCATCCAGTCCATCCCCATACCTTGCAGGAATACTGAATCAAAGCATCCCCGACAGATGGCCATCCAGCCTCTGTTTAAACACCTTCAAAGATGGAGACTCCATCACACTCTGAGGCAGTATATTCCACTGCTGAACAGCTCTTACCATCAAGAAGTTCTTCCTAATGTTTAGCTGGAATTTCTTTTCCTATAGTTTGAGTCCATTGCTCCGTGTCCTAGTCTCTGGAGTAGAGCAGTCTGGGATTGAGGGAAGGAGTGGGGGAGAATGACCTAAGATTTCCCCAGTGACTTTCATGACTCAACTCAGGACTAGAGCTTGAATCCATCAGGTCCCCACTTCAGCATTCTAGCCACTGCACCAGACTGTTTCATACTTTCTACCTGTCCCAATTTGGCAGGGACAGGCCTGATTAATCTTCTGCTGCCCCACCTTTTCAGTGGCTTTTAAAGTGTCCCGGTCTCCTTCCTCCTCCTCCATCCTCTGCTTACCTCAGTTGCTGCAAACTGAGTTCAAAGTGCAAAAGTAATTTTGCATTCAACTAACTAAGCAGGGGGGCGAGGAGAAGAAGCGTCAGAGTCTTGCCCTTCCCAATAGGCTTAGGCAAAAGCAAACTGCTGCAGTCTCTCCTTGCTTGTGTGTTTTTCCTCATCAATAACTTTTGCCATCTTGGCCACAGGCATCCTTGTTTTCATCCATGAAATGTTGGAGGGTACTCTTTTCCTCCTGTGTGTTGCTGCTCAGAATGATCCTCTTTATGGGACACGGGGCATTAACCGAGCTTTAAAAATGGACAGCTAGCCAGACAGCTGTTGTCACATTCCAGTGCTGGTTTTGCCCGTGTGACCCTGTTGCTGGAAATACTTGAGTGCAGACCTGGGCAGAATTATGTCTTGAATGGCAACTCTTAGGAGCATCTAAAAATGCTATAATTCCACGAACGAGGATAGCGATTCATAACATTATAACACTTCTTATTGTATGTTGCTGTAATTGCGTGAAAGAACCGCCACGGAATTATCACATGCCGACCACTAGAGCTTTAAGAGCGGAAGTTTACTTCCATAATTTAGCATGGGCTAGATTTCGGCGGATCTCGCAAAAAGATGCGAGTGTGCTTAAAATTCTAAGAACTCCTTTATTAACAAAGTAACTGAACACACAAGCAATGCAACAAACATTAAAAGGTTGAAACTAAAGGGGACAGTTCATACAAAGAGCATCCTGTGCTTCGTTTTCACATTCTCACCTGGATATTTTCTTTCTGGGAACGGGGAGGAGGGAAAGAGGACTACCCATTCATGCTGTAATCTCATTATTACAATGGGATGCAGTTTCACATCCCATCAATAGCGTGAAAAAAAGCACTATTGACAACTTATTGACAGCATGGCCCATGAATTAGAAAGAACAGCTTTTTCACGTCTGGAGCACAAAGTAACCACGCGAAGACAATGATGTTGTGCAATAGCAGAGCCCGTTCGTGCTAACATGATGTCATAATCCCACAATTTTTGCCACGTCTGATAATGTCCTCAGAATCCCTTAGCTAGCATAGCCAGCGTAATCCCCCCCTCAAACCCTTCCCGAAGCTCAGCTATTGATGTGCCATTGCCCAGTAGCACAGAGTCAAAGAAATCCCTGAATCTCCTGGGGCTGGCAGGGAGACATGGAATGAAAGACTATATGGCCAGTCACCTACAAAATGTCATTAGCAAGCAGTCAGCCTCTTGGCTTGTGACTCGGACATATTTATAGCCCTACAGGGGCGTTTAGCAATTCCGGCTGGTTTCTCAGGAATTTTGCTCTGGAGTTTTGCTCTTTGCTGGGGAGAGAGAGAGGACTAGGGGTAATTTTACCATAAGGGAGTTGGCTGGGCAGCCATTTTGGACTCCTTTCACTTAGCTCTAGTGCTTCACCAGATTATACCAGACTTCAGCAAGCCTTTCCTGATTAGATCCCAGCCTCAGGAGCTGCGTCTCCTGGCCTTTTTTAGTCCTTTACCCTGACTTGCTGGTTGTTGATTTTTGTATTTGTTTATTTATGTGATTTTAAGTTTAGGTAGATTTTAATTTGATACTAGTTTAATATCTTTTTATGGGGGAGGATGGGGGTGGGTGGGGCTTAAGCATTTTAGTCTGTATTGTTGTATTTTAACTGTTGTAAGCTACCTCGATTGTTTTTAACAGAGGGGCGGGGTAATAATAATAATAATAATAATTATTATTATTAACCCCACGATTCCATAGAAGACAACCATTGCAACCAAAGTGGAATGATAGCACTATAACTGGGTAGCATGAAAGGGCCTCAATGTGTTGTTTCAATACACTTGAACTACTTGGCCAGAACGTTGCACAGGGACATGTGTTCAAAGGCAGGGATATACTGCAACATTTTGTTGCAGTTTCCACAGCTATTATTCTTTGTACCTCCGTCTTGCTGTTTCCTGGGACTCCTGGTGAAATCTCCCATCTGCCAGAGACTGTTTGCTGGGTCCTGAAGTGCTACACTGTTAAGCCAGGGTGAAATTGGTATAGAAGTGCTGTGTTAGGCAATGATTTAAAGAAGATACACACAGGCACCGTCATGGTTGTTTTCTGTTCTTGGGGACTGAGCGTCTTCACGTCAGGTGATAGGTTAGACCTCTGGCCAGCTGGCAAGCGTCCAATTGCTGAAGTCAGTATTTGTGTCCCGCCAGGGTTGTAGCATTACTCTTTTGCACAACTATGCAAACAGACTTGTCCTCTCCTAAACTCTTCCCTGCTTCTGAAAATAATCAGGAGGCTTGAGAAACAGGAAATGGGAGGCAGGAAGCTGGGAGGGAGATCCTACTTTCTTCTCAGTATGTTTCCAGAGCTTGAGAAGCTATGGAATATAGGCATACCTCAATGAATGAAGTCGAGGTGTTCCTTTGTTAATTGAAAAATTGGTACCAGAGGCCGAAAGAACATGAAAAGACGAGATATAGGTTCATACCCCACCAAAAAACCCAATAATAGCAGTTTAACATAGTTTAGCAACTTTTTATTCAAACCTACCAACGTGACACACGTGATGTGAAACAACCAGGTCCGGTAAGCCTTGTATATGTAAACGGAAGCATTTCGAACATTTCTTTCACCAGCCTCCACTTTTCTTATAATTTCCATTTTGGTGGCCAGACTTATAGACCTGTATTTTATCTTAATTTTTTTAACATGCTAGGGGTAGCTGGCTTATCTGCTTTCTCTTTTTCTGTCTATTTTTATGCTCACACTTTCTCAGCAAGGGTTTCTGGAGGCAGCTGCTGTTTACCTTGCCTGTTGTAGGCAGAGGCACATGGCGATAGTAGGATTGGGTAAAATAGAATCCCATTCTTTCCCAGCTCAAGCTTTATTGCATTGTTCATTGCAGACGTGCTGCTGTGATGTGACACAGAAAGTCTGTGTTTTCCATCCACCTTTCATCATCCTCCCAGTGCTGATGGGGTTAAAAAAAAACATATCTTGCAGCTAGACAGGAGGCAAAGGCAGGACTGGTTGGATGTAAAAAGACTTTGTAAAAAGGAGCTTCTTTGTCAGAGACTTTGTTAACAGAGATATATTTATGCAGGTTGCCCCCCATTTACACGGGATTGGTACCTGTGATTTCACTTACCCGTTGTTGGGGCTGGGGACGTCTCTCTAGACATCTGGAGGACCAGAGAGTCACACTTGAGGTGGTCTCTCTAGGCATCGGGAGGTCCTCCAGTGTGACTCTATGGTCAACTTTGCCAGAAGCTGACCATCGAGTTGCACCAGCTGCCTAGAGAGGCATCCCCTCTAGGCATTTTCTAGGTCCTCCAGCACAATTCTATGGTATTCTAAGGCAGTTTGCTCTTATACACAGTTTCATGTATCTGCAGTAACTCCTGGGAACTTATCCCCCACGGATACAGAGGGCAACCTGTATTGATAAAGAAGAAAAAGAAGGCAGGGGGAAATCATCTTTATACCCCACCTTTCTTCTAGATTAGGACACAAGGCAGTTTACAAATTAAAATGATTGCTGTAGAGTTAAAAACATAAAAAAAAAACAATAGTAAAACAGAATGGAACTATTAATAGTATTAAAACAGTTTAAAAGCATAGACTTAAAATGATGAATAAAAAAGCAGTTTAAAACAACACAGCACCTTTTAAAAAGTACTTTTGTCAAAAACCTTCGCTGGAATAAAAAAGCCTTTTTGTCTGTCAATGGATGGAGAGCAAGCAAAGGGCCCACTGTAACCTCCCTAGGGAGGGAATTCCAGAGAAAGTTTATTTACAGCTAAGTCTCCATTGGAAACATATGTTTCTAACCTGTGTGTTGGATCCTTGTTATTGTGATTTGGAAGACCACCTTTTAGGTACTTTAAACATTCCAGGCACAGGTCCATAGGGCACAAATGTGCCTTAAATCATCTATTTATACCTCACCTTTTTGCCAAGAAGGATTCTCAAGATCTAATGAAATACAGATTGGAAACAAAATCTGGTTAGAAACGTAGCGGAGAAACAAGTAATTACAAAACAATATAAAAACACAATTAAAAACACAACCAGAGCTATGAAAAAGTAATGTTTTGGACGACAACTCCCAGAATCTCACCCCCAGCATGGCCACTGATGACTGCGGCATTCTGAGAGTTGCAGTCCAAAAAGTGATCCCCACCCCCAGGCTTTCTAAAGATATCGCTTGCACCCAATGAGTTAGACTATGCAATAAAAGTCCAGCTATGTTTTTACTCAAAAACAAAGGTGTTTGCCTCCAGAAGAGGAATAACAGAGAGCAAGGCACCCCAGTGTCCTGGGGCAGGGAGTTCCACTGTTTGGGAGCAGCCACCGAGAAGGTCTTCCCCCCCCCCATTGGTCTTAAAACCCTAGGCACGCTGAGAGGAGAGGATGTAGTCTTTCTAATATGCATGCGTAGATGCAGATTTAGGCTGGGTGTTAAGAAATCTAGCCAATCAACATTGACTCTTGCTTTCAGGGCTTGGCTCTGAGCGATGGGGTTCTGACACGTTTTTCTGGATCTAGTACAAACCTACCGCATGTTGATCACTCTCTGAACTGATGCTTATGTAGATAGTAAATCTAAAATATGTCTTACCCAACATCTAACATGGGCATGTGTTTTCTCTCTCTCTCTCTCTCATACATCTATCTATCTATCTATCTATCTATCTATCTAATTCTCTTGGGTATGTTGCCATTTTCAGTGTGCTGATTGGCCACTTAGGTGTCAGGATCTGTTGCTCCTCGCCAGACTAGGCCCCTGGCTGCACAGCCTCTTTGCAGGATCAGGCCCCGGCTGTGGGAGTCTTGGAAGAACCAGAGCCAAGCTATCAGATGCAGCTGGCAGCAACCACAAAATCACACAGCACACCTGAAGCAGCTAGGGGGGAACGGCTATTTAAGAGCGGCGTGTGGGCCTTGGTCTTGGCCACCACAACATGGTCTTCTGTGCTGTCTGTAGCAGGGTCTATCTTTGACCCTGGCTGGACCTTGGACTCTGTCTCTTGTATTCCTGACCTGGTCCTGGTGGCATCTCTTCTCCTAGACTCTGCTGCCCACACCCCAGACCCTGACAGTAGGAAACTTTCCAACAAATTGAAGCTTCCCGTTGGGCAGCCAATCAGCACACTAGGGGAGGAAACATGTGGAAAGCTTCTCTCTCTCTGGCTTTTCTTCGCAAATGAAGATTCAGGAAGGACTCATCCTGTGCTTTCTGCAAGCGCGCTGATGACTAAAAAGGCCAATCTGAGATAAACAAGTCCGGTTACAGAAAGCACAGCAGAAGGTCTCCTTGGATGATGTTTCTGGGTTGTGATTCTTTCTGCGTTGTTGTTTCTCTTCAAGACTTGTTCGGCGTGAGATGTTGTTTCAGGGAAAGGCACATAAGCACATTTGGAAGACTTTACAAAAGAGTCTGGAGTAATAAACACCTGAGGCGAAACACAAAAATCAGTGTGTATAGAGCCATTGTACCGTACTGTCTATTCTCCTTTATGGGTCTGAAACGTGGGTCACCTATCGCCACCACTTACGACTCCTCGAACGCTTCCATCAGCGCTGTTTACACAGAATCCTAAATATACACTGGACTGACTATGTGACGAATGCTGCTGTCCTTGAGCAAGCAGGGATCACCACCATTGAGGCCATGATATTGAGAACACAGCTGCACTGGGCAGGGCACGTTTCTAGGATGGAGGACCATCGCCTCCCCAAAATAGTACTCTACGGTGAACTCGCCATGGTGTAAGAGGGGCGCTCCAAAAAAGCGATACAAGGACTCCCTGAAACAACATCTCAGGCTTGGCCAAATTGATCACCAACAATGGTCCGCCCTGGCCTCACATCGGGAGGTATGGAGACGCACTATCCACAATGCTGCAGCCTTATTTGAGAACTTATGCTGAACAAGTCTTGAAGAGAAACGACAACGCAGAAAGAATCGCAACCCGGAAACATCACCCAAGGAGACTTTCTGCTGTGCTTTCTGCAACCAGACTTGTCTATCTTGGATTGGCCTTTTTAGTCATCAGTGCGCTTGCAGAAAGCGCGGGATGAGTCCTTCCTGAATCTTCGTTTGTGAAGAAAAGCCAGAGAGAGAGAGATGTTATGCCAAGTATAGGTAGTAGATATTAATTTCTGCTTCCCCATCCCATCCACCTATTGCATGTACCTACAAGTCTCCTTCCATGCATTTTTCTCACTGTTCATTTGGGATCTTTCCAAATGTTGTCATCTTTGCCTTAATTTGCCCCTATAGGTCTTTCCAGACTCTTCAGGAATAGGCAATTGTAAAATACAGGTTGATCACCATATCCACGGATTCAGTACCCACAGTTTCATTTATCCACGTCTGAAAAAATATGTTATCTCTAGGGATTTCTGGGTCCTCCAATGTAATGTTTCTCATTTGATGTGTTCATGTGTCATGCTAACCCATGGTTTATGTTAACATAACCAAGTTATGTTATGTTAACCGTGTTTATGTTAACCATGGTTTGTTGCTTTGGCCACCAATTGTTGAACAAATGGCCAAAACAAACCAAAATTTGTTTTCCTCCTATTTCCAGCCTGTATCTTTCTCTCTCCCATTTTGTCAGTTTCTGGGTGGGCAGTTGTGGAAGCAAGCTAAGGACAGAACAAATTCAGGCATCACAAGTCATTGTTTAAACAAGCCAGTGATTGTAAGATAACCATCAACTGTGGCATCTCATTGTGCTTAGTTGTTGGCTAATAGATCATGGTTTGTTGAGGGAGGAAGATTTGGACATAACGACAAGCCAGAATTCAACAAACCACAACCTGGCTTATTGTTAGGAATTCAGCTAGTTTCTCTCTGAGTAAGCTCTTCTTTGCCTAGCCCAACTAATCCCACTCTTCTTTTCTCACTAGCTGGGGGGTCCCACTCATCATCACAGTGGCAGCAGTCAGCCTGAAGAAAATCGGCTACGATGCTTCTGATGTCTCTGTTGGCTGGTGCTGGATCGACATCAGTACAGAGGATCACGTCTTCTGGATGCTCCTTGCAGGAAAAATGTGGGAAATCTTGGCCTATGTGACTCTACCCATCTTCTACATCCTCATTAAGAAGCACATCAACCGAGCGGTTGGTATCTGGGACCAATTCCATTTTCCAATTAGGGATTGTTCATAATCTGTAACATAGTCACCTGTGGTGAGCATTAATCCCTTCCAGGTGGACAGGCAGGTGAACATTTATATATCAGCAGATGACTACTTTTAGGTTATTTTTATTCCCATTTTACTGGAGACAAATTTGGGCTTAAAACACCTGGTTTTTCACATGTGGATCCTGTATTTTTTGCAGTGTCCCAAATTTCTGCTCCTTAAATCTGCAAAAATTAAGCTCTTTAAAACTCCTTTAAAATGTTGTATTAGTATGTCTGATATCAATACAACAAAACTTACACTAAATTAATATCTGCTAATAAATAACACTACAATATTTTAAACAAGATGACCCAGCAAGATCTGTTCAGTCTTTGCCTTTCTCTGAGGCTGAGACTTGCCTAAGGTCCCCTAATGGATTTCCAAGGCTGAGTAGGAATTTAAACCCTGGTCTATAGAAAATGCTCAAACACCATGGTAGCTTTCTTTGTAAAGCACCCAGTTGTAATAGTGTATGCTATTCTGCTTTTTATTCTGTTTTTATTTATCTATCATTTATTCTCTTTGTATTGTCCCTGTTGGTTTCATCGTATTGTGAGTCACCCTGAATCCCTGTTTGGGCCAAAAGGCAGGATATAAATCAAAGAAATATGACAGACAGGCAGACAGATACACAGAGTGAAGTAAAGGTCACAGTTGTGCTTTCCAGCATCAAGTGGTTAGAGTCCTTTCATTCTGGTTGTTTGAATTCCTTTTGCACCAAATATTTCTTTCTCTCAGGAGTCTTAAGATTTTTTTTTTCTGGTAGGAGGGTGGCTGCAGAGAATTCTAGATTCCTATTATTCCCCCCACTGTTAGAGAGAGAGAGATTGAGAAATAGACAGACAGACCTATCTAGGACTTGACAGCTATCCTAGTTATTTGTCAATAAATGAGACAAGATTTGTATATGAGAGCAGCTGTCGGCACAGCAACGGCTGGGTAACCGGATCCATCCTAAGCCACCCTGTTCCGTGCCAAATGTCCCAAGCTGGCCTCCCTCCCTTTCTCCCAGGGCCAACACATGACATGTTGCTGCCACAGGCAAAGGACAAGATAGCGTCCAGTTTTACTCAGGTCAAATTACAGAAGCAAAGTAGACTGGCTGTTGAACCTTATTTCGATCATGGCCATGGGACTGATCCGGAGACTGAAAGGTTGTCTATATGAAGGATTGCTCTGCAGTAATGGCAATTTGCAGCAGCTGTGATTTGTCTTGATAGTTTTTCTTTGGCAGGCATAAGATGGTGGCCGCAAGTGAATTACTCACCTTTTTACATACTGCAATTTGCCGCCGCCAAACTTAGAAAAACCTATTTCCAAAGTGCGAGAGAGTGATATTTCACCTTCATGGGAAAAAAAAGCAACTCTGTTTTATTGCCTTAGTACTTGCTCACTAAGGCAAAAAAAAAAAGGCCATTTAGGCAAGCCCTCTAAGAGAGAGAGACTCCAAGGTCATCCACTGACCCTCATGGCTGAACAGGGATATGAACTCAGCTCTCAGTCCACGTTCAACACTATTAACCATTGGACCACACACTGTATTTTACTCTTTCTTGTCAGCCATCTTGGAAGGATTGTAATCCTGAAGCAGAAGGGTGGAAATACAGTAATTGTTATTTATAATCTACTCATTTCATGCAAGATGGTGTTAGGCCTTTGGAGTGGTCCCAGATGGTGTTTATTACTTATTATTTTATTATTACTCTATATTATTTCCCTCCTGTGTTCTGTAGGCTCTTTCACAAAGATTTCTCTCCTCTTTCCAAGCATGCTGCCCTCTCGGAGTACCGCCCAATCCTGTCAAGGACTCGGACCTCCCAGCACAGGACTTCCATAGCAGATAAGAAGTTGATCTTGATCCCTGTCATATTCATCTTTCTTCGTATGTGGAGCACCATCCGGTTCGTGCTGACGCTCTGCGGTTCCGTGGCGGTTCAGAACCCATTGCTAGTGGTCCTACATGTGAGTCGTTCGTAAAAGAAGATGTGGGCAAGGGGAAGACTTAGAAGGAGGCCACTTCATCCTGGAGGAAATAATTTGAAGAGCCTTAAAAATATGTGGCAAGTGCATTGGAAGCCATCTCTGCCTAAAAATTAGGAGTGGGAATCATGCAATTTTCCAGATGTCACTGGACTGGATATCCCATCAGACCTAGCCAATGGTAAGGGATAGTGGGAGCTACAATCCAGCCACATCTGGAGAGCTGCAAGATTCCCACCCCAGCTTAAATCCAATGGGTCCTCCCCACTGGAGTAGACCAGTTGAGCAAGTATCTTAAATAAATCCCATTGATTCAATAGGTCTACTCTGGTCATGTAGCAATGGCATTTAGGCCTTTCTTTCCTGATTCTTCTTCATCCAGCCTATGATTTGTTTCTGATGGCAAAGATGGATTTTTTTAAAGGCCTTCCTTCCTCTTCTATTTCCAGGGTGTTGGGAATACCTTCCAAGGCGGTGCCAACTGCATTATGTTTGTTTTTTGCACCCGGGTAGTCCGGAACAAACTCCTTTCTTCCCTGTGCTGTTGGGGATCTGATAGCATGGATGGTTCTCTTCCAAGCCCAGAATCACGCTCCCTGTCTCGTGCTTCATCCCTCAAAGACTGGGGAATGGAAGACAGTGGCCGAGAGGGGGCCAGATTTCCTAGCACCTGAATCCCAGAGCATCCACATTATGATGGAAGATGTGGCCTTGCCTGGTCATGGTGTTATCTGTGAGTATTTTTACCACCCCTTTGCAGAGTCTGTTTCTGGACAGAGCCTTAATAAAAGATTAGTCAGGATCCACCCACCTCTGGTGAATAAGATTTGCTTCTAGGTGACCAGTCTCAGTCCAGTGTAGATTGGAAGAGATGCGTTCCCCTGCAGGATTTTAATGCCTTAAAATGACGCTGTTGTTGTTATGTGCCTTCAAGTCAACTCCAACTAATGTCAGCCTTGTATTTGGGTTGTCTTGGCAAGATTTCTTCAGAGGAGATTTGACATTTCCTTCCTCTGAGGCTGAGAGAGTGGGGTTTGTCCAAGATCACCAAGTGGATGTTCACAACTGAGCAGAGATTCTAATCCTGGTGTCCCAGAGCCCTAGTCCAACACTCAACCACTACAGGCTGCTGGCTCACACAATGACATACAGCTCACACAGATCCTGAGTATCCGAGGAACCAATATCCACAGTTTCAGTTATCCATGGCTGAAAAAAATAGGATCACATACCATAGAGTCACACTGGAAAATGCTTAGAGAGGTGTCCTCTCTAGGAATTGCTAGGTCCTCCTATGCAACTCTATGGTAGGTTTGTACCGGAAGTCTTTTTATTTTAATAGGGCATGCTGTTATCTGCAGTTTCACTTATAAACAATAAGTCCAGGAACATCTCCCCACAGATACAGGGGCAAACTACATATGAGTATTTGTTGACAGATTGGCTACTAAAATAATTTATGGGCTTGAACTCTGCTAGGCCAAATTGCAAGGTTGATGCACACCATAGAGCCAATGTAACTAGAATTTTTGACTGCAAGCACAGATCCAGAGCAATTTTTGAATCCAGAACTCTGACCACCTAGCCAGAAGACATTTCTCATATGCTGGACTAGTAAACTGGAGTTGTATTTGGATTCAAATTCCAGTTCCATCATAGATAAATCTCTTTAGCTCTGTGGCTTCTACATTTGACATCACCTTGTTGTATATTATACCTTTGGACCACAACTTGTCTAATTTGGCTAAATCAAAAAGTAATCACTCTTCCATGAAATGTGTTTTCTTTTGTGCAGCTGTTTTGATCCATGATCTACCAAGAATACTGTGGATGTATTTGAATTAATTTATACTTCTGGGTTATTGTTTTTCCTCTTTCTACATTGTCTTAATATTTTCCTACTTCGTTTCTAGCAAAACCTTTCCACCAAAAAGTCTTACATTCCAATTACTTCCATTTAAACTTTCCTAATGCCTTGAAAAATACATTTTACCAGATTCATTAGTTTTCAAGTGGCTTAATTAAACCTATGGTTGGGTTACCATAAGTCAGAGTTGACTGGAAGGCACATAATAGCCATAACCAGTAGTCAATATCTCAATAAACCGGAGAGAGAGATACATACATACATATCTCTCATACAGTTCTCCTTTACAAGTTAATCTATTCCTTAGAGTTTCCTGTATGACATGTGTCTCAAATTTTAGATTTACAAGTAGGGAGTTAGTTCCCTTGACAACTTGATGTTTCCATCAGTTATAAAGCCACATGTAGACCCATGAATATTTACTATAAAGTTTTGTGCCTGAGAAAGAGCTTTGTGTAACTTAGAAGCTTGCAGCACTTTGCAGCGTGATAATATATTGTTTGTGTATGTCTTTTGAAGACTTTAATAGAGTGATACTCAAAGTGTCTTAAAACAGGTTATAATAATGCACATGGAGACACACAAACCTTGCCGTCATCTCATCCGTTCTGTGGTCTTTTTTTACTTTGTCTTTCGAGCAGGTAACAGAAATGCTACAGAGTACCTTTAGCAGGAGCTAGTTCCCTGAGGAAAAAGTAGCCAACATCTGGATCCTTCACCAAGAAACAATGATGGCAACACCCTTATCCATCTTTGGAACTGGACTTCTCGTTTCTCAGGGCTTTTTGGAAGATGTTATGTGACACGTTTCAGCTTTTATTTTTAATTATTTAAGTACTGTAGTGGTTATTGGGGTTTTGTTTGTTTCTTCATTTCTTTTAAAAATTTGGGGGATATTTTTACGGACAAAGAAAAGCAGTACAGCCCTTGTGGGAGGACTATGCCACCTTGGGCATTTACATGGAGGCCCAATTTTATCACAATGCCCATGGAGAAAGAATGTGTCTTGAATTTGCTACTCAGGTTTCTGTACCAAGAAAACATGCCAGGCCACCCAAACGGAGATACCCCGTTCCACAGAGCTGGAAAAGGATTTTGATGAAATGTTCATGCTTTCGGTTGGATGTATCATTTTATAAACTGGAATGTGTGGGGGGTTGTGAGCTTGTGGTGTGTGTGTTTCTGCATGTTGTTTTTCAAGCTGGATCCCTGAAACAAATTGGTGGAGACTCACTTCAAGCTGCCCTCCTAAGTCTGTACTGTTATTCTAAAGGAATAAAAAAATGGCCACTGTTTGGGTGACTGGCCTTCAAGAGTTTTATGTCTTTGCTTTCTTTTCCATCCTTTTGAAAAAAAGTGTTTCAACATATGAGGTAAGCGAACATAGATAAGGAAAACCAGAGAGGGTTGACAGGTGTTTGAAGGACCCATTTTGGGATTTTGCCCCCATTTTATTTATTTCATCTCAGGTTCAATATCCATTATTTAGCAGAATGTGTTGTTGTGTGCCTTCAAGTTGTGTCTGACTAAGGTGAACCTATCATGAGTTTTCTTGGCAAGATTTGTTCAGGAGGAGTTTGCCTTTGCCTTCCTCTGAGGCTGAGAAAGTGTGACTTGCCCAAGGGTATCCATGGTCAAGTGGGACTTGAAACCTGGTTTCCAGAGTCATAGTCCAGCGCTCAAACCACTACGTCTCCCTGTCTCTTTAGCAGAATAAGCCAGGTATTTTCAGTGAGAGGGCTTGGTAGGTTTCCCTCTCTACCAGCCATAGCTCCTGATTTGACAGCCTCTATCTATCATGGAACCATAGGCCCTTTCACAATACCCAGCTATACTATGGTTCCACTTGAAGTGCAGTGGTTCCATCCTATGGAATCGTTGAGATTTGTAGTGTAGGGAGGGGTACTTAGAATTCTCAGCCAGAGAGCTCTAGTGCCTCAGAAGATGACAAACCCCATTGTAGTGTTTTAATTGTGAACTGTAGTGCTGTAATTGTTTATAGTGAAAGGGCCCATAGTTCCATCCTATGGGATACTGGGATTTGCAGTTTAGGGAAGACTATTTAGAATTTTCAGCCAGAAACCCCAAGTGACCAAACTACAGATCCCACGATTCCATAGGCTCCAGCCAGCACACTTAAAGCAGAATTGTAGTGCTGTAATTGCATTGTGTGAAATGGTCCTAAATCTCTGGAGTCCATTTCTGCATACTTTTCCATTCCTTGAGTCTGTTCCATGACAGTACTATGTAGATCTTTGCAGGCAAAAAGCATCTCCATTTTTCAGAGGGATAGATGAATGGACACTTGGCCTGACTGACCACAAACCCTACACACTAAAGCTTCTGCTCATTGGTGACCTGTTTTAATACTGGAATCTAGCAGCCACCCATTAGCCATGCCTTGAAATTGGTACTACCTGATAGTGTTAAGTCCTCAGCTACTTTTAAAATATCCCAGTTTCTCTCTCTTCCTCCACCTTGGTCCTCAGCTTATTTCAAGTGCTGCAAACTGAATCCAAAGTGCACTCCGTTAACTCAGCAGGAGGAAAGGAGAAGAGAAAGCAGAACCTCGTCCTTCGCAGCAGGCTCGGGCAAAAGCAAACTTCTGCTGCCTTTCCTAGCTTGTGTGTTCTTCCTCATTAAGAACTTTTGCCATCTTGAGCCACACACTCTGATGTCACTTGGCCCCACGTCTCCTGGCTTTCACCTCTGAAACGTGGGAAGTTATGTAGGATTCAGGGTTACTGGATTCGAATTTTAGAGATGAAGGATATTGAGAAGCTGGAACATGTCCAGAGGAGGGCAAACAAAATGGTGGGAGTTCTGGAAGCCGTGCCCTATGAGGAGCGGCTTAGGGAGTTGGGTTTGTTTAGTCTGGAGAAGAGAAGGTTGAGGGGTTACATGATAGCCATGTTTAAATATTTGAAGGGGTGCCACACTGAGGATGGAGGAAGCTTGTTTTCTGCAGTTCCAGAGACGAGATGGAGCAATGGGTTCAAACTACAGGAAAAGAGATTCCATCTAAATGTTAGAAAGAACTTCCTGACACTAAGAGCTGTTTGGAAGTGGAATACACTGCCTGGGACGGGAATGTGATGGCATCTTCTTTGGAGGTTTTTAAAAGAGGCTGGATGGCCATCTGTTGGGAATGCTTTGATTGTGTATTCATGCATGGCAGGGGGTTGGACTAGATGGCCCTTGTGGTCTCTTCCAACTCTATCATTCTATTGTTCTATTATTTGAACCAGGGGTTTCCAGAAAGGAAGCTCAGTCCTGTGACCTCTGTGTGGTGCCTCTATCGTGGTGGTAATTAAACCACTTATTTATTCATTTTTCATGTCTTATCTCCCCCCACTTTTTTTTTTCCTGAGCATGAGACCCAAAGTAGCTTTCAACAGGTTACAAAAATATTTGGGAGAAGCTCTTCTTCTAATATCCTGCTCATGGAAATCATGCGCAGTTTCCACTCCCAACGGTCAACAAACGGGTTCTCCTCCGGAACCTTCTGTCCAACGTCCCCTGATTGGCTCTTCAATGTCCCGAACCTTCCGATGGACGTCCTTTGAAAAGAAAATAAGCTTGGTGTGGCATTCTTTTCTTCTTTTCGCCAGTAGGAAAGAGCTCTGGTAAGTCTGTGTTGGTTCTTTGTTTCAGGTCTGTGGGGGAAATACTCTGCAATATAGGGCTGCCCCTAGCAAGATAGACAATCTTTTGGGGAGTTTCCCTCTTCCTCCCAGTACTGAAAAACCTGTTATAAGTTTGTGTGTTTATTAAGTCTTCATCACTACACTATTTCCTGGGAAAGAGGCCTGCATAGGGTCAGATGCTTGACTGTAGGCAGGCTTTAGATTTATCACGGAATCATAGAGTTGGAAGAGATCCCAAGGGTCATCCAGTCCAACCCCCTGCCATGCAGGAATATACCATGAAAGCACTCCCAACAGTTAGCAGGTTGTGAGCCTATAAAAAGAATTATTTTGGGTTTACCATGGGAGAACACGCCTGCTGTGTTCTCTGTTTGTTTAAAATGGAATGGAGCAACCTATGACCATCCAGATGTCATAAGTGTTGGTTATTACCTTTAAAGCACTACAGTAGTCCCTTCATATTTGCTGGGGTTTGGTTCCAAGATACCCCTGGTGGTTACCAAAATTCATGAATACACAAGTCCCATTATATGCAGTGGCATAGCAAAATGGTGTCCCTTATATAAGATGGCAAAATCAAGGTTTGCTTTTTTTGGATTATTATTTTTTAAAGAATATTTTCAAGCTGTGAATATTTAAATCCATGGATACAAAATCCGTGGATACAGAGGGACAACTGTACATGGTTTGAGTCCAGGACGAGATCACCTTCTCCCATATAATCCCACCCCCCGTACATTTAGGTCCTCTGGGTGACATTTGCTCCAGTCAGCCAGGACTAGGTTGGCGACTATCACCCAGAGGAATTTTTCTTCAGTTACCTCTAGACTGTGAAACTTTCTGCCAGTAGAAACACAAAAGCTGAATACACTGTTGGAATTTAAAGCAGCATTAGAGACCAGTCTCTTCTGACACGCTGATCCAGATGATTTTAAATTGTGTATTGACTGTTTTAAAATGTCTTGGTTTTACTTGTTCTTTTAAACTGATATATATTTTTAACTGATATGTGTTCTAACCATTATGTTTATATATTTTTTTATTTATTAGTTATTTTTATCCCTGCTCTACAGCCACAAAGGCTATCAGAGCGGCTTACAACTTGTCTTAAGCAATAGCAGTTTACACATTTACACTTCATTAAGCAGTTTCCAATGTGTGTTAGCTATTTTACTGGGTGTGTGTGTGTGTGTGTGTCCTGATGCATGGAAATTGAACAGCCCCCTCCATTTGATGGTGAAGCTTCCCCCACTCCTTCCCAGCCCATTTCTCCTCCAAGTGCAACAAGAGGCCAAAAACAGCATTAAACATTAAAATCAATTTAAAGCCAGATACAAATTTCCATTTTGGGGGGTAATAAAAATCAAACTGGCACCCCCTCCTTGTTCCTGCCATAGGGAGAGGCAGGTAAGAAATATTATTATTGTTACTGTTATTGCTATTATTTGGGCTGGGATAAGGTTCAGACTAAACCCCAGGATGAGTTCACTGTCTTACTGACACAGAAGCTGGCATTGATCTGATTTCAACTCTCTAGTGGGGAGAATTCAAAATAATTATCCCCAAAGAACATTCGCTGCCAGATGCCGGTTCAGTTTGAAGAGGAGGGGAAATTATTGGAAGAAGGTGGATCTACCATCAGGTCTTGCCCATGCTGGCTAAATGGACCCTCCATCCTCAGGAGAAGTCTATCTCTTATGAACTAAATGACTTAATAACAGAGTCACGAGATGGACGTCTGGCTACCTATGGGTGGAGATAGAATGCTGGCTAGACAGACTAGTCAGACACTGGTTTGAGGCTGCAAGGGTGTTCTTGAATTACGTTGAAAACATTAGTTACTCACTGATAAGCCTACCTTCTTCTTTGTCAGCACCTGAGTCATCCCTTAGAAACCATGAGTTCGGCAGAAAGCGTCAGTGCAGTAAAGCTACCGCCCGAGAAAAAGGTGAGGTTGGAGAACCCACTATGAACACTGATAATCTTTTAAATCTGATTGGTCATTGTTTTCAAAGTTCTAAGTAGGACCTGTGTGAAAATCTGTCATCAGAACTCAGTTTGAAATGACATTATTACAAATAATTAATTACTTATACTTAATCCATCTTCCCAATAATGAAAGCTTATATTGTTACATAAGTTATATTGTCATTGTCACATGATGATTTGCTCTTGGGCCCACTTATTTGTCTTTTTGGCAGTCCGTGATAGCGGTAGAACTCTCCTCCTCTCCTGTACACATTTACCTAGGAGTAAGTCCTGTATTCAAGTCAGTCTCACACTCTAATCACTTTGCCACATTATTATTACTGTAGGAAAGGACAGCTGAGATCCTGCAGCAAAGAGATGTAGCATGAATTTACAGCCATGGAGTTATGCCCCAGTTGTACTATGCAACCTCATTCCGAATTGCACGGGTGCACAACCAAATGCACATTGCACATACTTTAAGAAACAATTCTGGGGTCCCTGGACTTGGAAATGCTTAGTTCATTACATGTCAGAGATTACAACGTGATGCAATGGATTCATATTCCAAGAAAAGAGATTCTACCAGAACATCTGGGAGAACCTCTTTCCTGTAAGAGTTGTATGATGGGGGAACAGATTATAAGCTTGAGGGCAGGGAACTGTTTTGTTGTGCTTTTACTTGTAAAGCACCATGTACAGTAGTGGTGCTACATAAATAAATGTTAATCACAATAATAATGAATAGATTGCCTGGGTGAGTGATGGACTCTCCTTCTTTGGAAGTCTTTGGGGCAGAAGTTGGGTGGACATCTTTCCGGAGTGCTTTAGTTGTGTATACCTGCGTGGCAGGGGTTGGACTAGAGGGCCTTTGGGGTACCTTCCAACTCAAAAGATTCTGTGATTCTATGCCAGCAACCATACTTCTGCTTTCTTCCATAGAAGCTGACAAACGTTCTTCTGCTAGCAACCTTAGCTTCTTCCTTTGGGAATTTCCAGTCCGGATACAGTCTCTGGATGGTCCACAACCCAGCAGCGGTAAGCTGTCCCCTGACACTCCCTGGATGCATTGGAGTGTGATTCCCATCGTCCTCAGCCAGTAGAGGCATGGAGTATGGGCTTCATGGTAGGCGTGTGAGGGGAAAGGTTTCCTGCTTCTTGCCCGAGCCTGTTGGACAGCCAGGCCCACTGATCAAGATGTGTGCTTGTCTCTTAGATTGTGCTAGAATTTCCTAACTCCACCTTCGAGATGGGACCTGTCCCCCTGAAATTCAGACAAAAGCTCTTGAAGCTCGGCATTGTTGTCTTCCACATCGGGGGCGTTCTCGGAGCCCTTTTGGTCGGCTACCTGGTGAATACATGGGGCAGGTGAGTAACCCACAATGAGGGCTGAGTAAGTTCCCACAGCGAGAGGAGGAGCAATATGGCCGTACTGCTAGCGTCTAGTAAAAGAAATTAGCGGTATGTCATCTCCTTGAGTCCAAGGAAAGGGCAACCCATGGGCTGCACACTGTCCGGGGGTGGCTGTTTTGTGGCCCTCAAGAGCCCCTCCAGTTGAGGCCAGGAAAACTGGCAACCTCACTACTTTTTTAAAAAATGGCTGAAAATAAAGCTAAAAAATATATATATTTAAAAATACACTTAAACTGCCGCAAAACCATGGCTTCTCACAACCCCCAGCCTTCATCCACCCTTCAAAAAGCCTCCAGAAATTTACCATACTGCTGCAGCTTCCTAGAACTGGATTATGTGGCATGGTATCACCTCTCTTAGGGTTATTATAGTTTAATGTCTTTTTATGGGGGAGGATGGTGGTGGGTGGTGTTTTTAGTCATTTTTATTATGTTTTAATTGTTGGAAGCCACCCCGATTGTTTTTAGCAGAGGGGCGGGGTATAAATAATAATAATAATAATAATAATAATAATTATTATTATTATTATTATTATTAAAAATGGAGAGGGCTCCTATACCTTTAAGGGCTGTATAGAAGAGGGAATTTTAGCAGGCGTGGCTTCTCATATGGCCAGGTCACCATAATTGAAGGTACAGGAGCCCTCTTCAGTTTTTATTTTGGCAACCCTAACTTCTGACCCCTCTGGGGGGCCTGCAGGGTGGAACAAGGGGGGGAGAACATTACCCACCCCACTCCCTTCACAGTTGCCGAATCTTGCTTTCAGGACATATGGTAGATCCCCAGCCTACAAAACAAATCATCATAACCCCATTGCAACCCTGCAGCTGCTCTCTCTCCCTTGTTCTGCTAAAGCTCTTCTACATCCCTACTACTCCAGTTCTTTTTAACTGGCGTTTTTCTTTTTCTTTTTAGAAAAGGCGCCTTGGTGGTCAATAACTGTTTGAACATCTTCGCTGGCTCCTTCATGGGTTTATCCAAATTAGTACACATCTTGAAATTTTCTCTCCTTGCCCGTTTTATGATTGGGGTAAGTTCAGGTAAGAAAGAGCCCTGTATTTAGGACCGTAATGAACACATATTTATTTCTTCTTTAGCAACAGGAGATGGCAGAAGACAAAAACGTTTTGCTTATGTTATTTTGTTCAGTCCGGTTTGATAATCACTTCAAGATATACATATATGAAAAACGACAATGCAGAAAGAATCACAACCCAGAAACATCACCCAAGGAGACCCTCAGCTGTGCTTTCTGCAACCGGACCTGTTTATCTCGGATTGGCCTTTTTATTCATCAGCGTGCTTGCAGAAAGCGCGGGATGAGTCCTTCCTGAATCTTCGATTGCGAAGAAAAGCCAGATAGATAGTGTGTGTGTGTGTATTATACATTAACTGCATTCTCCGGAGCTTTAGGACAAACTTGGAAAATTTAATGTGAATTTGAAGGCTTTCATGGCCAGCATCCATAGGTTTTCCGAGGTTTTTTTTCCAGGCTGTGAGGCCGTGTTCTGGAAGAGTTTATTTTTGACGTTTCGCCTGCCTCTGTGGCTGGCACCTTCAGAGCCACTCCCCTCTCTCTTGGGGCTTGTCTTGACGGCGAAAATAACCCTAACAAAATTTGCAGAGAATGCCTTTTGTCCCAACGAGATCCTGAGGAGATTTGCCTTATTCAGAAGGAGGGGGGCCAAAACCTCCAAAAACCACGGGGAAAAGCATCACAGCTTATTCCCAGGGTTTTTAAAATAATGCTTGGAAATGTGCATTGCCACTCGTTTGGACATCGATTTGCACATTCTCGGCAAGGGTGGAAGTGGAAAGCTGATTCGTTGGATCTGCATGGGGGGTAGCGGGGCTTACTGGCAATTAAGTGTTCAGAAGCTCCATTTTGGCGTTTTGATTTATTGATCGTGCCCTTTTTTGCTGTGCTAAGGTGAGTACCCAGCTTGTGGGGGCAATTAGCTAACACACATTGGAAACTGCTTATTGCAGTGTAGATGTGTAAATAGCTATTGCTTAAAAACAGTTTGTAAGCTCCTCTGATAGCCTTTGTGGCTGAAGAGCAGGGTATAAATACCTAAATTTAAAAAAATAAAAAAATAAAAACCAAACAGAAGGTCACACTTGATTTACAGTTTTTAAAAAAAGATACTGTGCAGCGGCGACAACTCATGGAGAATAATATGAGTAATTTACTCTTGGTCACCATCTTGATTCACAGGCATTGCTGTGTGTGAACTTCAAACACGGATAGCTTCACATACCAGCGATTTTGCCAAAGGACTGTGGAAACAAATGAGTGCTGCTCCAAATTTGCAGTAATGCAGACCAATCCACATCATATCTTCTCATCTAGACAACCCCACTCTTTTGGTGTGTGTGTATGTATATATATGTGTGTGTCTGTGTGTATTGATTGATTGATTGAAATATACCATGAACGTGGGTGCTTTGATCTAGCAGCTTTGCCTCATAATCCCAGACATCACTCAAGCTTCATCTGCACTGCAGAAATAGCCCAGTTTGACACCACTTTAACTGCCATGGCTCAGTGCTATGGAATTCTGGGATTTGTAGTTTGTTGTGACACCAAAGCTCTCTGACAGAGAAGGCTAAATATCTCACAAAAACTTAACCACTAAATATCTCATGGAGGACACCCTATATCTAACAGGATGCCAGCCATTTTTTTTGTTTTTTATAAAACCAAACAATCTATAACCATTCAAAAATCCATTAAAAACAGGACTTCTGGTAAAAACATACAAGAGTTGCATTGGAGGACCTAGAAAACGCCTAGAGAAGATACTTCTCTAGGCATTTTCTAGTGCGACTCTGAAACCACAGATATTGGTTCCGCAGATATGGGGATCCAACTATATGTTTCTGTGTGTTTGTGTGTGTTTCAAAATGTGTACTTTCAATGTCCATTTGGGATTTTCATTCTCCTAGGTATATTTTCCTCTAGTATCCCGTTGTACATTGAAGAAATATCCCCCCCAAAACTGAGGGGAGGCCTCTACATGGTTTCCTTTCTGTCCCTCACCTTTGGCACCCTGGTGGCTCAGCTTGTCAGCCTCCGCGAAGGCTTGGAGACCACGACAGGTAAAATAGAACGATGATTATCTGATACACCTCTAGATTATAGATCTGGAGGACCTGGATGGGCTGAAAATTTGTGAGTGGTAACTGGAAAGGTGGGGTGAGAACATGTCCACCGTTTTCTTTTAATGGGGTTTACTGCCACCGGGGGTGTAGCAATCCTCCCTCAATAAAAATGCTGCTCCCCAATGATATTTGATGCAGACATGAATGCAAACAGAACAAATACAAAAGCTGTAGGCATGAATGGCATAGTCCCCAGCTGTCCCAATTTGGCAGGGACAGGCCTAACTAATCCTCTGCCGCTCCACATTTTCAGCTGCTTTTAAAATGTCCCGGTTTTTCTCTTTTCCTCTGACTTCAGTCTCTGCAAACTGACTTCACAGTGCAAAAATGGTTTGCACTCTGTTAATTCAGAAGGGTGGAAAGGAGACGAGAGGGAGGAAGCTTTTTGCTGCAGCCTCACCTAGCTTGTATGTTCGTCTTCATTAATAACCTTTGCCATCTTGACTAGAGATGTAAAATTTCCAGAAGTTTTGAAGCCATGGGAAAAAAACCTTCCCCCCTTGTTTTTTTCCAGAAAAAATAGAATTTTTTGGAAAAAATAGAAATGTTTGGAAAAATGCAACATAAGTACTTTTTACAGTTTGAAAGTCACTCTGTTACTTTAGGAACGTAAAATATAGCTATGTACAATTTGATACGGCATCAAATTATCACAATTGATATATTAAAAATATAGTGTATTCCAACAATTATTACAAATGGGATTTACTTTTATTTATTTATTTAATTTTTATTTTCAACAAACGGAGCAACAAACTCCTGAACTCTACGGAACCTCTTTGGTTTTGCTACTTTATGTGGAGCAGGCAAACAAAGAAACAAACCCCAAAACTGAAACCTTTTTCTTCTCTTGTGACAATAGCAGTGCATCCTAAAAGAAGAAATGCATCTTGCTCTAGCATTGGAGAGTTCAGTTTCTAACCTAGGACTTGCTTGTCCTCAGTGCACAGAAATTAGAATAATCTGATACTGTCCATCGTTTTTAGAAATGATTTGGAGAAGATATGAACCCCTTGCCTTAAAGATTTTATTCATCAGCCTAAAATAAAACATTCCATAATCAATTTTCTTCCTTTTTTCAATTTTTTCAGGAAAAAAACACACAAAAAGGCTTCAGGGGGAAAAACGGGGTGGGGGAAGGTTTTTTTTTCCTGATTTTTTCCAGGTTTTTTTTCTGGGCCTTCACATTTCTAATCTTGACCACACTCTGATGCTGCTTGGCCACCTGTCTTCATCTGTGAAATGCTGAAGGGTATGTTTTTGGATTGCAACTCCCAGTAACAAACTAGACCAGTCTACGCTTGTTACTGGGAAAGTAAAGAGTTATAAACTGAAGACTAGTTTGAGACATTTTGCTGCCTGTGGCAAAAAAACCCCAGCAACTCAAGATGATGTCTCATCTCCATTCTATATAACTCGGTTTGTAGTTGAATCTTCTTTCAGAATTGGCAAAGGCATCATATCCTCCACCAGATAGGAGAGCAGCACTGAGCTGGCTAGTTTCAGGCAGGTTTCAGCTGCTTTTAAAATGTCCCGGTTTCTTTCCCCTCCTCTTAGTTTCCCCCATTTGTCCTGGAATTGCTTCAGTTGCTGCAAACTGAGTTCAAAGTGCAAAAGTAGTTTGCACTTAGTTAACTCAATGGGGGAAGAAGAGAGGAGGGGCTAGAATCTTGCCCTTCCCAGTAGACTTAGGCAAAAGCAATCTGCTGCAGTTTTCTTCTTCGCTTCTGTGCTATTCCTCGTGAATAACTTTTGCCATCTTGACCACAACTCTGGTCTTGCTTGGCCAGACGTCCCAATTTTCATTTGTGAAATGTGAAGAGGACATACTCACTCTGCCTAATGGTAGGGCCGGCCCTTATACCTTTTACACAATAATAGCTGGGGCATTGACAGGATGCCATTTTATTCATCCAATGAAGAGCAATTCGTGAAACTTCAATTTTTTTGAACATGTTAAGAAGATGTAAATTCTCCTCTTTGTAAGTATATTTTACCTAATTTTTGAAAGTGCTTATAGGGTAATACTCTTTAACAAAAATAGTAATGCCTTTTAAACAGAAAAAGGTTTACTCAATGAAATGCATCCTTTCTCATGAAGCCAATCAAGTGTTTGTATCTCTGTCTTCATTCACAGGTTTATCATTTCTGATGAGTTTCACCGGGATAATGGCTGCATTTAATATTACCATATTGCATTACTTCCCAGAAAGTCCTAGGTTTCTGTTTATTCAGAAGAAGAATGAAAGTGCAGCAAGGCAAGGTATAGTGAGTGACTCTAAAATTACCTCTGGGTATCTCTTTGCATTAAAGGCTACAGTAACCTAAAGGGACCAGATCCCACTTGATCATGAAAGCTAAGCAGGGTCAGGCCTGTTTTATACTTGGATGGGGGACTGCCAAGGAAAACCAGGTACTGGAGGAGATATTTCAGAGGAAAGCAATGGCAAACCACCTCTAAGCATTTCTTAGGGCCTAAGAAAACCATATTAAATTTATGGGGTCACCACAAGTCAACAGGTGTCTTCAAAGCACATAAACCCACCTACCTACACATCTGTGTGCATGAGCCTGTGTGGTGTTTGAGCATTGGACTCCAGCTCTGGAGACCAGGGTTTGAATTCCTGATCAGTCATGGAAACCCACTGGGTGGCCTTAGGCAAGTCACACTCTCTCAACCTCAGAGGCAATGGCAAATCCCCTCTGAATAAATCTTGACAGCCATCAGAGTGTAGTGGTCTGAGTGTTGGACTAGGACTCTGGGAAATCCCACTTGCTCACCCATGGGAACCCCCTGGGTGTCCTTGGGGAAGTCACACTCTCTCAGCCTCAGAGGAAAGCAAAGGTGAACCCTCTCTGAACAGATCTTGCCAAGAAAACCCTGTGATAGGGTCAGCTTAGGATCAGAAATGCCTTGAAGACACACAGGAATAAGAGCAATCTCTGTGCATAAGGAGCAGGTAACTCCTTGTGCCACGCTGGAGCCCTTTCTACCCTCAAGCCATGGGAGGCCACAGACTTGGTGCACCGGCAGGACACTTTGGCTGAAATCTTACATGTTCCCAGAGTAACAAAAATATGAGTCGAGTTACACCATGCTAGCACTAGGCAATTGAGATGCCGAATACCACTATATCGGAACATATGGGAGATGGTGAATGCTCCTGGCTGTCACCTCATTGTATAATGTGCAATATGCAACACATAGAGGCAGCACACAGTGCACAATGCACATTAACACACTAGATGCATTAATGTGCACCTGCAAGATTTCCACATGTGGAACTCTGCTTCTATCACCCGTACCTGGATACCGCCATTCTGCATGGCCCTCAAAAGTCTCTCTGTATGTGTAGCTCAACTAGTGGGCCTAAGTACCTTAAAGGCACCAGATCTTGTCTGATCTTGGAAGATTAGCAGCATCAGTCCTGGTTAGTACTTAGATGGGAGACTGCCAACAAATACCAGTGCTGTAGGGTATATTTCAGAGGAGGAAAGTAACAAAACCACTTTGGAGTATTCCTTGCCTAAGAAAACCCTATGAAATTCGTGGTGTGCCATAAGTTGACAGGGCTACTTGAAGGCACACACACACACACACACATGTATTTCCTCTGGATGTTGTTTAGTTGCTGTTGGCAGAGGGTAGAGCGCAAGGCAACGTCTTTGTTCCTTGCGGGGGGGGGGGGGAAGGAATAAAGAAAGCTTTTATTAGGTGGCCACAAAAGGCAGCCTGCCCACCACGTGGAGGACGTGATGTAAAAGGGGACAGGAAGTTAATATCTTTATTACAGTATTATTATTATTATTATTATTAATAATAATAATAATAATAATAATAATTTTTATCAAATAATTTCCATCATGCTTAAACGAAATACATACATAAATATGTATACTGTATACCAATACAGGTTTCAGTGTCTCCTTAACTTAAATTCTAAATACTTTTTTTTTCTTTACTTTCTTACCTATCCATTACTTTCAGATTCATTCTCTAATTCTCCTTTTATTTCCTCTTCTCCTCTTCACTTCAAATTTCCTTCCAATCTCCTCTCTTGCTATGTCGGGAATGATTTGATTGTTTATTCCTGCATGGCAGCGCGTTGGACTGGATGGCCCTGGTGGTCTCTTCCAACTCTTTGCTTCTATGATCTCTATGTCCCCAATACAATTCTGGCCATATGGCCTACAAAAAAATGACCTGCAAGAAATGGGCCCACATAGGCTTATGTGGCAACCACATGCAGCTTCATTGGTGGCCAGTCCTTTTCTGGGCACTGGATGCTGTCCCACTAAGCTCTGTTATAAGTGTGTCTGCTCAGAGTAAGCCCTCAAGCAACAGCTTTCAGATGTGAATTTTATTCAATACCTTTAATGTCAGCAAAGCACAGTTCAGTTTTGTATAAGCTACATAAAGTTTAACTATTGTCTTCTCTCCCTTCTGTCCCAAAGTCACCTGGGCTCCATGAACTTAGAATTAACTCAGTAATGACTTTTGCTATCCTGACCGCACTGCTGTTGCTTGGGCGGTTGTCTAGATGGTGAAAATAATCCTAATAGAATTTGCAGAGAATGCCTTTTGTCTCAATGATATCTGATTGAGATCCACTGTATTCAGAAGTGTGTGTGGGGGAGACTCGGTTTTTAAAAACAAGGTTTTTAAAATAATCTGTGGAAATGCGCATTCCCTCTCATTTGGACATCCTATTCACATCGCAGCGCATTCTCAGCGAGGGCAGAAGTAGAAAGCTGATCAATTGGACGTGCGCGGAGGGCAGGCTTGCCAACAATGAAGTGGCTGAAAGTGCCATTTTGAGTAGGTCACATTTGCCCACCTTTGATTTACAGTTAAAAAAAATACTGTTCAGCGGCAACAACTTATGGAGAATAACAACATGAGTAATTCACTCTCGGCCACTACCTTGATTCACAGGCACGGCTGTGTGTGAACTTCAAGCACAGATAGCTTAGCATACCAGCGATTTTGCCAAAGGACCGTGGAAACAAATGAACACGGCTATGAATTTGCATTAATGTGCAGCAATACACATTATATCTTCTCCTCTAGACAAACTCCTGGTTTTCATCTATGAAATGCTGGTGGGGTTTTGGTTTTAACCTGAGGGAGCTGACTTGCCTACCACCCACCTCTTCCTGGTGACGTCAGCCCACTGAGGTTGACCCGGGCCGAAGAACCCTCCATGTTCTAGAGCTGACACTGGTTGCGTGTGGATCCCGCAATCCCCTCCCTCCAAACGTGCAATTCAAACCCCTTTCCCCACTCTCACTGGCACAGTGGTTAAATGCTGGTGCTACAGCCATAATGTTGTGAGTTCCATCCTGCAGGGCTCCAAGCCTTCCATCCTTCTGTAGGTTGGTCAAATGAGTACCCAGCTTGTTGGGGACAATTAGCTAACACACTGTAAACCGCTTAGAGAGTGCGTTTCACTATAAAGCGGTATAGAAATGTAAAGTGCTATTGCTCCTCTGTCTCTCCCTCCCTTTTCTTCCTGTGTAGCCCTGATAAAGCTGAGAGGAGACAAGAATGTGGAGGAAGAGTTGGAGGATATGCACCAGGAGGATCTCTGTGAACAGGACGAAAAGTATATGAGCATGAGCGCACTTCTTCACTGCCAAAAGTTCCGGAGGAACCTCCTCTCCGCTGTCGTCTTGCTGGTGGGAAACCAATTAACTGGCCTCAATGGGGTGAGTGGGGTGTACTGGTGAAACAACCCACATGGCTAAGAGCAAGAACACCAGGGGTGGGCAATTGTGCCCCCTCCCCGGTGGTATTTTTGGTCGTACAACTCTCATGAGCCCCTGCCACTCTAGCCAAGGGTGAAGAACGATGAGACCTATGGTCCAAAAACATCTAAAGGTAGCCCATCCTTATTGGGCCTGATCAAGGGTGCATCTATATTGTAGAAATGATGCAGTTTGACACCACTGTAATTGCTATGGCTCCACCCTACAGAATCATGGGATTTGTAGTTTGGTGAGGCACCAGCACTCTTTGGCAAAGAAGATTAAAGACCTTATAAAATGACAAATCCCAGAATCCCATAGGATGGAGCTACAAGACTTCAAGTGGTATCAAACTGAATTCTTTATACAGTTTAGATACACTCCAAAAGTCAGGGCTCATCTACACGAGCCAGGATACAGCCTCTTTTTTTCCCTTTTTTTTTTTGGACATCAGCCTTATTTTTTGGTTGTTTGGAACAGGGACGTCTGATCTGGAGGACAGGTAGGAGTTGGGGGTTGGATTCTATTTAAACTCTCCCCTTCATCAAATTAGATTCCAGAGTGGCATTTGGCTGTTGATTACCCACTGAAGACGTATGGTTGGCCTTCTTAGGGGTTGCACCCGGTTCTGCAAGCCTCTTCTGAATTTTCCATTATTAGTACAGGTCAAACACACACACTCTGGAACCACGGAACCAATATCTGTGGTTCCAGTTATCCGCAGCTGAAAAAATAGTGACACATGCCATAGAGTTGTGTTAGGAAATGCCTAGAGAGGTGTCTTCTCTAGAAATTGCTAGGTCCTCCAACACAACTCTTGTATTGGAAGTCTTTTATTTTAATAGGGTTTGCTACTATAAATGTGGTTTCATTTATAAATGGTAAGTCTGGGGATGTGTCCCCTGTGGATATGGAGACAGGGGTACCTGTCATTTCTTCAATGCAGCTAAACTAAACATTGCTGTGGTCTGATTGCAGGTGTACTTCTATGCCGAGAAAATCTACATATCCCTAGGGTTAGAAGGCAGCCATATCCGTTTCATGCTTGTAGCAGTGAACAGCCTTTTCCATGTGGTGATGTTAGTAATGGTAAGCCTCTCCTACTTCATTCTCAACTCCTTTTCCCTCAATTCCATGAGCAGATGAATTCAAGGAAACCCAGGAATTGACATTTTTGGTATGGCTACTATTTTTTTTTTTTAAGATTCCTCCAGCACCCCTGGCAGTGTAGTGAAAACTTTTGAACAACGGCTGATTGTGACAGTACTGACCCCACCCCCAGTTTGTAAGCTCAAAGAGGATCCATACCAACCAGTTTCATCTCCAATGGAAGCAGGCCTTTTGTAAAGCTAATGGCCCTTAATTGTCCATTCAGGACCAAGCTCCCCCCCATGCTTTGACTTACATCAGGAAGAGGTCAAAACAATACATTGTGGCTGAGAAAAGGAAAAAAACCAATCCTCATCCCCCAAAATTCAGAGGGAGCTCTCTCTCTTGACTAAGATTGTTTGCTACTCCTAGCTCAGGCCCCTTCTATAGGAGGGGAGAGGGAAACGTAGTGCCCTGCAGTAAGAGCAAGACGCAGCAGCTGTGACTTGTCTTAATGGTAGTTTTGTCCCCGGCAGCCCCCATAAGCTTCGCATCCCAGATGACAGCTGAGGAAGGGAGAAGAGGGTGAGAGAGTTGCCCCATCTCCCTTGCCCCCATGGTGGCAGTGACGGCAGGCAGGACGGGGGTAACTGAGGAAGGAAGAGGGTAAGAGAACCCTCGTGGGTGGGAATGACAGCCGTCCTCCTCCCTTCCCCAATTTCTGATTGCTTGGAGGAGGGGAATGGTGCCAATCCCAGCCAATCATATTTGCACTTCCTCTCATTTGGGCAAATGAATCAGATCGATTCGCTTGTCCTAATGAGCAGAATTTGTTGTTTAAAAAAAAAAAAAGATGGAGAAAACCATGAAGGCTTTTTTGGTGAGCTTTTTGGCCTTTTTTGCCCCCTCCATCACAATATGGCGAAATCACAATGCCATTAGGACAGTAGGATTCTCCTCACATTCCATTTTTCACTGTTTGGATAACCCCGCAGAGATGGGAAGTCATCCAACAACAGTAAAGAGGAAAGGCAACATCCCTCTCTTTCTTCATATCCTACCTTTCTCCTAGGCTGGGGCTCAAGGCGGCCACAAGGCCTGGAGGTTAGAGAGGATGGCGTTGGACTTTGGGAGAGGTTGCCAATCTCCGATGCCAGCCTTGCAAGCTGAGCTTTCATCAGAAGCCTCCTCCAGTGTAATGTGCTGCTTTGGGCTGACCCCAACCTTTCTCACGCTTTTGCTCGCCATTCCTTTTCTTCCCTGCCTTGATGTTCTCCAGGTGGCTTTCGTTGATTCTGTGGGCCGGAGGTTTTTCCTTCTCGTGGGCTTCATGGTCTGCAGTATGGTCTGCATCCTGCTCGTTGTGGTCCTCGAATTCCAGGTTTGTAATTTATGCCACGAGGCACTCATGTGATTTAGACACCGCTCAGGAAATTGTTCTGAGAGATGACAACTCCCAGCATCCCCAAGGCAGGGTTGTGGGGAGCTTTCTATCTGATTTGTAAGCAACATCGTTTTAAAAATCATGCCATTTTTTAAAAAAAGAAAATAGTGGGGTGGGGGGACTTTGGGGCAGTGACTGGGGTTTCACAGGACACAGAAGTGGGAGGTCCAGGGGCTTTGTGGCCTACAGGTCACATTTTACACACACACACCATTTTAAGCTAAAGGGCACCTTGCAATCTTATTTGTGACTGCCTAAAGAAGAACCAATTTTCTCAACAGATCCACAGCCACCCAGTAATGGCTTATTTCAGCATATTTCTTGTCATCGTGTTCCTCATTGGACACATGATTGGGCCAGGTCAGTATTTATTCTACTACTACTACTACTACTATTACTACTAGCTGGACCCAAAAAACTCCTGGTAGACTCACAACAACTGTGTAAGCTAGGCTGGGGATTTAAATTTCTCTCCCCCCCCCACCTTCTCAGTGTTCCACACTTTTCCTGGAATTGTTGAGGGTGACTCGCTCTGTCCCCCTGCTGCATCCGCCACTCGTTGACTGCCTGGCTCTAGCCCAGTGGCAGCAGTGGCATCTTCGGTCCTCTGGGAGGAATCTGTTACAGCCTATGAAAACAAGGCTGTCGGTGACCTCCCAGAGGGCCTTCTCTGCTGCCGCTCCCAGATTATGGAATGGCCTGCCGGACGAGATCCGTCTTATTAACACCTTAGACAGCTTTAAAAAAGCTGTCAAGACGGATCTTTTCCGGCAGGCCTTTCCTGAATAATTATCCCGGCCCAAGACTCAGCTGCCCTTTCTAGGCTATGATTGTATGTTTTAAATTTTTTTCTTTTAATTTATATATATTTTAATTAATCCATGTTTTTAATCCTTTGTAATTTAATATTATTTTAAGGGGTGGGTGGGCTAGGGTATTGTGACTATGGGGTTTTTATATTGTAAGCCGCCCCGATTGCATTGCAGAGGGGCGGGATATAAATAAAATTTTATTATTATTATTATTATTATTATTATTATTATTATTATTATCCTGCCATCACCATCAGTTGACTGGCTGGATCCCATCGCAGCCCATAACTGATGAGTGGCTGAAGGAGTGAGAGGAGGGAGGGACCCTTGTGTGGCGGTGATGCAGGTTGAGTGGATTGTGATGTGGAGAGGGAATTTGCATGTGGGTGGTGATTGGTTGGGTGTGTTTCCTAAGCAGCCAGTCAGCACACTGGGAAAGGCAACATGCCCAAGAGTTTTAGATAGATAGATAGATAGATAGATAGATAGATAGATAGATGTCCCTCCACGGATTTGGTATCCATGGATTTAAGTATTCACGGCTTGAAAATAATAATAATCCAAAAAACAAACCTCGGTTTTGCCTTCTTATATGAGGGACACCATTTTGCTATGCCATTGCATATAATGGGACTTGAGTATTCACGGATTTTGGTATCCATAGGGGGTCCTGGAACCAAACCCCAGCGAATATGAAGGGACAACTGTTTATTATTTGGTCCAAGATGATCTAAGGTCTGGAAACCCAGCCTAAAGAGGAAGAACATAGGGAATTGGGCACATTTAGCTTGGAGAAGACTGAGGAGGTGATAAGATAGCTATCTTTAACTGTCTGAAGGGATGTCATGTACAAGATGGAACCCACATGTTTTCTGAGACCAGAACATGAGCAAGACTTAGCGCAACCCTGAGGCTAATCTATCATGCTGGCTCTACCACTGCCTTATTCCAGGTGAAAAGGGCCTACTCCATAGCTTTCATAACTACAGTTCCCTTGCTGCCTATCTCGCCTGCCCCTTTCAAACTCAGCCAAGCAAGCACAGCCTTTCCCTTAGGATTTCCCTCCCACTTCGTCATGATCCCATGCAGCATCAGCAGTCCAGGACCCTGGGAGACCAGAGTTCAAATTCCTGCTCAGGCATTGGCAACCCACTGGGTGACCTTGGATAAGTCACTATCTCTCTCAGCCTCAGACAAAGGCAATGGCAAACCACCTCTGTATAAATCTTGCCAAGAAAACCCCATGATAGGTTGCCATGGGTCAGAATTGACTTGAAGGCACACAACAACAACAACAAATCCCATGCCACCAAATGCCTGGCAGTGGAGAAACATCTTCATCTGCTGTTGAAAAGGGGATAACATCACAGCCTCCAGGAGAAGAGCTTTCCATGGGTGGAGGAGCTGGCACCAAAAAGGCCACCACCCTCAAAGTCTCTTTGGAAGAGTCCCTCCGAGGAAGGTCTCACCTGATCATCTCAGGTTCACAATGGGAGAAGTGTTCCCATTGGGGTCCCCAAACCACAAGGCGTTAGAAAGGTTATTTTACAATGTACTTTGCATTTAACATCCACCCAGAAATAGATTGTCAGATGGTGCAACTAGACCTGACAATATGCTATTAGAACTTCTACACTCCCTAATTAACCTTACAGCACTTAACTGCAGTTTTGGCACAGCCTTCCAGGACAGCCCCGCATAGAACACATTGCAGCAATCTAACCTGGAGATTATTAGGAGCTTAGATCCCTCTCCAGATAGAGACTGAAGCCACCTGGGCCCCAACTGACAGGACCAAGAACCCCGTATGACCCACAGTGTAAAGGTTGTTCTTTCTTAGCTGATTAAATCTGTGAACCAATGAAAAACAGCCTTTGACATCTGATCTTTTCTTTCCATACAGCCCCCATTCCCTACTTGGTGACCGGAGAACTCTTCCTCCAGTCCACCCGGGGCTTAGCCTATGCGGTTGGGGGATTTATGAACTGGTTCATCAGGCTTCTCGTGGTAGCGACATTCGGTTTCATTGAGGTGAGCCGAGCAGTGGTTGGTGGGGTGCATGTGGGGACGTCTCTCGATGAAGCCCAGCCTCATCTTGTCCGCCCTCCAAAGCACAGTGAAAATATGGATGTCCTCCAGAGACTCGGTTGCTTTCCATAGTCTTTTCCCTTAGGAAAAAAAATCAAAGTAGGTTGTGTTCTGCTTTTAAACTAAGGCCTCTTGGAGATCTGCTACTTTAGGTAGTGTCTTAATTTCCAAATAGAAAAACATGTTCTGTGTTCTCTTTCGGGTTGTCCACATGGTGAAAACACCCCTCACAGAATTCGCTCAGAAAACGAGCTATCTTAATGGGATCCCGCATTGTCTCATTGTATTGTGAAGGATAAGTGATTGCTAAGGCAATAAAACTGAGGTTTGTACTATGTTTTTCTCTCTTTTTTGGAAAGGTGGAATATCACTTGTGCGCAGACAGGAGGCAGCTGTTGTGGCTTGATGTGGAGCAATTTGGGTTTTTTTCCTTCCTGTAGACAACCCTCCCCTCTCCCTTCCTCTCCTCCTTTCTCTGTTTGTGCATTTGAATGACAAAGCTTATGAGCAACTGTGGGCTTAATTGATAATGCTTCATGACACCACCAGGGGGCACCCTGAGGTCTCAGGTTTTGGCCCAGGGCTTGTCTAGAGGAGAAGATATGACACTGATTGCTGTGCATTAATGCAAATTTGTAGCAACGTTCATTTGTCTCCACAGTCCTTTGGCAAAATCACTGGTATACACGAAGTTATCTGTGTTTGAAGTACACACGCAGCCATGCCTGCGAATCAAGATGGTGGCCGAGAGTGAATTACTCACATTATTATTCTTTAGACGTTGTTGCCATGGTACAGTAGGATTTTTTTAACTGTAAGTCAAAGGTGCAGTGAGAACTTCTGCTTAAAAAGGCTGTTTGGTTGCTTTGACACAGCAAAAAAAAAAAAAAAAAAAAAGCATACAATCAATAAGGCAAAATGCCAAAATGGTACTTCCAGCCACTTCATTTCTGGCAAACCCCGTGTATGTCCAACCAATCAGCTTTCTGCTTCCGCCCTCACCAAGAAAGCGCAGTGATGTGAATCGGATGTCCAAATGAATGGTAATGCACATTTTCCATGCATTATTTAAAAAACTGCAGGAAAAGCCGCAGAGGCTTTTCCCGCACAGTAAATGGAGTTTTGGGCTCCCCTCCTTCCGAATACGACGAATCTTGTTTGCTTCTCGTTGAGACAAAAGGTAATCTCCTCGCATTCTATGAGCAGTATTTTCACCATCTATAGAATCCCCCTGAAACCTCAGGCCCTGTGATTATTTTGACGTGGGCACCTTCCTTCTAAGGGCAGGAGACTTGGGCCAAATCCACACCACAAAATGATTCATTTGAAACGGGCTTATTTGCCATAGCTCTTTCCTATAGAATCCTTGGATTTGTAGTTTTCACAAGGTCTTTAGCCTTCTCTGCCAAAGCGTGCTGGGGCCTCACCAAACTACATATCCCAGGATTCCATAGGAAGGAACCATGGCAAATAAAAACTGGATCATTTGTGTAGTGTGGATTTGGCCTTGTTTTGATTCAGGGGTGTGCATCAGAGGGTGTGCAATAGGTTGTGTAGCATGAGCAGCTTTGTCCTCTAACAGACGGGAACTTTCAAGGAGGTCTGTAGGAACAGTTAGGCGGCCGACACTGCCGCCCCCGACATCTGCTTCCTGAGGCAGCTGCCTCATGAAGTCTAATGGTAGGGCCACCCCGGTCTCAAGTCCCCTGGAATAGAGAACATGCATGCCTTTCTTTTCCCCACGCCGCCTCCAGCCAAGGCTGGCCTGCAGACTTTCCTTCTTCCAGAATCTTAAATGACTGAAAATGAGACGTGTGAAATGTTAAGCTTTAAACTGTGAATATTTAAAATATGGAGAGAACCTCACCTCCATCGATTTACATCTTGTACAACCCCCCTCCTCCTCTTCCCCCTCTTCCGTTTTGCTCTCCAGGTAAAAACCGGGCCCTACAGTTTGCTCATCTTCTGGCCGACCTGCATTGGTGTCTTCGTGTATGTTTTCAAGATGGTCCCAGAAACCAGGGGCAGGACCTTTCTGGAGATCTGGAAGGGTATAGTCACCCCGACGTACCCGCAGAAGAAATCAGAACACAAGAGAATCAAATCGGATCACAAGAGATCCAAAGAGAAACCTTCAGTGCCTTCTATGTAGCCACGATATTCTATCTTTCCTAACAAAGGTCCAAAGAGGGCCATTACTGCTAGAAGTTTACAAGAAAACCAGGGATAGCCGTTGCCCTTCCAATCAGGAGGGGGAAGCTTCTTCCGTGAATTTTCTTTCTCGTTTTTTATTAAATTATGAAATATAACCATATAGACTGGAGTGGAATAATTACACTACCCTCTTCATTCTCCCTGGCTCCTAATTTTCCCAAACTGAGTGTCCAGGTGTTTGGAACTATAACTTCCATCATCCCTAGCCAACATGGCCAATAGTCAGGGCTTATGGGAAGTGAGATCAACCTAGCGAGTCCACCTAGGGATGGAGCAGGTCACGGAGACCAAGAGTAGATGCTGGTACACTTAAAAAGTTTGGGGCTATAACTTCCATCATCCCTAGTCAGCATGCCAATGGCCAGGGCTTATGGGAATTAAGACCATCATAGTGATTCCACCTGGGGGGGGAGGGCATGGCCCCCACATTCTGAAGCGAGCCCCCAGACCAGGATCTTTGGCAGGGCCCCTACATACTGCTAAGGTTAAGGGCAGTGAGATGCTCTACAGGATTTAGGATAAAAATTCAGTTTAAATGATGACACCAAAGTAACAACCATGGACAATTCCCAGAAATCCCCAACAAATACTGTCCTGCTCTTGGCAGCAGCTCAAACTCCTCATGAGAGAGCTCAAATTCCAGGGGGAGGCAGGGAGTTGGCCAGGTCCACCAAAATGAAGTGCAGGGGCAATCCATGCAGCTCCAAAGTCGTGCAGGGTAGGCAAACAGTCCAAAGGGAAATCCAGAAGCAAGGTCAAGAGTCAAAGGTTGAGTCCCAGGCAACAGGCAAATGATCACAGAGCAGCGTATCTTCTACCAAGAAGGATGGTTGTCCACCACACTCCTCCGGGTGAGGTGTGGGTTATTTATGATGCAGCTGAGTCTCGCAGGTGGTCCCTAATTGCAGTGTTTTCTATATAAACCCTCTGAATGCCTGCGAGCTTCCTTTTCCTGGCAATGTCCGGCTGGGGTGAAGATAGGGAAGTCTGTACTTTCCTCAGAGGGTTGTAGCTGCTGGATACTCTGTTTCTCTGGCTCTGGCCCTGGCATGCATGCTCTCTGGGCTTTCAGGTTCTCCATCAGAGCCTTCTCTTACAAAATCATAGTCCATCCCAAGGTCCGGGAGGCAGGGCATGACAAATATGGCCATGCTGGTTGAAGAATTCTGGATATTTTAGCTCCCCCAAGTAACGTTTTCAAGCACTGGTTCACAGGGGAACCTTTGGCCCTCCCAGTATTACACACATTGGCTGGAATTCCACATGGGACTAGAATCTTCATAAGTGGACTTGCACGTGCAGGAAAAATAAAACTGAGTGGTTTAATAATGCCCGTATTCACCCAAGGGCAGCTGTGTAACATTACAAAGCATGGGTGTCCTTTGCGAAATGGTGGTGAGTGCCCGATGCACATTGGATGTCCCCAATGAGCATGAGATGTGGCCAATGTGCATCAGATGTCTCCAATGTACATCAAAAGTGCCTGCTGTGCATCAGAAGTGCCCAGTGCACATCAGAAGTGTGTGATGCACATCAGAAGTGCCCAATGCGCATCACAAGTGCCCACTGTGTGTCAGAGGTCTCCCATGTGCATCAGAAGTACCTGCTGTGCATCAGAGATGCCCAACGCACATCAGAAGTATGGAAGCTCATCAAGAGTGCTCAATGCACATTTGAACACTTGCTGGTGGACTGATAGGCACTCTCACAATTGACTAGCAAGGTTTTGTTGCATTTCTGGGATGTTGCTAAAGATTAATCAAGTTATAAAACCCCTGTTAGATGGCCATCTCTGTCTGAATCTCAGCTCAGAAATACTGTATTATCATTGGACTCCCAGAAGCCCCAGATATTACTGGCTGCACTGGCTGAGGATCTGGGGACCTATCATCCAAAACCAGTAATTTCCCTGCCTCCTGGTTTACATACCCTGCCTCTGCTTAAACGGCAGACTAGGGGTTGTTCCCCCACCACCACAGTGACTTTCGCCGCAGCCAGTTCTACACCCAGGTATTGCATGCAGTGCCCATCATGCTCCATCACCAGCTAGATGCTTGCTAGGAGCCCTGGTGGCACAGCGATTAAATGCCAGTACTGCAGCCACAGGGTTGTGAGTTTGATCCCACAGGGCTCCAAGGTTGACTCAGCCTTCCATCCTTCCGTAGGTCCATAAAATGCGTATCTAGCTTGTTGGGGGCAATTAGCCAACAAATTGTAAATCATTTTGGCACTGATAAGCGGTATAGAAATATCAATGCTATTGCTGTTGTTAGGGTTGATGGAAGTTGCAGTCCAACAATAGGGGAGGCGGCCACAAATGGCCCACCGCCCTGTTCTATACCCGCCTCCTCCCTTCCCTGATTGGCTCTCGCCTCGCCTCCCAACTGTCAACAGATTCCTTTCAGAACCATTCACCTTCTATTAGCCTTCCGGTGCCTAGGATGACTTTGCCCTTACAAGTACAGAAAAGCTCCAGTTAGTTTTCCTTGTTTGTATGGCTCTGAAACTGTCCTCCCTTACCTTAAGTTATTCTGTAGGTTATCAACGATCTCCAGTGGTGTATCAGTGAATTTTGGACCATGGCTGATCCCAGTGGTCCCCACAGCCCCAGGAGACCTTGGCATTGTGTTGATCCATACCAAGACACCAAGTTCTAACAGTTTGCCAATATGCTTCCACTCTGAATTCAAGGCGTTGGTAATGGCATTGAAACCCTTGGGACCTTGATCCTTGAAGGAGCACCTCTCCCTATATAAATCCTTCCCGGGGTCTGCTAGAAAGTCCTTCTAAGGCCAGAAGGCTAATGGCTGGGGAGGAGGCAGGAGAGGGTGCTGGGGCACCCCATTTTGGGAATACTCTCCTCTTAGCGGCCCGGTTGGCCCAACATTACTGCATGGTTGTTGACTAAACCCATTGGGGCATAATTGGTTTTACACAAATCTGCACCTGTGTAGGGTTTTAAACCATTTTAAACTGATTCAACTGGTTTCCGTCTGCCTTTTTCTAACTTGTTACAGTGGAAGTTCAGTATCTGCTGGGGTTTGGTTCCTGGACCCTCCACGGAGACCAAAATCCATGGATGCTCAATTCCAGTTATAGACAATGGCACAGCAAAATGGTGTCCCTTATATAAAATGGCAAAATGAAGGCTTGCTTTTTGGAATTCTTTTTTGTGGGGAATATTTTCAAGCTGTGGATGGTTGACTCCGTGGATACAGAATCCATGGATATAGAACAGGGCCAACTGTAATTTGCTTAGTATTGTACTTAGCCTTTTAAGATCATGTTTATGGTTTACATTGTTTTAAACTGGTCAAGCTGATTTCATTGTATTCCAGCCTAAGATTAGACAGAGGGCAAGATATAAATATTTAGATAGATAGATAACCGTTTTAATCTCTATTGGGAGCAGTTTCTCCTAGCTTGTCTGTTCTTCGCATTAATAACTGTTGCCATCTTGACCCCACTCTGATGTTGCTTAGCCCCATGTTTCCTGATTTTCATGTGTGAAATATTAGAGGGCATGCATGTTAAACATGGTACTTATTCAGAATAGGGTAACTTCTCTCTGGCTTTTCTTCGCAAACAAAGATTCAGGAAGGACTCATCCCGCGCTTTCTGCAAGTGCGCTGATGACTAAAAAGGCCAATCCAAGATAAACAAGTCTGGTTGCAGAAAGCACAGCAGAAGGTCTCTTTGGGTGATGTTTCCGGGTTGTGGGGTAAAAATAGGGTAACTTATTTTTCCCCAAAAAAGTAACATGTATTTCTAGTTCCAGACCCCCACAACTGATATTTTAGGTACATTCAGAAATAATGACTCTGTTTCAAATTCTTCAAACATCACTAAAATAGTTACTTTTCATTTGAAACACACACACAGACACAACATCTGAGTGCTATACAAGTTCTTGGCCTGTGTCATAAAACACATTCTCCCTCCTCCAAGGTTTTCCATCACCTTGACAAGAGCTTGGGAAAGGGCTGGCAGGTAGGGGAAGACTACAACTCCCAGTCCCTTGCTAGTGATGGGAGATGTAGTCCAGTTTTTTAAAAACAATTTTCAAACACTGACATCACAGAACATAAAGCAGCAGATGTAACAGTGCAGAGACTTCTTGAAAACCCCAAAGATCTCTGCCTAAACAAAGGGGCCCATGGCTTCACAAAGGGACAGGGATATGTTGGAAGCCGGAGAGGTTGCCTCACTGCTGCAAGAGGGTTTAAATTTTACTGTCTTTCGGCTCAACTCCACATGGTCAGGAAGTGGCTTCCATTGGCATTAAATCCCTCACCTGAACAGCAACACAATTAACATCTGAAACAGCATGTAGGTCTGTGACTCCAACATTGTCAGTTTTCTTTCTTTGTTTTTTTTATCATCTTTTGCCTGATGAAGAAGCCAGTAGAGCTCCGAAAGCTTCCATCATGTGTTTTGCATTTGGTTGGCCAATAAAGATACTGCTTTTTTGGTGGGTTTTAGATTTTCTTTTGCTACATGGCCAACAGAGATCCCCCTGAATGTGTTTCCTAAAGCAGCACCACAAGGCAGAGCAAAAAGCAGAATTTGATCCATGGGGACATACTCTCCAACATTTCCCAGGTGGATACTGTGACACGGGTGACCAACCAACATCATAGTGTGATCACGATGCAAAAGTGGAATAAAACGCAAGCTAGGACAGGTGGGAGCAGTTTGCTTTTGCCTGGGCCTTCTGGGTAGAGCAAAACTCCACCTTCTCCTCTCTTCTTTCCCACCCCTCAGTTAACTGAGTGCAAAACTGCTTTTCCATTTTGAACTCAGTTTGCAGCAATGGAAGTAAGCTCAAGACGAAGGGGAATAGTGGGAAAAGGAGAGAGAACCAGGACATTTTAAGATCAGCTAGAAAAATGGGATGACAGAGAATTAATTGGGACACTGCTTGCCAAACTGTGAGCTCTCCATGGTGGCAAAGGAGGAGCAAATACTCAGTTGGGTTAAAAATGAATCAATACAACCTACCTGACAAGATCCCTTCTTTCTTCCTCCACAGTCAAGACCGATTTCTAATGTCTGAGGAAGAAAATGTGGATATCGCTAAACACAAGGAAGGGGTGAGTTTGTAGAGGAATCTGTTCTTCCCAGTGGTGTGAAGTGGCTCCTAAACAGAGGTACTCCCAGTTTTCCTTTTCCTTCATGGTTATTCTGCAATAAGTGGAAAGACCGAAGGAGAAACCTTCAGAAAACCCAGGCTACAGATGTAAGATGATGAATTGGGAGTTAAAAAAACCAACACCTTAAAATGTTTACCATCCAAACTAGGCTGGATGTCTTTAGGAGCTTGGGAAGACTACAGCTCCCAAAGTGGAACAAATTTGCAGACTGGGAAAACAAAGGCCAAATCCACACTAGACAAATAACCCAGTTTGAAACTGGATTATTTGCCATGGCTCCTTCCTATGGAACCCTGGGATTTGTTGTTTGGTGAGGCACCAGCACTGTTTGGTAGAGAAGATAAAAGACCTTGTAAAATTCCATAGGAAGGAACCATGGCCAACTGGATTATTTGTGTACTATGGGTTTGGCCAAAGAAGATAAAAAAATCAGCAAATGCACAGTAGTATCAAGGGGGCCAAAGAAAGCAGAGGGGAGGAGGGCTAGATTCTTAGACCATTCTTAATGTTCTTAGCAGGGCTTATTTGGGCTTCCCACTTGAACATCATACACTCCAACTGTCCCAATTTGCCAGGGACAGTCCTGATTTTTGAAATGTCCCAGTTTCTCTTGCCTCTTCCCCCTTTTCCTTCTTTGTCTTTACTTTGGTTGCTACAAACTGCATCCAAAGGGCAAAAGTCATTCCCACTCAATTAATTCAAGTCCTGTCTACATTGCAGAAATGCAGCAGTTTGACACCACTTTATCCACCATAGTTCTATTGTATGGAATCCTGGTGTTTGTAGTTCGGTGAAAATACAGGTTTACCCCTGTATCCGTAGGGGATTTGTTCCAAGACACACACACACACACCATTGATACCTGAAACTGTGGATAATTATTTTCAATGAGATGAACACCAGAAGTTGACCATAGAATCACATTGGAGGACCTAGAAATGCCTAGAGAAGAACATATTTTTTTCAGACGTGGATAAGTGAAACCATGGATACCAAAACTGTGAAAACGGGGTTGACCTGTACCTCACAAAACTACAAATACCAGGATTCCATAGGATAGACCTATGGTGGATAAAGTGGTGCCAAACTGCTATATTTCTGCAGTGTGGACAGGCCCTCAGTGATTGGAGAGGAGAGCAGGGGGCAAAATCTTGCCCTTCCCAGTAGGCCCAGGCAAAAGCAAACTGCCACAGCATTTCCTAACTTGTGTGTTCTTCTTCATTAATAATCTTCATCATCTTGGCCACTCTTTGATGTACTGCACCTTGACCACACGTTTCCTGGTTTTCATCTATGAAATGTTGGCGGGTATAGAATATGACTGCTTAGGTGAGAGTCAGAAGCCAGTATCTATGAATAAATAAATGCACTCAAAGCCACGCTGCCTTCTGCCCCTTCCAGGAGCTGACAAAGACACTTCTCTTCGCCACCTTGATCTCTTCCTTTGGGTCATCTTTCCAATATGGTTACAACCTCTTTGTGATCAACTACCCAGCTGAGGTAAGAGGGACCTAAGACGTGGGCAATTTCTTTGCACCCATCTCCTCTCGGGGATAGCCTGGGAAAGTGGCAGTGGCTTGGATGAGATGGTACCTTGAGGTCCCTCCCACCTGTACGATTCTATGAAAGTTTTTGTTTTGGACTACAGTTCTCAAAATCCCCCAGCAACCAGCATGGCCAAAGCTCTGAACTGGGTGCATTAACTGGGCCGGCAGGACTGGCTACAGCTTTCTGTGAGGTGTTTTACTCGGTCAAATGCATGTCTGGAAAGGCCAGGTCCTGCAATGTCCGGAAAGGGCCAAACACAGATCGTCCCAGGCATCTTCTCTCTTCTAGTTCCTGAAAAACTTTTACAATGAGACCTATCGAGAGCGGAACCACATCAACATCGACTCAAGCATTCTCATGTTCCTGTGGGGGTTGACCGTCACATTCTTCCCGGTTGGAGCCATTTTGGGGTCTCTACTGGTTGGCCCACTGGTGGATGCTTGTGGCAGGTACAGACAACATAACCTTGTGGCAGGCATGGATTTCTGATCCCCATAATGTGTTATAGCCATTATAGTATGCTCTAAGACAGAGGTGGGCAAGTGCAGAGGGGTGTGGGAACACAACCTCCACAGGCTTAAATCCACCGCAGATGTGGCTGTTGCAGCCTGGGTAGCAACAACAAAATCAGAAACCACTCTCAATGTTGGGGTTCCTTTGTTGTGGGAGGGGGTTTCATGGGTGGGAGAATTCAAAACATGCAGGTGTTAAATGCAGTAACATATGGTGGGTCCTTCTGGGTGGCAGCCAACTTCATATCCATGGGGGGGTACATTCCAAGACCCTCCGCCCCATGAATACCTGAAACCATGGATAATTATTTTCAATGAGACGAACACCAGAGGTTGAACATACAGACACATTGGAGGACTTAGAAATAACTAGAGATGAACATCTGGGTGGTCTTGAATCTTATTTGAGCAGATATTTGGTTGTATCCCAACCATTGCCATTTGGGCACCGGTTAAAAAGGCGGAGAGCCAGCATGGTTTAGAGGGTTGGATGTTGGACTAGAACTCTGGAGACCAGGGTTCAAATCCCTGCTCAGCCATGGAAATCCACTGGGTGACCTCAGGCAAGTCACACTGTCTATGCCTCAGAGGAAGGCCATGGCAAAACCCCCTCTGAACAAATCTTGCCAGGGAAACCCCATGGTCGGTCTGCTTTAGGATTGCCGTAAGCCAGAAACCTGACTTGAAGGCACACAACAACAACAGCAACAGACTGCAGCAATAACAACAACAGTCTCTTTTAGCACCTGTAAGCAAGGATGCTATAAATTGTGTCTTTTGTCCAATTAATAGGGGTTCAGACAGGCGGATGGTTCCGTTTCCGGACATCTGGCTGTCTGATCCTCTTGGTTATGAGAAACACCTGTATGTGCTGTAAGTTTTCTCAGATAAAGATTCTTTCTCCTTGTATGCAAACCTGGATCTCACCACTTTCTTGGTATCTCCAAACTTCAGAGTCTCACTGGAGGCAACGTCTGTGGAATGCTACTCTCATCACTATTTTGAAGCCAGATTCAACTACTGGTCCAGTTGACTTCTATATGTGGAATGGGGTGGGGGGTCGGGGTCTCCATTTTGTCTGTTGCCTCAGGCAGTGAAATGCCTGGGGTGGCCCTGAACAAATAGCAGAAATGTAAGAAAATGAAATTAGCAAAGGCAAGTCCTCTACTGCCATGCCGTAGCTTTCCCTCTCTCCTCTACAACTCTTTTGATGCTATTGTACGTTTAGTAGCATTCTCTGAAACCTTTCACATTTTTATCTCCCTCCCCACTCAAGGAAAGGTACCTTGCTGGCAAATGATGCTTTGGTCATAGTTTCGGCTATCTTCCTGGGTTCTTCCAAAAAGGTCCATTCCTATGAACTCATCATTGTAGGGCGCTTGATCGTTGGAGGATCCGTAGGTGAGTCTGATTCTAAATAAAGCAGCTTAAACTGGGATGAAGGCTGAGAGCCTATTGGATCTCACGCAAGAGGTCTGAGGGGTAGAAGTGTATCCCTTTTCCCCTAGCTGAGCATCAGTAGCAGGGTGGCATCCTAGGATCATCCTTACGATGGAAAGATCATTCTTCATTATTTGTTTCTTGGCCCAAAAATGTGTTTCTTGACCTTAAGGAAACCCAGATGGGAAGAAGAAGAAGGTAGTGGTGAGAATTTTGCAGAGTTTTTGCCCAAAATTCGCACATCCCAAAGTGGTTTGAGAAATTATTCTGCACAAAAAGAAGCACATGTCTGTTTCTATGAGAATTGTGGGGGTTTGTGTCTCCCCCCCCCAAAAAAAAACACTGTTTCCAGGCAGGCAGCTGTGGTTTTGGGGTACAACCAGATATCTGCCCAAATTGCATTAAAGACCCAGGGGACCTGTTCATATGTTTTTACATGCAACACCTGCATGTTCTGAATTTTCCCCTTCACTTATAGGCATTGCCTACAGTGTTGTCCCTATGTACGTCACAGAGTTGGCCCCACCAAACCTGAGGTGCACCCTCGGCATGGTTCCGCATCTCTTCATCATCTTCGGAGAGTTACTTGCCAATTTGTTTGGCCTTCACAACGTCCTAGGGACTGAAGAAGGTAAGGCAGAGATGTGCTTCGTTTGGTCTAGAGCCACTATGTCATCACAGTTCTTGCTTGGATCTGGTCCTACCATTAGGCAGAATGAGGCAACTGCCTCAGGCAACACACTTTAGCTGGCAACCTGTAAGTGGCATACACGTGTGAAAAAGTTGCACTATGGGTGCAGGGCAAATTATTTGCCATACTGTATGTTAGATTTATGAACCAGGTACGCGCATCAATGACTGAATGTCCCTATTCTCCCCTGTTCTCTAGTTCACTTTTTGTACAATTTTATTTGTCAAACTATAACTCAAATAAACTACAAATTAAAAGAAAAAAATTATTCACCATAGCGCAACACCCATATTCTGCTGACAACGAAGGAAGCAGAGTTGTGCATATAGCAACGTTCTACATTGTATTTCTCGGCTGTGCCGACAGCACACTGCACACCAGCCATTGATGTGCATTGCGCAGGATTGCTATTCTGCCTACACTGGCACAACATCTCTCCACATGTGGATGTTTACGCTACACTGTTGGATTGCAGCCCTTGTGTTTCAAAAAAGGGCAGTGGATTGTTAGTAATTAGTTTATTATTGTGATTGGATTTAGGCTGCCTAGGAAAGAGAGGCAACTGCCTCCCTTCCACCCTTGCTGTGCCAGCCTGTTGGGCTAAGCACCTCAAAGCAGATCCTGGATTCCTCCAGTCTGGAGGGAAGAGACACAGCTGGACGGTACAATTTTTAGTCCCTTTAATCTGGGATTTTCCCAGTTTTCTAGGACGTATAGCAACCCTACGTGCAGAGGGCCAAGCTGCACTAGTAAGTAAATAAGTAAATATTTATTACAGTCAAAGACCAGTAAAACCAAGCTGCACTATAGGTGTAGGAACTTGTGGCCTGCATAAGACTGCTAATAAAGCACTGTGTCTAAACTACAAGTCTCTACTAGAGTGTAGCAGAGTGTATACAGAGTTGATCCCTGAGGATCTATACAAGCATACATGATGCATGACGGCAAAACAGACAAAGATTCAAGGGGTGGGATGAAGAATTGGTCTGCTTTATATCCACAACATGATGGGTTATACATTCATACCCACAGAGCTGTTCCCACACTCACAGTTTGTACAGTTCTTTCCCATGGAAATATGAGTTGTACAAACAGTACTGCAGACACATGAGGCTCTGAGCAGTAAACACCAGCTGTGCTCATAGCCCTCTCTACTGGCCCCTACTGGCCATTGCTCCTTTTATTGTAAAATTTCCACATGTGGTTTCTACGATCCCTGACAAGAGTTGTGTTGGAGGACCTAGAAGATACCTAGAGAGGATGCCTCTCTAGACATTTTCCTGTGCAACTCTATGGTATGTGTTCCCGATTTTGTGTCCCACAGATAACTGAAACTGTGGATATTGGTTGTGTGTCTTGAGCCAACTTTGCGCCTATCTTGTTCTCGCACAGGTTGGCCACTCCTTCTGAGCCTCATTGCACTTCCGGCATTATTTCAGATCATTCTGCTGCCTTTCTTTCCCGAAAGTCCTAGATATCTCATGATTCAGCAGGGGAATGAAAAGAGAGCAAGACAAGGTAGGGTGGTTTATTTCAGCTACACCTTTGGGATGTGGCTGAGCAAAGAAACATCCCTGATGTGTGAGAAAATGCCTAAGAAAATCCTATGAAATTCATGGGGCCGTCATACCTTGGAAGTTGACAGGCGACTTGAAGACACCCACATACACCTGCAAGTGAAATCTACCCTCCTGTAATGTAAACCATTAGACCTGGGGGTTGTCTGTATGGTGAAAATACTCCTCACAGAATTGGCTCAGAAAACAAGTCGTCTTAATGGGATCCCGCATTGCCTTGTATTGTGAAGGAGGGGGGCCAAAAAGAGGAAAAACTATGCGAGAAAAGCATTCGTGGCTTTAAAAAAAAGCTCCAGTGATATGCACATTTTTGCTCATTAAGACAAGCAATTCGACATGAATCTCTTCCCCATACAGGACAAAGTGCAAACCTAATTGGCTGCACGAGCACAGGGGGCGGGGTTGGGTTACAGGGCAAGTGCCCGCTGCCGCCATATTGGATTTTCGCCTTAGCGAGTGGTTGCTTAGGTGATAAAACATGGATTTGTGCTGTTTTTTTTCCCATGGGGGAAGATGGAATATCACTTGTGTGCACCATAGAAATAGTTTTTTAAAAAAAGTTTGGCGGCGGCAGATTTAAAAATGCGAGTAATCCACTCGTGGCTGCCGTCTCAGCTACAGGCATAATGAAGTTTATGGGAGCTGTGAAACCATTAAGACAGGTCGACATGCTATTACTGTGGAGCAGTCTGGTTTTTTTCCGTTCATGTAGACAAGCATGTGGCAGCAGAGAACAAACCTGTCTCATTTAAAGAAGGCAATCACGTCACCCTTGGGTTCCTTTTCACCAGCCGTTTTCTTCTCCTTCTTCCCGTAAACTCTCTCCAGCCTTAAAGGAACTGCGAGGCTGGGATGACGTGGAGGAGGAGATGGAGGAGCTTTTTCAAGAGGGCGCCGCCGCCATGGCAGAGAAGAACATGGATGTGCTCACGATGATGAACTTCGAGGACCTGCAGTTTCATCTTACCACCATCATCATCCTGATGGGCAGCCAGCAGCTCTCCGGCATCAACGCGGTAAGTAATACCCAAGGCCGGTCCTACCGTTAGGCAGAGGGAGGTGATCAGACTCATCCTGGGACTTTTTTTTTACACCTTAACTAGTATAAGGAACTTGTTATTGGGGCCAAATGAATTCCATGCTTTGGTCAGAATAGAATTTAGCCACAGTCCCAAATTCTTACTCATGAGGAGACCTTAATTTTCCATTAACAGAAACAGGGTACATTCAAAGGTATGGCTGTTACATTCACAAAGTGCTTACTGTCAATTCAAATTCTTACTCTCGAGGAGACCATATTACTAGAGCAACAGCAGGGATGGACAACCGTGACAGGTCTGGGGGGCACTTTTATGCTCTGGGACCTTCAAGGGCTACTGAAAAATAAACCAAAACCCCCCAAATACCTGGAAGTTCTCAAAAATGGGTATATTTTTTAATGTTAATCATTACAAGGAGGCCTTAAAACCAATTTAAAAGATAAATTGGAGGCTCCCAAGAGCAGCGAGTTGAGCCAATGGGGTGTAGTTGTTTGAACATTGGACTAAGGCCCCATCTATACAAGGGGGAGGGAATAGGATCTGCTCTGAAGAAATAGCTATTTGCAGCACTGCAACCTGTCTTACTGGTTAATAGACCCCCATAAACTTTGCTTGACCCCTAGCCAAGATGGTGGCCATGAGTGATTTACTCACCGTTTTAAATCTGCCTCCACCAATTTTTTGTTTAAGTTTATTGCGGTGGTCATAAGTGATACTTCATATTTACAAAAGGAAGAAAAGAATAAAAGAGAGAGAGATGTCTCGATCAATTATCGATCTCTCGCTTAGCCAAAAATCTAACATGGCTGCAGGAGGCGCTTGCCTTGTTTGCAAGCCCCGACCCCATGCTTGTTTGGCCAATCAGATTGCATTGCCTTGGCGCAGCAACCCAATTGGAACTTTCTTAACGATCAGACATTTGCGTCCCCTACAGAGCTTTTGAAAAACGCCAGGGCTTCCCTGATGGAGTTTACGGTGCAATTGGCTCCCCGCCTTCTGAATAAGACATGTCGATGCAAATGTCCATTTAGACAGATCGCTTTCCATGCGATTTCTATGACGATAATTTCACTGTTTAGACAGGACCTTAGATTCTGGAGACCAGGGTTCGAATCCTTGCTCAGCCATAGAAACCCACTGGGCAAGTTACATGCTCTCAGCCTCAGATTCCTGGTTTTTTCACTTTCCCAGACTCCCAGTCGTCCTCTATTTATCTCAGCATCTCAGTTGCTCTGGTTTATTTGCAGATCCACTATTACGCCACAAAAATCTATTTGTCAATTGGCTTGGAAGAAAAACAGGCCTCTTATGTCAGCTTGATACTTACTGGGATCCTCATCTTCATAAGTATAATAGCGGTAAGATTCTCTCTACACTTTCATATAAACATTGACCTCCTCTAAGAAGGATGGCCACTTTATACAGTACCTCACTGAGAAAGGGTAACTACATCACCCCAGAAAGAAGACCCCAAAATGGTGTAATTTGCATAGAACTGCATATGTTACTTTGTACCTGCAGGTGAAAATTAGAAATGGCTTTTATAATTTCAACAGAATTGCAATACAAGTGGGATAGACTGTGACCAGTATGTCTGATAAATCTCCTGTCCGGGTAGTATTTTTGGATGGCAGGCAACTCCAGGACCCCTGTTCTCCCTCTTTATGGTTCTTGGGCTAGAATTCACTATTACAGTTATGGATGGGTAACCTAGAATTAAATACTGTACCCTTAAATTATTGGTAGTCACGGTCCCTACATGTTCACAATTGTGTCAGTTGTGTAGGGCAGTGGCTTTTAACCTTTTCTTTATCAGGGATTCCCTTTAAATATCTTTTCATAGAATCATAGAGGAATGAACAATCAAAGCATTCCTGACAGATGGCCATCCAACCTCTGTTTAAAAATCTCCAAAGAAGGGGACTTCACCAGACTCCCAGGCAGTGCATTCTACTTCCGAACAGCTCTTATTGTCAGGAAGTTCTTCCTAATGTTTAGATGGAATCTCTTTTCCTGTAGTTTGAACCCATTGCTCCATCTCCTACTCTCTGGAGCAGCAGAAAACAAGCTTGCTCCATCCTCAGTATGACATCCCTTCAAACATCCAAACATGTCTATCATGTCCCCTCTTCACCTTCTCTTCCCCAGGCTAAACATACCCAGCTCCCTAAGCCGCTCCTCATAGGGCGTAATGGCTTCCAAATGTTCCACCATTTTGGCTACCCTCCTCTGGACACGTTCCAGTTTGTCCATATCCTTCTTGAATTGTGCTGCCCAGAACTGGACAGCTTGATTTGCAAGTATGCCTGCTTCAACAGCATACCTGGATAGCTTCGCATGCCTGCAATCTTGCCAAAAAACCATGGAGACAAATAAAAACTGCTGCGAATTGGCATTACTGTGCCCCAATCCACATTTTATTGCCTCGTATAGACAAGCCCTCAGGAGGAAAAGGCAGCATGTTTGTGCAATGTTTCTAATTCTGTCTGTTTCTTGTAGGGCTAGGAGATGCCGAAATCCAACACTTCCCTATACATCACTGGCCCAATAGCAGCCTCTTCCTCTCTAACATTCCCCCAATTTTTCTTACCTCCAGCTGTGTGTCGTGGAGTCTTTTGGACCGAGAAGTCTCCTCCTTACCGGTTTCGGGATCTGTAGCATTTCCTGCATTCTCTTAGCTATGTCCATTGAACTTCAGGTTTGTAGCGCAAACCGTCCTATGTCGGTGACATCTGGGAGTGGGGATGAGATGCTAAATTCACCCTTTGGTATGATCTTGACCCAAATGGCCAATGCTACCTTGTATCAGGATCTGGGGCTTGAGTGTAGAGTGGAGACACCAGGGCAGGCAGGGAGATGGAGAGCCAGAACCTGAGAGCCAGAGGCAGGGCAGGTCCAGAAATCAGGTGCCAGGTCAGGAACATTGAAGACAGATTCCAAAATCCAGGTAGGAGCCAAGACAGGCCAGCGTCCACAAACAAGCTGAGGTCATACACATATCAGGAGTCTAGAGGGCCAGAGGCAAAGGCAGGTCCAGGAAGGGAGTGCCGGGTCAGGTACATGGGAGACAGAGTCCAAAGAAGCCAGAGTCCAAATACAAGGCAAGGTCAAACACGTACCAGGTATCCAGGGGCCAGAGGCAAAGGCAGGTCCAAGAAGTAAGCAAAGGTCTGAACCCAAAGTGTAGCTACAGACAACACAGAAGACCATGTTGTGGTGGCCAAGGTTGAGGGGAGAATGCTACTCTTACATAGCAGATCCCCTGGTTGCTCCAGGTGTGCTGTATGAGTGCACCCAGCTATGCCTGACACCTTGTGGTCCCTTCACGAGTTTCCACTACCAAGGCCTAGTCCTGCTCAGAGAGGCAGAGCCGGCTTCAGCACCCAGGGGCCCAGTCTTGCAGGGAGAGGCAGATCCTGACACCATGCCTGCCTGGAATTATGGTTGTGTGGCAGTAGCCCCCCCCCCAATGGCCATTCTGTGGGTGGGGGAGAGCAAGAGGGGAGCAGAGAAGCATTTGACTTTGCCCCACAGCCAGATGCAGACCAGTACAGTAGCATCCCCATATCCACTGATTCAGTTATCCATGGTTTCAGTTTCAGCACAGCACAGCTCGAGTCTTCCTAGAAAATGGGTCCTCTCTAGCCATTTTCTAGGTCCTCCAAGGCATCTCTATGGTATTTTAAACTGGACGTCCCATTATTTCCAATGGCGTTCTCTATTATCCATGGATTTTGTTATCCACGGTTGGGTCCGGAACCAATCCCCCGTGGATACAGGGATCCTACTGTTACATCTTCTGCCCTGTAGCCATGGAATGGCTATTTACAGGGATGGCAAAACCACACATCTTTGGGTGGAGGCTTAGGTCATTGTGAAGGTTGGAAAAGAATAGCAGCTTCCAGCATGATTTTTAAAAAGAGATGCTAACAGGATACTGGCTGTTTTCTGCAAAATTCGACAGAAAGACTGTGGTTTACAGGTTGAGAAGAAAATATTTCTAAGAAGCACCTGCAAATCTGACTTGAACCATAACTGCTTTTCTTTGATAGAAGACTATCTCATGGATGCCTCAGATGAGCTCAGCTTTCCTTACCCTGTTCCTCATTGGGCAGACCATCGGGCCCGGTAAGTGAGCCAAAGATGTAAAAAGATGACCAAGGCAAAACGACATCAGGCTGGAATAGATCAGGTGGAGTCTCCTTCTTGGTATGGCTGGATGGCCATCTGTCAGGAGTGCTTTGACTGGGTATTCCTACATGGCAGGGGGTTGGACTAGATGGCCCTTGTGGTCGCTTCCAACTCTGTGATTCTATGGGATTGTCTACACGAAGGGAAAAAAATGGACTGCTCCACAGTAATAGCAAGTCACAGCAGCTGTGACCTGTCTTAATGGTTTTACAGCCCCTGTAACCCCCTCACACCTGTAGCTGAGATGGTGGCCACAAATGAATTACTCACATTTTTAAAACTGCTGCTGCAACACTTAAAAAAAAAAGAAGCCCTATTTCTATGGTGCACACAAATGATATTTCACCCTTTCCAAAAAGGAGGAGAGAAAAAAGGTAGCACAAACCTCCATTTGATTGCCTTAGAAGATCACTCGCTAAAGCAAAAATCCAACATGGTAGTAGCAGGCGCTTGGTCTGTAACCTAGCCCTGCCCCCTGCACTCATCCAGCCAATCAGGTTTGCATTATGTCGACTTAATGTCAAATCACTTGTCTTAACGAGCGAAAATGTGCATATTGCTAGAGATTTTTTTTTAAGTCGGGGAAAGCCGCCAAGGTTTTTCTCGTGTAGTTTTTCCTCTCCGCCGCCCCCTTCACAATATGATGAGGCAATGCGGGTTGCCAGATCTCCGGGCCTGGCTCTGAGTCTCTCATTCTCATGGCTCAGTCCCAGGCAGGAAACAAGGGTGCAAATTCTCTAGGTATGGCAGGCTCGGCTCAAGGCAAGAGGAAAGGGCTGTGTGGACATCTCCACCTCACCCAGGAGAGCAGACCTTGCAGTTTCCAAGGCTTCATTCATTTGTTGCTGCAACTTCAAAGACTCTCCAGAGGGGCTCTATACGAGGGTGAAATAATACGAACACGTCTGAAAAAGCAGGCATTCACAATTATGCGACCTGTCTTCATGGCCAAAAGAGCCCCCCTAAACTTTGCATGACTTATAGCCAAGATGGCAGCCGCGAGCGACTTACTTGCAATTTTAAATCTTTACTTTATGTAAAGTGAGTCTTTTCTCTCCTTCATCCAGATCCCATAACCAATGTCATAGTTTCAGAATTGTTCCTTCAGTCCTCTCGGTCCACAGCCTTTGTGATTACAGGAACCCTACACTGGCTGTGCAAACTTCTTATTACAACAGTGTACCTTTCCATAGAGGTGAGTGGTTTGGGAAAGTCAATTTATTGTCATTGGCTGCTCCTAAAAATTCAGGATCCAAGGTATATTTATTTATTTGTGGCCCTTTCCTCTAGACATACCAGTCTTTGTGCACAAAGGCACACAATTCAGTATGAAAACCTATCCACTATGTTTTGGTTCTGAGCATTTTTTTTTTTAAATGGGTACAAGTTGCTACACCTTCCTTCCTTCCTTCCTTCCTTCCTTCCTTCCTTCCTTCCTTCCTTCCTGTTCTGGGCACCACAGTTCCAGAAGGATATGGACAAGCTGGAACGTGTCCAGAGGAGGGTGACCAAAATGGTGGGGGGGGGTGTCTAGAAGCCATGCCCTATGAGAAGCGGCTTAGAGAGATGGATATGTTTAGCCTGGGGAAGAGAAGGTTAAGAGGGGACATGATAGCCATGTTTAAATATTTAAAGGGATGCCATACTGAGGATGGAGCAAGCTTGTTTTCTGCGGCTCCAGAGACTAGGACACAGAGCAATGGGTTCAAAATACAGGAAAAGAGATTCCATCTAAACATTAGGAAGAACTTCCTGACAGTAAGAGCTGTTCAGAAGTGGAATATGCTGCTGCCTCAGAGTGTGGTGGAGTTTCCTTCTTTGGAGGCTTTTAAACAGAGGCTGGATGGCCATCTGTCAGGAATGCTTTGATTATGTGGATCAGGGGGTTGGACTGGATGGCCCTTGTGGTCTCTTCCAACTCTATGATTCTATGATTCTATGAAGGGACGGCCTCATCCTCATTTATATCCCACCTTTCCCCAAAATACTGTAACTCAAGGTGACTTACTTAAATTACAACAAATACAGAGTAAAGCACATAGAAATAAACTACCTATAGACTATGGTATCCCTCACACGAGAATTCATGCCAAACAAGTTTTGAAGAGAAACGACAACGCAGAAAGAATCACAACCCGGAAACATCACCCAAGGAGACCTTCTGCTGTGCTTTCTGCAACCGGACATGTTCATCTCGGATTGGCCTTTTCAGTCATCAGTGCGCTTGCAGAAAGCGCGGGATGAGTCCTTCCTGAATCTTCATTTGAGAAGAAAAGCCAGAGAGACACTGTTACAGCACTGTTATTTCACTTCAATTGCTCTGGCTGCTTCCTATGGATTCCTGGGATTTGCAGTTTAGGGAAGGACATTTAGCATCCTCAGCCAGAGAGTTATTAGGCTTCAGGATTCCACAGGAGGCAGCCAGACCAGTTAAAGTGGAATAATAGTGTCATAACAGTATAGTGTGATACGGCTCTAAGAATAGGATTTACTTATGAGATGGGATAAATGAATATGTTGATGTGTTGGTGCTCAGGTCTGTCCGTTTTCTTCTGTTTCCATCTTTAGACCCACCTTGAGCCCTACAGCTTCCTCATCTTTTGGCCTTTGGGTGTAGCCGCCTTCATCTCTCTGAGGAAGAAGCTTCTGGACACCAGGAACAAGACCTTTATGGACATTAAGCGCATAGTGGCGCTCCATGTGGCTCGGACGGTCCTCATGCGATCCTTAGCAGTGTCATTCAATTAAAAAAAAGCAACAACTTAACAGGCACTCTTGGCTACAATTAAAAAAAAAGGCAATGAGCCTTAGAAAACTGTTGTTGTTGTCCATCAAGTTCTTTTGGCGTTGACTTGAGCTTGAAAAAGTTACCTTTGGGACTATGACTTGGGACTTTATCAGACTATCCCTTTAAAGTGTTCTTTTGCTGGCATAAACAAAAAAATCAATTTTTATGCCAGCAAAAGAATGCTTCCCCCTGCAATTATCTCTAATCCCAGCAAAGGCAGCTCCAGCAATGAAAGATGAAGTGAACGGAGCTCCGTTCACTTCCTCCTTTGAAATCCTGCGAAATATTGCGAGACTTCATCGCATGGGAAATTTTTAAAAATCACAAAAGATAACACTAAAAAGGTTTTTAAAAGCACAAAAACACACTTCAAAACTTACAAGTAACCCAGGGGAGTCATTCAAAGTGTGTCATGTACCTGGATGTTGCGATCTCACCCAGAAGTGTTTGTGTTGGACTGGCCATTGACGGAGTAAGTACAGTAAAAAAAAAAAAAGACGTGAAGTTTCAGACGCTGGCTATGCCAGCAAAAAAAATGGCAGGGGGGAATCAATTGATAGCCATCAATGAAAAAGTACAGGTTTTGGCAAGGACATAACCACGAAAGGGCGAGATCATCTGATATGCGCACCCTTTTGCAGTTATGTGGCGTCGTTATTTGATGTGTCTGATAAAGTCCTTGGAGAATCTACAGCCAGTGACCATTCTAGCTGTGAGATTCTGGGACTAACACACACACACACACTGGGGATCTTGACACACACATCTTGACACATTGGGGATAGCTGTTCTTCCTTCCCTCTTTTCCTATACAGACTTTTCAGCTCTTCTGCCATGAATTTCTTCTGTTTATGAAATCTTAAAGTGCACCATAATTGACAATGAATACAGGAAATGCCCGCTCTTGGTTTTCTATCAGAACCTCCCACCTTTGGCAAAAACTTTTGAGCTATACGGGTGGGCAAGGATTGTATGGACAGTTGTCTATGTGTCCTTTAAAATATTTTTATTGCAAATTTTAAAAGTACAATAGACCTTACAAAAATTCAAAAGGAGAAAGAAATAAAGAAGAGAAGGAAAATGTGAAAGGTAAAAAAGAAAGAAAAAAGGAAGAAAAGTTGACTTCCATACGTCCTGGTGGCAGTTTTAAATGCGTACAGTTGTTTTTTGTTTCTCTGCCTACAAATATAACAATTCACTTCTTCCACTAACCTATTCTCATTCATTATCAATAATAATAATAATAATAAATTTTTATTTTTCACCCGCCCCTCTGCTTGGCAACCGGGGCGGCTTACAGCAAGATTAAAACCACATATTTTCAAAACCACATATTGTGTCATTTCACAATGTCCATATTCACCTTGGGGCTGCCATGGTGTTACAGCGTATGGGCATCCATTACACAATGATGGGGTGACTGAAATGCCATGTCCTAGTGCAGTGGGCATCGTTGTGCATCCAGACACAGGCTGGGAAGTGCCACAGCACAACAGAACCACCTGATATGCGTCAGAGAAGTGTCTAATGGACCTCAGAGGTGCCCAATGCCCTTCAGAAGTGTCCCATGCACACCAGAAGTGCCTGGTGTGCAATGGGGCACCCTTGCCAATGCCAGAATGGACATCTTTGCAATTCACTAAAAGGGCGTCATTGTATTTCTGGAACATAGCTACAAAATCATAAAGTTATGAAACATAGACTGTCATGTAGGCTCTCAGTCTGTATTTTCCTATATGAGTCGTCCAGAATTTTAAGTTCATCGAAGAGCTTTCTCCTGGTCCCAATACCCTAGAATCATAGAATCATAGAATTGCAGAGTTGGAAGAGACCACGAGGGCCATCCAGTCCAACCCCCTGCCACGCAGGAAATCACGATCAAAGCATCCCCGACAGATGGCCATCCAGCCTCTGTTTAAAGACCTCCAAGGAAGCAGACCCCACCATGCTCCGAGGGAGTGTGTTCCACGCCAAACAGCTCTTACTGTCAAAAAGTTCCTCCTAATGCTGAGGCGAAATCTGTGTTCCTGGAGCTTGCATCCATTGCTTCGTGTTCCAATCTCTGGAGCAGCAGAAAACAAGCCTGCTCCATCCTCAGCATGACACCCCTTCAAATACTTAAACAGGGCTATCATATCGCCTCTTAACCGTCTTTTTTCCAGGCTAAACATACCCAGCTCCCTAAATCTCTCCTCATAAGGCATTGTGTTTGGTGAGGACACAGGAGAGGACCTTCTCAGAGGCTGCTCCTAGGCTGTGGAACTCCTTCCCACCGCAGGTATAGTTGTCCCCCTCTCTGTTCTCTTTCTACCAAGAGACACAACCTTTTAATTTAGGCAGGCCTTCAGTGCTTAAATTATCAGGCCGAAGGGTGCTTTGAATGCGGTGTGCTGAGCTTTTTATGTTTTCCTTTTTTAAACTATTTTATTTATTTATTTATTTATTTATTTATACCCTGCCCTTCAGCCACAATGGCTATCAGAGCGGCTTACAAATTGTTTTAAGCAATAGCAATTTACACATCTACACTGCATTAAGCATTGCATTGAAAACTATGTTTTCAAATAGGTTTCAAATTGTTCCACCTATTGGAGCTTTTAAAATTAGAATTGCTTTTCAATTTTTTTTAAACCATCTATAAAATAAGATTTTTAGCTGCACTGTGTTTTTTCAATGTTTGTAAGCATCTGTGGGCCTGTCTATACGAGGGCGGGGGGAAATGTGGATTGATGCACACTAACACGAATTCGAAGCAGCTTCTATTTGTCTTAATAGTTTTCTGGCAAAATTGCAGGCATGCAAAGCTATCGGCTTTCGCTGTCCCAACGGGTACGCCTGAGAATCAAGGGGGCGAGCAGGAGTGAATTACTCGCATTTTTATTGTCACCAGTTGCCGCAGCTGAACAAATTTTTTTAAAAATAAAAAGCATACCTAAGGTGCAAAAGTGCGATATTCTGCCTAAATAAAAAGAAGAAAAAATAGAAAAAGGCTGTTTTGTCACCTGAGCGCACAATTGCTAAAACAAAAATCCAAGATGGTGCTTCTGGGCGCTTGCCTAGTTAGCAAGCTCCGCCCCCTGCCCATGTCTGACCAATCAGCTTCCACTTCCACTCTTATCAGGAATGTGAATGAATGTGAATCCAATTGTCCAAACGAGCGACAATGCACATTCTCACCTGAGCTTTTTTAAAACTTCAGGGATAGCCACAAAGGCTTTCCTGGTGGACTTTATGGTGGATTTGGCCCCCTCCTTCCAAATGCTGCAATCTGATGCGGAATGGCATTAGGACAAGTAGGATTCCCAGCGAATTCCATGAGGATTATTTTGACAGTTAAGACAACCCCTGTGAAATGTTGGAGGGTATGAAGAAAGCCTAGGGAATATGGGGTGGGGGGATGAGATCTCACTGACCCTCCCCACCAACATTCCCAGCACTTAGACCCTGTAGTTTCTATCTCTACTGCAACACTGGTTGCCGGCTATGAGATATTTGACCAGCCCACTTGCGTTTCCCTTGGAGAGCCAGTATCAAGGTACTTTGTTCAATAAACTAAGATTTGTAAGCACTGATATACATGTTGCTTGTGGCCAAGTTCTAATAAGCACATGGGTGAACCACTAACCTGCTTGTGCTGTTATGGGATGACAACTGGCTCCTTTCTCCAAGCCTTGCAGAAGTAAACAAAGACATGGTGGACCTTGTATAGACTGTGTACATGAAGGCTTCCTCCCAAATGCATCCAGGATGACTTATTTCTTCACCACCCTGCACTTTTCTTAGGATTTCCATTTTGGTGGCCAGATTCAGAGATCTATGCTTTTTTTTAACATTTGGGTGAGGCAAGCTTCTGTGCTCATCCCTTTTTCTCTCTACATTCCTGTTCATATGGGCTCAGTAAGGGGTTGTTACACTGGGAGCACAACCCTGGCTTGGGCACCCTGCTGTTCAGGATATGAAGCAAGAGAAATGACCATGCAGCAGTCCTGGGCTTGAAAGAGAAGGCTATTTTATTAATGACAGCAGATAGGAAAGCAGAATAGGTGTACAGTTGTCCCTTCACATTTGCTGGGGTTTGGTTCCAGGAACCCCCCGTGAATACCCAAATCCGTGAATACTCAAGTCCCATTATATGCAATGGCATAGCAAAATGGTGTCTCTTATATAAGATGGCAAAATCAAGGTTTGCTTTTTGGATAATTAATTTTTTTAAGAATATTTTCAAGCCGTGAATACTTAAAACCATGAATGCCAAATCCGTGAATGTGGAGGGACAACTGTACTCTCATCAATCAAACAGACATAGAAAGCAAGAAGATACATACACGAATCGGCTACACAGAGTTGCACGCTGCTGCAAAGCACCAGCCCTGTATCTGACATCACCTTATCTGTGTTTCTCCTACTGAATCTTTGAGAGAACAGTGGAGAGGAAGGAAAACATTCCCAAGCCAATTAAGAATTTTTCTCATGCCAATTATCATACCAAGTGCCAGGATGTATTGAAACACCCTGTAGCATAACATTCTCATTCCCTTCCTTTTCCTCCAGCTGTGGAGAGAAACCTCTCCTTGACCCATTCTATTATAGGTAACCAGGGCCTAGCATGTCAAATGCAGCTTCAACCATTCTTTTGCTAGGCCATGCATGCAGGGCTTAACAGAGATTCTGGTGGCAACTGCTGTTTACCTTGCCTATTGTAGGCAGGCACGCACAGCTATTGGCCAGAGTAGAATCCCATTATTTGCCGGCTTAAGCTTTTATCGCCTTGTTTGTTGCCGATTTCTGCAACCTGACATTGAAAGTCTGTATTTCTCCCAGACTACCTTCACCATCCTCCCTGTGCCAATGCTTCTTAAAAATCCTCCAGCCAGATTGAGGAGAAGGAGGAGGGGGAAGAAATGTGGGCTGGGCAGGCATAAAAAGACTTTGTAAAAAAGAAGCTTCATTCTCAGAGGTTTTGTTAACTCCCTGTAGTGCTTTCAAGGGTCCAAAGTTTAGAAGTACAGTCAGGACTCCCCTGTATCCACAGAACCAATATACACAGTTTCAGTTATCCACGGGACCCAAAACAGGGACACATACCATAGAGTCATCCTAAAAAATGCCTAGAGAGGCATCCTCTCTAGGTCCTCCAAGGCAACTCTGTGATTTTTTTTTTTTTACAGTACATCCACTACTTTTAATAGGGTTCACTGTTATCCATGGCTTCCGGTATCCATGGTAGGTCCAGGAACCAAACCCCTGTGGGTACAGGGGTCCGGCTGTATTATAAAGTAATTCCCACTGTTGGTATTTTATCCCTGCGTTGAAGTGAGATGGGGAAACTAAGTGAAGCTGGGTGACTTATTTAAGGAGACTCAATGCATTTATTGTAGATGTGATGTGAACCAGGGATTTCTGAACCGATAGCTCAGCCCCTGAATCTCTACCCAGTGCCGGTATCATGCAAGTGAATTGAACTGATGTAGTCTCTTCTCCTGCATCCATCTCCTGTGGAGATCATGCATGGTTTCTACTCCCAACGGTCAACAAACGGGTTCTCCTCTAGAACCTTCCATCCGTCGTCCCCTGATTGGCTCTTCCAATGTCCCGAACCTTCCGACGGACATTCTTTGAGAAGAAAATAAGCTCGGTGGCATTCTCTTCTTCTTCTTCCCACCAGTAGGAAAGAGGTGTGGTAGGTCTGTGTGTGTTCTTTGCTTCTTCATTCCCCACTGGTCTTTGAGGGGGGAATCTACTCTTCATATAGAACTGGCCTTACCCTCATGCAAGGGTGGGGAACCTTTGGCCTTCCAGATGTTTTGGACTTCAACTCCCACAAGTCATAGCTAGCATGGCCAGTGGTGTGGAATTATGGGAATTATGGTCAGTGGTGTGGAATTATGGGAATTATAGTCCAAAACATCTAGAAGGCCAAAGGTTCCCCACTGCTAGAGCGAAGCCTATGGTTGCCAGAGGGAAAATTGTGGAGGACTCCTCTCCCTTTCCTGGCTGTGTAAAAGAGGGCATTTCAGTGGGTGTTGCTGGTTACTTGGTTGCGTGACAAACAACTCCAGCTGAAACACACTCTTCTACACACTCAGGAAAGGTACAGGCTCCCTCCCCAGTTTTCAATCTGGCAACCCTATAAGCAAGACTGCTGCCACAGGCAAGCAGACATTGAGGGTTTGTGAATGGGAAGCAAGTCCATTGTTACTAACTTTACTACTGGTATTATTGGTACTTTTACTACCACCAGAGAAGTCTTTGTGGGATCTTTTGCCACAAGAAGCAAATAACTTGGCTGGTTTGGGGTACAGTGGACCTTGACTTTGGTGAGGACGGGAGACATTTTGCTTCTCTGCCTCAGGCCGCAAAAGGTTGTGGGATGGCTCTTTGGGTTATCTTTGATTCCTCCCATGCATCACATATATGCTATAGCCTATTTGGAGGACTTGTTAGAGAAATTAAGCAGCAACTTGCCACAGCTGGATTTAAGTGTTCCCCCTGCGCTTTGCATTCACATTGGTACACAGTGATGGATTTCTTGAGGAACTTAGACGGTAATTAGAAGCTACTAAAAGTGGACTATTATAAATTGGCGTAATGCATAGGCATTGTAAAAATCGAAATCATTTTAGTTATAATTTGGTCAAACATTCTGTACTTTAGAAATAGTAATCATTGGGATTTGTGGCAGCATTTCTATTATTATTTTATTGTTTTTCCACTGCTCTGTTATTTTGGGTACCTTTGTTGAGGTGGGTGCTGGATTTTTTCTGGTGCCTTTTTGGAAGGGGGCAAAGGAAATTGGATCTTTCCCCCTAGGTGGTTGCCCACCCCCTGTTGTGCAGCTCTCCTAATGTTTCTTGAGTGAACTGATAGAGTCAATAACCTCTTCCCCTACAGCTGAGCCTGATTTCTTGTTCCCTACACAAGTAACAAGGCAAAGAGCGTAGAAGCAGCAAAGACATCGTAAATCAGTATCAGGTGCCATAGAAAGCAGCACAAGAGATTTGGTGGTCCTGTCATCGGAGTCCCGCCGATCAATAACAGATGCCATGGGAAGCAATGCGCAAAATGTGGTGGTCCCATCATCAGAACGCCACCAGTCAATAACGGGTTCCATAGGAAGCAGTGAGCAAAATGTGGTGGCCCCATCATCACAACACCGCAAATCCGTAACAGATTCCATAGGGAGGAGTGCGCAAAATGTGGTAGCCCCATCATCACTACACCGCAAATCCATAACAGGTTCCATAGGAAGGAGTGCGCAAAATGTGGTGGCCCCATCATCGCAGCACCGCAAATCTGTAACAGGTTCCATAGGAGGGAGTAAAAGAGGACGAACATCCACACCATCAAAACGCAAATCAATAAGCATTTCCATAGGAGGCAGTATGAAAGAGCTAACAAGAGGAAAATCAGATCCCCGCAAATCGATCATTAGTATGCGTGGAATCCTTACAAAGGAGACAGAAGGGACAAAGGAAGAACGCCGCAGATGGGTAAGTCCAAGCAAGAAATGTATGGTAATTTAACAATTTTCCTTTATACACAGTTAAAAACTCAACAAATAAATCATTATACAGTTTAAAACTCTGCCCAGGGACCATCAGTTGTTTGGTAATTTTGTATACAGCCTTTAAGGCTGTGTCTGCACTGCAGAAATAATCCGGTTTGACCCCACTTTAACTGCTGTGGCTCAATGCTATGGAATTCTGGGATTTGCAGTTTTGTGAGATATTTAGCCTTCTTTGTCAGAGAGCTCTGGTGCCACAACAAACTACAAAGCCAAGGAGTCCATAGGATGGAGCCACGGCAGTTAAATCAGTATCAAACTGGATCATTTTTGCAGTGCAGATGCAGCCTACATGCTGTTTAAATAGTAACCCATTGAAGGAACTAGAGGGAAGATTTCACAAAGTTACCAACGGATGCCGGCTATGCCCATTTGCCTGTATGGTGGTAAAAGACTGAATTAACTTCTGTTAGAGTGTACAAAATATGTTGATTTAAGATCTAAATATGTGGCTCTGGTTCTGAAGGAGAAGAGATTTGAAATGCTAAGAGGAAAAGTGATTACATTATTAAATGGGCCAGATTACTGTATTATTTTGCTTTTAGAACAGCAAAAATTATTAAGTCTACCGTGAAAGTGAGGCAGGAGTCCTTGACAAATTACTGATTTTAATGAAAATTTGCCAGGCATTATCTGGTTCTAGCTTTGTAACTGATCATCTATCTTACTGTACTAGCAGAATGTGGTCAGAGAGGGTTTGCCCTTGCCTTCCTTTGAAGCTGTGAGAGTGTGACTTGCTCAAAGTCTCCCAGTGGGTTTTCATGGCCGAGTGGACATTTGAATTCTGGGGTCCTAGGACTTGTCTATACGAGGGGGGCAGTGGATTGCTCCACAGTAATGGCAAATCACAGCAGCTGTGATTTGTCTTAACGGTATTTTGGCCCCCAAAAGCTTTGGATGCCTTCCTTCTAATAGGAGCTGACTAAGCCACTTCTCATGCTGACGGTGATTACATCCTTCGGATCATCTCTCCAGTATGGTTATAACCTCTCGGTGGTCAACCATCCCGCTACGGTAAGATTATGCTGAAGCCTAGGCTGACCTCTTTGAGGACCAAAGCTGAGCTCGCTTGTTTGGACTACACATTCCAGAATCCCCCACTATTGTGTGCCTTCATATTGTTTCTGACTTATGGCGACACTAAGGTCAGCCTATCATGGGGTTTTCTTGGCAAAGATTTGTTCAAAGGGGGGTTGCCACTGTCTTCCTCTGAGGCTGAGAGAATGTGATTCACCCATGGTCACCCAGTGGGTTTCCATGGTGGAGCAGGAATTCAAACCCTGGTCTTCAGAGATACAGTCCAATGCCCAGATGGAGCAGGGATTCAAACCTTGGTCTTCAGAGTTACGGTCCAGCGATCAGACCTCTACACCACGCTGCATACCTTCCAACATTTCATTGATGAAAACTGGGACTCACGTGGCCAAACAACATCAGAGTGTGGTCAAGATGGCAAAAGTTATCAGTGAGGAAGGACATACTAGTTAGGAGAGGCTGCAGAAGTTTGCTTTTGCCGGAGCCAACAGGGAAGGGCAACACTCTGCACCTTCCTCTCCCCCCCCCTTGAGTTAATTGAGTGCAAAACTCCTTCTGAACTTTGGACTCAGTTTGCAGAAACTGAAGCCATCGAGGATGAAAGGGGAAAGTGGGAGGAAGGAAGAGAAACCAGGACATTTTTTAAAAAACAGGTTACAAAATGGGAGGACAGAGAATTAATCAGGACTATTCCTGTCAAATTGACATCGTTGGAGGGTATGCTGCCTGAGATGGGCACTTCACTCAGCCTAATGGTAGGACCAGCCCCTGGTTACTAACCCAACTTGGTCACCATTTGATAGTGTGGAAAAGCCTCTAACCCTGCTTGCTGTGTGCTTCCTTCATAGCTCATGGACAACTTTTACAACAACACCTTTCAACTGAAGAATAAGGTCAGCATAGACAAAGACTTTCTCCGCTTCCTGTACAGTTTAACCATTGCTATCTTCTCCTTCGGGGGCCTCATTGGCTCCCTTTTGTTCAGCCTCATGGTGGATAAATTTGGCAGGTATGGAGACAACATTGCAATACGAGGTGAAGGGCAGGAGGGAGGAAGTATCACTCAGCCGTGGACAAAGTATAGCCTTTTTGTGACCTCCAGGGCTCAAGCATTTATCCAAACCATGTCATAAAATATGCAGACTGCGGTCATTCTCTGTTCATCCGAACAGAGATACATGCAGCAAAATAGCGTGAGCCTTTTGAGCAAAACAAGTACTGTACTCCTCTGGTGCAAAGAAAAATGCCATATCAAAATCCTTTATGGCTTTTTATTAATAAACAAATGAGAACAAAATAAACAATAGAAGACATTCACCCATGCTTCTATATGCTCCTAGATTCTTCTGGAGCTAAGACAAAGAGTTCCTCAAAAACAAGAGAAACACACAGGCTAGAAACTTAAACTAGCTTTAAAAACCCCTCCCAGTTATATAGCCTTTCAGCATTCAGTCTTTCTGAGAAACGAAAGAAAAACTTAACTTTAAGTTTCGATTTCTCACTCTCAACCCCCAAAGAACAAAATAACAAGAATAGACAGATTTATGAGCTTCTGATAGACAAGCTGACGCCTTGGTGCCTTGGTGAACAAAATTTACTCACAATATCTATTTTCCCTGACAAACCATTTTGCCTGGTTAGTTAGGGCAAACAAACCTAACAAAGCTGAATGAAACTTAGAAGAGAAATAATGGATTAGGAAAGGAAGGTGAATTGGATGGTAAAGTATGCACGGGGGTTCAAGTAAGTGAAAAAGAGGGTATGAAGATGGAAAGGGTGGATTCAGAATGGAGATGAAGGGAAGAAGAAAGGGGAGAAATGAAAAGATTGTAGTATGAATGGATATGGTTGTAATATGAAGGGAACCATTGTTCCAGCCCATGAAGGAGAGAAGAGCAGTCAGGCCCAACTCCATCATGTTTTGGCCCAGTGGCTAATGAGAAGTAGTTGTTGTGTGTCTTCAAGTTATTTCCAACTTTTGACAACTTTATCACAGAGTTTTCATGGCAGGATTTGTTCAGAAGAGGTTTTCCTTGGGAGTTTTTCCGGGCTGTGAGGCCGTGTTCTGGAAGAGTTTATTTCTGACGTTTCGCCTGCATCTGTGGCTGGCATCTTCAGAAAAGACCTTGAAACCCTCTCTTGAAGAACTCTCTGAAGATGCCAAGCACAGATGCAGGCGAAATGTCAGAAATAAACTCTTCCAGAACACGGCCTCACAGCCCGGAAAGAAAACCAAGGAAAATCTATGGATGCTGGCCATGAAAGCCTTTGATTTCACAGTGTTCAGAAGAGGTTTGCCATTGCCTTCCTCTGAGAAAGTGTGACTTGATGAACTCCCTCTATGTTTCAACCGCCACTGCCCTGGCCTTTGAGGGGGAGAGGAGCAGCCAGCATCTCCTGGACTTAATCCTTCTCCCACACTATTCTTTTTTTCTTCTGTGTCCTGTCTTACTTAGATTATAAACCTGAGGAAAGGGAACTATCAAATTAATGAGTGGTAAAATCCCCAGGAACCTTCTTGGCTGAAAGGTGTGGTATAAATACTCCAACTAAATCAGGGTGTGTCCACACTCCACAAATAATCCAGTTTGAAACTGGATAATTTGCCACGGCTCCTTCCTATGGAATCCTGGGATTTGTAGTTTGGTGAGGCACCAGCATTCTTTGGCAGAGAAGGCCAAATACCTTGTAAATACCTACAAATCCCAGGATTCCATAGCAAGGAACCATAGCAAATAATCCAGTTTCAAATTGGATTATTTGTGGAGTGTGGATTTGCCCTAAATATAGGGAGGAAGACAAATGTCACTGATGGTGAGAAATGTTCAGTAGTATCTGTTGGTGGATAGTTAACGCTATACTGAGTTGCTATAGGATCTTGGCAAGTTCCTATGAAAAGATACTACTGAACACATGCCATTGTCAGTCACATTTGTCTCCTTCCCTATACTACTTGGATTGGATTCTGCTTGCAGAGGGAATTATGCAACACTAGCACTATGCAGTCCCTATACAAAATTCCACTGTAGCACAATGTATGAGAAACAGTAAATCTGCATAGCTGTCACCTGATTGCACAATGCACAGTGTGCCACAATGCATCATGCACAATGCACTATTTTGGGTGTGCATCATTGTATGTCTTCAACCATTCCACTCATTAGCATAGTTTTAGGAATAAGAATTTTGTGGCCTTCGCAAGTTCCTTTTCCTTACCTTGATTAGAACAGCCAGAACCAATTGTCTATAAACAGGACGCTGTTGCAATTCCACAACCGCTCTCCATCACCTGTTTTTAAGAAGTTATTGTACACCTCTACCCATTCTATCCCTTTTCAATATCTTTTCCAGAAAAGGTGTCCTGCTACTCAATAACTTTTTGTCCATCATCTCTGCCCTCCTCATGGCTCTTTCCCCTACAATACGTGCCTATGAATATATAATCTTTTCACGCTTGGTCACTGGAATATGCTCAGGTGAGAAACACTCCTGGATTTTGTGGTTTGGGGTTGGATTTCCTTTGTGCAAAAATTTGTTACACGTGAGCCAATCAGACCTCTTGGCACAAACTTCCTCTGCAGAGGGACAGGAGAAGGGGTGATATCCTGCCCTTTGCAGTAGGCTCGGGCAAAAGCAAACTGCTGCAGCCTCTTCTAGCTCATCTGTTCTTCCTCATTAAACCTCATTGCACATCTCCTATTGTCACAAGTAACAAAATGAATTTCAACAGGGAAAAATGTAGGATACTACACTTGGGCAGTAAAAATGAAATGCACAGATATAGGATGGGTGACACCTGGCTTGATGGCAGTACATACGAAAGGGATCTAGAAGTCTTAGTAGACCACAAACTGAACATGAGTCAGCAATGTGACGTGGCAGCTGAAAAAAACAATGCAATTCTAAGTTGCATCAATAGGAGTATAGTGTCTAGATCAAGGAAAGTAATGGTGCCACTCTGTTCTGCTTTGGTCAGACCTCACCTGGAATAATGTGTCCAGAGGAGGGTGGCCAAAATGGTGGGAGGTCTGGAAGCCATGCCCTATGAGGAGCAGCTTAGGGAGCTGGGTATGTTTAGCCTGGGGAAGAGAAGGTGAAGAGGGGACATGATAGCCATGTTTAAATATTTGAAGGGATGCCATATTGAGGATGGAGCAAGCTTTTTCTCTGCTGCTCCAGATACTAGGACATGCAGCAATGGATTCAAACTACAGGAAAAGAGGGTCCACCTAAACATTAGGAAGAACTTCCTGATGGTAAGAGCTATTTGGGAGTGGAATACACTGCCTGGGAGTATGGTGGAGTCTCCTTCTTTGGAGGACTTTAAACAGAGGCTGGATGGCCATCTGTTGGGCATACTTTGATTATGTATTCCTGCATGGCAGAGGGTTGGACTGGATGGCCCCTGTGGTCTCTTCCAAGTCTATGATTCTATGATCTCCCTCCTCTGAAGCCACCTGCTTTTCATGTAGGTCCTCTAGATTGCCCTTAATGCCTGCCTGCCTATCTGCCTTCCTCTCCAACTAGGTATATTTTCCTGTGTTGTGCCATTATACCTGGGAGAGGTGGCCCCCAAAAGCCTGAGAGGAGGCATCATGACGGTCTCCATGATCTTTCTCAGTGCCGGAACCCTGGTTTCCCAGATCCTCAGCCTTCCTCAAGTCCTAGGAACCAAGAAAGGTAAACTTGTGACAAGATGGTCCTCTAGCCTGCAATAGAGCAGAGGTCTCCTCCCTATTCACACCTGTCTCCTCTTGCACAGCCTGGCCAATCTTGCTGAGCATCCCCGGAGGCCTCGCATTGTTTCAAGTCATCGTATTGCCCTTCTTCCCGGAAAGTCCGAGGTATTTACTGATTCAGAAGCAGAAGGAAGACTCTGCAAGGCAAGGTAAAAGGGCCCTGAACTGGAAGTGTGTCAAGACCTTAGTTGCACTGGATAGGGGTGATGGGAATTATAGTTCAACCCACCAGGAAGGAGCCTGGGATACGTGGAGGGCAATAAGGCTGGGCCAATAAATCTCTCACTTTTGCGAGGACACTGCTACTTCCCCTTTAAATACATTATTTATTTATTCAACCATGAATATGAGTTTGTTCTGGATCCTGGAAGGATGCAGTCAATGACTAAATATATATAGTAGGATCCCCGTATCTACTGATTCATTATCCACTGATTTGGTTGTCCGCGGGACACAAAACAGCATACCTACCATAGAGTCTTCCTAGAAAATGTGTCCGCTCTAGCCATTTTCTAGGTCTTCCAAGGCAACTCTATGGTACTTTAAACTAGAAGTCCCATTATCTTCAGTGGCATCACTGTTATCTGTGGTTTTTGGTATCCATGGGGGGCCCCAGAACCAACCCCCAGTGGATACAGTGGTCCTACTGTATACAGGTTGCTCCCTGTTTCCACAGGACCAGTACCCACTGTTTCACTGCTGTCAACGGGGAAGGTCTCTCTAGGCATCTAGAAGATCATAGAGTCGTGCTGGAGGTGGTGTCTCTAGACATTCTGCCAGAAGTTGATCATAGATCAGATTCCTAGAGAGGTATCCTCTCTAGGCATTTTCTAGACCTTCCAACTAAATTCTATGATATGAATGGGGGTTTGCTATTACAGTAGGATCCCCCTATCCACTGATTCATTATCCATTGATTCAGTTATCCACGAGATACAAAACAGCCCACCTGCCATAGAGCCTTCCTAGAAAATATGTCCTCTCTAGCCATTTTAGGTCCTCCAAGGCAACTCTATGGTATTTTAAACTGGAAGTCCCATTATTTTCAATGGCGTTAGCTGTTTTCTGTGGTTTTTGGTATCCACAGGGGCTCCCTGGAACCAATCCCCCATGGCTACGGAGGTCCTATTGTATAGGCGGTTTTGGGGACTTGGAGTAAATCTGGGAACATATGTCCTGCAGATACAGGGGACAATCTATATTTGTAAAAATGATTAACAAACAACATAATAGCTGAACTAAAAAGCAAAACATTTTTGTCTTCTGCTTTTCCTCAGTTGCTAAGTTTTATTTTCAGCACTAGACGAAGGCAGAAGCTGAAGCATTTTGCTTATTCATTGAACCGCTAAGTTCTGTTTGTTAATCTCTCTAAAAAATATAACAATATGTCAAATATAGTCAGGTACATATGTTTTCAAATCACTTGTAAATAATTTATCCATCCATCCCTATGTAATATCTATTATTTAGTTGCTCTTATTTCTATAATATATTAATATCTGCCCCCGCAAAAAATCCAGTTGATTAGTTGGAGGTCCATCTTCAACATTCAATTCTTGAAAATATATAAGAAATGGCTACTACAAAGTTGTCATCCCTTCTTTCTCCTTTTCTCTTTCAAAAATGGCTGGATATTCTTTCCCACCACCCCTCTGCAAGTACAACTGACCACACAGTAGGACCCACGTATCCACGGGGGATTGGTTCCAGGGGGCCCGGTGGATACCGAAAACTGTGTATAACAGCGAACACCATTGAAAATAATCTGGTTTAAAATACCATAGAGTTGCCTTGGAGGACCTTGAAAACATCTAGAGAGGATGCCTCTCTAGGCATTTTCTAGGAAGACTCTAAAGTAGGTGTGCTGTTTTGCGTCCCACAGATAACTGAACCAGTGGATAATGAATCAGCAGATACGGGGGTCCTACTTTTCCTCTATTAAGATACCCATAAAATGTAAGTTCTTGGGCATTTTCCCACATTCTGGCCACCTCCACTCTTGCAGCTTGTACAAAGGTGGTGGCTCCCAGCGTTCATAGGCCATGCTGGCTCGAGCTTATGGGTGTTGCAGTCCAACATAATTTGTTTGTTTGTTTGTTTCCCATCTTTCTCCCTATGGTGGACCCAAGGTGGCTCACAACATTTTAAAAACAACAATAGCTAAAAACAATACAATAAATAAGAATTAAAAGGGATTAGACTCCTATATAATTAAAATTCCACCTAAGTGATGAAACATTTTAATAAATGCCATAAAAATTAAAATAGGAGCACCAGCAGTCCAGCCTTTATTTATCAGCAAAGTCCTGGTGGAATAAAAATGTGTTAAGCTGCTGCCTGAAGCAGAGTAAAGATACAGCCATCCTAACCTCTCTAGGGAGGGAATTCCAAGTCTGGGAGCAGCCACCAAAAAGACCCTCTCCCATCAAATGAGCCTGAGAATCATAGAATAGAATCATAGAGTTAGAAGAGACCACAAGGGCCATCTAGTCCAACCCCCTGCCATACAGGAATACCCAATCAAAGCAAAGAAGGTGGTAGGACAGAGAGAAGGCCCTCTTCAGCTGATCTTAATGTTCTGCTGGGCTCATATGGGGAGATACGGTTCTTCAAGAAATCTGGAGCCAAGCTGTTTAGGGTTTTGTAGGTCAAAGCCAGCACTTTGAATTGTGACCGGAAACGGGTCGCCAGCCAATGGAGCTTTCACAACAAGGGAGTTGTGTGCTTCCTGTTGCCAGCCCCGGTTAACAGCCTGGCTGCTACTCTCTGGACCAACTGAAGTTTCTGGGCACATTTCAAAGGCAGCCCCACATAAAGTGCTTTACAGTAATCCAAATGGGATGTAAGCAAGGCATGCACCACCGTGGCCAGTTCTGACTTCCCCAGGAATGGGCACAGTTGGCACACTAGCTTTAATTGTGCAAAAGCACTCTTGGTCATGGCTGAGATCTGGGCCTCCAGGCTATCTGAAAAGTTGTGCCCAGGCCTTCCCAAAATGCTAGAGTGGCGGCTGGCCTACCTTTCAGGGTTGTATGGAGGTAGGACAAAGCTTTAGAAAAATCTGAGCTAGGTCACCATTTCCCCACCACCACAATCATCACCTTCTCCCATCCAGCCTTGCAGAAGCTGAGATGCCAGGAAGATGTGGAGGAAGAGATTGAAGACCTTTATCAGGAAGACCAGAACGAGAGGACAGAGAAAGGCAAGAGTGGGATGAAGTTGCTCTGCTATCGGGGCCTTCGGTGGCAAGTCATCTCCGTCATCGTCTTGATGGGTGGCCAACAGCTTTCGGGTATCAATGCGGTAAGGGTGACCAAAATGCAGTTGGTTAGGAGGCTGAGTTGGGGAAATGGTGCCATCTCACTAGGGCAAGGGTGGGCAAAGTGCAGCCCGTGGGTCAACATGTGCCCCCCAGGGCTGTTTCTGTGGCCTCCAGGGATCAAATACAGTAGGCCCTTGGTATCCACTGGGGTTTTGTTCCAGCCCCCCCCCCCTGGTTACCAAAATCCGTGGATGCTCAAGTTCCACTATATACAACAGTGTAGGAAAATGGCATCTCTTAGATAAAATGGTGAAGAGCAAGGTTTGCTTTTTTGGAATATTTTTTTAAAAAACATTTTCAAGCTGTGGTTGGTTGAAATCGGTGGGTAAGGAATCTGTGGATAAGGAGGGCCAACTGTATGCCTTCGTATGTCCCTAAATGCCTTCTGGGGGGCACTTCTGCCACGTTTTGGGGGCCCATTTTAGGCCCAGGAGAAACCTTAAAAAAAAAACCAATATTGACCTTTGGGATGTTTTTAATTATATGAATTTGTAAACCACTTTGAGTCCCGATCTGTCAGAAAGGTGGGGTATAAATAGATGACTACTACAAGCCAGCATTCTAGATCAGCTGTAGGTAGTAAAGTGCATTGGGGAGGAAGTTACAGTGGTGGCAAAAGTGTCACAAATTGTGACTAAATAGCGATAAATAGTGAATCCGGGAAAGTTACCCATCCGTAACTGTTCTGCATTCACGATTGTTGCTTACTCACAACTGTGACACCATTGCCACAGTTATAGCCTGCCCCACCTACTTTACTGTGCATCTGATCCATGGGGAGAAGACAATCCATTCTGCTGGTGATCAAAGCATGAGTGAGTCTTGTTTCTCATAGGTTTGGGGTGCAGGTGGGCCAGGAGAAGTTACTTAGACTTAATCCACACTATACAAATAATCCCCAGGCTTCTTCCTAATGGGTTGAAACTGGATTATTTGTCATGGCTCCTTCCAATTGGATCTTGGGATTTTTAGTTTTGCAAGGTCTTTAGCCTTCTCTGCTAAAGAGTGCTGGTGCCTTGCCAAATTACAAATCATAGGATTACATAGGAAGGAGCCATGGCAAATCATCCAGTTTCAAACTGGATTATTTGTGTAATGTGGATGCACCCTTATTAGTTAAGTATACTTTATTGAAGTTAAAATACTGGCTATTATTATTATTATTATTATTATTTGAGAGCCAGTAGTGGTTTGAGCATTGGGTGACCTTGGGCACATCACACTCTCTCAGCCTCAGAGGACAGCAAAAGCAAACCCCTTCTGAAAAAATCTTGCCAAGAAAATTCTGGGATAGGGTCATCTTAGGGTCTCCATAAATTGGAAACAACTTAAAGGCATACAACAACAACAACAACAACAACAACAACGATAATAAATGACTGTGCATGTGAGTAGGACCTGTGTATGCTCAGGGGATTAGTTCCAGGGGCCCCCATGGATACTGAAAACCACAGATTACAGTGAACGCCATTGAAAACAATGGGACATCTGGTTTAAAATACCATAGAGTTGCCTTGGAGGACCTTGAAAACGTCTAGAGAGGATGCCTCTCTAGGCATTTTCTAGGAAGACTCTATGGCCGGTGTGCTGTTTTGTGTCCCGTGGATAACTGAATCAGTGGATAGGATAATGAATCAGCAGATACAGGGGTCCTACTGTACATGGAACTGGAGCTGTCCTTTTTAAAAGGTAATTTTCCAAACTTGAGTTCGTCAAACCTTCTGGCTTAAGAGCAACTTGTATCCAGGTTTTACGTCCCCCTAAATCTGGGGCTACCAGTAGTTTCTTCCACAAATCAATTATATCGGTGTGCTCTATTTTCAGGCGTACCATTATGCAGAGCGAATCTACACGAAAATATCGTTAAACTCGTACAAGGCCCGCTATATCAGTATATTTTCAACCATTTTGCTCCTCTTGACCCTGATGGTAGTGGTAAGCATTTCTTAACTTCCTGTACCTCTTGGCCTTTCAGGTATCTAACTATTCCTCTTTTTACCCTTAAAATCCCTTTGTGGGTCTGGGTTTGGGGCCCTTGAGCAACTCTTAAAATGATCACGTGAATGTGTCCTTGTTGGACAAGTGGATGTGTTGAATTAGAGCCCATTAAGTCCCAACCACAGTTGCTTGCAACTTCTCATTCAAAAACACCCACTCATCACATCATGGATGTTTCTGTTTTGAGATTAAAACAAAAATCCGTAACCAAAGGGGTTGTTCTCAACTCAAGGTGAAATGAGGAATTTATTCCTTTTCCCTTACTTAGAGAGATGGGATAAGGAAAGCTTACATCACCTGGAACACTGTGTCTAGTTCTGGGCACCACAATTCCAGAAGGATATGGACAAGCTGGAACGTGTCCAGAGCAGGGTGACCAGGATGGTGGGAAGTCTGGAAGCCATGCCCTATGAGGAATGGCTTAGGGAGGTGGGTATGTTTAGCCTGGAGAAGAGACAGTTAAGAGGGGACATGATAGCCGTGTTTAAATATTTAAAGGGATACCATATTGAGGATGGAGCAAGCTTGTTTTCTGTGGCTCCAGAGACAAGGACAGCGAGCAATGGGTCCAAACTACAGGAAAAGAGATTCCACCTAAACATTAGAAGAACTTCCTGACAGTAAGAGCTGTTTGGCAGTAGAATGCATTGCCTTGGAGAGTGGTGGAGTCTCCTTCTTTGGAGGCCTTTAAACAGAGGCTGGATGCCCATCTGTCGGGAATAATTTGATTGTGTATTCCTGCATTGCAGGGGGTTGGACTGGATGATCTTTGTGGTCTCTTCCAACTCTATGATTCTATGATTCATCTCCTAGATGATGGGTGCAAAGCAGAATGGTGGGTGAGCCATGGCACCACAAGAATTGGGAAGGGAATAGGAAGCTAGCTAAATAAATACATAGTCACACACACACACACACACCCTTGAAAGTCTTGTCCACATTGGAGCAACAAATCAATTAAGCCTTGCTGCTTGTGTCATGCTGGGGTTCTCCTAGGTGGGCAATGCAGCCCTTCCCTCTTGGCTAGAGCTGAGCCCCTCAAAATGGGGGAATGTGCACCTGGAGATGGCTCATGAAAACTGTAGGCTTAGGGCCAGGCCCTGAGATCTGGCAACTCTAGTGCGGACACTATCCGACTCCCAGTACGGAGGCATGACGCAATAGTCAGCTCACTTGCCTTCTGTACATGTCATTGAGGGGGAATGCCATTTTGCATTTTCCTTCATGCAGCCAAATCTCTTGGGCTGGCCCAACTGGAAGGTGCATGAACCTGACCAATTTTTCTCTCAGACTCTCTTTCTCTCTCTCTTTCACCCCCTCCCCCCTTTTACGCCCTCTAGGCTTATATCATCGATACCGTGGGGCGAAGGGTTCTAATTCTCATTGGCTTTGGGCTCAGCAGCATCCTATGTATCCTGTTAACCATGGCGCTTGAACTTGAGGTTTGTATTGCAATCCATCAAATGCCATTGTCCAGGTGGGCCTTCCCAGCAGCCAAAGTGAAGCCATGGCCTCAGACAGCAAAAGTGTGGGATCATGGAAGGGCAGACTACAGTTAGCTATTTGCAGTGTTATCATTGGCCTTTTCTACACTACCCAAATAATCCAGTTTGAAACCCAGACCCCAGATTAAGAACCACTAAATTAGATGATTAACTTCTGTGATGTGCAATTTTTTAGCTGTATCTACTTCAACTTTTGTAAACTGCCTTGACTCCTGGACTGGGAATAAGGAAGCATGTATAGATAGTATACATGTAGCCAAGCAACATCAGACTGTTTTCAAGATGACCAAAGTTATTTATCAGAAAGTACACACAAGCCAGGAAATGCTGCAGTAGTTTGCTTTTGCCTGAATCTACTGGGAAGGGCAAGGAGAGAGAAACTGGGACATTTTAAAAGCAGCTGCAAAGTAGAATGAAAGAAGACTAATTGGAACTGCCCCTGCTAAATTGGGACAGTTGGGAAGTATATCTTTTGCTTTCCATGGGCTGCCAATCCTGTAGAATCAGAGAAGCCAATGGTATCCAAGGCATGCAGTGGACAGTCCGTCCCATTCATGTGTGGCTGAAGCATGTTCATCCTTCTCCAACAGGACACTATGTCATGGATGTCTTATGTCAGTGCAGGTTTAATCTCCATCCTCCTCATTGGACACAACATTGGGCCAGGTAAGCACTTCAAGGTTGTGCAGGGAGGAAGCTCAAGATATATTTTTTTAATGGGATGAATTAATTTAGGGCAGGCCAAAGCTGGACAAGTGGCAAGCTGCAAGTAACGTTGACCAAATCCACACTACACAAATAATCCAATTTGAAACCGGATTATTTGCCATGGCTCCTTCCTATGGAATCCTGGGATTTGTAGCCAGAGAAGGCTAAAGACCTTATAAAACCAAAAATCCCAGGATTCCATAATCCAGTTTCGAAACTAGATTATTTGTGTAGTGTGGATTCGGCCGTTGTCAGCTGTAACCAGTTTTCTGTTAGGAGGCTAACAAGAGCAAAATTACTGTATAGGTGTAATGGGTAAACCAATTCTAGTTATTTTCAAATTTTCTTTTTAAAGGGATTTAAGATACATTTTGTCAGAAAGTTTCCCAATTTTATGCTACTTTCTCATTAATCTTAATTTCCCCCCCTTTAAAAAAAGTAACAGTAAAGGGATGAACAAGTAACACGCAGTACAACAAGTAAGGTTAACAAGTTTCTATTTTCCATCCTCAAAATGAGTAACAGGAAATAGCAACTTTATGAAAACACTGAATATGGGGACAAAGTAACTTTCCAAGCTCTGGCGCCGACATGGGCAATGTGTGTGGGTTGGACAGTGAGCTGACTCTGCAGTATAGTGTGAATTTTAAAGCAGCTCTCTCCAAGGTGCTGAACCCATTTGGGGTAGGAGATTCAGAACCATGGATAGTGCCTTTCAAGTTCAAATTAAGAACTGGAGCAGATTCACTGATATGGAAGCCATCAACCATCACCAAGCAGTGGTAACCTACTGGGGGCCACATTCTGGCAGAAGAGAGAGCCAAATCTATTAATGGGGCAGGCCTGAGCCAAAAACAAATAGGTCCTCCCCTTTGCTGGAGTCCTCTTAGTGACCTATGCATGTTTAAGTCCAGGTTATTGGAAAAGGAGCAACTAAAGTTAAGAGTTATGAAATAAAAAAACTATTTATAGGAATGTAAGAAGCATTAAAATTTCCGTATATATTTACATAAATATAACATTTACATACGTATAGATAGTTTGTTACTTCATAACTCTTAACTCCTTTTCCAGCAACCTGGACTTAAACATGCATAGGTCACTAACAGGACTCCTAACAACTAATATATCATATAAAATAATCAAATCAATAAACCATGACATACTATATCTATATCTATATCTATATCTATACTGTATATAAAACTCTTGAGTATGTTGTCTTTCCCAGTGTGCTGATTGGCTGCTCAGGAAACATGCCCAACCAATCACCACCCACATGCAAATTCCTTCTCCACCTCACAATCCTCTCCTGCCACTCAATCTGTGGCTCAGATGGGGACCCAGACAGTCAACTAATGGCGGCGGTGGCAGGCCTCCTGAGACAGGACCCAGGCAGTCAACTGGCTGCGGCCGTGATTGCGGCAGGGCAACAGAGCAAGTCACCCTCAGCAATTCCAGGGAAATGAGGAGAAGGGGGAGGAAGAATTTTTAAATCCTCCAGCCTACCTTACAGGGTTGTCATAAGGTCTACTGGGCATTTGGGGGGAGTTTTTTAATGGTGTATGTTACACCAGGTACAGCTAGTATACTATGAAAATATACAAATATACTATAAAGAACCAAAGTCCTGTGAGGAGACCTCTGTTCCTTGGAAATACAAAAGCCTTGTTTGAAGGCAATTAATGGAGTCCCATTATTTTTAATGGCATTTACTGTTATCTGCAGTTTTCAGTATCCACAAGGGCCACCAGAACCAATCCTCCATGGATACGGGGGTCCTACTATATTTCTCTCTTTCTCCCTCCTCATCCAGGAAAAGGGGCACAGTGCTGCTGCCAGAGGTCTAAACAGAGCATATGGAAATGAATCTAAGGGAATTAGACTGAGAGCTTCTGGTGGTCTTAGATCAGGATGGTCAAGTGTGGATTTCCAGATGTTTTTGGACAGTACTTCCCGTAATGCTCCCACCATTACCTAGGTGGCTGGAGTGGATGGGGGCTGTAGGCCCAAGACATCTGTCCTGCCCTGCCTAGACGCTACAGGTTGCCTGCCCCTAGTTTTGTGAGCCAGCTCAAAGCACTCAGCTCTTTGTGTTCTCCTTTTCTTTCCACCCAGGTCCAGTGCCCAATGTGATCATAGCTGAGCTGTTCCTACAGTCATCCCGGTCCACCGCCTTTGCGCTTGGCGGGTTTGTGCACTGGCTTCTCAAGTTTATTGCAGGGGTGATTTTCTATCAAATAGAGGTCAGTGGATTTAGTGGCCAGCAGGTAGTATGAATCAGTATTCTAAGCCTAGTCTCATCCCACCCACTCCACCTATCCATTAATTATTAAGGTAGCTCAAAGCTTCACTTCTTTGACAGCATTATATAGTAGCTATACCCTAGTGCAGTGGTTCTTAGCCTATGGTCCGTGGACCTCCAGGGGGCCACAATGTCCTCACAGGGCCCCCAGGGAAGGCTTGAAGGCTGCTCAGCCCACCTCCTGCCTTCAGTGGAGTGGCCATGTGACAGGAGCCAAGACAAAGGCTGGCTGGCTTAGCCTGCACATTGCCATTCAATCCACACCAGCCATAAACTTGCAGGAAGAAACAGGAGAAAAGCCTTCCCTCCCCCTCCAGTGCCTCTGAGGGAAGGTTCAATGGTATCATTATTATTATCAGGTATTATTATGACGATTATTAGGGTTTTAAATCTTAAGTCTTGGGGTTCTGCAGCAACAAAAGATGTTTAAAGGGGGTCCCGGATAAAGAAAAGTTTAAGAGCCACTGGGCTAGTGGCAAAAAATCCAGACTTTTGCATAGTAGCATAGGGGAAAACTGGGAAACATTTGGCCAAGCAACATCAGAGGGTGGTTGGGATGGCAAAAGTTATTAATGATTAAGAACACACAAGCCATGAAAGGCTGCAGCAGTTTGCTTTTGCCTGAGCCTACTGGGAAGGGCAAGAACCCGCTCCATCCTCTCCTCTGCCCCTGCTGAGTTAATGGGCTGCAAACAATGTTTGCACTTTAAACTTAGCTTGCAAGCAATTGAAGTGAGCTGAGGACAATGGGGGAAAATGGGAGTAGGAGAGATAAACTGGAACATTTTAAAACAGCTTGGAAAAGTGGGATGATTGGGATTGGGGGACTTTTATGATCCCTCCATATTCCCTATACCATTGCCATGATCCTGAATACATAGGAATTATGAATGTGAATCCGTTAAAGATGCATAACTCCAGGTTACCCATTCATAACTGCAATTGTAAATTTTAGCCGTCATTTGGAAAACCAAAATAAAATTGGAAAGCACAGGTACAAACCACAAGATTTCTACGGTTTTTAATTTTTTAAAATATTCATCTGTAGGCAGCCTGATCTGTTATCACACTAAAGTTATTTGATTGGAAGACTCTCACCCTGCCTCTTCTGATATCTTCAGCCAACTGGACACATGTGTGATATATAAATACGCCCTTGCATTGTACTCACATCTCTCTCTCTCTCTGTTGATTGCTACCCCCAGAAATATATTGGGTTCTACAGCTTCCTCCTCTTCTGGCCGCTCTGCTTGGGGGCTTTCTTTTACATCTTCAGGATTATCCCGGAAACCAAAGAGAAGACTTTTCTGGATATTCGAAGGCTTATGTCAGTCCATGTGACTGTAGCCCAGACGACTCAAGTCCACACCAAAGAGAGAAGACAGAGTAAAAGGAAGAAATCCACACGCCAGAACGTTAAGAAAAAGAAGCGAAGATTGACGGTAGCGCATCTTTGATCACGTTGTCCTTCAGAGACAGCCTAGCTCGGATGACACAGGGATGATGGTGGTTTCTTTGGCTGATCCTTTCCTTCCCCCCCCCCCGCCCGCTGTTCTCCATTGAGACTTTTCTACAATTCTTTGGTACATTTTTTTTAAATAAAAGGAAATGGTCAAACCGTGTGGTCTCAGCATCCCACCTGAACACAAATATTGCAACAACAGGTTAAAGAGGCCTTGGTTAGATGTATGGCCTAAGCCAGAACCAGGATTTTAGCCCTTTCACACTATGCAGATATAGCATTGTGATTCTGCTTTCACAGCCATGGCAACGTCCTATGGAATCCCGGGATTTGCAGTTTGGGGACAGAGCATGTAGAATTCTTAGCCAGAGAGCTCTAGTGCCTCCCCAAACTACAAATCCCAGGATTCCAGCAAAATGTGACCATGGTGGAATCATTGTGCGGTAACTGCCTAGTGCGAAAAAGCTTCCAGCTTCTAAATCCATCTCCCTTACTCACCCCTTTTGAAGTCTGAAAGCTCAACTTGCTGGTAGATAAATCTGGTGATAGTACCTCACCAGCATTTGGCACCTTAAGAAGTACTTGTTCCATGGCAAACTTGGCAAAAGATGATGATGCTCTTTGGAGACCCTTCCCTGGGTGCTCTGTCTTCTGAGATCACCAGTGCCAACTGGCAAAAAGGTTTGCCCGAATCCTATGTAACCCGTTACATTAGATAACTTTATGTATACCTAACTACGTAGCAGAGGTGCAAATAAACCCCTTTACTGAGTTGCGAGGTTGTGTAACAGGACACCAAGAGTGTGCAATGTGTATTGGTGACCAGTGCACATCAGGACAGCTGTGATGTGGCTCAGGAGTGATGCAATGTGCATCAAGACCAATGCTGCACATGGATCCCATTGTGCTGGCTCTCCTACATAGTCCTGTCATAATACAATAGGACCTCCATATCCACTGGTTCAATTATCCACAGGACACAAAACAGCACCCTTACCATAGAGTCTTCTTAGAAAATGTGTCCTCTCTAGCCATTTTCTAGGTCCTCCGAGGCAACTCTATGGCATTTTAAACCAGAACTCCCATTATTTTCAATGGCGTTTGCTATCATCCATGGTTTTCAGTATCCATGGTCCCCCCAGAACCAATCCCCAGTGGATAAAGGGGTCCTACTGTAATGATAATAATGATAATATTTGTTTTAACCCACCTCTCCTTATGGACTGGGGTGGGCGACAACATATTAACATGATCCTTGGATCATGTGAGGCCTCTAAAGAACAACAAAAATCCTATTAGAATGTTATATATATATATATATATATATATATATGTAATGCAAATCACCACCCACATGCAAATTCCTTCTCCACATATATATATATATATATATATATATATATATATATAGGATATGCACACTGGCCTGAGATATGTAATGCAAATCACCACCCACATGCAAATTCCTTCTCCACCTCACAATCCACTCCTGCCATTCATGGTCATATCTGCCTACTGGGAGTGACCAAACAATGTGCTACAGTGTTGGCTATAGTTACTATCTGCTATGATGGGAACCAAGCACTGAACTGGTGGTTGTGGTGGCGGGACACCACTGCTGCCTCTTTGATGGGATCTGGAAGTGAACCGGCAGCAGTGGGACGCCGCTGCTGCTGCTACAACAAGACCCAGACAACCAGGGTGAGGCCTACCGGGTGTGTTTTGGGGAGTTTTTTTTAATGGCATATGGTATGCCAGGTTCAGCTAGCTTTTATTGTAATTCTCTATATTTTATAAGCTGCCTTAAGTCCCAGGTTGGTGAAAAGGTAGGTTATAAATAAAGGGATGGATGAATGGATGGAGGGATGGAGGGATGGAGGGACAGTCAGATGGACAGATGGATGGATGGAAAATGCCCCTGTATTAGGAGATAATGCTAAGGGATCTTTTCACATGAGATAGGTTTAGGGTCTTAGTGTGTCTTTATTTGGCCTTGCACAGAGTGAGAACTTTAACTGCAGCTCTAACCACTGTGCCACAGAAGCTGACACATAATGGGAGAGGTGCCATTCCATATTAATGCGAGCCCTTTCCAAATCCATGTTCGAGCATTCACACAATCTATGATACATGTGTGTACTATATGAAGATGAGGCTTTTTTCTTGGTGGGAGGGGAGGTCATCCCCTCTAGCCACTATGTAGTTCCAATTTGACTTCTGTTGGCCTTTTAAAAAAAATCAGCCCCAGCATTTAAAATGATCTCCTAGCATGTTAATAGAGGGCCCCATCACATATACAAGTATAGCACTATGATCCCACTTTAACTGCAATGGTTCCATCTCCTGGAATTTGGAGACTTGCAGTCTATGGAGGGATATTTAGAATTCTCAGCCAGAGAGCTCTACTGCTTCCCGAAACTACAAATCCCAGGATTCCACTGTGTGCAGCCATGGCTGTTAACATGGAATCATAGTGCTGTAATTGTGTAATATGGAAGGGCCTGTAAAGATGGCCTAGTTAGTAGGAGGATCCAAAAGCAGACGAAGAGAACAAAAGGAGATAGGAGAAGGAAAGAGATTTATCAAAGTTTGCCTGTAGCCATAGGCTCTTTGTGGCTGGTGTCTGCTACATCAATGGGGCAGAGAAGCTCCCTTGGGCTTTAGTGTGAACTTCCAGGCAGCTATCCCCAAATAGGTTCAGGACCTTGGAGAACTCCTTAAAAGTTTGAACTAAAATCCAGAGCAGATTCACTGCCCTACTGCCATGGAAGCCCCACCACCTACCACTGGACACTGAAAACCAAGCCATGTGTGGCCAAGCAACCCAGAATGTGGCTAAAAGAGGCAAGAAGACATCACAAGTCATTCATGAGGAAGAACACACAAAACTGCTATTTTCAGCAGAGAAACCCTGCAATTTATGTACACAGTTTAGGAAAGCCTAAAAAGCAGGTGGGGCAAGGGGATGATAGATGAGTCTACTGGGAAAGGCAAGACTCCTCTTCCTCCTCTCCTCTCCTGGCTGCTGAATTTATTTTTACACTTTGAACTCAGTTTGCAGCAATTGAAGTAGGCTGAGGACTAAAGTGGGAGGCAGAGAGAAAAACCAGGACATTTTAAAAGCAGCTAGAAAAGGAGGATGACAGAATATCTGTCAGAACCCTCTCTGCCAAATTGGGACAGTCAGAGAGGCATGGAATCATGTAGCCCTCTAGATGTTATTGAGTTGAAAGTCCTATCATCCCCAGCCAGGCTAACCAATGGAGAGGGATGCTGAGGGCTGCAGTCCAACAACTTCTGGAGAGTGGCATGATCCCCACCCTGGGCCTCAAGTGTGGTAGAGGATGCTATCCTGTCCCGAATGTTGGAACTGAACCCCAGTGTCAGTCACGTTGGCTTCTATATGTGGATACGGAGGTGGGGGCACTGTTTTGATTTTTCTTCAGGCAGCCAAATATTCAGGACCACCCATCCAGCTCAGATAACAGTGTTGAGATTATATAACTCCAAGAACCCAAGCCTGGATTTGGTTGCTTGGACTTTTTCTACCCTCAGAGGTTTTATCTCTATTAAACCATGAGATGGGACTGTCCAGAGGAGGGTAACCAAAATGGTGGGAGGCCCAGAAGCCATGCCCTATGAGGAGTGGCTTAGGGAGTTGGGTATGTGTAGCCTGAGAAGAGAAGTTTAAGAGGGGACATGATAGCCATGTTTAAATATTTGAAGAGATGCCATACTGAGGATGGAGCAAGCTTGTTACTGCTGCTCCAGAGACTAGGACATGGAGGAATATACTCAAATGACAGGAAAAGAGATTCCACCTAAATATTAGGAAGAAATATTATTAAGAACTGTTTGGTGGTGGAATGAACTGCCTTGGAGTGTGGTTGAGTCTCCTTCTTTGGAGGTGTTTAAAGAGAGGCTGGATGGCCATCTGTTGGGAGTGCTTTGATTATGTCTTCCTGCAGGGTAGGGGGTTGGACTAGATGCCCCTTGTGGTCTCTTCCAACTCTGATTCTATGATAATCTCTATACAGTACACAGATAATATTAGACACTATATAACTGAATCACAACAGCAGCAACAAGGTTGTGCCCTCTCCTCTCTTACAGCAATTGCTCAATAACTTGGCTGCCAACTGTCAACTGTTTCCCGGAATCTTCTAGTCTCCTTCCCTGATTGGCTCTTGTGATAGTATTAGTCTTCCGATGGACTTATTTCAAGAGCAAATATGGCTGCTGGGTAGATTTTTCCTCTGCTCATTGGTACAGAAAGCTAAGTTTGCATGGTCTTTGTTCTTTTGTCCCCAAATCTCTCGGGGAAATGTTCTTGGTACAGAATGACTTGTCCGGCGGCAGAACTCCAAGTCGTCCAAGTGGTTTCTGACAAGAAAACCCTCTGAAAGGTTTGTATTTTTTTCTTGTTGTCACATCATTTTTCAGCTTGTGGCGACCTTAGTGTGAACACATCACAGGGGTTTCTTGGCAAGAGTTGTTCAGCAAGGGTTTGCCTTTGCCTTCCTCTGAGGCTGAGAGAGTGTAACTTGCCCAAGGTCACACAGTAGGTTTCCGTGGCTGAGCGAAGATTCAAACTCTCATCTCCACAGTCCAGCACTCGAAACATTATGGCATGCTGGCTCCTAAAAATCAGTTACCCCAGGAATAACTCCTGGAATAACTGTTACCCCAGGAATAACTGTCCTGTATCTGCTATTACAGTCCAGCCCTATCGTTAGGTGGAGTGAAGCAGTTGCTTCAGAGGTGCCATGAAGAGTGACTATAATATTATTGCATTTTTTACTTCCAGGCATGGTGAAAGCCAGTTGCAAGTTTATCTATGTATCTATCTATCTATTGCTCTATCGCTCTATCGCTCTATTGCCCTATCTATCTATCTATCTATCTATCTATCTATCTATCTATCATCTAGCGCTCTCTCCCGCTCTTGCTCTCTCTCATCTATAATCTAGATCTATCTATCTATCTATCTATCTATCTATCTATGTGAAGGAAATTTTGCCCATGATAGTGAACTGGGACCTCCATGTTCAGGACCAGTCTACCTCCAAATAAGACTAGTGTTTGGAAAAGCTGCTTTTGGGGACTTCAGTTCCCAGAATTCCCCAGCCATTATGGCTATTAGAATCCAGGCAAGACAACTTGTTCCAAACCCACCAACGGTTTGTGGTCCAAGCGAGGGATGGGTTTGAACATGTGAATAATCTCTCCTGAGAAGATGTCCTTCTTCATCTCCCGCAGCTCAGCCTGACTTCTGACCACCACACCAAGAATGGAAATCAAGGTGAAGGAAGTGAAGGAAGCTGCAAAGATTTCCAAGGACAAGGTGAGTCCATTTAGAACCACTGGGCAGGATGGAACAGCCAACTTCTGGCAACAGTAGAGGACAGATTAAAACAGGATTTGACATCTCAACAATGCAGAGGGGCCTTTCATGTTCTTATCTATGTTCGCTGGATCTCAGAGCCCCACTCAATGCATTTATTTGACAATTAGTGCATGTCATTTATTTTTATTTTAAAATGTACTAATTAATGCTTTGCCTTTGGCATCTCTCTCCCACAGAAGCTGACGGGTTCACTTCTCTGGATAGTGATAATCTCTTGTTTTGGATCTGTCCAGTACGGTTACAACCTCTGGACAGTCTACTCCCCATCTGTGGTAAGATGGCCCTCCAGCATGGGCAGTTTCTTGGAGCAGGGGTCAATCCAGACATTCCCACTGTTTGCAACTGCTATTATTCACTGGGGATTTTTTGCTTTTCTATTTTTGATCCCCTTCCATCATTATTATTACAAAGGGGGTTTGAGGAGGCTGAAATGCCTTTCAAAAACAGTGGGTGCCTTCCTATGTATAAAGGTGTCTATTAAAGGTTTCTTCCCATTTCCCCTAATCCCTAAAAGGTTGGGGAGGGCAATGCACCCTGAGGCTAGTGTGTGTGCATGGGGTATATCTGACAAAAGGAGCCCATTCCCCTACATAAGAATTTGGCCACCCCCAAATGAAATTTTCCTTCCCTTCCCAAATTTCCAGCATTGCAGAGAACGGCATTTTATGTTACTTCAGTGGCTCTTAACCTTTTCTTTACCAAGGACCCCCTTTAAATATCTTTTGTTGCTGTGGACCCCCAAGGTTTAAAACCCTAAGAGTAATGAGAATACCTATAATAACACAATTACAGTTACCCAAATTGCATGGGGTCTGTGGGACCCACTAGTGACCTTCAAATGATGGTATTAAAATAGGGGATTTTAATTAGCTCAAAGGTATGACTGCAAGAGGCCAGGTAACTTAGGGGATCTTTGGACCTGTGTATACCAGTACTCTCTGAGGCAGTTCCAAGTCAAAATGAAATATAAATGGTTTTTATTAGAAAATAATCATGGACGCATTCACAGACACACTCATATTCACAAGTGATCACACAAGGCTAACATTTGGATAGAGGAATAGAGTCAAGGAATGGGCTATCATTACCTGTCTGGAGAGCAGAGATTTGTGCAGTGAAGAAAGACTCAGACTTGGAGCTGAGGGTCACACAGCAGACTGACAAAGTGATGGCTTATGAGAAGCTATGTGCGCTATGATCTCAGGGTAATATTTATAACCAATATCACACCCTTAAGGGGTGTTTTTCAGTGAGAAACAATGCTTAGATTAGTTTCCCAGGGTTAAACAAAGGAAACTCTGGCTTTGTTGATTGCTGCTAATGGTTGGAATATTAAGGTTGAACATTATGGATGGCCTCTTCTGTATTGTGGATGGGAAAAGGCATGAGGGGAAGACATTTACCGGGAGGAGGGGGGATGATAGGTGTTCCAGTCACTGTTTGTTTTGGAGTGTGACTCATTGCCAGGTGCATTCAGGGGATATTAGCACAGTCCTCCCTAGACAAACAGGGGCTTTGCTTAATCCTATCCTGGGCATGTTTGTTTGGGGAATTTCCAAGACATCTTCATAGGTCTTTGTTGACCTTCGCTTAAACCTAATTTTGGTCTGTTCCGGTCTGCCTCAGACCTTGGGAAATGTCCAATATTGGGAATTATGAGAGGGAGGGGGCTGTAAGGCCAGGTAGCGACACCTTCCATTAAACCTTCCCTCAGAGGCACTGGAGGGGGAGGGAAGGCTTGCTTCTTCCTGCAAGTTTGTAGCTGGGGCATATTGAGTGACAATGTACAGACCAAGCCAGCCAGCCAGCCTTTGCCTTGGCTCCTGTCACATGGCTGCTCCATTGAGGAGAGGAGGTGGGCTGAGCAAGCTTCAAGCTTTCGCGGACTCCCTGTGAGGACATCATGGCCCCCTGGGGGGTCCGCAGATCACAGGTTAAGAGCCACTGTGTTACTACATTGTGAAAAACTAGATGGCTGGAAGAAAATTTCATGGGGAAGGAGTCTTATTTGGGGAGACAACACCCTCGTTTTGCTCTCCCTCCCCCCCCCCGCAATAGCTCCATCCCTGAGCTCTACTGTTAGGCAAACAGTGAAAAAAGAGCTCCATGTTCCCATTGCAAGTATGGAAGAAATGTTCATCTACCAGTCCAGCTGCCTTTTGTGCCCGGAATGGGAGAGAGCACCCTCTTTGTCTTTGCCTCAGGCAGCAAAACGTCTTTGAGTGGCCTCCTCTGGTGTAATTGCACAGATATGACCATGCCATTGCAGCACCTGGCCTCTCTTGAATCCCTCCTCCACATACTTCAAAACAACTGCTGCTCTCTGACAAAGGCTCCTGAATGGGTGTGGATTACATTTTACAACTCTGGTATTAAAGGAAGGAATTAGGTACAAACAACTAATTATTTGTAATTAGTTACTCCTGATTTCTGATTCTGCTGCAAACCTGGGCTGCCATCCTGTTGGTGACCTAGGTACAGTACATCATGCTGTGCATGCAGAGTGATTTTTTATTTTTTTGGACCATGCACGATGTCCGCATCCAGATAATGGCAGTGTAAGCAGAGTTGCGTATTTGGGACTGAGGTGTGTATGGCAGCGTGTTCAAGTACACACCACAGTGCATTAATGTGCATTTGCCCTATGCCAGTAGTTCCTAAACTTTGGCCCTCTAAATGTTTCAGACCAGTACCCAGCTTGGTCAACAGTGAGGAATTCTGGTAGTTGGAATCCAAAATATCTGGAGGACCAATGTTTGAGACCCACTGGCAATTGCAATATGGGTTGTCAGCCATGTGTCTCAACCACTGATCCAGGTATGTGTTGCTTTACACTGATATTCAGTACAGGGTGCCAGTTATACAACAGAAATTGTCATGGTGCTTACCGTAATTTTGTGATCACGAATCCGTCCCTCGCTGTTTATACGATTTATGTCACTGATCTGGATATCCCAGGTGGTCCCGTGACTGATATTTACACGTCCAAAGTTCCAGGGGTTTTTTAGGTTGTAGGGTTTTGGGGGTTTTTTTGGCTGTCAATCAAGTATGCAATTACTTGTGTTTTCACAACCTCGGTGAAGCACTGCCTTTAAAGTTCGTGCCATGAGCGATGCTATTGGCTGGCTGGGGGGGGGGGAGACAGTGGGGCAGAGGTTGGGTATTCCCCTCACTTCTTTAAAATGTTAACCCTTGAAGCAGAGGCAGAAGGCACTTTTCAAAGACCTCAGACGGAGGAAAAATTAAACCATCTCCTTTCCTTTTGAAAGCAAGCCGAGTAGAGGCTTGGAATTTCTTTCACTTTAAGCAGAGGCAGTGTGGGAGGCTTGGTATTTATTCCCTTTGCCTCTTTAAAATATTAAGCCTTACTTCAGAGATTCAGCAGAGATTTCGAGGCATTTTGAAAGGCACAGACACAGAGGGGGAATTAAAGGGTGTTCATTCACTCAGAGGCTGGAATACCAGGGAGGTGATCAAGGCAGGGGATGAATGGGCGACCCTCTGCCCACCGTGATCTCTCTAACATGCAGTTGAGGAAGAGGTTAAAGCTGAAAAATTTGCAGTGTAGAAATCCATTTTAAAAGGTGATTGAGTACACGTGCGTGCGCGCACACACATCAACCTTCGTGCAGCTGGAAGGGATGCCTTTGTTTACGGCTGGTGAGGCTGGATCTGTTGAACAGGTGACTGAACCCTCCTTTTCTGGTCCCTGATCTCTAAGCCCGCCCCCAGTCACCATTTCTGGCCATCCCTAGTAATGAGACATTTTGTCCCAGGCTGTTTACATTTCCGATTTTCCGAATCCTCCAGTGACTTTTTTAAAAACCGGCACAAACCGCGGGACTGGAAGTCCTGCAGGTTGAGTGATAAAAGGTGGGGGCCCCCTTCCGAAAATCACGTACCCAACCCAATGTACGTGTAAACTGCCAGGGATTGACACAAATTCTTCCCAGGACATTTTCATCGTGTAAACAGCACCCAGGAGTTGTGTAATATAATTTCTCCGGAGGATACTGACGCTATGCTGAAGCAATGTAAGATCTTGACCCTGGGCTGGAATCCTGTTGGTAAGTCCCAACAAGGGTGTAATGGTTGAATCAGTTGTTGTGTGGGTGAGCCAACACGTAGCTAAATCCAATGGATTCAATGGCTCTCCTCTAACTAACAATAGGATCCGGGTCCTGGTTTTGTTTTCACACTGTTACTGTGTCTTTCTCCCCTAGCTCATACAAGGCTTCTACTACTTAAAGGAAGAAGGGCTGGATGTGAGCTCCCTGATGGAGCCCCAGAATACACTATTAATGACAGCGTTCTCCATTAGCCTGTTCCCCGTAGGAGCCACAGCCGGATCGCTTCTGGTCGGACCCCTGGTGGATAAATCGGGCAGGTATATAATGGCAATGGCTGTGCTCCTATAGCACAGCCCATGTTCAGTAACTTTACGAGTCTGTAACAACCTTACACAAACCCAACAGAACCCAGTTAGTGAATTGTGAAAGTGTGCATCCGGGCATCGGCAAGGGTATTCCAGTGCATATCTGGCACTTCGGATGTACATCGGGGACTTCTGTTGTGCTCCCAGCACTTCCTAGCCAGTGTCTGGACATGCATCAAGAAGTGCACCTTGTTGCCCATCAGGCCACAGTGCATCAGCCACTCTGCCATTGCATGGCAGATGCCCATACATTGTAAGGTCCCTGCAGTCCCATGGTGAATATGGATGCTGCCAAGCTACTCAGTTCAATTTTGTGCAGCCTTGAGGCCGTTTACAAAGATGTTACATCCCAAGCAGAAGGCCAGCCACGGCGATGGGAGAACTCTTGTTTTCAGGTCCTAAACAAGACACTCAGGGAAGAGAGGAGAAGTATGACTGGTAGGTGGTTTCTGTGTCACAGAATCATAGAATCATAAAGTTAAAAGAGACCACAAGGGCTATGTAGTCCAAACATGCTGCCATGCAGGAATACACCATCAACACACTCCCGACAGATGGTCATCCAGTCTCTGTTTAAAAACCTCCAAAGAAGGAGACTCCACCACACTCCCAGGCAATGCATCCCACTGCCAAACAGCTCTTACTGTCAGGAAGTTCTTCTAATGTTTAGGTGGAATCTCTTTTCCTGTAATTTGAGTCCATTGCTCCATGCCCTAGTCTCTGGAGCAGCAGATAACAAGCTTGCTCCAGCCTCAGTATGACATATATTTCAAATATTTAAACATTGCTATCACTTCACCTCTCAACCTTCTCTTCTCCAGGCTAAACACACCCAGCTCCCTAAGCCACTCCTCATAGTACATGGCTTCCAGACCTCCCACCATTTTGGTTGCCCTCCTCTGGACACATTCCAGCTTGTCAACATCCTTCTTGAATGGTGGTCCCCAGAACTGGATACAGGATTCCAGCGTCAGTGGGATGTTGGCAAATTTGCTCTCAGATCCAACCTGAACTTTAAAACAGTGCTTTCCCATCTTTGGTCCTCCAGATGTTTTGGGCTTCAAAACATCTTCAGCTTTTCAGTGCCTCCAAAAGAACGGCCAATGGTCAGGGATTCTGGGAGTTGAAGTCCCAAATATCTGGAGGACCAAAGTCAGAGAACAACTGCTTTCATGGAGCTTCCATGGTGCTGAACTCCATCCACCAAACAGGCTCAGTACCTTCGGTAGCTTTCAAAAGTTCAGATTAAAGCCCAGGATGCATTCATGGCCTCACTGATATAGGAGTTGCAAGAAACTACTGTACTGCACTGAGCATCTCCTCCAGCAAAAGAGGTATGTGGTCATATCACCTTGAGAAGCCCCCCTCCCCTGGCAGCAGCACTCTGCTAACTGAGAGGCAGTATGCTGTAGTGGTTAGAGGTAGGGTGACAATTTGCCTCTCCCAGGGCTGAGGTGCCTTGCTTCCAATAGGATACATCATCTATTATTATTACTTACCTTTCCCCCAGCATGGCTCCTGTCGCAATTTCCCCTCGCACCAGAGATCACTCAGGTAAGGGGGTGGGGACTGCTGTGAGGATAAAGTGAGGAGCAGGAGAGGCATGCACATCACCTGGAGAACATTGGAGAAAAGCTGGGACATAAATGTAGCAAATCAATAATGAGGAGCAGGTTGTGGAGAAAGACAAATGTAAAAATGTCGTGTGACCTTTTAGTTGTCTTTACGGGGTGAGGGAAAGAAGATACAGGCTCTCGGTCCTTGTTTTGAAAGGATGCATTTGCAAAATATCCAGAAAATGAGGGAGACCCAAATGGAAACTCTGTCATTGTTTTTCATAACCTTTTGTTCTTTTGATGCTCCCCACCCATTCATTGGCCTCCTCTGCCCACATATGTCTTTGCAGGAAAGGCACCTTGGTGCTAAACAGCGTTTTCTCCATGACTGCCTCTTTGCTCATGGCTTGTGGCAATGTGTTTCATTCGTTCCGATTTACTATGCTTTCACGCTTTCTCATTGGACTAGCCATGGGTGAGTATTAGATGGAATGGTTTGGTGTTTCAACCTCCCCTGTCTTTTTAACAGACTGTAGCATGATCTGAAATCAGCCTGGAACCTATGCCTGTTAGCAGAGTTGAACAGTAATGCTGAAAATCACATGGAGGGATGGAACCATATGGCTTTGTTCCAAAATCTTCACCAGTGCAGGTGATCTCATGCTGCAGAAGAGACAAGCCATTTTCTTAAACACAAGAGTGGCTTGGCTCTTCTGCAGAAGACAGTCTTCCAGCAGAAGGACTGAACAAGCTCGTGGGCAGGTTTTTAAAAATGTTTTTCTCACACATATATGTCTCACTGCTTGGCTTCCCAGCCATGGCCCAAAATCCCCTTTCGGAGGAAGCCCCACTAGAAAAGGAGAGGAAGACTAGCCTTGTAGCATTGTAGAATTGTGAGCTGGGAAATGTACTGTTATAAACCCAGTAAAAACAATGGAGGAAACAAAAATATAAAAAGAGGCTCATGTGTACAGAAATGGGACCAACATTCCATATGGGGAAGATATGCCAGTGCTTACTTTTCAAAAAGACATGTACAGATATGCCTCAGTTAACCAAGTAGATGGGTTCCCAGGCATTACTTCATTAATAGAAATTTTGGTACCAGATGAAGAACACGGCGAATAGAGGGATAGGTGGAGCAAGTATGGTGTAGTGGTTTGAGCGTTGGGTTACAACTCTGTGAGACCAGAGTTACAATCCCTGCTCGGCCATGGAAACCTAGCAGGTGACCTTGGGCAAGGCACACTTTCTCAGCCTCAGAAGAAGGCAAAGGCAAACTCTCTCTGACCAAAACCTTGCACCACGGTGACAGGATGCCAAGAGGTCCCTGCTTCTGCTCCTTGCAGTGTCACTCATTGGTTGGAGGGAGCTGGTCACCTCATCCTGCAGTGTCCTGCTCACCAGCACCACAGAACCCCATTAGCTGAGACAGCTGACTGGCTTTTAAGGTGGGTTCCAGGGACATTTACAGTTGTGGGAATACAAAGCAATTACAAGGTCATAAGTCTAGCTTACAGCATCCTCACTGCCTAACAAGATGCCAGCCTGGGTCTCCATGCAGTTAAAACCAGTGGCTGGCCTCACAGAATTCTAAGAGGGCATCCAAGGCTATTGAGCAGTTATGTTTCTACACACATGCTGTGAATAATCCCTTGATTTATTATCTAACCAGGCATATACTCCACTACGGTCCCATTGTACCTCATAGAGCTCTCCCCAGTGGATTCGAGGGGAATTGTTGGCATGGCGCCCCAGCTCTTTCTAGCCTTGGGTGTCCTGGTGGCTCAGATACTTGCTTTTGAAGAAATCGTGGGAACCAATGAAGGTAAATCTGAATGGCACCTTCCTATGGCTATAGCACATCGGATGTGTCATCACAGTCAATGACTGTATCTTCTTGTACAGGTTGGCCGGCACTGAATAGCCTCTCTGGAATATTGGCATTATTCCAGTCAGTCCTAATGCTGTCCTTCCCTGAAAGCCCCAGATATTTGCTGATTCAAAAAAAGGATGAAGAGCAAGCCAGAGAAGGTACAGATTATGTAATGATAATGCCTTCTGCCTTCTTGCAGAGGGAATGTTTACAGAATATTATTTAGATGGATATTAACAGGGATCTATTTGCAGGAGCCTAGAAATCATAGAATCATAGAGTTGGAAGAGACCACAAGGGCCATCCAGTCCAACCCCCTGCCATGCAGGAATAAACAATCAAAGCATTCCCAACAGATGGCCATCCAGCCTCTGTTTAAAAGTCTCCAAAGAAGGAGACTCCACACACACCCCAGGCAGCAGCATATTCCACTTGTGAACAGCTCTTACTGTCAGGAAGTTCTTCCTAACGTTTAGGTGGAATCTCTTTTCCTGTAGTTTGAGTCCACTGCTCCATGTCCTAGTCTCTGGAGCAGCAGAAAACAAGCTTGCTCCATCCTCAATATGACATCCCTTCAAATATTTAAACATGGCTATCATGTCCCCTCTCAACCTTCTCTTCTCCAGACTAAACCTGCCCAGCTCCCTAAGCCGCTCCTCATAGGGCATGGCTTCCAGACCTCCCACCATCGTTGTAGCCCTCCTTTGGACCTGTTCGAACTTGTGAGACTCAAGACAGGACTCCTTCATTAAAAGGCTGCTGTGGTGACTAAATCTCTCACAAAACTACAAACTCCAGAATTCTGTAGCATTGAGCCATGGCAGTTAAAGTGGTGTCAAACTGGATTATTTCTTCAGTGCAGACACAGCTGTAGTCAGAGATCTAGAGCCATAGTTGTTGTAAAATTTAAAACAACAGACCATTGATTGGTCAAGACTAGGCATTCTAATTCCCTATCCTGTCCCTGCTACATAGTAATGTAAGAGCAGTCCTTTACTGGAAATGGATGTTACTAAATTGCCCAATTCTAATTCCTAAAAGCACAAGTCCCCAACAGGCTTTCAGCCTAGATATAAAAATTGTTAGCTTAGGTACTTGGTCAGCCTCAATTAGTATTTTTAAGAGGCCCCAGAAGCACTAAGAGCTGCAAGACCAAACATAGATAGAATATGACCCCTGTATCCATAGATTCCAGTGGAACCATAGATTCACTTATCCAAATTCAAAAAATATGGTCTCTCTAGGCACCTTGTAGGTCCTCCAGCATGACTCTATGGTGTCCCATATGGCCCCATTACAGGGCTGGACTTCAGGCCCCCAGATTAGGACATCCCATATGTCTCTTCCATTATCTGGGCAGCACAGCCAACCAGGTAAACAAAAGGTTAAGGATGTATTAAGTTACAGTTTAGGTGGGGTCAGCATCAGGAGATAGGTGACCAATGAGATGACCTCCTGGAGAGATCTTTGAGATGCTTCTATGAAAAGGTGATAAAAACTGCCTCCGGGCCATGAGGCAGGGAGAACAAAGTGGGAGAACAGAGAGACCTGAACCAGGGGGACTCTCGTCCCAGCTATGGGGGGTACTTGGGAAAGACTGGGCTGAAAGGCCGAGACTCCCAACCCTCATGAACATCTAGCACATCTGGACTTCACCCTCATGAGTAGACTAGGGAACTATCTAGCTTAGTTGCATCAGGGTTATGTTATTTTATAAACTGGGCTGGAATGATTAGACTTATCTGTAATTTGTAACTTCTAAGTGTGCCTAAAAGGAAGGTAACTTTTATGTACAATTATCTATACTACGCTACGTAATCTGCTTAGAGTAAACTTCCTTTAAAGTTCTCCTTAGCACGTGCCTCACTTGGGTCTCCTTCCACAGGTGAAGTTCTGCAGGGTCAGAGTGGAAAGTGCAAGTTGAACCCTCTAAATTCCCATTGGGTTACATTGGAAGGGGAAATTAAAGCCATCGGGTATTAATGGCAGGTTTTTAGGTTCACTCTGGAGCGTGCATGAGCATAGGAGACCTCCAGAGCTTCACACCATAGAAACTGGGACGTCTAGATACCCTAGTGAAGTGGGATCACAGAGGATGGCCTCAACCAAGCCTTCCACCAATCCCAAACCAGCATTGATTGTCTCTGGTACCTGAAACTTTTCCCACCAGTTTTGATACGATTCTTTGTTTGACTCCTTTGACCCAGCCCTGATGGAGCTGAGATGCCTCAATGATGTGGAGGATGAAATTGAAGAGCTCCACCAGGAGGACATCTCCGAGGTTGAAGAAAAAGACATGAACGCCCTGAAACTGCTCGGCTATAAGGGCCTCCGGTGGCAAGCTTTGTCCATCATTATCTTGATGTGTAGCCAGCAGCTCTCAGGTGTCAACGCGGTAAGGGAGCACCCTCTCGAATGGTCAAGAGGATGAGTGTGGGGGAATATAGACCCTGCAGCTGCTTTTACGAAATAAAGATCTGAATGCTGTGGCATCAGCATTGTTATCCTAAAGGCGGAGTGGGCAAAGAGCATCCCATGTGGCACACATACCCCCTGACCCACTGTTGTGGTTCCCAAGGAAGCAAGCAAAATGGCCTCCCAAAGCCATCAGACACTCTCTTGGGAACATGGTGGGCATTTTCACCCATTTGGGGGGCTTCCTAGGCCATTTTAGGCCCAGGAGTGTCCTTTTTTGAAAAAGAAACAGGAAGTGATCTCCTCTCACTTCCTTTTTTTAAAAAACAAAGCTTCTCTTGGCCCCAAAACCGCCAAAGGAGATTGCCAGTTCTTTATTAGAATCATAAAACCCTGAACTAAGGAGATCCAGACATAGGTGTTGATATGCGCCTTCGAGTTGTTTCAGACTCGAAGGCGCATATTCGAGTGAATGCGCATATTCGAGTGGCAGCCATAAGGCAATCTTATTGTGAGGTTTCCTTGGCAAGATTTATTCAGAGTGGGTTTGCCATTGCCTTGCTTTAAGGCTACAAGTATGCAACATGGCCAAGGTCACCCACTGGGTTTCCATGTCTGAGTGGGAAATTCGAACCCTGGTCCCTCAGAGTTGTAGCCCAATACGCAATCAACTCCACCTGTCTGGGTCTCAAACAAACAGGGATCTTAACTTCCCTTGAAATGTAGATAACTTGCATGCTGTTCCATTTCACTCAAGAATTTAAGTTGTTCTTGCCTCATTGCAGGTCTATTATTATACAGAGAGAACCTACCTGTCTACAGGAATAGAATCTGGAAATGTCCGGTACATCAGTGTAGCCTCAACCATTGTTATCATAAGTGCAATTTTGTTTGGGGTAAGCCTTGTCTACCTTTATCTTTTATCCCATGATACGTCTTAAAGCCCTCTCTGCTCCAAAAGGTGGATTCCAGCTTCCATCCTTCTGTAGGTCGGTAAAATGAATACCCTGCTTATTGGGGGCAATTAGTTCTGGGACACCTCTGTTACCTGAAATCTTAGTTATTAATTAGTGGAATTATTATTAGCTCAAATGGAAGGCTGCAAGAGGCAGGTAACTTTGAGGACCTTTTCACCTATGTATACCAGTACTAACTGCAGAGGGCTCCAGGTTAAAGTGAAATAAAATGTTTGTATTGGAAATAACAGAAAAAGTATTTACGTATGCAACACACGCTCACAAGAACTACACACGGCCATCAAAGAATAAGGTAGAAAGATTGGATAGTGGGATAGATTCGGGAAATAGGGCAATAGTTACCAGTCCTGAAGAGTGAGGTTTTGAAGTACTCAGACAGAAATTTGAGGGTGGCACTAGAAGTTCTGGTCTGGGGGCATGCCAAGAAAGAAAGTGGCCAGCTTCATCCACCGTTGCACACTTTTCTGTTGTTAAAGGACTAATATTTATACCCTGCTCCATGTCCTAAAGGGGGCACTTTGGCTAGAACAAAGCCTAGATGGGTTTCCCACCAAATAGACAAAGGAAACTGAAACTTAGCTAATTGCTCTTAACAGCTGGGAGAGAGGAATTGATGGGTTCACGACAACCTCGCATTGCAGGAGAGGAGGGCTATTTCCTTGGGATTTAGGATGGAAAGGTCACTTGATTGTTTAGATTAATGACTCATGGCTGAGGGCCCAAGAAGGAATTAGCACATACCTCCTTAGTAGCTTTGTTTACTAGGGGCCTATGCACAATCCTAGTTTGAGTTTGCTTGCTAAAATATTTCTAAGACACCTTCCCAGGTCCTTGTGAACTCCACCTGACCTCTTTTTGGATCACCCCAGTCTACCTTCTTGACCCCTTCAAAGTGTCCAATATTTCCAATTATGAGATATTATAGGGAGTGGGGTAGTAAGGCATGCTAACACAGACTAATACAGAGTGTGTGTGTGTGAGAGAGAGAGAGAGCAGACCTCTATCCTCAAGCAGCCCCTCCCCCAGTCCCTGTAAGGACTGTAACTAAAACTACAGGAAAAGAGATTCCACCTAAACATTAGGAAGAACTGCCTGACAGTAAGAGCTGTTCAGAAGTGGAATACGCTGCCTTGGAGTGTGGTAGAGTCTCCTTCTTTGGAGGTCTTTAAACAGAGGCTGGATGGCCATCTGTCCGGAATGCTTTGTGTATTCCTGCATGGCAGGGGGCTGGACTAGATGGCCCTTGGGGTCTCCTCCAACTCTATGTTTCTATGATTCTATAATCTCAGAAACAATAGGGAAGTTGGGGGAGAATTGTCTGAAAATGATTTCCATCACTCCTGCTGATTCAAAAATCGTAATGCATTGACCCCATAAACCCTGATGCCCAGCACAACACGGATCCTGCCCCTTCTTCCAAAATGCTCAGGACAGTGTAGGTGCCTCCTCTCCTATAATCTTACATGTTACCATGATCCCCACGTGGTAGGTTAAGTTGAGAGGTGATGATATTCTTTCTAACAGCTTCTTGCCTTCCCTCCCTCTCTCTTCCTTATATTTCCTTCCTCTAGATGTACATTGTTGAGTCTACGGGGCGGAAGATCCTGCTTCTGGTTGGTTTTGTCATCTGCAGCTTGCTCTGTGTTGTGTTAACTGTGACTATCGAACTTAAGGTTTGTCGTGCAAAACCTCAAGCGACGGTGTGATGCAGAACCAAGCCCCACTCTGTAGGCTGCTCTTCTTCCCTACCCTAAAGTCTTTGCGGAATAGCCGACTAAGTTGGCAGAGTGAGCCAGTGTAGTGTAGTGCTTTGAAGGCTTGACTGTGACTCCCACTCTCTCAGCCTCAGAGGAAGGCAAAGGAAAACATCCTCTCAACAAATCTTCCCAAGAAAACCCTATGATGGATTTGCCTTAGGGTTGCCATAAGTCAGAAATGGCTTGAAGGCACACAACAACAATAACATTGGCATACTTAAAAAAAAAACAAGCTATGCAGTTGGCACAGGGGTATTCTGAAAAATGTGGGATCTCATAAGAACATTTGTATTTATTTCAGTCCAGTCCATATACCATTCCCCATATCTAAAATGATGGTTGTGATTTCAGATCAGCTACTTATGGGCTTGCCACACTCCAAAGAAAAGCGGCGTTGCAGCAGGAACATTCCATCTTCCGTGATGCCTTACTGCATGACGTCGCCATTCTTCCAGTGTGCTTTTGTTCTAGTCCTGTGGGGGACCAAAATAAAATTGTGTCTTTTTGCTAACGAGTCTTTCTGATTAGCAAAAAGATGTGGTTTACCTTGGTCCCTCCACTGGACCAGAACGAAAGAACGATGATGTCCTGCAATAAGGCAGCATGGAAGACAGAATGTTCCTGATCCCCTGCCACTTTCTTTGGAATGTGGTAAGCCTGACTCTCCCCACCAATCCTGACTTACCGGACAGCAACCACTGAGAGCAACAGGGGGACGTTCTCCTTCCAGTTGTGACACAGCAGACTGACACTTCCACCCTCCCTCACCAGCGATCTCCAGTGTGACAATCAGAATCAGGATCCCTGTCACAGTTCTTCCTTGCCCCAGAGATCGTTGGTGGTAGGAGAGGTGGAAACATCAGTCTGCTGCATCCCAATTGGCAGGAGAACAGATCTCTGACACTTGCAGTGGCTGCTGCCCAGTAAATCCAGATTGTGGACTTTTACATTTTCCCTACACTACTGAAGATGTAGGAGTTGTGAATATGAATCAGCTACAGATGCATAACTCTAGGTTATGTGTTCATGACAATTCTGAACTCTAGCGGATATCTCAAAGCAGTATAGGAAGCTGCCTTATACTGAGGCAAACCCTTGCTCATCCTAGCCTTATCCAACTGGCAGCAGTTCTGCAGAGTTTTAGCCAGGATTCCTCCCTAGCTCTACCTGGAGATGCCAGGAGTTGAACCCTGCACACAAAGCAGGTGTCCTAACACTGAGCTCGAGTCCTTCCTGCTTGGTACATCCATGTCCTGGTTGATGCATCCATGGATGGATACGAAAGAGGAAACTTAGGCCAAATCCACACTACACAAATAATCCTGTTTCAAACAGGATTTATTTGCCATGGCTCCTTCCTATGGAATCCTGGGATTTGTAGTTTGGTGTGGCACCAGCACTCTTTGGCAGAGAAGGCTAAAGACCTTGTGAAACTACAAATCCCAACATTCCATAGGAAGGAGCCATGGCAAAGAATCCAGTTTCGCTCATGAACATAGTTCTTTCTTTTGTGGCATGTGCAGGATCGGCTCCACAGGTTGTATTGCCTCCGGTGAACACGTCCTTTTCTGCTGTTTCATGTACAGTTCAATGGGACTGGCAGTTCAATTTTATATCTGTACTGTTGATGTTCTCCACTGTACTAATAGTAACCAAATACAGGGGGGCCAAGTATCTGCTGAGGTTTGGTTCCAGGACCCCCATGGATACCAAAATCCATGGATGCTCAAGTCCAATTAGAATCATAGAGCTGGAAGAGACCACAAGGTCCATTGAGTCCAACCCCCATTAAATACAATGGCATAATAAAATGGTGTCATTTAAATAAAGTGGCAAACAGCAAGGTTTGCTTTTTGGAATCCCCTCCCCACACACAAATATTTTTAGCCATGGTTGATTGAATCTATGGACGCCAGAACCCATGGGTACGGAGAGCCAACTGTACACTGTTCCATCCTCCAATACTAGGAGATGGCTGGGGTTAGACAGACACTCAGGAAGAAATGCTGGGGTCCCAGATTTGTGTCTTCCACCCCTCCCCAGTGTTTGCTGCTTGAGGCAATTGGTGCCTGCCCTGAGCATCTCTTGTGTTCACTGGGCCAGGAAAGGCCGAGATCATACTTCGCAGTCTATGTTTCATAACTTAGAACCACAGAGTTGGAAGAGACCATGAGGGCCATCTAGTCCAACCCCCTGCCTTGCAGGGATACACAATCAAAGCCCCCCTCCCCCAACAGATAGACATCCAGCCTCTGTTTAAAAGCCCCCAAAGAAGGAGACTCCACCACACTCCCAGGTGATGGTTTTTTGTAGGTTTTTTCCAGGCTGTGAGGCCATGTTCTAGAAGTCTGGGGAAAAGCCACAAAAAAACCTATGGATGCTGGCCATGAAAGCCTTCGACTTCACAGTGGGTGATGAATCCATAGCTACACTGAAGATGCACAACAAAATCCTGTTAGTTAACTGCAGGGATGCACATCTGGGCACTAGCAAGAGTGCTGTACTTCTGGTTCACATCATGCACTTCTGATGCTCATTGGACACTTCTGATGCACACTGGGCACTCCTGTTGTGTTCCTAGCCAGTGTCCAGATACACACGGTGGAGTACCCTGAATGTGCATCAGTATCCTTTGCTCATCAGGCCATGGAGCATCCGTCACTCCACTGGCTCCCATTGTGCCATGGATTCCTTTATGTTGTAACATCACAGCAGCTCCTAGGGTAAATACAGGCATTGTGAAACTACAGTACAACTCCTATATTTGCAGGGGATAGATTCTTGGACTTACTGTGGAAACACAAAACCACAAATAATAGCGAACCCTATTGAAATGAACGACTTCCATCCCAAGCCTACAATAGAGTTGTGCTGGAGGACCTAGAGATTCCTAGAGAGAACACCTGTCTAGACATTTTATAGGTCTTCCAGTTCTATGGTCAACGTCCAGCATACCATAGAATTGCACTGGAGGACCTAGAAAATGTCTAGAAAGAACATATTTTTTTGAATGTGGGTAAGTGAAACTGCCTTGGGGTACCAGTCCTGAGGATACAGGGGGTCATACTTCAATTTTGGGCCCAAGTAAAACCATTGACAAAGCCGTACATCCCAAGCAGAATTTCAGCCATCTTTAGAAAGAAGGGGGTTTCTTATGATAAAGGAAAGCCCAGACTGCCTCACTTGTGCCTGACTGAAACCTGACCAACTTTCTCCAACAGCACACTGCCTCTTGGATACCCTATATCAACAGTGTTCTCCTCAACGTTTTCCTCGTTTTGCAAGCCATTGGGCCTAGTAAGTACTGGGAGGAGGAAACAGAAGAGACAAAGTTTGCCAAAGAGAGAGAGAGAGAGACAGACAGACAGACAGATGGCATAGATAAATTTTAGCCAGAATTAAAATGCATTCAGTGCCTTACATAGGACCCCCGTATCCACAGGGAATTGGTTCCAGGGGGCCCCACAAATACAGAAAACTGCAGATAACAGGAAACGCATTGAAAATAATGGGACTTACGGTTTAAAATACCACAGAGTTTGCCTTGGGGAGCCTAGAAAATGCCTAGAAAGGATGCCTCTCTAGACATCTTCTAGGAAGACTCTATGGTAGGTGTGCTGTTTTGTGTCTGCGGATAACTGAATCAATGGATAATTAGTCAGTGGATACGGGAGTCCTACTGTATTCATTCATTCATTCACTTCCTCCATACCCTCTAACTTTCCCAATTGGGCAGGGACAGCATTGGTTAATCCTTTGCCATCACACTTTTTCAGCTGCTTTTAAAATGTCCCAGTTGCCCTCACCTACTCCCTCTTTCCCCCTTTTGCTGCAAAGTGCAAACATATTCCATGTTTATTGTAAGGACAACCCGGTAAAGTAAGTTAGGCTGAGAAGCTACAATTGATTCAAGGAGACCACATGAGCATTGTGTTACTGGGAAGAAGGGATTTGATCCAATCTATCATTTGCAACAAGCAGGGGCTGGGGGTGATGGTGTATGAACACAGTTCATATAGTGGATCTGAAAGAAAGCTGTAATTTTGAGCAGGTCTGATAAAGCATTTTAATTATAGAATACTATATTGGTTGCTAAGTATTGTATTTGAGCATGGTTTTTAAAAGACCAGAAAGTCGCAAGTCTAATTCCTGTTCTTTCTGATTTTATTTTGGAGATCCAAACACGTTTTGTTTACCTCAGAATATTTTTGTCAGCTCCTGGTCCAATCAGAGACTTTTTATACGAGTTCCCCAGGTCGCTGGATTTTAACCCAGTATAAAACCAGAAGGCGCCAGCGTGCCATAGTGGTTTGAGTGTTGGACTACCAGTGTTTGAACCTCCACCCAGCCATGAAAATCGACTGGGCGAGTCAGATACTCTCAGCTTCAGAAAACCTCATGATAGGATCACCTTAGGGGCACCATAAGTCTGAAACAACTTGAAGGCACACAACTGCAACAATAAAATCAGAAAGAACAGGAACAAAATCTAGGCCGTTTCCATCAGTCTGTATATGCCCGTTGATTTGTTGTTGGGTCCCCCCCTTTTTTTTTCAGGCTTCCCAAAACTCCATTAAAAAAATATGTCCCGGATTTCTCTGCCTAAAATAGTAATTTTGTGTGTTGCTCCTTAGAAATAACATTTGCCTTTGTAGCTTTCCTCCTCACTGATAACTTTTGCTTTCTTGTTGTCCAGCCACATCCTTTTAACCACACACTGATGCTAAATGACCACAGGTAAGGTTGTCGAGTGAAATAAAGGGACAGGACTCCAGCTTCCTTGTGTAGAAAAGAGAATTTCAGCAAGGGTTCAGCTGTGGAAATTCCCTCTTCGGCACAAGCGTTCAAGCAGGAGCGGCAAAGTGCAACCAGCAGGCTGCATTCAGCCCTCCAGGGCACATTTTTGGCCTTCTGTGCATCAGTTTAGGCCCAGGCAAGGCCTTTTTAATGAAACAGGATGCGAAAAAGAAATGACTTTTAAAAAGGCATCTCCTAGGCTTAAAATGACCCAACGGGACATAAAAAAGATATATGCCCCCTTACTCTCTAAAGGGCATTTTTGGGGCAAAGGAAATGGATTTTTTTTTGCAGGGGTGCTGTGGAGAGTGTGGCCCACCATGATCTCCTTCCAGAGTCACCTGGAGCCTTATGTCCTATTTCAGCTGGTAACCCTAGAGGTGTTTTTAATCATTTTTTAAAAATGGAAATAAATAATTATGCGATACAACAAAAGCAGAGGCAGGAGCAAGCAGGCAGACTCCTTAAAGGAGAGAATCTGTTTGATTTTAACAAGAAGCCATCCCAGCAGCTCCAACGCCTGTCTTCGACTTGTTCTTTCCATCCCAGGCTCCCTTTCCAACCTGATGATTGCTGAACTCTTCCTCCAGTCTTCCCGGTCCTCGGCCTACGTGGTGGGGGGATTCGTCCATTGGATTGTCCACTTTTTTACCGTGATGGTAAACCTACAGATACAAGTGAGTGGTTTCACAGGTCAGTTGACTGGGGAGCAGACCTTTGGAATTTGTGGACAGACCGTGCCTTGCAGACAGCACCTGCCCCCTGTGTGGGGAGCCCAACATAGCCCATAATGGCACCAAAGGGACCGCCATCCTAGAACCACTGATGCCAGTGTAGATGCCACATATCTAGGTTGAACTCAGTCAACAAGCATTCCTGGTGGCATGCATGTATATTGCAAGAATAATGTATTAAGCGGATGTTCAGCATGCAGTTAAAGATTGTTTGGTGTACAGAAGGTTAGGATTACAAGGCATGTTTCTCTATCGCACTACACTGTTATAGCACTATTACTCCACTTTAACTGCTATGGCTGCCTCCTGTGGGATTCTGGGTTTTGTAGTTTAGTGAAGCCTAAGTGCTCTCTGGCTGAGAGTTCTAAATGCCCCCTCCCCAAACTGCAAATCCCAGGATTCAACAGGAGGCAGCCATAGCAGTTAAAATGGAATAATAGTGCTATAACAGCATAGTGCGATAAACCTTTTCATTGGTATTGCTACTGTTTGGATGGTGCAAGGTTTTGGCCCTGACTCTAGTCTGAATTGTCTGGATGACATCTAGGAAGTTCTGACTAGAAACCAGGGCAAAAACCCCTTAAATGGCATAAGAGGAAAACCCCAGATCCTGCGTGGGAAAACAGAGCATTCTGCAGTGGGAACGGACAATTGTCTGCATGCATACACTGCGCTGTATCGGCTGGTGCCTCCCCAAGATCACAACGATGCCCCCAGTGTGTGATTAAGGCTGGGTGCCTCGTTTCTGGCCTCAGAGAGCGTAATATGTGACACCAGCGATGGCGGTAGAGGCGCCCACCGATACAACACAGTGCGCATGTGCAAATAGCTGCATATTCCCGCTACAGAACCAGGCGGTGGTGGAATCCGGGTCAGCTCAAGGGCCAAAATACTCTGGCCAGAACGCAGTGTACTCTGGCCAGTACAGACAAAACCTCCATCTTTCTAACCCCTACCTCTTGGCTGAACTGACTGTGATATCCATCGCCCTTTTGGAAATCCTATTCAAATCCTCAACCAATCACTGGTCTCCAATATTCCAGGCTTTTATCCCCTCCCAACAGATCACTTACTTTATTACATATACTATACATCACATACATAACCACACTTTACCTTCATTTCTCTAATAAACACAACAACATTTTTTTGTAAAAGCCTAGAACATCACAGCCTGCCCTCCCTCCAAGCATCTAATCTTGCCTCATGGTGGAAGAGTCTGCCCTAAATTCATTCTCTTTCGTGTAGCTTCACCTGTTGTTGGATTGCATACCCTCCAACTGTTCTGATTTGGCACCGACAGCCCCAATTAATCCTCTATCATCCCACTTTTTCGGCTGCTTTTAAAAAGTCCTAGTTTCTCATTCCTCCTCCAACTTTTCCCTTTTGCCATCAGCTTACTTCAAATGCTACAAACTCAGTTTAAATTGCTGAACTAGTTTCCACTCCATTAACTCACCAGGGGAGAGAGGAAAGGAAGGAGATTTTCAGACAACACTGTTATAGTGTTACTATTCCACTATATTTGCTCTGGCTGCCTCCTGTGGAATCCTGGGATTTGCAGTTTAGGGAGGGGCATTTACAACTCTCAGCCAGAGAGCTCTTAGGCCTCACTAAACTACAAACCCCAGAATTCCACAGGAGGAAGACAGAGCAGTTAAAGTGGAATAGTAACACTATAACAGTGTAGTCTGAAAATCTCCGAAGAGACAGAATCAGGCATCAGGACAATTAATTGAATTAATGTTTAATTAACAGCTATGGGGGGGGTGTACTTTTGGCCAGGGAACTCTGGGAATTATAATCTGAACACGTAACTTTTTAGAGCTCTTCCCTGTCTTGAGCTCCATAGGGTTGCGTGATAGATCGCAGAGCCTGGCCTTGAGTTTCCAGTTTTTGTGGGTCATCTCCAAGCAGGAGACAAGAGTTTGAATTCTCCAGTTTTGGGGGGCTCAGCTCTTGCCAAGAGGAAAGTGCTCTGTCCACCTTACCAAGGAAAGCACCACTTGCTACAGTTTCCAAGAATTCATTCATTTATTGCTGCAACTTGCAAATACTGTACTTTTGCGAGGAGGAAGGGGTATCTATGTATGGGTTTTCTGTGGGGTTTTTCCAGGCTGTGAGGCCATGTTCTGGAAGAGTTTACTCCTGACGTTTTGCCTGCGTCTGTGGCTGGCATCTTCAGAGAATGGTGGTGTAGGAGTGTGTTTTGGGGTTTATATACTGTGAGTCCCTGTTGGAGAGGATGTGTAAATTTGTGTATTTGAATGGCTAGTTCCTGGGGGGAGATACAGAAGGAGGCTTAGTGTCTGTTTAGCTAATGGTCCATTATCTGCTGGAAATTTCCCATTCACTGAGGTGCCAGGATTCACCCTCTGCTCTGCATCCACCTTTTGGGTAGAAGCAAGTAGCTTCGTGCTCCTTATCCCATCTCCCTAAGGGTAAAGGAAGAAGCCCCTCATTTCCCCTTAATCTAGGAACATCCCTTTTAGTTAAGATTTCTCTTGCAATTTCGAAAAAGGAAAATATATTATCTGTCTGAATGACAAACTGAGCCACTCTGGTTGCTACTTAATCCATGATGCTTAATATGTCATCAGGAGCCATCTCAAGTTTTGGCCTGGAAAATTCAAAGTCTGGGATGATCCTAAATTGGCAACCTTATATATGGGATATATGTGGTACCCATTTCCACCTCCCTGTGTGTGTGTTTCTTTTCTGTGTTTCTTTCTAGTTATACGTTGGGGCCTACAACTTCCTTGCCTACTTCCCGATAACTGTAGCCACTTCTTTTTATATCTACAAGATGATCCCAGAAACCAAAGGCAGGACCTTTTTGGAAATATGGAAGCTCGCACCAGTCTATGTGGGCAAGAGGGTCGTATTCAAGGTGCAGCCAGATCAATTAAATGGGGGTGAGGGTGGGGTGGAGTCTGTGTAAAGTTTGATTTAATTGTTTATTAATACACTAATAACAAAGCAATGATCCTAAAAGCATCTTCTTGTTGTCCCTGGTTTTGCTGGTTTGCAGGTTAGAAGGAACAGCCTCCTGATTGGGTTACTTCCTTGCTCTAAAAGCATGGCCATGTGAAGAAAGCATCTTTTTCATTGCCCCATTTTATTCCCTTGACATACTCTCCAACTGTCCCGATTTTGCAGGGACAATCCCAATTAATCTTCCAGGTCTGGGCACCACAATTCAAGAAGAACGTTGACAAGGTGAAGCATGTCCAGAAAAGGGCAACCAAAATGGTGGGAGGACTGGAATCCATGTCCTATGAGGAGCGGCTTAGGGAGGTGGGTATATTTAGCAGGGAGAAGAGAAGGTTAAGAGGTGACATGATAGCCATGTTTAAATTTTTGAAGGGATGTTATATTGAAGATTCCATCTAAATAAACATTAGGAAGAAATTCCTGACAGTAAGAGCTGTTCAGCAGTAGAGGTCTTGCAGACTCAGGGCAGCCATGGCTTCCTTGACTGAGTCTATCCATCTGGAACGCAACCTTCCTCTTCTCCTTCTGCCTTCCCAAGCATGATTGCATTTTCTAGTCATGTCTTCTCATGATCCGGCCAAAGTAGGACAGTCTCCATTTAGTCATTTTGGCTTCTACAGAGACTTCAAGCTTGATTTGCCCTTGGACCCATTCATTTGTCTTTTTAGCAGTCCACAGTATCTGTAGAAGTCTTCCCCAGCACCACATTTCAAAGGAGTTGATTTGCTTCCTATCAGCTCTCTTCACTGCCCAGCTTTCACAACCATACATAGGACAGCATACCTGACAACATTTCACAGGTGAAAACCAGGCCATGCGTGGCCAAGCAATATCAGGGCATGGTCAAGATGGCAGAAGTTATTAATGAGGAAGAATACCAAAGCTCAGGTAGGTTGCCGCAGTTTGCTTTTGCTTGAGCCTGCTGGGAAGTGTAAGATTCTGTCCCCTCATCGCCTCTCTCCCCTGTTGAGTTAATGGAGTTCAAACTATTTTTGCCCTCGGAGCTCAGTTTGCAGCAACTGAAATAAGCTGAGGACAAAATGGGAAGGAAGGTGGGCGGAGGAGAGAGAAACTGGGACATTTCAAAAGCAACTGAAAAAAGTGGGATGGCGGTGGATTAATAAGGACTGTCCCTGCCAAATTGGGACAGATGGTGCATATGGAACAGCCAGTAGCCTCCCTTCGGACAGATTTGTCTGAAAACTGCCTAACTGCTAACCCCTTTAAAATATTGATGTAACTCTGACCAAAAAGAAATCCACAGCCACAACAGCAGTGCAAGAACCTGCCCCCAGCCTAGCATGTTTTGTAAGTTGGCTACAGCCAAGGGTTTTATCTACATCCCATTTGTTGCCATCCGGCCACCACCCATCTGTCTTTCCTTCCACACTCTCCTTCCTCCTCCTGGTACCAGCTTTCCTCCGCTGCTCCCTGGCTCATGTGTGACAAATGCCCTCACCCCACCTCCCAGGCTGTGGTTCCTCCTGACTGTCTATCCACAACCATATTGTGTAAGACCAGAGTCTCCAAGAACTGGAATAGCTCTCTTCCACTTGCCAAGTCCAGCCACTCCTTTCCAAAACAGCTGAGAAGCAGAGAGAAAAAGACAGGGGGATTCTGTTTACCAAATAAAAGAAATTTTAAAATTGCTCCACTTTCTCCCGGAGGCAGAAGAATGGCTACTCCAAGGTCCAAGAGGGCAAAATTAAGCTGTTAAGCAACCGGGGTCTCGCACAAAGCCAAAGTGCACATGGAAAAAGACTTGGCACAACCCCTTGGTTTAGCATTTCCTTTCTCAACTCAGAACTTCACCCCATCAGTCTCAAGGCTCCAGTCCTCAAGCGTGGAAATGGAGAAGGGCTCCAAGAGAGCGCTGACCACCGTGACCAGGAAAGGGGTACGTGTGTCTATGTGTGTGTCTATGTATGTGCATATGTGTGTGTATGGCTTTGAGTCACCTGCAGACTTAAGGCGACCCCATAAATTTTCTTAGGCAAGGACTATTCATTCTTATATTTTTTATTACACATACATTTTAACATATATAAAATACGCATCTCTCTGGCTTTTCTTTGCACATGAAGATTCAGGAAGGACTCATCCCACGCTTTCTGCAAGCGCGCTGATGACTGAAAGGCCAATCTGAGATAAACAAGTCCGGTTGCAGAAAGCACAGCAGAAGGTCTCCTTGGGTGATGTTTCCAGGTTGTGATTCTTTCTGCGTTGTCGTTTCTCTTCAAGACTTGTTCGGCGTGAGTTCTCAAATAAGGCTGCAGCATTGTGGATAGTGCATCTCCATGCCTAATACACATATATCTACAAAAGAAAACCAAACATACATAAAAAAGAGAAGAAAAAACAACAAAAAAGGCAAAATACTATAAAAACTATAATCTCACAACCACTATGACTTCCTACTCCCAGCCGGTAACTTTTTTAGGCAAAAATCTACTATACTTCTTGTTGAATAAAAAAAGATCCTCCATACTTTTCCTACTTAAATATCTTTTTCTTAATTAACCTTCTATATTTTTAACTTTCTAAGCCAATAACAAATATTGATCCCCAATGCATTCGTATAACTCTGAAAGTTCATATGTCTTCATTACCTAATCTTCCAAAGTTGGTAAGTCCATTTCTATCTCTGTGCATATAAGAATTTGGCTGCTTCGGCAAGGAATACTCAGAGGTGGTTTGCCAAAGCCTTCCTCTGAAATACAGCTTCCAGCACCTAGTATTCCTCGGTGGTTCCTTATCCAAATACTAACCAGGCCTGACTCTGCTTAGCTGCCAAGATCAGAAGGGATCTGATGCTTCCAGGGTATTTAGGTGTGTGTTTAGGAGTATTTATTTATCCCCTCCCATTGCATCTGTACACAATTGCTATGAATCAGCAGCAATGTGAATAGTTCTGATGATACCATTTTGCCTGAAAATTGTTGCTTGAGGAAAGGCAGGGATTTTACAAAGGAGTTTTAATTTGTCTGGATATCCAAGAGTTCTCTGCCCAGTTTTGGGAAGGTAATAATCCATCATAGCACTGGGAGGATAATAACTCACAACCATAATTGGGAGAAAGAATGTGAATAAAATAAGGCTGCAGAAGAGAAGCCGTTCAAAGCCTGGACTGCTGTTAGATGAAATGTTGGAGGTGGGGTGTTAGATAGTGCTTTCTAGAGATCTGATGCAGATCGGTGATACATTACGGGTTGAGTCTCCCTTATTTGCAATGCTTGGGACCAGAGGGATTTGGGATTTTGGGAGATTTCAGATTTTGGAATACTTACATACGCACAATGAGATAACATGGAAATGGGACCCGAGCCTACACACAAAATTCATTTATGTTTCATATACACCTTATAGACATAGCCTGAAAGTAATTTTATACACAATATTTTTAAATAATTGTGTGCATGAAACAAGTTTGCATAACCATCAGAAAGCAAAGGTATCATTATTTCAGCCACCCATGAGGACAATTTTGGATTGTGGAATATTTTGGATTTCGGCATTCGGGATAAGGGATACTCAACCTGTACCTGCTAAAAAATGTCATTTTTCTTCACTGGTCTCTCTTTGTACATTTCTAAGTAAAGAAAATAAAATGGGCAATTCACACTATCTTAGCCAAGGAAGAAGAGAAATGGCAAACCTCTGAAATCTTCCTAAGAAAAATGTATGGCAGGATTGCCATAAGTCACAATCAAAGGCACATAAAAAAACTCTGGATGGATGGATAGATCAATAGAGCTATACATAGTGAAATAAAACTAGATTACACGTAGATATAAATATGCATGCAGATACACACACACACACACACACACATACAGGTTGACCCCCATATCCACAGGGTATACTTTCCAAGACCCACCATTGATACCTGAAACTGTTGATAATAGGAAACCACATTATTTTCAAAGAGATAAACACCTGAAGTTGACCATAGAATCACATTGGAGGACCTAGAAATGCCTAGAGAAGAACATATATTTGGATGTGGATAAGTGAAACTATGGATCCCAAATCTGTGGATACAGGGGTCGACCTGTACTGCTCTATATTTGCATATACAGACATAATTCCCTTTCATGTGTTATTGGTGCCACTAGGAGCTTTCCTCTTATCGTGAACAGCAGGCAAGGACCGAAGAAGGAACAAAGTCTGCCTCCCTCTACCTCAAAGTCTCCATCTGGCACAGAGTTTCCCCTGCCAGCTATTTATTTTGAAAAAACCAAGCACACCAGGTCAAACTGCGCATCAAACGTGACGTGCGTCACATCAACTGTGGCCTAAAGTCTAACTTCAAGGCATGCCGAGTTGTTCTTTTCAGCAAGCACAGCAGTTTTAACAGCCAGGTCTTCTGGTTTTCATATTCCACCCCTCTGTAGTTGTCAGCTTTGACTGCATTTATGTGATCTTTGTGGCATGGGTAAATAATTCACTTTAGACCATTAACCAGAGGACTTGGGTTGCATTTCAATTCCTGTTTCTATTCTCAGCTGTATGCCTATGGTAGCTTCCCCTCCCATCCCATAGAAGTGTAAGGAGGCTACGATTATGTCTACCCTCCAGGAGCATATTTGTTTTAGAAGTAGTTCCCCAGTATCTGCTAGGATCTTGCTCTTTAAAGGAATCAGTGGGCATCATAAAGTTATAGAATCATAGAGTTGGAAGAGACCTCAAGGGCCATCCAGTCCAACCCCCTGCAGGAATAAACAATCAAATCATATCAATTAACGTTTTCAGAACTTCAGTGCTATTTAAAACATTCTTTTTTCAGACCTTGCATAAATCCTGTGAGGGACGTCCAACTCAGAAAATAATTTTCAGAATTTTCATATCGTCCAATTGTCCTGATTTGGGATGGACAGCTGCAATTAATCCTTTGCTGTCCCATTTTTTTCAACTGCTTTTAAAATGTCCCAGTTTTTCTTGCCTCCATTCCCCCTTTGTCCTCAGATTACCTCAGTTGCTGCAAACTGAGTTCAAAGTGCAAAAACTTTATACTCAATTAACTCAATGGGGGAGAGAGAGGAGGGGACAGATCCTTGCCCTTCCCAGTAAGCCAAGGCAAAAGCAAACTGTTGCAGTCTCTCCTAGCTTGTGTGCTTTTCCTCATTAATAATGTTTGTCATCTTGACCACATTCTGGTATTATTTGGCTCATGCGACCTTGTTTTCATCTGTGAAATGGACGCTGCGTGACTATCCATAGGGGGTGTTGCTATAGGGGGCACTGCATCGAACACTTGCTGTTCAAAATTTTCAGCTTCTCCTCTGTCCAACACAATTCTGCCTTTTATTGCTGCCCTTAGCTCTGCTCATGGAAATGCATTCTATTAAAAGTGGCAATAGCAAATGGCCACCATAGGCCATAAGGAAAGTGAGTAAGAGAGAGTATGGCCAAAGGCCAAAGCTGCTTTGCAATACATTTAAGGGTTCTGGTCTAAGATCCAAATGGGCCAATTTGACCAGATGTGAAGAACAGCAACTCGAGAAGCCGTTGTTAATTATTTGATACTATCTGGGTGCCCAGCGCTTTGTAAAGTTACCTGAACAAAGTCCCCTGCTGAGTTGAGTACAAACTCCTTTTGCACTTTGACCCCCAGTTTGCAGCAACTGAAGCAAACCAAGGATGAAGTGGGGGAAATGGGACAAGGATAGAGAAACTGGGACATTTTAGAAGCAGCTGAATCGGCACTGCCTCTCCCAAACCTGGACAGTTGGAGGGTATAGTAAACTCCCTATTAGCCCTAGCCAGCATAGCCACTAATGAAGGTTTGAGGGGAATTGCAGTCCAAGTACTGAAGCCAGACAGGGTCTGTATCTCCTCAGTGGTTGATTCTATTGCAGGGAGTGACCCCCAAATAAATGTAAATAATTTAAACAAGGGGAGGACAACATGTGGCCCTACAAATAGTATTCAGCCAAATCCACACTACACAAACAATCCCGTTTGAAACTGGATTATTTGTCACAGCTCCTTCCTATGGAATCCTGGGATTTGTAGCACTCTTTGGCAGAGAAGGCTAAAGACCTTGTAAAACCACAAATCCCAGGACTCCATAGGAAGGAGCCATGGCAAATCATCCTCTTTCAAACTGGAATATTTGTGTAGTGTGCAGGGCCGGTTTAACCTGTCTGCCAAATCAGCATTGGCAGGGGGCCCCGAGGTCAAGAGGGGGCCCCGAGGTCAAGAGAGGGCCCCGTGTTGGCCTCCTTAATCTGATGAAGGAACAGCCAGGAGACAGCCGGGAGGAGCCCCCTCTTACCCTCCTCCTCCAAAAACCTCCTGGTGGCGTTTTTTTAAAAAACAAATGAAACCGCCTCTCAAAAACTAGAGAAAGAGAAAGAGAAAGAGAAAGAAACAGCAGCCCTCCACGGCAGAAGCTGGAGGGAGAGGCACATTGGAGAGAGTGAATGTGTGTGTGTGAGAGAGAGACAGGGAATTTGAGGGTTGTCTCCCTCAGAAAGGGCTTCTTTCTTTCTTGCCCATGTGCCTTCAAGTCATATGGGGCTCCCAAAGTAAAGCATTGCAGGGGGCCCCAAAATTCCTTAAACCGGCCCTGGTAGTGTGGTTTTGGCCGAATACTATTTGTAGGGCCACATGTTGTCCTCCCCTTGTTAAAATTCTTTACATTTATTTGGGGTTCACTCCCTGAAACAGAATCAACCACTGAGGAGATACAGACCCTGTCTGGCTTCACTACAGTGGGTGGCATGCAGAAGCCAAGTGACTGGTGTGAAATAAGAACTCTTTGTCCTCAAGATAACTGGATTAATTAAGCACTTCTGATAATCCATCCTGCTTTTCCTGAGAACCTGCCTGTGTTTCCATTAACTCCCATTTATTGCTAGTAATTGATTTTTAATTGCATCTCAGCATGAAGTGCTGCTAGCCAGGACAAGCTTGCAGACCTGGCAGGCTTGGAGTTCAAAAGTTTCTGGTCTTGGTGGAACCTGAGTGAATCATCAGTGATCGTGAGCCAGTTGTGATGGGTCAAAAGTGTGTTACATAACTTTTTGTACACCTGTTAACTCACGTGTTCAGCAGCACAGCTAGAGGCTGATACTGTGTGGGTTCCTTCACACAGTGGTTGTGTCTTCTGATTGCCAACTTCTAGTGACCTTATCTACCAGAACCTCATATAAAGTCCCCACAGAATTTATTCTCATATCATACTTGTGGTGGGTGAACATTATTTGGGAAATTTGGGAACTAAAGGAAAACATTCATGCAGGGGAGAATTCTTCTTCGATGGGGGAGGAATAAGAGTCTAGTGTCTAGATCGAGAGAAGTAATAGTGCCACTCCATTCTGCTTTGGTCAGACCTCATCTGGAATACTGTGTCCAGTTCTGACCACCACAATTCCAGAAGGATATTGAGAAGCTGGAATGTGTCCAGAGGAGGGTGACCAAAGGAGCTTGGGTATGTTTAGCCTGGGAAAGAAAATCACAGAATGATAGAGTTGGAAGAGACCTCAAGGGCCATCCAGTCCAACCCCCTGCCATGAAGAAGACACAATCAAAGCATTCCCAACAGATGTCCATCCAGCCTCTGCTTAAAAACCTCCAAAGAAGGAGACTCCACCACACTATGAGGCAGTGTATCCCACTTCCGAACAACTCTTACAGGAAGTTCTTCTAATGTTTAGGTGGAATCTCTTTTCCTGTAGTTTGGAGGTTAAGTGGGGACATTATAGCCATGTTTAAATATTTGAAAGGATGTCATATTGAAGATGGTACAAGTTTGTTTCTGCTGCTCCAAAGACTAGGGAGATTATCAGACATGTGAAGTCGAAGGCTTTCACGGCCTGCATCCATAGATTTTCCTTGGGTTTTTTTCCGGGCTGTGAGGCTGTGTTCTGGAATAGTTTCTTTCTGAAACGTCAGAAAGAAACTATTCCAGAACACAGCCTCACAGCCCGGAAAGAAAAAAACCCAAGGAAAATCTATTATCAGACATGTCAAAAGTGGCATTACAGCAAGGCCTGGAGATCGCAAAAGGGCTCCCTTACCAGACCATGTCATCTCCTATTGTTATGTTCTACTGCCATGGATACCCATGGGTGACCTTGAACAAGTCACCCTCTCTCAGCCTCAGAGGAAGGCAAAGGCAAACCCCCTCCGAACAAAACTTGCCAAGAAAAAAATCATGACCGTGTGGCCTTAGGCTGCCCATAAGTCCGAAACAACTTGGAGGTACACAACAGCAAATACCTGTGTTGGACAGTAGTACCTGGTTTTAATATTTTTACTAATTATTTATTTTTTAAAGTGGGGAGACAGATTCCTTGATCTTTGACATCCAGCCAGCAGTGAGCCGCCATAGAAATGCAATGCTTCCCCTTAAGTCCCAATGTAAAGTCTCCCTTTGCAATAATTTACTGCATTCCTTTGTGATTAGCCGAGATTGGGTTCTCTATTATCCACAGTTTCAGGTATCTATAGTGGGTCTTAGAACATGGATTCAGGGGCCGATCTGTACTCAAAAATGGCCATGGTATTTTGGCACAAGGTAGAAAATCCCACATCTTTCCCCATTGCTGGCAGAATAAACGGAATAAGTACAAAATAAAATCATGAAGAACTCACATTTCTGTTGAACGAGAATAAATTGTGTCTTCTAAATTCAGCCAGCCAGGCTTGCTTTGCATAATTTATTTATTTATTTATCCTTGGGCCCATAGAAAGCTTCTGCTACTCTTTTCTGAAATGTTGCCAATCACACACTTTATTGCCTGTCTCTGTCATCTTAAGGGCTCAAAACGTATTGTGTTTGTTTTTCCGTTCAAGATTCTTAGGGTGCCAAATTCTGCAAGGAAACAAAACAAAACTACAACCCTTGTGGTCTGAGTCTGTGAAATGCTCACAGCCCTACCCTGCTGGTTATATTGCAGATAAACACATAGCATTGCTTTGAAGGAGGCAAATGGATTCAACCCTGTTAGTCTGAACCATCACTTGACCTTTTTACATAAGAACATAGCTTGAATTGGCTCCAAAGAGCCTTCAAGTAAACAGAAAGCCAGGCATTATGTGCAGAGGGCTGAAAATAAAACAAGCCCCTTATCAAACAGGGAACAATGCTAAGATTGAAAGTCGAGAAGGAAAGGCCAGCCTGTTTAAATATTTTGTTAGCTCTAGCTTTGTTTGAACACATGGGGTCCATCTCTTCTCCTGAGTCTTTAGGAGGGACCATAAAATCAAAACTGGAAAGGCAAGGAAGTGAAAGGAAGTTGCTGGGAAATCACAACCTTTTATTTGACTTGATGGTTTTGTATGAAACACACACACACACCTAGCACCCACTGGGCCTGTTTGTATATTTATTGGTTGATTGCTTCTCCTACCTTAACTTAAATTTTTATCTCCTGTGCCTTGAAGTTGTCTGTCTTCAAGTTGTTTCCAACTTATGCCGAACCTAAGGCTGAGAGAGTGTGATTTGCCCAGGGTCACATACAAATGCATAAAATGCATCAACAATATGTGTGTGTTAATTTAAAAAAAAAAACAGTTAAACCATCTAGAGAGTTAAAACCATCTAAGAACCATTAACTAACGGAATGTACAAAGTCAACCAAACTTCACACCATTAAATGACCCTCAGTCAATTCAAAAAATGCTGACAGAATAGGAAAGTCTTCACCTGCCGGTAGAAGGAGACCAAAGAGTTAGCCATCCCAGCCTTCCTAGAGAAGGAGTTCCAAAATCTGGGAGCTGACACCAAGAAGGCCATGTCCCAGGTTTCTACCAAACCAACCTAGGAAGATGGTAGGATGCAGAGAATGCCCTCCCTGGAAGATCTAATAGCTTGAACAGGCTCATATGGGGAGATAGAGGCCTTCAAATAGCCTGGACGTGAGCTGAATATGTTGTTATTTCTATTCCACCTTTTTTCCTAGTTTGGGACACACAGCAGCTTACAACAAATTAAAAAACACATTGTTAAACATTCACAAGATACAAAATTTTAAGCAAAAGAAAACAATCAAAAAATTCAAACCAGGGGGCCGTCTAAACGGTGAAAATACTCCTTGTTGAATTCAAGGAGAAGCTTGCCTGTCTTCACGGGAATCCGCCTCGTTACGCCATATTCAGAAGGAGGGGAACTCAAAATGGCAAAAAATCCAAGGGAAAGGCTTTGCAGCTTTTCCCGAAGTTTTTTGAAAAACAGCAAGGGGGGTGCGCAATCCTCCTTGTTAGGATAGCGATTCTATAGGAACCGCTGTCCAAGAGTACAGGAAGCTGATTGGCTGGGCAAGCGTAGGGGCAGGGCTTGCTGACAGGGCAAGCACCCACAGCTGCCATTTCCCCCCTGCCCTTAGCGAGCAATCGGGGATCACCACTGCGGGACTGGGAAAGGGAGGAGGTCTCTCTCATCTCAGTTGTCATCTTGGATGCGAAACTCATAGGAGCTGCTGTGGGCAAGAACACCATTAAGACAAGTCGCAGCTGCTGTGACTTGCTACTACTGCAGGGCACTATGTTTCTCCCCCCCCCCTTGTATAGACGGGGCCCAGGTTAAAATATATGCCATTAAACAAACACACACACTAGCACAATTATTTTTATTTATTTATTTATTTATTTATTTATTTATACCCTGCTCTTCAGCCACAAGGCTATCAGAGCGGCTTACAAATTGTTTTAATCAATAGCTATTTACACATCTACACTGCATTAAACAGTTTCCAATGTGTGTTAGCAATATCCAGCAATATCCAGCATATTATGTTGGTGGGGTGGGTGCCATATCATAAAATGTTTGTCTAAACTGATTTTTTAATTTGTCAGTGAAAAGAAAGCAGGGAGGGTGCTAGTCTAGTTTCTCTGGGAAGGGAGTGCCAGAGCTTGGGGGCAGCCACTGAGAAAACCCTCTTCTGTGTCCCCAACAGATGTACCTGTGAGGCTGGTGGGACACAGAGAAGGGCCTCCCCCAAAGATCTCAAAGCATGGGCAGGTTCATAAAGGAAAATCTCCTCTCTCTCTGGCTTCTCTTTGCAAACGAAGATTCAGGAAGGACTCATCCCACGCTTTCTGCAAGCGCGCTGATGACTAAAAAGGCCAATCCGAGATAAACAAGTCCAGTTGCAGAAAGCACAGCAGAAGATCTCCTTGGGTGATGTTTCCGGGTTGTGATTCTTTCTGCGTTGTCATTTCTCTTCAAGACTTGTTTGGCGTGAGCTCTCAAATAAGGCTGCAGCATTGTGGATAGTGCGTCTCCATGCCTCCCAATGTGAGGCCAGGGCGGACCATTGTTGGTGATCAATTTGGCTGAGCCTGAGATGTTGTTTCAGGGAGTCCTTGTATCGCTTTTTTGGAGCACCCCTCTTACGCTGACCCATGGTGAGTTCACCATAGAGTATTATTTTTGAGAGGCGATATACAGTCCTTCAAATAACCTAGGCCTGAGCCATATAAGGCTTATAGGTCATAACCAGCACTTTCAGTTGTGTTTGGAAACAGACTGGCAGCCGGTAGAGCTGTTCCAACAAGGGAATCATACACTCCTTCTAACCAGGCCTACTTACCAGTCTGGCTGCAGCTCTTTGGGCCGTTTCTGAGCATTTTCAATGTTGACCGCATTACAATGATCCAAAGAGGAGGTAACCAAGGCACTTGTTACCACAGCCAGATCAGACATCCCCAGGAACAGGCACTTTGGGCAGCCGCCTGGTTGGCCTTCCCGATGGGCCGGCCCTATGTTGTGTATCCACATGGGACGTGCGCCAACAGCTCCCTGGGAAACTCCAGGGCAGGGTGTACCATGTGTGACTCATAAACGGAGGGCTATCAGAAAGCAGCATTTCTCGGAACAATGTTGGTTTGCTTCATTCAGTATAGTAGTTAATACTAATCAGCGTGTTATGGATTGGCCTCATTAACTGAGTGAGATTACATACAACCAGCTGTGCTAAGCAAAAAGTAAATACAATCTGGGGTGGCAACAGTGACATTGACCAGGATCCAACACAGAATCATAGAGTTGGAAGAGACCATGAGGGCCATCTTAATCAGAGGTTGGCCAGCTTGGACAGTGGGGGCTCTGCACCCCCTTATTTTTCTTATGTGAAATGATGGACACTTTGCAAGAAAGTGCCTTAGACAACATTACAGTACATTATTTGTCCTCTTAGACTAGTCTTGTCTGCTTGGACTGTTAGGAGCACTCCAGAGACATTTGCAAAGAAGGCTATTTCTCATCCCCTGCCCCCTTTTAGTTGGAAATGGCAGGGACTGAACCAAGGGCCTTTGGCATGCAAAACCAATGTTCTACCATTGAGGTACTGTATGGTTCCTCCCCTACACATGCATTCACAACAGACTCTCACATACACACAGGTCTTGGTCCTAAGGCCTTAAAGATGCTCCATGTTTCTCCCTGTGGCCACTGCCTTCGCATAAGAAAGCAAAAGATGTAGGAGCATGGAATATTGACATAAAAGAACTTGCTGGATCAATCTGACCCAGTAACCTGTTTCCAGCAGTGGACATCTAGATGTGACTGGGAAGTCCAGGAGCATGCAAAATCATTGCAAGCGTTTTAGTCTTCTGCAAAACTGCAAATTTGCCTTCGGTGGCATACCGCTCCCAAAGGTGGAGTTTCCATTCAGCTATGGACAGTCCTTATCAATGTATCTGTCCTATGCCACTTTCCCTGTTCCAGCTTTAAAAGCCACCTAAGGGGCTTCGACTTTTATGTAAATCACTTGATCCATCTAATTTTAACTTCTAGGGACCCAAGGAGGAGGGAGAAAGCTGAAACTTGATGATCTCTCATGCGACGTGCGTGCATATTAACAATAACTGCTACAATAACAGTGATGGGGTGTGTTTGCAAAGGCACCCACTTTAACTCCCCCTAAAATAAACCAGGGATAGTAATTCACTGGGGACAAATAACTACAAAGCAGGAAGGGTTGGAGCTTGTGAAGCCCAATGACTGTGACTACATCCATGGTGTGCCTTATTCCCAAATACTGCTGGGATTAATTTCTTTCGTTTTTACTCAGCCCGCCCTGTTGCAACACGAGACAGGGTTGGCAGCTTCTCTGCTTTTTCAGCAGCAGCAAAGCAATCCTTTAAAAGCAGACTACACAGAGAGAAAGAAGTTAGAAAGTTTGGCCTTCTGCCACCAGAATCAGATCTTGGCTCTAGCTGAGGGTCTTTACTGTGATGGGCAGGAGCTCTTTCCACGGTCTCAGCCCCAGAGAGGTTGGAGGTTTTTCAACCAGTCAAGGCAACTGGAGGTCCACTTAAACTAGAAAATAAAGTTGGGATGTCTGCATGCCAACCAGACATGCCCGTGCCAGTGAGTTTGGCTTCTTTGAATTTGGCTTCTCGCCCACACAGTCCTTAAGACCATTCCGCTTGCAGATGGGAGACCTTGAATGGAAGAAAGGAAACCAGAGCCACAAGGAGTTCACGAGAGAGGCATGTGGGGCTCAGGAAAGTTCAGAGGGCAAGTTTTGTACATTATTAGGCTATAAAGTATATTGATGGGTGTTACCATTTGTACTCAAGGCCTGTGTGTGTATATATACAGTATGTATATATATATATATACACACATACACTCGTAGTCTTTCCATTCCGGGTGTTCCGTGTCCCTTGCTGCAAATAGAGCCCCATTCAGAACTGAGAATCTGACAGCAGAGTGATTCAAAATGAAGACTGTCAAAGATCAGAACAGCCAGGAATCTGGAGAAACCAAGCCAGGGGTGAGTGCCTGATTTTCTGTCTTTGGGGACTGGTTGGGCGGGTAGAATCAGGAGGGCTTTTGCCCGACACTGCAAGGAAAGTCCTGGCTCTGCAGCCAGACCTTGGAGAAATATGTTAATCTTTGCTAGTGAGGTGGCACAATTGCTGTGAGTTAGAAATTTGAGAATTTAGTTGCAAAACTTGGGTCCCAAAGGCAAAAAGAAGAACTTTACCAATCAGTGTAGTTCAAAAGGGATAATTGGAAGGTTGGATGCAAGCAAAGGCAGGAAATTGGTGGCATTAAGGAACGGGAGACAGGATGCTGCACAGAGGGTTAAAGAGCATACTCTCCAACATTTTACAGATGAAAACTGGGACACCTGTGACCAAGCAACATCAGAGTGTGGTCAAGATGACAAAAGTGATTCATGAGGAAGGAAACACAAGCTAGGAGAGGCTGCAGCAGTTTGCTTTTGCCTGAACCCACTGGGATTCCACCTCTTGTCTCCTTTCCCCCGGGCTGAATTAATGAAGTGCAAATGACTTCGGCACTTGGAGTTCAGTTTGCAGCAATCAAAGGAGGCTGAGGACAAAGGAGGAAGGGAAAAGAGAAGCAGGATGTTTTAAAAGCAGTGAAAAAGTGGGATGACAGAGGATTGATTGGGACTGCCCCTGCCAAATGGGGACAGTTAAGGGTACGGAAGAGTGTTGAGTTCATTTTCTGGGAGATGCCCCCTTCGCGGCTTTGCAAGGCCCCCAATAATGCCACCCAAGCATCAAGCAATTTTTTTAGCCCAGCAGCAGGGATGTTTTCGAGAACATTTGAAATGCTGTATGATTACATGTTGCAGATTTTTCTCGGCATATGTTATTTTTTTTTCAAGCAAAGGAGTCTACACGTGGTGAAAATAATACAGAAAGGAAATGAGGGCTTCATTTATACTTCTAATAACTGAGTGTGCAGATCTGCAGAGGTGGCAAAACTGTGCCAGCAAATCAAGCCTTGGGCATCAGTTTGTTTGTTTTTTAATGGCAGTCACTGAAACAAAATGGAATTCTGAGGCGCACTCAAAATCCCTTGGGAAGGACTCTGGAGCAAAATACTCTGGCCATGTATGCAGAAATATGAGGGGCTTCTTTCCTAATTTTTCCTAAAGCATTGCAGAAGATTTTGGGTACAGCTATCAGACCATATGCTGGAAGTCTATGGTGATATAAGTAAACATTGGCCAGATCTACACTTCTATAATGTGAGAAGCTGAGATCCTATAATCTTTTTCTTTTATTGCATTTATTTCCCCACCATTCCTTCAAAGAACTCAAGACAGCATACTTAGTCCTTCCCACTTGATTGTTCACAACAACCCTGTGAAGTAGGTTAGGCTGAGAGAGAGAGAGAGAGAGAGAGAGAGAGAGAGAGAGACCTCCTTAAGGTCACCCAGTAAACATCATGGCCAAATGTGGATTTGTATTGGGGTTTCCCCTGTCCTAACACAACACTAACTTTTGCACAGTGCTGCCTTTGTCAGGACCAGAGTGTCCAGTTTAAAACATGGAAAGCAGTAGTGAAGAGAGTGCCTCTGAGCATGGAAATTATCAGATGCTGCAAATATGGCATGATAGCAATGTCAGGATACCACAACAGGGCTCCCTAACCACACGTTGTCATCCTCTCGTGTTCTGCTGCTGTCAAAAAGGCGTTCTTTTTTATTAACGGGCCAGAGCCGCCAGTTGATCTCCCATACCGTTTTCTTCCTCAGTATTGTTTGTGTGCAAAACCACATCCTGTTCTGCTGGCATGATATCAGCATGAATGGGCGGTCCCCACCAGAACACTTCCAGGTGAGAATGCAAAAACTAGGTATGGGGCGCTCTTTTTATGAACCTCCCTGTTTTGCTGGCAAGTTTGAAAGTGTGTTTTAGTGCTTGTGTGTTCATTTTGTTTGTTCATTTAGGTGTTTTTAGACTTTTAAGCCCATTCGCATCTTCTTGCGAGAACTACCAAAGTCTCGCTCATGCGAAAACGCGGAAGTAAGCAGAGCGAGCGGTTGTGTTCCCGAAATTCTGGGGCAGCTCTTTCTTATGATTACAGTAATATGTGATAAGAAAGTGTTATTATGCCAGGATATTTACACTTTAAAATATAGTGGGGGGGGGAATGTTTTTAGAAGCTCATCTGATAATCTCCCATGTACCAAAAAATTGGGTACTTTTTAATAGTAAGCATCTCCACAGCCCAATACTCATAGGTTGTCACCCTGTCTGATCAGTAAGCTTGTTTCCCAGGGCTTTGGGAGTTTAGTTGCAACTTTCTGGTGTTCCAGGGAAGACATTCTGCATATGGAGGCACAACAGAAGGGAACCAACCTTGTGACCCTCCTGGTTGCTCAGAGAGGCAACATCCTAGAAGAATAGCACCAGGAAGAATTGGCTTTGATGTTATGTTCTCAATTTTCATTTATGGGGTCTGTCATTTCCTTACTTCCTTATCCTTTCAAGCTGGATTCTATGCCTCCAGGAGATGAAGCTCAGGAAGGCTTTCATTGTGTCCACCTGTCCAGTTAGCATCTCTCTCTTGTTAAATTTATTGTGTGCCTTCAAGTCATTTCTGACTCATGGTGACCATATCATGGGGTTTTCTTGGCAAGATTTGTTCAGAGGGGGTTTGCCTTTGCCGCTGAGGCTGAGAGTATGTGACTTGCCCAAGATCACCCAGTGGGTTTTCATAGCTGAGTGGGGATTCAAACCCTGGTCTATAGAGTCATAGTCCAACACTCAAACCACTACATCATGCTGGCTTTCTATTCTAGGAATGGGGAGTGTTGTTTGTTGGTTTTCCCCGCTCCTGCCTCAAAATAACTTGCCAGGCTTTCAGTATGAAGCATCATCTGTCAGGGATGCTTTGATTGTTTATTCCTGCATGGCAGGGGGTTGGACTGGATGGCCCTTGTGGTCTCTTCCAACTCTACAATTCTATGATTCTATGATTCTACGATCAGGACAAAGTTGAGTTATTTGATTCTCTGCAGCCCTGCCTCAGACCACAGAATGTGTTGGGTCTGCCTCGGTGGGGTTCTGCCGTTCCTGATTGCTACATGGCTCACTGTTCACCCTTTGGAACACCCTGTGTGAGACGATCTGGGGGAAACCATCTGACCTGGCACACCTCCCAACTGAGAAGGCGGACATGCGCCAACCATAAATCTGTCTTGGTTCTGTCAAAGGGGGTGGATGCAGGAGGAGGGGAGAATGGCGAAAGCATTAAGGTCAACGGTGATCAGCTAGTATGCCAAGCTTCTCAATGGAAAATATGATTTGCTTGTAGGAAGCAGCTCTTCAAAGCTTTAGCAGTGTTTAAAAAAACAGGCCTTGCTAATGCCACGGCTGGCTGCAAGTCGAGAATGCCATGCTGGCTCTGTGTTGCCTCTGTGTATATCTTGTGACACTGGGGGATTTGGGGGGAAATAATTTCCATGCAGCCTTCACCCGTCCTTCTGTAGCCAACTCAGAGCAGCCATAAAGCAAGGGTGACACTGGGCAAGAGGATGGGAGGGCAGTTGAAACCTCTGGGGTCTAGATCAAGGGTTCTCAAGCAGGGTTCCGTGAGAGATAGTGATGTGGGGGAGGGATAAATATTATTTGTTGAAGTTGTAGACCTAATAATTCTTATGCAGGGGTTCTTTGAGGGCTGGAAATTATTTCAAGGGTTCCTCCTGGATAAAAAGACTGACAGAGGTTGGTCTAGATATTGGGGATGCTGTGAGCTGTCTTTGTCCCAACTTCCAAAAGCAGTTTTCCATCCCCATTAAGGCCAGCCCTGCCATTAGGGAGAGTGAGGTGACTACTTCAGGTGGCAGATTTCAGGAGGAGGCAGCAGCAATTTATTGGCTGTTCCTTCTGAACTCTCCTGCTCTTTTCTCCTTTTGGCCCCTAAACTAGCTTGCTTGTCATAGGTATGGCAGAAAACACTGTCCCATCACCAGTGCTGAAATTAAGGGTTTCTCTCCCCATTCTGTATATGTTCAGGAGAGGAGGTGCTATCTTGCCCTTGCCTCAGGTAGCAAAATATCTTGGTTCAGCTTTGATCTTCTCTCTCTCTCAATCTCTCTCTTGCACACAGAGGGTTCGGGGTTCCTTTGGAGGTCCCAGTAGCTGATGTCATCATTTTGCATCCAGCTACAGGGACAGAGCCAGATGCTTTTGTGATTCCTCACTGCTTTCTGCCAGGTACAGAATGGCTGTGGGGAAGAGGGCTTCATCAGCCCTACAGTAGATCCGGGGTGGGGGGCGTGGGGGGGACAAACAGCTTTGGTCACTGCAGAGTGAGGAAATGAATACCAACCTCCAAAATGACCACAGACAGATGTATGCAGATGTACAATTAACTTACGCCTGTATATGCTATGAGCAGGATGCCATCTTGAGAAGGCGACTTGCCCAACATTGTCCTAGTGCATTTGTGATTGAGGTGAGATTTGACATGGAGCTGGCCTGATGTTGATAATCTCTTAGGGCTTGTCTATACAAGCCCATAAAAAACAGAATCCCTGGCAGTAATGATATTTCGCAGCAGCTGTGACCTGTCCTAATGGGTTTTTTTTGCCCCATAAGCTTTGCATACCCAGCTGCCATGAGTGATTTACTTGCGTTTGCACTTACTTCAGTTTGCCAACGACAACCTTATTTAAAAAAAAATGATGTCCAAGGTGCAATTGAGCAATTTTTCACTGGAACACAAAAGCCAACCCCCCCCCCACCAACACTCCATTTTCTTATCTTTGCGCTTGCCCGCTAAAGCAAAAATCCAACATGGTGGCAGAAGGTGCTTGCCTTGCCAGCAAGCCCCACCCCCTATGCTCATCCAACCAATCAAATTTGTGCAATCCTCTCGTTTGGGCAAGCAAATCAGAGCAACTTGCTTATCCTAATGAGCAGAAATGTGCATCTCCTCATTTTTTTATTTTTTTTATTTTTAAAGACGGGAAAAGCCACAAAGACTTTTCTAGCAAGGTTTTTGGCCTTTTTTGCCCCCCCCCCTTCACAATATGGCGAAATCACACCAAATGCCATTAGGACAGGTCAGATTCTCCTCGCATTCGGTGAGTTTTTTCATCATTTGGACAACCCCTTAGACTATCAATGTTTAGACCAGCACCCAAATGCTTTCCCATGAATTCTTGAGAATCAAGACATTTCCTGAGATAATGTTAGTAGACTGACTCTTCAACAACTCTCATCCCTTCTCCCCCATATTCTTGCCTGCAGAGAGTGACCCTTGTTCTGGCACTGGTAACACTCATTGCTGCCTTTGGATCATCTTTCCAGTATGGGTACAACGTTTCAGTGATCAATTCTCCATATCTGGTAGGCTGAATCTATTTATCACTCTTTTCCATCACCACCACTATTGCACTATTTTCCATTTATTGTTTTCCACAAGTTCCATGGTATTTCTGTCATGCACCATTCGCTTCTCTGTAGTGCCCCAGCATCACCACCACATGAAGGCCCTCCCTAGAGAAACCTACCTGGCTTCCTTATTATTTGTATTTAGATGCCAAACCAAGATCTTCTTGCAGGCATTGTGACTGATTGCTTTTATTGGCCTAAATCCTACTGGCTTGTCCCATCTAGAGTTAGATGCCTTGAATCAATTGTTGGCTAAGGAGTCAATATATAGATAATTAGATAATTCCCATTGATTCAATGCAACTAACAATAGGATTTAGGCTAGAGGCACCTCTTTATGTGACAAGCAGACTGGAGATCACATGCAATTCCTGGACCCTATTTTAGTGATCCCCTGAAGCCCCCCCCCCGTCAGTCTACCAAAGCCACTAAAAATTTTTGTAAGAAAAATCAGTGGGTCTTATCTAGTTGGGAATAGCTATTCAATTTAGGATCGATCCAATAGCTTTAGGTTTAGGATAGCTTTTAAGTTCCGCTTTAGGATAAATAAGGATAAATCAGTTGGACTATCTAGAAATAATTTAATCCCCCAAAGTTCACCTACATGCTTAAAATGGTGTTGACCAGTTTCTTGTCTGCCTGGTTTTCCCAGCTCATGCAAGATTTTTACAATGAAACCTACAAGGAAAGGAATGGGCAATACATGGACGATGACTTAATGACAGCCCTTTGGTCTCTCACAGTGTCATTTTTCCCACTTGGAGGTTTTTTTGGGTCACTTCTGGTAGGACCCATGGTGAACAAATTTGGCAGGTAATAAAAGTGTAATTATCTTTATATATAAGTAATTGTGTGTGTTTTCCTAGCATTCCCTTGCCCCTGCATTACGTGCTCTCCGGAAAGAAAGACCTTGCACTAATGTGCTGGATTTTTTGATGGCTGTTTTCCTTTTTATGGTTTATGCGTTTAACTGTTTTTTAATTTTTTTGACAGCTTCATTACATTTTTGACTTCTGCATGTTGTGAAATTTTAGCTATGTTTAACTGTTGCAAGTTGCCTTTAGTCCTGGGGGAAAGACAGGATATACATAATAAATACATACATATATAATAAAACAACAACAATAGCACTCAAATATAGTAACAGACAAAAATATGTAATTCTCACTATGACAGGAACATGTGCTAAACATCAATACACAGAGTGTGGTGGAGTACAGCATAGAGCAGTCTTCCCCAATCCTGTACCTTCTGGATGTTTGAGTTGTATCTGTTTTAACTTTTACAAGTTGCCTTGAGTCCCAAGTTTGGGTAAAGAGGAAGAGACAGATAATAGATTGTTCCTAATCTCTGGAGCAAGCTTGTTTTCTGCTGCTCCAGAGACTAGGACATGGAGCAATGGTTTCAAACTACAGGAGAAGAGATTTCAGCTAGTGAGAGCTGTTCAGCCGTGGAACAGCTCGGAGCGCTGCCTTGGAGTGTGGTGGAGTCTCCTTCTTTGGAGGTTTTTAAACAGAGGCTGGATGGCCATCTGTTGGGAGTGCTTTGTGCATTCCTGCATGGAAGGGGGTTGGACTGGATGGCCCTTGTGGTCTCTTCCAAATGTGTGTGTGCGTGTGTGTGTGTGAGAGAGAGAGAGAGAGATCATCATTTTGGACTACACCAGTCTCCATCTTCAGCCAATATGGCTGGGGAAATCCTTTAGTTTCTTTAACTACTGGAAAGAATGCACTTCAGTTCTTCCTGAAGACAGAGAAGCCTTCATGGTGGGATAGTCGCTGTCATCATTCCTGCTAATCAGAAAGTTTTGGTGAATCAACCCCTTGTGCCCTGGCTCCACTATACCACTGTTTGGGTTCCACAACCAGCATCTTAAGGATGAGCTTCCCAGTATCTCAGAGAGTTTTAATCCTTTCCCCCCACCTTCCTTCCCAGAAAGGGCACCTTACTGATCAACAATATCTTCTCCATCATTCCTGCCATCCTCATGGGAAGCTCCAGGGTGGCAAAGACTTATGAAATAATCATAGTTTGCCGCATCATCATCGGTATATGTGCAGGTGAGTAGGATGTATGAGAGCGCATGAGAGCATATCACTCAGTGGTAGTGTGTATGTTTTGTACACAGAAGGTTGTGAGTTGAATATTTAGCATCTCCAGTAGATACCATCAACTATCTATTCATTCATTAATCATTTTTAATTACAATATCTATCTATCTATCTATCTATCTATCTATCTCTTGGGTATGTTGCCTTTCCCAGTGTGCTGATTGGCTGCTCAGGAAACTCACCCAACCAATCACCACCCACATGCAAATTCCCTCTCCACCTCACAATCCACTCCTGCCACTCAATCTACATCTATACCCCCAGCCTCACAAGGACCCCTCCCTCCTCTCCCTCCCTCAGCCAATCACCACCCAGCTGCAAATTCTCTCTCCACCTCACAATCCACTCCTGCCACTCAATCTGCATTTATACCCCTAGCCTCACAAGGGCCCCTCCCTCCTCTCACTCCCTCAGCCACTCACCAGTCATGGGCATCAACGGGACCCAGGCAGTCAACTGGCAGCAGTGGTGGCAGATTTAAAAACACAGGTAATCTGCTTGCAGCTGCTAGCTCAGCTACAGGCATGCAAAGTTTATGGGGGCTGTAAAACCATTAAGATAGGTCACAGCTGCTGCGACTTGCTATTACTGTGGAGCAGTCTGTTTTTTTTTTTTTCTTCCTTCTTGTAGACAAACCCCAGGATGCAGCAAGAAAGGATTGTGAGAACCCCAGGTGCAGAGAGTCCTGTGACTATGGGCTGATTTAGGACTATGAGAGCTTCCTGAAAGCTTTTCATGCACCCCAGAGGTCTTCCTAGGGTCCTGTTTAGACATGACACAGGAGAAAGAACCTTGAAGGAGGTTTGATGGATGTTTTAAAAATGTTAAAAATTAATCCATTATTAGTGTTGATGGGTTTCTCACCACTCTTGGCAGCAGGAGACCCGTTGCCTTGCTTGGACCCAGCCTGGCCTTCCAGACCCTTCTTTGGCCTTTCTGTCCAGTTCATTTCAGAGGGATCCCCTTCTCCTCCACCCTCACCTTTTTTGAGGTATTCCCTATTTAGATCTTTTGGCAGCACTTTTGGCCCTCAGTCAGCTTCTCTTCCCAGTTCCTCTTCCTCTGCCTGAGCGGGCATCTTCAGGTGCCTTGGGGAGTCTGGCAGACACACAGCCTGCCTGGAGAGGTTTTTCCTTGTGAGCTGGACAGTGCGGCTTTTTTATTTATTGGTACATCAGCAGTCCAGAGCGGCTGCCACCTCCCTCCCTCCCCCTGGCTTTCTCGGGAAGCAGCATTTCTCTTAATCAAGACTTCAATTGAAGGAGCAATTAACATTTTATTTAAAAACAAAAACAAAAATCCATTATTATTAGAGTCAGAAACCTGACTAGGAGCAATCCTGTTATGAGGTGAGGATATGCTGCAATGTTTTTTTGCAGCTCCAGCTTTGCATCTGAACTAACCTGCATATTTCTCTTATTTTATTGCATTGTATTTTGTATCCAGGCTTGTCTTCCAATGTTGTTCCCATGTATCTTGGAGAGATGTCTCCCAAAAACTTAAGAGGAGCATCAGGGGTGGTTCCACAGCTCTTCATCACCATTGGGATCCTGGTCGCTCAGATATTTGGTATGCGGATGATCCTTGGAAATGTGGAAGGTAATGCAGAACCACTAGGTGGCATACAGTGGCCGCATTTGTACATCGTGCTAAGCCACGGTTAGCGGTTAGTTAGTTAGCCATGGTTTGTTCCTTTAGTCAAAATAATGTCCCCACGAATATTGGTTGGCCAAGATCCTTCGTGAAACACATAGCCACAATGTTGTAGCTACACTTCATCTCCCCTGAAACCTGCTTTAAAAGCCAGTCAGCCATCCAGAGCAATGGAGGTTTACGCTGGTGCTGAGCAGAATGCTGCAAGATGACATGACCTGCCCTCTCCCACCAGTGAGTTACTCTGCAATGAGCAAGAGCAGGGAACCCTGTGACAACTCTTTGTGGCAGCATCCCTTGCTGGCAGGATGGGGCTGGTTATGTAATTTGGCAGCAGCACAGACCTCCATTGTTCTGGACAACCGACTGGCTTTTATGGTGGGTTTCAGGGTCATTTTTGGCCATGGCAATAATGCCACAATCACAGTTCAGAATACAAAGCGGTTACCGTGTCCTAAGTCTAACTTATGACATTGTAACTAACAGGATGCCAGCTCTTGTTCCCCCCATTTTCAATCTCTTTTTCTCCCTCCCCTTTCACCAGCTTCTGTATCAGGTTGGTAGCTGGAAAAGGAAGCTAGGGATAAAACCATGGTTCGATATTTGGACATAACAACAAGCCAGGTTTAAGCAGGCATAAGCCGACAACAAGCCATGGCTTCTCATTGTTATTTTGGAAATGGTGGTTTGTTTGCAGAGGCAGGTTCAGACACATCAACAAGCCACAATTCAACAGAGCGCAACCGGCTGACTGTTACGCATGAACCCAGGCGGTGAAACAGTAGCAGAACATCCGTCTTTGCAGGCTTGGTAACATCTCCTTCTCTTTTTTGTTGCAGGCTGGCCGATACTATTGGGTCTCACAGGGGTGCCAGCCGCACTGCAACTTTTAGTGCTCCCCTTTTTCCCTGAGAGCCCCCGATATCTGCTGATCCAGAAAGGGGACGAAGCATGTGCCAGGAAAGGTACTGTTTCTCCCATATGATATTCTCAGATGCAGAGAGAGACAGAGTGGAGGACAGAGAGGCAAAACTTTGGGGCCTTTGTGCTGGTTGGCCTGAAGAGCAAAATGGGGATTTGTCCAAACTTTGGCAGTAATGTTATTACATATAATGATACTACATGCCATTAATTAATTGGTTGTTGTTGTGTGCCTTCAAGTTGTTTCTGACTTATGGTGACCCTAAGGCAAACCTATTGTGGGGATTTCTTAGCAAGATTTGTTCACAGGGGTTTGCCTTTGCCTCTGAGGCTGAGAGAGTGTGACTTACCCAAGGTCATTCAATGATTTTCCATGGCTGAGGAAAAGATTAGACATATCAGGTAAAGAACGGTGGTAGTATATGTACCTTGTATCCTTTTTTTCAACCTGGGCTGAGACTTGGAGACCTCAAGTAATTACATAATTCTGCCATACTGTAACATACCCGTCAGCTGTCCCGATTGGGGCTGGCACTGTTAGAAGGAGAGGAATGGAGAGGACGAGGAGTGGGATGTGGAAGGGGCTTAAAATCTGACTGAGACATTGTGCTGGCCTAGTGGGAGAGGGAGTGATAGGCTAGTGCTGTTGGCAGGAGTCTGTAGCATGCATGTTTAGCAGGAGCTTAAAATATTCATGGTTTTACCTCTTTTGTGGGGGTTTCGTGCCCCTAACCACATGAATGTGGAGGGCCAACTGTAATCTAGATCCATGGGCTCATGTTCTAGTCTCTGGAGCATCAGAGAAGAAGCTGGTGCCATCTTCTACATGGCATCCCTTCAGATCTTTCAAGATGGCTCTCATGCCACCTCTCAATCTTCTCCAAGCTAAACATCCCCAGCTCCCTAAGTCATTCCTCGTAAGGCTTGGTTTCCAGACCCTTGACCATCTTGGTCGTCCTCCTCTGGACATGTTCCAGCTTGTCAATATGCTTCTTGAACTGTGGTTCCCCCTATTAATTTTCTTCCCTCTGCAGGAGAAAACAAATACTCTTCTGCAATATTCCCCCTTGTATTTGAGCATCCCAAAGTGTAGTGCAGGAATTATTCTGCAGAGAAAATCATAGTTTTTACATTCATGTGCACATGCGTGCACACGCATGCATGCACACACACTATTTGCAGAACATATTTTTCTCTGCAGAATAATTCCTCCAAACCACTTTGGGATGTTCAGGTACCAGAAGAAAATTGTGTAAAATTTTCACTGGTCTATTGGATAGGTAGGTAAATAGGTAGACAAACAGACAGATAGACAGATGAATACAGAAATTGACAGACGGATGGACAAATGGATGGGTGGACAGGGAAATGGAAAGACAGACAGATTAATGGACAGATAAGAGACAGATGGATGGACAGACAGAATTTTTTGTACTGTACCTCCCATAATTCACCAGGCAGCATGGCCCTTAACCATACCAGCTGCAGGATTATTGGTTCTGTAGTCCAAAAAAATGAGTTTCCAAAGCTCTTGCTACAGGCCCTTTAGAATAGATTATTTTTTTTTCCAGTCATGAGTCTTAGCTGTGTATGTGCAAGAATTGTGGGACCACAAGGTGTTCAGTGGTCAGAAATCACAAATAGCAATGCACCAGCATTGGCTCTTTGTGGTTTTCTGCCTATTTCCTTCCCTGTAATTTTCTTTGCCTTTCTTGACCCCTTCAGCTCTGAAGAGGTTGCGAGGCTGTGATGATGTGGATGATGAAATAGAGGAGATGAAGCAAGAAGATGAGGCGGAGAAAGCTGAGGGACGGATGTCTGTGCTCACTCTTTTCACTTACCGTGGACTCCGTTGGCAACTGATCTCCATCATTGTGATGATGATGGGGCAGCAGCTCTCTGGAGTTAATGGGGTAAATAAGAACCACCCAAATTTTAAGAGTTTGGAGGAGTCAGAGAGATCATCTTGTCCAGAAGCGGGAAACTCCCTGAGGTCTGGCAGCTCAACATCTCTCCACCACCAGACTTCAGAGGGCTATACACTTTCAAACTTCCAATTTTAAAACTGTTTTTTGAAACTGGAAAAGGCCTCTCATGCCCTATTTTGCTATCCCCCCCTCAAAAAAAAACAAACCACCATGATTCAGGCCCGAGAGGGGTGTATGTTTCAGAAGTGACCAGAAGTCACTTCCAGTTTGGACAAAAACCCTCTCCGACCAAAACAAAAGCATAGCAAAATTGTCTCCTCTGCCTGTCCCCTAGAACAGGTTTTGGCAACTATGGAGGTGGTGGCAGCCATTTCCATACCCTCCAACTGTCCCAACTGGGCAAGACAGTCTGTATTACTCCTCTGCCATCCCACTTTTTCATCTGCTTTTAAAATATCCCAGTTTCTCTCTTCCTCCCCGTTCCCCCCTTTCTCCTCAGCTTACTTCAGTTGCTGCAAACTAAGTTAACTCAGCAGGGCGGAAAGTGAGGAAAGGACAGAATGCTGCCCTTCCCTGTAAGCTCAGGCAAAAACAAAAGGCTGCAATCTCTCTTGGCATGTGTGTTCTTTATTAATAACATTGATATCTTGACCACACTCTGATGTTGCTTGGCCACACGGGCATCTGTGAAATGCTGGAAGGCCTGCATTACCTACCTCTATACCACTTGCCACACCATCATATTTTGGTACACCAAAAGTGATGTTGCATCACATCTGGCCATCATTTTGGCCTCTTTTGGCCTCCCAAGTTGCAACCTCTTCCACTGTGCTCATGCCATTAGGAGGTTGTTCCAGATGTTCCAGGTGTTTCGCTGTTTTTGCCCCTTGGTTCTAGTCCTGCCCTCTGGAGCAACAAGTCTTCTGTGCAGCAGCCATTGAAATATATGCAGCCATTCTCTTGCCTTTATTTTCCCACTGTCTAAATATCAATAACTATTTGAATAAGACCAGGGGCAGGGAACATTCACACTACACGGGTAAGAGTGCTTCATGCTACTTTAACTGCCATGGCAACATCCCATGGAATTCTGGGATTGGTAGTTTAGGGAGGGCCATTTAGGATTCTCACCAAATTACAAACCCCAGAATTCCATACGATGCAGCCATGGTACTTAAAGTGGAATAGTAGTGCTATAATGATGCTGTGTGAATGGGCTCCAGATCAGATAAATATTTGTTGAGGGTCAACAGCCTATAAAAACAATACCACTGCAGGGCTTTTGGTGAGAGAAGTACAAATAGTTTTGGAGGTGCGGGTGGCCAGGAGGGAACTAGTGAATTGTAGAGATAGTAAGACAGGTGGGTTCAACCTTTGCTGCTGCAGCCGGAAAGTGACTGAATGGTTGTTTGGATCTGATTGCAGGTTTACTACTATGCTGACAAAATCTACACAAGCGCAGGGGTAAAGGAGAACGACGTGCAGTTTGTCACCGTAGGGACAGGCGCAGTCAACGTCATCATGACTTTTCTAGCGGTATTGCCATGCTTTCAAAATCTCCCTTAAGTGCCAGATGCCCCATGGAGCAAGGGTGGGGAAGTTCTTTCACCCTGAGGGCCAAATTCAGTTTCAGAGAAATCCTCAGGGGTGGCATTCCAATGGTGGGTGGTCCCATAGGCAAAAAGGTTAGGGCAAAAAATTGAACTACAGGAATAACTAAGAGCTCATCTACACAGGCCAGAATATGGTAAGAGCTGTTAGGCAGTGGGATGCATTGCCCTGGAGTGTGGTGGAGTCTCCTTCTTTGAAGATATTTAAAAAGAGGCTGGATGGCCATCTGTCAGGAATGATTTGATGGTGCATTCCTGCATGGCAGGGGGTTGGACTAGATGGCCCTTGTGGTCTCTTCCAACTCTATGATTCTATGATTCTAGTAGGGAGCTCTTCTGATCTCATGAGGAGAGGTAAGAAAGGGAGGGAATTCCACAAAGCAGTGCCACCACCAGTAAGGCCCTGAATATTTCCCTGCAGGCATGGCATTACACTTTGCATTCTTCCTCCATATCTTGTAGGTTTTTATTGTCGAGTCTTTGGGCCGGAGAATTTTGCTGCTGGTTGGTTTCGGGATCTGTTGCGTTGCCTGCGCTGTGTTGACTGTCGCCCTGAATCTCAAGGTCTGGAACAGAGCCCTGGCCTGGGGAAGTTGCCAGGGTGGGGGCTGTTGGTGCCTGGGTGGGATTAGTATGCCCAGTCTGCAAACACTGACAGCTGTGTGGCAAACTCCCACAGATCATGGCTGCCTGCTTGCTATTTATTTTGGAGAGCTTCACTGGTTGCTGCTGGGCAAATAAGTGTGCCCTGAATCCTATTGATAAATCCCAACTAAAGTTGTCCCATTGAATGAATTGTTGACCAGTGAACCAACACTTATGAAAGTCCCATTGAGTGAATGGATCTACTTACTTGAGATTACCTATAGGATTCCTGTTTTTCTCTCTTTGTCCTGCCTCTCTTACACACGTACCTGGGTGGGAGTAAGAGCCATTGAACTGAGGAGATTATGTCCAACTGTCCCAAATTGGCAAGGACAGACCCAATTAATCATCTGTTGTCCCATAGGTTTTCCGTGTTTTTTTTCTAGGCTGTGAGGTCATGTTCTGGAAGAGTTTATTCCTGATGTTTCGCCTGCATCTGTGGCTGGCATCTTCAGAGAATGGTTGGGTAGGAGTGTGTGGGGGTTTATATACTGTGACTCCCTATTGGAGAGGATGTGTAAATTGTGTGTTTGAATGGGTAGTTCCTAGGGTGGGAGGATATGAAGATGCCAGCCACAGATGCAGGCGAAATGTCAGGAATAAACTCTTCCAGAACACAGCCTCACAGCCTGGAAAAAAACCATGGAAAACCTATGGATGTCGGCTGTGAAAGCCTTTGACTTCACATCTGCTGTCCTATTTTTTCAGCTGCTTTTAAAATGTCCCAGTTTCTCTCTTCTCCTTCCATTTTGTCCTCAGCTTACTTCAGTTGCTGCAAACTCATTTAAAAGTGCAAAAGCACTTTGTATTCAATTAACTCAGCTGGGGAGAGAGGAGAGGAGAGGAGGGGTGAAATCCTACCCTTCCCAGTAGGCCCAGGGAAAAGCAAACTGCTGCAGTCACTCCTGGCTTATGTGTTCTTCCTCATTAATAACCTTTGCCATTGTGACCACACTCTCATGTCGTTTGGCCACACATGCTCCAGCATTCATCTGTGAAATGTTGGAGAGTATGTGTTGATTCTTCAGTTTTAAGAAATGAGTCTAAGCAGTAATCAAATCTCCCCCCCAACAGTCTATCTCCTGGATGCCTTACATCAGTATAGCCTGCGTCATCTCCTATGTCATTGGGCACGCAGTTGGCGCAAGTAAGTTTGAGTTCTTCTTTGCTCAGAGAAAAACAGCTGACTTCATTGCATTCCTGTAGTACAGCCTTTCCCAACCTGGGCCTTTGGGATGTGTTGGACTACATTTGTCCTCACCCCTAGCCAGCATATGCAATGGGAATTCCAGCACAGCTGGAATGCACAATGCTGGGTGAGATTTTCTAGTAGATATATTCATCTGACTCTGGTATGCATATATTCTGTGCATCTGATATCCTGAGAAGTATCAGTTTTGACTTTGAAACCCTGCAAGTTTCTAGTCCTTATGTTCAAAATATAAGCTTGAAAATATGCTGGCAGTAGCTAGTTAACTCTCAGAAGCTGAATGAAGAGAGGAGGACATTGGAACAAAATTTGCTTTCCAGCCAGGGACTCAGTCTAATTTGTAAAAACTTTAAATGAAATAAAATATAGAATTAAAACAAATTTTCACATGCATGGACTTATGAAACATAACGTTAATGTATGTGTATGCCTTTGCTCTTGGCCTAGAGATGTAAAACTTCTCTCATCTTGGTCTTGTGACAGAAAGTGAAAAATCTCCAAATTCTTCTCCCAGCCAGTCAAGAGTTTTCTGCAGAACGCAAGACTTTTTGTTCAAATTAAACTAAACCCCTTGGTTAAGCAAAGCACACAATGCTCCATGGCTCAGTGTATGCTGTATTTATTACCCTCTAGATCTGACTGCTGAAGCCCCTCCTGATGGCCCCTTGTGCCTGGAGGAGAGCAGGGTGTGTGTGCCAAAAGCATCTGGCTACATCTCCGTATCCAAGTGCAAAGCAATTATATCTTCCACTGAGGTCTGCCAGGGTTCTCCAGAAATCTCAGCAGCTGATGTAATCATTTTGCATCTGGCTATGGTAACATAGCCAGATGCCTCTGCAATTCTACCACCATCACCACCACGCTATCCTCCAGGCACATTTGGGTGGAAGGCTTTACCAGCTCTACAGTAGTTTGATGGGGGGGGCAGGCTTTGGTTGCTGTGGAGGAGGAAGGAAATACTAACCTCTTCAGTGACCAAAAATACGGTAGACATATGCAGGCATAAGATTAATTTACACCCACTTAAGTCAATAAAATATTGCTGCCTCGTTGCATGGATTATTAAGGATCATTGGATGAGCCATTTCACACTTTCAGAGCAATAATCCCATCCTTCTCTGCTTGCCCTGTGTGCATGCACACGCTTTGCTTAACCAAGACCAAACAGACTAATTTTGCACAGTCTTCTTTTGAAAATTACAGAAATCTTGACAAGAACTTATCACTAAGCTTTCTCATAATAGTCTAAAAGAGTTGCAGGCCTTGCTGATTTTTATATGGCCAAATAGCCTTGACATTCCCAAATTGGCCTCATCTATTTAAACACTGGCTGAAGGCTGTAGCTCAGTGGTACTTCAGCATATGTGGTGGAGTCTCCTTCTTTGGGGAGTTTTAAACAAAGGCTGGATGGCCATCTGTCGGGAATGCTTTCATTGTGTATTCCTGCAGAGCAGGGGGTTGGACTAGATGACACTTGTGGTCTCTTCCAACTCTATAATTCTATGTAATCTGCTACATCCTTTCTTGACAATTTCTGCAACCATATTTCTCCCTTCCCAGGCGCAATTCCAAGTGTGATGATCATTGAGATGTTCCTCCAGTCGTCTCGCCCGGCAGCGTTCATGGTGGGAGGGTCAGTTCATTGGCTCTCCAATTTCACCGTTGGGCTGGTCTTCAATTATATGGAGGTAAGGGGGCAAAGGATTCATAACCCCTTTCTCTTTGGATACTCAGAGCAATTATACATCACTTAGAAACATTGGCTGAGATTCTGCGTCATCGCAGCATAGCGTAAAGATCTGCTGGTGGAGTTATGCTATACCAGCATGAAGCAATCCCTATACAATGACGACAGCAAGTCTATCTTAAGGCATCTTAACTGCTTAATGCAATGCCAGCCAAGTGTTTTTAAAAGTGTGTGATATGAAACAGTGTGCTCCAGGAAAAAGGTTTACAATTTGATGCTCTTACTGGGAAATAAGCTGGCCCATAGCCAAGTAAAAACCCCAGCCATTGTGACCCCTGTAGTGGTCTTTGTGGTTTAAAAAAGGTTTAAAATAAAGAGCACACAATTTCTCTGCTAATTCTTCCTCTCTGTCTCTCTCCCTCCCTTTACCTATCTTTCCCCACGGCTGATTTTGTTTTCTTTCCAGAAAGGACTTGGGCCATATAGCTTCCTGATCTTCTGTGGCATTTGCTTAGTCACAGTCATTTACATCTTCTTCGTTGTCCCTGAAACCAAGAATAAAACCTTTATGGAGATCTACCAGATCATGGCAAAGAGGAATGGCATCGAGGAGGCCAACAAAGAGGAGCTCACGGATTTTGGCGCTGTCTCCATGCCTTACAGCAAGAAAGCCGAGGTGGAGAGGAACAGTGCGCTTTAAGGTGGCTCTTTTTCTTGCCCAGGATTAGTTGCCCTCCAACTTTGCCTTTGGTTTGGGACCAAGAGGACGCCTGATGGTGCATGCCATCCTCAGAATTTTTTTCCCCACATTCTCGTGGGCTTAGGTGTAAATAAATCCATGCTGCAGTGTGTATTTTTTTTTAAGTGGCCCTTCCTGAATATTTTCCAACCCTAAGGGTGGACAAAAATGTGCCCTCCCAAGTCCAAAAAAGATATTTCCCCTTTCTCAGCTAGTGTAGATTTTGCAATCTACAACAGAAAGATACATACCCTCCAGCCATCCTGATTTGGCACGGACAGCTCTGGTTCATCCTCTGCAGTCCCATTTTCTCAGCTGCGTCTAAAACGTCCCACTTTTTCTCTTTGTCCTCAACTTACATCCATTACTGCAAACTGAATTCAAAGTGCAAAAGTACCATAGTTTGCACTCAATTAACTCAGCAGTTAGGGAGAGGAGAGGAGAGAAGTCTTGCCTTTCCTAAATTGAGTATATAAATTCCAGGGTTTTTTTCTTTAAAAAACCTTTGCCTTCTTGTTGCCTGGCCACACCCTTTTGACCATACTGTGATGTCACTTGGCCACATGTGTCCTGGATTTCCACTATGAAATGTTGGAAGTTATGAAGACATTCATCAGATCAAGAGAACTTTCTGAAGAGCAACTGTGAAGCTTATCTCTGTTTCCAAAATGTTGCTCAGTCTAAATACGATAACCACAAGAGCAGGATGTTGATGGAGTGATGCAAGTTTAGGAAGTGATGCAAGTTTAGGATGCTCCATGCCACTGAATGCAAGCCATTCATGTTCTTTGAAGTACCCTTTCCTTCCTGAGATCAGCTGTACAACTGGATCTACTACAGTATATGCATCAGAAGACGGTGCCCACTATAGCACCACTGCCCCATATATCAATGCAGAACCAGACCCATTGCTTACACTGGGACCTCAGGCAAGGCAGGGGTCCTGGTAAAGAAAAGCTTAAGAACCACTGTCCTATGCCAAAGGCACCCGCTGTCTCTCCTTATTTAGGAGGCATGTGACAACAGTCCCATTCCATCAGAGGAGGTACTGCAAATGGAAATTAATGAAACTCAATCTGTCCAGCGACTATCCTGGCATTTCTCACCACCTGGGCTGAAAAAAGAACCCCAGACTTGATGGAGTTGCTAACAGGATTTCAAGTGACGCAAACAACCCAGAATAACCTTGAATACCTTGTTGGTGTGTCTGCATGTGTAGGTTCCTGGTGATGTGAACAGCACAGCAAGTTAAGTGAAGAACAGAGGCTGTTACAATTCCATCTTCTTCCCTTTGTGGGGTGGGGTGGGGCTGTCACCAGGATATAAGTGTTGGGATTAAAAACGCTGGTGCTCAAGTTTGCAGATGTAAACCTGAGTTAAGAATCAGCCTCCCTTTAAGAAATCTATAAGATAGCACCCGTTCAAACATTCTTCTTGAGCCATCAGAAAGCTTGAGACTTTTAGTACTGGGATGGAGACTGTGTTGCCTTCTAGATTTATTAGACTGCAACTTGCATCACCCCAAACCATTGTTTGCTAGGGCTGATGGGAGTTGCACTCTAACAATATCTGGAGCACTACATGTTCACTACCCATGTTAAGTATCTTCTCAACCTGAGTAGGCTAACACCCTGTAGTACAATTACAGATTCGTAACCTTGAGTTACAGATTCATAACTGCTCCATGTTCAGTAATACTACATTTTCATGATCGTGGCACTATTGCTACATTTGTAAATGCCTTCCCTATAAACAAATACAAAACCTGGAGGAGAGTTGTCTTTTAATTGGGGTTCTCAGCCAGGATCAACTTTGGTTCCCTACATTGAATAGAGATGCTCAGAGGTGTGACATGGCAGTTCCAAGTCCAGAGTCATCTCTCATGACTTGAGATGGAGCCACAAAATCTTCACTGTATCCAAGTGCATAGAGTACCCATAGCCAGTTGTTGTTTTGACACCAAAGGTCAAGCTTCCCACAAGTGCCCCTCCACAACCCTGGTAGTAAAAATGTGGAACAAATTTGTTGCCCTTTCATGACATCTAAAGTTTTCTCTCTCAAGAGGACTCCTCACTGAGGCCTCATGGGAAGCCCGGCCACGTTCCTTAGACAGAATTAGACTTTCTAGTTAAATGTGTTCAGACTGCAACCTAAAATCTCCATTTTGGTTCTTGGTTTGCATTTGTTTGCCTCCCCCCCCCCCAATTTGTGCTGCCTGTTTGGTCTTTATATCACCAGATGTACACACTCACTCTTTTATTATCTGATCACTGACCTTACCTTAATTTCCAAATGTTAATGATTGATCTTAGTTTCTAAGTGAGTGTTTTGGACTTTTTTCCCCTTTAAAAGGACAGCAACAAAACAGTATTTGTCTGTGAAAAGAGTGGAAAGAGAATGTTGCACATATCTTGGACAAGTATTGTATGTAGGTGTGTGTGTTTTTTTTTTCTTGATTTGTTTTTCCAGAGAGGACTATATTTTGTATAAAGGATCATTGTGATTTTTTGTGAAAATAAAAGTCATTTTATAAAGCCTGAAAAGATGAAACTCTTTTGTTCAAGGCAACGGTGAACTGAGCTTTCATTTGGCCGGGATTCATTTGGCCAGAATAATGTTCAGGTGGAATCTTTTCCTGTAGTTTTAATCCATTGTTCCAGGTCCTAGTCTCTGGAGCAGCAGAAAACAAGCTTGCCCAATCCTCAGTATGGCACCCCCTCAAATATTTAAATATGGCTATTATGGCACCTCTCAACCTTCTCTTCTTCAGACTAAACATGCCTAGCTCCCTAAGCGGTTCCTCATAGGGCATAATGGCTTCGAGACCTCCCACCATCCTGGTCGCCCTCCTCTGGACACATTCCAGCTTCTCAATATCCTTCCTGAACTGTGGTGCCCAGAACTGGACATAGTCTTCCAGGTGAGGTCTGACCAAAGCAGAATAGAGTGGCACTATTACATCCCTTGGTCTAGACATTATACTCCTATTTATACTCCAGGAGTGCAATCCAGGATCTTTGCTAATGCCTGCCACCACCTAACATCTGCAACATATTCTTCAATGTACTTTGGTGTCGTCTGATCAACTCACATCTAAGTACTGGTGTTGCTAAATCCCAGTAATGATGAGCCAGGTTTAACTGACGAAGACTTTATTGGAAGGCATACACACTCACCACAAGCATTATTGGTTTTGCTATTAAAATTTTCAGGTTCTCAGCATTCTCTGAACACTGCACAGCCAATGTCAATTTAGTCCTCTCCATTTTCCCCAGGTGGGATTAATGTCATTTCAACCTTACAGGGTTTTTCAAAGAGTCTAGTTTTAAAGAAAAACTTACACCATCTTTTAAAAAATAAACTGAACTAAATAAACAATCCACCAAGGCAATTTTGCCAACAAAGTCTTGAAGGGGTGTAGACATCTGTGATTGAAGTGCAAAGGGGTTTTGTTTGGACCATTCATGATAATCAATTCCCAAAAAATAGTGTGGAAAAATGACTTTTTGGGACTATAATTCTCACGATGTCCCAGGAAGCATAACCACTGGCAATGCTGACTGGGGACCTCTGGGAATTGCAGTCCTTCCTAAGCTTTGGGTGAAAAACTCACCCCTCTTAATGTGTATATCAGGAAGGCTATGTCCATCATAAGGTTTTAATCACGTTTCCTAACTAGCATGCACAAACAAGAAGTGACCTGCTTCGTAAACATGTGCCAACACACACCATGAGTCCTGAGAAGTGTAGATTTATAGCATGCACCACATATATGCATATCTGAAAGACCAACCTACTACTGAAAGATACATGGTTAGATTGGTACTAGGATTGCTAATATAGGGCTTGGTTGTGAAGCCAGGATTGTTATGGAGGGAAGGGCTGGGAGGTAGGACAGAGATCTAGAACTGCAAGGTGAAAGAATAACCAAATGATCTGTAACCCTTTCCTGCCCACTCCGTGCAGGGCTAGCAGAAAGAAAGTAACATGTTAGTCAGGCCAGCTAATCTAACAGCTTTCTCGGTGCTCTTCCATTTTCTTATCACCACTTTGATAATGGAGACTTTCCTGTCCTCCTTCCCTTTTAGGAAAATAAACAGGAGAGGTTACAATAACAGATGAGGTTGTATTTACATCTCTCCAGTTCTACAAGGAGCTCAGGCCACAAAATGAGACATCCCCGTAATAGAACAGCGTCTGCGTCTGCATTTTCGTAGAAATGTGGCCCCCGAAAGGCAAAATGGAGAGCCAGCTGCAGTTGATGTCTTTTCCCCTCTAAAAATCTCCCTCTAGTTCTGTGAATTTCCATTCCACTACCAGATAAGAAACCAATATACATTGAAGAATTGCAGGCCCCTGTCTTTCTCACCTTGTGGTGGGTTTTCCCTGTAGTTCATTGATTGTGTAAACACCTCCTTAACACCTCTGCCACAGACATGAGATGATGAATAAGAGCATACAGAAAGGAAAGAGAAGCAGCCTGCAATATGCATAACCTGAAGAAAAATTAATATCACATTTGTGTAGCCATCAGTGCTCGCTCTCTCTGCCTTTGTACTGACTTTGCCTTGCTGCTTGCTTGCTTGCTTTTAAAAGGGCATCACCTGCAGCTGTTATCAGCATCCACAACCACTCCTCCAAACAAGGTCATGGGTGTTTCCCCCCAGGCGATGATATCCCCCTTTTGATTCCCATCTTTGCAAAGAATGAGCTCCTGGATGTCTTTTTGCTCAAGAAGGCGGCTCCAGAGGTTGACGTGGCTCAGCCAACCGGAAAACGCATTGGCAAAGACATTAAGCATGGGGTTCTTATACTTGCCAAGGATGGGCGTCCCGTCACCCTGGATCATGTACTTTCGTTGAATGTGCTTGACCACGCCCATCTCACCGTTGATCCACACGTTGACCGTGCCGGAGTTGGAGGTCCAAGTGACACAAAAGTGCACCCACTCTTCGGACTTGTGGTGGAGCTCGAACTGCACAAAGTGCCCTCCAATCCACACCCCCACTTCCACGCCCACCGTGACCACCAACTCGTTGTCCCTCTCTGGGGTGGAATAGAAGAAGACGGTTTGCTTCCCTTGGTTCACGTTCTGGCTCCAGAAGCAGAGGGTGAAGGTTTGGAGGGCCATCGGGCGCAGAGGGCGGATCTTGACATGGCTCTCGACATTATCAGGGTGGAAGTAAAAAGCCTGGACGCGGCCTGGCTTGTGACCTGGAATGACCAATCAGATCCTCTGGTGAACAGACAGCCCTCGAACTGACACTTGGACCAACCAATCAAAATCATTTATGCTAGAATGGCAGCACGGCCTTCTCTCACACACTCTGGAACTCCCTTCCGCAGGAGGCTAAATGCCCCCCCTCCCTGTTTTTGTTTCACCAGCAGACAAAAAGGTTTTTGTTCAAGCAAGCCTTTGATGCATAACTGCACCCATGCGGCTATTATCGGCGTGTATTTTCTATGTCGGTTTTTTTATCTGTTTTTTTTTTTTACTTTGTATGTTTTTAATTAATTTTAATTGCTTTTAGCTTTTTGGGGGGTGGTTAGCTGCCTTGGATCCTGCTTCAGGAGAAAGGCAGAATATAAATTGCATAAACAAACAAATAAATGAATGACTAAAATTCCCCACAGAATGATAATCCCTTCCCTTCTTTTAGGTCAGCCCTTACCCAAGAGCAGTCCTTCTAGATGTTGTTGGACTACACCTCCCATCAGCCCCAGCCACAATAGCAGATGATGGGTGTTGTAGCGTAAACCCTCTGGCTGATTTACATTGTTGTGTTTTACAGACAGAACATCAAGAGCATAATAAGACACAGACATGCGCCCTGGAAACACCAAGGAACTAAACCAGTCTGACTGACTGACACATGTTTAAAGAATCAACTACGCTTATTCTAATAGGGATGAAAGACACATTGAGAAAGACAAGGAAAGAAAGCCAGGTATGTGAAGAAGATGGAGAAGAAGGACAACAACAATGATTATCCACAGGGAAAAGGGAGGGAGAGAAAAAAGCAATGTAGCAGCACCTTTAAGTTTGGTTTATATTTTAGCATGAGCTTTCAGGGTATCAATTCACTTCCTCAGATGCAATGATGGAGTAAAACAGGTAGACCCCTTTATCCACAGGGGATACGTTCCAAGACACACATACCCTGTGGATACCTGAAACCATGGATAATAGGGAACACTATTATTTTCAATGAGATGAACACTGGAGGTTGACCATAGAAGCACGTTGGAGGACCTAGGGGCCGTTTATATGACAAAAAAAGCCCCAGAGGAATATGTGACAATCCCTGGTAGTTCACACACATCCTGGCCTATTAAGAAGGAGGGGTAGCAAAAAGCCCAGTTAACCGTGACTTCCCACCCCTCTATTTTTCAGGACTTTCTGGGGAAAGTCCGAGACAGCCCGTGCTATTGGTTGTCTGAACAACCAGGAACCATCCCAGGACGTGGGATCGTTTCTGATTGGTTGGACATAGGAGGGGGTGGGCTTGCAAGGGAAGCCTTGCTGTCGCCATTTTCTTAGAGTCCCTCCCACGGTCCTCCGCTGGCTCCAAAGCAGCCAGCTGAGTGCCAGGCAAAGTCTCTCCACTTCCCACGCCCTTGCCGCCACATGGGGTGGGGTGGGGTCTCCGTGACTGCCAGTCACTAAGAACACCCCCCACCCCAGACAGCTTATCCCCCACCCTTGCAGCCACGCTGGGCAGGGGGGATCTTCTCCGTGACTCAGAGTCACGGAGAAGATCCCACCCACCCAGCGCGGCTGCACGGGTGGGGAGGAAGCTGCGCTAGGCAGGAGGGGTCTTCTCCGTGACTCTGGGTGCTGGGCGTCCACGCTGTCACGTCCGTGACACGCTGTGCAGGGGGGGAGCTGTCAGGTGTGTGTGGGGGTTGCTCTGTGCCTGGCAAGGGTGGTTCTGACCACTCTCCAAATGGCGGATCCAGACTTGCCAGGCTTCTGATGTAAGTCCATCCCCTCAAAAGACTGACCAATCAAAATACTGCTCTGCTGTGTAACCCTATCCCAGGATGGAGACACTCAAGAACAAGAACTTTTAAAAACCAGGACTTATGCTACCGTGACAAATCGTGTAAACAACAAAGGATGAACTTGGGATGAGAGAATCCTGTTTCTCCCCGTGATAAATAATCTTGTGTAACTGGCACCCCAGAAATGCCTAGAGAGATTTTTTTTTTCAGACGTGGAAAAATGAAACCATGGATATCGAATCCATGGCTACAGGGGGCCTGTATTTTTATACATAGAGGTTATTATATATGTTATGTATATATGTAGAGTGTAGAAGCCATCCTGCCTGGCTGGGGCCAGAAGGAAGGTGAAAGACCAGGTTGCCGAAAAGGGTGTATAGCTCCTTCTGCATGCCTGAAGCTCGGATGGGATTGCTGGATTGGTTTTTGGTGCTTTCGGGCTTCCCTCACCCCACCCGCTATTGCTCTGGATGGTTTTCCAGGGAGTCCGAGCTGCTGGGGCGGGAGAGCTTTGGAGTGGATCATCGAAAATCATCCAGCAATCTCAGCTTCAGGCATACAGAGGCCTGCCTGCCCAGCTGGGGGAAGAAAGAAGGTGAAAAACCAGGCTGCTGAAAAGGGGGTACAGTTGTATACAGCTCATAGAGCAACTGACTTTGGGAGGAGTTTGGCACTGGCGTTCTGCTCACCCCAAGCCCAATACATCTGGGTGAATGCGCACACAGCAGCATCGGGCTTGGGGAGGGTGGCGCACCAGGGATGGCTGCCACTAACCACCTTCCGAAGCCAGCCGTTGTGTGCACATTCACAGAGCAGGTGTCATGCCCTGCTACCAGAACTTGCAAATGGACTCTGACTCGGAGACTGAAGCAGTGGACATGCCAGGACCTGATGAACCAAAGCATGAGGGTGTTCCAGAGCAACAGGCTTCAGAGGTAGATAATAGTGCAGTGCTAGCTCTGGCAGAGGGTCCTTTCCTTCAGATACAGGTGACAACCTACCTATACCTACGTTCTCAGCACAGAGACAACAAAAGGTGGGCTTGAGGCGGTCTCAGCCTACTTATAAGCTTCAGCAATTAGCTAAGCACCAGCTGCTTTAGCTGCTGAGCTATAAATATGCAGCACTGCCCCCCCCAGGGATTGTCAGAGATTATCTGACCTATCTGGTGCCTCATTGTGTTCTTGCTCGCTGTGTTTGACCCAGACTGTGTTTGTTATTGTGACCTCTGGTTGCCTGACTTGGATTCTGCTGGACTACTCTGAACTCTGTTTGCCAGACCTACGCCCTGTTTTTGGATTTTGGCTTATGAACTCGTATTTGCTTGCTAGTAAAGTAAATGTCTGACTCCACGCTCCCTTGGTTCCTTTGCCTGTAATTACCTTGACTCCCCCCCCTTCAGGGATCCTTGCCCCCACCTCCACTGTATTCACGGTTTTCCCACTTTCACAGGGACCCAGCGCCCCTAACTCCTGCAAAAGTGGAGGGCCAACTGTAATTGTTTTTGCTGCTTGGGACCTGTCATGGCCTTTGAAGTATTGTACAGCTGACGTCTTGAATTTAAGTGCAGAGGTGTTTTTTTCCAGTAACAAAAGAAGCAAGTATGGCACATTCTTACCAGGTTTCTCCAACGCCTCCAGAAGATACTTCTTCATTTCCTGGAGACAGGTCTGTATTTCCTCAAGCTTGTGAGAGAGGTTCTCTGAGTGACACGTTTCGACTGCAATGCAAGTGTTAACAGCAATTAGTTGCATTCTTGCCTTCATTCCTTCTTGTCAAATAAAATGACATTTTCATTTTAAAGGGCCAGGATTCTTATTTGGGAGAGGCACATCCTCTTCCCCACCCCCATAACTACACCCCAGGTATGGAGTGTTGATGGTACAGCTAAATCATGAGCTTGGAAAAGTTACTTTTTTGGATACCAAGTCCTAGAATCATCCAGTGCCCATGCTGGCTGTAAGATTCTGGTCATTTCCAAACTCTGGGCCAGATCAGGGTTGGGGAACTTTTGGCCCTCTCTGTGGTTCTTAATCTTTGGTCCTCCATATCTTTTGGACTTCATTTCCCAGAAGCTGTCATCATTGGCCATAGTGGCAGAGGCTGCTGGGAGTTGAAGTACAAAACAGCTGGAGGATCAAAGGATGAGAAACCCTGTTCTAGAGGCCAGGCTGACTGGGGATGCTGGGAACTGAACTCCAGCAATATCTGGAGAGTCACAGGTCCCCACGCCTCGACCTCAACCCTGCCTCTGCTGTCCTTGCTCTCTGGAGCATTGAATGCTCTGGAAACTTTGCATGCTTCTTAGATACATGAAATTCATTGAACCTCTCAGGTCTCTTTCCTCTCAGGGGACTACTAATCATGCTTCTCTTTGAAACCCCTCCAGTTTTCCATTGCCTTCTGCTACTATAATTCCAAGGATCCAAATATTCCCTGCCTTTGACCTACTTCTGTAGGGGTCATCCTCACAGCTGCGGAGAAAATAAAACTAGAGCTAAGTCTCTTGCTTTCATGGGTGGGAGACGAGTATACAAATTCTCCAGGTTTGGTGAGCTAAGCTCCAGACAAGAAGAAAGGATAACGTGCAAGTCTCCAGCTCCACACCCCACCTCCAAGAACCAATTCCCAGCGGATTTGTATGTGTGTGTTTGGATGTGAATGACAAGAGGAAGGGTCATGTCCTCTTTTTCATCTCCTGGGCCTAAAATGGCTCGGGGGTGGGGAAATATAGCAAAAATGCCACCATGTCCCTTAGAGGCTCTTTGGGATCAAAAAATGTTGAGTCCTGGAGGCCTCTCAGGCCACAAAAGCAATCCTTGGAGCAGCGAGTGGCCTGAAAGCTGCCCTTCGCAACACCCCACTTTTCTGAGGGTGGAATCTTATGCAGCCAGAATATCATGCCCAAGAGAGCGGGGTCAGCAGCCTCAGGAGGAACCCCAAGTTTTGTAAAAACGGGAGGAAAGGGTATGGAAGGGCTTCCCAAACAGTCCACTATGTTCAGGGGCCAAAAAATGCCAGCAGAATGTCTGTTATGGAGTGGGAAACTAGGTAGGTGCAGAAATGGAGTCTGGAGGCAAGCATGATTCGAACTCAGAATTGGATCATACTACATACTGCAACATTTTGTTGCAGGTCACACTGGCAAACCCCTCTGAATCCCAAATGCTAGAGACAAACCATGGTGGTGGAGAGGGGGGTGCAGTTTGCTTTTGTACCTGGCCTTGTCGGCTTCCTAGAAGAGTTTGGCTTTCCCCCAATGGAAAGAAAATCCTACTCGAGATGGAATGTTTTTATCTGATCCAGCAGGGACCTTCTGACATCCTTGTGACTCTCTAGGCCTCATTCTCTGGCACCACCAGCCTCTGGCCTGAGTTTGGCATGCCCCATCTTTCATCCACCCCTTAGCTCTCAGGCTCTGTGCCAAGAATTTGACCCTCCAGAGAACTGGGAAGGTCCTCTATTCTGCCAGGTTTTGTGTTACAGCTCTGGGACATACTGAGAAACACACAGTGAAACACACACACTAATCCAGTGGCTCCTTTTGTGGCCAGTAGAAGATTTCCCAGGTGTCTTGTTGTTGGACTAACCCACCTACTCATACCTTTAGTTGGCTTGACTTGGAAAGATGATAAGACCACCCTGCCATTGAGGGGTTGGACATGGCGGTAGTCATTCCTCAGGGTGTTGTTCTCCCAGTCCAGTAAGGCATTCTCCAGCAGCATAACCTACAAGAAAGCCAACTGCTGTTTTCAAAAAGAATAGGAATTTATTTAGGAATACAGTACTATAATGTCCAGTTCGGGGCACCACAATTCAAGAAGGATACTGACAAGCTGGAATGTGTCCAAAGGAGAGCAAACAAAATATTTAAAGGTCTGGAAGCCATGCCTATGAGGAGCGGCTTAGGGAGCTGAGTATGTTTAGCCTGGAGAAGAGACGGTTGAGAGGTCATATGATAGCCATATTTAAATATTTGAAGGGATATCATGCTGAGGATGGAGCAAGCTTGTTTTCTGCTGCTCCAGAGACAAGAACATGGAGCAATGGACTTAAAACTCCAGGAAAAGAGATTCCACCTAAACATTAGGAAGATCTTCCTAACAGTAAGGCCTGTTCCGCAGTAGAATGCACTGCCTTGGAGTGTGGTGGAGTCTTCTTCTGTGGAGTTTTTTAAACAGAGGCTGGATAACCATCTGTTGGGAGTGCTTTGATTGTGTATTCCTCCAGGCAGGGGGTTGGACTAGATGACCCTTGTGGTCTCTTCCAACTCTATGATTCTATGATTCTATTTCCTACCCACATGTACAAGCACAGAGATTCCCACCTAAGTGTTTATGATGGAAGCATCTTCAGACTCACCTTTCTTCCTTCCTCTTCCTTCCTTCCTCTTTTACATTTATTTTCTTCCTTCTCTCCAAGTTTGCTCAACGTGGTATACCTGGATCTCCCTTTCCCCATTCCATCTGCACCACAACCCCTAGATGCCATTTTAACAGCTGTGCCTTCATCCTCTGGAATCCTGGGCTTGTAGTTTGGCAAAGGGTTTCAAATTCTCTGCTAGAGAGCTCTAATGAACTCCCCTAAACTACAAGATACCCTGAAGAGAGAGCAATTAAGGATCAAGATATCTAGGGAGATGTAGTTCAGGAAAGAGTGGCCCAGGGTTATCTAGCAGAGAATGTTAGGTACCCCCCATCAAACTACAAATCCCAGGATTCCAAAGGATGGAGCCACAACAGTTAAAGTAGGATCAAACTGCTATAATTGTGCAGTGTGGATGCTTCACCTCTGAAAGCAGGTCAGACTGAGGGAAAGTGACTCAAGGCCAACCAATTAATTTCATGGCTTAGTGGGGATTCAAACCCAGGTCTTCCAGTCCTCATCCAGCATTCTCACCAATCCATCACACTAGCTGTTCAAGATGGAAAAAGGAAGATGCTTACTAAGATGTTTATTTTTTAAAAAAATGTTGGGGTGCAGAAAGAGAAAAGTCAAAACAAAAACGTTCTCACACTTTTTTTACCTGTGTATGGGACAGCTTGATAGGTGAGTCAAACAGAGTCCAAATTACATTCTCCGTGCATGGAGGTGTTGTCAAGGAGCCCTGGTACCTGTAGAAATTTGCAAGGTTTTCTGGCAACATGGACATGACATCAAGAGTGTTGAGTGTGGTTGACTGCCCTAAAAAAAAAAGAGACACAGAGAAATTGATACCCCAAACTTAGAATTATGGAATTTCCTGAAGCACATGGAATATATTTATCTTTTAAATCCCTCCAACAACCTTGTCAGTTAGATAGTATTATTATTTACAAGTTGCAAACAGAGGGGTGAAGCCTAAGAGAAGGTAGCTTGATGACAGAAGAGATTCCCAATGAGGATTTCTAAAACTAGGGGGGGACTTGCTAAAAATAACACATTGGGTGACATCCTGCTAAACATCCTGACTTCAGAGCACATAAAGGTGAACTGTGGCAATGCAAAACATGTGTATTCTCAGGTGGGGAGAGGAGACACACTTTTGGGACTACTGTGCAGATGGAGACAGCAGCACCTATGCATGTGTTTTTTTAATTGTTTCATTGTTTTTAATTTTTAAATTGTTGTTATTTTTCATAAGACTTCAACTTATGGCGACCCCATGAATAAGAGGCCTCCAAGCCACCCTATCCTCAACAGCCCTGCTCAGGTCTTGCAGACTTAAGGGCTGTGGCTTCCCGGATTGAGTCTATCCACCTGAAATGCAGCCTTCCTCTTTTCCTACTGCCTTCTGCCTTAACAAACATGTTTGTCTTTTCTAGTGAGTCATGTCTTCTCATGATATGGCCAAAGTACGACAGCCTCAGATTAGTCGTCTGAGCTTCTAGGGAGAGTTCAGGCCTGATTTGCTCTAGGACCCATTTATTTGTCTTTCCAGCAGTCCACGGTATCCACAGAACTCTTCTCCAGTACCATATTTAAAATGAGTTGATTTTCTTCCATTCTCCTTTCTTTACTGTCCAGCTTTCACAACCATACATAGAAACGGGAAATACGATAGCATAGACAATCTTAACTTTAGTATTCAGTGATATATCTTGATACTTGAGGATCTTGTCTAGTTCTTTCACAGCTGCCCTTCCAAGTCCTACTAGTCTTTTTCTGATTTCTTGGCTGCAGTCTCTACTCTGATTAATGACGGAGCCAAGATATGGGAAATCTTGACCTATTTCAATGTCTTCATGGTCTACTTTTTAAAAAATGTTCCTAATTTTTAATTCATGTACCTTGCATTGATTCGTGTGTGAGCTGCCAGGTGCCATTCGAAGCAAAGGCAGATATAAATTATTTTTAATTAACTAATTAATATAGACTCATAGAGTTGGAAGAGACCACAAGCGCCATCTAGTCCAATCCCCTGCCATGCAGGAATACACAATCAAAGCATTCCCAACATATGGCCATCCAGCTTCTGTTTAAAAACCTCCAAAGAGGGAGACTCCACCACACTACTAGGCAGTGTATTTCACTGTCGAACAGCTCTTACTGTCAGAAAGACCTTCCTAATGCTTAGGTGGAATCTCTTTTCCTGTAGTTTGAGTCCATTGCTGCATGTCCTGTCTCTGGAGCAGCAGAAAGCAAGCTTGCTCCATCCTTAATATGACATCCCTTCAAATATTTAAACATGGCTATCATGTCATCTCTTAACCTTCTCTTCTCCAGGCTAAACATACCCAACTCCCGAAGCCACTCCTCATAAGGCATGGCTTCCGTACATCCCACCATTTTGGTCACCTTCATAAATCACCTCATCTTGTCTGACCAAGGAATGTTACAGCAAGAGATGAGAGATCCCACAAACATACCTGCAAACCTGATTTTGGCCAAGTGGGCAATGAAATCACTGTAGTAGGTGTTTTCTAAATTGCTCTCCTACGAAAAAGAAAACCAAATTTAATTGGAAATCAGAGGACAAGGCAAATACATGAGCATTCTCATTCATAAACAACTCTCCCTTCACCCCGTTGTCCACTTAGCTTTTCTCTTTCATTTGGCCACAACAAAAAAGCTATGTACATAGACCAAAAATGTCCACCCAGATTTTGACCATTTTTCTCCCTTTTGTTTGCTGCCCCCTGCCTCTAGGGCTTGGGAAATTATGGGGTCATTTATACAAGGGGGGGAAATGGATTGCTCCACAGTAATAGCAATTCACAGCAGCTGCAAACTGTCCTAACAGTTTTATTGCCCCCATAAGCTTCACATGGCCCCTAGCCAAGATAGCAGCTGCACGTGAATTACTCGCATTTTAAAATCTGCCGCCACTGAACTTTTTTTTTAAGTTTACCATGTTGCGCAGAAAGCGATATTTAATGTTTATCAAAAAAAGAGAGAGAAAGATCATACAAATTGGCATTTTATCTCATGATTACTTACTAAGATTGCTCGCTAAAATGAAAATCCAAAATGGCGGCAGCAGGCGCTTGCCCTGTTAGTGAGCCCACTTTTTAAAAACTCCAGAAAAAGCCACAAAGGCTCTCTAGGTGTAGTTTTTGAAGTTTTTTGCTGCCCCCCTTCTGAATACGACACATCAATGAGGGTTCCCATTAAGACAGATCATATTCCCAGCAAATTCTATGAGGACTATTTTGACCATTTAAACAGGACCTACATTTAAAAAGAATAAATATAAGAACATACTGAAGCCACTGTACCCGAGCAGTGACAGGTTTCCCCCTAGTGTCTGTTTCTTTTGTTGGTGGTGTTGGTGTTGCTTTCAAGTCATTTTCAACTTATGTTGATTCTAAAATGAACCTAACACCACCTCCAGAAGCTTAGAGCTGTTATGTACAGGACTGTTTTGGAGACAGTAGCCAGGGGTAAAAGAATAGCCCTATGTGCCCTGTCCAAAAAGGCACGTGAGCACATGGAAGTCAATAATTCAATGCTAGCAAGTGAGACTGAAGTGGGGGATCATGAAGAATGCTTGCCTTGCAGGACACTCGCCACCCCTTGGAGCTTAGAGCTGTTGTGTGCAGGCCCATTTTGGAGGGGTGGAACCAATCAGAACTGGCCATGCTGGGGATGCTGGAAGAGGCACCTCCCCCACAAAAAAGGTACCCTTTCCAAGATCCCATTACAGGCAGAGGGATGTTATGGTAACAAAGAGAAATAGGCTGCTGATGTTAACCAGTTTTCTTCCATTCTCGGCCAGTTCCCTTCTCTGGTTCAGAGCAAAGACTTACCACATACAGAAAAGCGAGTACAGCCAATCCGTTCGGTTTATCCTTTGCTTCTTCAAAACTTGAGTAAGCAGCTGAATTGTAATGGACGATATGAAGCTGTGAGGAAGGAGGCATGCATGGTTAAAAGCTGGGAGGGTGGCAGCTCACTGGGAGAGGCCCCTCTTTTGCACAGAGGCAGTCCCAGTTTCAGACCCCAGCATCTCCAGTGAAAAGGTTAAAGGAAAAGTCCCTTCAGTCCCCAAACCCCTGGACAGCTGTTGCCAGTCAGAGTACACAATTTTGAGCTAGATGAACAAAGAGTCTGGCCTGGCGTAAGGGAATTTCCTTTGTCGACCTGCTGAAACCCTCTATAAATATGCAGTGATGGGATGATGCACAGGTACTCAGTGATGCTCTGTCAGCTGGTCCTTCTATGCCTTCCTCTTAAAAATAACTTTAAAAATAACCATGATATTGAGAACACAGCTGCGCTGGGCAGGGCATGTGTCTAGGATGGAGGACCATCGCCTCCCCAAAATAGTATTCTACGGTGAACTCACCACGGGTCAGCGTAAGAGGGGCGCTCCAAAAAAGCGATACAAGGACTCCCTGAAACAACATCTCAGGCTCGGCCAAATTGATCACCAACAGTGGTCCGCCCTGGCCTCACATCGGGAGGCATGGAGACGCACTATCCACAATGCTGCAGCCTTATTTGAGAACTCACGCCGAACAAGTCTTGAAGAGAAACGACAACGCAGAAAGAATCACAACCCAAAAACATCACCCAAGGAAACCTTCTGTTGTGCTTTCTGCAACCGGACTTGTCTATCTCGGATTGGCCTTTTTAGTCATCAGTGCACTTGCAGAAAGCGCGGGATGAGTCCTTCCTGAATCTTCATGTGTGAAGGAAAGCCAGAGAGATGTGTATTTTATATATGTGAAAATGTATGTGTAATAAAAAATATAAGAATGAATAGTCCTTGCCTAAGAAAATGTATGGGGTCGCCTTAAGTCGGCAGGTGACTCAAAGCGTGGGATGAGTCCTTCCTGAATCTTCGTTTGCGAAGAAAAGCCAGAGAGAGAAAAACAACTTTTTAAAGAAGGGTTTGCTATGGAGCATGGAAATTGTAGAGATCTGAGAGAACTTGGGGAAGAGATTTGTTTTTATCTGCCTTGGGACTGACTCCAGCTTACGGCAACCATCTCATAGAGATTTCTTGGCAAGGTTTATCCAAATGAGGTTTGCCACTGCCTTTCCTCTGAAGCTGAGAGAGTGGTATTTGCCCACAGTCACCCAGTGGGTTTCTATGGCGCACTGGGGAATTTAATCCTAGTCTCCTAGAGTCCTGGTACATACCCTTCTACTGTCCTGATTTGGGAGGGACAGTCCCAATTAATCCTCTGTCATCCCACTTTTTCGGCTGCTTTTAAAGTGTCCCACTTTCTCTTCTCCGACTTTCCTCCTTTTCTTGCTTCAGTTGCTGCAAACTAAGTTCAAAGTCAAAAGTAGTTCTCACTCCATTAACTCAGCAGGGGGAAGAGGAGAGGAGGCAGAGAAACTTGCCCTTCCCAATAGTCTCAGGCAAACACAAACTGCTACAGTCTCTCCTAGCTTGTGTGTTCTTCCATATTAATAACTTGTGCCATCTTGAGTGTGAAATGTTAGAGGGTATGGCAGGTGCCACTGTTGTTCAGACTACAGAGCAGTCATTTCTAATCTAGTCGCCCAGTCACCTCATCACCCCAGCCAGCAAGACTGGGGTTGTGGGAGTTGTCGTTTACCACATCGGAAGGCTGCTAGGTTGGGGAGAGCTGCCATGGAGCACGGAGCAGGGAAGAGCAACTATGGAAGGCATAGTTTTCATCCCCACATCTCCTGGAGGACCAGCCAACCAATGGGTGGCCAACAGGGCCGGTTTAACCTGTCTGCCAAATCAGCATTGGCAGGGGGCCCCAAGGTCAAGAGGGGGCCCCGAGGTCAAGAGAGGGCCCCGTGTTGGCCTCCTTAATATGAAAATAATGGGATTTCTGGTTTAAAATACCATAGAGTTGCCTTGGAAGGCCTAGAAAAGGGCTAGGGAAGACACATTTTCTAGGAAGACTCTATGGTAGGTGTGCTGTTTTGTGTCCCATGGATAATGAATCCAGGGATACGGGGGTCCTACTATAATCTGAACATCCTGTACGGTGAATAGGTTAGGTTACATTGATCTGAGATAAATATATGGGGGCCCCAAAGTAAAGCATTGCAGGGGGCCCCAAAATTCCTTAAACCGGTCCTGGTGGCCAAAACTGAAACTAGAAAGTACACCCAAATTCTGGATTTGGGCTATTTGGGACCATTTTTCAATGTTCTATGTGGTTTGGGAAACGGGGTAGAAGTGGAGAAGAAACAAACTGGGACATTTTAAAAACAGCTGAAAACGTGGGACAACAGAGGATTAACTCTCGTCGTTCCTACCAAATCAGGACAGTTGGAGGATATGAGATGTGTTGGTAGAGTATCCTTATCCCCAACTTGATTCTACAAGAGCTACATCCCACACAAACTGGCCATGCTTGACCCCTCTCTCCCATTATTAAAAGGAATGTCCTGTTCCGTTCTTTTTTTCCACTCTGAAATGAAGTTTTCCATTCTCTCCCACCCTCCTGTCTCCTACCCTGCCCATTTTTCCAAAGATAGGAGGGTTGCGGCTGCATACCTCAGCGATGTAACGCATCCCATCCATGGTGTGTTCGGAGCCGCTGGCCTCACGGTCCATGCCTCCCCAGTGAAGGTGGAACTGGACAGCTGTGAAGATCCCCGGCAGCCCTTTGGTGATGGTCATGTCTGGAGGCAGGCTGATCTCGACTGGAAGGCCAAATACAAGAAACAGGAAAGAAAGTGTAAAGTCGAAGGCTTTCACAGTTGGCATCCATAGATTTTCTTTGGTTTTTTTCTGGGCTGTGAGGCCATGTTCTAGAAGAGTTTACTTCTGACGTTTCACCTGCCAGCCACAGATGCAGGCAAAACGTCATAAGTAAACTCTTCCAGAACACGGCCTCACAACCCGGAAAAAAAACCCAAAGAAAATCTAGGAAATGAAGTCAAACAGAAAAGGCAAGAGCCCTTCCCTTAAAAAGCATTCTGCTCCCCAGAATACACAGTCTCCCCTTGCCAAGGGAGGGACAGTAAGTCCAAAGTCCCAGGATTGGGAACCAACCACTAAAAAGGCCCTGCCTTATATGCTAATCTACGGTGCCTGTAGGATTGGGGAGAATGAAAGGAGAGCTCCTCCCAAATATTTCAAAACACAGTCAGGCTCATGTTTGAGATGACTGTCCTTCAGATAGTCCCAAACTAGCATTGGACCTCGGTGAGGTAAGATAAATCTCTAATGCTTCATGGTCATAAACAGCACTAGAAGCACACCATTCGCCAGTAAAAGTATTGTAACCATGGCATCATGCACTCTCTATAACTATTCCCTATCAACCATCTCCAGATGTATAGCTAGAGGGGTGCAATATATGGGCATTGTATCCCCCTCCCCTGGAAATTTTCCCCAAATTTCTGGCACTGCGGTAACTTAAAACTTCAGCTGGGCCTTTAGAAAGGCAGTTTTGGCATCCCAAGAAAAGATGCAAGCAAAGTGACCAAGGGAATGCGAACCACAACAAAAAGAAGAGTTCTAGGTGATTTTCAGTATCTCTATAAATTTGGGGACTGATGGAAAATTCATTGGGCGAGCAGAATTCTTACTGGGAGTAGGAATGCCTTCATTTTGCATGCAGGGGTCTACCATAGGTTGATCCCTGAGATCTCAATGCAGCTTTTGGGGCCTTTAAATTTCTGAACCTTTTTTCAAAGGCAGCCTTGCTGTGAAATGAGGAAGAAGTGAGTCATGGACGTCCCCTTGAGTTCATTGGCAGAATGGCAGGATAAAGATCTAAGAAACAACCCAATACTGTACTGTACATGTTTTTCTCTCTACTAGCTGGACCTGGCATACCATATGCCATTAAAAAAAACTCCCCCAAAACATCCAGTAGATCTCACAACTACCCCTATAAGCATCTCAGGCAGAAGCAGGTTTGGGAGGTGCAGCTGAGGCCAGGAAAAGTCCTGGGTTTAGCCTATGAGATTTAAAACATGCCTTCTTGATGCCTCTGAGCTGTGTGAACAGTTTTATAGGGAGGTTAAGAGAAAACAACCTTTCCTTTTGAGGGAAGTAACTGCTGCCCGTTACTATTTTATTACCAACTTGCAAATGCAGCCATTATTTCAAGAGCTAGAGATCAGCTCCAACTGGAAAGAAAGGAGTAAGAATTGGCTCCAGGCCCTCCTGACTTATAAAGCACCCTGACAAGTTGTGAAAAGGGCATGTCATGCCTTTGCAATGAGTCCCTGAAGGTCCCATTCCTTTTCCGGTTTTAGATTGAACCAGGAGAGGGCTGTTTTCCTTCCCAAAGCTCCCTGTTGAGCAGATTGGCTTGGATGAGGGACATGTTTCTTTTGAAGGTCATACCTTTCAGACATAAAATACACACACATACACACACAAAAGCAAGGCAAGTCAATACAGGCATAACCCCAGCCTGCAACAATAGGCAATTATTTTCAAACAATTTAATTGTGTAATTGTAGAATGACCCATTGTTTCATAACTGAGGTTGTTTCTTGTTTACTCTTTCTGCTGATAACTTGGAAGTGCATAAAACAAAAAGGAAAGAGAGGCTATGGGGAGGGGACGGGGGGAGCTCCAAAGAATATTGACTTGCAAAGGGACTGGGAGATCAAGGGGTCCAACTTCCAGCTGTGAGGAAGAAACATATGCAAAAGGATGGAGAGAAGGCGGCAGGACCAGCAGGTAGATGTGATTTATAGTAGATTTGCAGGGATTTCTGATTCCCAGTTGTCTAACAAGAGCAAAAATTCCAGAGGGGCTTTTTTTTCTCCTCCCAAATAAGGTGGCTGAAAAAGAAGGTTTGGGAGGAAACTGGGAGTTGCTGTGTTATGTGAGAGAGGGGTAGAAATATAGTCAGCCCTCTGTATCCACAGGTTTGGCATCCACAGATTCCACCATCCACAGCTTGATTATTATTTTTTTAATTCCAAGAAGCAAGCCATTTTATATAAGGGACACCATTTTACTATGCCATTCTATATAATGGGACTTGAGCATCAACAGATTTTGGTATCCATGGGGGGTCCTTGAACCAAATCCCAGCGGATACCAAGAGCCCACTGTTCCTGAGATGTTGGGTGTGATTTTTATTAATTGCTGTCAAGTAAGCTTCAACTTATGACAGCACTATGAATGAGAGACCTCCAAGATATCCTGTCATCCATTGCCCTGCTCAAATCTCGCAGACTCAGGGCCCTGGCTTTGGGATATAAATATGTTAATTAATAATAATAATTAGTTAATGGTAATTTTAATGATAGATCAGCCTATACCTACTCTGAATGGTACCCCCAGATGTCTCGAGCTAAAGTTTCCATTTTCTCCAGCTACAATGCTGGGACTAGTAGCCCAATATATCTAAAGGGTACTAGATTGGCAACACTCAGCCTACATATTCTGTAGTGATCCACATGACAAAATCCTGAGATGTTTCACCACCGTACATGTACTTCTCAGGATGGCTGATATTGGCCCTGCTATTCTTCTCCACCCTTTGTCTGGCTAACCATGGTGAGTTTAAAATCAATGTGAAACTAGAATTTGAAACTGTGCAAACTCCAGGTGACTGTCATGGCTCCATCCTATGCAATCCTGGGGTTTGTAGGCCAGTCAGGAATTCTAAAAGAGATTGTAGACTTTCTAGTATAGATTTCTAAATTCACCAAACTACAGATCCCAGAATTTTGTAGGATGAAGCCATGAAGGTTAAAGTGGTATCAAGCTGCAATACATGTGCAATGTGGACACACTTTCTGGTTAAAAACAGCTACAGTTTTAACCCTGGGGTAGACCTGTGTGTGCTAGTATTATATAATACTAGCCCTCCAATTTATTTTAAGCATCTGTTGGTGGTTTAGTACTATGGTTTGCATTTTCATCTAAATCCTATTTACAAACAGTATTTACCTACCTTTTTTTTATTGAATAAACCCCCTCGCCTGATCCAGTTTATTTCAAATCCCTGCTTTGTCATCTGTTTCTTTTTCTTCCTTTCTTTTATTTTTATTTTTCATTCTATTCGGCTAATTTTATGCTGATTTCCCCCAAACCAGGAGCAGGAGGGATAGTCAGCAACAAGCACACAATCGAGAACGTAGGAGCTGTTTGCATTTCGGCATGAAACATTAAAAAATAGGAGAACAAAAGGGTGGCTCCCACATTATAGACCATGGAGAGATTGCTAGAAATTCTTGCTGCGAATATGTCATGTGGAGTGAGTGAGTGTTGTTGTTGTTACTGTGTGCCTTCAAGTCATTTCCGACTTATGGTGACCCTAAGGCAAACCTATCATGGGGTTTTCTGAAGGTGTGAGTATGTGACTTGCCCAAGGTCATCCAGTGGTTTTTCATGGCCAAGCAGGGATTCAGATCCTGGTCTCCAGAGTCATACGGTATATAGTCCAACACTCAAACCACTACACCACACTGGCTCCTGAGTGAGTGTTACTGAGGGGTTATCTAAACCAAACCTTCTTAAACTGTGGGTTTGTAACCCCATATGGGGCCACATAAATGAATGTGGCGGTCGCAAAAAATTTGGCAACAATAAATTTGCTTTGTATACCTATTTTATATACCTATATACTCGGGGTCATATAAAAATTTCTTAAGCGCAAATGGGTAGTGAGTGGAAAATTTCTAAGAAGCCCTGGTCTAAACGGAAAAAAATACTCCTCACAGAATTCGAGGAGAATACGATTTGTCTAAATGGCATCCTGCATCAGTCCGTCATATTTGGAAGAAGCAGGGGCAAATCCACCAGAAATTCTGCAGGAAAAGTCTTCACAGCTTTTCCTGAAGTTTTTAAAAAGCTCTGCAGGGAATACGCATTCCCGCTCATTGGGACAACCCATCTGTTTTCATCCGCATTTCCCGAAAGTGGAAAGCTGATAGGTCGGACATACGCAGGGGGCAAAGCATGCTAACAAGGCAAGTGCGCAGAACTGCCATGTTGGATTTTCGCCTTAGGACTTTTTCGGACGAAGAAAAATAACACAAGCAACCTCTCCAGCTTGCAAGGCTGCTGCGCTGCAAAGTGTCAGTTTCGGATGACGCTGCCCTCTAGCTGTACTGTTGCGGTACTGCAGGGAGAGCTGAGAGTCATATTTGGTTGATTTTTTACTCACGAAAGTTGATCGTGAGTAAAAATCAACGAAATATGACGCTCAGCTCTCCCTGCGGTACCGCAACAGTACCGGCAGGGGCGAGCGTCATATGAAAGGGGCGCTTTGCAGAGCAGCAGCCTCGCAAGCTGGAGACGCTGCTTGCGTTATTTTTCTTTGTCCGAAAAAGTTCTTAGTGATTGTGTGCTGAGGTGATGAAACAGCATTTTTCTTCTTTTTTCTATGTATTTAGGTGGAATATCACACTTTCGCACCTTAGATACGCTTTTAAAAAATATTGTTCAGCGGTGGCAACTCGAGGTAAATAAAAATGCGAGCAATTCACTCATGCCCACCATCTTGATTTGCAGGCATGCCTGTTGGAACAGCGAAAGTGGATAACTGTGATCTTAAAAAAAAAAAGACAAATAGAAGCTGCTTCAAATTGCCATTAATGAGCATCAATCCACATTTCTCCACCTCGTATAGACACACATGGATACTTAAAAGTAATTCATGCAGTGCTTTGACAAACATAAGAAATAAGTTTGAAAGAGGGGAAGCACTGGGGGGTGGGTCCCAAAGCAGGATAGGACTTGGATGCCAACTAGAGCTGGAGCTTATAGGGAAATCTGTTGCTTCCCCAACTCTTTGTCCTCTTGGAAGAGGCATGATGGGATCTACAGTCCAATATGGTGGCAGGACAGCAGCTTGGGGAAGGATGAATTAGGTGTTTAGGGAAATGCTTAGCAAATTCCACAAGGCTAGGAATATGTGTTTTGTGTAAACATGCATGTATATCTGTTCATATTTGTATAAACAAATAGAAACCTGACCTGGCTAGTTCACCGGATCTAGTTCATCACTGTCTACTATGGCTGATGGCAGTTTTCCAGGCTGCTCTGGCATCAGCACCAGTCGTGCTGGGACATTAAATGGGGTCTATGGCCGGCATGGTGTGGTGGTTTGAGTGTCAAACTAGGCCTCCGGCAGACAAGGGTTCCAATCCCTGCTTGGCCATGGAAATATTTTATTTATATTTATTTAGAGTATTTATACCCTGCTCTTCAGCCACCAATGCTCTCAGAGCAGCTTGCAAATGGTTAGCACTAGCACTTACATTTCTATACTGCCTTATAGCCCATGCACTCTCTAAGCAGCTTTACAATGTGTTAGCTAATTGCCACCAACAAACTGGGTACTCATTTTACCTACGGAAGGATGGAAGGCTGAGTCAACCTGGAACCCTGCAGGACTGAACTCACAATGTTGTGGCTGCAGTACTGGCATATAATCCCTGTGCCACCAGGGCTCCCTACTGCTTCAGTTAGGCTGGGACAGTCCCAACTAAGCCTCTATTCTTCAGCTGTTTCAGCTGCTTTTAAAATGTCCCAGTTTTTCTCTCCTCTTCCTAGTTCCCCCACCTTTGTCCTCGGCTTACTTCAAATGCTGCAAATGGCGTCCAAAGTGCAACAGTACTTTGCATTCAATTAACTCAGCAGGGGAAAGAGGAGAGGATGCGCTTTCCAGTTGGCTCAGGCAAAAGCAAACTGTGGCAGCCTCTCCTAGCTTGTGTGTTCTTCCTCATTAATAACATTTGCCATCCTTTACCATACAACTCTGAAGTTGCTTTTCCATATATTCCTGTTTTTCATCTGTAAAATGTTAAGAGTGTTAGTATTAAAGGTACTCCTTGATCTCTTCCCTACCACTACATTTCCTTCTAATATTGGGCTAAAGGAACTGAGATGTCCTTGAAACAGAGATCGACGCCTGTGTCCGTGCCACGGTAGAGGGCTCACGTGAAGTACTGGCTGGCTGGTGCCATTGACATGAGGGTGTATGAAGATTGCTAGCAGGCTAGTGAAGGGAACCTCTTCAGTGCCCCCCCCCCATAACATCCAGAGGCAAGAATCTTTCAGGGTTTAAGACAAAAGTCTTTTTACATCACCTGCTTGGTTGTTAGTCTTTGTCCTCAAGTTGGCTTCCATTTCGGGCACCTCAATGATGAGAGGTTTCCAAGAGTCCAGGTCATCGCAACAGCCCTGCTCAGAGCTTGCAGACTCAAGTAGCACCGTTAGGGCCTTGAGGGCCCCCAGCTTCAAAAAGTTCCCTTTGGGGGGCGGCATTTTTGCCATGTTTTAGGAGACCCTGGTCCACTTTGGGCCCAGGAAAGGGCTTTGTAAAAACCAGAGGTAAACTTTTGCTCACTTCCTGTGTTGAAAAAAGGAATGGCCTGAGTGGACCTAAAAGCATGGCAAAAATGGCCCCTACTGCTCATAGAGGACATTGGGGGCAAAAATGTTGTGTTTTTACAGGGGTGACCCCCCCCCCAGTCTCCTGGGGGTTAATGCAGCCCGCTAGCCTCCCACAGCTGCCCCTGCTTTTATTCAATCCTCCTCTTTCCCTACAACCTTCCACTTTACTAAGCATTACGATCTTTTCCAGGGAGTCTCAAGATGTGTCCAAGGAGTGATAACCTCAATTTAGTTTAGTCATTTTGGCTTCTAGAGAGTGTGCAGGCTTGATTGCTCTCAGACCAATTTATTTGTCTTTTCTGGCAGTCTATGATATCCACAGAATATCTGTACCAAGATTGTCTTCCTTGAAAATGCCAGAGATTGAAGTAGGAGTGGTAGGCATACAGATCAAACAGGCAACAAGGTCTCCTACCTCTGCAGCCCCCTCCAACACACCAACCCTCCCACCCAGGTCCTTTCTGCTGCAAAGGAACCCCTTTCTCCAAACTATGCCAAGAATCTCCTTACAAACATCCTAGGAGATGGGGCTATTAGGGGACCATCTCCTAACACATTGAGGAACCATTCAGCCAAGCATCCTGGGCTATTAACCAGAAAACTCAATGAAAAAGGAAGCTTAACAAGAAGTTTATAGGGCCTAAATACCCTAAAGGCACCAGATCCTGTTTGAGCTTGGAAGCTAAGCAGCAGCAGCCCTGGTTAGTACTTGGATGAGAGACAGTCAAGGAATCCCAGGTGCTGTAGGCTCTATTTCAGAGGAAGGGACTGGCAAAACCATCTCTGAGGATTTCTTCCCTAAGAAAAGCCTATGGAATTCATGGGGTTGCCATAAGTCGACTTGAAGGTATACAAACATATGCCTGCACACACACAAAGCAAAAAGTTTAAAATACACAAGACTAGGTGCTTTGAGACTTTTCTTTTAATTCATAAACAGTCTTTGGACTGCCAACAAGACACTCACTGCTGCAATATATATATTTGGAGGGTCAGACAAAATGTCTCCAGGGGGAAAGGAATTCCTAATTGTATTGCTTGAAAAGATAATGGTTGAGACAGCCTGCTTGCTTATTATTATACACCACAGTGTGTATGCCCAACCTCTCATTAAGAGGCTTTTTGCACAGCGGTATTATCAGCCATGCTGTCTGCCAATTAGTGGTGTTTCTTTTTAATGAGCTCATGGTTTTTGTAGTTGTTTCCTCCAACCCCGGCTGTCCCAAATCCAGTCCTCTTGAGCATGCCTTTGCTTTTTTCATGTGATCTCATTAACATTGTTATTATGGCCAGTTAGAGAAAACCCATTTTAATCTGGCAGATGGCCGGGTTGTGGCCAAGGACTTTTGGCTAAAAATATCAGCCATCTCCTCTAGCTGCAAAGAAAAACAACAACAGGTCCATCCCTTTTTGCTTCTCACCTGTGCTGACAGGTGTAATAACAGCAGTGGAATCAAATAGGAATAGAAGAATAGGTAGAATCAAACCAGAGATTAGGAAAGTCACTTTTTCAGACTGTAGCTCCCCAGAAATTCCAGTTTGCCAAAGTCTTATTCACCTGGACACTGCTTATGTTGGCTGTGAGATCCTGGAAGTTGTAGTTGCAGCACAGTGTAGTGCTGTGACTAGGACTGTTGGAGACCAAAGTTCGAATCCTGCTTAGCCCTATGAACTCACTGGGAGATCCTGAACAAGTCACACTCTTTCAGCCTTAGAGGAAGGCAATGGCAAATCTCCTCTGAATAAGTCTTGGGGCTCGAAGAAACTAGGATTCGGATCCCTGCTCAGCCATGAAAACCCACTGAGTGTCCTTAGGTAAGTCATACTCTCTCTTTCTGGCTTTTCTTCGCAAACGAAGATTCAGGAAGGACTCATCTCACGCTTTCTGCAAGCGCGCTGATGACTAAAAAGGCCAATCTGAGATAAGCAAGTCCAGTTGCAGAAAGCACAGCAGAGGGTCTCCTTGGGTGATGTTTCTGGGTTGTGATTCTTTCTGCGTTGTCATTTCTCTTCAAGACTTGTTCGGCGTGAGTTCTCAAATAAGGCTGCAGCATTGTGGATAGTGCGTCTCCATGCCTCCCATACACTCTCAGCCTAAAAGGAGGGCCATGGCAAACCTCCTCTGAATAAATCTTGCTAAGAAAACCCTAGGATAGGGCTGCTATAATTTGGAATTCATTTGAAGGCACATAAAAACAAGTCCCCAAGCTCTGAATACAACTAGATTTGGTCTACCCTCCCATTGAACAAACTCTCGTTCACTTCCTTCAGGAAGACTGCACAGCTGGGTATCCAGACGTTTGACAACCTAAGATTTTTGCCTCTCATGTCATGTTCTGTTTCATGGGGGCTGTTTTCTAGTCAAAAACAAACCTTTAAAGTCACTGCAAGTACAGTACCTTCCTTTGGAAAGCAGGAAATCTGTTGATAATAATATATTTAGCCTTCATGCAGTAAGTATTCTTAATACTGGATCATTTTGTACACTTCTGATTGATAATGCCTGAGAAGGCTCAACTATCTAAGAGTCTTCGGTGATTTAGTGTTGCCAGGTAATTTCAAGGGGGAAGCACCTTGTCTTCTGGGGCTCAAGCCCCTCCTCGTCCCCTTGTTCTGGGGTCCATGCATTACACTGCTCGGAGTTTACTGGCATGTGTGTATCTGTACCTTCAGGTCGCCTATACTCAACAGGACTATGGTGTCCAGATTGAGTGAAGTAATAGTACTACTCTATTCTGCTTTGGGCAGACCTCACCTGGAATACTATGTCCAGTTCTGGGCACCACAATTCAAGAATGTGTCCAGAGGAGGGCGACCAAAATGGTGGGAGGTCTGGAAGCCATGCCCTATGAGGAGTTGCTTAGGGAGCTGGGCATATTTAGTGTGGAGAAGAGAAGGTTAAGAGGGGACATAACACCCATGTTTAAATATTTGAAGAGATGTCATTCTGACGATGGAGCAAGCTTGTTTTTTGCTGCTCCAGAGACTAGGACACGGAGTAATGGACTCAAACTATAGGAAATGAGATTCCACCTAAACATTAGGAAGAACTTCCTGACAGTAAGAGGTGTTTGGAACCTGCTGCCTGGAGGTGTGGTGGAGTCTCCATCTTTGGAAATTTTAATCAGAGGCTGGATGGCCATCTGTCAGGAATACTTTGTGTATTCCTGCATGGCAGGGGGTTGGACTAGATGGCCCTCATGGTCGCCTTCCATCCTTTTGTAGGTCGGTAAAATTAGTACAGGGCTTGTGGGGGCAATTAGCTAACACACATTGGAAACTGCTTAATGCAGTGTAGATGTGTAAATTGCTATTGCTTAAAGCAATTTGTAAGCTGCTCTGATAGCCTTGTGGCTGAAGAGTGGGGTATAAATAAATAAATAAATATGATTCTGTGACTTAGGCAATCCCATGAATATCATAGGGTTTTTCTTAGGCAAAGAATACTCAGAGGTGGTTTTGCCAGTTCCTTTCTCTGAAATAGAGCCTACAACACCTGGTATTTGTTGGCAGTCTCTCATCCAAGTACTAACCAGAGATGACCCTGCTTAGCTACCAAGATCAAACAGGATCTGGTGCCTTTAAGGTATTTAGGCCATGAATCCTCCAACATTTCACAGACAAAAACTGGGACAGGTCTAGCCAGGCAACATCAGAGTGTGGCCAAGATGGGAAATGTTATTAATGAGGAAGAACACCACAAACTAGGAGAGGCTACAGCCATTTGCTTTTGCCTGAGCCTACTGGGAAGAGCAACATTCCTCCCCTCATCTGCTCTTCCACTGCAGATCTGACTGAATGCAGATTACGTATGCATTTCAAATCCAGTTTGCAGCAACTGAAGTAAGCAGAAGACAAGGGAGGGATGTAAGAGGAGAGAAACTGGGACATTTTAAAAGCAATTGAAAAGTGTGAAGTCAGAGGAGCAATCAAGACAGTTGGAAAGTATGTACTAGAGGAGAGGCAGAATATAAATGTGATTAAGAAACAAGGAAACAAAGAGGTTGACCTCTTGACCCCCACACCTCTTTACCTGAGTGTCCGTTGTTGGTCATAGTGAAGCTGCCTTGCAGAGGCCCTTCGTAGCCTTGGAGCTCCAGTAGTTCCAGCTCTGAGCTGTACTCAACATCCTTCTTCCGAATGTCAATGGGAGATTGGCGCAGGCCCAGGCAGTCGGCAAAGTGTGTTCCCCAGTGCGTCTCATCCAGATTTCCTTTGGCAATGTGAAGGAGAGAGGAGAAAAGGAGGAAGAAGAGACAGTCAAGGAAAGCAATCCAATTCCAGTACTGGGCACTGTCCTCTTCTTCACACCAGTTATTTATTCAGAATCATAGAGTTGGAAGAGACCACAAGGGCCATCCAGTCCAACCCCCTGCCATGCAGGAATAAACAATCAAAGCATTCCCGACAGACGGCCATCTAGCCTCTGTTTAAAAACCTCTGAAGAAGGAGACTCCACCACACTATGAGGCAGTGCATTGCACTGCTGAACAGCTCTTACTGTCAGGAAGTTCTTCCTAATGTTTAGATGGAATCTGTTTTCCTGGAGTTTGAGTCCATGGCTCTGTGTCCTAACCTCTGGAGCAGCAGAAAACAAGCCTACTCCATCCTCAGTATGCCATCCCTTCAAATATTTAAACATGTCTATCATGTCCCCTCTTAACCTTCTCTTCCCCAGGCTAAACATACCCAGCTCCCTAAGCCACTCCTCATAGGGCATGGCTTCCAGACCCCCCAGCATTTTGGTCGCCCTTCACTGGACATGTTCCAGCTTGTCCAAATCCTTCTTGAATTGTGGTGGCCAGAACTGGACACAGTATTCCAGGTGAGGACTGACCAAAGCAGAATAGAGTGGCACTATCACTTCCCTCAGTCTAGACGCTATACTCCTATTGATACAGCCTAGAATCACATTGGCTTTTTTTAGCTGCTGCGTCACACTGGTCACTCATGTTCAGTTTGTGGTCCACTAAGACACCTAGGTCCCTTTCACATGTAGTATCATCAAACCAGGTGTCACCCATCCTATATCTGTGCATTTCATTTTTATTGCCCAAGTATAGTATCCTGAATTTCTCTCTGTTGAAATTCATTTTGTTAGTTTTGGCCCAGCTTTCTAATCTGTTAAGGTCATTTATTTATTTTGTTTTTAAAATCCCAATATGGGACTCAAAGGAGCTTTTCCACTTTATAGCATCCATTCAGCCTCAAACTTGGAAAAACATTTCTTAAAAGCAATTATTTGCTGTTAATAACCTCCATCCAACCATTAGGCCCAACAAGAATAGACTTACTGAATCAAGGAGAACTTGTTAGGTTAGTCATAGAATCGTAGAATCATAGAGCTGGAGGAGACCACGAGGGTCAATGTAGTCCTTAGATAAGATTTTTTAAAGGAATTTTTATTGAACATTTAAAATACATTAAGAATTTTTAACAAAGAAATAGGAAGTTAAAAGCTAGGGTACAATAATATAAGAATTAGAAACTGCAGCACAAAAATAAAAAATGAAAAGAAAAAGAAAAAGAAAAGAGAGAGAGAGAAAGGTAACTTCCAATGCACCTTTGGCAGATTATATAGTTATTCATGCCTCTCTCTCTAAAATAACATGTTCCCTTCTTTCAATAGCTTATTCTTTCAATGGGGAATTTGATTGCTAGCCAAGGAATAGCCTGGGTAGAATTAATTTGGGGGCCCAATTCTAATCATTGTCCATCAATAAAGCTTATGCTATGCCAGTAACTTGGGTCAGAAACAACCCTTGGGGAAAGCAAAACAAAACCTGACAACACAGCTACTCCTGAGTATCAACTCTTGGGGAGGCCTGGAACTACATCCAGGTTCAGGACAAGACAGGCATTTTGGGATGGTGCTTTTAAAAGGGACCAGTTTTCCATAGTTTTTTTTTTAACTCACTAGGCTTTGTTGAGCTACTGAAGCTTTTTCCATTTTTTAAAAAAAGACTATAAACTTCCATGACATCACTGCAGGTCTGGTCAGGTCATGGAGAGCTTGGCACTAACAGCCATTTCTTGGAAGCATGGTAGGGCTATTCTATAAATGCTATGTCCTTGGTTCCTTAATGTCCAAATGATTAAAACCATTCTGCAGCTTTCTGAGTACTCACCCCTCTCTCTCTTTGATGTATTTAGTACTTTATGGTCAGGTAGAGATCTCAAGGTTACCTCCCAAGCTTCTCTCTGCTTGGTTTGCAATCGATACAGGTACAGACATCTCTTCTCATTCCTCCCACCTTTGACAGTTCCCATCACCATTAGCAGAGAGAGTTATCGACCTGGTGGATGGGTCACCTCTTTCCAAAGGAAAGAGCAGCCAGCAGTGGGGCTGGGCAGCAAAACAGCCATTATGGCCTTTGCAAAAGGGAAATGGTTTCCAAAGAAAACAGCAGAAAGATCCTTTAAAAATAAATCAGTGTCTCCCTCTTTGCAATGCTAGAAATGTGGGGACTGAAGGAAAATTTAGTGGGGAGCAGATTCTTATTGGGGGTGGGATTACCCTCATTTTACCGTAACCCACCCCGGTAGCTACACCCTGGCCTATAGGCAAAGGTAGATAGATTATCATAGGTAACCCTTGTTTTGTTCAGTAGATGATTATTGTTGTGTCTGCTGGGGTACAATTAAGGATGCCAGCCCATCTACCAAAATACACAAGGTTCCCTCCCTCTGCCCACCTTGAAATTCTCCTGTGTACCTCCCCCCAGCTGTATTCAGGCTGCATGGATGTGTCATTTAAGACACAGTGGCTTCACCCAGACCCCTTAATTGCTCTCCACCACTCCACTCTGCAAAAATAATAGACATGATGATGTGGATGAGACCCATGTCCATCTTAGCTAATTAAAGCTGCCAGAGGACTGGCCAGGTGGGTGGTGGAGGTTGTAAATGCTTCTTTGAAAGAGGGCTATGTTCCAACCTTTGGTGAAACAAAACTTCATAGAATCATAGAATCATAGAATTGCAGAGTTGGAAGAGACCACGAGGGCCATCCAGTCCAATCCCCTGCCACGCAGGAAATCTTGATCAAAGCATCCCTGACAGATGGCAATCCAGCCTCTGTTTAAAGACCTCCAAGGAAGGAGATCCCACCACTCTCCGAGGTAGTCTCTAAGCTCCCCTTTCTAAGTAACGCCCTAGAGCGAGTGGCAGCAACACAACGCCAGGCTTTCCCGGATGAAACGGATTACCTGGACCCATTCCAATCTGGGTTCAGGCCTGGTTATGGAACAGAAACAGCCTTGGTCACCTTGATGGATGACGTGCTCCAGGAGTTGGACAGGGGGAGTGAGCCCCTATTTATCTTCCTGGACATTTCAGCAGCATCTGATACCATCGACTATGGCAGTGGTTCTTAACCTGTGATCTGGGGACCCCCAGGGGTCCACAATGTCCTCACAGGGAGCCCATGAAGGCCTGAAGGCTGCTTGGCCCACCTCCTCCCTGCAGTGGAGTGGCCATATGACAGGAGCCAAGACAAAGGCTGGCTTGGGTTGTGCCTTGCCATTCAATCCGCTCCAGCCACAAACTTGCAGGAAGAAGCAGGAGAAAAGTCTTCCCTCCCCCTCCAATGCCTCCGAGGGTGGCATGGATGGTGTAATTGTATTATCATCATCATCAGGTATTATTAATATTATGGTTTTGAATCTTGAGTTAAGTCTTGGGAGCCCATGGCAATGAAAGATATTTAAAATGGGTCCCTGGTAAAGAAAAAGTTAAGAGCCACTGGACTTTGGTCTCCTCCTGGATTGCCTGGCTGAGATGGGACTTGGGGTCATTGCTTTGCTGTGGTTCTGGTCTTTCTTGGCTGAACGTCCCCAGAGGGTGGTGCTGGGAGACTGTTGTTCAGCCTTTTGGCCATTAGCTTGTGGGTTTCCCCAGCGCTCAAGGCTGTCCCTTATGCTTTTCAACATTTACATTAAACCACTGGGAGAGGTCATCTGGAACTTTTGGGTTGGGTACCATCAGTATGCTGATGGTACCCCAGCTCTATCTCTCCTTTGCAACTGATGCCAAGGAGATAGTGGTAGTACTGAGTCGCTGTCTGGACGCAGGAAAGGACGGGGTACTCAGTCGTCTGGATGTGGGTGAATAGACAGAGGCTTATCTCAAATCTCTCTCACACTGTGACATTCTTCCTCTGTCAGTAAATTTTATTTTACAGGAAAAGCATGTTTTAAAACTGCATTTGCTCCCCTCACAGCAAAGCTTTAATTTGAACATTGATACAATACTGTACCTTTCTTCTAAGGAACTTAAAGCAACAGCATATATAGTTTTTCTAGGTTTCCCCTCTGTCCCCACTTTTATGTTTTACAACAGCCCTGTCTGGTAGGCTGGATCAGACAGAATGAGTAGCTCAAAATCACCCAGTTGGCCTTTATAGCAAATGGAGAACTGAACCTCAGTCTCTTCCATTTTCGTTGAACACCTAGGCTGCTGACACATTGCAGAAATAATGCAGTTTGACACTGCTTTAACTGCTATGGCTCAGTGCTATGGAATTCTGGGATTTGTAGTTTTGTGAGATAGTTAGCCTTCTCTGCCAGAGAGTGCTGGTGCCACAATAAACTATAAATCCCAGGATTCCATAGGATGGAGCCATGAAAGTTAAAGTGGTGTCAAACTGCATTATTTCTGCAGTGCATTAGCCTCCCTAGACTAGGTTTTGCTTAAGGTTGCATAGGATTACTATGAAAGCTTGCTATCTTAAGCATATTTTAATGGGACGAAATTTCATTTGCAATAAAATGGATTTATTTCTGAGTAAACATGCTTAGAACTGGGTACAGATTAAATCTAAGCAGGGACCGCAGTACGTGGGGAGGTGTAAGTCATTAAGGGAAAAAAGACAATCCTCTCTCCCCAAAAATGGCTGGTGTCAAAATGGAATGGAAGTAATACAGTTGTCCCTTCATATTCGCTGGGGTTTGGTTCCAGGACCCCCGTGGATACCAAAATCCATGAATACTCAAGTCCCATTATATGCAATGGCATAGTAAAATGGTGTCCCTTCTATAAGATGGAAAAAAATCAAGGTTTGCTTTTTGGATTATTGTTTTTTTAAGAATATTTTCAAGGTGTGAATACTTAAATCCATGGATAGCAGATCCATGGATAGGGAGGGACAACTGTAGTTATTTATAAATAACCAATGTTTTTTCGAGTGAAATATTCCTTTGTGACCTGAGACTTGAGAAAAATTCAGCACCAGACATTGCAATTTTGCACTTTGGGGCAACAGAAGCAAGCTGGGAGTGAAAGGGAGAAAGTGGGAGTCCAGAAACTAGGACATTTTAAAAGCAACTGAGAAGGTCTGAGATAGATGATTAATCAGGGCTGTATGTGACAAATCGGTACAGTTGGAGGTTAAGACATCATAAGATTTCCCTGCTGTGTGTGTATGTGTCTACAAGTCGCCTGTTGAATTGGGGTTGTCAATTTCATGGGTTTTCTTAGGCAAGGAAAATTCAGAGGTGGTTTTGCCAGTTCCTTCCTCTGAAATACAGCCTACAGCACCTCGTATTTGTTGGCAGTCTCCCACCCAAGTTCTACTAGGGCTGACCCTGCTTAGCTTCCAAGATCAGACAGTATCTAGTGCCTTTAGTGTATTTTGCTACCTGGTGATTAAAAGACACAAATAAATAAATAAATAAAACCTCTCTCAAAGTTTTGTCTTCTCAGATTTTGGGTTTTTTTTTCCTTTTTCTTTCAGATTAAGTCTAAGCCTGTCAATTTAACTCAGGCGACACTTCTGCAGGGCTGTTATAGCAAGAGTAGTGGTAAATGTTAAAAAGCAGGAAACATTCTTCCCCCCATGCATCAATCCTTTTTTATTCCTTACCTTTGTACGTCCACTCGATGACATGAGGAGAAGCCAGCGGCAGAAGCAACAGATGAAACACCCAGCTGCTAGTCCTCATGGCTGTCTGGTATCTGAAATCAAATCCGAGTCAGGGAACTGTCTCGTTTTCTGCTCTCAGTCCCGGAAACAGTAAATAACAATTTACTCTAAATCCAGCCCTCCTTTCCCCGTCCCCTGTCAAAACAATAGCAAAGATCAACCTGCCATGGTCTTGTTGTTTTCACTCTGGGGCAGCCAGATGAGAACCTCTAATGATATCTTATTGACCCACTTGGGAGAAGCTAGCAGGCATTTTAATGGAAGGGCAAAACAGAAGCCCAGCCAAGAAGAGACTGCAAGGTCAATGGCTCGGAGGCTACGTTACGGGATGTACCTTTTCATTGCTCGCTTTCCTCTCCCTGGAGAGCTGACGTGGATTGGCCTACTCTGTACAGCAGCATCCTGGAAGCATGAATAGTTAATGCTTCCCAGAATGCATTGTACTAGAGCTATGGTCCAAAGTCACCTGGTGCAATAAACTTGCTGAGTGGGGCCAGTCCTACCATTAGGCAGATGGAGGCCATCACCTCAGGAAGCAAATGGTGGAGGACAGAAATTGACTGTCCTTTCTGGGGCCAGTGGCCATTCCCCTCTGTGGAAGGAGTGGACAGAGCTGAGTGTGCTACATGGCCTCTCTTATTCCCCAGAACTGGCCGGCTGCCCCCAGATGTGATGGAGGCAGAGCTTTGGGATGTTATTTTCCAACTACAGCCTCCCCAAATCCCTCAACCAGCATGACCAACATGCTCAGAGTGTATTCTCCAACTGTCCCAATTTGGCTGGGACTGTCTTGATTCATCCTCCCATTTTTCCAGCTGCTTTTAAAATGTCCTTAAGTTGGCTTAATTCAATTGCTGTAAACTGAGTTCAAAGTGCAAAAGTAGATCACACTCCATTAACACAGGGGAGAGGAAGGATTTTTGCCCTTCCCAGTAGGCTCTGGCAAAATCAAACTGCTGCAGCCTCTGCTAGCTTGCATGTCCTTCCTCATGAATAACTTTTGCCATCTTGACCACACTCTGATGTTGCTTAGCCACATGAGTCCCAACTTTCATCTCTGAAAATTTGGACGGTATGTCAGTGGTCATATTGGCAAGGGGAATCTTGGGAGCTGTAGTCCAAAGAAGCAACGTTTCCAAATTCTGGATGGAGTATAGTATTTCATGTTCAGGGTTTTTTTTTTGATAGCCCATTCAGTTTCTGAATATTGAATAGGGGAGCAGGAACCATTTTTGTCATTTGGTTCAGATAGCCAAAATGTCTTCTGCCATTTTTGTTGCTGGTTTGGGTCTGTTTAATACCTACATGAGAAGCCACTCAAAAATACCATGTATCTCCTCTTGAGCTCTGCAGAAGGGAATGGAAAATGGAAGTAATGATGCTTCATTTATCACTGAGGTGTCAGCAGAGTGGCAAGGCTCCATACCCTTCATTATTTCACAGGGATTTGTAGTCCAGTGTGTTTCTGTATGTGGAATGAAAGGGGTGTGTGCCCTAGGCACAACAATTCTTGGGTGAGCCCTGAGTACACTGATAATAATTAGTAAAAGGTAAAACTGTGAAAATATAAAGGCCCCTCCCCTGAAATATCTAAGAGGTGCCCTCCTGGTTCAGACCAAATATACATCTAGTCTAGGATTACTAGTGCCATCTTTGATTGTCAGAACAACCTTGTGAGGTAGACCGAGGTGAGAAATAGCCACTGATCTAAGTTCACCAAGTGAGCTTTGCATCTGAGTGAGGTTGAAACTGAGCTACGAGACTATGCTAGATGTTCCCTTATTGCAGGGGTGAGCAACTGTGGAAAATGAGGAGGCTGAATTAGCCCCCAGAAGACCTTGGAGAACCACACACCCCCATTTCACCCACTCCTGCAAATATATATATATATATATATATATATATATCTCCCCCCAAACATCCTCCAGGGCTTTCCTGGGTCCCGTGATTTTGTATCACTCTGGGGCAAATATAAGGAGTCCAAGGGGGCTCGAGGCATGGTGGAAATGCTGTCCATACCCCCTAGAGGTCATTTTGGAACTTTATTGGAACTTAAAGGAACATAATGAAATCCTACATAGAATCATAGAATTGTAGAGTTGGAAGAGACCACAAGGGCCATCCAGTCCAACCTCCTGCCATGCAGGAAATCACAAATCCCCCAGTTGGCATGGGTAACTGCTGGAAGCCTGCATATTATAGTTTAAAATAGAAGCAGATCCTATTCTATCACAAATGGGAGACACTTTGGATATGAGGAGACATATTGGACTCCTGTATCCTCTGAACACATGTACATTCTTCTTCTCAGCTGAAGGAAACACTCTGTGTATGCTCAGCAGCACAACCCAAGCTGTATTATTTGTTGGGCTGTGTTGGCTCTCTTGCTAGCCAATTTAATTTAATATTAATGGTATGCCTCTTGCACTGTATTATTTATTAATTATTTATTATCTATAGCCTACCTTTCCTCAAAAGTGGAGTGCATGACTCTCCTCTTCCCCAATGTATCATCTCAACAACGCTGTGAGGTAGATTCAGCTGCAAGAAACAGAGTAACTGGCCTACGGTCACCCCCACGGAAAGTTTTGGCTACTTGAAGGGGCTGAAACTGGATCTTAAAAATCCCAATCCAGCAATGGAACCACTACACTGCACATCTAACTTCTAAAACTTGGAGCAATCCTGAAGTAACCACAGTGCTGGCAGATCTTCTGAACACCCATTTCTGAGGCTTAGAAACTTAACAGAGCAGTATAGACAAGGTACTTTGCCTCTATGCATGGAGGTAAGTGGCTGGTGCATCAGTGGACATAAATTGCTGAAATTCCTCTCTCAGCTCATTTCAAGGACTATTTACCTAGCCTGGATATACAAGGATTATGAAATGTATGTTTGATTAGCTTTGCCATGGCACAGTATGGTGCAGCTGTCAAAATCAATGACTCCTCTACAGAGAAGAAACAGAGGACACAGTCAAATCTTACATGCATGGTGGAAAGAAGGATTTTAAAATCCACTGTTGAACAAACAAGTTCCCAAGTGGCAGATTTATGCAAAGAGAACTTGATCAAGGTAGAAGGGAGGGAAGAAGACGAGGGCAGGGAATCTTGACCTATGGACCAAGGACCTCTAAGGGGTCCCTAACATTTTATTGGTTATATCTTCATTTTCACTAACCTATACCCTCCAACTGTCCTGATTGGACAGGGACAGTCCTGATTAATCCTCTATCTTCCCAGCTTTTCAGCTGCTTTTAAAATGTCCCGGTTTCTCTCTCTTTCTCCCACCTTTCCCCTTTGTCCTCAGCTTACTTCAGTTACTGCAAATAGAGTTCAAAGTGCAAAATTAACTCAGCAGCTGGGAGAGGATAGGACACTGAGCTTTGCCCTTCCCAACAGACTTAGGCAACTGGAAGCTACTGTAGCCTCTTAGGAGATTTTCAGACGCGATTTTCGGCAGGATATATTGCAAAACAGCTTTGTTGCTGCCGCACGGCAGGGGAGCTGTTTCGGACGACGCCGTCCCTCTGCCAAAACCCTCCGTGTCACTTCCATGACAGAATGGAGGAAACCGCATCGTATTTCATTTATGATTGTTGCCCGTGAGTGAAATACGACGCGGTTTCCTCCATTCTGTCACAGAAGTGACACGGAGGGTTTCGGCAGAGGGATGACGTCGTTCGAAACAGCTCCCCTGCCGCGCGGCAGCAAGAGCTGTTTTGCAATATATCCTGCTGAAAATCACGTCTGAAAATTTCCTTAGAATCATAGAGTCAACAAGTTGGAAGAGACCACAAGGGGCATCTAGTCCAACCTTTCTGTCCTTCAGGAATAAATAATCAAAGCATTCCCAACTGATGGCCATCCAGCCTCTGCTTAAAAACCTCCAAAGAAGGAGACTCCACCACACTCCCTGGCAGTGCATTCAACTGTTGAACAGCTCTTACCATCAGGAAGTACTTCCTAATGTTTAGGCGGAATCTCTTTTCCTGGAGTTTGAGTCCATTGCTCCATGTCCTAATCTCTGGAGCAGCAGAAAACAAGTTTGCTTCATCTTCAGTATGACATCCCTTCAAATATTTAAACATGGCTCTAAAAACAGGGGACAAGCCAGCAAGACTGATGCAGTGTCGGCCCCACTGGTCCATGTGGACAACAACAGCCATGACACCAGATTCAACCCAGTGCTTATGGTCACCATTATGGGCGATCCAGAACTGATCTGAAGTATATGCCCTAAAATTGTCAGGATTTTGCCTTTGTTTTTTGGACTGGACCTTTTTAAAATTATTTGATCCACAAGTGGAAGGGGCTCATCTACACTGGCTGCTCAAATCCAGAGCCAGTCCCAAGACAAAAAATCCCTGACAATCTTGGTTTAGAAACAGAAATGCTGATTTTGTGGGTTTCCTCTCCATAATGACACTGGGCTCCCTGTTGCATAATGCACAGCAGAACATGAAGCAAAGCACTTTTAATTAATTCTGCATTTTTACAGATCAACATAACAAACAAACAAACAAACAAACAACCGGAGGTCTTTCAGCAACTACAAGCTGTGGATGGGAATAGGGGGTGGGTGGATAAAAACCCACAGCTTTTCCCTCTGCTGGAAACAATCTAGATTCCCTGGCGCTGTATAAGCACTCTCACACTCAGCTCCACAGCTCTGACTTTTCAGCTGCCTTGTACATTGAGGAGTTGTGACATCCAGTGGTCAAACACAATGCCACTCTTGTTGGGTAGGGAATTCTTCCTACACGGCCACAGTAACATCGTCCTCATGGCACAGGGTTTATGGAGCAATTTTGGACTCCCAAAGTGTGAGCCGGACATTTTGTGGTTGCCTATAGCCTGATTTAGTAGATCCCAGGGGAGCAGGGGAGCTTTACTGTACAGATGGTGGGAGTATGAGATGTTTTACCATGGCACCAAGAGAAAATATGGTTAATAATTTTAAGAAACTTATCCATCTATTCATGTTGGAAAAGCAGTGCCTGCTCTACCATTAGGCAGACTGAGATGTTTACCTCAGGTGGCAAATGCTTGTGGGTAGCAGAAACAGCCACCCATGGTATATAGATGCATGCTAGGCTCAAAAAGAACACCCTTCCCTGACCTACCACATTGATGTTGTGTTAGACTACATATCCCATCATCCCCAGCCCACATGGTCACTGGCTGTGTGGGCTGGGTTCCTGTACATGTGGACCATTTTGAGTTAGAGAAGGCTGAAATACATTGAGTAGCAAGATGACAAATATTAAGACCACAGCCCTAAACATTTATGGGAATACAGTAGGACCCCCATATCCACTGATTGATTATCCATTGATTCAATTATCCATGGGACACAAAACAGCACACCTACCATAGAGTCTTCCTAGAAAATGTGTCCTCTCTGGCCATTTTCTAGGTCCTCCAAGGCAACTCGACAGTATTTTAAACTGGAAGTCCCATTATTTTCAATGGCGTTGGCTATTATCCATGGTTTTCAGTATCCATGGAGCCCCCAGAACCAATCCCCAGTGGATAGGGGGTTCCTACTGTACCCCAGAATTCTTGTGGAGGGGAGGGCTTGCTGTCAGTTGACATTCTTCTGATTGTTCTTTTAATGTATTATTCTATTTTTGTTGCGGGGAAAGGTGGACTACATGAATTTTGTACCAAATGTAGAGTATGTTAGGCCAGGAGCCCTATTGACTGTTCATGGGTAGAGCTCTGGTTAGAGGAACCATTTTGTGTGTTTCAGGAAAGCGGTCACCCTTTTCATTGCCTGTGTATGTGTCTAAGTTTCCTTCCTCCCAGGGCTTGGACTCTCTTCTCTGGTCCTCTGGGCAATAGAAAAGAATCTCAGGGCGAAAGTGTTGTCTTCAAAAGTGTGCATATATTCCTCATTTGTTAGAGCTGGGCCCTGTCCATACAAGGGGGGGAAATACGATCTGCTCTGAAGAAATAGCAATTGGCAGCACTGGGCCCTATCTTAATGGTTGATAGAGCCCCCATAAACTTTGCACGCCCCCTAGCCAAGATGGCAGCTGTGAACGAATTGCTCATGCTTTCAAATCTGCCACCACCAAAAAAAAAATAAAATAAAAAATTATGTTTACCATGGTGCGCACAAGTGATACTTATATATACAAAAAAAAGGAAGAATAAAATAGAGGAAAAGAGCACCATTTTATCACCTTACCGATCTCTTGCTTAGCTGAAAATCCAACATGGCGGCAGCAGGCACTTTCCCTGTTTGCAAGCCCTGCCCCCATGCTTGTCCAGCCAATCAGCTTGCGCTGCCTCAGCACAGCAACACGTAGGCGACTATCTTAAATGATTGGACATTCGCCTCCCTTATGGAGCTTTTTAAAAACTCTGCAAAAGTCTCCAAAGGCTTCCCTTTGGAGCTTTACAGTGGACTTGGCTCCCCTACTTCCAAATAAGATGTGTCAATGCGAATGTCCGTTTAGACAGATCGCCTTCCATGCAATTTCTATGAGGATGGTTTTCACCCTTTAGACAGGGCCTTGGTCTTTTTTATTGCTGTTGGAAATAATAGTTTGTTTGAATGTTTGACTACTCTGTGCAACTGTGCTTGACAAGGTTGCAAGGCATTGTCTCTAAGTCTCAGGTTTTGACCCTGAAATCTCAAAGTCTGGGTGTCAGGAGAGGGCAGCAAATGGTAAGTTATTGTCAGTTATTATTTATTGATTAAAAAAATTATATTGAGACAGGCATCGCATGTACTTTTACTGCCAAGAAACAGGAGGGTGCTTGGAAGTTTTCTGCCTCTGAGGTAAAATAACTTGGATGGCTTTGGGTAGTACCGTACTCACTTTGACCTAAGCGGATGGGACAGAAACACCATTTACTTTCAGGCAGCTAAGTCTTTTTAAAACCTCTCCATTTTATTTTCTCTTATACTCTAAAAACCTTCTTTCCCACTCTTCTACATATCCTCTCACATACTTTACTTTAGGAAGAAGAAGGAGAGTATTTAGAGAAGGTTATAGATGTAACATCACGGTTTGAAGTTGGTAGCTATAAGAATGGAGGAATGCTGGTAAAGAAGTGTGAGGAAAAGGGTGTTTGTGAAAAGCAAATACAGAACAACAGCTGGTTTATGTAAATCTGTGTGAGTAGTTGGAATATCATAGGATGATATGTTTTAATAAAAATATTTTATTTTTATTAAAAAAAATATTTTTTAAACCTCTCAATTTTATAGGCAAGTGGGAAGGGCATGTGCGAATAAAAAAAAGAGGGGACAGCTTTGTTTGACAGGGTTAGCTGGGCCCTTGGGCCTAGTTCCTCAGAAGGAGAAAGAAAAAGATGAGGAAAAGGTGACTCTGTCTGCTAAAAGTAGGGAGGCCTGAGTTATAAAAGGTAGGCCCTGAAGGGGGGGAAATCCTGAGTCAGCCTTCGAAGCATGTCTGATTCTCTTTAAATCTCCTTGTTGTGGTGTGCCTTCAAGTCATTTCCAACGTGTGGCAACCCTCAGGCAAATCTATCACAGTGTTTTGGGGGCAAGATTTGTTCAGAGGGGCTTTCCCTTCCTTTGAGGCTGAGATAGTGTGATGTGCCCAAGGTCACCCAGTGGGTTTCCATGGATTTGAACCCTGGTCTCCAGAGGCATAGTCCTTGCTAAATCTTTCACCAGGGTTGACGTTACACTATTTATTTAATTTTTAAAATTAGGTATTTATATCCCACTCTTCAGCCACAAAGGCTATCAGAGCGGCTTACAATTTGTTTTAAGCAATAGCAATTCACACATCAACACTGCATTAAGCAGTTTCCAATGTGTATTAGCTAATTGCCCCCACAAGGCAGGCTGGGCCCATGAGGAGAAAGCTTTGAATTGAATTGAGTTTAAATTTACTTATACCATTCCTGGCTAATGCACATTTTGAATTGTTGTTGTTGTTGTTGTTGTTGTTGTGTGCCTTCTAGTTGTTTCTGCCTTACGGCAAACCTACCACGGGGTTTTCTGAGGCTGAGAATGTGTGACTTGCCCATGGGTTTTAATGGCCGTTGCAGTCCAACACTCAAACCACTATGCCACGATAGCTTAGCATGTCAAGATTCAGGGATTCACATTCACATACCCTACAACTTGGCAGGGATAGTCCTGATTAAGCCTCTATAGGTTGCCTGATTGAAAACTGGAGAGGGTTTACTTACCTTTAATGGTTGTATAGAAGAGGGATTTTCAACAGGTATTGCTTGACACACAGCCAGATACAGCATTTAAATACTGCCTATTACTACCTATAGTTTAAGTTCCCTTTTTAAAAAACTTTAGGTAACAGTGGATTCAGAATTTACTGTTGAGAATGTCTTCATTGATGGTTCGGGTATATTTTTCCCCAAATTTATAAAAAGGGGTTTGGAGCAAAGGGGAAGTCAGAATATAAAATATTTGTTGAATTATATATACTATATTTTTTTCATTCATTCCCTATAGATGTAATTTAGCTCACCAGATCACTGTGTTCTAGATGAAAACCGTGTTGGCTGCAGAGATCTAGGTGTCTTGTCCACATCATTCTGTCATCTGCACGCGATCCGCGTGAAAATTCTGTGTCTTATGTTGCTATTTGTGACATCATAAGAGGCAGTAAGATCTTATTCTTAAACCATTTCTTCTTTTTTCACATCCACCAGATTACTCTGACCTACAAAACTCATGGACAGTTTGCCAAACCTTTCTTCCTTCCAGAATTACAAAGCAACTATTAACACACAAAAACCACTAGTTACCTATAATGAATTCCTTTCTTCCAATAATCAAGGTGTAACTTCATTAATTATGGTTGTGACTAATTGAGGGAAAACTTCCTTCCTTTTGCAATCTAACAATCACTTTAGTTCCTCTATAGATACTTTTTATTCTTACTTTGTATTTTACTTTTATAGTTACTAGTGTGTAGCCTTACTTCTCACAGCAGAACAGGAATGTAACATGATTGAAGTGATGGGTTACACTGTACTTTGTGTTCATGAATGAAAAAGCAGGTTAAAAAAATACAAAAGTAAATATATTTACTTAAAGAGTACCTTCACTCCTAGAATTAATTTCCCAGAACTTGGGAAAGATGATGATGATGATAATCATCATCATCATCTCCAAAAGTCCATAGACAGCATGGTGATGTGAGGAGCAGCTGTACAAAAATAGCAATTTTACTCACTTGGTTATATTAATATGTACAGTACTGTATTTTTACTTAAATCATAGTATGGGTGTATGAAAGCCAGTGTAGTTCTAGTATTGGATGGGGATTTGAGAAGTCCATGCTGAAGTTCCTACACAACCGTGAAGTTTGCTTGGGCTATGTACCGTTTTTCTCAGCCTAACTTAGCTGATAAGAGCTGTTATGAGGATATCTATGTTGCCTTGAAAGGCCTAAATACCGGAAAGGCACCGGATCCTATCTGATCTTGGAAGATAATCAAGGTCAGCCCTGGTTAGTAATTAGATAGGAGACCACCAATGAATGCCAGATGGCATTGGGTATATTTCAGAGGAAGGGGCTAGCAAAACCATCTGTACCCAGTTACAAAAAGCGACATTGCTTGGAATGTGCCATGTTATCTCAAAATACGGCAAGGAGGGGGCCATTCTGGTCTCGATGGAAAGGGAGTTCCAGAGTCTAGAGGCAGCTACCAAGATAGCCCTCTCTTGCATCCGCACCAATCATGCCTGTGACATTTGTGGGACCTAGAGAAGCTGTTCGGCAGTGGAACGCGCTGCCTCAGAGTGTAGTGGAGTCTCCTTCTTTGGAGGTTTTTCAACAGAGACTGGGTGGCCATCTGTCGGGAATGTTTTGATTGTGTATTCCTGCATGGCAGGGGGTTGGACTGGATGACCCTTGTGGTATTTTCCAACTCTATGATTCTAAGTGCCTCTCCTGAAGGTCACAGAGACTGGGCAGGCTCACACAGGGAGATATGGCCTGATGATGAGGACTGATCACTGATATCCTACATATTAAGCTATGTATCCATAACTAAGTAACATCTCCTGTCCTGATTCCCCCAAGCCCACCTTAAAAGCCAGCAGCCGCACTAAACAATCAGTGTGCAAGGAAGATACATTTTCAGCCCCCTCCTGGCAGTGAGTGAGGCTGCCATAAAGAATTGCAACAGGGTCCTGCTTCTAGTTGTTGCAGCTTTCCTTGCTACCGGGAGAGAGCTAGAAATATCATCCTCGTTGTGCCGCAGTCAGCAGCTGGTCCTTTGCTTGATGCAGTTGCTGGCTGTTAAGCTGAGCTTGGGAGGGCCAAGATCAAGATTTCCTGCGTGGCAGGAGCGTTGGACTGGATGGCCCTCGTGGTCTCTTCCAACTCTGTCATTCTATGATTCTATGATTCTATCATGACTACAAAGTCTTACTGAATATGGAGCAGTTACGGACCCGTAACATTTAGTTATGAATCTATAACTGCAATACCGAATACCAGCCATCATTGTCATCAATTTAGAAAATCCAAAAAATCCAGCTAGCTCCATTCAAGTGCACATTTCTGGCCTAAATAACTACTGTTCATTCAAAAGCTAATAAAGCAGGCCTCCTCTTGCCCAAACAGATGCCCATGCTAAACCTCGCCACCCGCCACCGTCGTGAGAAAGAATTCTGTTGTTTTTAAATCAGCACGCAAAGCACCCAATTCCATCAGCCGTGAATCCAGCTTCCCCTAGAAAACTATGTTGCCTAGTTATCTCAGAGGTAGGAACTGATAAGCACAGTAATAGCATGAAAATACACACTGAAAACCAGGCAAGACATCTGTGAATGAGGAGTAACATTTTGCACATGATACTCCTCTCCCACCTCATCCTCCGTTGACCTTGCCAGATTGTACTGCACTATGTTTTTAAAAACAATACTCTGGTGCTAGAAAAAATAATATGAATACCTGAAAGCTGCCAGCAATTTAAGTACTGTATAGATGACTACCCAAAACTGACTCTAGTTACAGCAATACTGTTAATGGCTTCATCTGCATACCCTCCAACATTTCACCAGCAAGTTGTGGGGAGAGCATTTAATACCATCTTTACAGTGCAACAGCTATAGTATAAATAACTAGAAGAGTTAGGCTGCTGACATATTGCAGAAATAATGCAGTTTTGACACAGCTGTAACTATCATGGCTCAGTGCTAAGGAATTCTGGGATTTGTAGTTTTGAGAGATCAGTGGTGCCGCTGGAGGGCGTGCAGAAAGGTCAAACTGCACTGGGTGACACTGCTGTGAGGAAGGGGTTACACCGGCCTTAGTGACACCACAATGTGAGATTTTTAGCCTTCTCTGTCCGAGAGCTCTGGTGCGACAAGAAACTACAAATCCCAGGATTCCATAGCACGAAGCCATGGCAGTAAAAACGGGGTCAAACTAGATTATTTATCTATGCAGTGCAGTCTTTGTTAAAAGCAGAGTGAAACAGAAGAGTTTTCAAAGCTAGTGAAAAGGGGTGTGGGCTGATACACATCTTGCATTTGCAGGGGGATTCCACAGATATGTTCCTGACTAATTTTGATGATCATCATCAGTGGCTGGGTGCTACCACATGCAATGGTGCAACAAGCAGTTAGCAAGGAAAGAACCTGATCTGGAGTGGCCCCCTGAATATGTACTCCATAGGGCAATCTGAATGGGTTCCATAACATCCAAAATTTCACAGGGAAACAGGTAGGGATGCTGCTGTTGTTAACTGCCCTCAAGTCAACCTCAACCCATGGCAACCCCATGAATAAGAAAGATATCTTCAGGACCCCCTATCCTCAAGCGCTCTGCTCAGGTCCTGCAGGTTCCGGGCCATGGCCTCCTTGATGGAGTCTATCCACCTAGTGTATGGTTTTCCTCTTTTCCTACTGCCTTCTACCTTACCAAGCATTATTGTCCTTTCTAGTGTGTCATGTCTTCTCATGATATGGCCAAAGTACAACAGTCTCAGTTTAGTCATCTTGGCTTCTAGGGATTGCTCAGGTTTGATTTGTTGTAGGACCCATTTATTGGTCTTTTTGGCAGTCCACGGTATCCGTAGCACTCTCCTCCACAGGTAGGGACACATCCTGATTTGGAAATTCTTCCTTGATAATTAGGGTCTCTTTTGTGGTTTCAGAAATGCACTTGGCACCTGCCTGGTTGTATTGCCATCTATTCCTGTATTACATGAGACTTGGTACTGGAAACGGATGCTAAGGCTATGAGACTTGGCACAGACTGATCCCTGGTAATTCTGTTTGCATACATTAATTCCCTGTTGCTCTTGCCTTTCCCTTCTCTTTCTTTCCTTTTCTATTGTTGTCAGCTGAAACTGTTCCAGTCTGCACCCAATGAAGCATACCTTCCAACATTTCACAGATGAAAACGGGGACACATGTAGCCAAGCAACACCAGAGTGTGGTCAAGATGGCACGAGCTATTAATGAGCAAGAACACACAGGTTAGGAAAGGTTGCAGCAGCTTGCTTTTGCCTGAGTCTACTGGGAAGGACAAGATTCTCCTCCTCTCCTCCTTCTCCTCTGTCTAGATCTTAAAAGGAGCTTCTTTGTCAGAGGCTTTGTTCACTGAGGTATGTCAGTAAGTGCCTGCATTTGCAAGCAGCAAAATGAACTGAGCCAGCTGTAAAGCTCCCTCTCTGTTTGCTTTCCACTGTAGGTTAAGACCTTTTTATGTACGCAGGCCTTTGACTGATTTTACTCATGTGGCAGAGTAGTGTACAAAGAGTCATAGAATAATAGAGTGGGAAGAGACCACAAGGGCCATCTAGTCCAACCCCCTACCTTGCAGGAATATACAATCAAAGCAGCCATGACAGTTGGCCATCCAGCCTCTGTTTAAAGACCTCCAAAGAAGGAGACTCCACCACACTCCCAGGCAGTGCATTCCACTGCCAAACAGCTCTTACTGTCAGGAAGTTCCTCCTAATGTTTGGGTAGAACCTTTCCCCCCATAATTTGAATCCATTGCTAGTCTCTGGAGCTGCAGAAAACAAGCTTGCTCCATCTTCAATATGACATCCTTTCAAATATTTAAACATGACTTATCATGTCACCTCTTAACTTTCTCTTCTTCAGGCTAAACATCCTAGATCCCTAAGCCACTCCTCATAGGGCAGGTGTGCTTCTTTTAATTTTATTTTGTTTTATATGTTTCTAACTGTGCGTTAAATTATTTGAAAGCTATATTTTAATTATGTATTTTATCAGAATTGATGTTTAATTGTGGTGGATTTTTTAAGCTTTTGTAATAGTACTTATTTAGCTAAACTTTTATTTAATGTTTTGTAAGCCACCTTGGCTCCCTTGGCAGGAGACAGGCAGGACAGAAACTGAATAAAGAAATAACATAAATTTAAAAATAAATTCGATGCACTATTTTTAGGCTTCCTCTGGGTATCCAGTTCGCAAGTAACTGTGGGAAACAAGATTCTAGACCAGCTGGACTTTTGACTTGGCCCAGCAGAGCTCTTCTTTTTTTACAGCTATTGTAAATGATCACTATCAGATTAGGGGAGAGTAAGGTAAAGAATGATTGATAGTCATGCTGGCTGTATACTGCTTCAGCATCAAAGGCGGTAAGACTCTGTATGATCCGTTGAGGGTGCCCTTGTGCTCATGTGCTGCTTGTGGGATTCCCACAGGCAACTGGTGTGAACAGTGTGCTTTGTCAGATAGGCCTTTGGCTTGATTCTGCTGGGCTTTTCTTACATCCTGGTGATGGATGAGATAACTCAGACTGTGAAGTGGGCAGAGAGTCTTCAACTCATTCATATTTTTTAAATACCTTAAAAGAAAAACACATTTTTCAAACAGTTTAGGGAGGGGCATTTAGCATCCTTAGCCAGAGAGCTCTTAGGCTTCACTAAACTACAAACCCCAGAATTCCACAGGAGGCAGCCATAGCAGTTAAAGCGGAATAATAATGCTATAACAATATAGTGAGATAAGGCTCTAAGGGGCTTACCACACTCTGAAGCAAAGTGCCAGTGCCACAGGAAGGTTCTGTTTTCCGTGCTGCCTTACCGTATGACATCATCGTTCTTCTGGGGGTTTGTTGTTCCAGTCCCGTAGGAGACCAAGGTAAAACTGCATCTTTTTGCTAACAGGTTTTTCCGGTTAGCAAAAAGACGCAGTTTTACATCAGTCTCCCATGGGACCGGAATGAAAAAATGACAAAGTTGCGCAGTAAGGCAGCATGAAAGATGGAACCTTCCTGCTGCGCTGGCACTTTTCTTTGGAGTGCGGTAAGTCCCTAAATCTTGGTGCCTGGCTCTACGTCTCTGGTCCTCAGAGTGGGGGGAGGAATGTCAGGGCAAGGGTGCTGCCTTGAAAAATATGTTTCTCCTTTAAGGGGTTTAAAAAATGTGAATGACTAAATTGTGGTCAATGGCATCACCAGGCCCCGTCCCCTGTGACACCACCAGGTTTGGGCCTTGAAATCTCAGGGGCTAGGATGGCACTAATCTGGCAACCCTAATTACAGTATATATGATTACTCAGAAGGAACCCCCACTATGATCAGTAGAAGGTAGTTCAGCATAAGTGTGGGTAACAGGGATTGGGAAGGTGCTGTCCTCCAGATATTTTGGACTGCCATTCCCATCACCCCCATAACTATGCTACTTAGGCATAATGGGAGTTGCAGTCCAACAACATAATGGGAGCCAAATGTTCACTATCCTTGGTGTATATGACCACAGCCTTCAAGTAATGTGTTTGTGGAACTGTATTAATCAGAACTGGTTTCCATTGTTAAGAGAACATGTGACGTAGTATGATAATGTTAAAAAAGAAAAAGAAAATACCTTTGAGTACAAGCAGAGATTCTTTAACACTTTAAGAAAAATGAAAAGTAACTCTGCACATGCTCAGGGGCATTCAAGCCAACTTATCACTGGAAAGAAACTTAAACCACATTTTGTATTCCTATAAACTGGTTAACAATGGTTGCTGTTGTCTGCTTCAAATCCCTCAAGCAATCCTATTACAGGGTTTTCTTGATAAGATTTGTTCCCAGGGAGTTTGTCTTTGCCTTCCTCAGAGGCTGAGAGAGTGTGACCTGCCCAAGGTCACCCATTGTTTACAATACCTTGTCAGCAATCCTGGACAAAGTATATAATATACCATGATCTATCCACTTCAAAGGAGCTCAATGTGCTATAGATGGTTCTCTCTCTTTTTTATCCTCACAGCAATCCTGCAAGGTAGCTTTGGCTGAGAAACAGCATAAAATGGCTTGAATATATGAAGGAGAACATATGTAGAGTTCTGAAATAATTTAATGCTTTAAATAAATCCTATGTTGTTTCGACGTTGTTTAATAATAGAATTCCTGTAATATTCAGTTTTAATTTTTGTTTTTAAAAGTTTTAATTTCTGAAATACTAGGAAAAACAATGGAACGCCTGCAATATTCCATTTTGATTTTTGTTTTAAAAAGTGTTAATTTCTGAAATACAAGGGAAAACAATGGCAGGCCTGCAATATTCAATTTTGATTTTTGTTTTTAAAAAGTTTGTATTTCTGAAACGTTAGGAAAAATAATGGAATGCCTGCAATTTTGCGTTTTGTTTTAAAGTTTTTAATTTCTGAAATACTTGGAAAAACAATGGCACGCCTGCAATATTCAATTTTGATTTTTGTTTTTAAAAAGTTTGTATTTCTGAAATGCTAGGAAAAACAATGGAATGCCTGCAATTTTGAGTTTTGTTTTAAAAAGTTTTAATTTCTGAAATACTAGGAAAAACAATGGAATGCCTGCAATATTCCATTTTGATTTTTGTTTTAAAAAGTTTTTATTTCTGAAATGCTAGGAAAAACAATGGAATGCCTTAAATATTCAATTTTGATTTTTGTTTTGAATACAGTATTTTTAACTTCTGAAATACTAGGGGGGGGGGAAATCTTACTTGATCTATTTTGGAGTGGAACTGTGTTGCTCTGCAACTCGTGCATAGTGGGGACAAACGTGTAACAAAAGTGCAGCGAGGCCTCGCCCAGCACCCGTTTCTGCGTTTAGCAAAACGGGGATTTTCCATCCTTGAAAATAAATTAAATAAATAAATAAAATTGTGGGTGGGGAAAAAAGAAGAAGGTCTTTTTCACTCTCAGCAAAAGAAAAGTCGCCTGAGCACGTAGCGCACGCGCCAGAGCTAACCGGAGGCGCGTCCCGACCAATCAGGAAAAAGCAAAGGCCCGGACTAGCCAATGAAAAGCCGAGCTGAGGGCATCTCATCTGCATAGACCGGGCTATAGTTCAGCGCGAGCCGAGCTGTTCTTCCCCAGTTGCCCAGGAGCGCGAGCTGGAAAGGTAGTTAGGAACAGATTCCTCGTTTTTTAAAACAATACTAAATCGTCTTCTGCAATTTAATATTTTTTTTTGTAGCAGGTGCTGTTCAGTAAGTATCCCAGTTTAGTCACAGGTAAGTGTGCATGTGTGTGTGATGATTTTTCAGCAGCAGGATTTGAATCTGTCGTTCAGAAAGCTTGTTGCACTGTGTTTGCAAAAATGTTGCAACAGGAGCATTTGCAGAAGGAGGAAGCGAAGAAGTGTGTGTATGTGTGTATGCATGCATCTGCGTTGCTAACATGAAGCACGTAGTTGCATTGGGTGGTCCATTCGCCACTAAGGAATTTGGTCTCGTGGTGAACAAAGGACCACATTGCATCCTTCCCCAAATCTCTTGTCCTCCGTCACCGCTAGATTAAGGAGGCGCCCTTTAGGCAGAGCATAAAACCAGGCCTCTCTCCATCAGAGCAGAGCCAAAGGCAGAAAAAGTGGGTAAATATTCTTAGATAGGGACTTTATTTTTATATGCCTTCAGGTCGGCTTTGATTTAAAGAAATTTTGATTTAAAATTCACCCAAGGTGAACCTATAACGGCTTTTTCTTGGCAAGATATTTTTTCAGAGGAAGTTTGCCTGCCTCTGAGGCTGAGAGAGTGCAACTTTGTCAAGGTCACCCAGTGGGTTTCCATAGCTGAGGGGGATTCGAACCCTGGTCTCCCAGAGCCCTAGTCCCAACACTGAGACCACTACTCCCATGGGGGTTCGTTACCTATTATGGGGGTTTCCTTGGCAAGATTCTCTTTTCAGTGGAAATTTGCTATTGTCTTCCTCTGAGGCTGAGAGAGTGTGACTTGCCCAAGGTCACCCGGTGGGTTTTCATGGCTGAAGGGCATTTGAACCCTGGTCTCCCAGAGTCCTAGTCCAACACTCAGACCACTACTCCCATGGGGGTCATTACCTATTATGGGGGTTTTCTTGGCCAGATTTTTAATGGGGGGGTTGCCCTGGCCTTCCTATTGAGGCTGAGAGAGCGTGACTTGCCCCAGGGTCACCCAGGAGGTTTGTGTGGCCGAGCAGGGATTCAAATCCCAGTCTCTATTCCAACCACTACACCTCTCTGCCTCATTACAAGTGTTGGTATGGTTGCTTCAGGGAGGAAAAAAATGGAGGGAGAAAAATGTAGGAGCATAAATGCTGAGGATGCTGCGGTCCAGTCATCCTGTGCCTCTCCCACAAAATTTTGCATGCCTTTTCTCCCCCTTCCTTTCCCCAAAGGTTAACCAAGGGAAAGGAATGTGGTGAGGATGGGGGAAAGAAGAGAGAAATAGGGTGGGATTCTGGTATTAAACAGAACCCACCAAACTGGATATTTGATGCCCTGGGATCTCTTGCCTTTAGAAGCTGCCAGGCTCAGATAATGCAACTTGGAAGCGAAGTCTTGCAAACCAAGAAGGCCTGTTTGCCTTCCGGTGGGCGGTTGAAGTAGGGCAAGGCCAGGGTTTTGTAAGAGGTCCACGTGGTCCTCCTTTTCTTTGACTCCCTGAATGGCTTTTCATTTCTCCTCTTTTGTCCGCCCTCAGTTGCTTCCATGAAGGATGAAACCTGTGTGAAGTGATGAAACTGTGTGTGTATGTGTATGCACAAAATTATTTATATCAAGCTAGTTGGCTAAACAGGAAGGAAAAGGAGTGTCCTTATTATGTTACCAAGCACTTTCTTTTGCACATAGAACTTTGATTCCTTCTTAGGGACTAGACACCTGCCTGAGCTCTTGGAATGTGGCAACTTCTTGGGTAAAGTGTCAGATAACACAAAAAGGACGAAAATAGTGTCCTGTGGAAATTAAAGATGAGAGAGAGTGTGATGGGGTGGGGAAAAGCACTCCATAGCAGCTGGGTTAGGAGACTGCAGCAGCAGGTGCCCTGGCTCCAGCATGCCCTGCATACCACCTCCCTTCAGTGGTGGGCAATTAATTCATGGTAAGGCCAAGGCATTGATTTATGAAGGCAGCAGTTGGTGGGTTACCCAGAATGTTGTAGCCATGTGCTGAACTACAGGAAGGGAGTTTTCTTTTTTGTCAAAGCTCTGATTCATGACCGCTCCTCCCCACCTAACTACTGTACACTGAGTAGGAGGATTTGCGTCATGGGTTCATTGCAGCAAAGCAGTTTGTCCTTGCTTTGGAGGTATTTCTAAAGAGCTGGGATTTTCCCTGGGGTAGGGGACCATTTTGGGACCTTCTTCCCATTGCAAATGACTTGATTAAAAATAGATATTTTCTTTAATAGCTTCCTGATGGGACATGGTGTGGGTTTGTTGCAGAAAACAGCCATGTGAGTCTGCTTTTGCCATAAGGACTAAGACGTTTGTTAGGACCTGCTTGTAGATGCTGTAATGCCTGATGCTAACATTTTATTAACTCTTAGCGGTGCCACATAAAACCTCCTTCTTCAGTGATAGCTTGTCTAATGATTTACAGCTGCTATTGCAGAGTACACCTAGGTGCTTTGACCCTTTCCCTCTTGCGACAGCAATATTTGGGAACATCTTCCATCAGTTACCTAGGTTAGTGTTTTTTGTGCTTGCTGTCCGCAGCAAGGACTTGCCTATCTTAAATACATGCTGGAGAGACAGAGTGATGTGGTTGGAGGACTGGACTAGAAAGGATCAGAGTTCAAATCTCTGCTGATCTGTTAAAACTTACTGGGGGTATAGCTACACTAGAGAACTATAGCAGTCTGACACCACTTGACGTGCCGAAGCTCCATCATATGGAATCCTGGGATTTGTATTTAGAAGGTCTTTAGCTTTCTCTGCCAAAGAGTGCTGGTGCCTTACCAAACTACAAATCCCAGGATTCTGTAGGATGGAGCCATGGTAGGTAAAGTGGTGTCAAATTGCAGTAATTCTACAGGAGATATGCGGATGTAAGGCATTGTTAGAAGATGTTTACTCAGGCATAAATAACAAGGAAGAGGTAATGTGGGTTGCATTATTTTAGGCTGCAGGTAAGAGCATCTTCCTTCTAGTAGAAAGCTAACACTTCAGAGGAAGAGTTCTACACTTGGTGTTGGTTTTCTATTTTCCCAAGTTCAGTCAGCTAACTCTTTACAAGGAGCTGAGGTTGGCTTAGAACATTCTCTCCTAACAATTTTATCCCTACAACAAACTTGTGAGGTAGTTTAGGCTGAAGGAAAGTGTTTGATTCAAGCACATTCAGTGTGGCTGAGTGGGGAATTGAACCTGAGTGTTTCTGTTCTTAGGCTTTTAGACTGGGAACCTTTTAAAAAATGGATTTTTTTTTTTTAGCATGCAGTATATAATGTGGTAGCATCCTTCTTGTAACCTCAGGATTCCTAGTATCTCATCCTGCTGCCTGTATAGAACCTGGCTTAGGGAAGTAATGTTAAATAGAAAGATTAATTAGTAAGGGAAGCTTTGCCATGAGTAGGGAGAAGTATAGAAATAGTAGTAGATCAAAAGTACTGTGATGGGAAAAGAGGGTGTGTGTTTTTTTTGGTAGAATGTGGAGAAGAGGTAAAACTGAGTCCTGGTAATAGCCTCCTTCCTAGGTGGAAGCTTGTAGGGAAATTTGGAACTTGTAGTCCAAGAAAGGTGAATTTCCCTAATTGGAAGAATGCTTTCCTGAAAATCTTGTTTGCAATCTAAAACTCAAAATTTCATCGCTTTCTCTTGCAGCTTTCTCTAACCTGTTGGTACCCATACGTGTTGGCCTCCAAGCCCCAACACCCTCATTCATGATGGCTTGGATTATGGGAGTTATAGTTAGGATTGCCAGTTCAGGATCTGTTTCAGGCTCTTGAGATTTTTGGGCCAAGACCTAGGGATGGCCCTGGTGATATCATTAAATGTTATGCATTAAGTACCAACCTCATTGTGCTTACAACTTTTCATTCAAACTCTCTCTCACACACAGCATATTTTCCTGTTTGGAAATTAAGGGAGAAATTCTAGTTGAAGGGGCTGTTTCCAGAAAAAGATAAAAGGAGAGCATTATTCCTTCTCACATACTTAGGGAGATGGGATAAGGAACCTTTAATCTAGGCTACTACTTGCTTCTAGCAAGACAATGGATGCAAAGCAGAGGGTGAGTCCTGGCACCGTAACAACTGGGTGGGAAGGAAGAAGCTAGCTAAGTAAATACATAGCCCTGGAGGATCTTTGCAGGTTGCAGCAATGAATGAATGATCCTTGCAAATTGTAGCAAGCTGCCCTCAAAACGGGAGAATTTGCACCCTTGTCTACCTGGAAATGACACACAAAAACTGGAGTTTTGGCAGGAGCCAGGCCCTGAGATCTAACTAACCTAGTTGCAGTCCCAAGCTGGATAGGGTCCAGGGAGTTAGTTTGGCACTGTAGTTAGAAGAGTAGAATTTTTGCTGCTGAGAAAGGAAGGCACAGCCTAGGGCTTGGAAGAGCACAGAGAGAAAATAGCTTGAGAGTCTAGAGACATGTAGGGAGAAGAAGAAAAATTGAGTCTTCATTCCACTTTTTTTAAAGTTGAGAATGCTTCAGTTTTATGTGAAATGCTGAGTCACAGGGCAAGATGAGACATCTTGGTGCAAGCAGGAAATTGCAGTCGCTGGTTCCAAAACTACAGATGGAGAGTCAGACGGCTTCCATTTTGTTCAGCTTCTGAGTCAGCTTACCATGTGCTCTGTACTTCTCCTCTGCCTCAGCCATTTTCTCTCTCCCGCCCCCCCCTGCAAAAAACATCCTGGTGCCTTCCAGACCTGTTTTGTACTTCCCTTCATCCCCAGGGCCTCACGTGAAAATGATACTTGGGAACATGTCCCAGTTCCCAAATATTTAATGTTACATTCTTTCATTTAGCTACCTAGGTTAGCTTTTTTGTAAGGACTTGTGTGCCCGCGCGTGTGTGCGTTTATGCTTTCACATCACCTGTCAACTTACAGCAACCCCATTTCATAGCATTCCAGAGTTTTCTTGGGCAAGGAATCCTCAGAGGTAGTTTTGCCAGTTCCTTTCTCTGCAATATAACCTAACCACATCTGGTGTTCATTGGCGGTCTCTGATCCAAGTACTAAACAGAGCTGACCTGGTTTTGCTTCCAGGATAACACAGGATCTGGTACCTTTAAGGTTTTTTTATCTTAAATATATCCTGGAAAGACCCATCTGGAGAACCAGCGTGGTATAGTGATTTGTGGGTAGACGAGGCCAAATCCACACTACAGTACATAAATAATCCAGTTTGAAACTGGATTATTTGCCAAGGCTCTTTCCTATGGAATCCTGGGATTTGTAGTTTGGTGAGGCACCAGCACTCTTTGGCAGAGGCCTTGTAAAACTACAAATCCCAGGCTTCAACAGGAAGGAACCATTGCAAATCATCCAGCTTCAAACTGGATTATTTGTGTAGTTTGGATTTGGTCTAGGGCTCCAGGGGACTAGGGTTTGAATCCCTGCTCAGGCATGGAAACCCATAGGGCGACCTTCTGCCAGCATGGTGTAGTGGTTTGGGATTGGACTAGGACAAGGATTCACAGAGTATGCTGGCAGGGAATGAGCCCAGAAAACCAGGGGATGCTAGGTAGGGGAATTTTCCTGTAAACCAGTGCTAAACTCAATCTTGTATTGGGGAAAAAGAAATCTAGTTTTTAAAAAACAGTTTCATAAGAAATTGTCTAGTAGATTCAGGTGGTGGCAACTGAAAAGAACCCCCCCACACATACAGGGGAAGAAAGATGTAACTAGGAGGTGCATCAAAAGAGAAACTAGCTGGCAGCTGTCCTGAAAACTCCTGGCAGGCAGTGGAGGAAGGGAGGAGCTCATGGGGAGGTCGCCACTCAAGGACGTCTGTGGAGCGGCAGTAATGCAATGCAGCCTCAACTCTGCAGTCTGGTTAGGCAGCTGGGCTGGCATGCAGTGAGTATGGTCTGAGGGAGGAAAGATGATCCGGTTCCCCTCAGGCTGAAAGTGTTTGTTTCCTGCAAAAATCTGGATCCCTATCCATTATTGGTGTGGGGTGAAGGGAAGGGACTGGACAGCAGAGCGTAATGCACGCTTGAGCTTGGCCAGCTTAGTATTACATTGAACGTCTATTTTAAATCAATCTGGATTTCCTGTAATTGAGGAAAGGTGGCGTGCCAATGAGTGGATGACCTAAACTGGCTTTTGGTAGCTTAACAGAGTTGGGCTTTATCTCTGTAAGGGTTGGCTTCTCACTCCCTGCCCCATCCCTGCTTGCTTGCTTAAATTATATCTACTCTGCATTTTTACGTGGCATTTAAGCCACAAAACACAGATAAAAGAACAACGGCAGCCTAAATGTCTTGAAGGTATCTGATCCTGCCTGATAAAATAGGGAAGGCGAGACCTGTTCATGCTCCTTGGAATAAAGGCAGAAAATAGACATAATATCATCCCACTGTTTCAAATACCACCTCAGGCTTTTTCTGTGTTTGGGGAGGTTTTTTTTGAAATGAATGAAAGGGTTGGCTAAATTTCTTCCCCTAAAGGACTACAACTCTCAGGGTTCCTTGTAGGAATTGGAGGAGATAATGACAATTCTCCTACTTCTCGGTCCTTGGGGGGCCCTAATAGATAGTTTACACAACTATCTGTGTAGGCTCTGGCTATAGTGTCTTATATGGCAATAACTGGGATTCTCAGTAGCCACTCACCTGGCAAGTAGGAGTTGCCTTTGTCAAGCAAGTAGGGAATTGGACCTAAATCTGATTATTATGGGTTTTCCCCCTTCCCATCTTGTATTACTGCTTCTTATTTTTTATCAGATTAAACTAGCATGCATAGGTACATGGTCCAGTACAGATGTTCCTGTGGGCTAGAAACTTGTAGACTTGTCTACAAGGCTGAATTAAACTGATACCTTTTAATATTGTCAAGGGGCCTCTTCCAAGCTGGTGCTCTCCAGATGTATTAGACTATTATTCCTATCCTGCCTAGCCAGGCTGTCCATGGGGATGGTGGGAGCTATAGTCCAACACATCCAGGGAAGGTTGGTGTTCCCAAGCTTTGCTTTTCCAGATGTTTTAAACTTCAGCTCTCAGAATTTTTGACTGTTGGCCAAGTCAGCTACAGCTTCTGAGAGCTGACAACCAAAACACTTGGAGGACTGAAGTTTGGGAATCACTGGTGTAGACAATACTAAATCAGGGAAACTGGTTATCTGATGGTCTAAGGTGCATCCAGGACCATTTTTTTAATGGTACGCTATATATTTAAAGCTTAACATCGGTTTTTGTTTTCTCTTCTCCCCCTGTCCTTCCTTCTCCAGACAAACAAGATGTCTATTCTTAAGATCCACGGTCGTGAAATCTTTGACTCCCGTGGGAATCCTACTGTTGAAGTAGACCTATTTACCAGCAAAGGTGAGCTGCCTTTGTCTTCATGAACTCATGTGTGGGTACTTAGAGCTTGCTTCCAGCAGTGGTGAAGCAGTGGTGGGGTGCTGTGCTGGTGCCATTACTGAAAAGGCTCTGAGCCTAGGGCCCCAGGGGTCATGTGGGGGGCCAGGGTCATGTTTTGCCCACTCCATTATAATCCCTCTCAGGAAGTTTGTAATCCAAAAATGCATTGGGAGTTGTGGATTGAAACTGGTGAGAACATAGGCGTGGGTGGGCGTTAAGCTCAGTGGGAGTGTGAGCCTGCATCATAGCCATTGAGCGAACAGGGACTGGAAGCTCAGTAGATAAAAATAAAACATGCCCAGCTGCTTCGCATAAGGTGGCCTGATGGATTGCAGCCATTTGCTTCTGCATTCCTGAGCACGGTGCCACCCAGCAACCTGATCCACTGGAACTAGCTGAGAAGGCATGGCGCTTACAGTTTGGAGGGGAGAATCACTGGAATCCAGCTGAGGAATGAAAAACTGTCTTGTCCGGAAAAGGAAAGGCTGGAAAAGTGGGGCTGGCTTAATCTGTCTTCCCTTAAGTCTGACTAGGTTAATTTGGTGGGCTGCAGTTTCCAGAATTCCCCAGCCAACAAGGCAACTGGGGTTTGTAGTCCAAGAAGTCACTTAACCAGGCTCCATAAAGCAGAGCAAGGTGACAGAATATGGATGGGTTTTTTTTGTGGCTCTCTTAGATGTACTTGAACTGTGACCATCATGCTTAATTGTCCACTGGGCTACCTATGACTGATGGGAGTTGCAGTCCAGTAGCATCTATTCCTGTAGCAGCAGGGCAGCCACCAGACACAAGAATGAATGCAATATTGTATTGCCTGTGGGATATAATTGTTTTGTATTGTACCAAAAATATTGGCTACAGTTGTCATGAGCACACATAATTAAGGTTTAAACAGGCTTCTCCCCAGCTTTGGGTGTCCAGGTGATTTTGGATTACAGTTCCCATTATCCCCATTGAGCAGGGATGATGGCAGTGGTGAAGTAATAACACCTGGGGATCCAGGCTTGGAAAATGCTGGTCACACCAATGGTTACAGCTGTCCAACCAAAGCCTGTGGCTCCCCCCCCCTTTGGTGTTCAGCATGTTTTCCTTGAAGTAGTACACTTTGAATATGACTATAACTCTCATCACAATAACCACTGAAGGCTAGTGTACACCTTGGTTTATATAATTGTGCAGAACTTTTCCAGAGCCCTGGACAGGGAGAGAAGCTGAGAAAGCATTCAAAATGAATGAATGAATCACTGTCTTTCTTTTTGGCTTGGCATCTGTCCATCCATTTTTCATGTCTATCCAATTAGAATTCCCTTTGTCTGACTCCTTACATATAACCTCCCGCTCTGGCCTGATGCTTCAAATAATTCAACTTCCATGGTTGCACTCTCTTTCGTTCCAACAGGAAGCATCAAATAATCTCTCTTCCTCTCTGTAGACCACTTTCCTGCACGGCCTAATGATAGCATTCCTGGGCTTGAGCATTTTGATTCTGTCTTAATTTGGATCCGTGACATGACTGTTCAGCAATTCTCCTATAATTGGGGTTGCCCCTTTTAAAAAGAGGTGCTCTTCCCAGCTTCTTTAGTTGCTAGGCCTCTTGTCCATTTAGCGCTCTTGTTCTCTGGTTTATCCCCGTCCTTTGTCCCTTTCTGCTCCACGTCTTATAGAATTGGACACCTCCATTGTGAAGAGCAGGAACTGGCCTGGGCCACAGTGCTGATGAACACACACAATAGTGGCTGCAGGCTAATAGGATGGCCTGTGTCTTCTCCCAGGATAGACGGTGCCTTCCTAATGAGTCTTCCACCTAAATAGGAAAGGGGAGAAGTTGGCCTCTTGCCACTCTGGCGTATAAAATAGAAATGGAGATTTGACTAACTCATGTTGGTATTATTCCCCAAACCTTTTCTTTATAAGGGTTCTTCATCAACAGATGACTCACGCTTGTTAAAAAATAAACTCAGAGGTGCTGCTCTGTCAATGCTCTTCTCCTTTTTTAAAATTCTCATTTAGGTCTCTTCAGGGCTGCTGTTCCAAGTGGGGCTTCTACTGGAATCTACGAAGCCCTGGAACTTCGTGACAATGACAAGACTCGCTTCCTGGGGAAAGGTAAAGACCTTCCTGTTGGGGGAGCTGGAGCACTCTCTCCTTGGCATCTGTCTTGGCCAGCTGTTGGTTGTTCTTCCTGCAAATGCTCCTTGCTCTGCCTTTTTGTCCCTTGGCTTCTGTCTGTGGTTGTTTGCCCCAAAGTAGGAAACTTGCAGGGTGGGGAGGATGTCATATATATATATATATATATATATGTATATGTATATGTATATATATATATATATATATATATATGTATATGTATATGTATATATATATATATATATATATTTGTGTGTGAAGAAGGGTAGTAGTAGAGACAGGAGGCATGCGTGAGATTACTGTCAGTGACAGCAAGTGTTTCCCATGCAACTGTTTGTGTGTGGAAATCTGCTCCTAATCTTTGTCCAAACCTGAAAGGAGCAGAAGGCTTCCCAGAGAAGTGATTTGCCCTTTCGTGTTGACCACAAAAACAGCAATCAGTAGGAATCAACAGCCACAAAAGCAGCTTCGGTTTGTGAAGTTGAAGGCTTTTATGGCCGGCATCCATAGATTTTCCTTGGTTTTTTTCCAGGCTGTGAGGCCGTGTTCTGGAATAGTTCTAGAACACGGCCTCACAGCCTGGAAAAAAACCAAGGAAAATCTATGCAGCTTGGGTTGTTTTTGCCCCAAGGTTGCTCTCTGCCCACTCCTAGTCTAGGTATTCTTTTGATACCCATCATTGCTTTTTAAGTGTTTTGTATTTGGAGATTTGTGCATGTTATGTACATGCATGTTACATTCTCTGTAAAAAAAATATTTAAATCTCTCTACTGTTGTCAAAAGTGAGAATGTTTCTGATGCTCCCTACCCTTCATTCTATGCTTGCACTGGGGTGCTTGAGTGTAATGTATTTACTTCTGAATCACATACAAGCTGGGAAAAATGTAGCTTATGGGGTGCATGTGACCTCCACTTTTGTGGCCCCTGAAGCCACCTGCCAAGTCCCCAATTTTTTAAAAAAAAGCTATTTTCAAGTATCTTTGTCTAAATTTTACAGAGGCCCCCAAACAGAAAAACACCCCCAGCCGCACACAGAGACTGTATCAGAACTGCCAAATACCTCTGTTTTCATCTGAGTTCTTCTCAAAATAGACATGGTGTCACTTCAATTGCCATTTTGTGAAGATGAAGATAGAGGTATTTGGTACACTATTAGGTGTGTGTATATGGTCTGTGGGGGCGACTGGCCCCTGGCCTCCATGCATTTGCCCATCCTTGCTTTAGGGAATGCCTGGGGTACACAATTTTAAAGATGTGTGATGGTGAAGCATTAGAATGGGATAGAGATCTACACCTGAAGTTGTCTGAATCTTGGACATAGAGAAGCTTCCAAATTCTGTAAGCCGTGTAAAGTACCCAAACCATAGTAAGGAAATCTTAAAGGATACAAAAAGAAATCAGTGAAGCATCTTTGAACCTTGGTTTGGCTTTTGTTGTGTTGCAGAATGCAAGCCATGGTTTGAGCTTCCTATCCCAAACTTAGGGCAAACCATGGTTTGGTGTGATGACTGAAAATGAGGAACTGTGTAGAGTCATGATTAGTTGGTGGTGCCTATACCATTCTGCTTCCAATTTCATTTTCAATTATGGAGCCTCATTCCGGAAGGGTACTCTGAACCGCTTGGCATTTCTATGCACGTTACTTCTTTCCCCTTCCTTGCATGACCTGCTTTCGTGTTCTCTTGTGGGCGTTCATCTCTCCCCTTTTTTCCCCTTTTCTTTCTCTCTCTCTTCTCTCTTCCCTCCACTTGGTTCCGGTCAGGTGTCTCCCGAGCCGTTAAATATGTTAACGAATTCCTGGCACCAGCGTTGTGTACTCAGGTAACTTGTGGTGCAACCTGTCACTCCAGATGGGTGTTTACTCCTTTGCATGGTCTTTGGAACTAACCTTCTGGCAGGCATTCTTAGATGATGGCTATTGTGCCCTTTTCCACGACCAGTTTTGGTCCACTGCTGCCTTAACAAAAGTAAAACATCCTTGCATCTATCAGGAGCTTGAGGGCGAGGTGGTTGGGATTGTAAATTGCAGTTCCATGTGATCCTCTACTAATGCCTGCTTTGGCCTTTTGTGGGTTGGGTCAGTGATTGATTTGCTTGTTCCTTCCAGGTGTCTCAAAAGCTGTTGAGCACATCAATAAAACAATTGCACCGGCACTGGTTAACAAGGTAGGAGTGTTCCTTATTTCACTAACCCTTTAGTGCAAGCGTAGCTCTCTGTAGCTTTTAAAAACTGGCTTCATTTTTTTTGTGTGTGTGTATGTGCTCTTAAAAAAAAAAAAAGCAAGCCAGTGCCGTGCCAAAAAATCTTACATCGGCCAAAAGCTTGATTGTTTGGGTAGAGTGCATGAACAAGAAATGCAAATAAATAAATAATGTGTTTGTGTGTGCATATTGGAGAGTGCTATAGGAATGATGAAATAATGCAAAAAATAATGCCTGTAAATGGAAAACTGCTTGCATTCTTGGTGTCCTGAGTCAGTTATAGCCTGTCCTTTCTTATGCTGTATTTATTCATAACAGTCTTTAGTTGAAATGTAACTCTTCCCCCCACCAAAAAAGTAAACAATGAAAATAATAAGGTAAAAGAAAATACAGTCTGCTCTGGAACTGTAATAGTCTGTCCATACACCAGATAGATAGGTAGCTTTTAAAAATTAACAATTAAGACCTTTTAAAAATCAGAATTAAAAATGGTATTTTCTGGAGACTAGCGCAAACAATGGGTTACCCTGTAGGTAAGAGAAGGTTGTTTATCCTGGATAAGTTACAACCCTGTATCCTGTGGAATTTTGTCTTGAGTAGGACCTCTTCCCCATTCCATGTACAGAAGCTGGCTGGCCTGATGAAATGGTGTCCTCTGAAAACACTTGAGACATCAGGCCAATTCAGTGGGCATAGGGCAGGTTGTGTGGCAGAGGGGAGGAGCTGTTGAGTTGCCAGAGTAACAGCCAAAAGGTAGCTGCCACCACCCTCTGCCCAAGGTGATTACCTCACTACACCCAATGGTAGGACTGGCCCTGTGAGTTTTCCTTCCCGGATCACGTTGCTTCCTCCTCTCTTTCAACATGGGAATTCTCCTTTTCCTTGCAGAACATTAGTGTTGTGGAGCAAGAAAAGATTGACAAGCTGCTGTTAGAGATGGATGGGTCTGAGAACAAATGTAAGTAAATCAATTAAACATCATTTTTGTAACTCACTCCAGGACATCAACTGTCCTTTTAGCAGACAGGTGATGCCTTAGAGTGGGTTACAAAAAAGCCCTCTTTTCTGTTGTGAGCCCCCTTTGCTGCTTAAGTACAGTAAGGGCCCTGTATCCACTGATTAAGTTATCCACGGGACACCACACCTGCCATAGAGTCTTCCTAGAAAATGTGTCCTCTAGCCATTTTCTAGGTCCTCCAAGGCAACTCTATGGTTTTTTTAAACTGGAAGTCCTGTTATTTTCAATGGTGTTCGTTATTATCCACAACCCCCCCAGAACCAGTCCCCAACAGATAAGGGGGTCCTACTGTAAAGCCAAAAGCTGCTCTTGACAGAATTGTTTCTAGCATTGTGAGAAGTCGTCTTCTCGCAGTAAGTCTGGAAATATCACACCTGAGTTATGAAACATTTGGAGGAGTGAAGACTGCAGTTGCTTAAGGATTTAGGAAATTGTCCTTGGAAATACGATAAATAAGTCCAATACACAGAAGGTGGAATATGAATATATTAGTAAAGAGGTGTGGTTTTGGTAGTTATTCTGCTGGCTGCCCACCCCATCATTAGGCATTTTATGACTTTAGGTAGGATGGTAATCAGGTAGCCATCCATATGTTATTGGACTGTAGCTCCCAGCATCCCTCACCATTGACTATCCCCATGCCTATCTTAGGGTAGTAACGGCTATAGATGCTCATGGTGATCCAAGGGCAGTGGTTCTTAACCTGTGGTCTGGGGACCCCCAGGGGGGTGCAGAGTCCTCACAGGGTTTGCAAAGGCTTGAAGGCTGCTTGGCCCACCTCCTCCCTGCAGTGGAGTGGCCATATGACAGGATCCAAGGTGCTGGCTGGCTGGGTTATGGCCGAAATAAAGTGGCTGGCTGGCCTGGCTTGTGCATTGCCATACAAACCGCTCTAGCCACAAAATCTCCCCCTCCCTCCAGTGCCTATGAGGGAAGGTTTAATGGATGGTGTAATTGTATAATTATTATTATCAAGTATTATTGTTTTAAAACTTGAGTTAAGTCTTGGAGGTCCATCACAACAAAAATATATTTAAAGGGGGTCCCTGGTAAAGAAAAGGTGAAGAGCCACTGTTCTAGGTATTTTGGAAAACATTTAAAAATATCTATAAAATAACTGTTCTGATCTGTGAAAGTGGGGGGAACTGTGACCTGAGAGGGGGGGGGGAAATCCAAATTGCACAGTTGGGAAAACCCTTTTCTTGGCACCAAGCAAAATCTGGCACAAGATTATATCTGCCTTTTCACGTTCTCAAGAACTTGAACAACAATAATGATGTCTGTGCTAGAGATTAGGGGCCAAGAAGAGACATTGGCAAGTAAATTGTATTTTCCCCTCTTTTTTTTTTTTCCTTCCAGCAAAGTTTGGAGCAAATGCAATCCTGGGAGTCTCCCTGGCTGTATGCAAGGCTGGTGCTGCTGAGAAAGGGGTCCCTTTGTACCGGCACATTGCTGACCTGGCTGGAAACCAGGATGTCATTCTGCCAGTCCCAGTAAGTTTCCTTCGCTGAGCTGTACAGGAGGTGAGGTGCGGTCTGTACGGGCAGAGAACAAATTTGTAGAAAGCCGCCTGCCCCTGGGCCTTTCCAGTGTCCAGCTGGTGATAGGCTACCATTTTAAGAAGCAAGGTTTATTCTCTCTGGATAACCTTGTGCTGAAGAAAGCTCAAATGTTGTGAAAAGCTCTCACACACAGTCTTTTGAGTTTGATCTGGTTTGATCTTACATAATAACAACAATGATTATAACAAACTCATAATGAATGAACAAAAGAATTTGTGGGTGCCATTACAAGATATTAAAGTCAAGAGCCATTCATTGTGACCTAGTGATGGTTTCTTTCTAGAAGTTTTGTGTTATAAAGTCCCTCCAGTGATGCAGGTGGTGGGCTGGTGGTTTGATCTGTGAGATATTATTATCATTGATATAGTCTGTGAAAGGAAGCCAGGTCTCTCCAAAGTGCATTCCTTCCTCAGATGTGGTTTCTCCTTCCATGATATCAGATAACTTCTCCCTTCTAAACTAGTCACTCTTAATTGTTCGTTCTCTGGAGATTTTTGCCTGTCAGAAGCCCCAGCTTCAGAGGGCCAGTGGTCTGGAATTCTACTGTGTCAAAAAAAAAAAAAATTAAATAAATCTAGAAGGCCAAAGATTGAGAGCCACTGGCTTAGGCCACCTTTTCATATCTGTAGTTTCCAGTGCAGTTAAACCACTAATAAATAATACACATAAAAAATAAAGATGGTAGCAAAAAACTCAATAGTATTGTCTCTCTCTCTCTGGCTTTTCTTCACAAACAAAGATTCAGGAAGGACTCATCCCACGCTTTCTGCAAGTGCGCTGATGATTAAAAAGGCCAATCCGAGATAAACAAGTCCGGTTGCAAAAAGCACAGCAGAAGGTCTCCTTGGGTGATGTTTCCGGGTTGTGGTTCTTTCTGCGTTGTCATTTCTCTTCAAGACTTGTTCGGCGTGAGTTCTCAAATAAGGCTGCAGCATTGTGGATAGTGCATTTCCATACCTCCCAATGTGAGGCCAGGGCGGACCACTGTTGGTGATCAATGTGGCTGAGCCTGAGATGTTGTTTCAGGGAATCCTTGTATTGCTTTTTTGGAGCGCCCCTCTTACGCTGATCTGTGGCGAGTTCACCGTAGAGTACTATTTTTGGAGGCGATAATACATTATCTCCTCTCCTGCCAGCACTTGCTCCTTGGGAAAATATTTTCTCTGCAGTGTTGTTCTTGTGGATGTCCCAGTGGCCCTTGCTAGCAAAGCTAATGATGAAGGGTGCTGGGAGTCTCAGTCCAACAGCATTGGCAGGCCTGCATGATTCCTGGACTTGCTGTACATTCGTAGAAATGAACAAACAACATGTAGGCTTACCACCTTGTCTTTGGTCTTGCTTCCTCAAGGCTTTCAATGTTATCAACGGTGGATCCCATGCTGGAAATAAGTTGGCCATGCAGGAGTTCATGATCCTCCCCATTGGTGCTGAGAACTTCAAAGAAGCCATGCGCATTGGTGCTGAGGTGTACCACAACCTGAAAAATGTCATCAAGGAGAAATACGGAAAGGATGCTACCAATGTGGGTGATGAGGGTGGCTTTGCACCTAACATCTTAGAGAACAAAGAAGGTAAAAAGATAAAACTCTGATAAGTTGCCTTGCAGCATTCACATGTACAAGGTTATGGGCCAAGCTAACTTCCATCTCTCTTTCAAGAAATCAAAATCTTACCATCATTATCATTTACTAATTTGTATAACACCACCCTGTGCATGGCATTTTACAGCCAGCCCTGTCAGAAGTATCCAGTCTCAAATACACAAACACACATGGGAAGGAATGAATAATACTAATATAAAACTGCAATATAATTGCAAAACCAATTATCCAGACAGAAATACAAAAAACAAACAATGCAATCAATACAAAGCAAACTGATGAGTACATATAATCAAAATAGACCAGATTATGAAACAATATTACACTAAAATTCCAAAAGCTTTGAAAAACAAAGTATGAACAAGATTTAAGAAGGGAGGTATTCCCGCAGATGTTCATGGAGGTATTTCCAGGAGTATTGATCAGCATGTGAAAAAGGACAAAGCGGAACCGAGGAAGAGGAAATCTCATAGCAAATCTTTATTTTGCAGCCTGCATAAAAGTGTAATTTGCATATTGGCTCTGCCGTTCTCCCATCCCAGAATTCACAAGGAATCTTGGCCAGCATATCCATCTGGATTCTGTGCCAGATATTTATCTGATAATGTCTGAGCCCAGCTCTGCAACCTTGAGGACTATAAATTTGGTAGTCTAGCACTATGGTGATAGTTCAGGCTATGAGAAGCCTTCAGAGAAAAGGCAGAAGAATCTCATGGCCATTTCTAGGGCCATTGAGAGATTTTGGTGCTTCTTGCAAGAAACAGCACAGGGTGAGAATGCTTGTAAACACTTGGCAATCTTTACTGGAATCCTTGAAGTCTTTTGGTCTATTGGCTCGGCTTCTTGCTTGGGTTTCCCATACATCCTAAAAAAGCAGAGGAAGCTTGCAAATGGCCTGCAGCTGGGAAAAAAATGGAACACAGCAACCTCCTCTCTAGCATATCAACGCCACTGCTGAGGCAGCATGAACCCTCTGTAAGCCAGGAGCTCCAGCAATGCAGAAAACTTGCTGAGAGTGACTAATCCCATTTTATTTTTAACACCTGGCTGGGCTGTGTTGCACTAAGTTGCTTACTGTAAATTTGTAAACCAGCTGCCATATTGCTGATAGGTCAGCTTTATGGTTTTAGTATTAACCCATAAAAAATTATAAAGAAGGGGTGGGATCTTGCAGCCCTCCAGATGATGTTTGGTGAGATACATAATTACTAATCTAGAATATTTGAGGAAGCTCCTTCCCCATATAGAAGCCTGCCTTTTACCAGACTTCGCTTCATGTTTGTGCTATCTCTTTCTGACAACAACCAGAAAGAAGGCTTTTATGTGGTGGATCCAACTTTCTGGAGCTTCTCCCCAAGGAACAGAACATGTGTGGACTTCCATTCAGTGTTTTCTTTTTAAAAAAAAAAATCCCCCAGCATTTACAGATTTATGGAATCTTGTTATTTTTTTTGGTTGGCTACTGAATTACATTGTATTGTTGCATTTTGTTGTGTGGTAGTTTTTCTTTTTCCAGTTATAGTTAAAAGTGCAAAAGTGGTTTCTACTCAATTCAGCAGGGGGCAGAGGAGAGGAAGGGACAGAATCTTGCCATTTCCTGTAGGCTCAGGCAAAAGCAAACTGATGTAGCCTCTCCTAGCTTTGTCTATTCCTCCTTGCCACTTTGACCACACCCTGATGCTGCTTGGCCATGTGTCCTAGTTTTCATGTGTGAAATGTTGGACGGTATGCCACTGGAAATGACTCTGGTAATACAGTATATCTGTATTATCAAATGTGTGCCAAGGGAATCACAAAGAAGGTCAGAAATGAAAGAGAAAACCAAAAGTTACTTGATAAAATATCACTGCAGCCCAACATTAATAATGGCAAACATAAGTCTCCAGCAGGATTCTGGCCAAAATATCTTAAAGCAGCAAGATAATCCTTTAAGAACAGAGTCTTTATTTACCAATTAAAACAGGTAAAGTCACTGTATTTGAAATCCCATTAAAAGCCTACAGGAATAGCTGCATTATTTCTTCATGCACACTAGCATTTAACATCTCTCAGGCATTTGGCACTCTCTTCTTCCATAGTGTTTAGGACAGTCTATGTGGCCTCCCTTTTCTCCATACAACACTCTTGTGAGGTAGGGTAGGCAGAGGGAGAGAACAGACTTAAGGGCTGAACCTTGGTTGCCCCCATCCTAAGTCTGACAGTCAACTTTGGCCTTTCAAATGGTCTTGAAACACCCAGCATACCTAGCCACCATAGCCAGAGGTGAGGAATGCTGGGAGTTGTAGTCAAACAACACCTGGAAGGCTGCATAATTCCCACTGTTGCTTCATAGGATTCTCCATTCTCTCTCCTGAGACCTAATTATTGGCTTAAAATACCGCAAAGTTGAAAACAAGGGCTTTGTTTATACTCTACTCTGTTGTTCTTCCTAGCTCTGGAGCTGCTAAAAACTGCCATAAGTAAGGCTGGGTACACTGACAAGATTGTCATTGGGATGGACGTGGCAGCTTCCGAATTCTACCGCGATGGGAAGTACGACCTGGACTTCAAGTCCCCAGATGACCCTAGCAGATACATCACCCCTGACCAGCTGGCTGATCTTTACAAGGGTTTTGTAAAGAACTACCCAGGTGAGTAGAAAAGATCTTATATGTTGGGCATGATGATTCTATACAGGGGTTTGTCTTGTAGGAACTCCTTATAAATCTACAACCGCGATTGGTATTTTCCATGGTACTAGCAGGTAGATTAAAACAGACATTACATTAAAATCATCCATACAGATTCAAAATTCATAGATTAAAATTAACTGGTTAGGCTTCCCAGAAGAGATAGGCCTTTAGTACTGTTAAATTCCGGCAGTATGTTTAGCTGTTGAATCTCTTTCAGCGGCCTTCCAATGAAGGCTGTTTACACTTCACCATAATGATTTCTGTTCTGTTAAAACACCTGTCAGTCTTGTTTTCTGTAGAATGGGGATAAGTGACCTACCTGCTGTTGGTAGTGGTGGTGGGTGTGGGTGTTGTAGAGTCCTTACAACAGCCGGTATCCTGAAAGAGTTGCATAACTCGTCATAATTAGTAAATCGCCTGCTTTCCTGAAAATTAGTAATGACTTCCCCTTCTCGATTCCAGTGGTTTCCATTGAGGACCCCTTTGACCAAGATGACTGGGCTGCCTGGAAGAAGTTCACTGCCAGCGCGGGCATCCAGGTAGTTGGTGATGATCTGACAGTGACCAACCCCAAGCGGATTGCTAAAGCCGTGGAGGAGAAATCCTGCAACTGCCTGCTGCTCAAAGTGAACCAGATTGGCTCAGTCACAGAGTCACTCCAGGCGTAAGTCTTTCTGCTTGAGTTTGTAGGACAGGGAAGAAGACGAAAGGGATGGTTGCATGTGTTGTGAGTTAGTAGTAATAGGTTCTCTTGTTAAGGGAGTAGTGGAGCCCCACAGCATTTGGACAGTGTTTGGTTTGGAGCATCAGCTGGGACTGCAGGGACGGAGAGCCTTTAGCCGTCCAGATGGTTTGGACTATAGTCATGGACCTCCCGTGTTTAATTTCTTTTTGCTGATTTTTTTTTTTTGGCCAAAAAATGCATGAAAACCACAGAGATACAACTATTTGGCTCCTCACTTCCCCAGTCTGTGTTTTTGGGTTTTTTGGGATTCAGATGCCCAAAATTACATATGGTCATGAGGTGGGGTCATTACTAGTGCACCATGATGCAGATGTGCAGCCCATGGGGATGGGTGGGAATAGCTCCCCTATTTCTAGCATCCCCATTCTTTTTTTTTAAAAAAAAGGCTCAGGTGGCACATGATGGGAAAGAAGGATTTGGACAGCTACCAGTAGATACCAAGCCAGTATAGGTCAGTACTCTGCCCATGTAGTAACTAGTCAGCTTCCTGTGTTCTCTTGGTCTGCCTTTTATGAATTTCTCTGGATTTCCTTACAAACACCAGCGGCCAACACAAGATTATGAATGTGTAACTTGAAATGGAGAGTAGAAGGTGCAACTCACTAGTTTTGTGCCTTTATTATATGCATGGAAGACTTATTTAAGTTCCCCACCTCTGTTCTTGTTTCAGCTGCAAACTTGCTCAGTCGAACGGCTGGGGCGTGATGGTGAGCCATCGCTCTGGAGAGACTGAAGACACTTTCATTGCTGACCTGGTGGTTGGGCTCTGTACTGGACAGGTGGGTATACCCCAGCCAAGATGGTTGCTTTGGCTCCAGGATGTATATATTGCTAAGTGGGAAGAATCAAATCATAGCACGTAAAATAGGTTGCACATGGTTACTTTTTCAAAATGGGAAAATATGTTTCCCGAAGGATACAGAAATCTAGGGGGAAGCCACATGACACAAATAATCCAGTTTCAAACTGAATTATTTACATGGCTCCTTCCTATGGAATCCTGGGATTTGTAGTTTTACAAGGCCTTTAGCCTTCTCTGACAAAGAGTGCTGGTGCCTCACCAAACTACAAATCCCAGGATTTCATAGGAAGGAGCCATAAAAATAATCCAGTTTCAGCCCAGATTGTTTCTCTAGTGTGGATGCCCCGCTAGTTTGTAGGCATCTAGTTCACCTTTTGGATATAGAACATTGATCCTACTATGGTTCCTAGTTTGCACCAAGAACAGGAGCTAGCTTAATTTATAGCTAACTCTTCTTTGGTGACTTACTTTTAAGCGGAGGGTTATCTGTTACTTAGCTATGCCAGAGGGAACATGAGAAAGATTGTTAGAGACTATCTCTCACTCCATTTCTTTTTTCTTTCCAGATCAAGACTGGTGCTCCCTGCCGATCTGAACGTCTAGCCAAGTATAATCAACTTTTGAGGTGAGGATTTAGTTGAGAAATTTGGGCTGAAATGGATATGGCCCCTTGCGGGCGTTTGGCATAAACCTGTAGAATCCTCTCAGATCTACTGTTGTGGACACAGGCTTTATACAATAGGAAGCAGAATATACAAGAACTCTGGTCATTGTACCTACCCTCTTTCATTTATCCAAGTGTTTCCAGAGGTGAGCGCCAGAGACATAACATTGGGCTCTCTGCTGGGCATAATAAATAAATGCCTGTAAGTGGAGCCTGTTATGTCATGGAGAACCTGCCAGCTGTGGCTTCATGCTGGATAATCAGTTTCATTCCCTATCCCCTCATCCCCCATAGCTACATTGGAGAATTCTGTGGCCACTGAGCAGGCTCAGTCCTTTTGGGGTTTTGGGGGCGTGGGGTGGGAGACAATAGGCTCTCCTTTAAAAAATGAGAATGCTGCAAACCAGCTTGCTAAGAACACCTTACAAACCAACTTGCTAAGAACCCACACTTTAGTCTGGTAATAATATATAGCAAGTGGTGGGGAACCTTTGGCCCACCAGATGTTTTGGGTGATAATGCTCACTACCACACTTAGAGGGAATGCTATACAATTATAGTTTCTCAATGACATGTCTCTTGAGAGCTTGTCCAAGACTAACCAGAACTTGTTTAATGTTGGTGTCGCACTGCAGAAATAATGCCACTTGACACCATTTTAACCGCCATGGGATAATGCTAGGGAATTCAGGCATTTGTAGCTTTCTGAGATATTTAGCTCGCTCTGTCAGAGCTCTGGTGCCACAACAAACTACAAATCCCAGGATGGAGCCATGATTTTTAAAGTGGTATCAAACTGCATTATTTCTGCAGTGTGGCAGCAGCCTAAGTTTTTAAGGTACTCAAAGGCTCCTTTTTTTTGCTGCATGGCATCTCTGCCCTAGTCTTAAAATACTCCCTTGTTCTTGAGCAGTCACAGAAAAGCAAGTTGAGGTGCACTCTTCTGGGAGTAATTGTCAACACTCAAACTTGTCTTTTGTTCTGCCTCCCCCCTCCTAAATTTAGGATTGAAGAGGAACTGGGTAGCAAGGCCCGCTTTGCTGGCAGGAACTTCAGGAACCCTCGTGTCAACTAAGCGGCTCTGGGGCAGACAAGGCTCGTTCGCTCCCCTCCCACCCCCCACCCCCTTGCCCTGGTTGTGGTTGAAAGCACTAGTCACCTCATTTAGAAGAAATACAAAAACACCTTAGTACCTGTGTACTATGAAAGAAGGGCAGCTGATGGAGTTTTGCAGGTTCTCTGGATTCTACATGACTACCATTCGACTTGTGTCTGTCTCCTTTTTCCTTCTCCTTCATACACATCCCCAGCTTTTGATCTGTTGCTTTCAAAAGGGCTTGACTTCTGCCTTCTCCCCAGTACCCCCAGGCTCTTTCTCACCACCCTTGTCTTATGTGGAGGGAGACATCTTAAGGAAAGTGAAGAAGGTGAAAGAAATTCCCAGTCTTTGCTGTTGTAAAGTTCTAAAAGCTTGCCACCATTTTGAAGGAGCGTGGGGGATTGCTCCATATTGGGGGTAATGGATGTGTTTCTCCTCTTAGCCCATCCCAAGAGAGAGAAAAATCCTCTTTCTCCACTTCTTATCTGGAAGCTGTATCACTTGCAGTGCAGCCTGAGGTACCTGCAAGCCGGAAGAACAGTAGTTTTCATGTGAGGTAAATAAAATGACAGAGAAACACCAGTGTGGTCTTTGGAGTTGTTAAGGAGAAGTTTTCTTCTTTTGGGGATGGGGTTGAGGTAAATTTTGGTGTCATTTTGTGCTGAGGTGTAACAGCAAGAGGAGTTCAAAGGCACATGAGGGGTAAAGAGAACCAGGGCTGACCCAAAATATTTTGCTGCCTGATGCAGAGCTGCACATAGCATTCTTTCCCCTAATAATGGTTGGGGAATTTCAAGACATGGATTTCTGGTCTGGCTTGTCCAGATCACCATGTCCCTTCCCACATAGCTCCATCCTTTGGTGGTGGTCCAACTTTTCTACTGTCCACACACACACCCATGCTAAAAGGCTGAAATATGGCATTTATGTATTTCCAGCATGACGTGGTTTAAGTGTTGGACTAGGACTCTGGGAGACCAGGGTTCGAATCCCTATGCAGCTATGGACATCCACTGGATGACCTTGGGCAGGTCATACTCCGCTTCAGAGGAAAGCCATGGTAAACCCCCCTTGGAATAAGTCTTGCCAAGAAAACCCTTTGGGTTGCCATAAGTTGGAAACCACACAACAACAACAGTGCATTGCCTCTCAAGCCACCAGGGCTGCTGAGGCAATGTACAATAGATACATAGATAAAAGCTTCAAAAACAAACTAAGAGCACTTTTAAAAAATAATTTCCAGATAGTTAAAACAGAAATATCAAGGAACAAAGGTCATGCGGAACAGCACCATCTTCGTGGATACCACCACTGTCCAAACGCTCACCTAGGGCTTAGTTACTGGCAGTAAGATAAGTAAAGTAAAATGTATTGTTATTTTAGCCTTTGGACCAGCCTAGTGCTGGAATGCAGCCAAAATTGGATTAGGCCTTCAGGCTAATAGAGGTTTCCCACGCTTTACCTAAGCCGTAACATGCAGTGTCCAAACCAGCCAGGCTCTTTTAGCACCTAAGGGAGAAAATACTTCAGATACTTCTTTATCTCTCTGGCACCAAAAACCACACTTGGGCCCAGCCATCGTGACAGCATGCATGGTTTTGAGCTCTTCAGAAAGTCCTCCAAATAAGGCAGGAAATCTGTGTGGCTAAAATCCCTTAATCTTTGTACCCCTTAGCTTGAGGAAGACCTCTGGAGAATCTGAAAGCCTCCATACTGAGTTTTATTTGGTCCTGTCTAGCCAAGGAGTTCACAGTGGCATAAATGCCCCTAACTTGGTGTGTGTTCATTCTTAGTCTGTGCTCCAATATGACAGAAGCATATATGGCTCTCTCCATCCCACAACAGTTTTGTGAAGTAGATCAAGGTGAGAGAAGCCCAAGGTAGGCCAGTTAAATACATCAACTATGCACCACAAGATTCCCTAAGATATTGCCATGGCAGCTAAAGTGAAATGATAGTGTTCTAGATGTGTAGTGTGAGTGGGCCCCAGCTTTCAGAGTTTGTAAAACTGCCCTATCCCCTATCTGTTCTGCAGGAGCATGCTATGTTAAAACTCTGGGGTGATATGCTTTGCTATTCTAGATTTTGAGCAATCTTATTTGGGCATACACAATTGCTTAAAGGCTATAGGGCAGAAGGGGGTGGGACTACTTTGAACAGTCAGTCTCAACCAATTTTAAATCCTTGTGTGCCTTCAGCTCTTTCCAACTTAATAGTGATGCTATCGTGGTTTTCTTGGCAAGAGACCTTCAAAGGCGTTTGGCATGGCCTTCCTCTCAGAAAGTACGATTTGCTCAAGATCTCCCGATGGGTTTCTGTGGCTGAGCAGATATTCAAATCCTGGTCTCCCAGAGTCCTAGTCCAACACTGAAGCCACTGCACTATACCATGCTGGCTCTCTTTAAATCCTATTCTTGTCTAGTTTACCTCAACAACAGGGAGTGAGAATACAACCCTTTTTTTGTTTTAATGCAGGCAGGGGAAAGCATGCTGCCCTGCATTTGTCCCAGCTGCGTTAGTAGCAGAGCCAAGGGTAAACAATGCTGGGAGCTATAGTCCAATGATAACTGAAGGGCTTTGCGATCCCCACACCTGTTTTAATGGATGTTCTTATCAGGCTTTCAGCCTTAGCACTACAACACAGCCCACAACTTGTAAAGCTGTTGACCCAGAAACTACATAAAAGCAGCTGTGAGCTCCCTCCATGTTTCCAAGGGAGAAGCTGGTGCAACTGTTGTAGAAAATATTGTTCTTCATGCTTCAGTCACTGATTCCGATCTCTGTTGTGTGGCGGCCATTACAAGGCCTGATCTGTTCAGGGGTGTAGCTACTGGGGAACAAAGGAAAATTAGGGCATTGTTTGTACAATAGGAATTCTGTCTTAACAAATTAAATTCTCCACTTTTTCTAGCTTGGCAGGAACTTAAAATTTCAGTTAAGCACCTACCTAAATACACTAAAGGCACCAACCAGATCCTGTCTGATCTTCAAAGCTAAGCAGAGTCAGCCCTGGTTAGTACTTAGATGGGAAACTTCCAAGGAATCCCAGGTGCTGTAGGCTATATTTCAGAGGAAGGAATTGGCAAATGACCTGTAAGTATTCCCTGCCTCAGAAAATCCTATGAAATTCATACACAACAAGTTGACAGTGGCTGGAAAGCACATACAGTTGGCCCTCAGTATCTATTGGATTTTGGTTCTGGGAGCCCGGTAGACAAGGAAGCTCAAGTCCCATTATATACAATAGTGTACTAAAATGGCACCCCATATATAAAATGCTGAATAGCAAGCTTTGCTTTTGAGTGGGGGTGGGGAAATCGAAGTATTCAAGCCATGAATCCATGATGCAGAACATGTGGATACAGGATTGATTGCTTGTGTGCACACACACTTTACTTAGAAACAGTTTACACTTCAAGAGGAGGAGCAGGCACAGTGACCCAGGAAATGCCAACACAGCAAAAGAGTTCTAGGTTTTCCTTGTTTTTTTTCCGGGCTGTGAAGCCGTGTTCTGGAATAGTTTCGCCTGCATCTGTAGCTGGCATCTTCAGCTTTTTTTTTCAGCCCAGAAAAAAACCCAAGGAAAATCTATGGGTGCTGGCTGTGAAAGCCTTCAATTTCACAGAGTTCTAGGTGTTAATTATTTTCATTCTCCCTCTCTGTAAAGCTAGAAATCTCAGGACTGAAGGAAAATTCATTTGGGGGGCATGCTGTTTTTTGGAGAAGGGCTCAATATCCTTTTATTCCCCTTCCGGTAGCTACACTCCAGCTAAAGATTCACATTTGCTATGGTAAGTGCTCAAGTAACAAGGTTGTATGCAGGGGGGACAGTATTCAGAGGTATCTGTGTTGGCCATGGAGCAAAATATAACAAAATCCAAAGTCCACAAGCAGTGATAATAACAATTAAGGTGCTATTGAGGAATTTCAATGCAGGCAAAGGTCGCTCCCCTTATTGGCCATGTGAGGAAAGCAACTTCTCTTGAGTTCCAGGTGTGTGGTGTCCCTGCCCTGTGTGAAGCTTAAGTGCTCCTTTTTTTAAGGCAGAGAACATCTAATTTGTACACTTACCACAGCACAATACACATCTGCGGATTTAAATGGGATGTTCTTAGTGCCCCCTTGTGGACTATGTCTGGTATTGCAGTGCTGGTTAGATCTAAGCAACTGAAACTCCCAAGTACAGTCGTTTCTATAGGAATTGTGGGACTGATACAGCCCTCCAGATGTTGGAGTGCAAGTCCCAGCATCCCTGCTATCAGGCTGAGTGCCTGAATGTTACAAAAGCATCATATTAAGTTGACGCTCCCAAATTATTGCATGGTGGAAGTTTATAAACTACTGACTACTGATTTGTTGCTGGGTCTCTTAGTACACAGTACACGTTTCCATATTGTGGATCACATAATGCAAGGGGCATTTTGTTATTTTCTCTCAAATTGGCTTCACCTTCTGGTAACCCTAGGAATGAAGGATGGCCGAGAGCCTTTGTTGTCAAGAGCCCTGGTCAAGTCTTCCAAACTCGGGACAGCCATAGTTTCTTTAATAAAATCAATCCACCTGTAATGTGGTTTTCCTCTTTTCCTGCTGCCTCCCACTGTTCCAAACATTTCACATTCTGTTACTATTTATTCTATGTGTTGTGCAGCTTCAGACAAGCCCTTTAACACACCCCACCCCCAGGTCTTTTGCCAATGCTGGAAAAGAATAGGAACCAGATAAGCTTGTCTTGAGAGATAATTTGGCAAGCATGGTGTCACCATTAAAAATGCCCTCTCCTCAGTCGCTACCCACTGCACCTGATGTGGGCAAAAGCTTGGCCCTCCAGATGTTGCTGGGATTCCCAAGTAGTTAATAATGAGAAATGCTGGAGACTAGTTTGGCAACATCTGAAGGGCTGCACTTTGCAAACCCCATAGGGCAGGGAATGGGGAGCACATGGCTTTGCTGTTGGACTGTCATCTTGCCAGGATAGGCAATGGTGAGGGATGATGGGAGCTGCAATCTGACAACGCCTGAAGATCCATGTGTTCTCCATCTTTCTGGATGGAGATCCTAACCATGAACACCAGCACTATGAAATGCCCTGGGCACCAGTGTAGCTTTAAAAGGACTTTCCCTCTCATAAGTCTACAACAGATATCAATATTTTAAACAGGTAAACAAAACTAGCCATGTTCTGTCCGCAGCTGGGCTCCTGTACTCCATGATACTCCAAAAAATCCACTGATTTTTTTTTACATTAATCACTGCATCTTGATCTCCCCCCCCCCCATGTGATCTGTTCCATTTCCATCTGCAAGACAAAAAAGGAAGCTGTTCTAAGCAGAGCCTCTCTTTTTTCCATTGGTTGCTGACTCAACTCACTTCTTGAAGATGGAGATAAATTGGAGGAGAAAATAAGTCCAAGCATTGTTAATGGAGGATGAATTGGCTGTGTAAACAGTCTTGAGAGGAGGAGGTTATGAGCATTCCTACAGAGCTCTCTGTGTGTGTGTGTGCGCACATTCATGTTACAGACACAAAAAGGTGGATGTTATCACAGATAAATCTGAATTATACTTCCATCCTTGCATACCTCTGTGTTTACAAGCATGTTGGTCATCTTGAGTCTCTCAAAAGACAGAAAAAGGGAGACAAGGGTGTACAAGTGCCAGTAGTTGGGAGTGGTGGAAGGTCATCTGTAAAAGCCAATCAGAATATTATACACTGAGGTAATCAACATATTGACATTTGCCTGTTTAATTAGCCTTTCATTCTGCTTTTACAACGTGCTGAGGAAAGGCCGTGACTCATTCATCATGTTCAGAGGCTGAGTTGCAATTTCCTGATTGCAGAATAAATTTTTGATGCTCTTTTTTTTTCTGTTTAATTTAAGGGGATGGAATGAACTAGTTTTCTTGATCCTCCCACTTGGTCCCTGAATGGGGAATAGTTGTTAGCAGTGCTAGCTGATATTACTAGTTCAGGTCCAGGATATTTGAAGAGCCATATCTTCGGGTCAATCTAGATGTGATGACACACTACGAGTAGGTGCTCATTTTCGCCCATTCGCAGAGGAGGTATTTTGTCTCCAGCATTTTTTTTTTTTACATACACTGTGTTAGAATTTGAAGACATAGTCTGGAATATTAGTACGCAAAGGGATCTTGTAGCACCTTTGAGATTAACAGAAAGACATTGGTAGCATAAGCTTTTATAGACTTAATCCCATTGTATTTCTTAATTCTATATATGGTTGTGAAAGCTGGACAGTGAAGAAAGCTGAATGGAAGAAAATCAGCTCATTTGAAATGTGCTGGAGAAGAGTTATATGGATATTGTGTACTGTTAAAAATAAAAGGGTCCTAAAGCAAATAAATCCTGAACTCTCCCTAAAAGCCAAGATGACTAAACTGAGACTGTTGTACTTTGGCCATATCATGAGAAGACATGACTCACTAGAAAAGACAAAAATGCTTGGTGAGGTAGAAGGCAGTAGGAAAAGAAGAAGACCGTGTTACAGATGGATAGACTGAAGAAAGCCATGACACTGAGTCTGCGAGACCTGAGCAGGGCTATTGATAAAAGGGTGACTTGGAGGTCTCTCATTCATGGGGTCACCATAAGTCGAAGTCAACTTGACAGCAGTTAACAACAACGTAGTTTCTTAGCATACCTATTTTGCATCTATAAGGCATGCAAAAATTTTGTTAATATATAATGGTGCAATCCATGTGATGATTATTGATAAGTCAGTCTCACTGTGCGCATGAACACTTATACTGTTGTCAGTGTAAAAACTGCAGCCTTCATGTGTATATCTCTATAACATGTTATGTGTGCATTTTGCTTTATAGGAACATTTTACATTAATAAGGTGGGATACAAATTATAATAAATAATAGAGATCTGTGTTTATCTGAAAGGCAATGTAATCCAACCCACTGCCATTTCAAAAGATCTGTTGCTATGCTTTCTGCGATAAGAGGCCATTCAGTTTAACAGCCTCTTACATAGGACAGTTCTCAGCATTTCAAGGCAGCCTATTCCACTGCTGGTCCACAATCATAAAGTGGTGTAGAAATTTAATTAAAATAGACATCTCTCTCTCTCTTTCTGTGTATGTCTAGACAGGTAGTGGACTTTTCTCGATCTAACGTATTTCAGATTTATAAGGTGGGATAGAAATTCTATTTATTCTATTCTATTAACTCTCTGGTTTGGTAGGTCTTTAATCCCCTGCCATCCCACTTTTTTTAGCTGCTTTTTAAAATGTCCCGGTTTCCCCTTTATCCTGAGCTTACTTTGATTGGTAGAAACTGACTCCAGAGGCAAAACTAGTTTGCACTCAATCAGCTCAGTGGGTGAGAGAGGAGAAGAGGGGTAAGAATCTTGCCCTTCCCTAGCTTGCCTGTGAAATGCTGGAGGGTATGTATTAGTTCTCTAAATCCAGGGATGCAAACCGTTGGGGGGGGGTAGGGATCCAAAGAAACTAGCTAAAGACTCCAACACCTCGTGCTGCCAATGCGAGGGGATGGTGGGCGGGATTACCGCCAAAAGTTCAATTAAATAGCTATTGACTCTAACGACTACTGCGCAGGCGCAGGATTAACCCTTTATGTGTGGATTCACAGAGACCACGAAGAAGAATAGTTCTGACTAGAGCAGACCCATTGAATCAATGAGATTTACCTTATGTATTGACTCACCAACAATTGATTGAATGGGTCTGCTCTAACTGGGATTAACCAACAGGATGCCAGCCTTCGTAAGAAGCAAATGTTAAGGATTGTAGCTGGCACCGTTCAAACTTGTTTTATTCTAGTCATAAGTAAAATGTACCAAAAACAGCAATGTTCTGATAAAGTTTGCCAAGCAGTCATGAACTTGCAAAAAAATGTTTGGAATGCCTACTTATTTGGCAATGATAGCTGGCTCCAGAATAAATATAAATGTGCATTTGAGAGTGCTTGATAGATTAGTTCAAAAAGCTAATTTTTGTCTAAACTGTGATTTCATTTGTTAACACATCAAGTCTGGTGACTGTGTAGTCCAGGATATTGATTTGTATACCGTAGAAGACAGCTTCAAATTTAGGAAATGTAAATTTGGTAAATATTTTCAATAATTGCTTGTAAGGCTGATTTATTAGTACAGTACAGTACTTATTCCTTGATTCAATTTGTATTGTTCAAAGCTCAGGTGTTTCCTTTGGCTAATCAAGCCTTATACAAAAATGATAGAACAAATCTGTTTAACAATTGTTTTATAAGACTAGTGATTAGCACCCCAAAGCTACCTAATTAAATGTATATTAACAAATTATGTGTTGTTCCCTGCTCCATATTTTCTTACAAATGTGAGTGACATTATACATGTATTTGATACAACTCAGTCCAGTTAGGAAAAAGTCCTATTGCCTTTAAAGGAGGCTTAACTCCAGGTTAGTAGTCATGGAACTGAAGCTTAAACTGGGGGAAGACTGAAGGAAAATCAAAAACACCTGAGGTAAAATGGGTATTTGTGTGCCTCAACTTTACTCTCTTTCAGGAGGGAAGGTTAAAACATTTTTATGCCACCCAGACCTTTGCTGACCAATGAAGGTGCTTATTGTTTTTAAGATTTATTTTAACTGTATGGAGTCTTTAAATAAATTCTATTATTTATGTGAAATTTTAATTATAGCATGGCTTAATCTCTTTAATTCTTATTTATGGTGCCGTGTTTTTTAGCTAGTGTTGTTTTTAACTGTGATGAGAGCCGCCTTGGGTCCCACCAGAGGGAGAAAAGGTGGGATATTATTATTATTAATTATTAATAATAATCCAAAGCCAAGGGGAAAACCCTCACTTTTCATAATAATAATAATAGAAAGGCAAGGGGGAAAGCCTCGCTTTTTGCAACAACAACAACAATAATAATAGGAAGATGAGGGGAAAGGCCTTGCTTTTCATAATAATAATAATAGAAAGGCAAGGGAAAAAGCCTTGCTCTTCATCATCATCATCATCATGGAAAGGTGAGGGGAAAAGCCTTGCTTCTAATAATAATAATAATAAATAGAAAGGCACGGGGAAAAGCCTCGCTTTTTATAATAATAATAATAATAATAGAAAGGTGAAGGAAAAGCCTCACTTTTAATAATAATATTAATAATAATAATAGAAGGGCAAGGGAAAAAGCCTCGCTTTTAATAATATTAATAATAATAATAGAAGGGGAGGGAAAAAGCCTCCCTTTTCATAATAATAATAATAGAAAGGCGAGGGGAAAAGCCTCGCTTTTCATCATCATCATAATAATAGAAGGGCGAGGGAAGCCTCGCTTTTAATAATAACAACAACAACATCAATAATAATAGTAAGGCGAGAGAAAAAGCCTCGCTTTTAATAATAATAATAATAACAATAATAGAAAGGCGAGAGAAAGCCTCGCTTTTAATAATAATAATAATAGAAAGGCGAGAGAAAAAGCCTCGCTTTACATAATAATAATAATAATAACAATAATAAAAAGGCGAGAGAAAATGCCTCGCTTTTAATAATAATAATAACAATAATAATAGAAAGGCGAGAGAAAAAGCCTCGCTTTTCAAGCACCCCTCCCCCAACGGCGAGCACCAACCGTCGCGGGCGCGAGGACACTTCCCGGCCCCGCCCCCTGTTTCCCCCTCGCCCAATCCTAAACCCCCTCTCATCCTAGTCCTTCACCTACAAGGAGAGAGAAGAAGAAGAAAAAAAAACACCGCCGCCGCCGCCGCCGCTTCCATCCTTCGCGCTGATTGGTTCCGGCTTTTCTTGGCCGGGGTCAGGAGGTTGGTTTGTTTCAGCCACCACCAGCGCCGCCCCCCTCCCCTCCGCCCCGCCCATATTACTATCCGCAGCAGCAGCAGCAGCACCGCACGCGCACGCGGACACCACACCGGCTCCGGCAGCCAATGAGGGAGCGCGATACTGGAGGGTGGCGCTGGCCTGCCTGCCTGGGGGTGGTTGCTGGGTATTTCTTTGGTTGTGTGAGGAGGAGGAAAGAGAGAGCCTGAGAGGGGGAGTGAGAGAGGGTTGTGTGTTTGTATGTGTGTTGTTGTGGCTTTCCCTGGCTCCTGCGCTTCTTTCTCACACCTTTCTACCCTTGATAGGTCTCTCCTTCTCTGTCTCCCCTCAGAGAGAGGAAGGGGGGGAAAAAGAGAGAGGAAGGTGTGCTTTTTGGGCTGACTGGATCCTCTTCAGCCCCTTGGACCTTTTCCTTTTCCTCCTCCACCTCTTATTGCTTCTCTTCCCCCTCCTTCTCTTTCTCCCTCTTTTATTTTTTTACTGAGCACATTGTCTCCTCCCACAGCAGCCTCCTCCTTTTATTTGGGCCTCCCCACCTCTCCCCAAAAAATCCCAAGTTAAAATATTGAAAGAGCCCCCCTCAAAAAAAATTCCAGGCTATAATATTGAAAGAGCCCCCCTCAAAAAAAAATCCCAAGTTAAAATATTGAAAGAGCCCCCCTCAAAAAATTCTAGGTTAAAATATTGAAAGAGCCCCCCTCAAAAAAATCCCAAGTTAAAATATTGAAAGAGCCTCCCTCAAAAAAATTCCAGGTTAAAATATTGAAAGAGCTCCCCTCAAAAAATTTCTAAGTTACAATATTGAAAGTGTCCCCCTCAAAAAAATTCCAGGTTAAAATATTGAAAGAGCTCCCCTCAAAAACATCCCAAGTTAAAATATTGAAAGAGCCCCTCTCAAAAAAATTCCAAGTTAAAAGATTGAAAGAGTCCCCTTCAAAAAAATTCCAAGTTAAAAGACTGAAAGAGCCCCCCTCAAAAAATCCCAAGTTAAAAGATTGAAAGAGCCCCCCTCAAAAAAATCCCAAGTTAAAATATTGAGAGAGCTCCCCTCAAAAAATCCCAAGTTAAAAGATTGAAAGAGCCCCCCTCAAAAAAACCCCAAGTTAAAATATTGAAAGAGCCCCCCATAAGCATTAGAGAATCCAGCCTCTCTCCCCTCCCTTCTTCTTCTATTGCTTCCATTCATGATAGAAACAAATCCCCCTCCACCCAGTGCTCCATAATCTCTTTTTTTTCTGCCCCTCCTGTTGTCTTGTTTCCTTCCATTGCCTCTTCCTTCCCCCTCCCCACACCCTACAGATCCTGAATCAGATGCAATACACATAACCCCCTTCCTTCCCACCCCAAGACCCCTTCTTCTTCCTTTAGATCTTGCTTGGGATCATCTCCACCCCTCCAGCCACCAGACAAAAGCCTACTGATGGTGTGATTCTTGAGGAGAAGGTAAGTCAGTTGCCTACTTGATTGCTTTTGTTTATGGTTCATTTTCCTTCACTTTCTTCTCTTCCTTGATAAGGGGGGAGGGTGGAAGGGGTGTTTTTTGTGTGTGTGTCCTTCCCTTGGGTGTGTAAAAGGGCCTGTTTAAACAGCGGGTGTGATGGTGGTGATGTTCACATGTGACTTGGAAAAAAAATGGGTAGGAAAGGAAGGCTATTGTTTCTACACACTGCCAATGAAAATTTCTTAAATTAGGTTCCTAGTTCACTCCATTGAATGACTCAAAGACTTTGTTTGTGTGTATGTTTATGAATCAGAATGAGGAGGATGTGCTTAAGATGCCTCTTGAATGAATACTCAGAGACCATGTGGGTGAAAGTAAAAAAGAAAAAAGAAAGCTTAACATTGCCAATTTGTTACATTTTTGTTGTGTCCTTCTTGCTAGCTGCAGATATCTGCTAGATTTGCCCTTCATTGTTTTATGAAATAATATGGATGATATAAACCTAAAGGAAAGAAAAAATGACAGTGATAGCTGAATAAAGGTTTGCACCTTGGTCTACTTTGGAAATGCCTCAAACTTAGTGAGGTTTTCCCTTCCCCCATTTCCTTTTCTCTTGGCACAACCTGTTTTTGTTAGGAGTAAAGTGCTGTGTGTATGTGTGTTTGTTTATGAAAGAAACCCAGATAAAAATGCTGTTAGGAAAGAGTTTTAACCTGTGTCCCATTTTGTGAATGAACTGAGAGGCCACCTAGGTTTGCATTGAGGGGAAATGTATCTAGCTGGTATGAGAGGATATACTTTAAATAAAGAAAAGTATGTATCAGTCTGAAGTCAGTGTATGCCTGTGAATTTTTTTTTGTCTTGCCTAGTAACTATCTTTGTCCAATTCTTCTTTTTAGAATTTGAGAGATAGCTGGGGAAATGGGGGGAGCAAGAAAAATGCAGGGCTTAAATCTTGAATCCTAGTATAACCAATAGAGAAGTTGGCTGAAAACAAAATGATTCATTCATTCATTGAAGCATGTGGTTGAGTTCAGTTTATTTTTGAACACTGGCCTGCTGTTTCTTATAATATGCTTGACTGACTTTGCTTGTGTAGCTTATTCTTTATTACTGGGCATTACATGGCCATAGCATTTTAAAATAAGTATATATTCCTCTCACCTACTTTTTATCCATGTGTTTCCTTCCTAATCTGCTTTCTTGGTGAACAGTGAAACTCAGAAGTCAAAATACTTTGCTCCTACAACTGATATAAAAGTTGGCTTTTGTCTCTGAAAGTGCATGTCAAGATTTAGTATGCCTATGTAGTGTTTCAGTAACAACAACACCTGAATATGTTGGGTTCAACAATAGGTGTATGCTTACTCAGGCTAGTATATATTTTACTGAATTCTAGAATTGTGATGTATTTTACTCCTGTTGGCAACATTTAATTTAATCTTAGCTGTGGTGGGCATAGCTATACATATCTCACAACACTCCTTCTAGTGTGCTTTTGTGTGTATAGACTGTTTTGTCAGATGTGGGGAGCCTGAAGGTTGGAGGGGAAAATCTATCGCTATAGTTTCCTATATAGTATAAAAAAACCTGATTAAAATGAATGACGTCCCATTTTCCTCTTGTACTTTGCCCTATAATTTATTTGCTAGAGTTGGTTTCTTGCTTTTAATGACTTGTTGTGAGTGGCAAACAGCTTTGCTAATCTATTAGTTTGTAGGATTGAAGGAAACACAGAGAGAGACCCATACAATGCCTAGGGTGGAGACCTTATTGTTCACTCACTCATAGTTGTGGCCATGCTTGCCTACGGAAGAATGCAGCTCTTTCCCCTCTGCCCTGCCCTGCTTTTTTAGCTTCATTACTTCCATCTTCACAAGGTTAGAGAGAGAGGCCATTCAAGGTGAATATAAGGGTGGGGGAAATCTGCCAAAATTCTAATTTCTCCTCTTTTTCTTAGGCCACTCATTTTGTAGGTGAAGAGTAGAGTTTACGAGGATGATTTGTGAAAGTGTTATGGATGTCTAAGATGCCTCTCTAATTGTGGTTTCTCAGGTTGTAATCCTGTGGGCTCCTTGTAGTTGCTTGCGGGAGTATGCAACGATTTCTTTCCCACCTTCCCATTTAAAAGAACAGTGGTGTGTAATCATGACGATCCATATACTTGTGTCAATTTCATGTCCCTGTTTCCTAAGACTTGCTCTTCTGAGATAAGGTATAATGCTTACCTTATTCACAACCCAGTAATTCTGAAAGGTAGGCTGGTGCTTGCTTGCCCAAGCTCACCTTATGGGCTGTATGGCTGACATGGAACCTGGGATAGGGTGGACTTGAGTTCTCCTAAAGCTAGGCTGTGGGAGCTGAACCCCAGAAATGATCATGTGGTAGGGATAGGGACCACCAAGCCTCCTGTATAGTTGAGCCCCCTGAGGAACTACAAATCAGAAGTGTCTTAGTATATAGCCATCTTTGCATTCACTTTCTTGTTGTGTGCCTTCAAGACATTTCTGACTCTAAGGTGAACCTATCATGGGTTTTCTTGGCAAGATTTGTTCAGATAGGGGTTGTCTTCCTCTGAGGCTGAGAGGGTGTGACTTGCTCATGGTTCCCCAGTGCGTTCCCATTGCTCAGCAGGGATTTGAACCTTGGTCTCCAGGGTGCTAGCCACTACACCATGCTGGCTCTCCTTCAGTCACTTTAGGCCTGTATATATTTTCTCCTTTCCTTGATAATATTAATTTTATGTTTAAATGATCTTATAATATTTCATATATTTTATTACTGTCTTTGTGGTAGTCATGTTATTAACTGTTTTAGTTGGTGGGATTATATTCTGTGTTTTTACTGCTTTGTAAAAATATGCATGCAAGTAAACAAAATTTGTAATGACCTGCCTACCAGACTTGAGACTCCACTATTTAAAAACAGTTCCAGGGCCCTGATGGCTGATTAGGGACTTTAATATTGGTTTCTGATCTTTAGCCCTAAATCCTGCACTTTTCATAAAATGTAAGATACTGTCAACCTGGTTGAATGAAGAATACTAGAAACCAGTAGCCTTTAGTCTAAAACCTCATGACTACCTGGCTTGCCAGAAATTGCCCAGTTATCAAACAGTACTTTGCCTTTTGCCATCCTGTTGTCTACAGAAAACTCAAGGATGAAAATATTGGACTTTTGCTCAGTTAGCTTTTGCGTCCCGTTATATTCCTTAACTTCCAAACATTCTTGGCATTTCTTCATATCTGAGTTTTTCCTTCTGAGGCCCTTGGCAATGTATGACAAATATTAACTAATCTCCTTCTAATGAAATTCCATCTATGCTTCTCTAGTAACCAGATTCCTTTGGCTTCCAGTTCAGAAAACTATGTTTTCTGCTTCACTTCTCTCTCTGGCTTAGTTCTTGATCAGCACTTTATTCACTGGAATGCTACTGTAAGATGTGGCCTTGCCAAGAAATAGGTTAGTAGAAGAATGTATGCAACTATATGTCCGCGTTTCACTGAAAACTGGCTTTTATGGATGGCATTGTAATAATGAGCTTCAGCAAGACTGGGACTGAGCTTCTTGCATGGGAGGTGGGAAATAATCCTTCTGAAAGCTGATGTGGGTGACATTTTGGGGACAGTGACAATCAACAGCAGGTTTGTACATTATCACTGTAAGTAGTATAAAGGTGTTGAACTAAGCGCGGGATGAGTCCTTCTTGAATCTTCGTTTGCGAAGAAAAGCCAGAGAACCAAGTAGAGGGAATCAGAGGCATGTGCTCCACCTGACTTACCCATATTCGTGGGTAAAGTCTGCAAAGGAAGTCTAACCATGTTCAAATGATTAGAGTTCCAGGATTACAGTGTGTTCCTGATCACATGGGAATTTCAGGTAGATACTTAAGCTTTTTGGGAGACCTTTTCTGTCAACATGGGGAGATTGGGGAATGGGACAGGACAGGGCTGGAGTACATATTTCTGCCTCCCTCCATTCCCTGATGGAATGTGTGTATGTACTTATGTAACAGAGGGCTTAACTCTTCAAAATGACTTTTGTCTCTTGGATCAGAAACAGGTAAAATTAGTAATAATGGTATGAAACTCCCTCTGTCACAAAGGTATGACCTCTGCCTAGCATTTTTAATAGCACTGGTTATGTCCACTCTGACTGCAGCTCTTCAGGGTTTTGGATAGAGGTCTTTGCAATCATCTGTTGCTTGGGGCCCTTTTACTTGGAGATTCAAGGATTGAAACTAGGACTGTGTGCATGTAAAGTATGTGAATTGTTACTAGTCTCAAGTCCCTATCCATATGGCTTCAGATCTTTACTGCTTGCAGTTGCTTTAAAGTTATATAGACTTAATTGGCCTGAGGAGTTTGAAAATTTACTTAAATTTTATCTTTGATGGTGCACTCTTTCTTTGTATTCCTGCAGAAGTCACCTGACTTATTTTTTAAGCCTTTAGGAGATGGAACTGATTTGATATTATGAGATTAAACCAAATTATTTATGAGCCTTTTTGGGGAATGGGATGATAGAAAACACTTTGCTTCTCTGCTTTGAAATTTATAAAAGATGGTAATGATTGTTATCTTTTTAACGAGGACAGTGGCTGTACCTTTAATTTTATATCTCCTTAGCTTGCATAGTGTGTGTGTGTGTGTGTTAGTTAATTAATTAATTTCTGAACTACTTGTATCATTTAATTTTCCTCTTACCAGTAGGGTTCTTCGACGTCCAGTGGGCAATCTTGTTCTTTTTTGATTTGTACCTTTTTTTTAAAAGAGGAAAATAAGGCTGCTGACACACTGCAGAAATAATGCAGTTTGACACTACTTTAACTGCCATGGCTCATTGCTATGGAATTCTGGGATTTGTAATTTTGTGAGACATTTAGCCTTTTCTTTCAGAGAGCTCTGCTGCCACAACAAACTACAAATCCCAGGATTCCATAGGGTGGAGCCATGATCAGTAAAATGATATCAAACTGCATTACTTCTGCACTGTGTCAGTAGCCTCATGCCTCTGCTCTTTAGAAACACTATGAGGTTTTGGTTCTTGTTGCTGAAGCTTTTGTTGAGCATTTGGAAGTTTTTTCTCCCCACACTTTTTGATAGGCATCTAATATTGATGTTCTTATTTGATTAGCAATTTCTGTCTGGAAAGTGGCCAGCTGTGATCTGTGTTCGTTATATTTCCATCCACTAATTTTTTGTGATTAATCTTTTATTCCTTCCTTGGGGCCAAACAAATTGGTGAAGGGGAGGATTTAATTCTTCTGGGAGGCACAGAAGGCTCAAATATTGAATGAGAATCCCAAGACATGGTGATTGACAATGTGTGGGGTTTTTTTTGACAGATGGGGAGGTTTTAGAAGAGACATGTGGAATTTTGCTTGCTTGTATGGTTAAAAGCATTGGGGGCCTGAGGGAGGGAAGCATCCTTTGTTTCTAAAACAAGCTAGAAACTAGCTTAGCTAGAATCCAAAGCACTTTTAATAGCATTCTTTGCATCAGTGAGGGTGAGCAAGCAGACATAAAGGAGAGGCTGGAATGTCAAGATGTTAACCCAATACAGTGCTAATATTTGCTATCTGTGGAGAACTATGTTTGTCATGTTTTAAGCTTAGCAGCTGGATTCTACCCAGTTTCTAGGGAAGTTGGTGCCTCTCTTGCTTTCATCTGCTTTATTTCACGTGCCTCTCTTGATCAGAAAAAAAATTGCTTGTGTATATTTGTTTGTTACTAGAGTTAAAGTAGTTTTCAAACCTATTCCTTTTCAAGCCAGTTAAAAAGTAGTTTTCAAGCCTTCTTTCAAGCTTGCTTCCTTATGCTTAACCTGAAGAACAAAAGTTTTACACCTTTTTATAGGCCAAATTCCAGAGGAATAGGTAAGTCAGTCAGTTTCAGCCAAATATCTGCCTGCCAGTCTATCTAAAATAGCATCTTCTGTCATTCTAAAAGACTTGGAACATTTTTTTGTGGTATAAGCTCAGTTTGCTGAATGCACTGGGGCAATTCTCAGAATATAATAATGGAATCCCTGCTATCCATAAAACCAGTTTACTTTATGCAGAGCTTTATTTAGGATTTATTTTATTAATTTGACTTAAATATATTTCAACCTTGAGGTTTTCAAGGGCTGGACATAAGAGTGTGGGATGTTGTCATAGAAGAACACACTGTTCATTTCGCCTGTTATTGTCTTCTTTGACTAGCAGCAGCTTTCCAGGATTGTAGAGAGAAAAGTTGAGAGACTCCTCTTCCTATGGTACTTGCTCTTTTTAATTGCGGCCACTAGTCTCTGTATGTAGGACCTTCTGCATGCTTAGGAACCACTTTCATCCTGAGCTATATAGCTGATCTCTTTGAATGCAGGTGGACCTACTGGTTTTGAAGCTGTTGCTGCCACATGAAACTGTTACTTACCTGTAAATGGTTTTCCATGACATGGTTCTTCTGATGCCCTTTCCTTCATTTTTGCACAGCAGTAACTACAGAAGACATCAAGGACATGCATAGAGCAATGAATTTTTTTTAACAGTACCCATTCCCCAAACAGGGATGTTCTCACTTAGAAATGAATCCCTTATATAACCAGTTTGTTTATTCCCTGCGTGCTTTAGCTGGTCCCTTCTAGACTTGAAAAGAAATATACTTTCCCCTTGCTTTTGCATCCTTCCCTTTCCTTTTGATTTCTCCCAATTCATTCTAGTGTTTTTTTAAAATCATTTTTGTCTCACATCATCGTTCTTGTTTTAAATTAAAATGTTTTCCTTTTGCTGCTTTGACACTTCCATTTTTCTTATTGTTTTGTTGTATGCCTGATGTTTTTCCTCTGCCTGTTTTATTTTTTTGTACCTTGTTGCTTTGATTTGCAGTTTTTCATTAAAATGTCTCTTCTTCTGTGCATTTAACTAGGTTTTTCTGTTCACTCAGCATTTGGAGAGAATCAGAAGGTGAAGCTAGAGCATAGGCTGGTGGATTCAGTGCAGCTTGAGAGCTCAGAGGCTGCCATGCTTCTAAACTGCTTGAATGCAAGATTTGCTTGAACTGCAGAGGTTGCTGTTTTCACTTGTGCAATTGACAGCCTTCCTAAGAATAATCTTCCTATAGCAGCTTTGCGTCTTCTTGCTTTGGCACCTTGGATGTACAACTAGCATTGCTGAAAGCAGTATGAGGTAGTGGTGGGAGAACAAGTAGCACTGGGTTTTGTGTCCCTTTGCAGTTTGGATTCTACCAACCATATTGGTCCAGCAGAATCCTATTTTTCTGTTGATAACTTGGAGCTCAGTGTTAATATGAGATCATTTTTGAACAAAGAACATGCAGTGGAGAACCTGCAATCCTCTAGATATTGTTGGAGTACAGCTCCCATTATCCTTGCTTCTCAACCATAGTGGCTGACCCAGAACATCTGGGGTGCTGCAGGTGGAACAATGTGCTGTATTTGGTCCCAGGTGTGGATTATTGATTGCTGTTCTTTTCCTAAGAATATAAGCAGAGCCTGCTGGATCAGACTTACATCAGGGTCAGCATGCTATTTTTAGTTTGGGCTTCCTGTTGTCTCCAGGAAGCTTACAAGCAAGCATAAAATCAGGAGCCCACTCCTGTGTTGCCACATAGAAAATTGCCTCTGAATATGGAGCCACAATATCACTTTTTGTGTGTGGGTCCACATAGAAATCAGTTTGATGTTGTTGCAGACCAAGAAACATTTTCTCCTTTACCCAAGAGTTCTTTCTCCCCTGGCATACCTTTCTTTGTGGGTGGTGAACCTTTTATCTCTTGGATTTGGCTGCACTTGTATCCTGGAGACAAGAGTGAACTGTCAGTGTATCCATCTGATTAGTTTGGTTGAAACAATAAACACAGCCCTCATTGTAGATACACAGGTAGAGTGGTTTGTCTTGATTTGAAAAGACTTTCTGTGACGCATTTTGTTAAGGATCAGAGATGAAGCTCTTCTGTTTTGGCTGATAGCAGTTGCTATTACTGTTCTAGAGGCTAAAGTAATATTTATTTGTGAACACAAGTGGTATATTCCCAGATATGCCAGACTCAATTCTTTATGGTGGGGAAGGTTGCAGCTCTTACCCATTACTAGCTGCTATTAGGTCTTCTGCCTGTTTAATTTTCCTTTTTCTTTCCCACTTTTTCTTTTTCCTTAATCAGGTACCCTAAATTCCACCCCCCTTCTATCTCCTGCTTAACTGCTAAGTGTTGCTCATCCATGGCTATTGCCTGTGACTCTGGATGATCTCTCTTAGTGTGGAGGTGACCCCTGACTTCCTGACAGTGACCCAGCCTGCTTTGCTGAATTGAATTTGATCTGCTCTTAGCTGTTTTGGTAACCTTGGACTCTCTAGCTGTGACCCCATCCTTAGGTGCCAGATGGCAGCTCGGACTCTTGCTTTCAGTTGTTATCATTCTACCCCTTCACAGATGATTAAATTTTTCATGTCTTATTATTGACTACTGCTATTGAGGGAGGACCAGTATGGTGTAGTGGTTTGAATTTTGGATTGCAGTTCTGGAGACCAGGGTTTGAATTCCTGCTCAGCCATGGAAACCCACTGGGTGACCTTGGGCAAGTTGCATTCTCTCAGCCTCCGAGGAAGGCAAAGGCAAACTCCCTCTGAAGAAATCTTGCCAAGAAACCCCCTGATAGGTTCACCTTAAGGTTGCCATAAATTGGAAATGGCTTCAAGGTATGCAACAGTGACAAAAACCACAATTGAGGCATCTGCAGTGCGCAGCTAAGTTGTGTTACTTGAAGTGAAAATATTTGCATGAATTTAGAGTGGTTGTTTGCTTGAAATATTGTATTATTTTATTCAAGGACGTTTCTTAGCTCTGGTCAAGAAAAAAAACTCTGTACAGGTGGAAATCCCATAACCTGGGCTGTTGCGATCACAATATAATCTTCTTTTGCCTTCCTTTATGAATCTTCTTTCTTTCCATCCCTTTTTAATTGGTGTGGTTCATTGTGGTGTGAGTTTATATCCATGTTATGAGTGATTTAAAATAAACCATGATATTAGAAAGTAGCTTTCTGTCAAAGCCTGCCCACACATCCCACAGGATTACTCAGTTACTTCTACATAGCTGAAATCTCTGGAGATCTGCTCAACAGGAGTAGGTTTCTTCGCATATTTGGGAGCTGTGTGTCTGCATTTTCTCTTTCATATGTGTTGCTTGCAATTGGGGGCTGTTCTGCAAAGAGGGCTTTCAAGAAAAGCTCTGATGAAAATCATGTGGTGTTCATATATATTTTGTTTTTCCTCTCTTTATAATAAAGTTCCTGTCCCTGTTCTTGTTAATAATGTGGCATCTGAAAGTTTCTATTCTTGAATGTAGGAACAGGCGGGGTTTCAATTGCAAGAGGACAGTAACAGCTATGTCATTGATTGCAAAGGCTTTCTAATCCACAAGAAAAAGTCTGAGATTTCAAAAGGGCAGTAGCCAGAAGGGGAAAGACAGCAAAGTGCTCTCTGTCACACTAGATATGCCACTGATGTGATTGCTGCAGTGATTTGATTTCTCCATGAATTTAGACCTTTTTGATTTGTCTCTTTCGTCAAGATGGCCTTCAATTGTTCCCTCTGCCTTTTCCTAAGCAATGAGTCCCTTTCAATCCTTGGAAAACAGGCTTCACTTCTTTTTGATGTGATTGCAGTCTTCGATCCAATCTTCTAAAACCTTTGCAGGCTTCAAAGGAGGTAGCTTGTGCCAGAGGGCACATAGATCTCTGACATCTCATGAAGATGTTGGGTCAACACTGTGAGAAAGGAATGCTTGGCTACTTTTTGGAATATCCTTGCAATAAAATCCTCAGAACCATTGCTGAGATAGGAGGTGTATGAACATAAGAAGCACACAGGTTTGTCCTCTCCTTCTCTGTGGTGATTATTCACACTCCTAAGGCACGTTGCCAGGTTTCTTTGCTATGGTCTTGCTGAGGATCTGCTTTGTTTGGAATTGATTGCTAGCATCTGTTTTCTAGGCAGGCCAGTGGTGGGCAAGCTCCAGGGGGAGTTGGATCAATTTTCTGTCCCTGGGACCAACTGTGGGTCACATTAGTTCTGCAATGCAATAAGTAAAAAGAAGTGGCCAGGCTATTTTTTTTCTGGCAGCAGGGGGTGCTGGGGTGCTGCTGTGCTGCTGTTCTGCCACTTAAAGTCTTACAGATGTTAAACTCTCCAGAGGAAAACAGTATTCCCTGATGAGCTAGTAAACCCACAGTCCCAATTTGTAGAAGAGACAGGAAACTTCTTACTGTGTGTGGCTTAAGTACCCCAAAGGCACCTGATCCTGTCTCAGCTTGGAAGCTAAGCAAGGTCAGTCCTGGTTAGTACTTGGATGGGACACCACCAATGACTGACTACCTGGGCCTATAGGCTATATTTCAGAGGAAGGAACTGGCAAAAACACCTTTGAGGATTCCTTGCCTAAGAAAACCTTATCAAATTTATGGGGTTGCCATAAGTCAACAGGTGACTCGAAGGCACACACACAACAAACTTCAACTAGTCAGAAATAATGGCTGCAACCTGATAAGTTAAAAGCACTCTCAGCTTTGTTACTGAAAAGTTCAATATCATCACCAGTAAATACTCACCATGGCTTTCACCACGGTGTAAAAATTAAGGATTAATGTCAACCCTCATCTTAAAAGGGATTCTTGATTATAACATTGTCATAGATTTGGCAAGAGAAAGAGACAAGTGCATTATTTGTTGACCAAATGCATAGTTTGTTGTGCAACTCACAACATATACATTGTGATTAATGCTGCTCTAGAAAAATGTACCTTCCAACCCTACTTGAACATAAAGAGAAAAAGTCAGTGAAACCTTTTCCCCCTGAGTCTGTTATAATGTATTAGTGATGTATTAGGAGTGATATATTTCACACACTGGACAGAAAATAAGGCCTAAGTAAATGTCTTCTAATGAACCTGGCTTTGGCTGTTGTACAAGAAAGAGTCTAGTGATTTGTTAGAAACTCCCGGCATTCTGAGAGCCCTTTCTACACTAAACTGTCTGTTTAGAAATTAGCTAACACACATTGGAAACTGCTTAATGCAGTGCAGATGTGTAAATTGCTATTACTTAAAACAATTTGTAAGCCGTTCTGATAGCCTTGTGGCTGAAGAGCGGGGTATAAATAAATAAATTAAATTAAAATAAAATAAATAGAAATCCTTGCACTGCAGCTTTGAAACTCACATGTGATACTGAAAATTTCAGAACTATTTTAGGACATGTATCCGGTTCATACAGAACACTGACCAGACCTTGTGACAGTACCTTATGAACCACAATATTGCAGCTTTCAGTAGATGCTTTCTAGTGACTGAGCACTGTAAGAGAATATTACAGCAGTAGTCATTCTTTCCGTTTTTGAAGGCTGTCCCTCATTCCTGGTTTTTCCACTGTGGTATTTTTAAAAATAAGCTTTTGAGGAACCCTGGGTTACTGTGGTGACTCTGACTTGCTTCTTGTCCTTGTATGGGATGATACCAGAAGCATGGGGCTTTGAATTACATTGGTGTACAAGAGCCTGCCTTTCCCATTTCTGCTAACATCTTCTTTTGTATCAAAAGATGGGGGGGAATTGCTATTTAAAGGCCTCCAACTGCCAACACTGTGTGTCCATCCAAGCTATACAAACGAAGTATTGTTACATTGCCAAATCAACCTCTATTGTGAGTACTATGAATAGATGTCTGTGCTTTATACACTGTAGATATTATTATTGATTGGATTGCCTGCTTCCCTGCTTGTGCAAGGTGGTATTGACACTATGTTGCTTGTCTTCTTGCTTTCAAAACATGTGATTTGAGAATGCTTAGAAACACTGATTTAGAAACATGCATATGTTGTGTATTGTACAAAATCTCGTGATCCTGGTAGTGCTTCAATAGCATCTTTCACAATCATAATCTTTATGATAATCTTTCTCCTCATAAGTTTAAGAAGCTATGTAACTGGTATCTTACTAAGATATGTTTAATTTTTAGAGCCTGTTCCTATTCCAAGAAGCAGCACTAGCCTGTTCTCATTTTTCCCTTTACATATATTATAGTGTGTATACTGCTGATTATATACATCCACCTTTGGACCTTTATAATGTGCCTTCCATGCCCATTGTTGTTCCCCAGTTTGAGGGGAGAACAGCTTTTTCTTCTTTGAAAGGTATGCTGCTGCTCCTTGGTTTGTTGGAGGTCAGTTTTGGCTTTAACCAAATGCCCTTTCATTTCCAATGGCACAGTAATTTTATGCAGTAAAACACAGCTTTGTGTTATTTCAAATAATATATCAGTAAAGCACAGCATTGTTATTTTAAATATAGCAATATCATTGCCTGTTTGTTTTTCCAGTAAAGCACTTAGATACACAAGAAGTAGATCTTTAGATCTGACTTCATAAAGTATCCTAGCTCATGTTTTATGGGGTTGGACTAGATTAGAGTACAGTCAAATTCATTCACCTCCAGAGTATTGCTTGCTACTGAAAAAAGATTCTAGACATCTGTTCAAAGCTTTGATAGCAGAATTAGCAGATTTTAGTTTGCATTTTCCACTGTAAGTAGAGGGTTTCAGGGCACAGCTCCATAAAATTGCAGGCAAACAAGGTTAAAGACCCAGAAGAATGGTTTCTTCATTACTTAAACCAAGGCAATTATAATATGTTGAACCTAATCTTTCAGTGCGAAAAGATCTGTCAAGCACTTTTCTTAGCTCATTTTTGTGCCTTCTAATTTGCCTGATTAAAAGAGCCATTATTAATGGGGGCTCTTGCTTTGTTTTGGCACGAAGAAATTGGTAAGCACACAGTGACATACATTATTGTAGCTTTAATTAAAGTTTCTACTGGATTTTATCCAGTGTTGAATTTTACCAGTAACCTTCTTCGAGAGGAAAAAACCCAGCCATAAAATGAATGGTTAAGTGGGGGGAAACAGAGGTGATGACTATGTATTACACATATATGTCTATTTCATTCTTAGATAATGGCTATGAACTGCAGGTGGATTGATTTGATAGACTAAGGTTGTATAGGTATTACATGCAAACAAATGTTACACTGATCTACAGGCTAATCCTAAAACGTGTTCCATGTCCATGCTTCATGTAATACAGTCATCCCTTCACATTCGTGGGGGTTAGGGCCAGAAGACCCCCGCAAATGTAAAAAAAACACGAATAAAAATTGCTACTCTCCTGGGCCTTCACTTCCCCCCCAAAGGGAGTGAAGGCCCATGACAGTGGAGATTTTTGCCTCACCCCCCCCACCCACCCCCGTGCCAAGCCAGAGGAGGCATCACTCCTTAGGCAGCTGGAGTTCCCTGACCCCCCAGTTCTCCCTCTCCCCACCTCCACTTCTTCCTCCTCCCCATTGGGACCACAGTAGCACTGCCAATGCCTCCGATAGAAAGAGGCAACCGAGGTGGCTGCTGCTGCCCCTCTTGCAGCACCCTCATTGCTGCAGTTCCTGGGGAGGGGGAAGGAGAGTGAGGAAAGACCGCGAATACTTAAAACCATGAAAGTCAAATCTGCGAATGTGAAGGGGTGCCTGGATATTCGTGTTTTATTTTTATATGGTATCTTTATAGAACATTGTGTACAAAGTGCAGATTTGATAAATTTCTGTCCCAAGGAGTTTACAATCTAAAAATAAACAAAAAGGAAACAATAGAGAAAGGGAAAGAAGTGGAAACAGAGTAAATCAGGAAAAGAACATAATTAAGTACTGTATATATATTCTGACTTAATTACAGTAGGATGGGGTCTGCAACCTTTGTGCTGATGGGTACAACTCAAATAACAGAGCTATTGTGGGCATCATACAAAACAGCTTCCCTGTGGGGCCTGTTGATTAAATATGCCTGCTGTGGTTGATGTAGAAAATCACAACATACCCATTCTAGGAAACGTAAACTGATGAGAATTAAAGGAAAAGCAACCAGCCCAGGAGTACAAGGCTAAGTGGGACCTGAGTCCCATAACGGAAGCCAAAAAAGGCCAAAAACCAAACCAAACGCATTCCTTTGAACTATCTTTATTTGTTTGAATAAAAGGCAAGTAACTCAAACACAGCAAATACACCAAAATTTTACATAGACCTTTTGCCAGTCTCTGAAGCCTCAAATATAGTCCCTGCCATACTTAGTAAGAAGCTGGACAAGCCTGTGTAGAACCAACCAATCACAGTTCATGGAATGTTGTGAAGGGGGGGGTCTGTGTGGGGGAAGGCTAGAACCCAGAGGCTTATTGGTTAGATTGAGATAGGAGTAGGATGAACTAGAGTTAGGGTAGTCAGAAACAGAGTGAAGACCAGTTAGGAAGAAAGGAGTTGATAAGATCTGAACAGGGATTTGGGAGCTGGGACTGTGGAAAGAGTTCAGGGAGCTCATGTTTAACTTAATGGTTATATAATAAGTCTTGACTGGTTTTATTTTCAACAACTGTGTTTGACTTTTTTCATCTAAGAATGGAAAGGGAGAAATGGTCACATTTTACCATATTGAGTCCACTCATCAACACAGCCACTTGTCCAGTAGGCCTGAGTACCAGATCCAGGGAGTGAAGCAGAGGGTAAAAGGGCAAGGTGAGTGACAGGAGCCCTAGGGCTGAAACTCCAGGGCCAGCTTGAATACGGGGTATGTCACAGTTTCTCTGTCCCTCTCTTATTATCTAGGCACAGGCAATGGGTGTCCCTTTATTTCCTTTTCCTTAAGTGGCTGGGTATGTTGTAGAACAAAGCTCTGGCTTGTATCTATCTACCAAATTCCTAAGAACGTATTTGAGTCTTGTGGGGCTGAGAAGCATTCACGAAATGAAAATGGTGAAGACTGGAGGGCCTCATTTTGAAGTAATTGCAGATGCTAGGGAGAAAATAAAAATATATAGAAAAGGAGGGATATAGCATCTTGTCTACAGAGGAGGTGGTCCTAGGATGCACTGGTTCCTCTGGGCACTGAATTGGCAACCCTTAGCTTACTAACATTATTTTTAAAATGTTTGGTATTCAAGGGAATTGGGGATCTTAGTGGTAGGGAGATCAGAACAAAAATACTTTGGTCACAGTCTAGTAGGTATAGTCTTTGTGCTGAAACTGCCCTTTGGCCTCTACCTTACATTGTGTGTGGTTTAGGTAGGAAATGAGTAGAACATGAATGTGAGTCTGTTCCAGCTATACAAATATCCTTCAAGTAACAGAAAGTGATGGAAATGTTTTCCAGGCACTGAAATAATCCTGGCAGTTGGATTAATGTGGAAAATTTAAGGGTTGAGTTGAAACAAAAGAGCTTTGGCCAGATTTGGTTGTGCAGATTTGGCCTTATAATGGTCAATTACTTGACATGAAAAGTGTTGGAGGAATTGCATGCTCAGATAAACAATGTGCTAAAACTCAGCGTTAGCCTGATTGTGCTCAATGAGATCTATTTAGCATTAACTGTGAAATACATTGCAGCAGCAGTAATGAAAGCGATGGATGCCTTTTCTGCTGTTATCAAAATGCATTTAACAAGATTTTCTGCGCCTGAGTGCCTTTCATTGTAATGCTTTATGATTCATACTAAAGTGATATAAGTAAGCGACATCTATCTTGTGCTGATATAAACTGCTTCTATATGCTCTCAAACAATAACGTTACACTTTTGCATAAACATCCTTTTTTTAAATAATAAAAGTTAGGCAGGTTGTGTAGCTTCACACAAAGAAAAAGAGAATCATTTGCAGACACAGTGTTCTGGTACACCACAGATAATCTTGATGTTACAGTGGGAAAAAAGAGTTTTCTGCCATACCAGGAGATATCATCAAAACATCCCTGCTTGGATTTGTTTGTGGTGGAAGTCGTAATACATCCTTTATAATACTTGATTGTCTTGTTGCTTCTCCTCATATCAAATTGAAGCTTTTGTGTATACATGTGTGTGTGATGGGAATTGTAATCCAACTGCTGAGGGATGGTGGGAGTTATCATCCAGTATATCTGAAGGTACCATGTTGGGAAAGGTTGGGTGTAAGAGTTGTTGAACGCTCCAGTGATCATTCATCAACAGTGAGGTGGTGAATGGGGGTGATTTGTAACTTATCTCAAGTCCAGTTCTCAAGTTGCAGGAGCAGTAGCTTTTAAACTATCAGTATAAATTAGTTTTAAACTTCCTATAAGCATGCCAGTTAGAAAGGTACAACCAAGCCAGATTGTGTTTGATGCTGTCTATTGGAAACCACAAATACATGTAAACCTGGTCATAGTGTATCACTAAAGTAAGATGTAGCCCTTTGTAGAGGAACCTCTGCAAATTTGACTAAAACTTCGGGCTTGTGCGTTCCCCCCTCTCCATGCCATGTAATCTGCATCATCTGGCTGTAACAGCAAACCATGGCTTGCCTACAGACCCATGTATCAAACCGTGTTTAAGAGGTTATTTGAGATTCTTCCAGTAAAGAATAATTTTTAAGATGGCAAATGTAAGTTATGATAAAGTTATTATATAGCTTATCTTTTCACTGCCACAAGTGGATAATTGCTTAATGACAGTGGGGGAAAAACCCAAGTTGTGCTAAGGTTGTAGGTTTCCTAAAGGATTAGAAATTTAGCTTTTGCACTGTAGAGCAACTTTCTCAAACACAATGCCCTTAGGATGTGTTGGATTAAAACCCAGGTCATCACTAGCTAACATGACCATTGACCATGCTGGTTGGGGATGGTGGGAGTTGTAGTGCACTGCATTCAGAGAGCTCTCAGGTTGGGGAAGGCTGCTTTTGCATTGACAATGACGGTACGAGCCAGTTCCATCCAAGAAAGACAGCGGACCTGTGTAACCTCCTTGTGTCTCTGCATGACTGTGCTCTTGGCTTCTTGCCTTTGGTCATGAGATGTATCTCAGTCAGTGGATAGGCTCTATTGAAAGCATCTAATTCTTACTCTTAATGCACTTAGTGCCCAGGTCATGTGCTTTTTACAGAGGAGTATGTTCTCAGTTGTTAAATTCAGGGGGAAAGACCATCTGTAGTTTTGAGAAATATTGGTGTAAGTGCTTAAAGAAAGTCCTTTACTGTTTTTACATTCAAGCATGTTGATAAAATTAAAATGGCTACATAGGTAGTGATGAGAGGTTGCTGCTTAAAAGAAAAGTCCCCATGATATTCTTGCAAAGAAGTTAGTAACATGCGGGCTAGACAATGCAACTGTTAGGTGGATTTGTAGTTGGTTGATGGGCCGAATCCAAAGGGTAGTCACCAATGGCTCCCCTTCATCCTGGAGAGAAGTGACCAGCGGGGTGCCACAGGATTCTGTCCTGGGCCCACTGCTATTCAACATATTTATCAATGACTTGGATGAGGGAATAGACAGCATGCTTACCAAGTTTGCAGATGACACCAAATTAGGAGGGGTAGCTAATACCCAGAGGACAGGATCAGAATTCAAAATGACCTTAACAGATTATAAAGCTGGGCCAAAATTAACAAAATGAATTTCAACAGGGAGAAATGTAGGATACTACACTTGGTCAGTAAAAATGAAATGCACAGATATAGGATGGGTGACACCTGGCTTGATGGCAGTACATACGAAAGGGATCTAGGAGTCAAAGGCTTTAACGGCCGGCATCCATAGGTTTTTCATGGTTTTTTTCCAGGCTGTGAGGCCGTGTTCTGGAAGAGTTTATTCCTGGCATTTTGCCTGCATCTGTGGCTGATATCTTTTGAAGATGCCAACCAAAGATGCAGGCGAAACGTCAGGAATAAACTTTTCCAGAACACGGCCTCACAGCCTGGAAAAAAATCTATGAAAAACTATGGATCTAGGAGTCTTAGTGGAGCACAAACTGAACATGAGTCAGCAGTGTGATGCGGCAGCTAAAAAAACCAATGTGATTCTAGGCTGCATCAATTGGCGTATAGTATCTAGATCAAGGGAAGTAATAGTGCCATTCTATTCTGCTTTAGTCAGACCTCACCTGGAATACTGTGTCCCGTTCTGGGTACCACAATTCAGGAAGGGTATGGACAAGGTGGATCATGTCCAGAGGAGGGTGACCAAAATGCTGGAAGCCATGCTGTATGAGTAGCAGCTTAGGGAGATGGGTATGATTAGCCTGGGCAAGAGATTAAGAGGGGACATGATAGCCATGTTTAAATATTTGAAGGGATGCCATATTGAGGATGGAGCAAGCTTGTTTTCTGCTGCTCTAGAGACAAGGATACAGAGCAGTGGACTCAAAATATAGGAAAAGAGATTCCATCTAAACATAAGGAAGACCTTCCTGACAGTAAGAGCTGTTTGGCAGTGGAATGCACTGTCTCAGAGTGTGGTGGAGTCTCCTTCTTTGGAGGTTTTTAAACAGAGGCTGGATGGCCATCTGTTGGGAATGATTTGATTGTTTATTCCTGCATGGCAGGGGGTGGGACTGGATGGCCCTTGTGGTTTCTTCCAACTCTATGATTCTAAGAAGTATTTTAATGGATTTTATTGGTAACTCTTCCTGTTTGGATTGTAAAGATGAGAAATGAATAATGCTACAGAAAGACTGTTCACCATGGAAAGGATTACTTGTCTGCATTTACTGATTCTGGGCCATCCTTCAAGAATAAGGACAGTTCTGAAGTAGAAATTGAATGTTATGGCAAATGAAAGTAGGACTGCTTTGACTGCTATGTAGAAGAATCAAGTTTTTCTGTTTGCAAAAAATATAGAGCAGTGTTTGGCTGCCAATTATGAAAAGAATAGCATAAAATGATTGATCTCATAGGGGAGAACTCTGCTCTGGGCCACGGAAGTGTGGAAACATGATGTGATAACCAGAAGAGGCATTGGGAACACTTACCAAACATTATGGAAATTAAGGCTTTATAGTACAGGACCCAACTGGTTAGCCTTCAACTTGGAATTGTGCTTTGATCAGGCAGGTGAGAGAACTGGTGTTCTACTCAAGCTTGACATATTTCTGAAATTCTCCTTTTCTGTCACCAGTTAAAAATGCCACCCCATGACTTGGGCATCTGAGAGAATAATTCCTTAACTAATTATTAAGTGGGCTCCTGGGAGACAGCTGAGTGTTATTTGTGGTTGTACTCTGTATGTTCTACAGGAACTGAAGAACAGACAACCACCCGGAGCCTGAAGAATGGTGGATCCGGGGGAGGTGTTTTAATGATGCGCAGGGAGGCGAGCCCTTGGGCCTGGCCTGGGCGTGGACACGCCCTGGCGGGAGGAGTCAAGGGGAGGCGCCAGGCAGAACCTATTTCACCCCTTGCCTCCCCTAGTCTCCTCCTCTTTTACATCTTTTCGACGACGGGAGAGCTCTTGCAGGGGACAGGGATAAGTATTGCCTCTTATCCTTTGTTATCCTTTCCGGTTCCTTTCCTGTTACTTTTATCCTTTCCTGTTACTTTCCTATTACTTTTATCTTTTGCTGTTGTTTTTGCTGGGTGATATTTTTTGCTTCTTTACAGCTTCTTTACAGCTTCTTTCTTCTTCACCAGCCCCCCCCCTCCCCAGTTGCCTCGCGCTTTCGGCAAGTGCCCGGCTCCATTGGCCGCCGCTCGGCTCTGCCGCAGCCTCCGCTCGTCCCCTAACTTCCCCGCTCGTCCCCAGTTGTGCGCGGCCGCCCGGCTTGCCTGGTCGCCTAGCCGCTTGGCGCGCGGCTGCCCGGCTCCTCGCGCCCCCCCTCCCTCTGAGAAGCCGCCTTCCCGAGCCGCCCGGCCGCCTAGCCGCTCCTCAGCTTGGTGCGCGGCCGCCCGGCTCCTCGCGCCCCCCCTCTCTTGTAAGCCTTGACGAGCCGCCCGCTGCCTAGCCACTCTGCCCGCCGCTCGTCTTTGCGGCTTTGCGCCTCGGCCCGCCGCTTGTCTCTGCCGCGGTTTGGCGCGCGGCCGTCCGGCTCCTCGCGCCCCCCCCCTCTGGGAAGCCGCCTTCCCGAGCCGCCCGGCTGCCTAGCCGCTCCACAGCTTGGCGCGCGGCCGCCCGGCTCCTCGCGCCCCCCCCCCTCTGCCCGCCGCTTGTCTTTTGCGGCTTTGCGCCTCGCGCCCCCCCCCCCCCGGAAAGCCGCCTTCACGAGCAGGAACTGAAGAAAAGCTCTGCTGGGTTGGGCTAGATTGTTGAGTAGAGGATGCTGTTTTCTGCATTGGTCAACCAGATTCTTCCAGAACATGTGCATACAAGGCAAGAAGGCAATATTCCTCTTATGCTGTTGCTCCCAAACAATATGGTATCTCTGATCCTAGAGGTGGTGTAGACTTCTCATGATTAGTAGCCACTGATAGACATATCCTTGTAAGCATGTGTAATGCCCTTTTAAAGCTAAGTTGGTAGCCACTGCCACATTGTGTGGCACCTCCAAACATGTTTCCCTTTGCTTGAATTACATTAATATCTCATGTGCATTTTAACATTGTTTCCTTGTAGCATCCACATAGGGAAGAGTCTGAAGCCAGTGCTTCTTCCTATTATATCATGCTAAAGAATAGCACAGTTTGAAGGTGGCATAACATTTCAAAGCTACAGGCTAGTCCAGTGACACGGTTTATAAAACCTGGAATCTGTGCCAACTTTGAGACTTACTACCCTTGGGGCATATTTCTGGCTTAAAAGAGAACTGTTGTACTATAGTATCTAAAAGTTCAAACTAGGAAATACTCACTTAAAATTCCCCCCTGAGCTAGGAACTTGCTCAGTGGCCTAAAGCATTTCTTTCTATTCTTGAACAGCACATTCTGTAATATCTACTCAGAAGTAATTATCACTGAGTTCACTGCAGCTTACTTCCAGGTAAATTGATATCAGCTTGTAGCCTTGGTCTCAGTTTCTGCTCTTTCTGTAGTATGGAAATAAAATTACAGGCTGCCTTAGACAGGTTAACAATAGCTGAAGCAATAAATGTGATGTACTTTGTATATGTTGATGGTGTGCTATATAATTACCAAGACTAGGATCTTGTTGGTTACTTTGGTGACACAACCAAACTGATGGAGATGAAGATGGCAAATGGCACAAGACAGCAAGGAGGGAAGTTGTAAAAGCAGCAGAGGTTGTGTTGTGGGAGTCTGTTTCTTGAATTCCTGCCAGCGGAGTCAAGGGGGTTGACATGGTTAGTTGAGTTATATGGCAAAGGTGATTGCCCAAACCACCCCCTCCAATACTACCATGGGTCCATTGACCCCAACGCCCCCAAAACTAGGCCTTTGAAAAACAGGTAGCATGGAACCAGCAGCCTTTTTCTGCTGCTACCTCCATGTGCATGTGCGTAGAAAATAAAAACTCCTAATAACACTCCTATTGTAATAGACTATTATGTTAGCACACTCTGATGTGATCCAACCCCAAAATATAAAACGTAGGTTATGGAGTTTGTGGGATGTCTTTCCACCTTTTCTATAAAAGCAGTATAAAAAATGTATTTGGGAAGTAGGAGCAAAGGAAGAATAGATTGCTAACAAAAAGTGTTGTGTGGACACAGACTTGTTTGTTTGGTTTCTTTCTTTCTTTGTGGAATTTGTTTATCACATCTCAGCTCATCAGGTGATCTGTAACAGATAAAAAAATGAAACAGTAAATACATGATTAAACCACATTTAAAAACAAACTAAAAAGTTTTCTCTAAAAATGGTTCTAAAAACATGAAATGAAAAAAAAGTTAAAAACATGTTAGAGTAGCCACTCCTAATTTTAAGGACTGAAGCCAATCAAAACAATAGTTCTAGCTGCTTGCCAGACACTGAGAAGAAATGGAACATGCCTAACCTCCATTGGGAGCGAACTCCACAGTTGGGTTGCTACTACTGAGAAAAAGCCCATGCGTACCCAACCAACTTCACTTCACGGGATGGAGAGGTGTGCAGCAGTCCCTCCACTGGGGAGCTTAAATTTCAGGCTGCTAAATTTCATATAGGAGGAGGTGGACTTTCAGATGACATGGCCCCCATCTGTTTAGCACTTTGTAGGCCAAAACTGGCACTTTGAATTGAGCGCAGAAGCAAATTGAAAGCCGGTGCAGTTCGTGTAAGACTGATGGTTCCTAAAATACATAACCCGACACCAGCCTGGCCACTGTCTGCATTAGCTGTAGCTTCTGAATACTTTCAAAGATAGCTCCATGTAGAATGCCTTGTAGTAGTCTAGTTGAGAAGTAATTAAGATGCATGAAGGAGATGGGAAGGGCTTGTGTATCACTTTTTTTAGTTAACTGTAGTTTACTGCTTTGTTAAAACCCATATAAATTATGATTAGCCTGAACTATGGTTTAAGCAAACAAATCACCATCTGATAGCAAGATAAGGTTACTATCTTCCTCTGAGCCTTTGCATGAGTAGCAATTTCTTTTTCATCCCACACCAAAGCTATTTTAGATCTGCAGCAGTAGATCTGTGGGCAAGTTCTATGTTCACAGCTGCTGTGCCATTTAGCAGACAACAGAATGAGTTCAGATAGCTCAGTGGCCTACTTAACCACTTGATCTGTATCAGGTGAAGTACATGGATGACTATATTGCATATCCAATTTCTGTCTATTGAAGGTATTTTTTGGTCCATAGTCTTCTTCCAGCAGAAAAATCATAGTACCTTACTCTACCTATGTGTGAATAGAGTGCAGGCAGGTAAAAAGGGAAGAATGGATGGTTCCTTCCCTCCCATGTAGAGTGGTTGATTACTGCTAGTGTACAAGAGAAGAGGGACCTGTGACAGCAGTGAAGTGATCTTGCTCTTCTTTGCTCTGCTCTGTGTGCATAACAGCTCTTGATGAAGTCTCATCAAGGTGAGGCCAGATGGCAGCCCTAGAGAGGGATGGACAAAAGAAGCACAAACTAGAGAGCAGCCAGAGGAATCCACAGAAGAAAATGTCTCAAGATGCTCAAAAGATGGTTGTTTCTTTAGTAGAAAAGCCCTTTTATACTAAATAGGCAACCATATCATGAGCATCTTGGGATGTGTCTCTTTTTTCTTCTGTGAGTTCTAGTAAGGGGATAAATTTTGCTTTGAGCAGGCTATGTCACCTTTCTCAGTGTACATTTAAAAAAGTAAAAACAGGAATACAGTTCAGTTGAAACAGGAAACAACTTCAGGTAACATTTGATAATTTTTTTTAAAAAAATGATGTTTTTGGTCAAGAGGGATAGAATTTGCATATAGTCTAAGAGAACTGCCTATATGCCATTGGAAAGTCTTCACTGAACATATTTTGGAATTTTTTTATTTTTCTTTTACGCTTTGAAAGGAAGCTCTGTTGATGCAGCTCTTCTGGCCCCAGGCAGATATAAATATGCCTTCAAAGCTGGGCTGGAACAACCATGTTTGCTCCTCCTTTTCCATAATTCTTTTCTGCATTAATGTTTGTTCCTTCCAAAGTGTTCTGCCTTTAATGATAAATCCAGCAATCCTTTGCCACCCTACGTTTGTATTTAATTAAGTTGCCTCTTAAATCTTGTCCTAGCCTCTCTTCATCAGAAGAAAAACTGAACTTGTTGTGACGAGAGGAAGATCTGTGAGTCTGGAATATCAATGGACTTATTCAGCAGAGGTTGTATGTGTATACACTAATTAAGGAGTGCATTATTGAGCCGCAGCATAATTAACAGGCGATGCCCCAAGTGTCTAAATATAAGCTCTTATAACAGTTTCTGCCAAAAGGGCCCATAATTTTGCAGTTCTTCTTAACACTGCACATTGCTTTCTCTCTTCTTTCTTCCCCTTCAGAACAAGTAGAAGCCCCAGGAAAATTGGTCAATAAAGTTCTAGCAAAATAAATGGCCTGTTTTTACCCCCTCAGCTCTTCCCTGAATCCACTGAATAAAAGAACACTCCTTTGCATAGAGAGCTAGGCTAGCCATAGCTACTAGTCATGATCACTGTTTATATATTCTGGCCAGTATCTGAGGGAGCATGCCTCTCAATATCAGCTGCTGGGAACACATTCCAGAGGAGGCAATTGCCCTCTTGCCTTTTTTGGGCTGGGCGGTGCGATGGGTGGGTGGGGGGTTCTGCTAATCATCTAGTTGGCCATCTAGATGGAGAGAATGCAGGACTAGATAGTTTTTATGTACCATCATGGCTGCTCTTACATTATCATTCCTTAGACTACCTTTGTAGTGAAGCAGTACGGAAAGCAATGTCTTTTCGTGACACAGAGCTGACTCCTGCTCAGGAGAGTATTCAAGCATATGGGGAATGGGAGAAAAGGCACTTCTGATGATCATATACAGTATTTTTAAGTGGAAGACATGAAAAAGTTTTCAAGTTTCTAAGTGCTAGCTATTTAAGTTGTGCAATATAAAAATAAACCCTGAAATTCTTGGAAGACAAGTGCACTAGAGGAACCAAAGCACCTGATTGGGATTCTCCAGTTCTGACAGTCAATATGGTTTTGGGGAGTGCCCATTATCACAGAGGAGTGTGTATTGTGCTCTAAAAATATGAAATTCCTTACTAGCACTTACAGTAAAATGGCAAAATGTGGTAATAGATGCCAATGTGGCAACAGCATGGGCTATTATTGGTAAAATTTTCTCTTGCAGCTCTCATGCACTGCTCCCAGACTGCTTTTTCAATACCAAAGCAGCAGTAGTTTGTGAGTAACTTAAACATTGTGTTGATGGAGACATATTTAAAAATAACACATAGTAAACACATACATACTGTTTTTATAAGCATGTACAATCTCGATATTTCTAAATTTAAAATACTTCCACACTGCTCTTCAATTAAAATTTGCCTGGATAGTGTATTTTAGCTAATAACACAATCAAACATCCATAAATTTTTAAAAAGAAAAGATGTTAACAGTAGTAAAAGGAAATGCAAAATAGACCCTAGATTTAAAATAAATCTGGGAGTTTTTGTCTTAAAGGTTTAGTATAGGTACCAGGTGAATCTTTGGAGATAATTCTATAGTTAAAGCACTATAACTGAAAAGAACTTCACCACCACCTATATTATCTGCTTCAGGGACAAGATGTTTCCTCATAATATTTTCTTATCATGACGTTTGCTATTATCCACGGTAAGTCTGGGAACCAAGTCCCCACAGATACAGGGGGCTGGCTGTAGCTATAGTAGTATAATCTGTATTGGTATTTTAATTTTTGTAAGCCACCCCGATTGTTTTTAACAGAGGGGCGGGATAAAAATGAATTTTTTAAAATTATTATTATTAGTAGTAGTATTAGTACTGTTAGTGTTTAGTTCTAGGTAGGCAGCTGAAATTATGTATTTTTTTTAAAAAAGTATCACAAACAAACATAGAATCATAGAATTGCAGAGTTGGAAGAGACCATGAGGGCCATCCAGTCCAACCCCCCTGCCACGCAGGAAATCTTGATCAAAGCATCCCCGACAGATGGCCATCCAGCCTCTGTTTAAAGGCCTCCAAGGAAGGAGACCCCACCACGCTCCGAGGGAGTGTGTTCCACTGCCGAACAGCTCTTACTGTCAAAAAGTTCCTCCTAATGTTGAGGTGGAATCTCTGTTCCTGGAGCTTGCATCCATTGCTCCGTGTTCCAGTCTCTGGAGCAGCAGAAAACAAGCCTGCTCCATCCTCAGCGTGACATCCCTTCAAATACTTAAACAGGGCTATCATATCGCCTCTTAACCATCCTTTTTCCAGGCTAAACATACCCAGCTCCCTAAGTCTCTCCTCATAAGGCATCGTTTCCAGACCTTTCACCATTTTAGTCGCCCTTCTCTGGACACGCTCCAATTTGTCAATATCCTTTTTGAATTGTGGTGCCCAGAACTGGACACAGTATTCCAGGTGAGGTCTGACCAAGGCAGATTAGAGTGGCACTATTACTTCCCTTGATCTAGACACTATACTTCTATTGATACAGCCCAAAATCGCATTGGCCTTTTTTGCTGCCGCATCACATTGTTTGCAAGAATGTCATGGGGAACCTTGTCAAAGGCCTTACTGAAATCAAGGTATGCGATGTCCACAGCATTCCCTTCATCTACCAAGCTGGTAACTTTATCAAAAAAAGAGATCAGATTAGTCTGGCATGACATGTTTCTCTGAAACCCATGTTGACTTTTTGTGATTATGGCATTGCCTTCTAAATGTTCACAGACTCTCTGTTTAATGATCTGCTCTAGAATCTTGCCTGGTATTGATGTCAGACTAACTGGACGATAATTGTTGGGATCCTCTTTTTTTCCCCTTTTTGAAGATGGGGACAACATTTGCCCTCCTCCAGTCTGCTGGGATTTCTCCTGTTCTCCAGGAGTTCTCAAATATTATTGCCAATGGCTCTGAGATTATATTTGCCAGCTCTTTTAATACTCTTGGATGTAGTTCATCTGGTCCTGGAGATTTAAATTCATTTAGATTAAGAAGGTATTCCTGTACTACCTCTTTACTTATTTTGAGCTGGATTTCCCCTATTGTGTCCTCTGTTCCATTCTCCTCAGGTTGGTCCTCCTTTTCCTTTTCTGAAAACACTGAGGCAAAGAAGGTGTTGAGTAATTCTGCCTTTTCTCTGTCCTCTGTTAGCATTTTGCCATCTTCTCCACGTAGTGGCCCTATCATTTCCTTCTTCCTCCTTTTGCTGCGGACATACCCCAAAAAACCCTTTTTATTGTTCTTAACCTCCCTAGCAAGCCTGAGCTCATTCTGCGCTTTAGCTTTTCTGACTTTACTCCTACACATGTTCGCTATCTGTTTGAATTCTTCTTTGGTGATTTCCCCCCTTTTCCATTTCCTATACATGTTCCATTTAAAACTTAGCTCCATTGAAAGTTCTTTAGTCATCCATCCTGGTTTCTTGAGACATCTCCCATTTTTCTTCCTCAATGGTACTGTTTGAAATTGTACCTTCAGTATCTTCCTTTTGAGAAAGTCCCATCCGTCTTGAGGTCTCTTCTCTTTTAGTATTCCTGACCATGGGATCATCCCCAGTATTTCCCTGAGTTAATATATATAGACAATATATAATTATATTGTCTATATATACAATATAATTATATATGTTATTAAAGCAATTAACAAACAGAACTTAAAAGTATATATCAATATAACAAAAATACATATAACAATAGAATGTATATAGTTACACTTGATAATTAGAAAAAGGAAAATCCATAGTTCATAACTTAGAAGCCATAAAATATGTTTCTAATTTAAAGGCTCTTTAGTACATCACAAGTGTGACTATGTTAGCTTAAGACAGTGTTGTGGACTCAGAAATAAAAAGGTGAAACAAATTATGTGAGACTATTTGTGTGACACAGTTTTATTTGGTCAGTGTGTTGCAGGAAATCATCATGATACTACTGGTATATAGGAATGGCTGCCTGAAAGATATCTGGAAACTGATGACTTCCAGCTAGCAGGAGCTGAACCCACACAGGATATACTCCACTTCACTGGGAGTTCAAGATTTATCTTCTGCTCCTTAGAAACTGGAAAAAATTGGTATTCCTGTTCTTACTTTCCAAAAAGCAAAATAAGAGATCGTAATTTTGAGGGGGAAAAAAATACTTGGAATATTTGACTTCTCAGCTTTAGGGTTAGAGTTTAGTAGGATGTGCTGCTGCTGTGTAGCAGAAATGCAATTATTGGGGGTGGGCAGAAGTGGTAGTAGAAGTACTGTATCTTGTTTTTATTTATTTAAGACTTATGTACCCCGTTCTCCTGTTTTTATTAAAAAATAAATAAATCCAGAAGGCAGCTTACATTGGCTTCACAAAAATAACACAGTGAACTTCACAACAGTGAAACTGGCTAAAAACAAATAAAACAGATGTACGAAACAAAACCAGGAAAACCACATAAAAGCCACTGTTAATTAAAAGTGCAGGGAAATAGAATGGTATGGCAGATATAAGAAATTGCAGTTAGACTGCTACTTTCGTTTTTGGTCCAGTATCATCCTGCCTCACTGGCAGCAGTGCTTCACCATCTCAGGAAGAGAAGGAGCCCTTTCCATCACCTTCCATCTGCTTATTTGCATTGGGAATGCCAAGGATTAGAACATAGACATTGTGCATACAAAACATGCATTTTACTACTGAGCTGTGGTTTCTTCTCTGACCCTAATGATTGTGTCACATTATCTTCCCTGGAGAAGTGAGTTTGAACATTGGGAGGCCACTCCAGTCAAGGTGCTCTTACCATACTTGTGGGTGGTTACTGTGATGTACCAGACACACACTCACATTAACTCAATAAGATTTCTTTATTAAGCAAGGAAACGTAGACCAGTAACATAGGCAAAGCCAGAACTAAACACAACCCAGTACAGCCTCCAGATAAACCCTTACAGTGTGAGAACGGTATGTAGGTGTTGTGGCCTTGAAGCTGCCCAAGGAACAGCATTCCCAGACCCAAAAGGCGGGCTGGCTGCTGTCCAGAGATAGAGAGGCCCAGGCAGGGAAAACAGGCCAGGAGCCAAACTCATGTCAGGGTCTTCCATGGAGTCTACTCTAATACCCAGAATCCAGGGATGAGCATGACAGTTACTAGACTTCCCATAATGGGAAGATTGAAGGCATGACCATCTTATGGAAAGCAAGGAAAATCCTTCTGCATGAATCCAATGGTCTGTCTAGTCCACCACTGCATTCATACAACGGCCAACCAGTTGCCTGTGGGAGGCCCACCAGTAGGAGTAGAGATGTAAAATTTTGGGAAATTTCCCCCTGGGTTTTTTCAGAAAAATGGAAAATTTTGGAAAAAATTGAAAAAATGCAACATTAGCACTTTTTACAGATTGAAAGTCACCCTGTTACTTTAGGAACCTAAAATATCACTCTGTACAATTTGATTTGTACATAAAATTATCAAAATTGGTATATTAAAAATACAGTGTATTCAAACAATTATTGTATTCAAACAATTATATATGAACACCTTGTCTTAAAGATTTTATTCATCATGTTAAAATAAAACATTCCATAATTGATTTTCTTCCGTTTTTCAGTTTTTTGAAAAAACAAAAACAAAAACAAAAAAGGCTTCAAGAAAAAAATGGGAAAAACCTTTTGTCTGATTTTTTTCCAGTTTTTTTCCAGGCCTTCATATCTCTAAGCAGGACATTAGTGCTACAGTTTTGCATTCCACAGCAACTGATATACAGGGAGCATACATCCTCTGATACTGGATTTGATATATGTTTGTTTTGACCAACAGCCGTGGATTGTCCTGACCTCTATGGATTTATCTAAAACCCTTAATTTAACTATGTTTTACTTTTGTCCTGACAGCCCCTTCCCGCCGTGCCTTATGCTGGGTGTTAGCAAGATGATTTTCTCTTTATTTCATAATACTACTTTCTCCACACATATATCATTTTATGCATCTCTGTCATGTCTCTTCTTACCTACCTTTTTTCTAAGCAAAAAAGCCCCAAACGTTGTAAGCTTTTCTCATAGGATAATTTTGGTTGCCCTTTTCTTCAACTTTTCCAACTTCAGATTTGCTGATCTGAATCAATGGATAGATTCATGCTGGATTTGCATTGTTACACCATTGTACATTGGGAATATGATACCTTGCCAATGTTCTGGACTACACTTCCTATAAAATCTGACCATAGTCTATGCCAGCAAGGGTTTAGAGGAGCTGAGGTCCAAAAATATCTGAAGGGCTGCAGATTGCCTAATTCCTGTTGTACAGGGCCGGTTTAACCTGTCTGCCAAATCAGCATTGGCAGGGGGCCCCGAGGTCAAGAGGGGGCCCCGAGGTCAAGAGAGGGGCCCGTGTTGGCCTCCTTAATCTGACGAAGGAACAGCCAGGAGACAGCCGGGAGGAGCCCCCTCTTACCCTCCTCCTCCAAAAACCTCCTGCTGGCTTTTTAAAAAAAAAAAAAAAAAACAAACAAAACAGCCTCTCCAAAACTAAAGAGAAAGAGAAAGAGAAAGAGAAAGAAACAGCAGCCCTCTGTGGCAGAAGCTGGAGGGAGAAGCACATCGGAGAGGGTGAGTGTGTGTGTGAGAGAGAGAGAGACAGGGAATTTGAGAGTTGTCTCCCTCAGAAAGGGCTTCTTGCTTGCTTGCTTGCTTGCTTGCTTGCTTGCCCATGTGCCTTCAAGTCATATGGGGGCCCCAAAGTAAAGCATTGCAGGGGGCCCCAAAATTCCTTAAACCGGCTCTGCTGTTGTACATAATACCTTACAGTTGCCAGGTGGGATATAACATGGCATCTGAAGCAATACTAGAGGCACATGCTTGCTGTATCTGTCTTCTAAACAAAAGTACCTGGGCTGATTGTTTTATTTTGTTTTGTTTTTTAAGCAGCTGCAACAATAAATGCTAAGAACACAAAAGCTCAATGGCACAAAGAGTGTTTTGATAAGCTACTCTCTAAAGTGATGGAAAATCCCTTTGGCTGTTGCCAGCTTGCTAAATCTGTTGGCTCCGCTGTGTGAAACATCTGTTGCCTATGAGCTTTGATTCTGTTCTGCCCTAATGGCATCTCTCAGTGCAAGGAGTTTGGGCCTGTTGCACGATTGATTTACCTTGTGGGATAATATTTATAATTGTCTGTTTTAGCAATGTTTACCTTGGTCAGTCACAAATTTTGATACGCACTTTATATTTTTAATGAAGATTATCTAAGTGGTGCAAAAAAAATATGGCAGTACATATACTGTACTTCATTTCCCACAGCCAGAAGCTTGGAAGAAAAATTGTGCTGCATTTGAATGTGAAAATAATTTGTGATCATCGTAAACCCCACCCTGCTTCCCTACACCTTGCTGAATTAAAATGATCATGCATTTTCATTTTTACACTAAAATAATCCTTATCTTCAAAGAGAGTGCTCCAGAAGACATATTGCGGCCACCAAGCAGGCTGATATTTTAGTGGGAATATTGCCAGTAATAAAAAGGAGAATGTTACAATGGCTTGATGTGTTCGTTTTAATAACTTCTGCTGCCTTTTGAGTTTAGATTTTCAGAGGTAAAATCTGCCTGTATATCAGCTCCAACTGTGTATTTAACTTGGTGTTATCTACTTTGACTATAAGTCTTCAGGGTCTTGAAGAGAGATCTTTTTAACAGATGACATGCTCACCCCTCTTATTTATTATGTTTTTATTTATTTATTGGATTTATATCCTGTGTATCTCCCAAGATGGGATTCAAAGGCATACTTGATTCACAGTATACTGCTACATGGGTGGATTGGTGACTGCATTGAGTCCACTTGCTAGATTGTCACCGTTCTTTAGGCTAAAGCAGACAAAAGGAGAGTGTGCCCCTGCAAATATTCACATATAGATCTGTTTTTTGGCCCCGAGTCTTCTCTGCAACAATTCATATCTCCTTTGGGAGCGCTTAACTGTATGCCTTGAAATATAGTTGGCTTAGCTAAACTTCTTTTGGGGTTTTTGGCTTTTTCCTGAAAGGAAATGAGGATAGGCAGGTCACATCTGATGGAAAAATGTAAGGTATATGTGTAACATTTACTTAGGCTCATTTTTTATCTCAAATTGTTAAAACCATGATCTTGTTCACAAGATACATTTGGATTGTGGTCTAAATTGAATGTAGCTCTATTGTTCCATGAGATCAGATTTTCTAGTGGGGCCAATTCTGATAAGCCCAAAGACCTGTTGTAGCTTGGGCTGGATGCAGAAGATCCTAGATGAGATCCCTAAGTCTCCCATTAATTTGTGCAGAAAATCTCTTTCTGAATCTCTGGGGAGCTAGTGCCTGTGTGTGTATGTTAGTGTTAGATTTGGTGCTACACAAATACTTGACATTGTCAGCGAGTGCAGACAGCATTGAGTTCATAGGGAAATCTGAGATTCTCAGGATAATGATGGGTTGCCAACTTCCATGGCCATGGGCTGTGCTGGCTTGGATTGATAGGAATTATAACGTGACATCAGTGTAGAGCCCCACAGATTCTTCACCCTGAGCGAGATATAGGCCAGTACCTAACAAGGTATTGTATAAGACTGCTGCCTATATTCATGCTTCCCTTTTAGTGTTTCATTAAGAATGCTTGTATGGTCAATTATTAATGTTTTTTTGTTGGGGTGTTTTGCAAAATTAGGTATCAAGTATGTGTGTTCAGTTCTCAGGCTGCTCTCACTCCAAAACAGAAGCAAAACAGCATTGGTTTTTAATAAGCTCTGATAACATGATTTGTAACTTAATTAATGCTCAGGAACTTGCAAGTATATCGCCAAGTGATGTTAATGTATTGTACTCTGGAAAGGAAACTTTGATCTTAATGACATTTCCCCCCTAGTTAATGGCTTTAAATTATATTGTGTAAAAAGTAGCTTTTCTATACTGCTTTAAAGCAAGGGTATACACACACATACACACACACACAAAATATCCTTCTTGACATGTATATTTTCAAGTGTAGGTTGTTGTTTGTTCTAAATAGCTGTTAAATTCCAGGTTGTACAGAAAGCAGTATAGAACTTGGCACAGTGCCCATGAGAGTGTGGAAGCCTTGTCTAAAACACACCTCTAATATTTTTGTGTGGAAAGCAACCTTGACATCACTGAAATTGGACCTGGAGATGTAACATGAAAGCTTGTGGGGGGAGGACTCTTTCCCTGCTGGAGTTTTTATTGTAATGTTGCTTTTGCAAATCCTAAACGTTCTCCATTTAAAATGAAATGTGCTTCTATTAACCTCCTTTCATATGCTAGCTTTCAGCAGACTGCAGAACTGCCTGATTTGACTTTCTAATGTACCTGTAATGAATCTTCTGGGGAAACAGAGCAAGTGAACACTGTGTAGTGTCTCTTGCCATTCCATTGTAACATATTCTGTCAGCACTGTCTACCTTGTGGACCTTTAAAAAGAGAAAGTGAGGAGAGGAGGTGCATTATGTATGGTACCCTACATTCCCCCTTATAAGGTGTTCTGTGCTAACCCATTAAGTTTTTAATACAGCAACTTTCAGTCCTGGTGTCTTCCCTCTGAGGGAGCAATGCAGATGTGAAACAAAATGATAGAGATATTGGTGAATAGTCTCCTGACAGGCCCAGGAGAGAGGATTGCTATGAACTTGATGGTTCAGTAGTCAGCGAGGGAAGATTTTTCTGGCTCTGTAGATGCAGTACTTATCTACGGTGAGGTCTGTGGTGTTTCAGCCCTAAACATTTCAATAACAAAAGCTGCTGCCTTAGGGAGGGCAAATGAGATGCTTGGAAGTCAGGCATTAACAAACCCCCCTCCCAAAAGAGTAACAGAAAGAGAAGGCTGTGATCAGCATATCCAGAATTATTTACATTAGTATAGTCATAATGTCATTTGGATTTGCCCCCTTTGAAACAGATTGAGCACTAGAGATGAATAATTGAGGATTTATTCATTAAAAACTTTGTGATATAATTGGCCATATGCAGCCATGTTGAGAAATGGCCATTCACATTAGCATTTTTAATTAAACAGAAAGGTCTTGCCTCTTATATGTCAGGCGATACAGCTTTGAAGATTTTTTTCAGTCATCTTTTGAAGGTCTTTTGAAATCCAGTGTGTGAAAAAGGTGCATTCTCTTTTAGTACAAGGAGATGCTGTACTTGCACCAGCCTGTCAAGCTAGATTGGTAAATTTGTTTTTGTGTTTTTGTAACTATTTTTTTTAAGCAGTAGTAACTGCCATTTTTTTGAGAGCAGAAAAACAACAGATTGCATATGACACTGATTCAAAGCTACATTTCTGGTAAATAGAATGATTTAGTTGGGTTTAAAATATGTGTTAAAAAACCCCCAACACATTTAGTAGTTTGGGATCACTTAGCTGTCTTAATGATGAAAAACAAAGTTTCATCTCTATAATAGAAAACTGCATTTTAAAATGTGCTGAATTCAGAACTTCAGTAGTTCTTGGTCATAGCAGCCTGGCACTCTGTTGTTCATGATTTTGAAGAGATTGTGTGACTTTTTGTACCAGAATATTATTGGAGAAGTGCATCCAAATACACATTACCTTGAAGTCAGTTCATTGTGGATAGATTCTGTTTGAATGCACCATCCAACATGCATTTATTATTATTTTTAATTGATTGATTGTGAGCTGCTCTGAAGAGCCTCCCCCCCCCTGAGGAGAGTGATTAAAATGCTATAAGTATACACCCATGCCACTGAGGGATATCCATAATGAAACCTCCTCATATCAATGGATTTTGGCTTTTTCAGAGCATGAATGTTCATTCAGTGGTTCTATCATTGTTCTTTAATGTTTGTGTCACAGTTTGAAATGGCATCATGGTTTGATTTTTTTCCCCTAATGAAACTTGATTGCCACATATTTATATTCATGTGTGGAGTTTTTTTTGGTAATGATGTTTTACCCTTTTGGCTCATATTTTAGTATGTGACCCTCCTTCTGTGCTCTTGCATTCTCTCTTGTCTTTCTTTTTTTTAATTTCACGGGAAAGCACTTTTTAATAATAGCTGCTTGAGTGGTGTGATGAAGCATCCAACGGTCCCTCCCAAGAGAGGGTGATTATCCTAGAGAGATTTCAAACTCTGCATCATTTACGCTCACCTCCTTGCTGAAGAACAGCTTGCATTTTTAATGAAGGATGATTACATTTCATAAACAGACCTTTAAAAATTAAAATAATATTGATCCTTTTTCATTTAAACTCTATTAAAACAACATACTATACATCTTTCTAATAGCTATAGGACTGATTACTGCTAATTTTAATGCTGCATATGTACTTAGAGACTTTAAACAAAGTGCATGCACACACACGTGTGTTTAGAAGCTTTCCTATTACTCTACAGCTAGTTTCAAATTAATATTTCTCTCTCTCCCTCTTTTGTGTGTGTGTGTTGCTTCAGAAAGATTCCTCTTCATTGAGCTGATAACCATGAAGGCAGTTCTCTTCCCCCTCCCCAAATTTTGTGGAGTTCACAGTTGGATTGCTGAGAGATCTTTCTTTCATTAAGCCATAAAATGATTTAACATCCACCACAGCATATTTCCTAGAGATTAAAATAAGAAAGGCAAGCTTTCTGGCACCCTGCATATTCCTGTTTGTGGGATAATAGATGTAATCATTCTTGACACCTTAAAAAAAAAGGTCAGTGAATTTAAACATTTTTTAGCCCTGCAATTCTGCAATTTAAGGATCCTAATCTGATTAAAATGCACCACCACCACCCGGTCTCTGTGTATATGTTTGTGTATGCTCTGATTGGAACCAGCTATTTTTCGAAATGTGGCACCCCTGTCCTGAATCCTTACTATTTCTTATTCCAATTAAAAATGCTAGTTATAACCTGTAAATACCTACATCACAGGTAGTTCCTCTAGATATTATTGGACTCCAACTCCCATTAACCACAACTGGTGTGACCAATGTTTAGAGATCATGGGCATGCTAATATAAGCATACCCCTGCTATAGCCAGTTTAAGTCTGGACAAGGAGGAATTCAGGGTGTGCCCAGTCTATCTGGTTGTTAGTGTATTGTGATCTCAGTATTCAACCCTTTACTTGGGTTAAGATTCTCTGTACATTTTACTTGTCAGGTTCTCAGTTAGACTTTTCTCTACATTAGATTAATAGAAAACAATAGAAATGATTTTAGTTTAAACTTTTAGTTTATTTAATTTCATTTTAGTTGAAATATTAATAACATACTTTCTCTGAATTATTGAAGACAGTAGTGGGGTTGTTTGTGTGTTTTCCCATATGATTGTGAATTAAGGTTATTCAAAAACCCCAATTTGGCAGTGCCACACATTGTTGTTATTGTGTGCTTTCAAGTTGTTTCCAACTTATGGCGACCCTATCATAGGGTTTTTTGGGGCAAGACTTGTTCAGAGGGTTTTTTTCCATTGCCCTCCTCTGAGGCTGAGGGAGTATAACTTGCACAAGGTCACTCAGTGGGTTCCCATGGCTGAGCAGGGATTCGAACACCTGTCTCCAGATTATAGTTCAACACTCAAACTACTATACCACACTGGCGCTAATTCCATATTTAGTTGTGACTAAAGAGATGGCTTTCTTTGTTTACATGTCCCTGAAATTCCCTGCCTAATAATGGCCTTCTCTTGTATAATCTGCCCCATACACTCAGGTCTTCTGGGGAACATTTAGTAGTTCAGTTAGCCAGGACTAGGCTGACAACTGTTAGCAAGAGGACTTTTTCATCAGCCACCCTCAAATTGTGGAATGAACTGCTCACAGAGATCTGACAGCTTGGATACACTGTCTGCATTTAAAATAGTATTAAAGACCAATATCTTCCGGCAGGCTTATCCAGATAGTTTTTAAATTATGAATTGATTGTTTTTAGTATGTATGCTTTTTTAACTGATTATGTATTTTTAATTGGTGTTTGTGTTTTTAACTGTGTTATGTGTCTATTTGTTGCTATATTTTAATCTGTTGTTCCCTGCCTGTCAGATAAGAAATAATAATAATAATAATAATAATATAATCAGTATAAGTATAATATATGCATAGAACCAAGTAGAATTGAGAATGTGGAAGCATCTGAGAAGTTAAGTTGGCATGTAAACAGCTACTTGTCTAGCCATTTTATCCAAATACTAAAATTTTCTGCATACAGACTTGGAGATTTCAGTGTATCTGGAAGTATATAAATATCACAAAAAAGTAAACAAACTAAAAAAAACTTTCGGATGCTGGAAGAGTTGGTTCTGGTTTTCTTAGATTATATTGTGCTATAAATGACCAACATAGTGATGTGTGTATGTGTTAGGGCAGGGTGTAAGCAATAATACGAAGTTCTTTGCAAGACCATTTTTTTTCTTGTGCATTGTGACAACATTACTGCTATACTGTTGGAGATACAGCCAGTGACAATAATACAGAGATGTTTTCAAAGCAAGAGAGTTTTATGTCAGAATGTTACTTCCTGTCAACATGTTGTTGAATTTAGAACATTGCTCCTCAAGCATCCTACCTTTGCAGCTGGTTTAATCAAGGATTTGTCAGTGTAACAAACAGCCTTTTGGAATAATCACCAATTAGGTATCCATAAACTGCAACAGGAGTACAAAATATGCCTTGGATGATGCATATCCCAGAACCAACTGAAATTTGTGTGTTTGTGTGTGAGGGAGAGAAGGAAAGAGGGAAAAAGAGAACTTGTGTCACAGGAAAAAAAGCATTCATGTTTCTGTTAAAGCAAGTCACTGGTAGGCTAATTTTGTTGTAGCTCTCAAAAGTATTAATTCAGATTGACTAAAGGTGGGGTCTGGGGGAAGGGATGGCTGTCCCAGAGAAGGCTCCCTGCTGTTCTACTCAACTATCAAGGCAATGGATATATTTGTTTACAACTGTTTTTTTCATCCCCTATTCCCACTTCTTCAGAGACGATCACAATTAAAGGCCTGATTTGAGGATTTACACACTGAGTCAAAATAAAATATTGATCTCTTCCATATAATGGGAGTTGAAGTAGCTTTGTTAGGGAACAAAAGGCATGGTGTATTTAAGTCGAAAGCAGATGTCTGGAAAATAGGTTCATTTCATTTAAATGTTTCCTCCTGTAAAAGGGAATGGCAATTCCACTTACTCTCCTCCCACCCCAAATGCTAAAAGCCACTTACTTATAGCTCTTTCATGACAAGATTTGTGACGGAACAGAGCTGGGTGTTTTGAATGGGTCTTGGAACATTTGATATTAGTGATTCCCAAGCCGGGTAATTAGTTTAAAAAAGAATACATTTGCGTGCTGCCATAATTCTAGAGCCATTGAAAAACAAACCACAAATTCTTATTAACTCTGCATCTTCACCCCAGATGATAAAAAGAGAAGATTGATTTTTTTTTAAGTGAGCAGAAAGATGCAGATGTATTGTGAATGCAGAATGCTGGCTGATGAAATGCAGGCTGTGGGGGCTGTGACTTGTCTTATACAAACATTTAAAAATGTGCTAAAATGTTGGAATTAAGTCAGTATGAGTTCAATAGGACTTGCTGTTTGGTATGGATGTCTAGGATTGCATCCTTTATCTGCCCCTAGATAACAGGAGCAGCAGTGGCCAAATGGATATAAGGTGGTAGTAAAAGAAGGGTATAAAGGTGTTTTTGGTAGCAGATTAACTTGCATAGTGAATGGAAAACAGGATGAAGAGATACTTTTCCTGTCTGCCAATTAGGCTTCAAATCTGTCAAACCAGTTTTTTTTTTTTTTTAAGAGGGGCTGTGTCTGTGATTCTTTCAAAATACATTGGCCATTTTGCATGTTGTAATCTTGGAACAAACTGACATTTGTTTTTTGCTCCTTGATTGTACCCTGGCATTAATAAAACATTGGTAGTAATTGTCTATGACAGATTGTCCATATTCCCTCTTCTCTCCAGCATCTGTGGCCTTTGACTGTTACAGGAGGTGTCTACAGAAGCTGTCTCTCCTTTTGTAAGTCCCTGGAGTAATAGTCTTTGATGGAAACTGGCTGCTGTAATACTGATCTATCAGCTTTCATGAGCTGCATAATGCCTGAAGGATTCAATACCCATCAGTAGTACTCTCTTAGTTTGCAGCATATCTTTTGGTACTCCCCCCCCCAATACTTGCTGTAGTTGTTGGATATTTGTTCTTTTTTTTAAATGCAGACACAGAACTGGTAATGAGAAAGGGGAAAGGATTCTCTAGCAAACAATTGGTATAAATTTACAGTCTTTAAATAAAATGAGTCTAGAAAACATCAACATTGTTTTCCACAGTAAAAAAAATAGTGATAATATGTGGCAGGCGTTTTGTCAGGTGGTGGCTTATGCTTTGTAAATTACTAAAAAACTTGTGTGACTTCAACATGAGAAAGAAACAGCATGGAAAGTCCAGTATAAGTCAAAAACTGTCATTGAAGAGCAGGTCAAAACTGTTGGTGTTGGTAGGATACCCCATGTTGGCAGCCTTCCGTGCCTGACTACAATTCCCATAATCCTCCATCAGCCAGACCATCTGGAAGACACCAGGTCTCCATCATTCTATACAGGTTGGGAATTGTGTGGTGCTCCAGTTGAACTACAACTCCCAGCATTCCTCATTACAGTGGACCCTTCCCATCTGTAGGGGTTTGGTTCCAGGGGCCCTTCTGGATAGGAGAAAACATGGACACTCAAGCCTCATATTATTCAGTGGTGGCACGTGCACGCAGCTGTGAGCTGATGCAGCCACATGCATGCCCCACCATTGAATAATATGGGGCATGGTGATCTGTGGACAGTCCAATCTATGGATGGCTAGCATATGGATAAGGCAGGCCCACTGTATTGGCTATGCTGGCTAGGGCTGATAGAAGTTGTATTTCAAAAATCATATGAAGAGTCATACAATTCCTACCTCTGATGTCTATGTTGAGGCAATATTTCCCATGTTAACTCTGTCAAAGGAGCCCTGCATAGGACCTCTATGCATTGCAGAGGATTTTACATATGAAACTTCCTCAATATCCAATCAGACTGTTTGGTCTGCAAAGCCTATTGTTGTCTATTCTGACTTGCAACATTTGTCCAGGGTCTTGGGTGAAAGTCTTTGTCCAAGCCTATTAGAAGTTGCCCCCTGTATCCCAGACTTACTGCAGATAAATGAAACTGTGTATAATAGCGAACCACCATAGAATACAATAGAATTGTGCAGGAGGACCTAGAAAATGCCCAGAGAAGATGTTCTGGCAGAAGTTGACCATAGAGTCATGCTGGAAGCCCTCCTGATGCCTAGAGAGACCACCTCCATGGACTTGTTGATCCTCTAGATGCCTAGAGAGGCCTTCCCCTCCAACCACAGATAAGTGAAACCAAGGGTTTTGATCCCATGTAAAGGGTGGGTAACCTGTATTACCTATTTCCCAGCAGATTATTATTGCCACACGCACAAGGGACTAGGATGGGATCTCATCCACACATGCGGAGAGATCTTAAGAGGCTGTCATTACTTGCTCAGCTGCAGTGGCCATTTACCCTCATGGGACCTGCACATTGTCCTGGAAGAGGCCCTCTTTCTGACTGCCTTGGCATGCAAAGTGTCTCAGTTAGGAGCCCTGTCAGCACTCAAGAAGCTCTGTGTCATCAGGCTCTAGTGCTTCGACTGGACCTGACCTTTGTCCCCAAGGTGAACTCTGCTTTGTCCTTCTGCCTGTGACCACCGAAGGAGTTGGAGAACATATGGCACACCTTGGACATTTGCAGGACCATCTGTATGTACCTGAAGAGGATCAGACACTCTGGTCATTTCCTACCAGCCACACTCTTAAGGGCAAGAAGGTGTTCACCTCCACCCTGAGCAGGTGGATTAGGTCCTGCATTACAGCCTGCTATGAGGCGCTGAGGCTCCCCGCCCCCCAGAGGAAACAGAGAAGTGCCACCACAATAGCAATGCTATCCAGAAATGCCCCCCTAGCAGAAATCTGAAGGGTGGCCACATGAAAGCCACCCTGCATTTTCATTAGGCATTATAAACTTGAGAGCTTTGACTCAGCTGAAGCCACCTTTGGGAGAAGGGTCCTACAGCAAGCAGTTAAAACCTAGGACATTGGGACGTCAGCACCATCTACCCTAATCAGGGAAGTTTTGGTAAGTTACAGAATGTTTCTCCCTTAGCTGCTGGGAAAAGGAACATTGGTTCTTACCTGCGATATGTTTGTTTTCAGCAGGTAAGGGATAAACATCCTCTCAATCCTGAGTGGTACTGGCAAGAATCATTGTTAGGCTGTACATAGTTATCTCCCAGGGAGAGTGGGTGATACCTCAAGCTGTTGTTCCTCTCTCTTCCTGTTAACCAGTTCTATATGTCTACAAATGTTAATAAAATGGTTAAGATTTTTTTTCTTTCTAGAGCATTCCTCTCTTTGGCTGTGTTAAAGACTGACCTTCTAGGGTTTGCTCCCCCATGTGGGGATACCTGAAGGTCTTTCTTTTTCCTGCTTGTTGGAGTGAGTGGGAGGAGCAACCCAAGTCATAGAATGTTTGTGCCTTATCTGCTGAAAACTAACTTATTACAGGTAAGAACTAATGTTCCTTTCTGACCCGCAATGTCTGTCTAGTTTCTTGGGTGAAAATCTTTGTTCTTATGCATTCTTTCATAAATGCATATTGATATGCGAGGTATGATTACCTGCTTGATCATTTTAATACTTTAAATATTTGAGACGCCAGTTTTTATCCTTGAAGCTTATTTCCACTAAGAATGGATGGGCCTCGAAGGGAACTTTTCTGGAATTCTGAACAAGGTGTCTTCCTCTGATGTATGGTACTATGTCAGAGTCTAAGGAATTAATCTTAACTATCTGGGAGTAAGCCACAGCAAATTCAGTGGGGGTTATTTCCAAGCAGGCATGCATTTGTTTGACTTGGACTACCTGGAAACTAAACTTGCACATACAGAGTTAAAACTTTGTGTTTATTTAAACTGATTCAGGAGGCATGTTTGGGATCAACAGTTTAGATCATGGACCCTTTCACACTACACAGTTATAGCGTTATTATTCCACTGTAACTGCCGTGGCTACATCCTGCGGATTTCTGAGGTTTGTAGTTGAGTGAAGCAGTAGAGTTTTCGGGCTGATAATTCGAAGTACCCCTCTCTAAACTGCGAAGTGCCTGAGTGCTTGTTGCTGCACTCTCATAAGTTTTGTATCTATGCTATTAGGAAGGTTCTATAAACACCTAATGCTTTAACCCTCTGAGTCTAGAAGAAGCTGCCCCTCAATTTCCAATTACTCCAGAAAGGGGGAGCATGAAACTAATAGAGAATGTAACATCTGTTTGTATATTTCACAAGACTGGTGGGAAGATGACATGTTGACTGTTCATGTGTGTCTATCAGTTTTGAAGCAGTGGGGGCTCTCCAAATGTGGCAAAGAGTGGTGAGGTCCCAAGGTTCACTCCCTGGTTTTATTAGTCCTTTTTGGATGTCAGATGGAGTAGTTTTTGCATTTTCTTCATTTTTTAAAATCAGTTAAACCAAGGGAAAACAATCAGCTGCTCATGGCTAGATGAAAGTTTAGCAGTCAGTGTTCAAAAGAAATTTGTTATTTTTACTGGTCACTGTGAAAGAAAGAAGATGACTACTGAGGTAACAGATGTTTGGTTGATCACAGACAATTATTTTAAGTTAGTGAAGACTTGAGACAATAATAATTCATTCTGAAAGGCTCTGAGAGACTAGAATCTGGAGAGAGAAAAAGAATGCCAGTGGATTGTTGAAGGCAGCATGTGTGTGCATGCACCTGGGATGAACCCATGTTGCAGGCTCCAGATTTTTTGCAACCCCTTGACATTGACCACCTAGAGCTAGCAGGGCGTTGTGGTTAGAATGTCAGAGCAGGACTAGGAAGATGCAGGTTCAAATCCCTGTTCAGGCATGAAATATGATGTACTGACACAAGGTCATTTTTAACTCTTAGTCTAGCCACCCTGACAGGTTTGTTGCAAGGGTAAAATGGATGTGGGTGAGTTATGTGCATCACACTGAGCTACTCAGGAAGGGTGAGATAAAATGTAAGTTTACTTCTGTGTAAACCTGGTTAGCATCAGGCTCTTAGGGTTTCAGTTTAGGGAATTAGTGATGGAAGCATAAAGCTCCCTCTCCCCATTAATAATAGCAAAGGATTTTTGAGGTGGACTTGACACCATTGATTGAAACCTTTAAAACTGGATTTGGCTGCCTCAGCAGCGTTAGGTGGTAAATCTTAATTTAAAAAAACGCAGCAGCACTTAAGGTCACTCAGCCTCCTTTCGTATTGCAATATTGATCTTCCCACCCGAACCCCAGAAGCAATGAGTGCTGAATATTGCATTTTGAAATTAACCAAGCACAGTGATATGAATCAAAACTTGTGTTACAAAATGTTATTCCAGGTTAATTGTTGAGATAATTTCAGTACTATGGATTCTGTAAAATTATCTGATAAAAGGCACCAGTACACCTTGGCTGGACAGTAATGATCATAGAAGTTCATGTGCCACCTACAGGTGCTAGGGCAGAAGGGGAACGAATCATCCTGGCAATAACCTGCCTTCATTTGGTTATCCCTATAGTGAAGAGTTCAGCTTGCATTTTAAAATAATGTAAAATTCAAGCCTTGGAGAAGAGAACAGGAGATCAAAGATATGTCCCCAACAGCACACTTAGAGATGTAAATTACCAGAAATGTGAATGCATGGAAAAAACCCACCTCCCTTTTCCCCTAGAAGAAAAAAAAAGGGGGGGATTCAGTATTAACCCCATCAACCAACCATTAGCCAAACAGACACTAAAGCAGCCTTGCATTTCTATACCCAAAAACTAACCATTCAATTACACACATTTACATATACTGTACTCCCCAACAGGGATTCACAGCATATAAACTCCACATACACTCCTACCCAACCATTCTCTGAAGATGCCAGCCACAGATGCAGGCGAAATGTCAGAAAGAAATTGTTCCAGAACACGGCCTCACAGCCTGGGAAAAAACCAAGGAAAATCTATGGATGTTGGCCATGAAAGCCTTCGACTTCACTTTGCCCATTCTTTTGGACTGTTCTCATTCTTTTGCTCTAAAGTACTAAAGTACTTGGGAATACTGTTGTGGAGAGAGCATACCTTGCACCATTGGTTCTTAATGGGTCAGCCTTTGCTGATAAGAAACTTCCTGGGATGCCTATAGTGTTCCCTGCATGTGAAGAGTGCAAAAGATGCACTGTTTTAGTCCTTCCTAACGTATGCCCATATGTATGCCATCTTTGATACTGATGAGCACTTTGCTAATTCTGCTTGCTTTGGTACACTGTGAATGGATTGAAAAGTACACTCCTTTACATTTAAGAACACACCCTCCCACGTAGAGCAGAAGCTCCTGCTGTTCATGAGCACCAGCCTGGGAAAGGTTTGTGCACTAACTTTTCGTTTCTAGTGTTAATATTAGTTATTGTAAACTACCAGCAGAGGTCACAGTCTTGCTGATCCAATGTGAAAGCTGCACAATCTTGTTAGAAGATGCTGGAGCTCAGGAAAGAGGATTACGCTGTTACAGTGCTTCACGAATCTCTGTCCTTCCGCCCCCATTTGTTCTTCAGTACAGAATGATGGCTTATTTTCATAAATAACACAGTGTACAATGCAAGACATATTAGCATGCTATCTAAAGCATTATGATTGTGATATATACAGTTCTGAATAATACTATGTGATGGTTAGCAAGCTTTTAGGAATTTAAGGACTCATATCAGAAGGTGAAACCACACATTTATTTTCAGTTTTGATGTGTGATGCAAGGATAAAAAAAATCCAATTCACAGAAAATATTATTAATGAAAAGTTATCCTCTGTTAACCCAAGCCTCTCTTTCAAAGATCATTTCTATGATGGACTTTGATATCATTCAAATTTTCTGTTTCTTAAGAGGAAAACATGTGAATTGATATAATTGGGCCTGGCCTGAAGAACCAAGAAAGAAGAACTGTTTGTTCAGAAGCTGGCACTGCTTTTTGAAGGTGACAAGGCATATGGGTAGATTGGTTCTGCAAAAAGAGTTTCAATTTGGTTCTCTAGCAAACCATTTTCTGAACATGTCAGGAAAATCCTGGAGAGCTCACAGAGCATTCTTGGTTTAGGTGCAGGTGTCGTAGCAAATGAATGTTTTGACTTCAGTTGGTGATAAAAGTGTCCATGAAGGTTGTTAGCATGACATGAGTTCCACAGTTCTGACTGGATAAATCAAGTTGATGTAAAAAAAAAGTACAGAGATGTGCAATTTATAACTTAGGGCAATGGTATAATGTTTGATTATCTGTAATGTGGTACGCAGTTTCGTTAACTGGTACTCATTGTCCTCACATTGATTGCTACTTTCAGCTGTGTAGTGTTTGGACTGATTTTTATAGTGGAAATATACTTTTATACTGCTGTTTTCCTAAGCATTGAACCTAATAATCTCATTTGCCCATTTCTATTAGCATTAACCAGAACACACACACACATAGAACCAGTTAAATCTGATGAAGGGCGTGTTCAAATAACATTAATAGTGTGTATGTGTGAGATTGTGTAGACATCCATGTACACATGATTTAAGCAATGGTGTTCTGTTGTATTAAATTAATTTTGTGGATTTGTCTGGATGATACAGTAATACTGATTTGATCTTGGTTTAGGCTTCAGTGCAGATGTAGTGCTGCTGATCTCTCAACTGTAGATAGAAGTTGGAAGCCTGTGGCACATTCACCTACTCCCTTGCACATGGAGGGAGTCCTCCCTTCTGTGCTTTTTAAAAACCAAGTTACATCAAACATGTCTTAACAGGGCAACTCCTTTTAGCAATAATCACGACTGGCAGAAATACAGAAATACCGGTAATGCTCTCTTATACTTAATGCAAGGGCCAAAAAGAGGGGAGAACCTGAGTGTGAGGGGGAAGCCTGTTGTGATGTGATGCTGTGTGCCTTCACATCATTACTGACTGATGGAGACGTTAAGGCAAACCTATCACAGCGTTTTCTTGGTAAGATTTGTCCAGGGGGGTTGCTTTTGCCTTTCTCTGAGGCTGAGAGAGTGAGACTTACTCAAGGTCACCCAGTAGGTTTCCATGGCTGAGCAAGGAGTTGAAACTGGCTCTCCAGTGTTGTAGTTAAACACTCAAACCACTACACCACACTGGCTCTTGGGATGCATATATTACTTCTCTTAAAACACTCTGTGCTGATTTGTTTGTGTGAACATACTCAAGCTTTTATATGTACATATATATGAAAATATTTAAATAGACCTAGTTTATTACTCGCTGAACAGACTACCAACAGCCTGTGTTGGTACCCTACAATGTTTTAAGCTGAACTGTCTTGGAAAAGGATCTTGGTCTTTGACATGGTATGCACCTGTTTTAGTAAGGCTGTTTACCTGTCTTTCATTGTCATGTGTTCATCTCTGCTTTTTGTTTCACTTGGTTTGCCTTTTGGCTCAGATAATGGATAAGAGGATATGCGGTGATGCCCTTGTTATGCCTAGAAAGCATGACTCTAGAGGTAAATGCTAATACTGTTACATCGAGTTCACATTGCAAACCACAAGAAGCAATGAGGACTCAGTCAGAAAGATCATAATACTTGCCTAAGGAGTGTAATGCGTAGAATTACCCGCTGTATATTCCAGCATATAAGACGACTGGGCGTATAAGACAACCACCAACTTTTCCAGGGGAAATGTGGAGGTTTGGCTGGCAAGGCTCTCCCCAGCCAGCCAGCCAGCCAAACCTCCGTCTTTCCCGAAGCTTGCTGGCAGCCCCATCTCGGGTTCGGGAAAGGCGGAGGGGTGGCTGGCTGGTGGGGGGGGGGAAAGCTTGCTAGCCACCTCCCGTCCTTCCTGAGTCTGAGATGGGTACCTGGCGTATAAGACGACCCCTGACTTTTGAGGAGATTTTCAAGGGCTAAAAAGTCGTCTTATACGCCGGAACATACGGTATATTGTGCTTGCTAGAACTGCAGACCAAGATTCAGCTGACTTATGAAATCATGCTGCAGCTAGATAGATATCTTGTAGTAGCTCTGTTTAAAACTTAGTTTCAGTCAAGTATTGTGGCAGATAATTCAGTGTACAGGAGGTACATTGGCTGAGTCATTAAAAAAAGACCCCTCCTTGTTTCTCAGACCTTTTAAAGCAAGAATGAGCAACTACCTGAGGTTGACGGGGGCTGCCCTAGCCCTCTGAAGGCTCTACAAGTTCACATGAATTCCTGGTGGATGCTCTCTCCCAAATTTGCCCCACCTAGCCAAATTTAGAAGCCTAGAATATCATGTTTACCTTCACAATGGCCAGTAGTGCTCCTCCAAATTTGAGGGAGGTTCTCTTGGCCATTTTATTGCATTTTGTACTTCATCTCCTGTGTTGCTGGCCTGGGTGGGTCTTTTCCCCCAAACAGGAAGTGGTTAGACAGCTACTGGGGGGAAAAGATCTGTCTGGGTCTTCATGGTAAGAAGACACCCACTCCTAGAATACAGAACATTGGCTACTAGTAACTTCCCTGGAGACTTTAGGAGGTACTATTGACCATACTGAGGACAAAAATAACTTTGTATTATATGGGGAGCATAGGAATCTTTGGGGGATGTAAAACACTTTGGGAGCCACATGTGGCTTTGAAGTGACACTGTTCCCACTCCATCAGATTTTCATCATCATCAGATTTTCTGTCCAACAAGTGACATGCTACATTGGAAGGCTGTTCAAGTGTAGAAGGAATGAGGAAAAACTGTCCCTGAAACCTTTTTTTTGTCTTCTGTCTTTTCAGAAGGTGGATCAGGATTTGTTGGTATATCTCTTATTGCTTTTGCAATAGCTTAGTAAGGACTTCAGATTTCAGCTGTTTAACAAGACCAGCAAAACAATTATTCCTACCCTAAAAGATACTGCTAAAATGAAGAAGCTGGGAGTAATTAGCAGTGGGTTACACATGGAAGGAAGACTTTGAACTCAATTTTTGTGGAGGGGGCAGTATGTAAAAGAGTTTTAAAAACATTAATTGTAAGTGTATTTCTATCTTTTACCTAAAAGTCAAGCTCATGGATCTTTGAGACCTAGTAAACAAAGACTCACACTCAAGTGTGAGTCTTTTCACTCCTGACTTACTCTTTATCCACACTGCACAAATAATCTAGTTTGAAACTGGTTTATTTCCCATGGCTCCTGCCTTCCTAGAAAATCCTGGGGTTTCTGGTTTTACAAGGTCTTTACCCTTTTCTACTGAAGAGAGCGGGTGCCTCACCAAACTACAAATCCGAGGATTCTATAGGAAGGAACTGTGGCAAATAATTCAGTTTCAAATTGGATTATTTGTGTAGTGTGGTTGCACTCTTACAGAAAGGAAAAGAACAAAAGACTAAAAGGAAGAGCCCTTAGGGTTGAAGAGTTTTCAAGTTAGGAAGAGTGAAAGAAGAAAAACACTCATACCATCTTGGAGCATTGTACAATATAGGATCACAACACACTTTCTCTGCTTTTTGGTGGAATGTGGGTTGTATATAACTGGGAGATATAGTTTGCGTACTGAATCTTGCAGATGTTCCAGTCTCAGGATGTATGCTGTTGCTGATGTTGATGTGAAGTGTTAAGACAGATTTTAGTTAAAGCCTTTATTTCATTACAGAGTTGTGGCTTTTCTTGTAAGACCTGCACTTGCTTGGGACAGTTTCCTCTGGTAGGGGTAGGGAGGGGAGGGGAGGGATGGGGAAGGAGACAGCATTTTTTTGAAAGACATAGTTACTCCATTATTTGTCTCTTACTCTAGCTTAAAGAAAGCATTTTTTCTTCGCAAGATACTTGGACAACATGATTATACTGTAGTAACTGTAATCAGGAGATTATTGTATTATAACCCTGAGACAGAACTGCAGCCTTAATTTAAGCACCTTTTGAATGGCACTTTAAGTAATTACCTCCATAGATTGAGTAATACCTAAAAGCCTGCTTTAATAGCTGATTGAAGAAGCCAAAATCTGCTCCAGCCACTGAAAATTGATATCAACACATGTGGAGTTGGTTTGTTTTTGGGGGTTTGGCTCTCTTTCCCTTTTTCCCACTTGGAAGCTTTTATAATTTATACTTTTCACTCAGTGATTGAATGAATGATGCTGGGGAAGCAGGATTAAAATATAACTGTATCTGCAGCAGCAGCTAGTAAGTGGCCCATTTCTGGTTTTGTTTATTCCCCCCCCCCAAAAAAAGTTGCTAATGCCAAAATCCACAGCAAAGGTTAGTTAGTAGTGTATATGACTTTGGTAGCAAATATTTCTGGCTTGCAATGGGATGATATATAAAGGAAACTCTAGAGGGCACTGGAAGCAATGTGTATGAGAGCTTTGCACTGTTGGTCCCTTACACAAAGCTGTTTGTGCTCCATGCACTTTAAGGTGGTGGAAGTTGGATGTACATTCCTCCTTCCAACCACAAGGCCTCTCTCTCAGCCTAGTAGGGGGACAAATCTTTGAGTGAATGCCCTTGGGTTTGGCTTGGAGAACGGTTCCGGGCAATACATCTTAATTATTAAGCTCTGGGGGATTTCTCAGCAAGGTTTTGAAAAATATTGTGGCTATGAAAGCATAGCACTGGATTTTTTCTTGCTGGCTTAAATCACTTTCAATACTGAAAGGCCTTTTTCATACATTTGTAGAACCCAACAAAAATGGTAGATGGATGAAGTTTTATTTGTGGGCTGTTGGGTGGGGAGGGAAAGAAAAGGGATTCTGTCTGGTCTGGTGGTTTTTCTCTGGTGTAAGCAGTAACAAGACTATACATTGCTGCACAAGCAAAGTGCAAGTCTTTTAAAATGAAATGTCAACCCTTCCCCACCCTTGCCATGCATGGCAATGAAATAAAATAATCCTACAAGAATGAAAATTCTGTGCTTGGAAGACCCTTGAGGAAGGAATATGTTTCCTTTCATAAATGCCTGAGTCATATTTTTAGATGAACATCTTTTGTTCCTGGTCCTATTTATATAAGACTGCTTTATTTGGGCCTATTTTTGTCCTTGGGTAATGCATAACATAACTATCCATGCCAGATCCAATTCCTGTTTTAGAAACATGGCAGACACAAATCTGTTCACAGTGCTCGGTGTCTTTCATTTTTCTTTCAAGGCTGCTGGTCCAGGTTGGGTTAACAAGTTCACCGCTAAACAGCATGTAGTTTGCAAGCTTGAGCAAGATGTGGTCTGCTGATGTCTTAAATTAGAAGCTCAGACATATGTGTATCTTGGGAATGGACATTGCTTTGCAGTTGGTATGAGTACATAAAGCCTTTCTGCCCAACCTCTCCTACTAATCTGCTCCCCCTTCTTTCCCTCTCATCTCAGCCCCCAGTTCTTCATTCAAATTTACATAGGAAGCTGCCTTAGACTGAGTCAGGTCTGTCTAGCCAGGTCCTGTTCACTGTTACTGGCAGCAGGCTGGCCAAGATCTCAAGCAGAAATTTGTTCTTTTTGCTGGTGGTAGATATTCTTCCTGTCTGGCTCACTTTCTTCTCTGTAGTTGTTACAAACCGTAAACATTGCTGAGGAGGCAGAATACTGTTGTTAAAAGTTAAGATCCTGCATCACACTTGTGGAGTGTGAAGTTGTCCAAGGTATAGCTTACATATCCTTTCCCGGCTCTGTGCATTCAATGTGCTTGTCCTCAGGCAGGGTCTGCCCCTCCCCCAGGCCCCTTAGGGGCCAAGAGAGGACTGGGGAGATGGCCAGGCAGCAGTTGGCAGTGTTCCTGCAGGCAGCCTCAGGAAGTTGATGTCATTTTCATGGATCTCTACAAGGCCCCTGGGAGATCCAAAAGGATGCCTGTTCCTTCTTGTGGCCAGCTGCAGGAAAACAGTCAGCTGCTGCCTGGCAGCCCCTGATCCTCCCCTGGTCACTAAATGGTTGCCAGAGAGGGCAACCAGTGTAAAGAAAGGGTAGGTGGCACAGGAGGTGGTCGTTGCAGGTAGGGGCACTGAGTTCCTCTATCTGCAAGAATCTATAAAAGTAAATATATAAGTGTAGTTTTCAGTTACACCTGCATACGTCACCAACAGGATTCCAGCAGGAGACTCTGGCTGATGGAGTGACATGCATTTGGTGGACACTGCTGGGAAGAGACTCTGAATATTATGTACTGGTAGTTCTCAAGATGTCTACATTAAATGCAAATATACCCAGGCACCCAAATTTTTCCATGCTACAGCTGTGTTTATTCTTTTAAACTGTGCTTTGCTGCAGTGAATATTTCTCACATAATATTGCTTGTCTTTAGCATCTTGCAGCAAATCACTGTTTTTCTCAATGGTTTGCTTCCAGTGCTGGTCCACCATCTTTTTAAAAAAATCCCTCTTCATATTCATCCAGCAATATAAAGCGTGTGTTTTACTACCAATTTAAGACCTGTCTCTAGGATGGTAATTCTTCAGCTATAGAGAAGATTATAACCCATCGCCTCTGTCAGATATTAAACATGGTGAAACTTGACTTGGGCTATGAAATAAAACCTTTTGATCTGTAGCAAAACTTGATGGAAGGCTGTCAGGCGGCACTGTACAGAACAATCTGGCTGAGAGACTTTATTTTAAATGGATGTGAATGCATTATGGGGAATTCTCCTGGGCCATTTTCACACGAGACATCTATTTTTGCTTTGCTTCATCCCAGCTTGGGTAGGTGGGGACATTATGCTGAGGGCTCTTATGAGGAGTAACATGCTCATTCTGGGTTGGAAAAGATTTCGTTTCTAAATCGGTTGGAAGTGCTATAGCTTTTCTCCATAATGCTAATGAGAGTCAATGAGAGTTTTGCACAGGGGCCTGCCTCCACCCCCCACTTTTTTAAAAAAGTAAGAGCATGTCTGTATCCATATAGTGTATTTGGTCCCTGTCCTCATTGTAGCCTCACAATGTCAGCGATTCTACTTAACATTGAAGGGCCCCCTCACCCTCCCCTGGATCCCAACTGTGGCAAAAATCAATGTGCAGATTGTGGTCTGCACTAATAGGAATCAAGCTCTTCAAGGCATGAAAATGGGTTAATCAGCAGTGAACCATCTGAAAGGCCATTTCGAAACAAAGGCTTGTTCATAGAAGCAAAGCAGAAAACCGCTGAGGTAAATAGTCCAAGTGAAAGTGTAAGCAGAAAACTGGATGGCTGTTACATCTTTCAGGCTTGAGTGTTGTATAAATCAAGGGATTATTTATTCACTTATTGGAAACATGATTGTGTGTTTTGCAATTAAAATTTTGTCTGTAAGACAGTTTACGTGCCATAGCAGCACATAAACAGAAAATGCTTACCATCTTAATGGAACAATCTTCACCCATCTCTTTCTCCTTACACTCCCCTCCCCCAGGATGTAATTGCCAAGTGAAGAGAAACATCTCATGATATATGTTGCTCCCATTTATGATAAAAGCTATACTGTTCTAATCCCAAAAGGTATTGCATGCTGAAAACAGGTGGGGAGGATCCACCAGAGACAGTGGTATGGTAATGGAATTGTAGAAAGCTGTCTTCCCAACTTTGGACCCCCTTGATTTTTTAAAAATTGTTTAATATTCAGAAATTTTAATTTCTGTAAAGTTGTCAGAGATCCCATGTCTTCAGTTTAGACTCCACTACATTCAACTCAGCCTCTAGCTCATCATCAACTTCTTTTGTTCTCATGAGGAATTTGGTCTCTTGTATGTGTATGTACGTTCAAGTCCCCTGTTGACTTATGGTAAGTCCATGAATTTTATACGGTTTTTTAGGCAAATAATATTCAGAGGTGGTTTTGCCAGTTCGTTCCTCTGAAATATAGCCTACAGCACCTGGTATTCATTGGCCATCTCTCATCCAAATTCTAATCAGGGCAGATACTGCTTAGCTTCCAAACCACCCAAATGTGAATTCCAACTGGGATTCTCCCAAAATCTCCTTTGTTCATCTTTTCCTCAAGCTCTCCAAGAACTAGCATTTATTACTGTTAATGTACAAGTGGAGAAATTTATCCCAGAGCCTCCTGAATCTTGAACTACATAAATAATTCCTGAAGTCGTTTTCTTTATGACTACAGGAGGCTGCTATTATACTGGAGTCAAATCTTTGGTCTAGGCAGCCTACTCATTTCCTCTGTCTAGTAGCATTGTTACTATGTTTTCAGCACCCCTACTTCCTGAAATCTCTTTAATGCGGCCTGAAATACTGACCTTCCATGTGCAAAATATTTGTTATTGTTGTATGTCTTCAAGGCATTTCCAACTTACCGCAACCCTAAGGCAAATCTATCATGGGGTTTTCCTGGCAAGATTTGTTCAGGTGGGGTTTGCCATTGTATTTGAAGCTGAAAGAGTGTGACTTGTCCAAGGTCACCCACTTGGTTTGCATGGATGAGTGGGGTTTCGAACCCTGGTCTCTAGAGTCATAGTCCAACTCTCTCAAACCCCTATACCATACTGGCTCCTTTATTGTGCAAAGTATAGATTCTACTATTGAGTTGTGGACCCTCAATTTTTTTTTTTTTAGTAAGCGGGGATGAGATGCATATGCAAGACAACATAAGTACTCAGCCCATACTGGATAATTTAGGATTCTTCTTTCACTGACCAGATCTTATTAAAAGGGTCATATGGAAGGCTGGTATTACAGATTAGCCTGGTAGCCCTAGGTAAACAGGAATTGCACACATGGGGCTAAGTGGCTGGTGGAGGAAGGATGGAGCCCTTGTCCGTTTTTTTGCCCAGAATAGAAATTCATTGTGTTGCTGGTTAGATGAAGTCTTCTCCTCTGTGCTTGGTATAGAAATTCCTGTCTTTTCTGTTTTCTCTCTGTCTTTTCTGTGCTAATCCCACAGAGGTTAATAAGTTTTGGGGGCTTATTTCCAAAGTTGTATTGGGAAGGAGGATGCAGAAGGTGCTGATGATATTATAGTGTCGTAAGATCTCAGATCCAAAGCCAAAAGTTGTATGAGATGAGAACAAATTATCATTCTCTGCAGTTCAGTTTTCCACCATCACAACTAGCTTGGGCTCTTATAGCTGTGAGTGCTGATTGCATGAATCCATTTGAGGATGCCCAAGATAATAACCAGAGAAGGTGGCATCCTTTCAAATATGTACGCTAGGATGGTGTGGGTGTGAAACTGTGCAACTCCAGTTGTGTAATTAGACTGAGACTAAAAATAGACAAGTGGTACTGTATTGTCTCTTGGAGATTCTCCAAAGCCCGAGATTTTTATTCAAAGAAACATTTAAGCAGCCGGGAAGAAGGGAGATTAAAATAATGTGGTATGTTATTGCCTGTGCATGGCAAGTGTACTGCAAGCCCTCGGTAGCCCAAGTCAACAAATATGAAATATAATCTTAAAATAGTAATGGCAATATATGCTGTGGGGCCTCTGCCTTGTTTTGACTCTGCTGCTGTAATGAGTTGTGTTAGGGCTTTCCAAAGAGGGCAGAGGTGTAGTGGGGAGTCTCAGGATGACATGATCTATACCATAAGTTGACCAGAGAGGTTGAATAAATGAAAGGATGCTGATATGCTGGGTTTTTTGTTGTTGCTGCTGTTTTGCCTGTGGAGTGGTCCTGCCCATCAAATCAATCTCTCTTTAATATGCCACCCTATTGTCTTTCAGTGATGGCAAACAACATACTTAATTGCTTGAGTTCCATGTTTCATAATTAGATACCTGCCCTTGGGGGCATCTTGACAGTGGTTGTTATACTTTTCCAATCTGAAAACTTCCACATTGTTTTCAAATACTATTACCAAAAGCAAGCATGTACAGTCATCCCTCCACATTTGCGGGCTAAGCGTTTGCAGGTTTGATTATTCGCAGGTTACTAAATATGTTCTCTCTGGGCATTTTCTAGTTCTTCCAGAGCGATTCTGTGGTATGCTTCCACCAGATGTTGAGCATAGAGTCATTGGAGAACCTAGAGATTCGTAGAGAGAACACTTCTGAAGGCATTTTTAGGTCTTCCAGTGCGAATTGTGGTGGAGGACCAACAAATGCTTAGAGAAGTGTTCTCTCTCTCTCTCTCTCTCTCTCTCTCTCTCTCTCTCTCTCTAAAAAAAAAAAAGATGAGTGGGGGTCCTCCGTTCCTAATGCCCACAAAAGTTAAAGGCTGACTGTATACAGTATATGAATTGTGTTATATCTTTCCCTGCTTTCCAGTGCTGCTTTATGGAATAGTATCTATTAAGGAGTTTTGAAATAGCAGACATGTCCTTCCACTGCTGCAAACATTTCCCTTTGTCTTCTGTTTTCCTTTGAATGCATAGCTGGCTGAATTACTTAAAGGAGGGAATATAAGGACACAGAAATAACTCAAGTCAGTCAGATGGAATAAAAGATGAAATGTACCAGAGATGGAGGTGTTCAGACTCTAGAGGAAGGCTGTCTGCATTACTGGGAATAAAATGATATCTCTCAAGTGGGAGTGGAGATTATTCTCATATTACTGGGGATGGGGGAGTTGGAGATGGAGAGAGAGTGCTTGCCTTCTGCTGTTTGGTGAGACTCTCACCAGTGAACTAAGATCTCAACTTGGGATTTTTGGCTTTTTAGTTACAGCTGCTATGTAATGCTTCATAGCACAGCTTTTCAAGTTAGTTCACAAGAGATCCCGGATCCCCCCAAAATTGGCTTCACTGGTGATTTTTACAGCTCATTGATGGCCTAAAAGAAAATATTTTATTTATTTATTTATTTATTTTCCTGTTTTTGTCTCAGCACAGGATTCAAGGTAGCATACAATGTTTAAAAAATACAATACAATTAAGAAAAACCCTTAGTACAAAAGGTAAAACACAGTTAAACTTAGTTTCAATTTAAACAACACAGATTAAAAACAGCATTTAAAAGACATTTAAAACATAATAAAATAAAAACACTATCCCCCTCCACCATTAAAAGCTCTATCTGCCATAACATACTAAAACCCAAATGTCTTCTTAAATAAAGAGGTCTTTACCTGCTTGCAGAAAGACAGCAGGCAGGGGGCCAACCAGACCTCCCAGGGAAAGGATTTTCCCAATTTGGAGACAGCCATCAAGAAAACTCTTTTCTCATGTCCTTGCCAAATGTGTCTGGGATGGTGGTGAGACCAAGAGAAAGCCTTCCCCCACAGATCTTGGAGCACAGTTCCCCACTGGTTGGCCCTGGGGGTCTCTTCCAGTTCTATGAGTCTATGGCCTAGCTTTCCAGTGTTGTTTCAGCCTCTTTATTTTTCATTTTGCCCCCTCTTTTTGCTATAACACTATTCTTTCGCCTTTTTTTTGGCTGAATCCTCAGTATGTGTGGCATTCCTTTTTTTTTTTTTTTGGAAGCCAAATGAAGGCAATGGAAGGAATACAAACACATTTTCAATGGAAAATGTATTAAGTTCCACACTGCGTATGTGGAGACAGGTTCCAGGGTTTGGGGAAGCTCAGACAAGACACCTTCAGTGGGGTTTCCCTAATGTATGAGGGCAAGGAGTACAGATAACTCCCTCATGCAGCCTCTGATCACTTTGGGTGCTTGTTGCATAACAAAACCATGGCACAGAAATGCTTGCCTTCAGGACCTATCCTTGCTCCTTCTGCCAGATAATGCATGAGGGTTAGCTATAGATATGCATCAGGAGGTTAACATTCCCTCAAAACATATTTCATATACTCTTAGTGTTTTGGCCAGCCAGCTGCCTCAGGGAAACTCATAAGCAGGGCATGAAGTTGCTAGTCTTCCCTTGGTGATTTCCATTCCATGGTATTCAATGTTGCTGTGCTTTGGTTGACAGAGCTCCTCCTTATTCATTACTTGCCGGAAGAACTGTGGTTCTTTGCACATAGATGGTCCAAGGTTGAATAGTTTGCATGTTGGTTTAGAACAGTGTTTTCCACCTCAGAGACTCCTGATATTTGACTGCATTTCCCACCATTCCTGGGGATGAAGGGGGTTGGAGACTGGTAACATTTGTGGACCCAAGGTTAGGAAAATCTACATTGAAAAGTTCTTGGGTAGCAGCTGATCAGACAGGAGTAACATTTACCTGGGAGTCAGGAGGGTTGTTCCCAGAACTGATGGTACTGCACTTTGTGAACTAATAGAGAGGCTTGGTATGACAGTTTCCTCTATGTCTAATCTATTTAATCCTCTTTCTAAAAACAGCAGTATCACATATTATCTAAGCCGGTAGACATCACCATGTTTTGGTAATGCATTTTCTAAGTTGATTCTGCTCCCTGTTGAATATGTGATGCTCCTTGGAAGTTACCCCAGGTAACTTGATGGAACTGTAAGTTAAAACAGAAATGAAACTGGCCCCCTGTTGTGTGTTTCTGCTGCTGCACCATGATATTTTTTATTAGGGAAGGCTGAAATAGTTTGAGCGCATAACCTTTTGAAATGTGTGTTTGCATCTTAATACATCGCATTTGGCACATTCAGTTCTTGCCAGCCTAAGAAGAGGCTGATTTGGTTTCCCAGGGAAGCTGCCTGCCTGCCAAGCTTTAATTTAGGTCTCCTTAATGGATTATTAATGAACTTGTGAAGCGTACGTGAATACTTATTGACAAAACACTAGCATTTCAATTCAACAGTTTGTCTGTCAATAACCTAATCAAGGACAAGGCTGTTGTACTGAGGTGATCCTAATAAATACAACTGCTACCCAACCTAACAAGCTTTTTGAAGCTTTGTTTACAGTAGCTTGGACTTTTATCTTTAATTGGGCACACAGATAGGAATGCCACATTCTTGTAGGTCCCTTGAAGTATGAATATCAAGAGCACTGGAATGACCATTTGGGTGAAATGAGGATTGAAAGTACCTTCTTATAGTCAAGGTAGCTAAGTGGAACCTCCATGTACACTAACCATATAGCTTGAAACAAAAGATTTCTGGGGACAAACAACAAATGAGGCCTTCTACCTAACACTTGTTATGGGTATCATGGAGGCAATTGTTTGATCACTGCTGAAAATTTAAAAGTGATATGTGACCACTGATTGATCACAGACCACTGTTGAAACAGGATCAGACTTTTGGTGTGATTCAGAAAGGCTCCTGGGTGCGCCTAAAGCACCGTGTGCAGACATTATTTTTCCTTGGACAGTATCTCTCTCTCTTTTCCACTGAGTTTCAAAAGCAGTCTGTTGTGCAGCATAGGAGATTACTGTTTGAAAAAACGAAGCTCAAAACACTGTTGGAGCATGCAGAACTAATACATGGTAATCTAGCCTCTGACAAAGAACAAATAAGTCACTTTTCAGTATATGACGCACTCAAGGTGGGGTCCATCATAATGCAAACACAAGATCAGACAAATCGCTTGCTAAAAACTTTTGAACTTGCTTAAATCAGATAAGCACAATTAAAACCTGAAACAAAGTAAAGTTTTTACTGAAAAGATACAGTAATAAAGAAGCAATGGCATTACTCCAAGACCAGGCATGTTGTGGAATATGCTGGTTTCTGCTAGTTGTCTAAAGTACAGGCCTGCAGTTGTTTGTCTGGACTTTCTTTTCAGAGGGAAGAATTAAGTGAGATGTGGTGTTGGAGAAGAGTTCTGTGGATACCGTGAACTGCAGGAAAGACAAATATTGTAAATGTATCATGTCAGAATGCAAAGGGAAGCTATTGAAATCCACAAACACCTGAAAAACTTCAACAGGAAAGAAGAAACCCTAAAATTAAGCAAAATCTGGCTACCAGTCCTTGAAAACAGTAAAATCAAAACACATGCAAACGAACACCCAGAAACAGGGGGATTTCCATCAGACAATGAACCATTAGCCAAACAGACACTGATCCTCCTTGTATATCCCCCCCCCAGGAACTACCCATTCAAATACACAAATTTACATATCCTCTCCAATAGGGGCTCACAGTATATACCTCCCACACACTCCTACCCAACTATTCTCTGAAGATGCCAGCCGCAGATGCAGGCAGAACGTCAGAAGTAAACCCTTCTAGAACATGGCCTCACAGTCCGAAACCACCACCCCCCCACAGAAAACACCTAAGGCTGCCCACCCTTTAAAACAGAAGCAGAAGGAGAAAACAACTACTCTCGGGTGAAAAAACAGAGTAATACTAAGAAGTTTTTGAGCTGCTGCTTTTATTATAAGCTGTCCTTATAATTTGATTGAAGGGCAAGGTACAATCGATAATCCTGAACCTGGCCTCTGTTTAAAGTCAAACTGCATTTGACTCTAAAATGTGCATTTTATAAGTCAGACACTAGATGGCATAGCAGCAAGCTGCCAACAAATCAACCCTGCTGGAATAAAAGCAATTTGATACATACCAGATGCCTTTAGCTAGTAAATAGGAGGCTTACATTGTCATGGTAGAGGTGACACACTCGTTTAAACACACACACACACTGAACAATGTTCAATTAGATTTAATTTGGTTCCCTGCTTGTTCTGCTAGGGTTTTATATTTTTTGGCAGAAAGCTGTCACCATTTATAGGTACTCACTTGTGTTTATTTCTCCGCTTCCCCCTCCCGTTTCTTTTTGTTTGGAATTCCATGTACAGTCTTTAAATGCTTTCATAATAAGTGGGTGTTTATTCTTCAGTAAATGTCTCTGATAATGGTCACATGTGTTTCACTTTGGGCTTTACCATCTGCAATCAGTTGCTTTCATCAGGGAAAATGTTATCTTTGGAGTCTCTTAAAAGCAGGCATTTTGTGTCTGTGCTTTGTGTATCTTCTCCTGATGGTGGAGTTGTTAAAAAACCCTTATTAGTGTTATGATCCTGAAGTATTCGTTCTACAGTTAATTATTTTTTTAAAAGAATGATTTAACTCTCTATTATACAAACATTCCTTCAGCCGTTGCCATTGTGGTAAGCTTATACAGCCCAAAGTTTTTTATTTCTTTATCTGAATCTCATGATGGTTCTGAGTAGCATGTTTTCAAACATGTGATTGAAAAAGCTGCCTTATACTGGAAACCCCAGTAATTTCTTAACTCTTGATTGGCTCTGTACCTCTGAGTTCCTGAAGAATGTACAGTATTGGATTTTTTTTTTCATATGTTCCAAGTTACTTTAGCTGGAGGTGTTTTGAAATACATCTGGGAGCTTGCGCCTATACAATAGGACCTCCATATCCACTGATTCCATTATCCACGGGACACAAAACAGCACACCTACCATAGAGTCTTGCTAGAAAATGTGTCCTCTCTAGCCATTTTCTAGGTCCTCCAAGGCAACTCTATGGTATTTTAAACCAGAAGTCCCATTATTTTCAATGGTGTTTGCTATTATCCATGGTTTTCGGTATCTACAGGGCCCCCCAGAACCAGTGGATACGGGGATCATACTGTACTCTGCTACGTGGGGATAAAGACACTCTTTAGAAATGCTGGCAAAGATTTACACACTCCTCCAGTGGTTCATTTGAACCTTGGCCCATTCTTAACCTTCAGATGGCACAATATAGCAACAGCTAGTGGCAGATTATGAACAAGGTGAGTGAGGTAGCTGTTAAGGAACAGAAAAATACTGGGTCCCAAGCCAAATATTATGCAGGTTTAAAGAGAAGTTTCTACCTTACAGCCAGGTAACCAGCCACAGAAAGAAAACTATGCATGTAAGTTGTTTCTACTGTACTGCTGCATTCTGGAATTCATTTGTATCGCTATGAAGGAAGTATTTTACCTCTCAAGTAACAGATTTGGAATGTTCTTTTTTACAATTCCTTAATGCATGTTTTCCTTCACTCTCAGTGAGAGGAGGGAAATAAACAGAAGATCAGAGATTCCTTTTGGTGCCAAACTTGCATTTTGAAAAGACTTGAAGGAAGGTGTCTGGGGAGCTGTAATGTAGTGTTCTCCAAAATGTGACGTTTATTTACACAAATTGTATCAACTGCATTACTCATGAGAGCATGTGAGCAGACTTGGTCCAAACCAATCTGATTTTAGTAAAAATAAAATAAAATCCATGCCTGACTTAACTATAACTCTGTATAAAGATGCTAAGTTTATATGCATATAGTCTAAGCCACTGTGATTTCCCCTCCATTCCACCTCATGTACATCCTATCATTTTTTAAAAAACTGTTCTGGAAAAAGAGATGTAGTTTTGAGCTGCCATGGTGGATGCATTAATGTGTTGCTTAGATTACCAAAGTAATGCACATGTTGTAGGAAGGAGTGTAATATTTCCTTGGATTCATAGAATTATTGGAAGGAAATGGCTTTATGCCATTATAGTTTGTGTGTAATTTTAGAATACTCAGTGTCCGTACATGACTGTGTGAGGACATCTGTACATGCCGATTTTACAAGAGAAATGTGTACAGTCTGATGCAGGTTGCTTTCTGGGTGTACAGGTCACACATACATCTATGTCCATGGGGTATATTTTCCTGGACTTTCTGTTTATTAGTGAAACCACAGATAATAGTGAACTGTCATATACTACCATAGAATCATGCTGGAGGACCTAGAAAATGCCTAGAGAGGACATCTCTCCAGATGCCTAGAGAAACCTTTTTCTCCCTGATTGATCCATGCACTGAGCTACACATGCATTTGATTTCTTCTGCAAAGAGGAAATTGTGCCAGAGGTATCCAGGGTCCCCTCTGATCAAAATTGCTACTAATTGGGTATCATATGGTTACACTAGTATACATTGTGAGCCCAGCCTCATTCAGCAAGCATGTATGTGAGAGATTCTATAATTCAGAAAGTTCTTAAATATTTGTTGAAGTAGTATTTGAATTGAAGTTGAGCGTTGTTTTTTCTGATAGAGTTGTATACATGATAGCAAGAGTTTTAGAATTCCTCTCTTGCATGTGGGAGTATGCAAGTGTACTTCCCCACCACCTCATCTTGTTTAACTTATAAACAAGGTAAGGTAAAATTTGCCTGCCATGCCTCCAGATTGACATTGTCCCTTGAAAAACTGCTTTTTCAATAAAAGTACACAGGTTGGTCAACATCAGTTCTGTGCACACTGTCTTGTTCTGCTATATGAGATTGGACTGGCCATCTGTTATTATAGTGCGTATTTAATGTATGCTAAATTAGCTAGAGAGTGAACAAAATCCAGTCGTGGAGCTCAGCTAAAATGAACATTTGATTAGTTCCACACATACTCCAGGTGTACATTTGAAATACAGGGTGGCATTTCCTCCACATATGCACACACTCATAGATTCCATGTGTGAGCTCCATCACTGTAGCTGACCGTTATGTATCTATAACTACTCTATAGCTGGTCTATGAAATGTTTTCATCATTATAGTGCAGACTTCCTGTTTTTAAAGCTTATCTGGCCCTCTTGAGAGAAACACTAATATAGCTATGGTCACTTCCTGTGGTTCTTGTCACTTTTGTTTTAAAGGGCCTGTTTGAATTTTTAAAGATAAAGTATTGGACATAAAATTGATTGATGCACTACAAATGTGGAGAACCTCTTCCCACCCTCCTCCTTGCTGCACCTTCAATAAAAGATAATAAACCATAGCAAAAGCTTCTTTCCTAGGGATATCTGCTTTGCTAACATTCAATATGTCAAGGAAACTCCCCCCTCCCTGCACTCTCCACTTAAAAGAATCTGCCCTATTCTGGAGAGATTGTAAAGGAAGCATTTGGTAGTCATTTCCCCTAGCATTTTTTTTGTGAGAACAAGTATGCTTTACATTATAATAGTTTAAACATACCGCAGGCTGTTGATAGAGGTATCATATTTTCCATTCACAAGCATTTAGCGTATGCTTAAGAATGGAATGGGGACAGCAGGATAGCTTTTGTTGTTTAAAATTGATTTTGATTTAGAAGTTTGGAAGGGAAGGAAATCTTTAGCCCTGTGGCTTTTGTTTTTGACATATTTAATCTCTCTCTCTCTTGTTCTTTCTCTGTGTGTGCATGTGTACATTCTTAACTAACTAAAGATTTTGCTCCTCCCCTTAAAAAAACCTATTGGGATGAACCTTGGAATAGTTCATAATTTGAATAGCTGCTGCTTTATTTAGACTAACTAATAGGACTACCAGCCTAAATAAAACACTAGCTATTGAAAGTATGAACTACTGCTTGGTTCATCCCACCAGTTAAACTAAACATTAACATTCATGTTAACATTTGGTTTGTCTGAAAGTCTTAGAATAGTTTGGAATACAGTGGGGCCCTTCCTGAAATTAGAGGTTAAAATCTTCCCAAGTTCTGGTTTCTGTTTTTTATCCTTTTCAATCTGTCTTGAGATAGAATTGTAATATGAATGTGTTTCAGAACAGGTGTGTGCACGTATGTACACATTTGACTGTCAGCAGGATAACTAGCACATTTTAAGTTTCTAGTCTTGTATTTTGGTTCTGCCTCTTTCCTTTCTTTCCCATATTTGCAGGAGGAAAAATTGCTATATGACATTTGAATTAATTGCTAAGTACCAGGGTGAGATGTAGTATGAACTCCCATGATTTTACTGTGTTTGAAATATTGAGAGAGGTTATCTCATCTTTATAATTTCCAAAAAGTTTATTAGCCCACCCATAAATAATAATTGCTACTACTGTTAGAAATGATGCCAAGATGTGTTGGTAACTCAGTTTTAATGCTTGAAACGGGGAAAGCCCTCCCTCTATGAGGGCGTGGCAGACAACCATGAAACTTTGGCTTAGAGTCATACTCTTCAAGCATGGTAAGGGTCTACTTAGCCATCTTACAACTGACACTTAAGAAAGCAGATGGTCCAAGTATATTGCCCCAAAAGCAACCACAATTGGGCTTTTACCATCCTTCCTTCTAAACCAGGGTTATGACACAGCCTTGAAAAAAGACTTCAGGACATTACCTTTTGCAATTTGCAGGCTAAATCCTTTCTGTCATGCTCACCTAGTGCATTGCATATACCTTATTCAGGTTCATTTGCTCTGGCTGATTACATAAACAACTTGACTGTGCTAATCTATTGCATATTATTTATGAAGGCCAGATGTAATGTTTTTCCTTCAGCAATGTTGTATGGTAGATATGAGGGGCTGCCATTTGCACCAAGGTTCTATCCATGTGGGTCGCAGGAGGTGGAAATCATGTCTAATATCCTACTATCCTGTGTCCTTCATTCTCAGAGTCGTAAACAACTAATTTCCCCCTTGCTATGCCATCTGCCTGGCCATTCGGAGAGGTTTTATGTCAAATTCTTACTAGAGGATAAATGTCCTAATATTACCTTGTCAGTTGCTAAGTTCTTACCTGTGGTCATTAAGACCAGTGAGAGGGAAGTTAATAGTTGAATAAGTTGGATGAGCTCCAGAAAGTCTATCAATAGTATCCTAATTTTATTGGTTTGTATTATGGATTTATCTATTAATGTGCATCATGTCTGTTATTTGATGGGTCTATGGACTGTATGAATAAATTGATTGGATTGGACTACTAAATAAATATAAAAGTTGTTAGTCCACTAACCTGTTTATATTTTTATAAAAGCCTCCTTCTGTGATTGACTGAAGGCCTTATGTGAGCATGGAAGTAGCTGTTACTTGTTTACATAGGCTTGGATCATGCCAGCTTACTTTATAAGTTGATATTAAATAAGTATGTTGCATGCACTTGCCAAATTTCTGGGGCAGTCTATCAGTATGAGTGAGAGTGCTGGTGAGGTCTAATGGGGATGGGGGTAAACTGAGCTAAAAACCAGAAACAGAATAAGAATTGAATAGGACTGGGGGCAGATTGGGATCCAGTGACTGGTAGATCTCTAGGGGATCTGTTGCAGAGTTGGAAATAGTTTCTGATTCCCAGTTGTTGCTTTGTTTTGAACCTTTTGAACTGGCTGCTGAAATGAAGACAATGTGTGGGATTTTTGTGTAAAAGGATAATGACTTCAATACTATAAATAAGTTCTTGAGCTGAGTTATATGCTCAGAGGTACCCTGTTCTTAAATTCTCCTAGATGTATGTCAGCCTGCTTAAACTGCTATTTTGCATTTGATTCTCATGTTGGTAGTTCGGGAGATTCTAAAAAATTAAATCTCTGAAGGTTAAAGTTCAGAGGTGGGCTGGCTAGGAGGCTGTACTGTATTTTGCAAAGCAAAACCTTTTTAATCCTGCCCCCCTGCACCATTAAATATAGGGGAAATAATACTTAATTTATGGGGTTCATTTCTTGAGGTAATGTTAATACACAAAAGAGCAATATACTTGTTCTTTAGAGTGGCTTCTATATAAAGGTGACAATAAATTTTGAATACTGCATATCTGAATATCAATTTTGTGCCACATTGATCTTAACTATATTCAGACAAATAACAGGAGCATACATCAGGGTTGAAAATACCCACCCCCTAATTCATACTTGCCAAATTCTTAGAAATCAGCACCATGGCTGGGGAGTGTTAGATGCTAATTCCAGGATTTCAAAGCATCTTGCTGATGTGGTGCCTTGGTCTTTTCTAGTCCTGAAACATCTCAGGGTTAAAGTTCTTTTTGAGTGTGTTTAAAGGGAAAGCACACAGGGAATGAATAAGAGTGTACCATGATAGGAATTTAGATTTTGAAATAAAAAAAAAATCCTGATCCCTTTTTTTTTTTAACAGCAGCACTGAGTTTTAAAGTTACTGGTTCTGTGCCCTGTAGAATTTTTCTCATGCAACATTCTAAAACTGCCAGTTTCTCTGTAGGTGGGAAAGGGTGACAGTTGGTGACAAGATATTAAAAAAGAAAGTAAATATCACACTTGAAACCTGCTGAGCTTTCCAAGTACATGCAGTGGGAAGGGGAGTTGGGACAACTTGGTGGAGCGGGACACAGAAACAGCCAAAGTGGGAAAAGTTTAAGGAGAAAAATGTAAGGAGCGAGGGAGGCATATAGTGGCTTTAAGTGTTTCATGGTTTATTTGGAAAAACAAATAGTCAATCTTTATCAATGTATCAATCTTTTGTTACCGTAGGTCAGATTGGTTTAACCATCATGGCTTCCCCCAATGGAACCTGGAGAATTGTAGTGCTGAAGTGTATTGGGAAATACACTTAATTAAGATCAGTCTGGCCTTTTTTATTCCATAGGATTTTTCCTTATGGTGTAATCCTTTGTGTGGCTGCTCAGAAGCGAATTCTATTATGTTCTATGAAACTTAATTAACAGGAAAGTATGTATAGAACTCTTAATACCATTTAAGTGGTACCCTCCCCCCCCGCCACACTTTTCCCTCATGGGTTTAACTCTGATAAGGATTCTAATATATTTTAGTGGTCCAGTTTAGATGTTATCATATGCTAATCATCAAATCATGATATAGTAGTCAGGAGCTCCCCATAGTCTTCTCCATATCTATTTTTGTTTTTTATCAGTTTCCAGATCAGTGATAGCCATGGTTTGACATGAATGTCTGAACTAGCACATACCATGGTTAGCACTAATCAAAGGTCAAACCTGAAACTAGTGATGGTAACTATGGTTGGAAGCTGGGTTCCATATTTGGGTTAAAGGTAAACTGAGTTTAGATCTTTGTATCTTGTACATTTAGTATCTATGTAGGTTTGTATTGCCAAAAACGCTGTGAGGGGGAAGGTTTAAGACCCATTAGGGTAGACCAGCTGTTTGCCTCTTGCAGAAAGCTGCTGTCATGGTGAAGGCACAAGAATCTGGGACAGATACCTCCCTTCTGTGTTTTAGGCCTGGGATGTGTACAGGTTGATTCTCTCTTATCTGAAATGCTTGGGACCAGGGGTCTTTTGGATTTTGGAATATTTTGGATTTTGGAATACTTGCATATTCATAACGAGGTATCTTGGAGATGGGGTACAAGTCTAAACACAAAATTCATGTATGTTTCATATTCACCTTATACACATAGCTTGAAGATAATTTTATACTCAATATTTTTTAATAATGTTGTGCATGAAACAAAGTGTGTGTACATTAAACCATCAGGAAGCAGAGGTTTCACTATCTCAGCCACTCATGTGGACAATTTTGGAATATTTCAGATTTCAGAATTCTGGATAAGGGAGACTCAACCTGTATTGGAAAATAGTTGCCAGTCTTATATATTAGCTACCACTGTGCTTTAGTTGTAACGCTCAGAGAGAGTAAAGAGCAGCCGTAATGCTTTTGAGTTGTCAGACTACCTGTTCTGTACACACCTTATTATGAAAATTTATTCTCCATTCTTCTACTGTTTGCTTCAAACTGAGTATCTCAGAAGGTTTACAGCTTCTTCACAGGAGAATAAATTAGGTTACATCTCATTCTGCTTTAGAACATAACTAGCAGGGGGTGGGGAGAAGGGGGAAGGTAAATGTCAACACACCCTAATCTTTGTATCATATGAGTTAAACAGGTTAGTTTGGTCAGATTCTAGACTATGCAAAAAGGCCCATTGAACTTGTTTTTACAAACATTTTATCAAGAACATGTCCCCATTATTCTTGATAAAGAATTTAACAAACTCTCTCGAAATACCTTAAGTTGTATCTTCTGTACAAGTTGTTATGAAAACCCAAAAGGTTGTGAGCTGTGATTTTCCTCCCCTCTCCTATTTCCTTCCCTCCCCTAGCATCAGCCTGTGACTTGCTCAGCTTTAAGTGCTTAGTAAATTTTAATAATGCATTTCTAATGTGATCTATCTGATAAGGCAAAGTGCTCTTACAATTAGTTTTGCCTGTAGAAGTATGTTTATCTGGTAGCCCTTAAGCCTCCACCTCCTCCTGGTGCAGTTTGTCTAGTAGGTGAAGTATTTATGCATGCCTTGATAAGAGCTAATTCTCTCTGAAAGAATTCCTGAGAATGGCTGTTACTTGATAGATCTTATGGTATATCTCCATTTAATGTTCTTCAGGTGTGCTAAAGCTCTCACAAGAGGGTATAAATTATTTCTGTGCTCTATGAAAACTACTAGAAAACAGCACCTCATCACATAACATTGAATGTTTGTGGGCTGTTTCATGCTCCTTGGGGCCTGTCCCCTGAAATAGAGCCAATGGTGTAATATAGCATAATAGGTTGAAAGGTCCATCTATTCCACTAGTGTTCAAATAGTCGCTTTCCATACAGTTGATATTCAAGAGCCGCAGAATCCTAGGCAGATTTTGGGGACCATCCTCTTGTGTATTCTGTGTTTGCAGAATAATGACATTGTACAGTTTTGGACAGGACAGGCAGAGGGCATCCGGTTTAATCTCTGTCTCAGGTAGGACAGGGAAAGGGCTGGCCCATTCCATCCACCCCAAAATTTTGGGGCGGGGATTTCCCCCCCCCCCCAATTGCCTATGATATCCCAACATGTTTGGAGGCATTTTTGGTCTCGCTTACCCTTTAATGCCGGTACAGACATTTTTTGAGCCTGTAAAAGCTTTATTTTTTAAAACAAAACTAGGAAGTCTGGTTACTTCCTGGTTTGAAAGTGAGCATCTATAAGCCTTAAAAAGGTGAGAGGGGAGGTGACAGTATCCAAACAATGTGGTGAGATTGCCAGTAACACCACTAACATTGGGGGTACTCTTTCCATTTTGGGGCAAAAAAAACCTGGTTGCCCCCTCTCCAAATTTGGAAGGTATAGGGATGTGAAAGTGAGGCTATGGCCCTTCAGGGTTCCTTGAAGTTCCAGTGCTGCACCCCAGCCTGTCCCTGTTGCCCTAAAGGGACCCTCTCAGTCTGTTTAGAATGTACAGTACTGAGCTATTTGTTGAGAACCAAATCAGTTGTCTTACTCTGTATAAGGCAGCTTCCCTTGGACTGTTTCCAGAGGGGAAGCAGGGGAATCACATTATTGAATGTTCCTCCCATGCAAATATCTGACCAGGTAGAAAGTTACCAGGTCAGGGAGAAACCTGGTCCAGCTTCCTACTTGCAGGGTATATTAATCCATAAGGCAACCCTAAGAAATGAGAGATATCCCTCATCCATAGACAGTTCATTCAGCTCTCACATTTCCAGCTTGTTGTATTGCATGTATGCAGCCAGGACCTTCCTCCTTCCAAGGAAGGCCACCTTTCAAAACCAACTGACCTTAACCCACCAAGAATGGGGAGTGTTTAAAAGTAGCTCCCCACTCCTTGAAGCAAACTGCATTCCCTGTTTAGATTTTCTGAAACACACATGCTCTTATTCAAAAATGTGTTTTCTCTTTTTCCTTCTCCTCTCTCTCCCTTGCAAATAGCAGGAGTTAATGACAATGTGTCAAAGCTTTAACGTTGAATTTCCCCAGCTTTTGTTGGTTTGTGTCACAACCTTAATGTTACTTAAACTAGGTATTCCATTTAATTATAATGCTTATAATAAAGTCAGATGTCAGCTCACTTGGCTGCATGCTTAGGCCTGTACAAGGCTGAGTGCTTTGCTTGTAACTGCATCCCTTGTCTCCTTTCATTATCTGTTAATGGTACTCAACATGACAGGGTTGTTTTGATAAATGGAGGCAGCACTGAAACATGGCCTGGATTTCTTTCTCCTCTGGATTGGGAGCAGCTCTTACACAGCATCAGATGTTCATGCTGACTGAGTATTTTGTGTGCTGCTTGGCTTTTTGTTTTTTTTAAAAAGGGCATCACATTGAATTGTAAGCTCTGCAGTCTATTAAATGAGCTATACTGTTGTTTACCAGTGTTTTCTCATGTCTGTGAGCTTTCTGCTGTGTGCAGTGCTCTTAGGAATATGGGTCCTTTCTAAGCCAGACTCGGTCTGTTGCAGATAGTTAAACTGGTGTTAAGTGGAAATCAGTTGAAATTGTGAATCTGTTTCGAAAACTTGATCTACTTGTATTCACAGGCATAGCTAACCCATAATTAAAGGGTTACTTATAGTCATAATTACTATATTCTTTTTTTTAATTTTCTTGAAGATACACTGATGTACGTGCATGTCACTCCTAAAATGTAAAATAGTAAGGGGAGGGGAGGCATAATTCAGACATGGGTGCTACTGAGGAGCTGGTGTGGTAGGTGGGCTGTTGAGACCTGGTTTCATTTCCTCACTCTGTTATGAAGCTTATTGGGTAATGTTTGGCTCAGTTGCACTCTTTCAGCCTACCTTACCTCAAAGGATTGTTGTAAGAATCAAATGGATGCAGACGTCATGCATGCCACCTAGGGTTCCTTGTGGGAAGTTGGAACTTTATTAAATAATAGTGCTGGTTGGATATGAAGACCTAAGCCCTGTGGAATCAGGCCAATGGCTTCTCTAGTCCAGTAGTCTGTTCCCAGAGTGGGCAAAACAATGGCTTCGCTAGTCCAGTAGTCTGTTCCCAGAGTGGGCAACCAGATGCCTTAGGGAAGCAGCCTACAAGAGGGGTGTAAAAACAGTAGGACTCTGCTGTTCACATTCCTGAGCAACTGGTACTCAGAGGCACACTTCTGTTCATGGATGGTCCATTTTTATCAGCTGTTAAGGTCATTCTTTCATGGTTCCATGCTCCTCTTGTGGACAGGAGGAAATATTTTAATTTACATTTCCTTGTTTGAAAGTATTTTTATTCTGTTTTTCTATCTTAAAAAATGCTCAAGCTGGTTTACAGTTCAATCAGTATTCTGAACCTGGCAATAAAATACAAAATAACAATTAAAAAGGAGGAAACAGTAGATGAAATACTTCAGTAAACAAATCACAGAGATTCACATTACCACCTTGGCAGGACGAATACTTGATAGAAAAGAAAGCTCTTTGTACAGCAGCAAAAGGCCTTCAGAGCATAGTGAGCTGAGTTCTTTTGACAGGAAGTTCCAAAGTTTTGGTGTATTGTGGATGCGTGGTTTAGGAATTAAATGATCATTTAACACACACATACTTGCAAGCCTGGCTGCAGATGTCATGTTGACATTGGTTGCTTTGTCTTCTAATCTTATTTGCTGCTTGTTGGACTATTATAACCCTTGATAATTCCCTCCAGCTGATTTATGAGCATCTTATGTTTTAGAAAGTAACCCTGTTAACCCCATTAAAAATTACTTCCAATATGCAGGCCAGGAAAAGAAAAAATAGTGTTGTTAAAAATTGGGGAGTGGGAAAATAACAGAGTTGAAGTAAGTGGCTGAAAGTCTTCTTCCACAGAAGACCATAGCATCTGGCCTAAGATAACACAAGCACTGCATTCACACTATTCCTTTATTGCCAGTTGGCAATAAAGTACTGTGGCAGTCACTACTGGAAAGGACTCTTTCACTGTTTGAGCCATAAAAAATTGCATATTAGGCATCAGATCCGATCTGATCTTGGAAGCTAAGCAGGGTCAACTCTGATTAGTACTTGGAAGGGAGACCACCAATGAATAGCAGGTGCTGTAGGCTATATTTCAGAGGACAGAATTGGCAAAAACACCTCTGAGTATTCCTTGCCTTAGAAAACCCTATGAAATTCATGGGGTCACCATAAATCGAGAAGCAACTTAAAGCACATATACATGCACACTAATGTGTGTGTGAGGGGAACAAACCTAGCATTTGTATTTCTGAACACTGTGCTTGGTTCAATTTAGCTATCACTAGAAACAGTCAATAATAAGCATTCCAGGGAGAAATCGGCATTAAGGGGAAGCCTTACGGGCAGTTGCCAGATGACTGGGTTGTTTCTGACTTGAAATAGCTGGCTAGAACATGTTTTGTCAGTTGCAATACTTTTATAGTGCTGTCTTTTTTAAATGAATGATGGAGGTAATGCAACTGGTTGGGGATTATTCTCACTGGGCTGGTGTGTGTGTGTGTGTGTGTGTGTGTGAGAGAGAGAGAGAGAGAGAGAGAGAGAGATTGAATTCTACACCTTTCTTTCACCAAATGGTGAGAGCATAGCTCTGTCACCACCTGGCATATCTGACCTTTTCCAAGGTTTTTGTGGAAGTACCAAGGTACCATCTCAGCATCGTGGCTGTGACATTGAAAGAACCAGGACATCAGTTAAAAAGCAACCCCACAGTCATTTCAGCACCTCTTGTTCCCACTCAGTTCTTTGGCTCAGATCTGTCCTATGTTTTGTCATAATCTAGGAACTGGGGGTGAGTGGGCTGGGAGTACCAGAGTTTAAGGAATTTGTTTGTACAAATAGTTAATACAGGTTTACTGTAGGAAAAGGCGTTACAATACATTTGTGGAAGCAAGTGCAGAAGGTGCTCATTCATACAAAGCTGTTTTTGCGGTGCAGACTTGTGAAAATGATGATGATAGATGAGAGACTTTTCATATGCCCAGAATATGCTGAACATCAGGAAGAATTCTCCTGAATTTGCTGGTAGGCAAACACTACATCAAACTGTGGTTGAAGCAGTATGTCCTTTCTGCGGCTTGATGTGTGGCAGGTCACACTTGATTAAAAAATTGGAAGAGCGGCTAAATGTAATGTCAGCTTTGTAGCTTGACTCTGGAATTGATTTTTAATTTTTTTTTTTTTGGCTGTGGCCAGTGCAGTTCTGTCACTGAGCCTCTTGGTTATGAAGCTTATTTTCACTGAGCACATTCCCCTTGGATGAGCTCCCGTTGAGAAGCTAATGCGTGATGCTGATCTTTCAAGGGAGTTGAGTTCACAGTACACACTGTCTTCAGAGTGTATTGATCACAGGGCAGCCTTTCAGGGTGGTAAGGGTGTTATACTTCATTAGGTGGGTTGGCGGTTTAGGCAGCTGCTTGTCACCAGTGTAGAATGGATTAAGGCTTGAAGTTTGGGCCTTTTTAAATCAGGCAAAGCCTTGGGACAGAGTACAACAGGGCAAAACAAAAATGCTGGCTCTTATCAAAGAAACAGCTATACATACAAAACCTGGATGGATAGTAAACATGAAACCGGATTGTCACTAACATGGATTGGTTGTCCTTTTACTTTGTTTGCCATACAGGAAATTAGACAGCCATGTGGGCAAAATGAGGATTCTAATCCAGGCAGATGATTGAATAGAAGTTAGGGTGGTACTTTTTCAGAGATGTAGAGGACAAGGTATCTGTGCCATTTTAGTCTGCAGAGGAAGAGAACTACTTGGGAGGCAATGGGGGATTCATATAAGGAAGATTGGGACATCCTACTAAGCTTTATTATGGATGGGAAGATATCTCTCTCTGGCTTTTCTTCGCAAACGAAGATTCAGGAAGGACTCATCCCGCGCTTTCTCCAAGCGCACTGATGACTAAAACGGCCAATCTGAGATAAACAAGTCCGGTTGCAGAAAGCACAGCAGAAGGTCTCCTTGGGTGATGTTTCCAGGGAAAATAGTACTAAGCTATTTAGTTCAAGTCTATATATACGTGCGTTCAAGTCAGTTGTTGATTTATTTTGACCCTATGAATTTCATAGGGTTTTTTTTAGGCAAGGAATACTCACAGCTAGTTTGCTATGGCGGTCCTCTGAAGTACAGCCTACCACATCTGGTACTCCTGGCAGTTCCCCATCCTGGTACTAAACAGGCCTGACCCTGCTTAGCTTCCAAGATCTGATGAGAATACCGACAACTTAAGATTTGTGTGTATGCCCACACACTTACACTATAGTTCAGTTGTGCCTAGAATCACCCTAAAAGAAATAAAGGTCTGGGGTGTGTGTGTGCATGGACATGTGCGTGTGCACACACACACACCAGGGTGTGTGTGTATGTGGGTGTGTATCTGTCTGTGTTTGTATACAAGATCTTCTACAATTTCACCCTTCTCTGGGTATTTGTGCCTTGCTTTCTGGTGTGTGTGAAAAACAGAACTTTCTTTTTACCTTATGGACAGCTGCAAAACTATGACTGCTGGTACTTAATAACTGCTTTAGTGTGTTTCCTGGGGTTAACCCCTCTGCAATGAAAGCCCCCCCCCATAAAGTCTCCTCCATTTTGCTTGAAAGCAGTGCTGTGTATGGGCATGCATTAGTCTATATGGCATTATATAAGGTGTATTTCCTTTCCATGTTGTCCCAAAGGATCCTGCTTTGATAGCTGGATTCTTATCCTCTTGTGGAAAAGGGGGCGGGTGTTGCAGGTGGATTTTAACAAAATGGCTTACAGTTTCAACCCCCGTCTTAATGTGTAGCTGTGATGCCTCTCCTGTGCCACTGGATTGGCATTTCTTTCCCACTCCCGGCGTTATTGGTCCCGTTTCCTTTCCTCTCCCCCGCCCCCTTTAAATTTCCCTCCATCTCTCTGCTTTTTGATCTGCGTCTCCTCCCTCCCTATATGTGTGTTTGATCTGCATTTGTGAGACGGGAGGCTGCGGGGGGGGGAGGCGGGAAGGAAGGAAGGAGGAAGGGTCGTTTTTGCATTAATATTCCTGGGCTGCTGCTGGTTCGCTCGCTCGCTCGCTCGCTCGCTCGCTCGCTCTTGGATGTGAGCAGCGGCAGAGATCACTCGCGGGGATGCTTTGCCTCTTTCATATCTTGCTCGCAGATGCATTTTCTAGCTGACCACGCTATTAAAGAGCCGCCATCAATCACCCAGCCAGCTTCTCCCTGATCCAGCTCGATTTGGGGGTGGGAGAGAGAAGAGGAGGCCAGGCGGGCGGGCGGGCGGGCGGGCGCGATGTGCTCCGGGCAGGCCCGCGGGCGGCACGGGTGGCGAGCAGCTGGGGAGTCCAGCCTCCTCCGGGCCGCGGGTTGAGCTCGCGCTGAGTGAGGCGGGAGCCCCGTTGGAAGCGCCCTGCCCGCCTGTCTCTTGGCGAGAGGCGGCGCCCGGGCGGAGTCCGCTCCGGGTTTTCCGGCGCGCCGCGGCGTGTTGTCTTTGGGCGGCTGTCCTGCTCTCGCTCCCTCCCTCCCTCCCTCCCTCTCCCGGTTGTCTGGGTTGAAAGCAAAAGCGGCCGGGTCAGCCCGAGGCATGTGGAGGTGGCTGCAGCCCAGGCGCGGGAGCTGAGCGGGGCTGCTGGTGGTGGCTGCGCCGCGGAGAGGCCCCGGGAGCGCCAGGCAAGGAGCCGCCGCCGCCTCGGAAGCCTGCCTTCCCCGGCCCGGGCAATGCCGCCGCCGCCGCTTCTCGCCTTCCTCTCGCCCGCCCCAGCCACGGCGCGGCAGTGAAGCAGGGGCCTCCTTTTGTTCGCCAAGTGCATCCATCCCTCGGCCTCCCTCTCCGGCCCCCTTCTTTTCTCGCCCTCCCCCCTTCCTTCCTCCTCCCTGGGCATTGCCCTGGCCCCCTCCCCGTCCTCTCGTGCCGGCGCTGGAGGAGCAGCCCAAGGTCCGCCGGGGTCAGACGGGAGCCGCCGCCGCTGGGATTGCAAGGCGGCTTGCCTTGGCCCCGCGGCTCCAGGAACCCGCCGCCGCCGCCGCCTCCTGGCTGTTGTTGCCGAGCGGAAAGTCCAAGCCTGGCTGGGGTGAGTGAGAGAAAGAGAGGGAGGGTGGCCTCCCCTGGCCGGGAACTAGCTGGGTTGTGTTTTTTTTTTAGGTGGTGGGGGGGAGAGAGTTCTGTCAGGCTGGGATTTTGGGGCGCAGAGACGCGCTTGTATCTTGGAGAGGGGAGGTTGAGGTACCCACCACCAACCTTTCCAAGGTTGACGAACTCCTGTTTATATTGAAAAAAAAAAGGAATGTGTGTGCGTCGGGGAGAGAGAGGCAAGACTTCAAAATAAACTTCCTTTTTCTCTAGAGTGTTGCTTTGGGGTTTCCCTAGCCTTGAAAATAAGAACAACTTCATTGTAAAAAAAAGTGTGTGGGGGTGGAAAGCAACACCTAAGTAGAGAGAACACTTGACTTTCTCCATTTAATTTGCAGCTTCTTCTATTGGAAGAAAGAGTTTCAAGGAAATTTGAATCCCCTTAGGTAGGTGATGTGATAGCTTTTATTGCTCCAAGGCACCATTGCAGAGCACTCGTACACTTTTCTGGTGATGAATGTATTTCGGTTCTTGAATGTTTCTCTCCCCTAATCTTAACAGCAAGATTGTACTGGGTGGCATTTAAGAATAATAATAATTAAAAAACTAAGGCAAACTTGTGCTTCCCTTCCCTTCCCTTTTAACATTAAAGCCCAGTTGTCAGTGCAGATTTTGAATGTTTATGAGTGGAGGGGGTTCTTTCACTTCACTTGCTGAAGTAGAGTTGGAAGTGTGTGCTGGAATGCCTTTTATGTTTTTTAATTGGTGCCCAGCTCTGTCTAAAAGGCCCTTGTATAATATTTACTCAACCTTGTTCTCAGTTGATGTGACAGGGAGACCCGCTCAACCACTTCTTGTTTCCTGAGACACAAACCAGCTCTGCTTTTGTTGTATAACTGGAATTTTGATTTAAGCATCTCTGGAGGGCATGTGGCCTTGCCTTGCATGGGTCTATTTTGTGTGTGTAAATATGTGTGTGTGTCAGAGAGCATGATTTGGATGGCCTTTCAGCCATATGTTTTTTACAATTACATGTGATAGTTGATAAAGGCCTCCATCCACTTGCTGGGGATTTTTCATGGAGAGAAGTGGAATTTGGAGTCAATTCGAGTGTGTATGTGTATATTTGCTATGATTCTAATTTATTCTCTCTTTGTTTTCTGAGCTAGATTTCTTTATCTTCTGAAGAGTGAGGACAGAATATGGAGTTAGTAATAGGCTATCCTACTGTTGCATATTTTTGGGAAAGAATTTTAGAAAAGCAAGATTTGAACTCTTAAAGAGTAAGGGACATAATTAGAGTGTAAACGCATTGATCTCCGGGCAATTAACTCCAGGCTCTCAAACAGCTCTGCAGTTTTGGGTGGGTGGTCAGCAGGCTGTACTCTAAACATGGTTTATACTTTCCAAACAAGTAGAGCTGCCCAGTAAAAATTACACTGTGCTGAAATTTTTATTTTTATTGTTGACATCCTTACCAGCAACTTGAGAATTATGACATGGTTGATTTGGGTACATCTCTTTTCTTCTCACTCCTACCTGCCCCCCTCCCTGTAATTTTTGTAGGTTTTTTTTTAGTTATTTCATAATAGATCCATGGTACTAGTAAAGTAAGTGTGTGTGTGTTTTGAAGCCACCATACCAGAGTGCTTATTGTTACTCTACTTGGGCAGCCTCTGTGCTTGGCGGGCTGTTCTTCAAATGTTATTTGATCTGGCTGCAGGATAAAATCGACTAGGATTACAGTATGGGTCTCCCCTGCCCCCCCTGCTGAAAGTTGATGCATCAGCGGGTGTTGTTTAGTAGCATATTTTAAAGCCCTCAAACTGTGTGAGTGTGCATTCCCTTTTAATCTGGATTCTTGAGTGGGAGGCCGTTCAGAATTTGCCTTGTTCTGTGGTTAGCATTTATGAATTGAGGCGAGGGCTGACGTAATCTCTCCCTCTCACCACTTCCTTTGTGTGCTCCTAGTTTATAGCGTGTGGCTGGATTTTGTGTGTGTGTGTTTTTACTTTAGACAGAGGCAGTTGTTTCTCTCACGCTTCCATAACCTCTTCATCTACTGTTGCATTTTTGTAAGCAGTGCACTTGTTCTTTAAATTATGCATCTTTTTTTAAAGGAAATGCTTGCGTGGTCTTGTCAGCAGGGGTTCAGCAAAATTGCTTGTATGCAATGTGGGCTAGCCCTTTATTTTAATTAATGTAACAATGCATACAGCTGTTGTGTCAGAATGCATTGGCTTCCTTTTGGCAGTATAGTTACTTCTAAACTGGTGATTGCCAGGAATTGCTTGGTCGAGTTTCTTGCTACCTGTCCTACCCTTTCTTCCTTTCTCTTTGCTCATGTGTTTTTAAATTTATTTGTTGAGATAAGACGTGCTTTTGTTCCCTGTGTTGCTAACTGATGACTGAATCTGTGATCTTAAAAAAAACTGTTCTAGTTTGGCGAAGTGAAGGCAGTGGAAATGGAGTGTGTGAAAAGATTTGAAATATATCTCTATCCTTTTTGGAAATCTGTTTGCTTGTCAAGCTCGAAGTCATATTCAGTGCTGTATGGCCACTTGGGCAATGCCACAGTGGTAAATAGGTGAGAGAAATGGGACTGGCCAATGCATACTGTCCTTGGACAGTAACAGGGGTCTCTGTAGGACCTGTCTCCCCAACCCAGGGTGCCTCTTGAAAAAACAAATATCCTGGCAGTCTGCTTAGTGCTGGATGTCCAAGTGGTGTGAGTTGCAGGAAATAAAAATGGTGGCTTCCAGATGCCTGGCACACTTGCCATCATCACCTGATGAGCCCACTAGGGCGTTACATAGGAGGACCCATCTGGAGGTTATTTTTCTGGGGCACCTCAAACCGGCAAACCATTCTTGCTGCAGAGGAACAGAGCAAAGCAAATCCAAACTCAGCCCTTTTGCCTTGGTGCCTAGAGAGTACCTTAAGGACCATCTTTTACCTTATGGACAGAATTTGGAGCTGCTGCTCCTCCCCCCCCCCCATAAATCCTCTAGCCATCATGGCCATGCTGGCTGGAGGATTCTGGGAGTTATATTCTTAAAGTATTTGTATCAAGCTCTTCATTTGAACTGATGTAGATTCTAAAGTCCTTCTGTAGGGGTGGTTCTTGCTTTTTGTGTCCCTGCCCTGCTCTTTGAGGTATGGTGTTCTCAATAGTGGCATTAAAGTAAAATTCCCTCTCCAGGAACACCTTGTTTGCTTTTTTCTGGACTGACTTATTTGATGCCAAATCATAACAGCATGTTTGGGGGTTTCTGAAGCTCATGTAGAATGAATGTTTTTGAGCTGAATATTATTGCTGCTAACATATGTTGGCTCAGTTGGCATCTGTCAGTGGCTGTTGATTGTTGTGGTGATGTAAATCTCTGTGGATTCAGAGAGTGGTTATCAATTTGCAAAACAAAGTACTTCAAGCCAGCACTTTGTAGATCTAGTATAGCATCGTGATTAGAGTCTTGGCCTGGGAGATTCAGGTCCAAGTAACCAAGGAGCTGTGAAAACTTAGCTGAGTGATCTTGGACCACTCACTCTTGGTGAGAATGATCTCTCAGTCTGACTTACCTCAATGACTTGTGTAAATAAAGAGGAGAGAAGACCACCATATTCACTGCCTTGAGTTCATCTGAGGAAATATGGGATATAATAGTAACATGTAAATAAACCAGCCTTTATCTAAATAAGGCTTGTTAATAGTAAGCAATAGTGGCAAGTAAGAATTTGGCCCAGGCAGTGTGACTCTTTTGTAAATTACTCCTTCATCTCTCACCGTTAGCTGTCTTTGCCAGGGTTTGCAGTCAAACAGTGTCTGGTGGCCTGCATGATATCTTGTTGTTGTGCGCCTTCAAGTTGTTTCCGACTTGTGAAGACACTAAGGCGAACATATCCAGGGGTTTTCTGAGGCTGAGAGTGTGTGACTTGCTCAAGGTAACCCAGTGTGTTTTCATGGCAGAGCAGGGATTTGAACCCTGGTCTCCAGAGTCATAGTCCAGTACTCAAACCACTTTGCCATGCTGGCTCCGCATTTTACTGCTGACTTAATAAGGTCATTAGAAATAGCTCACATAGATTAGGTTAGTAAATGTGTTTCTGGGTTATAACATATTTGCTACATATGGGCTGAAGTATGATGAAAGAGATGTGTACACGCCTGCATGAAGACTGAATGACAACCGTGAAAGAGTCCTCATATGGAAATGAGCAAGCCACTTTGTATTCTTTCTTTTCCACTATTAGTCCTCAGGTATCTTAAATAGAAGGAGAAGAGGCACTGCAGTGGTCAAGGGAAGCCTACGAGCAAGCCACTTTGTATTCTTTCTTTTCCACTATTAGTCCTCAGGTATCTTAAATAGAAGGAGAAGAGGCACTGCAGTGGTCAAGGGAAGCCTACGCATTTCGGATGCATCATTGTTCTACCTTCAGTTCTCTGAGTCCATCAAGTGATGTGCAGTTCAAAACATTTGAAGGACCTCCGGTTGAAAAAGTCTGCTTTAAGGCATGTGCTATTGAACCTACAGGTCATCAGGGCAACAGGGCTACTGGGAGAATAAAGCGAAATATGGCTATAAGTCAACCTATATCCGGTCCAGATTCTGGAACAATAAACTAAATAAATGTAAATAAACTTAATAGTATATGACATCATAACTGTTTCCTGAAGAGACTGTTAAAAATATGTAGTTAAGGCAAGTGTTTTAAGAGGTAAACAGGGGAGAAAATGTGGGAGGCAAAATGCTCTCTTGAAGCTTAGGATGAAGAACTGATAATTTCTCTTTCTGCTTTTAAATGATTTCTCTGATGAGCCTTCCCATATTTTGAACCTTTTTATGTGATAGGAAAGGAATACAATAAGTCTGTAAAACTGATCTGCTTTTAAAAATATATTTGTTTGTATTGTGTTCTTAAGGGCCTGCCATCCAAAGGACTGATTAATTCTGCACCTGCTTACCATCAGCACCAGGCACTTCTATCATACTATTCCAAGACTAAAGTGTTCTAATATGAACACATTCCTGTTGCACATACTTGCTTGGTCAGGAACCTGTTGTGATTCTCCATCTCCATGTGACCCAGCCTCAAAGCAAATGTGCCTTATCTGTATTCTGGAAAGCAGCTAAAATATGATGTGATAAGGGCTATGTGCTGTGAAAGGGGATATCAGGGATGGGGTGGCCAGTCAGTCAAAGCCACAATGCCTGATATACATGAAATTTGTTTGTACATATAGCCAATATGATAACTTGACTGTAGACCTGATTAACTGGTAGCAGGTAGGATAGAAGAAGAGGTAATGGAGGTAATTGCTTTGTTGAATAGTTCTTTGAAGAAATAATGAATGGGTTGAAAAGAACTGAGCAGGGGGTTGGACTTGATGGCCCACGAGGCTCCTTCCAACTGTATGATTCTGTGACTTACTGGGATCTCATTGCCAACGGGGAACAGAATAATTGTTCTTTCCTGTGGACTCTTAAGTGTAGAAATTAGGCATGGGATATTCCAAAATGTTGGAGGACAGTCCAATTTTCTTTTTTTAAAAAATCTGGCTGCTCCCAGCAATGGAGGGGTGGGGGAACATGTGGCCCTCTAAATGTTTGGCTATGCTGATGAGAGCATCAGTCTATGGTGAAGGAAGATGGGAATTGTAGCCATACAACATCCGGAGGGCAATATGTTCCCCATCCTGGTACCAGGGCTTCTGTTGTAGCTTCAAATCACGTGTTACCCACTGCAGCTACACCTAGGTTATTATGGGCTTGCTTGCTTTCAGCCTGGGTGTTGCCTCACTATGAGTGTATTAACAGATGTCAAACTATTGGTCTAGCTCACCATTGTGAGCAGATTTACTTAGAATCTGGTGTGTACATAGGAAGCTACCTTATACCAGGTCAGAATATACAGTATGTCCATCTATCCCTGCTGTGATTTGCCAGAACTCTTCAAGAGCTGAGGCACAAGCCCATTTCATTCCTCATCTGTTGCTTCATTGTTTTAACTGGCAATGCTGGTGGTTGTATCTGGAATATTCTGCTTATATGGCATATACTGTTCCAGTGAGCTACAGCCCCTTCTGTATTCCGATGGGAACCTTCTCCCACCCCTTTTCCAAGTGTTCCCCTTTCCAGGTATGGCTTGTGTTTTTGTCTCTCACACAGAGGTAAACCTGTTGAGTCTTTTAAAAATATTTAAAACATCAATGGGTAAAATGTGGATCTCCAGATCTTGTTGGCCTGGAGTTCCCATTATCCCTTACCATTATTTTATTCAAGTTCAAGTTTGTCCGTGGCACAACGTCCATTACACAACATTACAAAACAAAAAACACACCAGAAAAATATCTACAAAATACAAGGAAAATACAGGAATAAAATCAATTAAAATTACAGGGCAACAGTAGGGCTACAACCACTGATCCCCTTTGCAGTCCATTGCTGATGTTTTTAGAAATTTGCAGCGGATCTTTTTGGCTGCTACTGCAAAGGTGGCCCCCTTAAGTGTAATAGATTTGGAATGGTTTGCCAACAGATCACAAATAATATCAGGCAGCATCCAACTGGCCCTTGCTTTCAAAAGGTCTCCCAGGAAATGGTTCTTGGAGTCCCTACATTGGGCAGTGTAAAACATAATGCACTAGGTCTTACCATTATTTTTGTGGGCTAGGATTGGTAGGAATTGCAAGCCTAACAACATCTGGGCAGTTGCACATTCCATACCTCTTAGATAAAATAGTATCACACAGCGAAGCATGAAGAAAGGAGAGTTCTGCCTCAATTTGTAGGGCAATCAAAAGCATACAGTTGATCAGCTGTGCACTTGGACCCTTGCTGGTAAAATGTAAGCTTGCAGTCAGCTCTTGGTGTACATTGAACACAGTAAATAAGTACAGCATGTTTGACAAGCAGACTTCAAGCAAAAGGCCTCCTGGGGGTGCCTTCTGCCTTGTTGACAGGTGTCTTCACTCTCTCCCCATCAGGTTATTTAGTGATAATGTAAAAATGCTGGCTAATAATAGTGTTGTCCTCAGGCCATATCCTGCTTGTGAACCCTGGCAAGAATTTAAAGCAGAGTCCTATGTGTGGTGAACTGCTGTCTGAGGTAGTGCCTGGACCAGACTAGTCTATTTTTTGCCATGAAAATGAACCACAGGATAAACTTTGTGATGTGCGTATTTAGTAAGTCACAGAATCATACAGTTGGAAGGAGCCTCATGGGCCATCAAGTCCAACCTCCTGCTCAGTTCTTTTCAACCCATTATTTCTTCAACGAACTATTCAACCGAAGCATTTACCTCCATTATTACATCTTCTTCTGTCCTACTTGCTACCAGTTAATCAGGTCTACAGTCAAGTTATCATATTGGCTGTATGTAGTAATCTTGTAATACATGGCAGTATATCTTGAACAGTTACTTTCACATGTGTGTGTGTGTGCACGCACGCGTGTGTGTATTTTTGTGGTATGAGCTGACAATATTTGGGTTGTGAAAGTTTGTGGGGAGAATAAAGGTATTGTGGAGAAAAATAAATGTTAGATGTGATTGAAGAAAAGGACTGACATTCTTGGTTCAAACTTGTTTTAGTTATGAAACCTCTAGGAAGAGGGAAGGTGGATTTTACACAAGCCATTACTCTGCTGTTGCACCCTCCTCTGTAATTTGGATGTAACTTTGGAAGTTTGCTGAAAGGTAGGCGGGAACTATATTCGAAATGCTTTGACTATGTAAGTTGAGAGCTAGCCTTGTGATAGGGTGCTCCTTTCCTCTTCCCTTCCTGACTTTACAGTGTTTCAGAGTTAAATGTATATTGATGTAAATTGAGTTTTCTCAAAATAATGATTTGCAAATTAACCTTAGGTTGGGATTGGTTTCCCATATGTATTTATATGTGTACTTGCACATTTCACAAGGTGGATTACCAGTGTTGGATTTCCTTTTGAAATTCCCACTTAGTCTGAATTTATTGATTTTTAAGTTTTAATTTTTATGTTGCCATCCACTGCAGGGACTAAGAGTGTCAGAAAAGGACTGATACAAGTAGATTTTTCTTTTAGCTCTCCAGGAGAAGGTTGTGATTCTTGCATAAAAATTACTTTTTTATGCAAGCCTTTGTTTGTTTCTATTATTAAGAACAATTTCTCATCTGACAGCAGAGAAAGAAAGAGTCTTTTCTCTTCCCACTGTTCACAAAAGTATGAGGGAAATGAGACCTGTAAATTCGACATTAGCAGCATGACTGCATACCTCTTCGAGGAAGAAGTAAGAGTGCAAATTTTCCCAGGCGTGATTCATTGTGATTAGCTTCTTCTATGAAAATGGCTATAATTTAGATGCAGCAACCTAAGGTTCTTTGCCAGACTTGTGGCACTGGAGTCTTAATTCCTAGAAGTTAAATGTTGTTGCTGCTGTACTTCTTCAAAAGTCTAGACATGCTCTGCTGAAGTTGCATGTGAAGGGGGGAGTGAAGCCTTTCACAGCTTTGTCCAAGGTTGATTGGCTACAAGGGTTTCCATCTATATTCTGAAGCATTTTGTTTTTTGCTTCATTGCAGGAGGTAGCGTGCCCAACTAAATCCAGAGGTCTGATCTGAAATAGAACCGACATAGATATGCCCTAATTGTTTGTAGGGTGTGCATGTGCGTGTGAGAGAGAGCAGCTGAGGTCCCTCCATGCCGTGTCACAGTGCTGATTCCCTTTGAGATTTCAGCCTCTGTATGGCTGGGTCGGGTAGCATGGGGTGCTGCAGTGGAAAGGTGGTGTCACCTCTCAGCTGTGTACTTCTTTCTAGTGTGTGGAGAATCTAAGCTTTGAGCAGAATGTGGGCAGTCTTTTTTCATCCTTTGCCAAGGATGTGGTACATTAGGAAAGCAAACGTGTTCCGCAGTAATTTGGAATCCCTGTTGTCCAAGCAAGGTACATTGGGTCCTTGTATGCAGCAAGTTCCCCCCCCCTTTGGAAAACTTAGAACTCTACTGGATGTGATCAAAGATATGCCTAGGCCAGCATTATGTTGTGTGTAGTGGTCTCCCAAATGCCTCTGGGAAGCCTGTAAGCAGGACATGCATGCAATAGTACTCCTTCTCCCAGCTTGTGTTCTCAAGCAGCTGGTCTTCTCCCTCTGATGCTGAATTTGTCTGATATTTTTAAAGCAATGTAAATTGAGTATCTCCTTGATATCTTGTGAGAAAAACCCTCTCCCTCTCCCTACCATGCATAATTTTAGTTTTTATTAATTTGTAATTAATTATAAATTGAGATTTTTCTTAGTATGGGTTTGATAAATTTTATTAAAAGTCCCAATTGTAACCTTTCCTATGCTATGGAGATGCCATAGCTCTGAGGCATGACAACAGTTTGGGGAATCTTTTAGAGGTTCTGGGATACCCAATGCATAGGTGGAAGTGTTGGAATTGAAGACTTCAGTAAGTGCAGTAGCACCCATCTCTGCAGGTTACTGTGTACAACTTGGGGTTGAGTTCCTGTGTTATAGTTTGGTTTTGGAAATAAAGTGCAGCAGACATTCAGGTGTGAAGGCAAAGGTGAATTAAGCTCAACATGTTTTAGAATAGCCCCAATAGCAATAGCATTGATATTTATATACTGCTTATCAGTGCTGAAGCACTCCCTAAGCGGTTTACATTGCTTTTTGGTTAATTGCCCCCAACAAGCTGGGTACTCATTTTACCGACCTATGGAAGGATGGAAGGCTGAGTCAACCTCGGAGCCCTCTGGGACTGAACTCATAACCTCGTGGCTTGCACTACTGACATTTAACCACTGTGCCACCAGAACAGTTTGGATTTTCAAATTTTTCTTATGCCTATCACAACAAATTGTGGTGTCCCCCCCCCCATTTCAAGGGCACTGTAGAATTTAAACTAAAATTTAATGGTAAAACTTGACACTCTGATAGCATAAACAACCAAAAACAGAACCATCATATTGCTTATCGTTTGAAAGGTTCCCGTTGAACTGCTGGAACATAAACAGGAATTAAACAAAAATGCAAAACACAAAGGCTTGTGTCTAATCAGAATGGAGTGTTAAACCTTTCCCTGTGCATCTCCTCTACGTTATTTCTCTGTGATTGGTGGCTTCTTTTTATTTCTTCCTTCATAGTTTATTTTAGGAAGAGCTGGAGGCTTGGCTTTCCTTTTCCTGAACTAGAAGGCTGCCTGTGATGTATATGGAAGATTGTATGTGGATGGTCGCTTACCCTGGATAGTGTTACCTTTTGAGAGCTTTTAACTTCCCCATAGTATTCAAAAACCAGGGCATCGCTTGATTAAAAAGGATGCATCCTGGGTACATGCTTTTGGATGAAATGATAATTGTAACCTAAAAAGAGGATGAACCCTGCTGGAACAGCCCGAGGGGTGATGAATCACCCCGGGTGGGAAAGTGAGGGCTGCAGGTCGCAGATAGCCCCCACACTGCCCGCCAGTCCCCCAGATTCCCCAGACTTGACATTTTTTCTTTCATCTGAAATTTATGTCAGACCTCGTACACAAAAATATGCACCAGCCGAATCACCCAAACCCAACACCAACCTTATCAGCCATATCCTGTCCAAGGCAAACAGGAATAATGTAGTGCCACTTCCAGTCACCATTTTGGGCAGGATGTGGTTGAAAAAGGAGGTATATTTGGTTACTGTTGGGATGTATGGCTTGCAGGGGGGATGGGAATTGTTCTCCACCTCCAATTACTGCATAGTTACCCACCCTGATCTAGTTGGACAGCCTCTTTTCAACACTGGCCATGCAGATGCCTCCAGGAACTCCTCAAAGACTGAAAGCAAATCCTCCACCTCCCCCCACTTCATTGTTTGTACACAGCCAGAACATGGAGGTTGTTTTTAGCTATCATGGTTGATCACTGTTGATCTTCCCATGAATTGGTCTGATCCTTTCTAAAAGCCATCCATCCAGTTTGTGGTCATCACTGCAGACTGACAATAAATTCCAGTGATTCTGTAAAAACTGAATCTAGAGTTAGGGAGTAATGCGGAGACATGATTAATTGCAATGAAGGAGCAAATGAATACATCAAGGCTATTCTGGTGTGATTTTTCATAAAATGTCCCAGTGAATTATTCTAGAGCTAATTACCCTAAAGCAGTGAAAAGCTGGAGGTGATGGGAGTTGTAATTCCAACACTTCTGAATGGTTTCAGATTGAGGAAAACTGTTCTGCAGTCGCCTTTGAATAATGTATATTTGCCTAAAATTGGACCACGTGGAACATATCTTTTGTTGATTATGATGTCATGGGCTCTTGTTCTGTGAAAAGAGAAGCATAGCAGGAAGGGAATTGTTATTTTTTTTCTTCCTCAAAATCTCTTGTTGGATGGGAGAACTCCAGATTTGCCTACACATGATATCTCTGTCTTCTCTCCCACACTTTTTTTGACAGTGAGTGATGGCAACCAAATGTCAGCAACTGTGTTACAAGGCAGTACAAAGGAAATGATTGAGGGAGGACCCAGGAGTCGGTAAACCTTCAGCAGTTGAGGGAGAAGCTCTCTCTTAAATGTGGCAGCGCATTCCCTGGAGAATTTGCTTTTATAAGTAGTCAAAACATACTGTGTTCTGCTCTGTTTCTTTTTAAAAAAATCCAACAAAGGAGCCAAAAACAAGCTTCTCTTCTCTTTAACCCTCCTTTCCCTTTTGTAGAAACAAAGCAATTCCTTTGAGATAAGTGCTAGGAATGTTTCCCTTTTCTCCTTTCTCTTTCCCCATTATACATTCCCTCTGATTGATTGAACCACCTTAGATAATCCTTGTGCATAAGCTTTTGACTGTCAGTAGGCAGGAGGCCCTGAAAGTGTGAGCTTAATATTAGGCTGTAGTAAATTGACATGGAGTACCTAGCCTGTTGAGACTGATGCAGTGGAGTTATGAACAAGCCAAGGTTATTGGATCATTCAGAGAATGATTATCCTTCCATAGTGTAATAAAGTAATTACAAATATCTGTATGAAAATTGGCTACATTCTGTTTCAGTGCATTATTGTTGTCTGTCTTTTCCATTAAAAAAAAAAGGAACGTAAGTTTGGGTTTTAGAAAGCATATGTGTGTTTTGTAAATTCAAAGCATGTCAGCAGCATCTGCTTCCAACAACACAGTTTAAAGAGCCTTTGTTTAAAGACAGAAAAAGGAAGCCAGCCAGATGAATCCACCTTTTGCAGCCTTACAGACAGGTCAGTGTTAACTAGCCTGATCATCTGAACACTCAGCCATTTGTGGCAAAACAGATGTATCTATGAAATTTCGATCATAGCTAGAGAGTACCACTGTTCTTAAATGAACAGAACACTGCATCAGAAATAATGTGGTCCCTTCTATTTCACATTTTTCCTTCCTGTTAATTTAGATACGATATTTTTACTTGCTGAGGAACAAGTCAAGTGGCTTTTTGTGGATCTGCCATTTTGTTACTTTATGAATGTTTTTCCTTGGATTTCCCATTTCTTTTCTTTTGCGTTTTCCATACTGTGGTAAAACAAAGTGGTATGTTTTGAGTAACTCTAGACTGCAGGTAAATCTTATCAGTTGCTAATGTTCATTCAGTGTTCTGTGAGGAATTGGATATTTACAAGGTCACAATGATGTAAAAGAAAATGAGAGGAAACACAGCACTATGTGGCTAAAGTTTTATTTCTCCTATAGCCTCATGTGCTCTTAACATATTCTAAATTAATCTTTTACCATGTTTACCCAGATAGTAGTTTCCATCAGGATACAATGTGCCAGATGTATTCTTTTCTTCAAAATGCTGCTGTCAAATAGGAGCAGCCCTTCAAAATGCTTATTCGCTAAAGACAATATAATCAGCATATTGTTGCTGGGTATGCAGCTCTGAATGTAGTTGGTACAAGCATCAGCTGGGGTTTGCTCATAATAACAATTTTCCTGGCTGGTAAAACATTTAATACTGTGGAACATTTGATTGTTAAAAAACTCTCTTTACTAATGCACTACTATTGATATGCGTGAAGGAGTGTTTTAGTGTTTTGGCAACTCCTGTAGAATGTCTGTTTTCAGTATCTGTAAAACTTCAATAGAAAATGAAGAATATGAGAAGGCTGGCTAACAATGATTGATTTATCCTGCAAATTAGATGGGTTTGCATTGTGTCTGGCCTGTTGATGGAGAACTTCTTTGTACACAATACAGGACTAGTTGAGGATCAACACGTTGAGTTATCAATGTTGATGGCATCTTGCAAGCACCGGTGAAGAGAACATTTTTAATTTTAATTTAATTAGGTATTTATATCCCGCTCTTTAACCACAAAGGCTATCAGAGCAGCTTACAAATTGTTAAGCAATAGCAATTTACATACCTACCCTGCATTAAGCAGTTTCCAATGTGTTTTAGCTAATTGCCCCCACAAGCCAGGTACTCATTTATCGACCTACGAAAGGATGGAAGGCTGAGTGAACCTTGGAGCCCTCTGGAATTGAACTTGCAATGTGACAACTTGCAGTACTGGCATTTAACCACGACACTACCAGAACATGCATGGATTTAGCTAAATGGATGACATACAGACAGATTATTTATTTTATTAATAAGGCTTTAAAAATATTTTACTAATAAGGATTTATAATATGTTTCCAGCTTGAAGCCAACTCACTCAGGTTTTTGGTTGCATGTGTATAAATGGACCCTGTCATGCAGTATACATGATAACGCTGTTCATACTAGCTATAAGCTTTTAGGTTTTTGATCTTGGAACCCAAACAAGAGATCTTTTCTCTTAGATCAGGAATGCCCAGCTTGTGTATTTTTGGGGATTACAGAGGGATAGAAGAAGTACTCTGCTCTCCACAATAAAAGTGGCACTCTTTTGTAATAAGTGCTTCTCATTCTTTGAGTACATGTCCCCAGCCATTGCATGTGCATGTTGCAGACAAAATCCACAAGTGAGACACAAATAAAAGTACAGAATATTTATTTTTAATGAAAGCATTCTTATTTCCATACTGAGTGGGATAGTAGACAAACATTTTACCCTACCTCAGTTTACAATTCTGTTAATAGGGCCTCTGGAGACTATCTAATATTATCTTGCAGGCTGAGTATGGCTCTCTGGCAGCCAGTGAACCATCCCTGACTTAGATGATATGAAATAGCTTTTTGTGGAAATACACATATACTGAGTTAAAATAAGGATGTGGAGTGTCTTCTGAATTTTTCATTCACCAGCCTTCATTCTTGCTCTGGGGGAATAGATCACAATTCAGCACATGCTAGGAGTTAGCCAGTCTGCAGCAAACTACATCTGGGTCTGTAGATCTTAAAATTTATCTCATGGGAGAGGTTAGACTGTTGGAGAAAAAAACAGCCAGGCAGTACTGAATAGGTTTAATTGGGTCTTGCATGCCTGCTTAATGGAAACCTGGTGAATTCCTTGTTGCACAGAGGGCTGTTCTAAAGATCTCAGTTGGCTCTGCCTTAGGTTTCACGTACAAGGAGAAAGCCATGGGAGAGGTAGTCTGTGGCCATGATTACTTTTGCTCATGAGGGGAAAAAACTTGGAAGTGTATGTTTTGCACAAGCCTATTTTTGTGTGCCTGGTTGAAGCATCCCACAGTGCTGCTTTCTTAAGTTACATGTTGGGAACGTTTTATTTTGGAGCAGAGTGATCAAGGTTCAAAGATTGCCTGGAAAACTACACTCTCTAGCCTGAAAGTTGTTGCCTTTGTTCTGGCCAATAAATCCATGTGTTACTAGTCCACAGGTTTTTACTAGTCTGCCTTGATTGCGCAAGTCTCTACAAGTAATCTGTGGCTTGATGTATATATAATGTGTATGAGTGTGAGTGTCGAACTAATACTATGTGAAGCTTTCCTGTCTGATCAACTGAAGGAGGCCCCTAATTGTTATGGTCCTGCTCCAATCCCAAGTTGTAATATGGCTCACAGAGAAAAAAAAAGGCTTCCAAGGATCTTTCTTCATTATTAATTTTGTTCTAAGTCATTGTGCTACATACAGGGTTTTTGTTGTGCTTAGAAAATGTGCACACTGCCCTTCTATTTATTATTCATTGATCACAAAACATTTATCCCTCTCTGTTTAGAGTTCTCAGGGTGGCATATAATGAAACCAATTTGACAAATTTAAAACTGTGTAAATAATTAACAAGCCAGCATAGTGTAGCGGTTTGAGTGTTGGACGAAGACTTTGGGAGAAAAGGGTCCAAATCCCTGCTTTGTCATGCAAACTCGCTGGGTGAAATTGAGCAAGTCACACTCTCTAGGCCCATGAGGAAGGCAATTACAAACCTCCTCTGAAGAAATCTTGCCAAGACAGATCTGCTCTCCTTAGGGTTGCCACAAGTTAGAATCGACTCAGACGTACAACAGCAACAAATAATAAAAATGTTTTTAAAAGGCATATACCACTTGGTATTGCATCCCGCTCATCCCTAAAAACCCACCGTGTGACCTTGGGCAAATCACACATTATTAGCCTCAGAAAATCCTGTGATAAGTTCACCTTATAGTTGCTATAAATTGGAAACAACTTGAAGGCACATTAGAACGACTGCATCCAAAGAGCTGGGTTTATATTACAAAAGCTCATGCAAAAGTAAAAACCAGTTAGTCTTAAAAGTGCTGCCACATTTTTCCCTCTCCCCTTCCTCCTTTTTAAAAGGCTAAAAACATATTAAACAATTTAACAAGTTAAACTGACAAATTAAAATAATTAAAATAGTTTTGAAAAATTATAACCAATCTCAGATTTTTGTAAAACCAGTTAGGTCCAAAAAGTTGCCATGAACAACCATGTTTTCACCTGACACCTGGACAGCAGCAATATTGGTGCCAATTGGGCCTCCAAGGGGAGGCTATTTCATCATGATTATCACAGCAAAGAAAGACTCAATTTGCATCACTGAAAGTGGCCTGTCTTTATTTAAACCCCCCCCCACACACACACACAGAGTCCCATAAAAAGCGTAAAACAATAGCAAGCTTCGATGTATGTATGTCAGGGTGGTTGGAGATTGGAAATAAATGTTTTGCAATCTGGGCCTTGCCACAAAGAAAGTCCCTTCTTATGTTCCAACCCATCAGTGTCAGGCTGCGGATGAGACGTGGAAAGAGGCCTCTCCAGTAGATATTAAGGTACGGGAAGAGACAGGTCTTTCAAAAATTTACATTTTTGATGATTTGTTATTACATATGCTATGCATGACCCTTTTACATTATTCTTATGATTGGATGAGAGCCAGCATGGTGTAGTGGTTTGAGTGGATTATGACTCTGGAGACCAGGGGTCCAATCCTTGTTTAGCCATTGAAGCCCACTGGGTAACTTTGGGCAAGTCACACACTCTGAGCCTTGGAGGAAGGCAAAGGCAATCCCCCCACCCCTCCCCGAACAAATTGTGCCAAGAACACCCAGTGATAGGGTCACCTTAGGGTTGCCATAAGTCGGAAATGACTTGAAAGCACACAACAACATATGATTGGGCATGAGCTCTACATATATCATACACAAGAGGGTTAAATAACTGTAATCTCTTAAAAGCTTCTTGTTACCTCAAAGACAATATTTCAGTGTGGGGAATCCATCATATTAACAAGGAGGAGGGACTTGTTATTCTCTGGTCTCACATGATTGCTTTGGAGAATTTGGGCATTGAGAAATTGCTACTGTCCTGGAGATACTAAATATGATTTTTACTTTGATGCATGGCTTTGGTGTTTCTGCATTTGCTTGTCTAGAACATTAGCCTGTAATTATCAAGGGTGAGAGGATTTTCCTTCTAATCTATCATTTTAAAGTCTGCCTTACACTTTTATGGTTTTGTGTGTGTAAATAATAGTGGAATGTGCTTATTGGAATGTGGTAAGAGTTGTACTAAAGAGTGGGGAGCGGTATGATTAGCTATTTGAGGTTTCTCAAACAAAAGCCACCAGGGCTACCTTTTGGCCCTGACTTCACTAACTGAGCTATTTCTGAGGCATTTTGGACAGAGCTGTGGTTTTGTGGTATGGTTTAAGTGTCATTTATGCCATTCTGCATAAGTCTTTTAATAGTAGTCACCTTTATAGGCTACATAATAGGAAAAATAGTGTATTCTGGTTCTTTCTGCATTGGAGGGAGATCCAAGGCATGGGCCAAAGCCCAGTGACATAGTGCGTAGTTAACAAAAAAAATCGACATCTACAGACAGGGCACTTGTATATGAACAAACCTTAAAAATCCTCAGTCCCTCCAACAGCTATCATCTTGGTGCCCATGAAATCTCCACCACACATTTCGGGCTCTCCTATCCGGATCGTGACGAAATGTTCCCTGCTTGACGACTTGTGAGCTGCAATGTTTTGAGGGTTGATCCTTCTGTGGTTGTTGAATCAGAGGCCTCCTTGAACCTGAAGGCTTTGAAAGACCCCAAGAAATGCCACAAGAAGAAGAAGAAGCCCTAACAGCACAGAGACTTCCGCCTCTACCTTCCTGTCACCTGCAGTTATTTACAACTGAGCCTCCTCAATCTCCTCGACCCCTGGATAGAGCACCCTCTCCAGCGGGTTTGCAGGTTATCCTGATCCCCAGGAAATCCTTATCTGAAGGAGAAGTGTAGGGAATATTTCTCTGGGTCAGCAACAACCTGGTCTTCACGATCAGCCTACACAAGTGCCGGTTCGTGACCAACTCCACTTCAAACGTTCTCCCATATGGGAAGAAGATGTCTTTCAAGGGGACACGAACCCCATCTCACCTTGATCTTTCCTGGACCTCCTGGATCTCCACAAAGATGGAGACCTCTCACACTCTGGGGATTCTCCACGACACTTTCATGTTCCAGACAGGAGCCCCTCTGGTAGCATGGATTCTCAATCCCGGCATCCCAGATGCCATGATTCAAGGGACCGCACCCACTCGTTGGACTGAGACTCACAAGACCGGAGCTCCTCAGCTTATGACCAGCACAAGCACTCATGGCAACATTCCCATGACAGGGGTCACCCCGGGAATGGAACCCAAGGGACAGACACCCAGGGATCACTGCTTCTCACACTGGTCCTACACATCACAGATATAGGACACGTCGCCTTCCCACCACTGTTAATCAGAGCATCCCAGGAAGAATCAAACGTTCTCAGAATCATGCAAAGTTTATCAGCTTCATCAAAATCCATGCCAACTTCGTGCAGCTTCCCAAACAACCCACGAATATTGGCAAGATGACTACTCACATCCTCACCAGGCTTCAGCCTCGCCTTGTACAGCTTTTGTGTGAGCAGAATCTTGGAACCTGCAGTTTTGCAAACGTACACCTCTCTCAAGGCGTCCCAGCATTCCTTCGCTGTCGGCAAACCGCGAATATACATCAACTGGGAAGCTTCCAGCCCTAGAATGATGGATGATATAGCTTTCTCCTTAGCTCTTGTCTGGGCAGCTGTAGGGGCCAGAGCAGTTTGCAACACAGGCTCCCAACATTGTTTTCATCTCAAATATGCCTCCATCGTCATGCACCAATCAAGATAGTTTCTCTGATTCAGTCTTTCAAAAGGTAGATCACCATGCACAAATGTCATCACTGCAACTCCCAGCTATCAAGCCCCTCTCACAGCTGTGGTCTCTCACAAATAGAGCAGCTCACCAGCACGGACCTCCAGATAGCTCTTAGCAGCTTGCAGGTGTATCCAGCACACTGTCATGGTCAGCCAGGACTCTGAGGACTCAGAAGGCGAGGAGGCTGAGCCAGTAGCAGAAGAGCTGGCTGAGTCTGAGTCTAGCCCTGAAGAAGCCACGGCTCAGCAGTTTAGCCCTCCGCCAGCACAGGGTCCAAGCCTGGGAGACATAGTGGAGCAAGAGCAAGAGGTAGAAGAGCAGGTACCTACCTTTAGCCAAAGGAGAGCAGAGAGGGCGTGGCTTCATCGTTCCCGGAGATTAAGAGACACTAGCTCATCAATCATCCCGCAGCTGGGAGTGGGAGCTGGGCCAACATAAGCAGCTGTGGGATGCTGAGTTCCTTGTTGCAAGCAGTCTGTGTTACCTGGAGGAAGCCTCTGCCTGTGACCCTTCTGAAACCTTGCTATCTTGAGACTTCGGATATCTTGACCTTGGACTGTCTTCATTGACCCACCTGCCGGAATCCTTTTGACCTTGGACTGCCTCTTTGTTCTTCGCTCTCTCTCTCTGTGTACTTCTGACCCTGTAGGACTACTACTGACAACACCAGGTACTGTGCTTTTCAACTGAGATGTTGCCGAGCCGGGCTGTCTTATCAGCTGTTTGAGTTGGCTTCCCGACACACACAGGCTTCAGGTCTCAACATCCAGTCTTGACAGGCACAGACTAGGAGGCACTGGGATGGACTGGGCATCTGCTGGACATCTCAAGCCATCTGCTAGTGCCTCCAGACGACTGGGCCCATAACCTGACATAATATAGTGCACTGGACACTGCTTTTTAACTCAGCTTTCTATATTAGGCCATGAACATATTGCTAGTATGCCTTTGAACATAAATCTATGGTTGTTGGTTGTAGTGCAAGGGTGGAAGGAATAAAAATCCATGCAAACTATAGCAAATTTACCTGTCTTGTCACCTAAGGCAATCTTTACTTGTCTTAGTAAAGTAGATAATCAGAATTCCTTCCAAAGTACTTTTGAATATGTTCTTTTTTTAAGAGAGAGAAGAAAGGGAGAATTGGTACAGTATTGGGAACAAGAGTCTCCTTGATATTATGTGAGTTGCCAAAACCCATGTTGTTATGCAGCCTATGGTCTATGTAAAACGCATGTTATATGAAACTGGCAGCATCTTCCAAATGGTTGTACTAGAAAGATATGAGATTTGCACAAAATATCTATCCTGTTAAATGTGTGTCAATTGCTGCTGTTCTAGGCTTCTCTGATCTCTCAGCTTACTGTCTCCTCATTGCTTCATGGGACAGTAATGCTATCTTCAAAATCAGTCCACAAATGTTACTAAATTGGCTATTGACACATGTTGCTTATTGGGGCCTCAAGGGGGCAAAGATTGTAACTTTGCAAATGTCCCTGCCTTGATGTTACTGTTTACTGGTTTTGCTGACCATCTAATATGGCCCTAAAAGATCTACATTTGTTTCCCTCTTGTTGCTGGGTCCCTTTTCAAAGTGTTTCTAGTAAGCTTTAACATCCTATATGGCCAAGGTCCTACCTGTCTGAAAAAGTATATTGTGTCTCCTCCCTGCTGCTTTAAGCTTCTGAAATAGGTGCTATCAAGTACCTCCAACATGGAATTAGGGCAAGTGGCTACAAGATGTAGATGTTTTAGAGCAGTGATTCCTAAACTTTGGTCCTCCAGGCGTTTTGGACTTCATCTCCCAGAAGCCCTAGCCACCTTGGCCAACAGTAAGGAATTCTGGGAGATGAAGTCCAAAACATCTGTAGGCGCAAAGTTTGGGAACCACTGTTCTAGAGGTTTTCTTGATAGTGGGACCTCAGTTGTAGAACTTCTTATCTAAGGAAGTTTGCTTGCTGCTCCACAATTCCACTTTACTTACCTTTGGTTGGCAGGGTAAGAAGAGCCCTTCTGGATGAAACAGAATGCCTATTTAGTTCAACATCCTGTTTTTGACAGTAGTAAAGTAGATAATTATGAGAAGCTCCTTACCAGGACCTGAGCCTGGGAAGTTGCTGTTAGAAGAACAGTTGTCCCTTCATATTTGCGTGTTTCATATTTGCGTTTTTGCATATTTGCGGTTTGTAGCAGCTGCTGAACTAGCTCAAACTCCAAGACCCCACCCTCCTCCCCTCTCCTCCTGTCCTGGCAACAAAACACTCCAACTTGCTTTCTTACCTTGCACCAAAACATCACTGCCCGTTACTTTAAATGGGCAGTGCTGTTTTGGTGCAAGGTAAGAAAGCAAGCTGGAGTTGTTGTGTTGTTGGCAGGGCAGAGGGAGGGAGAGCTGAGGGGGAGGCCAGTGTGGGTGAGGGACATGGTTTGTGTGCCTGGGGGCAGGTGTTGCTACCACGGTGGCAGGTATTGGCAGTCCTGTTGGTGGGAGAGGAGTCTACAATACTGTAGCGTAGTATGCATGTTGGGGGCATGGCTTAACTTATTTGTGTTTTTTTCATTTTTGCAGTGGTGCTCTGCCCCTAACCCCAGCTAGTATGAAGGGACAACTGTAATCAGTTTACAGTTGTTGTTCCAAGGTACCATTAGACTATTACAGTTACAGTTTTTTAAAAGTAAACGTGTTTCTTTTAGTTTAAAAAAAAGTAACTAAAATTGATAAATTTAGCTACCTTGGAAACAAATATCTTTATGCTACAAGCAATTGTCATTTTTTTTATAGAATACCCCATCCTCTGTCCATGTCATCATCCCCTCAATGCTGAAATAGACCATAGGCACAGAACATGGCAGTCAGGTGCTAGCACATGTGAACCATATGATATTCTTGTCCACCATTTAGTTAGATCACAACTCAGATCTATAAAAGTAACAAAATGTTAGTTTCCACACCATGAAGGAGTTATGTCAAAGCTTGCCAGGTTTCTGTTGTAATGCAACTTAAGCCTTTGATTTTGAGGGGAATAAGAAAACCCTATGAAATTAATGGAGTTGCCATAAGTTGACAGTCAGTTTTGTGCGCACACACTCACACTCTTATAAGTAACTGATAATTAGCCAATTATTTACATGTTGTGAGCAGGACATGAGGACAATAGAGCTCTTCAACTATTGTTCCTGAACAACTGCTGTTTCAGAAGCTGACTGCTGACCATCTTCCATGGATATTCTTAATCAGCTGTTAAATCCATCCATTGACATTCATCACTGCATCTTGTAGCAGTGAATTCCTCAGTTATTCTGTACCCTATGTAAAGAAGGGCTTCCTTTTGTCTTACCCTGAATCTCCCATTATTCAACTTCATTGGATGACCCTGTGTTCTGGTATTATAAGGAATGTAGACAAACCTATAAATCTTGAACTTGTCTTCCTTTACTTGCCTTTTTTTAATTAGCTGGAATGCTCCCAGCAGCCATCCTGGATCCTACATTTCCTTCAAAGAGCTTGTAATCACATTAGGGTTTTCCTACCTTTCACACTTCCAAAGACTTAGCCATGTTAGTGTGGAAAATCAGTAAGCAAGGGGCTCTTGTAGCACCTTTGAGACTGAGAGAAAGAAGTTGTAGCATATGCATACATCTGAGCAAATAGACCAAGTATACGAAAGCTTATGTTACAACTTTCCCCTGTCATTTAGTCTCAAAGGTGCTGCAAGAGCCCCTTGTTTACTTTGCCTTTCTTTGCTGCATGTGATATTTCACGTAGGACCCTACTTTGTACAAGGTCTATTATTGTAAACTGCTCATCAAGCTTTTTTACAGTGTCGTTTATCAACCCAGCAAACGATTGGAATATTTTGCTTGTCACAGGTGACTTGGACAGTGACTGTTAACAATCTTGATTTTATGCGATGTTCAAACACTTGGGAAATTAACATAGGGGCTTCAGGTAAGCTCTTACTTAGAAACAGCTTACTTACTGAGAAGAAAAGAGTAAATACACAGATACCTTTTAAAATAACTTTAAATTGTGTTATTTTATACTCCTTATTCCCAAAGGCTCCCAGCTGGTTGCAGTGTTTTGCAACCAAACTCCTGAGATCATGCTGAATAACAAAGCAAAGAACATGTGTGCGTTCATTTGTACTCTTCAGGTCATGTTTTTATATTGCCTCATGGCAAAACACTGATTATGTAGCTTTGGAGAAAAGTTCAAAGGTCGTATTTTGGGGTAAGGAAGGATTTGTTGTTTTTAAAATGCTATTTATGGTCCCCTTATTCTGCTAATGCAATAAAGGAAGCAGTGTGTAATGCACTGTATGGCAGTTGTTAGGGCATTTATTAAATCACGAAGAGTATGTGGGTCTCTTTCCCTCCCTCCCTCCTTCTGTCTCTTTCTCTCCACCCTACGGTAAGAGGAAGGGATCAAGTCTCCCATTTCACACATGAATAAGCAGCCTTAATCTCACGATTACAAGAGTGCTACTGTACTAAGGAAGAGAGGGCTTTGTAGGGGAAAAATATTCTGTCAGTTGCTCTGTCATTAACTGAAATAGACTGTTCTTTACAGATAATGAACCCAACATCTAAAATTAACACCCAATCATCTTCAACTTTAAATCTTGTTAAGCTCAATCTGTGTTGGAAAGTATTTAAGGAACAAGGGGCAGTATGGTTTTGCCCAAGAAAACATGTTTCCCCATGAGCTTGAGAGAGAGATAATGTCAATAACCCTGTAGAGTAGCATTAAAAGAAAATAAAGCCAGGTATGTGTGTGTAGATTTTGAACAGTGCAGTCAGTACTATAGATTCATAAAGCGAAGCTTCATAACATAAAGAGTCATCTGTTGCTGAGCATTGAGTGTGTGTGTGTGTGTGTGTGTGTGTGTGTAGGAGAGGGTTCATTTGCTAAACCAAAATCCTGCAATAGATGTGCTGTGAAAATAAGGCTGCTTTGTAGGCACCCTGTTCTTGGATTTTATTTGCTCAAGTTAAAAGTTTGGATGGTTTTCTCTGTGCATATGTTGATCTTGTGTGTCCAGGTTGTGTAAACTAGTGATGGAGACCTGCAGTTCATGGAAAATGGGGCAGAGAACATGAATACCATAGGTAAAGAGCACAAGGTGGGCAAACTCTGGGTGTCTGTGGACCATTTTGCCAGTCCCAGGACCCTCTGGGGTTCTTAGAAGCCCCTCCATATGTGACACCAGGAGCTTCACTAGCTGCTCCATTTCTGGTTTTGAAAATAATGGATTTAGGGCCAAAAACAAGGTCTGTGTTGTGGCACAGGAGACTCATGCTTTAAAGGAGAATTGTGCCCCATAAAGACACAATCAATTTCTTGCTTGCTTGCTTGTGTTTTTAATTTGGGGTGGGGGAACAAAGGCTGTGGGATCCATACAAATGGCTTTGCCAGCACACAGGTAGCCACCTGCCCGCCTCTGATAAAGAGGGAGAGTTAATTTACGGTTGTACAGCTGGGATATGAACCCATCCCAGTAATAAAGATGAATAGAAACTTAGGCTGCAGTATTGTATCCACTTACCTGAAAGTAAATCCCATCCAACGCAGGAGATTAGATCCAAGAGCTGCCTTTTGCTGGGGAAAGAGTTTCTTCCACTCACAGAACATGCCTCATCCCAATTTTCTGGGATCCCTTATGCCCTCTGCATCACAATTCACACTGCTTTGAAAGGTTCCACAACCACCTTGTTTTCAGTGGGGTGCAGGGTAGAGGAAAGGGTAGGGTAATCTTTTCCCCAGCTACTTGTACCTAAATTTGGATCCACCCTGGTGGCGCTTCTGTGTAGATGAGCCTAAGATTGGACTATTAGAGTGCTTTTGTGTGGGGAAGATCTTTTCAAGTACAATTCTAATGAGTTTTTGGAACATAAGGGCAGACCTCTACATCTCACGCTGACCTCTTCTGGTTGAGTGTGAGACAGAGCCATTTGGTATGATACTTTATATTAAGATAACACTAATAGCACTGTGAGGTCAGTAGGCATTATTCAGCTCTAACCTTGCTTCTTCTGTCTCCTTTGAATTGATAGTGGTGGAGTCCTTGGTTTAGTAGCAGAAAGTTTTAAGCAGGCCATGCTAATTGTCGAAACAAAACTTCTGATTCAGGTGTCCTCAGTTTTTCTCCAATCATGTTCTTTGTGGGTCATCTCAAAATAACTATATCATTTAATTTCTGAGGATTTAAATAGGCATCTTTTAAGCTTGCATTGGTTGAAGTTTTTAGTCTCTGTGTGAGAATTAGTTTGCATTTAGATATTCAAAACTGAATTTAAAAATCAAGATGACAATACTGGATTTTTACTCAGGCTCTTAAACGAGGGCGGGGGAAGGATTTCTTTTTTAAAAGACCCAAACTAAATGTATTGGGAATGATTAAACTACGCAAATATTTGTAGTTTTGGCTTAGCACTAGGTGTGCCAAAGCCAAATATTTGCTGTCAAAATTAAATCTTAACCAAATGCACTCACACTTGAGTTGTTTCCCTGGAAAAAAAAGTAGCAGGTGGAATTCTAGCTGTGGTTATATCTTAAGATGATCCTTTGGTGTTTTTGGGAAGAGTCTGACACGTCACTATGAAGAAAATAGTCTGATTCCCTTTATGTAATTTGTGGGTAAGCATTAATTGATGATAATTGTTTTTCTAGAAACATGCACACTTTGAGGGTTGGTAGTACACAGTGCTGTATACCACTATGTTGAACACTCTGCCTTTTGTGATTTTTTTTCCCATGAGGAGAGGTATTAAAGGAAACACTGAAAATCTATGAGCCACAGACTTTTGGGAGGTTTCTAAGAATTTGGATATAGCAATAATGCTAAAGTGCAGTGCTTAGCAGCAAGGGCCCAGTAATTGTTCTTCCAAACTTGGGTTGGCTCCATCCTTATTTTTCTTGTTGGCTTTAACCATGCTTTAATGCGGCCATCTGCACTAGTGCAAGCCCCTCCCCCCTAACCCTTCCTTTAGATCCTGGATAATATGGGGACCCCCTTTTAGAATGATACATGGCTAATGTTGGTGCAGGTGATAACAATTAAACAATGGTTAACTTGAGCCTTAGAGAAAAGCAAAGGTAAACCCCCTCTGAACAAATTTTGTCAAGAAGCCCCCATGATAGGTTTGCCTGCAACAACAAAAGAGGAATGAGGGAATTTGCTGAGATGAAAAGGGAAGGTGAGGGAGTAGGGCTATTTGAGTAGAACATCTATCTGTTTAGTAGAACAGTTTCATATTCAAATATTTACACTGATTTGTGCTGAAAAAGGTTACTAAAAAGTTCAAATGACATAATTCCAAGAGCTTGAGTATCACAGATGGGACATTTTTGCTTCCTTCAGAAAGAAAATGGCTAAATTGGTGAGCATTAGGATATATGCGCATATTGTAAACATGACAGGTTCAGGTCAATGAACCACCTAATTCCAGTTTTTGACTATCGGACTTGTGCATCACTCTTATGTCCACCTAGTGATTTCCCAGGTAGATGCTTTATGCTCCTGCTGTCTGGTTCTCATCCATTTGAGGGGCGGGGGAGAGAAATCCCCAGTATGTCCCTGGTGAAGCCCTTTTAACTCTCTCTCTCTCTTTTTTTACAAAGCTGTCTGACATCTTGAAATAGTGATGCACTTTCTTGTGCTTCAGATTGCATTCCATCCCCTTGGTAATCATGCTTGTAGCAACACTAGCCGTTTTTAGATCACTCTGAGCTATTCTTCTAAATAGAATTTTTCCAAAGGATTTAAACCTCTGAAATCAAAGCTGTTGAAGCCTTGTTACGATTATTATTTTGCTGTCTTAGTAGTTTATGTACTTAGATATTTGACTTGGATTTGGAATATAGGGGAGAGAAGCAGTTTTCTCATTTATTTTGCAGGCCATTGTCTTGTTTCTGTATAGTGGTGTCAGGCATAATCAAGGCACATTTTTTTGAAGAGACTGAAATAGTTAAAGGCAGGACTGCTGGAAAAATAGCCAGGTGTCTGGTTGCCTTGGTGCCTAAGATGAGAAGCTGTTATCTAGATTTTTTGAAGTATCTTTTATGGCTCTAGTGAAACAGATAATCTGTACTCTTATCCTAAAGATCCAGATTCTTCACTTGGAATATGGTAATTTCTTCAAGTCTACATGTTTTTGGCTGCTGTCCCTTTTGCGTTGGTTTTCAGGAAAATTGTTCTTCGAAGTCTCGCTTGGGGAAGGGAGGTTGGATATATGAAAATAGGGAATAAATAGTGGGCATGAGGGAAAGGTGGGCACAGCAGGTGGCCTTTTGCAAGCAGTAAGTAAATGTGGAGATCCTTTGTTGGAAATCCATCCCCCTGTTATTGGAGACTTTCCCCAATCCTTCTGTAAGCATTATGCCTTTGCAAACCTCAGTAGGCATGAAGTTGTATTTCAGCCAGCAGTATCTGAAACAAGTCTACAGACATTGAGGTTTATGTTTTAAAATCTGCTCTGCATTGGTAGATGAATGAGAGAGGGAGAGGAACTTGGTGGTAATTTGTTTGAATGGTTTCCATGTGCAAAAGGCAGCCAAAAAAAACAAAAACAAAAAACGTTGATGGGTTTGGGTGGGATTTTGTGCCACACTATAATTTTCCTTTGGATGGTTTTGTTTTGGGGAGGCTCCAACCAATTTATTTGAGTGGTGGAAACCCTTACCCATTAGCTTCAGGGACTTCTGTGAGAGTTAGTCTCCCCTTCTGAGATGAGACGTGCATTTTTCTAGTGATTTCAGTAGGGATGAATGATTCAGTTTTATTTGTTTGCGATGTTCACACTGGATAATATCACACTGATATTATTTGTTTGTAATGTTCACACTCTCTCAGCCTCAGAAAATCCTATGATAGGTTTGCCTTAGGCTCGCCATAAATTGGAAATGACTAGAAGACACACAACAACAACAATGTGCATTCATGTAATAATAATAATAATAATAATAATAATTTATTTATACCCCGCCCCTCTGTCAAAACAATCGGGGCGGCTTACAAAAATTAAAATACAATACAGATAAAATCCCCAAACACCCCCACCCCCACCCTCCCCCATAAAAATTATTAAACAATTATAAATTGTACATTATAAATGTACACATGTTCAGTCCCATTTTTTCATCAGGTTGCAGTTAAAAAAGGATTCCATGCATCAAAGGTGTGTGGATTTTCATATGTATGAAAGTTTTGTCCACATTTTTCAAATGAGGTATTTTTGATTGGAGAATGACATTACAGAGTTTGGAAAAGTGAGAAAATGGAAGCATAATCACATTTCAGTTTGCATGTTAGTTTGGGTACTTGAAATTAGGGCTTAAATCCAGTCATGAGCCCCAGGTGGAGTAGATTCATTGAATAAATTGCTGAATGGTAAATCAACACATGTAAATTCCATTCATTCTGTGGGTCTGTTCTGTGCTTTCAGTTAAACATAGGCCTAGGTCTATTTGTATTAAAATGCAAAACAAACTAGTGTGTTCTACCCACCCAACCCATCCCTGTTCATCAGGGTCTCAGAGGGGCCTTTTGCCTTCCTGTCTATAAAATGAACCCTTGCATACTCCCCAAGTGTCTCAGTTTGGCAGGGACCGTCCCAGTTAATCCTTTGTCCTCATACCTTTGTAGCTGCTTTTAAAATATCCCAGTTTCTCTTATCCTCTAACTTTCCCCCTATGTCCTCAGATTACTTCAGGTGCTGCAAACAGAGTTCAGGATGCAAAAGTAGTTGGCACTCAACTCAGCAGGTTGGAGTGTTGCCCTTCCCAGTTGTTGTTGTGTGCCTTCAAGTCATTTACAGTGCCTTTAAGACAAACCTGTCACATGGTTTTCTGAGACTGAGAGTGTGTGAGTACACTCAGGCAAAAGCAAACTGCTGCAGCCTCTCCAAGTTATTTCTGATCAACAACTTTTGCCATATTGACCACACTCTGATGTTGCTTGGTCCGGGTTTTCATCTGTGAAATGTTGAAGGGTATGACCTTGTGATCTGTAGCTGTTTTTCTTTTTCCACTTGGCAGGAGGTGAAACCATTTCTGGATCTCCTGTGAGTTGTGCTGTCTTTTCCTTCCTCAAATAATCTGTGGTAATAATTGCTATAAGTAAAAGATAAAGCCTGCAATGGTTTTCTGAGATTTTTTTTAATATCTTCATATGTTTGGGAATATGCATGTTAAAAATACCATTTTGCACATTCCGTTCCAGGTTTCAGGCCCAGAGTAGATGAGCTACCATTAACAAAATTTCCAGTTTTGTAAATGGCTTTTAAAAACAAAAATATTGCTCCCCCCCACAATCAAGACTAGAATTCTGGTAGGACAGTATGGCTGAGAGAGAATGTGTGTGTGGGGGTGTTAAATATTTCCCCCTCTCTATTGTCTCAGTCAAGACCTGCCCCTCTTAGTATTTTTTAAAAAGCTTTTACTAATTTGAGCCTCAGCTATTTTATTTTTGATGCCACAATACTTTGTTCTCAATTCTGTGGAATTTTCAGTTATTACATTGTTCTTTGATTATTGCTTCTGAAAAGAATTTTAATTTCTTACCTTAGCTCCCTACCATTTCTTCTATTCCAACATAAGCCTTTTGTCTGGAAGGAGGAGCAGGCTGATGATCTTATCCAAACTGTCATTTTGCATAGACCATCTGTCAAACAAGCCCCTCGACCTGGATTTCAGAGTGATGGCATAATATCCCCTGAGTCAGAGCAGATCACTGTGAAGGTGGATTTTGCCACAGGAGAATGCTGATTTGGTATGGATAATAGAAGCTATGACTAAAAATAAAAAAATAAAAATCTCTGAAGAAGCAGGCACATCTGATTGAGAGATATAAACCACCAACGTGATTCTGAAAATTGAGACCTATCTCTTTTCCTTGCATCAAATTGGAGGAAATTGCAGGAAGGATGAAAACAACTTACTTGCTTTCCATGAGAAGTGCCTTTCCTCTCCTCTCCTCCCCCATCTTCAAAGACTGGATTAGCAACTATCTGGGTAAGAGTTTGCTGATGGAAGCACAGGACCTTGTGTCCCATCCTTATCCCTCCCTCTGCCCCCCCCCCCACAACATCAGCTTTTGCTTGAAGGTTATTTAGAGGGGTGATTAGGAGGGAGCGGCTGGGAGGGAACAAACATGCTTTTAATTGTGTGCACTGGAGAAAACTTGCCAGAGCCGCAGTCTGTAAATATGTAACCCTAACTCCTGTTTATGGGCAAAACCCTCTGGTGGCATCAGGATGTTTATAGTCTTGAAAATTCCACTGAGGGGAAGAAAGAGAGACCACAGATTACATAGGGGAGGGCTGATCTGTGGATGGAAAATGGGGCAACTACCTCCTCCCACCCCACTTCCATGTCCCAGTCTGATTCATCTGTTTAGACTGAGACAAAAGGTCCCCCCTTCTCCTCCCCTTCCTCTTCCTCCTCCTAATTAAATGGCCTGCCCCTGGCAGCCATTGCTAAGTATGGGGGGGGGATGAGGGAAATGTGCTAAAATAGCAGGAGCCTTTGATACAGAAGGACCTAGAAGATTCAGTTACAGGAGAAGGTGGGCAGGGTGTTAAGCTGGGATATTTTTTTAAATTTCAGACTTCTCCAAAGCCAGGCCTTAGTTTAAAGGGTGTTTTAAACACAACATGGTGTTTAAAGCACCTGCTCTTCGTGCAGAAGGTTCCAGCCTCAATCCTCAGCATCTCCAGGGAGGGCTGGGGAAACACAGCTGTCTGAGACCCTGGTTAGTCAGCATTGACTACACTGGGATTGATGGACTGCTAGTCTAAATCATTGTAGGGCAGCTTCCAGTGGTCCTGTGTTATGGGAGATTTGGTAGGGTGAAGTACATGATGAACTCATTTTCAGGTGGGCCAGAATCTTGCTCTGCTTACGAGCTGCTCAAACGTGTTTTTGGAACCATTGTAGGAAAAGGTTTTTGTGGGACCGAAATGGACTCCTGGTTTTCTGAAGCAGAGCAATTCTTATGTCTGTGCCTGAGGAATGTACATGAAAAGGAGAGAGAGAGAGAGAGAGAGAGAGAGAGAGAATCTAGCAGCACTTTTGAGAGTAACTGATTATTTTAGCATGAGCTTTCGTGGTTTCCAATCCACTTCTTCCTCAGCGTGTCTCAAGAAGTGTTCTGAAATCCATGAAAGCTCTTGCTTAAATAGTTAATCTCAAAGCTGCTGCTAAATACTTTTCCAGCATTCCTTTTATTCCCTTCCCCCTTTAATATAGTAAAAAGCTGCCATATATTGACTTGTATAGACTGCTGTGACTGGTAGTGGCTTTTCGGAGTCTCCAGCTGAGTGTTTCCCAGATGCCAGGGACCTGGGAGTTTTGGGCATGCAAAGAAATGTTGTGTCACTCAGTGATAGTATTTTCCTATTGTGTGACACAGTACAACCATGTCTGCAGTGAATGATGTGCGGTTCCACCAGCAGTTTTTAGCCATAGCTTAAAGGTTATGTAGGCTTAACTTTCTGCACAAAGACAGGGAACTTGGCATTTTCAGCCCTGTACAGATTAACCTGTACTTTTCAGGCTAGACTCTTGACAAAAATGAACTTCAAAAGAACTGTTTAGAAAGCTTTGCAAAGTGGACCAAGCTGTGCATCACATAGAAAGGCAAAATACATTGAAAATGCAGGCAAAGAATGTCTTTTCCTGTTATAAGAAATACAGGATTCAAGTAATACTGATCACATAAAACCCAATGATTTGGAGGGTGTCTAGAAGGACTATAAATCAGTGACTGTTGCAGTAACTTTGAGCAGAGCACCTGTTCCGTATGGAGAAGGCCTCAGATTCAGTTCCTAGCTTTTCTAGGTAACTCTGGGAAAGACCTGTGCCAAGCAGCTACTGCTGGTCAATGTAGTCAATACTGAATTAGATGAACCAATAGTCCAATCCGTTATGAGGCAGTTTTGTTAGATTCTGTGATTGACAAACAGGCTGGTTTTTCAGATTAGTCAGGTTAGTCAGATGGCTATCCTTTAAAGGATGATTCTTTAAAGAAGGATCACTCAGTTTTCTGTGTGTGTTAAAAAAAGATTCAGATATTTCTGTTTTTAGCTGCCTCCCCCTCCTTTGCTTATTTACAACACATTTTAAATACTATGGTTATACAAAGTCATTAACAATTAGTGGCTGATTACTCATTTGCTGCTAAACAATTATCCAAATTGGGCTTGAAATATTCTGAAGTTGGATATGGGTCATTACTAAGCTTAAATACATGTATGGCTTTTATTTTTCACCAGAGTGTCGTATTTAAGTAGCTTTCATACAAAAAGCCAATAAAGAGCAAACCTTCTCTCATGCTGAGAGCCAACTGGGGTGTTAGAGAATGATGCACTTCACACTGGAATAGAATGGGCCAATTTAGATATCATGGCTAAACCATGGTTTCATTGTTAACATCAAGCATTGTGTTTATGTGTTCCTATATGAATTGGGCAAACTAGGTTTATTTAAACTGTAGTTGGCCTCCAAATGTGAGCTGGGTTTCCGTTTTTGCATAGGAGGCAAGCTACATTTTGTAGCATTTGTGGCTTGTCCTACTTGAACACTGAGGCGGTGTGGGTGGGGATGAACATTACTAGAATTGGGAGTGAGTGATTGTCAGGCACAGTTATCTGGATTGGCTATTATGTTCTCTGTAAATATAAGAGGCCCATGTGATGCTAAACTGGGGATGGGCAACTTGTGACCCTACACCTGCATGAGCCCTTCAGTCTAAGCCTTCTGCAAATGCTCAGTCTAGGCCATTGCAAAGCAACCTGTCCCTTCTCCAGCAGCCTAGTAGACGAAGAGGAAAGAAGAGGAGATGGCAGAGAAAAAGAAGGAAAACCAAGGATACGTGTGTGTGTGTGTGTGTGTGTGTGTGTGCGGAAGAGAGAAGAGGTAGACTTACCTACTTTTGGTTCTGACCCTATCTATCAGCTGCATTGAACTCCTTCAGGATTACACCAAACCCTAAAAATAATGCCAAGCTAAGACATGGGTACTTTCCCTCCTCTAGTACACCAACAAGGAAGAGCGGGAAGCGTCTAGATTCTGAGCTATATAAAGTTCTCTGTTGCATCCAAACTGAGATGTGCTCGGTTAGTTTAAACTCCGGTTCAAATAAACCAGAATCAAATTGTAGTTCCTGCTACCGATTGTAACAAGCTAGAGTTTAACCAGAATTCTCAGGATTTGGTTATAATGTGGAACTCCAGTAAACTTTAAAACAAATGCCTTTCTCTATATGGCTGTGAGAGGATGCAAAACATGTGAAACCAAGGCTTACTGAGGCCAGTAAACTGTGGTTTAGTGTTGTGTGAGAAATGTGCTGTAATTTGAACAGCACTTGCATACAACAAGTAATCTTTCTTCCCAAGTGACCAAACAGAGAAACTTTACAAAAGTTGCTCCTGTTTTCCTTCAGTCAACAAATGACTGACAGAAGTATGGTACTGTCAAATAGGTTAGGGAAACATTTTCACATGCTTTTATAACCTTTGTGCACTTTCTTATTACGGCAGCAACATTCATGGTCTCCATAAGGAAAACTGTTTTGATTGTAACTGAGGGCGGTTGAAAAATTAGCTGTTAGGTTCTTAATAAATAGCCATCCTTCTCCTAAAGAAGAAGAAACCTCTTGAATACCCCAGATATATTGAATGATACAGACCCAATGTACCTTAGTCTTCTGTTTCATTTTAATTTGCTAGAGCACACACTCACAGGCAAACTACAGTAGTGTCATCAGTTGCCCTTGCCTTCCTTTCTGTCTTCCTTTTGCTTTGAAAACATTGGGTGTTCTGAGGGGCAGCGGCCAGGACCTATTTGTCAAGATGGCTAGTGGGAAGAATGCTGACACAAGGGCTGAGCTGCTGTTCCTATGTCACTTTCAGTGCTGGGGGGGGGGAGTATTAAGTGCTGATGACATCAGCACCCATGCATTACTTGACCTGACTCCTGTGAACCAACTCCATTACAAAATGCTTTGAAGCCCTCTGTATCCATGGATTTGGTATCCTTGGATTCCACCATCCATGGCTTGAAAATATTAAAAAAAAAAATTCTAAGAAGCAAAGCTTGATTTTAGCATTTTATAAAAGGGGCACTATTTTACTATGCCATTGTGTATAATGGGACTTGACCATCCATGGATTTTGGTGTCCATGGGGGGTGGGGTCCTGGAACTAAATCCCAGCGGATACCAAGGGCCCACTGTACATTATTGCCCAGAAACTGGCAGTTTGCTTTTTTTGTATTTGGCTTTGAATCCCTGTACAGTTGATATAAACCAGTTCTTTATTTGCTCCAATTTTCCTTTCACTTTTGTGCTTGGTTATTGGCCAACTTCTTCCACAAAGGGTTGCAGTGGTTCTCCTTACACTTGTTTTCATACCTCAAGTTTTTTTGGGGGGGGGTTTGGTTGTTGCAATATAATAGTAAAATGTAGTCCAATGCTAAGCATCTTTATTTAGCCGCAAGTCCTGTTTGAGTCAGCTTGGCTGGAGATGATGTGATTGTTAGTCCCTGTCATCCAAAGGATGTTTAAAGCTGCCCTAGTAACTGTGTTACAATTGCTGATCAGTTGATACTTTTCTTGAGTCTCTCTCCACCACCACAGAGTCTTAAATGACCAAAAAAAAAAAAATATCACTCTGAGAAGAGAGCAGTATATAGATTGGAGCAACTACTTTTGGTCTTCCAGAAGTTTAGCTTTCTGCTCCCATCAGTGTCACCCAGTAAGCAAGTTGTAGTCCATAGCATTTAGATGATCAAAGATTTCCTTCCCCCCCCCTTCTTTTCTTTGCTCCTATTTCTGATCAATTTAGCAGAAAAGACACAACGCTGTGCAGATCTGGGTGATCATAGAGGATTTTATGAAGCTCTTAAAGCAGTGTTTGGACCTACTTATCAGGTCCAAAGCTCCTTATACAGTACAGATGGTGAAACATTAATTACTGATAAAGCCTCCATCCTAAATCATTGGGCCAAACATTTTCAAAGTCTCTTTAGCGCCAACCGAGTAGTCCAAGCCTCAGCTATCCAATATATAATACAAAAACCAATGAAAAATGAATTGGACATAGCTCCCACTTTGGAAGAGACCCTTATGGCCATACAGCAGATGAAAAACGGCAAGGCAGCTGGGATTGATGGAATCCCACCTGAAGTTTGGAAACACGGAGGTCATGCACTCCACGAAAAATTCCACGAATTCCTTGTGAATTGCTGGGAAAAAGGGGAACTGCCATCAGACCTCCGAGATGCAGTCATCATCACCCTGTACAAGAAAAAAGGAGCAAAATCCGACTGCTCAAACTATCGAGGCATAACACTGCTCTCTATTGCTGGAAAAATCCTTGCAAGGATACTCCTGAACAGATTAGTTCCTGCTATTGCAGAAGAACTTCTCCCTGAAAGCCAATGTGGCTTCAGAGCCAATAGGAGTACTACAGACATGGTATTTGCCCTTAGGCAACTGCAAGAAAAATGTAGGGAGCAGAACAAGGGTCTCTATGTAACATTTGTCGACCTCACCAAAGCCTTTGACACTGTAAGTAGAAAAGGTCTGTGGCAGATCCTGGAAAAACTAGGATGTCCCCCCAAATTCCTTAAAATGATTATCTTGCTACACGAGGGCCAGCGTGGTCAAGTCAGATATGGCGATGCTCTTTCAGAGCCCTTTCTAATAACTAATGGAGTGAAGCAAGGTTGTGTTCTTGCACCAACTTTATTTACAATCTTCTTTAGCACGATGCTCCAAAGGGCTATGGCAGAGCTTGAAGAAGACGACGGCATCTATATACGCTACCGTACTGATGGTAGCTTGTTTAACTTAAGCCGTCTGAGGGCTCACACTAAGACTCTAAACTATCTAGTCCGTGAGCTGCTCTTCGCCGATGATGCTGCCCTTGTTGCCCACACAGAAGCAGCTCTGCAGCGCCTAACGTCCTGCTTTGCAACAGCTGCAGAGCTGTTTGGGCTAGAAGTCAACCTGAAGAAAACAGAAGTTCTTTACCAGCCTGCACCACAGGACGAACACCACCACCCCCACATTGCCGTCGGCAAATCAGTGCTCAAGTCCGTTCAGCAGTTCACCTACCTGGGAAGCATCATCTCCTCAGATGCCAAGATTGACAAAGAGATCGATCACAGATTAGCAAAGGCATATAGTGCATTTGGAAGACTTCACAAAAGAGTCTGGAGCAATAAACACCTGAGGCAAAGCACAAAAATCAGTGTGTATAGAGCCATCGTACTGTCTATCCTCCTTTATGGATCTGAAACATGGGTTACCTATCGCCACCACCTACGACTCCTCGAGCGCTTTCATCAGCGCTGTCTACGCACAATCCTAAATATACACTGGACTGACTATGTGACGAATGTTGCTGTCCTTGAGCAAGCAGGGATCACCAGCATTGAGGCCATGATATTGAGAACACAGCTGCGCTGGGCAGGGCACGTTTCTAGGATGGAGGACCATCGCCTCCCAAAAATACTACTCTACGGTGAACTCGCCACGGGTCAGCGTAAGAGGGGCGCTCCAAAAAAGCGATACAAAGACTCCCTGAAACAACATCTCAGGCTTGGCCAAATTGATCACCAACAGTGGTCCGCCCTGGCCTCACATCGGGAGGCATGGAGACGCAATATCCACAATGCTGCAGCCTTATTTGAGAACTCACGACGAACAAGTCTTGAAGAGAAACGACAACGCAGAAAGAATCACAACCCAAAAACATCACCCAAGGAGACCTTCTGCTGCGCTTTTTGCAACCGGACTTGTTTATCTCGGATTGGCCTTTTTAGTCATCAGCGCGCTTGCAGAAGGCGCGGGATGAGTCCTTCCTGAATCTTCGTTTGCGAAGAAAAGCCAGAGAGAGAGATTTCTGATGGCAGCATTCTGCCTAATTTTTGTAGATGAAGGAGTTGCCCACAGAGTAAATAGCCCATTATGAGACAACTGCCACCTGCTGCTTACTGTTCTTAAAGGCCTTTGCTTTAAGGCTGTGTGGTGCTTTGAAGTAAAATCCCCACTACCACCATTGGACTTGCTGCTATTACCAAAGAGGTAAAAGCTAGGTGTGCCAGATTTACGTTTGGGATGATTTCTAACTGCTTAGGATGGGTTTCCAGTGTTATTCATTGCTTTAACCATTGTATTGGGAATGTTAAGACACTCATTTCACAGTTTTTCCAAATATGTTTTTGAACTTTGCAGAAGATGCTGCTGTTTCACTAAGAAGCATTATATGCACAGGTGGACATTACATTGTGGAATGTTCCCATTAGTTGCTCCATCTACTCCATTTTGCCTTATACAGGATTTTCCATTCCATTTTCTTGCATCCCTGGGTTTTTAGCCTCCCTCAACTGGCAGATAATCAGCAATCGAGCCTGTTCAGCTGGGACTCCCCCCCCCCGCAGTCCCTCCACCCAGTATTTTGTGTCTCTGCAAAAATACATCCAAGCAGATTGATACTTTCCTCTTGTTTTGTGGTGGTCTGTTTTGTCTATGGGCTTGTTGGCCTAGAAATTACTGTTAGAAAGAGTGATGTTCTCTTTGCTATGTGCTTTACCCCAACTTAAGAGAAGCATATGTTCCCCCCTTTTAATTAGGTGCTATATTTTCCAGAATTTAAAACATAACTTTCCTTCTAAGCTTATTGATCCCCCCTCCCCGCCCACAAAATTTCCCTCCCGGTTTACAAATCTCAGTTTGGTTATCATCAGTTGTCGCCTCCTCCCAGCTTGTGCATCTTTCCTTGTGCTGCTTGTCCCAGCAGATTCAATCCCCTGCAGCATTTCTTTTCCACCCTAAAAATAGGCAGAGACAGCTAGAATCAGGGATTGGCGACCCCTCTTTCATTACTCCATTTCAGCAATCCTAGTTGTGTAGAAGTACACTTTGCTTTCTCATTACTGGTTAAACACTTCAAAACGTTCTTCCGTGTGCTAAATCTCAGGTGTTAGGAGGAAAGGTAGAACATGTTTAATGGGGTGTACAGTTGCACACCCTGTAAAAACAGATCAGCTGTGCAGGACAAAGGTGGATGCCCAGTTAGCAGATGCTGGAGGCAGCAGCAAGGGCTTGGATGAGGTTGCTGTGGGCCATGAGGTCTGCTCCACATTCTGTAAACTAGCTTTCAGGTGCAGCAGAAGATGCAGTTCTGTAGCCAGTGTTAAGAAAAGATTCAACTCTAGTCTAGGTCATTTTTCGAAACAGAATAGGGACCATCTTGTTCTTTGTTTCAGGCAGCAAAATATCTCACTCAGTTTTTGAAGCCATAGTTGCTGCTTTTCTGCCTTTCCAAGGCTGTGTTACTTTTCTGAAGTACGTAGGTAGATTAAGCCCGAGACTTCCCTTGGTTTTACTGTGCAATGAGGGTGTATGACTGCTAGTTGCAGAATTGCTCCTGTGAATTGACACAATTTTTGAATCCTAGATGGGTTTATACAGGCCTCTGGAATACCCTGAGGATTCAAGAAACACCTTGGTAGCACTGTAGAACATTCTGTGAGGTAAACTCTCTTGCAATTTACACTGGAAGTTTGTGTTTTGCTAGCACTCATGTGATGAAAAATGTGGAATGCATCCTCCAAGAAGCTGCCTTTCCTATACACCACTCCAGTGCCAATTTACAGAGTCTTTACTAGCTTCTTCCTAAATATAGCTGGAAATGTGGAAAAAACTAAAAGGACAATATACTTAGCACTTGGATGTCACTTTCTGTCTTCAATGTGCTGATGTGTGAAGCTGCATTTCACGCCCAACAGCTCTCCTTCCTCTCCAAGCGACAGTCTTATTTATGGCTGGCTTAATGAGAACATGACTGAACCAGATAGATCAAAGGGGGCAGAAACAACCTTCACCCACCCTCCCCTCTGAAGCAGTGAAACCAGAGCTTCTTCTCACCCCCTGAAGGCTGCATTCTATAAGCAGAGAACATGTCTCTTGGTTGCATTTGGTACCTGTTGGTCAGGATTTGAATTCTGTTAGTGATACATCTATAAGATAAAATTCTCCCATGCTGTGGAAATGAGTCTGTTTATACTCCTTTCTGCTGAGTCCAGTGAAATTATTGGAGGGCTTGGTATCATGTGCTGAAAATGAAAATGAATCGGCCCCTGGTGGAGAAGGCAGGCTCAGACGAGGAATGCCCCCCCCTGGGCATGGGAGGGGGCGCAGAACCCCATGACGAAGGGGAACACTCCGACAAGGAAGAGGGTGAAATATCTGATTCCGAGACGGTGGAACAAGAATACACGGACCGTTTATTCCAGGGGGAGTGGTACGTCCCGCTCCTAACCAAGATGATGTCAACCCTGGAAATTTCGTCTTCAGACTCAGACCAACCCCCTTCGACTTCGTCCTCCAGTGAGAAGGTGGCGGCAGTGATGCGTACTTCTCGTCCTAAGAAGCCCGAGCTACCCTTCCCAGAAGCATTCTGGTCCTTGGTGACCGCCGAATGGGATAAGCCGTCTATGGGAAGGAGGGGTACCACTGTGGCCCAAAAATACTACAACACCAGTCAGCGCTTCTTGGACCTGCTGAAGCCTCCGGTGGTCGACAATCCAGTCGCCTCCCTTGTATCCAACTGTCTCGCTCCGAAGGAGGGTGACGGGTCCCTCCGGGATCCAGACGAGAAGAGAGCTGACGCGGCTATCAAAAAGGCTCATGACTCCTCGGCGTGCGGAGTCAAGTCCACTCTGGCCATATCACTGTTCTCCCGAGCGGCGATTGTCTGGCTCCAGGAACTCATGGAGATCCAGGAGCTTGACCCAAAGGAACTCCATAAGTCCCTCAGGAGATTCTTACGCACATTCTCCTTTATAGCGGATGCCGCACAGGACGCCATGATTTTCTCGGCACGCACGATCGGGTCCCTGACACTGGCCAGGAGATCAATATGGCTTAAGTACTGGCAAGTGGATGCCCCTACTAGAGCCGCACTGGCGTCCTCCCCCTTTAAAGGTCAGAAGCTTTTCGGGGAAGAGGCCCTTAAGGGCATCCTTGTAGAGACTAAGGACAAGAAGATGGCAATGCCCTCTACTTTGAAGAAAACAGACAAAAAGAGCGGCAAACGCCCCTTTCAGCCATTTCGATCCTTTCGTCCATTCAGAGGATTCGGGAAACAACGGAACTACAACTCCTTTCGTCCAGCCTGGGTCAAGCCGAACTACGTCATCAGGCAACCAGCTGGATCTCAGCCCAATAACAACAAAAGAGGGACCGCCCAACAGCAACGGGGGCCCCCTCGCCAACAATCTTGACTCACGGTCGCCCCCGGTGGGCGGCCGACTCAGTCTGTTCCTTGCGACCTGGTTGAACTCGACGAACGACAGGTGGGTGATATCGACCATCTCCCACGGGTACCAAATCGAGTTCGACACGAGACCAAGGGGCAGATTCCTCCCAGCCCCCGTTCCCAAGGACCCAAACAAGGCAAGGGACCTCCTAGAAGCCATAGATCATCTACGGGACATCACCGCCATAGAAGACGTCCCAGCCTCTCAGCGCTTCTCAGGCGTGTAATCCTTCTTCTTCACGGTACCAAAGAAGGACGGCAGCCTGAGGTCCATCTTAGACTTGAAACATACGAACCAATGCGTTACCTACAAGAGGTTTCGAATGGAGACACTCTCATCGATCAGGGAGGCCCTACAACCCAGGGACTTCTTAGCCTCACTCGACCTGTCGGATGCATACATGCACATCATGATCCACGAGAACAGCAGGCAGTACCTCCGCTTTGCCTCTGGGGACCAACATTTCCAGTTCAGGGCCTTACCGTTTGGCCTAGCCTCGGCACCGAGGGTGTTCACAAAGGTCCTGGTCATTCTGGTCGCCAACCTGAGGGCCCAGGGCATACACCTGTATCCCTACTTAGACGATATTCTGCTTCGGGCCTCCTCCCTAGAGAAGGCGCAGAGGGACCTCCAGATCACGATCCGCTACCTGCAGTCTCACGGTTTCCTGGTGAACTTCAAGAAGAGTACTCTGGTCCCTTCCCGCTCCATCGTCCATCTGGGAGTGGAGCTAGACACATTACACTCCAGGATCACCCTCTCACAGGAATGACAACAGGTCCTCCGACGGGAGACGCGAAAAGTTCTCGCACTGAGGAGGGTTCCCCTCTCCTTGCTGGCCAGACTTCTGGGACTTATGATCTCGGCCTTCGGAGTGGTCCCCTGGGCCCGATTCCACTCCAGGCCCCTGCAGCTCTTCCTAATGCCTTATCAAAAGGAGATCGCAATGAAGAAGTCCCCGCTTCTGTGCCTTTCCCAACAAGTGAGGGACTCCCTGTCCTGGTGGACGCAGGGGAGTTCAACGAGCAAGGGCTCCCCGTTCACCATATCACAGCCGATCTTAGTCACCTCAGATGCGAGCCTTCGAGGATGGGGAGCGCACTGCCAGGGACAAGTGACACAAGGGCTCTGGAGCCCTCAGGAAAAAGCGCACAGCATCAACTGGCTCGAACTGCGGGCAGCCCGCCTGGCACTCCAACACTTCTCCCCGATTCTCGAGGGGCAACATGTCATGGTAATGACAGACAACACCACTGCTCGCTCGTACATAGCGAAACAAGGGGGATCAAGATCCAGATCCCTCCAACAGGAAGCGGACCTCATCTTTCTCTGGGCAGAAAAGACGGTGCGGTCGCTCACAGCGCAGTATCTCCAAGGGGATCTCAACCGGCAAGCAGACTTCCTGAGCAGACACTCAGTCCACCCGGGAGAATGGGAACTGAACAACGAAGTGTTCCATCAAATCCAGTTCAGGTTCGGACCAATGGTCGTGGACATGTTCGCGACACAGGCAAACTCAAAGCTGAACAGATTCTTCACCAGATTCCACCATCACAATGCAGAAGGGACAGACTCCCTCCGTTCCCCTTGGCCGACGGGCCTCCTGTACCTGTTCCCTCCACTTCCCCTCATAGGGAAGGTGTGTCGGAAGATTCGCCAGGAGAGGGCACAAGCGGTGTTGGTGGCCCCCCACTGGCCACGAAGACCCTGGTTCTCCGACCTGATGGACATGAGCACGCGAGATCCGTGGCGTCTACCTCAGAGAACAGACCTTCTCCACCAGGGGCCGATTCTCCATCCAGACCCAAGCTGGCTCCAGCTGACAGCCTGGAGATTGAGCGGCGGGCCCTAAGAAGCCATGGTTACGACGAATCTGTCATCGCTACCTTACTCTCATCGAGACGCGCATCAACCAGAAGGATATATGAAGCCACTCGGAGGGCCTTCAAAAGATGGTGTGCATTCCGCCACCTGGACGGCGAGAAAGCCGCCGTAAAGCACGTGCTCGCCTTCCTACAGACAGGTCTCGAATCAGGCCTACGCCCAAATACACTAAAAAGGCAGGTGGCCGCGCTCTCGGCCTTCATCATAGCACAAGACGGGGCGCGACTGTCCACACACCCGCACATTAGGCGTTTCCTGCGAGGCGCGTTAATCGTGTCACCTCTGGTACACCACAGGTTCCCTTCTTGGAACCTGTCCTTAGTTCTCAGACAGCTGATGAAACCTCCGTTCGAGCCATTACGAAAGATACCGCTCAGAACTCTCTCCATTAAAGTTGCCTTCCTAGTCGCCATTACTTCAGCGCGAAGGGTGTCAGAACTGGCATCCCTATCAGTGAGGGAGCACCTCTGCTCCTTCGGTGAAGACGTGGTGACTCTTCACCCAGACCCGTCTTTCAGACCTAAGGTGATCTCTGAGTTCCACGTATCGCAACCTGTGATCCTGCCCTCCTTCTGTCCCAACCCTTCACACCCAAGGGAGAAGCTTTGGCACAAACTAGATGTCAGGAGGGCCCTCAAAATCTACATAAACCGAACGGCCTCCATCAGGCGCTGTGATGCTTTGTTCGTGTCATTCTCCCAGGCATCCCTAGGGTCCAGGGTGTCACAGAAAACCATCGCCACCTGGATCAAGACATGCATCTTTACAGCCTACGACTCTGCCAAAATTCCCAGACCCTCGGGGGTTACTGCGCACTCTACCAGGTCGGCGGCCACTTCCGCCGTATTCTCTACTAATGCATCCCTGGCAGAGATCTGCAGGGCAGCAACCTGGAGCACCCCATCCACCTTCATCAGACACTATAAGGTGGATAAGTTTCGATCAGCCGAAGCTACCTTCGGCCGGAGAGTGCTCCAGGAGGTTCTCAAGGACTGATGCCTTTAACAATGCAGTCACTCCCACCCTAACGATTTAAGCTTGGGCACGTCCCACAGATGAAGGAGCCGTATCACCCCTCCCTCAGAGAATGCCACATTGGTTACTTACCGTGAAGGTGCATTCTTGAGGGATAGGGGTGATACGGCTCCTTCCCCCACCCCGTGACTGCACATAGAGTTCCTGTATTGGGGTGGTTTATTAATTGGTTTCTTTAGCCTTTGCAGGGCTTTGCTGTTCAACGAACTGGCCTCGTGGCTCCAGGATGGAGGAGACAAAGACAAAGAAATTTAAATATCTAAAGGCTTGATGTAATTTCCTGCTGCACCTGGGCGGTGACTGACGAAACCCACAGATGAAGGAGCCGTATCACCCCTCCCTCAGAGAATTTCATGTTTGTCTTGTATGTATTGAGAAGAATTGTATGAGGCAGAGAGGGGAAATGTGTGGTCCTCAAGATGTTGTTGGGTGGGAAATCCTACCACATCTCACTATTTGGTGAGCAGCCTTGGACAGATGGGAATTGTAGTGCAGCAACATGTGAAGGACCACCTGGTGCTCTCGGCTTTATAAGGAATGCACATGTTAACCAGCACTCTGTACACTTAGTCCTGAACAGCCTTGGCAATCCAGATTCTGTACCAAGTGAAACTCAATGCTGTAGCCGGTTGTATTTATTGTGCAAACAGAGCAAATTCTTGATATATTATTTCCTAGGCTTGGTCTGCTGGTTTTGCAAACTAGTAAGAGAGGCAAGGAACTACCGGTGGCACAACTAGCCATCCTACATTGACTTTAGCCATTTTTCTGAGTTCCAAGATCCTAGTAGACATTCTCTGTGCTAATCCTTGCAGCCAGTAAGAACCACAACCCTTCCTTTAGGGGGAAATTGAGAGATTCAGTATTCTGCTCTATGTGGAACAGTCTTGTAAATTAAAAAAAAAAAAAAACTTCCCTAAGGAAACTCATCCATAAGTGGTCTGTATCCTTAGTTTTTGACTCTTTGCTGTGTTGTTGTCTAAATGGGTAAGCTTCCTACTGTGGCATTTTTGGCTTACAAAAGCCTTTGCCTTAAGCTTTTGATGGGCATTTTGATTTTTATCTGCCTGTTTTTGCTGCTGTTTGCTGTTGCTTTGGAATGTGATTTTTTTTTTTTTTTGGTATGGTGATGTTTTTTAAAAATGGTTCATTTGATGTTTTCATTTTAGAAGTATGTACACTGTCTTGGGTGTTTTTAATACAAATAGAAACACAGAAATGTAAAAAAAAAAAGCCACAATTATTTCTTATTTACTTACTTTGGACTTCCTAACTAGCATGATGTCCCAGTGCTGCCTGGTCATGAGCTCACTGTAGCTCTGCCCATTTTGTCCAGAAAGTTCTGTAGGTTAATGCAGCAATATAGGCAAAGCTTGCTGTGTTGCCTCTGAGGGAAATTAGAAATTGCAAAATGGCATGTGCAGGCGTTTTGATTACTGGGCTGCTGTGTTCACAGGTGTCAAGTTCTTGCTATCATTGTCTGACCAGCAGAGTGCCTTTCTGAAACAATGCAGTTTATTCATTCTCTTCTAAATCTTCTTTCTTTCCAAAAACTTGGCTGTCTCGCTCCCCTGCCAGTCATTTTTCTCCCAGAGAGCTCTCTAACTCAGCAAATGCAAGAGCGGTTGTACCATTGTAATTTTATTTCCTTCCCCCTTTTTCAGTTGCTGTCAGCCAAGTGCAATTATCTGTTGGTTTATAGCTCTTAGTGGGACATATTTTGTTTTTCTTTTCCTTAAAAAACAAAACAAAACAAAACAAAAAACCCCAAAACATCGGAACATGACCCAAATTGACACGGTGTTCTCTTCATTTTGCATTCATAACTTGGGCTTAATTAACTGCTATTGCAATTCCAGATTGCTTTCTCTTGCCTTATTAATAAGGAGTAGAGGGGAGAAAACCATGCTTTAGCATGCTGAAGCTATTTCCAACAAAAGGATGAGCGGTACATAAAATCCGTGCCAAAGAAAATGTGCATTTTGTGGTTTGGATAGAAATTTTGTGATGTAAAATGACTGATGGTAGGATCATATGTATGTTTACTGAGACACAAATCTCACCGGGTTTAGTGGGATTGACTGCCAGGTAAGTGTGGACTGGCTAAGCCCAAAGTACCACAGCTATACATCTTATACACATAGCCTGAAGGTAATTTTATGCACAATATTTTTAATAATTTTGTGTATGAAACAAAGTTTGTATACATTGAACCATCAGAAAACAAAGGTGTCACTGTCTTAGCCACCCATGTGGACAGTTTTGGAGTACTGTATTTCGGTTTTCGGAATTCCAGATAAGGGATACTCAACCTGTATCGGTTATAAACAGTGTAACATGATTGTATGTTAACATAATGTAGAATGACTGAGGGAACTGGGTATGTTTAGATTGGAGAAAAGAAGCAAAGTCTTCTTTTTTCCAAGACCAAGAGGTGACATGATAGCTATTTTTAAATATCTGAGGGGATGCCATGTAGAATATGGAGTAAATTTGTTTTCTGCTGCTTCAGACACTAATCCCAGACCGATTGATTCAAATTCCAGGGGAACAGAGTCCACCTAGTGGTAAGCATTAAGAAGATTTTTTTTGTACTATAAGAGCTGTTCAGCAGTGGAATAGATTGCCTTGGAAGGGTGGTGGGCTCTCCTTCTTTGCAGGTCTTTTAAGAGAGGTTGGGTGGGCATCTTTGGGAGTGCTTTAGTTGTTTATTCTTGCCTGGTAGGGGGTTGGACTAGATGGCCATTGTGGTCCCTTCTAACTCTATGATTATGTGACTGGTGCAAGGATCTATGAGCCAAGAAGTTAGCTCCTGTTCCAGTTTTAATACCTGTGTGAAGAAGGTGATAAAAGATCCATCCATCCATCTTTCTCTTTCTCTCTCTCTCACTCTCTCTCACACACACCCTTCTTCATTCCAGCAATGACAGCTCACAACCTCCTTTCTAATCTGGTATTTGCTGAACACAGTGCCTTTTTTATCTTGCAATATGAGACTAACAACCCTCAGAAGAATAGGCCTGTTGTGTTTATTAAGACTGGTAACACATGACCCATGCAAATCTTGTTAAAAGATTTATCTGTCTGGCTTCCTTGAGTAAAGAAGGCGGGGGTGGGAGGAGGAGCACCCATCTCCATATTTTTAGTTACCCTGCGTGCTGAGTCGCATTGATATTATGAGCTCGCAGTGTTTCTGTTGGACTTGATTTCACATTATCTTTAAAACCTGACTCTATAAGCATGTAAACCTCTTAGTGGGAATTAATGTGAGAAGCAGTATGTGGAGCCTTTTCCCTCTTGATCTAGCAGGTGTGCCAGGCAAATAACTATGGGGATGTTGTCCCCCCCCCCCGCCCTACACCTCACTTCTGGCCATAATTTATACCATTAATTACAGCTTACAGGATAAATATCCAGGATGTTTATTTATTTTGATTGGGTTTTGTTTAATACTGTATTTTATCGCTGCCTCTCTAATTGGAGTTGCTCTTATCATAAATGATAAGATTTTAGGATATTGAAAAAAAAACATACAAATAACTATGTTCAAGGGCGAACATAACTGATTTTTCCACCTTTAAAAAAAAAAGCTTTTTTAGTGTGTGGGGAGGGAAGGAGGGGAGAAAGTGGAAGATAAAGAATGATTGGGAAGAGCTTTTTACTCTGTCTGAAGAGTCAGACCTGAAATAACCTCTCAGCTTGTGGATGTAGGAGGAAAATGTTTTTTTTTTAAAGTATTTTAACTAGAAAAGTGTGATAGATGGGAGGTTCTGTTTCCTTCCTTCCTAATTATTTTCTAGATTAGAGAGGACCCAAACAGTATCCTACGTCTATTGTATCTGTTTGTTTCTGCAGGGTTATTAGAATGTTCCAAGTGCCAGGGTATATTGTATTCTATTCTCCAAATCTCCCTGGTCTGTCAAATGAGAATTAATCTCTTTTTCCAAGGAGAACAAGATAGTAGCCATAACAGAAGTAACAGCTTAGGAAATAGTGTTTGGGTTGATATGAATTAAGAGTTGGAGAGGGGAGAGTTTTGCTGGGTTGTACTTGAAAAAGACTAGTTTCAGTGCATACCTTCCTGGCGGATGGTGTGAAAACAATTCAATTTGGCCTCTGGGAGCAGCAAGTGTTTTCGAGGACTTGGCTGGAGTTGGCATGATTGCAACAGTGTGGGGAGCCCTTGTGACTTATTAATGGTTTTTTGTGTGTGTGTGTTTGGGTGATGACAAAGCTTTAAAAGCAATTCATTGTGCTTGGAACATCTTGGTAAATGGCAAAGCTGTCTAATATTCCCAGTACTTTGGTGACATCTGCTTCTGTGATTCAGAATGTTCCCTTTCTTGGTTTATTTGGTGCCAGACTTCCTCCTCCTTCCTCTCCCTGCAATCTCATCAACATAATCTCTTCCAGAATTCCCCATTTCTTTGATAGGTCATTCTTCGACTCATTTTATTTTTTCCATTTAGTCTCTCTTGCTGGAACACTACAGTTGCAGAGCAGTTCCACTGTCCATGCTGTTTCCCTCATTTTATGGTAGGAAATACTTTATAGGTGAGTCAGTGACTTGATTGTAGAGGAAACTTAATCCTACTCAACCTGTGGTGTTGCGATCAGTGAGTTTTTGCCTCCTTTGTCAGGTGACAGCAGAAGCAGCTGTGTTGATTTTTGTTTGTGCAATGTGAAAGGGAGCCTGCCAGTGGGAAAGAAATTACTGCAAACCTGAGCCAGTAAGCTTGCCAAACCCCACTAAGATTCCACCCCCACCCCTTCCCAGTGTACTTACTTCTACTGTCCTAATCCCAGCTGTAAACATGTGTCAACATCTGTGTGTTTGGCAGTATACATGAGATATTAATGGAGTTTTCTTCAGAGAACACCTCAACAGCAACAGTTACCCAGATCACCATGTATTTATGCTTAGTTTTATGAGTTCTGTGTCATCCACATGCATTTATGCACAGAATGGTAAAGTGTGCTTAATCCATTGCAACACATGTGGAAGGGAAGTAAGTGGATTAGCATTGGGTGTGTGATAGATTTCAATAAACTATTCTTTAGCTGGACAATTTAGGCAGGGTATTCGCAGTAGCATTTCTTCAGATATATTCTGTGACAAGAGAAATTTAACCTTCTTGTGACCAGACAAGGACATTTTACAAAAACAGGTGGCTCTTCTTCTAGTGTCAGAAACTGTTTGCATGAGTTGAGGTGGGGCACCTAGGGAGCTAGCAGTTTTTGTGGACTGACTTCTAAGGCTGACATATTTGGACTCTTGTTTGCATTGAAAACATGGTTGTACACAAATGGTTTCTTTTCATTTTGTCAAGAATATGTACAAGAAAGTTTGTGAGTTGAATGTAGGTATAAAAAAAGCAATAAAGATTGAGAACAGAGGAGTAGTGATACCTGTTACAGAGAACTCCAGATTTCCCAGGAATCTTGAAAGACAATTGTTTTGTAGAGAAATGCATATTTGTAAAGAAGTGTGGATTCCAGGCTCGTACATTTTCCTGGAACAGGAAGCCAGGATTCAAGAGAGTGGAGCTTATTTACTCCCACAAATCATGACAGCCTAGCAACTTTAATGTGTCATCTCAGATCCTGGCTTTTTTCTTTCAGAAGTAAACCCTGGTTTATGAATTCTGACTTGTTTATTGCGCTATGGATCAAGGATTCGGGGATGAGACAACACACTCTGTTTCTGCTGAGAAATGTTAAGTGGAATGCAAATGGGCTGTATGAAGAAAAGTAACTTGTTGGCATTGTGGAATTAATTGGTTAAATCACTAGATTGTTAAATCTGAAAGATTATTTAATTATTAACAGTGGGATTTGAAGATTTGCAGGATTCAGTAATGTTGAAGTTTATTATAAGATGTTTTGTGACAGAGAAAGTAAAACATTGTGTCACACCTATAACAATCGGTAGGAAAGTTGGAAGTTACTATTATATTCTCCCCTCCTTTATTTTTGTTGGTCTGTGTTTATTCTTTTGTAGTGTTGTGGTGTTGTCCATTTTTCTTTCCTTTAGATTCCTATGTCGTTTCATAGGATAGAATTTTGTATGTTCTAGATCGATGCTGTAATCCACTCTATGTGAATATGACCATAGTTTCCTTTGGTTTTGTGGTTTGTTCTTAAGAAATGCTCGTTTGGGTGTGCTTGTAGCTATACAATAGAGTTTCTGTCCGTTCTTTCCTTTGGTGTGCTTCTAGAAGTCAGTCAAGCACAAACTTGCTTCTCAGGTTGGTTCTCCCCCTCCCCCAGCCTTCCATTTTCATGTAGAAATAAAAATAGCATTGTTTCCTGGTGCTATCATTATAATCCTTGTGGCACTTGAAAATTTTTGAATCATCTTCTCTGACAGCCTGGGAAATGTGATCTGGTGTGTGTGTGTGTGTGTGTGTGTGTATGGTATATTAGTGATATAGGCCTGAGTGGTGCTCACAAAAAGTCTCTGATACTTCTTTAAATGAAACTTGCGGGTCTAGTGCTCAGTTTAGATTGCATAGCTCCTACATTAGAATGCATTACTGATGGACAGTGCTAGATGCTTCCAAACTAGGCTTCTCCCAAATTACACAAGGCCTATGTGTGCCCACAGTATAGCTTTTCTAACTGGGGACATGTGTTCAGAGGGTTTATGCACAAAGGCCTTGAAGTTTAAACCAGCTACTTAGCATGAGAGAAAGGAGGGGGACTTCAGAAGCACCATCTGATCCTGGTGCCTTTGATCTAGCCCTTACTTTAAAAAAGTAATTAGATTTATAACTTTCTTGCTCCCTCCCATTTTGGACCATTCATGAGCTGGTGTAGTGCACTAGGAAAAGGAGTAGTAAAACAAATAGTTTGGTTTGTTTTAACATCAAGCAGAAGAACATCTGAAAACAAGAAGGAAAATATGGTTGGTCAGTAAACTGTCTGAAAATGCTTTCAGAGAAACCTAGGGACACATGTTGTCCATAATCCACTGAAAGATACTGTACAGCCTTCTACAGCAGACACATTAAAATATTTGTGGCTTTTGCTTTGTAGTTGGAATAAATTGCATAATCATAGGCTCAGCTACAATTTATTCATTACACAACTGCATTTGTGATCACATAGAAGTTTATGTAAAAGCCTCTTGTGAATAGCAAGAAAATATGGAAACACCTGTGAGTAAAAATCCATTGTTTAGATATTTTTGTCTGCAGAAGACATTAAGGCTTTGAGCTTTTCTAGAGAAGGGGCCTGCTGCAAAATGTGGGTGAAGGCCAAGAGAATTTCAACAACAGGATTAGACATATTCATGGAGGCTCAGTCTATGAATGAATACTAAATGAAACTCCAGGTTTAGTATGCCAGTCAGTAATATCACTTGTTGAGAAGTGTAGTAGGAGACCTGCTTGTGGCTTTTCAGAGGCATCTGGTTAGTGTGGGAAATAGAATGTTGGACTAGGCAGGATGTTGGTTTCATTCAGGTGAGCTGTTCTGAAGTTCTCCGGTTCTCCTTGCTGTGTGTACTTGGCTTTTAATTTCAGGTTCTAATTTCTAAAAGGGAGATGTAGTGTTGCTCAGAGTCACAGTGGGCTTTCTATGCAAGGAACAATCCAGATACTTGTATATATGCATGCATATGTGGGCATCTGTATCTCTTGAATTTTTTAGGTGTAAATCCTGACTAACATTTTAATTCCATCCCACTTGTGTATCTGTAGCAGTTTTAAAAAAACGATTCACTTACTCCGTCAGAAGCATGTGTACACCCATCATGCCATTCCTTATTGTGCTGAGCCATCATGCTTTGTGGAAGCCCTATATATCCAACATTGCAGTGCATAGTGAAATTGTGTTGCATAGTGGATGGGGCTTCCCCAACTCTGCTCTGGAGGGCCTTGATGGCACCCCATGGGTTACATAATCTAGCACTGAGTGTATAAGAATTATGAGATATGGAGGAGACATTTGAATTCTCAGAAGGAGTTGTCTAACCGTTTATCAATGGTGAGAAGTTGTGCAGTTTGAGAGTGATTTTTCAATCTCCACAGGCTGGCAAAAAGTTCCTCTTAAAATGGCGTCTGTCTGTCTGTCTGTCTGTCTCTTGTTCCTCAGAGTGCATTTTAACCAAAATGCAAGCAGAGTTCCTTATCTTTTTTTCTAAACAGTGTAATCTTAGAATCATTATGGGAACTGATGATTAAAGAGAGGAAAAATACAGGCAAAAATGAACCAGCCTGACTTGCTCCCTTAGGGAGGTGATTTGCAATCAGTAGGGTTTCATTATGCTGATAATTTGGTCATGCTGGTGGTGTTTGGTAGTGCTTAGATCAGCTTCCCTCAGTCTGACGCCATCCAGGTGAGATACAATTCCCACCTTCCCTTCTCACTATCGATAGGTGGGGGGGGGTGCTGATGAGAATTTTAATCCAAATTATCTGGGGAGAGTTGATCTAAACTTAAAGAACCACCAATCTTTTCTTTTTCTTTTTTGTTTTGCTTTGTGTTAAGGCATAGGTGGGGAAAGTGAACCCTCAAGGCTTCATGTAGCCCATAAACCCTGCAACTGAAGCCCCAAGCTCCACACCCTCCAATTTAATATTTTTTTCATGTCATTTAGGGGCAATTTTTCATTGCCAGATCACCCCAAGCACACCAAAAGTACCCATAAAGTCTTCAGTTTACTTCCTTTTCACTCCCACCCTCACACACCTTTAAAATCAATCACAGGCTGGCTAAAACAGACTGCCCAAAATGGGAATTCAAAGTGATGTGATGGCACTTCTTGCTTGCTTCTGGAGGAGACTATTGTTGCCCCCAATGGAAAATTTCTCCCTCCCTTCTGTGCAGTTGCTCACCCCTGTTTTAAAACCTTAATTGAAGGGGGAGATGTCTCCAAATGTGCCATGTTCCTAGTCTTGAGTGTACTTCAGCAAGGTTGTTTGCATTCTTGCAGCTGAAGCTCCCTGTACTTGATTCTTTGCCATGACTCTTTATTCCCTATACCAATCTAACCTGCATGGAAAAATTCCCAAGGGTGGTGTGTGGATTTCTAATGACTTGGTGTAGTAAATGAAAAAGCTGTGATCTGTTAGGTATTTATCAGCTTTTGAGCCATGGAAAAACCCTGTTGACAGAGCTGGTTTGGGATTTTATCACACTGTGGCTTAGTGAAGGGTGACAAGGTGCTTCAAGAGAGAGAACAAATACATGCAGCATAGTTTGGCAGAGGCTAATTACATTTTGGTTGCACTTAGCTCTGAGCTGTCCATTCATTTTGGATTCAGTAAGTACTGGTAGCAAATTTTGCCTTTTCTCTTGCCAGCAAGTTGTGCAAGCAAGTTGATAATTTGAGCTGTCCTTTCTATGTCCTGGAGAGGCAGCAAGCAAGGCTGTCTCCATTCCTTGCCAAATGGCCTATGTCACAGGTGGTGAGATGGCTTGGTTTGGAAGTTCCTTCCCTTTTTGTCAGCGTTGGGAGGGAGAGGAAAAGAAGCTTTCCACAGTGCAGGGGTAGGTCGAAAAATTGGGAGGTATAAACTGTTCGTTCCAGAAATGCATTGTGATAGCTTGAGAAGCAGGGTGTGAATAGGTGTATCACTTTCAACCATGATGAGAGAGTATCCTAAGTTAGCACTATGCTGTTAGAAACTGGCTCAATTCTCATTGAATCCCAGTGAATCCTGTGTGACAAACTTGGTTCTGCTTTGTTCCATGATGAAGCCCAGTGGTGGTGTTCCCTGGTGGTCTCCATGCAGTCACTGGAGAGCCTCCACCTATTGCTTAGCTTCATCAAGGTGACTTCATCATGGGCTTAAGCCATGTCCTCTTTTGAATAAGTTAGAGTCCAGCACTTACTTGAAAGGGTGACAGATCTGCTTCTTTTTCTAGGTTCAGGGGCCACCAGGAGCAGGAACTCCTCCAGTGCACTAGCATTCCTTCCATGTACATCATTCAAGTCATAGGCAGGCATTTTGATGATTTAATTAATGAATAAAGGTCTGGGCTAATCCTGGTTTTAAAACAGAGCAGTGCCATCTGCTCAGTGGGAGTGAAGTGGGTTGGCGGGGGGGGGGACGACGACAAAGGAAGTTAATGCAGTTGCCTACAGGCAAGGATTACTTGGAGGGCCATCTCCCAAAAGATGGATGTTGTGGTGAGTGCAGGGTGGTGGGGTTAATCTCTGCTATTTATACAAGGAGTGTGAAGAAATGAATTCCAAAAAGCTGTCCAATCTAGTCACATCCCCAATTAGTCACTGCTGTTTGCTTGGTCACATTGCATGTCTTGTTAGAGCCGTTTGATGAGGATTAAACCAGCAGAAAGGAGGCTGCTCCCTCGTGAGTTTCATGAACTTGTGTCTTGTCACCACCACACTAGTGTGTGTGTAACTCCTCATCGGAAGGTTCTCCAATTATGGCACTTGTTGCCTGGTGGCAAAACATGTGCTTTCTTTCTCTTTTGAAACTGGGCTCAACATTTTAAATGTTGGCTTTGTATTCACTTTCCAGCAGCTTTCCTCATGTGTGTGGCAGACTCTCTTGTGACTGGCACTTCTCAGGCATTCTGGGTTATGCTCCACTGTCTTGTGCCTTTGATAAGCACACAGTTTTATAGGATGACTGACCACCAAGAAAGAGGATATGATAGGTGGCAAACCAGACTCTCTCTTTCCCTGCTTTGTGCCATAAAAGGATGGCTAGCAAGTTCTCTTGTCACACCAAGTGCTTCTTCCACCATTACATGGTTTTCTTCCTTTTTGCTAGTAACTAGTGGGCTAGTTGTTACTTCTCAGATGCCTGGGTTTGACCTTGTGGTCTCTAGATGCATCAGTCCCTTTCTTCTAGGTACTATTTCCTTCACTCATCACTAGACAACCACAGTATGTTACAGCACCAAAACCATCTGCTCATGTCTGGCTTTGTGTTTATTGCAGAAACATAAGCTGCTCAGTCTGAGGGTGCAGATGATTGAGCACAGGGATAGATTTATGTGCCGTTGTTGTTTTGGTCATGTCCTCAATGGTGTTAACCGAAGAGGTGGCTGAAGCATCTAACATTGGACCCCACCTGTGTCACTTCCCATTAGCTAATCAGCTTGTACTCACTTGTAGTGGAGTTTGGTCCCTATTTGGCATTGCATATCCTTTCTACAGTGTGTGCTGGCCAAGCTGTGCATAGGCCATAGAAGGGGCAATCTCTAACCCAGAAATTATCAACTAAACTCAGGAACATTTTTCCCCCTTAAGAAGACCATTTTGAAGAGGGGATTTGTTCCACCTGTCATACCCCAAAGTGAATTGTTAGGAATTATATAAGAACTACTGCTTCCTCTGCACATATTACTCAGGTGTGACAACCAAAAAGCGCAAATGTTAACCCTTTGGGGAAGCCAAGTTTGACCCTTGGTCATCTCTATCATACTCTGTGTGAAAACATCAGGGAGCTGGGACAGAGTAATATGAAAATTAGGTGTACTGTTTTTAGTATGTAATATCTATTTTAAGCACCTTCATTGTTTTAATGTTAATGTTTTAAAAATAGCATTTTTAATTGGATGTATGGTTTAATGTTTTTTAATTTCTGTACTTCATATTGTTTTAGATGTTCTGTTTTAATTTATATTGTAAGTTGCTTAGAGTCCCATTTGGGAGAAAAGCGAGATATAAATCAATCAAATGAAATAAACTAACTAACTAACTAACTAAATAAAGGGGTTTATTTCTCACTTTCCGCCCAAAATTGGGACTCAAAGTGGCTCACAATTTAAAAGATCAATACAATTAAAACATACAAAAAGAGAACATTAAAATAAAATTAAACTATTTGCAATATTTAAAAAAAAAAGTTCGCATTTCAGCAAAAGGATAAAATAGAATTAGAAAGATTAAAAAGAGCTTTAAAATAGTTCAGTTAAAACAGTACAGCACCCCCAACCCTTTCTTTTAAAACATTCTATTTAAAAATTCTGTCCAAATAAAAATATTTTTGTCTGCCAGCAGAAGGACAACAAGGAGAGGACCATTCTGGGCCCCAGAGTCTAGGGACAGTTCCATAGTTTAAGGCCAGCCACTGAGAAGGCCCTCTCTCACATTGGTGGTGGGACCATTCATACAGAGGAATATGGTCTGCCAAATAGCCTGAACCTGAGCCAAATAGGGTTTTACAAGGTCATAACCAGCACTTTGAATTGTACCCAGAAACAAACTGGCAGCCAGTGGAGCTGTTTCAAGTAGGGGCATAGTATGAGCTCTGTTAATCATCATCACAGTATCAAATACAGCATCCAACTTGGAGTGGATCTGAGTGACTGCATTTTCTGTTTGAGGACCAGTATGTAATATACCTCTGTCCACTTAGAACAGCTTGGTTGGATGGCTCCTTGCAGATAAAATGGTGGCAGCAAAATATAATTTATTTGCTGCCTGCACTGGCATGGAGTAGGCCTTCAAATAGGCTCTAGCCCATGTTCAGTCAGACTTGCTTCATGTTTTCTGCCAACATCGCTGTAGCCTCTGTCTCACTTGCTTCCTCACCCGCAACTCCCTAGAAAACCAGGATGCTGGTTTGGCCCCATTCCATAAGAGGGGATGCTTAGGAGCAATGGTATCCACTGCCCTGGCCATTTCCCCATTTCAGAGGTCAGCCAGAGCTTCAACAGAATTGCATGTCCAGGTGACAGGAAAATCCCCAAGAGCCATTAGGAATCTGCCCAGATCCATCAGCCTCCTATCCATTTAAGATGTCTGTGGATACAATTCAGAACACATAGGCTACCTGTGGAACATGGGGTTTTGTACTCAAGATTTATTCAGGTTATTGTACTGAATGAATTTGGCATGGGATCAGCCCCGAGCTGAGGGGTCGCAAGCTTATAGAATTTTCATCATCACACTTATGAAAGCTCCTGGATGTGGCTGTTACTGTTTGAATAACATCTTCATTGCTGTACATATCTCTTGTGTATTGGCAGAAACAAATAATTGCAACTGATTTAGGAGAAGGAAAGGGAGATCCTTGGCTGTTCGCCTCATTGGGAAAATGGCAGAGAGTGGGGTGAGAGAGAAACTGACTGACTCAAGCCTTGGCACTGGAGTTTTAACAGCAAAGTCAATTTGTCTCTTAAGATTTTGTCACTGCTGAGAGTTAAAGCCAAGTTGGTACTGAAAATTCATTTCAATCACTTTGTTTCAAAAAACAAAATAGCATTAGGATCTGAGGGATTCCACTCTCCTTTCTTGGTAATGTAAGCATTCTAATTGGGCTAGTTTCCTGAAATTTTCTATATCTTAAAAACATGCATTAGTATTACAAAGAGACAGTTGTATAGTAGGGGGGAGGGCAGGTTTCTACTTTGTAGGGTCCATTTTGTTTTTTACTCCCAAGTTGTGCTAGCTAGAGCCAGACACAAAACGATGGCATAGGCAGCCAAGTTAAGTACAATACTTGAAACACCTCATCAGCCAGGCTTTCAAGGATTGTTTGCTTCATGGATATCATCTTGGTGCCCATATTGTGGCCTGCAGTTGCCGTTAGCCCTGCACAACATGGATAATGGGGTTTATGATCTAGTTACATCTGGAGGGCCACACCCTCTTGTAAGGGAAGAGCACGTAGGGGGCATGCTCAGGGTCTTAGGTTCAATACCTGGCATCGCCTAATAGGTCTGGGAAAGACCTCAGACTGAAATCCTGGAGAGGTAGTGCCACTTAGTTCAACCTGTACCAAGCTTTGAAGCTGCAGTGGTTGTGTAATGCAGTGTAATCCTGTGTTCCTCTTTACATCAGCTCCTTATTCCGTGCCATGTGAACAGGAATATTTCTCTTTAGGGGAAAGACTATAGTTTTTAGGGGTTGTAGAGCACAAAGAAGGTGTCAGCTTCACTCCCTGGCATATCCAGTTGAGAGGATCAGGTGGCAAAGCCCTCTCTGTTCCTGACTGGTGAGCTACTGCTAGTTGAAGCAGACAGTTTTGACAAGTAGGCTGATCAGATAGCCCAACCTAGCAATAGGCAGCCTTATAAGTCCTAATTTGGAGGATCTTGACAGCATGATATGGTAATACTTTGCATGTTTATATGATACTTTAGCTTGTCGGAGAGCTTGTAATTGTCAGAACAATCCTGTAAGATAGGCCATAATTGGTATCCTCCTGTAAATGAAGAGGCTAGCACAGAGAGCAGGTTCTTTGTTTAAGACCACCTAGCTTTTATTCATACCTTAATTCTTCTTCCCTCCCCCTGTTTCTCTAGGTCTGCTTTACATCGTAAGCCCATTGGGATAAGCATACACTGTTTCCTTTTATCTGTACAATGAAATGTACATAGAAGGCATTGTAAAACAAATAAACAATAATACAATTGATTTCATGGCAGAGATGAGATTTGAATCGGGGCAGACTCTTTTCTGCTATCGCGTGAGCTCTGACTTGATCCTGTCTTGCATCAGGAATGTAACACATTATTCAGAGAAGCATTAAGCAGAAGCAGTGGCAGTTTATTAGGACTAGATGGCTGTTGGAAAAGCCATTGCCCATGAAAACTCTCATTTTTAAAAGCCAGCATCTCTTTACGTTAGGCACTGGCACATAATGTAAGAGGCTATAACTCTTAGCCTTCACTCAAAGGATGCTTATGGATGCCTTAACTGGTGCAAAATTCTGTTCAGTCAAAGGCTTTCCCTGGCAGCTGCTGCCAGCAGTTCCAGCCTGGTTCCGGCATCTCTGCTGGCTGTTGCTCAAAAAAAAACATGTCATGCACAACCTGTCAGTCCAGATTGCTGGCCCCAAGATTGACAGGGAAGCAGTCATCAGGTAAAGGCTTAGCTTCAAACCGTGAGAACGGGAGGTTTTAACAATATGTGGCAGTACTCCCTTATTACAGCCTTTCCTTTGACTGAAGATGTGCAATTTTATGTAGCAGGTTATGAAGGAGGCTGTTTTTTTCTCTGGTAAGGCTGACTTGTGAAGTCTTCCCTCCTCTGCTATCTTTCATAGACAGCGGCATTCTTGCAGGCAGGAAATAAAATCAAAGTGTGGCTTATGAATGCTGTGAGTGTTGATATCTTCATTGTGCTCAGTCTTTGTCTACGTGTATTTGGCAAGTGCTCCACCCAGGCTTAGAACTTGTAAACCAAGAAAAACAAAATCAGTCTCTGTAATTGTGTGACTTCTTCAAAAAGTTTAGACCTTATGAACTGAAGTGAGGCATGGCCAGATTTTCCAGTGCACTCTTATTTCAGAGTTTATGAATATTGCTATTGTTTAAAACAATTTGTAAGTCGCTCTGATAGCCTTGTGGCTGAAGAGCAGGATATACATAACTAAAAAATAACATAACTAAATAACTATATTCAGCTCACATACAAACTTTTAAGGTGGAATACTATGCATGTGAAATAACTGGTTTCATGTGAGGCAGAACATCTGTGGATGGAAGATCTTTAAATTGTGCTGAGTTGGGAGTGGCAGGGGCAGAACAGTCTATCCTGCAGAATGTTCCCTACCTCATGGGAACCCTTAAGAACCCTGTGTTTGCATAGCTTCACCTTTTCATTTGCATAGCCAAGGTTTTATTTCTTCCTCATCACCAGAGTGCAACAGAACAGGAATTGGAGATATATCAAAATAGTATATTTAGAGAGTGCCCTTATGCCAGTCAGCTAGCCTTGCCCTCCTTTAGGAAACTGCAGGAAACTAGTGTCTTCCTTATGTGCAGGTGGTGCCATTTTGGCTACATGAGGATTGGCACTCAGCCCCTGAATTCCGGAAACAGAGAAAATAGTATCTGTGTGTGCGTGTGCGTGCGCGCGCACTTGTGTGTGTGTGTGTGTGTGTATATATATATATATATATATATATATAATATAATATAATATATCTTATATAATACAGCTGTCCCTCTGGATCCACAGATTTGGTATCCACAGATTTAAGTATTCACAGCTTGAAGATATTCTTAAAAAGTAATAATCCCAAAATCAAACCTTGATTTTGCCATCTTATATAAGGGACACCATTTTGCTATGCCATTGCTTATAATGGGACTTGAGTATTCACGGATTTTGGTATTCACGGGGGTGGCGGTCCTGGAACCAAACCCCAATGAATATGTAGGGACAACTGTAAAATATAAAACATTTGATACTAAACATTGACAAAAGTCAGCACTGAAAATTCCAAGTTAAAACATGTCAAGAATTTCTCATGACTAATGTCCTTTTCCTTCTTCTCTTTCCAAAGATCCTTTTTAAAACGTTGGGGTTGTTGGAGAGGTCAAATTTTTCCTGGAATTGAGTGGGAAATTCAGAAGACTGAAGCCCAGGCTCACTGTCTACCTTTCACGGAGGCCGAGCCGTGAGAGGACAGAAGAAGGCACCTGGCGAATCATGACAGCAGACAAAGAAAAGGACAAGGAGAAAGAGAAGGACCGGGATAGGGACCGGGACCGGGAACGGGACAAACGAGAGAAGGCACGAGAGAGCGAGAACTCTCGGCCTCGTCGGAGTTGCACTTTGGAGGGCGGGGCCAAAAACTACGCTGAGAGTGACCACAGTGAAGATGAGGACAATGACAACAACAGTGCCACTACTGAAGAGTCCACAAAGAAGAACAAGAAAAAGCCCCCCAAGAAGAAATCTCGCTATGAGAGAACAGACAATGGGGAAATCACCTCTTTCATCACAGAAGATGATGTAGTCTACAGGCCTGGAGGTAAGACAGAATGGGTTAAACAGCAGACTGTGTTTTGCTGGACTTGGTTTTCTTGGCTGGGGCAGAAGATGTGATAAGAAAGAACTGTATGTTATGAACCTCAGTGGAATGGGTAATTTTCGCCTACCTTTTGTTCTTCTTCACCCATGGTTACTGAGAACCCATTTTTTGTTTATACAGTGCCATCTGTCTACAAGGACAAAGGACCTTCTTTTCACCTAAGGGCTAAATTTAATTTCAAAGAATTGGGGGGGGGGTACATTCCAGGGATAGGTAGGAGAAAAAGTACCAGCATATTGTAGCTTAAAGGTTTTACTGGTAATAATTAAAGAGAGACATTTTATCGGTTAGGTATTGGGGGAGGGTAAGCCTGTAAAAGTGCTGGGAGACCTGCAGATGATGGTGCCATGGGGAGGGGTGTGCAGCTATGTGGGAAATCCAGTTGGGCTGGATTCAGCTTCAGGGCCTGACATTCCCCACCCTGTTCTACATGGTTTCTAATGAAGAATCTGAGCATAGATCCCTGTCTCAGAGGAGACACGATAGAGAGTAAGGGGAGTGAAACTGAGTAACAGATTAAGCAGAGGAAGAAAAAGTGATGTATCCCAACCAAGGAGTCTTCAAAAACCTTCCTCAAGAAAGATGAATTTTGATAAAAGAAGGGAAGAAAGTTGGGGAGGTGGTTGCATGGAAGTGTTCTGGGAGTCAGTTCTAGGGCTAAGGCAGCATGTGGGAGGGAGCAGAATTTTGTACAGCTGAGGATGGTGGAACTGGATAAGGAAAGATCCTAGATGGGGTGAGTCATGGTATAAGAACAGAAAGATACATGGGTATGGATAAGAAGTTTATCTAGGACCCAGGGACTTTCCAAAAATGTATATATTCACTTGTATAATCCAAAATTATAGCATTTTTGCAGGATAAAGTGTCAGATAACATTATATGAATGTAGTTCATTACAAAAATCTAGTCAGCTAATTAACTTACTATTTACTTCCCTTTAATAGGAGCCCAAATGAGTTGCCTTAAGGCAGCTGCTTCACTCTGCCTCATGGTAGAAGCTGCCTGATTCCCTGGCTACTTGTAGTGCTCCTTTCCCCACTAAGATGTGTATATTTATTCCTGATTCTCTTATCAAAAGAGCAAGCTTACAAGTGCTGCTATATTTGTCATCCTTTCCCCTGTGAAATCATTGGCATGCTGTAGGAGCACTGTGGAAAGGAAAGACTGATGTGCTTTTCAAAAGAAGAGGGGGAAAACACCAATGGAAATAAATCACTAGGAACAATTTTTCTAATGTGTTGTGTTGCTGGAATGCTTAAATGCTCTGTTCTTGGTTGGAGATGCAGGGAAATCTTGTAGCTTTACATTGTTGTTTGTACTGAATTCTGCTTGAAGTCGGCCAAACCCTTTGGGGGAAAGCTTTACCCCACATATAGGTTGCATCTTTTGATCATGATTAAGAGTCCAGAATGGGCAGAGAACTGTCCCCTCCCAAGGGCAAATTCTGTTCCCTGTTGCAGGTTGCTCAGCATTGCATATATATGTAGAAATGTTCTAAGCCTATTGGAATGTATACCACTCCCTCATCTGACACCCTCCTTACCTATAATTAGTCATAGGTTGCACATTGATATCTTAGCAGACACTGATTAGAATCAGAGCCTCTTTGTTAATGGCACCAACTTTGCAGAACTCGTCCATAAAGAGCTTTGCACAAAGCCGCAAGAGCAAATTTTTGAAGTCAGGGGTGGGAAACATGGCCCTCCAGGTGACATTGAACTACAGCTCCCATCAACATTAGTCAGCATAGTTAGTGGTGAGAGATGTTGGGAATTGCAGTACATGCACATTTGGAAGCCACATACTCACTTTCTTGTTTAGGCATATGACTTGAGACCTGGCTTTGTCAGGATGTTTTTGGCTGATAAGGCCTAGTTTTTAGATTTTTGGTTTAAGAATTTAAGAATTATGACACTAGGAGTGTCTGCTGTATGATGCTATCTGATGTCACTTTATTATAATATAATAATGATGATAACAATAGGACTGTATTGTTTTCTTTTTTCTTGTGTTTATTCCTAAAATTGTGGTTTTGCATTCTTGATTTACCATTTTATTCAGACTGAGAGCTGCTTTGAGGTCTACTTTTGACAAAGAGAAAGTATGGTATAAATTTATAGATTAAAAAAGAACACCACTAGCCGAAATTTGTTCTGCCATAGGCAATGGGGGAGTGGTGATTTCCAAGCCTGAATTAATCAATATGTATAAAGTTGTTATTTGCTGTCAAGTTAGCTTCGTTTTATGGTGATCCTATGAACTGAGGGACCTCCAAGGTCAGTGCTTTCAAGCTCACAGCCATGGCTTCCTATATTGAGCCAAGCTGTCTGTAGTGTGGCCTTCCTCTCTTCCTGCTGTCTTCTTCTTTACTGAGCATTATCTTTTCCAAGGAGTCATGTTGTCTCATAATGTGTACTAAGTATGATAGCCTCAGTGCAGTCATTTTGGCTTTTAGTGAGAGGTCAGGCTTGGTATGCTGTCTGACCCATTAATTAATTAATTAATTGCTGCCTCAGAGTGTGGTGGAGTCTCCTTTGGAGGTTTTTAAACAGAGGCTGAATGGCCATCTGTCGGGAATGCTTTAATTGTTTATTCCTGCATGGCAGGTGGTTGGACTAGATGGCCCTTGTGGTCTCTTCCAACTCTATGATTCTTTGATTCTATGATAATATATTTGCACTAAATTAGACCTAATTATCCTTGTTTAACCAGGTGACTATCAATGCATAATCACAACTGTGTACCTGATTAAAGGTAACCTGACATGTGACCTGATCCTTCTGGGGATGTTTTTGTTAGAGGTGACACTGGAAGATGCCTGTACAGTTGGACACATTCAGGCATGGAAATCATCAAGAGAACAAACCCTACAATATCTTTGGGTTCTCATTAACCTTAACCCTCATGCTAAAGTATCCTTCAAACACAAGGGGTGAATCCAAACTGGGAAAGTGAGATGCAGTTTTGTAAGTGATTAAGTAATGTTCTTCCTGAAGAAGGACACCACCATCTTAGAACAGGTAAACACTCTGATTTCTGTATGGGGGTCCATGTTGTACTTTAGTTGGTTGGCCTTCATTCAGCCTGTTGCTATGTTCAGTATCTTTCATTCTGCCCCCCCCCCCAAATAAGGAGAACCTTTGTTTCAAAACACCTAATAGTCACCGCAGCAGCCTAATGCTAATATTAAACAACACTAGGGATGAGCTGACATTGTCTGGCACCCTGTGGTGCTGAAAGACAAGCCAGTACTTTCTTCACAGTTGGTCCCTGTAACTTTCTGCTAGGATGCTGAAGTCCAGTCAGCCAGTGCTTCTTTCTGGAATTGTCTCCACAAATAGGAGCAGAGCCAAAGTAAAACAATGCCCCTTTTTGGAGGAGCTGAACATTTATATACTTTTAAGAGAGACAATAGATAGACAATAGATACTTTATTGACTAATTCTTCAGACTATTTCAAGCCTGTAGAATATAAAAGAAAGAAACAAAAATAATCAACAAACAAGCACATCAATAACTGCTAATTATAAAATACAAAATAATATATACATTTAAAATAATAATTTTCCAACTTAGGAAGGTACATCCTCTCTAAAAAGCCAATACAATCCTGCTAAAAATGGAAATATCACAAAAAACATCTAGGCATACCCTTTTTCTGCTTCTTGTTTCATGTTTAGCTGCTTTAACAGCAAAAAGAGCAACCCTGAAAATCACAAAGGGATTGACCCCTTGCAACAGAAAAGTCAGTTTAGACTCATTGTCCCACTCCCTCCAGCTATCTAGGAATGGGTCAAAATAATGTGCTCTGATATTGGCATATACAGTAATAGACAGTACAATAAGTAAGTGGGAGGTACGTGCAGCTTTTCTTCCCGTTTTCCTTCCCATGCCCTGTTCTCTGCCTCTCTGCTTTGATTGCTCTGTGGCATGCTGGTTGTCATTCATTTGGAGAGAGGTGGTAGGCAACACCCTTTCTTGTGGGAAAAAAGATCTTTCCCCCTGTATTTGCAAGATTTAAAAACATATGAAAATTCTCAGCTTTCACTCAGATGACCCTGATGATAAGTCTGCGAAGTGCCTTGGATGCTTATATAAAGCATATGCTATATACAATTCTTGGTATCAATGAAAATATTTTGGAAGGAGCAATTATGTCTCTGTTCTTCATTTCTTCTTATTTATAGAGCATTAAGAATGCACTATGTTGTTGAGGTCACTAGGATTGCTGCCTCAGGTAGACTATCATAACTGGAAGTGTAGGTATTGCCACAGGCCACTAGGCATCTGTGGCAGGCAGTTCCATTCCAGATGGACATTGGCCTCTGTTCAGAAGTTCATTGCACTACCTCCTCTTTTTTCCTCTTCTACTTCTAAAAGCCTTTTGTGAATTTTGCAGACTTCTGCAAGTCTAGTAGTTACATATGTTCTTAGCTTGTCAGAACTCACAGTCCCTGTTGCTTAGGTGAAGGGACATTGGCAAAGCCTCTGATCTTGTCTGTGTCTCTGTAAATTGCTAGAGTGGAGATATGGAATGCATGGCTCTCTAGTTGTTGGATTGCAGTTCCTTCCATCATCTGCTATGCTAGCCAGGGCTGATGGGAACTGGAGTCAAAAGAGATGCAGAAGGCCAGAAGTTCTCACCAACCCTGTATGAGAGGATCTGGGCTCTCAAAGCAGAAAAGGCTTTTGTTCTTACTGAAACTGTCATGAGAGAATCCATGTGGAAGAAGAGTAGACCTGTCCAAGCAGGTACAAATAGGGGGAAAGCTTTGCTTCAGGGCCTAGTGCTGGTTTATGCACAGGAGAGATTGAAAGAGAAGTGAATGTTCTTCCTGCGTGGAAAGGTGGGGGGAAGGTCAGAGCAGCAGGCCTAGTGTGTGAGCTCTAAGTATTGTGCTGCCACTGGCTGAAATTGGTAAGGAACCTGGGAGTGCTCATCTTTGATCTGTTGACAGAAGACGCTTCACTGATGTTTGGCAGCATAGAATAGAGAGTGCAAAGTAAACCCTAGTATTCAGTAGCCTCACCCTGTGGATTGAACTTTGCAGACTGCCAGCAATATGTAACTCCAGTAATGGTGGGAGTGGTTCAGCTGTTGGTGTTGCTGATTTGGAAAATTTTACATTTGCTTAATGTACCAAAAGTGGCATATTTCAATGTTGTATCATTTCTGTGTATCTATCTGTTCTTTGCCCTGCAAGTTTGGAATTATGTGCTAGCAAGTTGATAGCAAGGTAAGATGTAATCCAAGTTCTAGCAAGATAAGGAGCTATCTGAGAATCCTTTTGACAAAAAGTTTGTCTCTTCTGTGTGTAGAACTTGGGGATATGCGAGTAATGTCTAAAAGGTTTAAAAAACAGGGGATGCAAAATAAAGGATTTTAGTAGTCTAGTGGAAGTATTACTCTCTTCCTCCCATCTCAACTGTTGATTGCCACCTTGTCTTTCTGCTTGGATCCTTTCAAAACTAAATGCAGCACAGCTCCCGTCTTTCCCTCCAACCTTTCCTTTCTTCCATTAAGGCATATACCGTATAGTCGGGCGTATAAGACGAGGTTTGAGCCCTGAAAAATAGGCTCCAAAATCAGGGCTCATCTTATACGCTGGATACACTTTGCTTCACCCCTGCCATCTGAACTCCTGTCTCTGCTCCCTTCCCAAATGGAGCGAAGAGGCAGGAGATCAGGCCCGGGGGGGGGGGAGGCAAAGTGCTTACGATTCATTGCCCCCCCTCCTCTGCCTTCTCCCCCTTTGGGGAGCAACCGAGGACAGAGGAGGGGGGCCAATGTTGCTGGTACTCCCCCTCCAGCCACCCTTCCACCCTCCCCGAAGCCGCGATCCAGCTCCCGATCGTGGCTTCGGGGAGGGGGTGGGTGGCTGGGAAGCCCCCCCTTCCAGCCACCCTTCCACCCTCCCCAAAGCCCCCTCCCTCCAGCATCCTCCCTCCACCCCCCTCCCCAAAGCCGCGATCCCACTCGAGATCGCGGCTTCGGGGAGGGGGTAGGTGGCTGAGAACCCCCCTCCCTCCAGCCAACCTTCCACCCTCCCCAAAGCCCCTCCCTCCAGCCCCCCCCCAGCCAGCTGGCCATTCCTCATTCCCCAACCCAAGAGGAGGCTGGGCAGCCTCCTCGTGGGTTGGGGAATCGCAGGAGGAGGGAGAACCCCCCCCCCAGCCAGCTGGCTATTCCGCATTCCCCATCTCATGCTGTGCAGCCAAACGGGTATCATCGCCCCTTCTCCCCACCTTCCTTGTGAGATCCTCGTGAGTTGGGAAACAAAGAGGATCAGCTGGCAAGGCTCCCCCAGCCAGTTAGCCAGCCAGCCAAATTGGGGTGGTGGTCTTATATGGTGAATATATGCCTAAGCCTAGATTTTTGGCTGGAAATTGGGGGGGGGTCTTATACGCCCAGTCATCTTATATGCAGGAATATATGGTACTTCTGTCTATGTATTTGGTGATGATGATGATCCTGCTTTCTCCCAAAATTAGGACTTAAGGCAGTTGACAATTTTAAAAACAATACATTTTTGATACAGTGAAAATGGTCACAGAGGTAAGCCTCTTCGTTATTGGAAAAGCCAAATACATTAATCAGCTCATTAATGAAGGGATGTCTGTATTACCACCTAACTACTGTTTGTTAATAACTACTATTTAGGTAATTATCTTACACTTTTCCCATTTCTGTTCCCTCTGCTTCCATTGGTTACAAAACCCACCCATAAGAGGTCATTAAAAAGTTCAACTTTTACCACCTAAAATTAATGACCACCTTTAAGGTAATGATCAATGTTTGTGTTTGTATTTCAGTACAGTAGGACCCCCGCATCCACGGGGGATTGGTTCCAGGACCCACCCTGGATGGTGAAATCTGCAGATAATAGCGAACACCACCGCCACTGTGCTGGAACCCTCCCGCCTGCCCGCCGTGATGGAACACCCCCACTCGGCGAGGTTGGCTCCTCCCTCCCTCCCTCCCCCGCCTGCCCACTGTGCCTGAACCCTCCTCCCAGCTGCCCAAACCCTCCGCGTTGGAACCCTCCCCAGGTCATCTTCTCCCTCCCAGAACCCTCTGCCCACTTGCCTGCCATGCTGGAACCCACCCACGCCCACAGACAAGAGAGGGGGGAGGCAAGCTCACCTCCTCCGACCCACCCCCCACCCGCCGTGCCACAACTCCCCATGAGTTCACCTCCCTATCATCCACCCACCCTGTTGTCACCATCCACGGATAATTGAATCCACGGATGGCGAATCAGGGGATGTGGGGATGCTACTGTACCTTCAACCACAGCATATGTATACATTTTTCATTTGATTTTGCAGTTGCTGAAAAATGCCAGAAATGCTGCTTAATCTTATAAGGTGCCACAATCCTCTTTCTTGTTAAAGCTGGAATTGACTCCTTGCTTCTCTGGTTCCTTAATGCTGAGTCTTTGTATAATGGCTTGGCCAGGACCCCAATTCCTTAATACTCTGGGTCATTACAAGGGCATGGGCCCACTTTTATTTTGAGATGAATTTTGCAGTAGTGCTCTTCTCACAGCAGAAGTTGCTGCTGTGGACTATTTGCTCCCTGCTGACTGAGATCTCTTTCCTTTTGATCTTTATACTACCAGCATTAAGGGGTCATTCTGTGCTGATCTCCCCCCCCTTAAGACACTGGGTTTCTGTCTTATGCTTTGGAGTCTTCTCCCCTGCTTTGTCAAAATAGCACTGTCACAATAACAGAATTGACTTACTACAGAGAGCATATATCGGTATTTTCTTACAGGGCATTTTGCCAGCTTGAGTAAACTAACAATAGTTTCCAGTGTAGAGGGCTCCAGAGCATCCGTATGCTTGGGTTGTCCCTCCCAGTTGCTCCCGGTAGGCAGGATACAGTGACTCTTATTTTGAAGAGTCTGACCATCAGTGGTGTCATCCAGGAGGGACGACCCTCTGCTGGCCAGTCTGTTTCGTGCCTACGCTCCTGGTAGGACATCCTACTCCTTTGTCCTCTCTTTGTCCCCCTCCATGTGACTGGCGCCATTTTCAAAACTTTTAAAAACTTTTTAAAACTTTTCAAAAAAAAAAAAAAAGCCAGCCCATGAGGGGGGGATTTGGAGTTGCGGACAACGGAGGATATAGAAGCGGTGATCGAGGCTGTGATTAACAGCGATCACCAGGGAACATCGGGGGCTGGCTCATTGGAGTCCCCAGAAGCTCAGTGCGGGACAGGCGGAGGCGGCTTCGGAGAGCCTGCAGGAGGCAGCAGTGGCAAGAAGAAGCCGGGCAAGGGGGGGAAGACCCCCGCTCCAGCTGCCGTCAGCAGTGCCCCAGCCCCTCTCCGTTGAAACGGGCGCGACTGCGGGCCGGGGGAGGACACTGCCGCTTGGCCGAGGCAGAAACAGTGGGTGCGGAACGTCCCAGCGCCAGGGACGAACTCCATGGTGGCGGTGCCTCTGGCGCGCCCCCCCCCCCAGCGATGCTGGACTGGAACCGGAGACCGTGAGTGGGGCACAAGCCCCAGGGATGGGGCCTCTGGGGGAGTGAGAGCCAGCAGCCTTACCCACATGACTGGAAGGAGCTCTGGCCAGGGAGGCAGTGAGGTGGCTGGTGAAGACCATCACCCAGCTGAACCTTGGGGGCACCAGCGGCCAGGTCATGGGGGGATCAGACCCCTTTGGAGCACCACTGGGCACAGCGACTACACAGCCCCCTCCCCCCGCGCAGCCCCCCATTGCGGTGCAGTCCTCCACAGCAGCGCAGCCCTCTATTGTGGCTCAGCCTCCCATCGTGAGCCTCACCCCCCATGCAACCTTCCAACGCGGGCACCGCTCCCCCCGCATATCGCCTGTCTGGATCCCACAGCCTGGTCCCAGCATATAATGACCAGGCTGCTGATGCCACAAATAAGAGACAGAGGGGTGGAAAAGGGGGTGGAGCCAGCAAAGGGAAGACCAAGCGCCCACGCATCCAGAAGCAGGTGGCAGGAGAAGGGGCCAGCGCGGAGCCTGTGCCTGGCACCAGTACGAGGGGCACCAGTCACACCAGGCCACACGGTGAGGAGGATGAGGATGACTGGGATCAGAATGGGGACATGTGTCGCCCCCACAACAAGCGGCCCAGAGAGGATGAAGATGACGAAGACGTCATATCCCTATACACATCGGGGGAAGACTCCTACAGCGACCAATCAGATCGCGAGGAGGGCGAATTGTCAGAGGAGGAAGTATAGGGAGCGAATGACGCACGACCCTTGATGCGTCATTTTTCCCCTGAGGACTTTGCAGTGATATTTAAAAAGATAGTCAGGATGCTGGGTTTGAGCCTGCCTACCATTCCACAGTCACAGATGGATCTAGATCTGCCAGAGATCTCTGGGGAATTTTTTCCAGAGGCCCAGCCGCCAACGTTGGAGATGCCTGTACCTGCGGCAGTAATGCGTTTGATCTACGATGAATGGAAGGCACCGGCTGTAGCCAAACCACAGCCTTCTATCGCAAAGAGACTGTACACCCTCCCCAAGAAGGTCATGGGGGAACTACAAGTCCCTTTCATTGACGCTCCGGTGTCAGAATTGGTCTCTTCCGCGATTTTTTGCAAGGATGGGGAACAGCCCTTAAAGGTTCCAGAGGACAGGCGGATGGATTTGCCACTGAGACGGGCACATGAGGCTATATCGTTAGCTATCAGAGCCTCCACCACGGCGACTATGAGGGCTAGAGCAGCCATCTAATGGTCAAAGGACACTCTAAAGGACGTCCCTAGAGCACAGACAAGAATTTGCCAGGACCTCAACAAACTGTCTAAGGTCTCGGCTTTTCTGGCAGACAGCACTCTGGACTCTGTTCAGTTCTGCGGAAGAGCCCAGGCAGCAACGGTGGCTGCCAGACAACAGGTATGACTGAAGACCTGGAACGTTGACTTCAAGTCCAAACAGAATTTGGTCTCATCGCCATTCCTCGGAGAGAAGCTCTTTGGGGAGTCGCTGGAACCTGTGCTAGTGGAGGACAAAGACAAGAAGAAGACTACGCTAGCTTCCCGTAGGAGAGAGGAGAAAAGATATGCCAGGAAATATCATTCCTTTCGCTCTGCCGGCAACCATCACTCAAGTGGGAGTTCATCGAACCAGTCTAGCTACAGGGATGGCAGATCCCAGCGATCACGCTGGGGAGAGAACAGATACCATCAGAAAAATCAGCAGGGAGGAGCGGGCAAGACGTCACATGCCCAGTCCACCAAGCAAAGCTCCAAGTCCCACCTATGACAATCCCTCCCAGGTGGGAGGAAGACTACAGACATTCGTGGGGGCTTGGGAAAACTCTACGTCGGACAGGTGGGTCCTACAATCTATCCGTCAGGGCTACTGGATAGAGTTCTCCTGACTTCCCCCACAGTGGTTCCTGCCAACACTAGTACACAAGGACAACCTCAAGCAAGCCCTGATGAAGGAAGCCATTCAGCGTCTCTTAAGCATGGGAGCCATAGAGGAGGTCCAAGGATCATAACGAGCAAAGGGTTGCTACTCCATACTCTTTCTAGTGGCAAAGAAGAACGGTACATGGAGAGCGGTCGTCCACCTAAGGGGAGTAAACAAATTTGTCAGGAAAAGAAAGTTCAGAATGGAAACCCTGAAGCATATCCTGGAGGCAATAAGACCAGGGGATTACCTGTCCTCTCTGGATCTACGGGATGCGTACCTCCACATCCCAATTCATCGGGATCACAGTCAATTCCTACGTTTTTGTTATAACAACAGACACTATCAATACAATGCTCTCCCCTTTGGACTTTCCTCGGCTCCCAGGGTGTTCACGAAGATTCTGGTTGCCTTAGTAGCTTCATGGAGATGCTTAGGAATACATGTATATCCCTACTTAGATGATCTCCTGATCCGATCCCATTCCAAACAGGGAGCGGAGAGGGACCTCACCTTCATCATGGAGTCGCTCCAGCATCATGGGTTCCAGATAAATACGGAAAAGAGCTCCCTGATTCCATCCCAACAGATACAGCACCTGGGGGCGCTGGTGAGTTCGCAGAGGGCTGGATCTGACTCCCCATAGAATGGGTAAAGGCAATTCAGACCGCAGCGCAGAAAACCCTGGAGGTAGCCAGATCGGACATCATGCATCTAGCTCATCTACAAGGTCTCATGATAGCAGCGATAGACTGCGTCCCATGGGCGAGATTTCATGCCAGAGCACTTCAATGGTTTCTCCTCCCCTTCCAGGAGGAAATAGCCAACAGGAGGCATTAGACTGTGAGACTGCCAATGGAGGTCAAGACATCCTTGCAATGGTGGCTCTCACTAGTGATTCTCAGAGGCCACCACCTTTGGACCCGGAACGGGATCCAAATCACTATGGATGCCAGCCTACGGGGATGGGGAGCACACTGCGGAACACATCTGGCACAGGGCAGATGGACAGAACAGGAAGTGACCCACAGCATCAATTGGGTGGAACTGAGGGCGGTCAGACTAGCTCTCAAGGCATTTGCACACCTGATCAAAGGCAGATCAGTGCTCATCCGAACAGACAATATCGCAACGTAAGCACACATAAATCGCCAAGGGGGGTCCAGGTCATGGACTCTCATGCAGGAGTTGTTACATCTGTTCACCTGGGCTGAGATCCATCTGGAATCGATATCCGCGGAACATCTTCAGGGAGCCCTCAACCGGAAGGCGGACTGGCTCAGCCGGTCAGACATAGACCAAGGGGAATAGAGCCTACATCAGGAGGTGTTCAACGACATAGTTCGGGTCCTGGGACAGCCGGAGATAGACCTGTTCGCCTCACCCGCAAACGTGATGCTTCCCCGTTTTGTCTCCAGATACGTGTCAGAGGGGGCAGTGGACATAGATGCCCTGACATGTCCTTGGCCACGAACACTTCCCTACGCCTTTCCCCTGGTTCAACTGATCCCCAGAGTGCTCAACAGAATCCGAGCAGAGGAGGCAGAGATCATACTAATCGCCCCAGAATGGCCTCGAAGAGCATGGTTTCCAGATATCCTGGAGATGCAGGTGGATTCGATGCCCCTTCCGCTTCGAGCAGACCTATTGTCTCAGGGGCAGGTACACCACCTGGACCCGGCCTGGCTACAGCTCCGCGCGTGGAGATTGAACGCCAGATGCTGACTACACGCGGATACTCCCAGCCGGTAGTGGGTACAATTCTGGCATCAAGGCGGGAATCTACCCAACAGATGTATGAAACGAGTACACCTTTAGGGTTTTTCGCCAATGGTGCAGACGCAGGGGACAGGACTTCAGGGAGGCCACAGTTCCCGTGTTATTGGACTTTCTTCAGGACGGAGTTGACTCCGGACTCCGACCTAATACACTTAAAAGACAGATCGCAGCAATAACATCCTTTCTGTCTCCAGAAGAAGCAACAGCGGTATCAGCACACTCCCATGTACGTCGCTTCATCAGGGGCCTTACTAACTTGGCCCCACCGACAGTACATTGTTTTCCATTGTGAGATCTGCATACTGTGCTGAAGGCCTTAACGGTACATCCATTTGAGCCGATTCGGGAGGTGCAACTGAAATTTCTCACATGGAAGGTTCTCTTCCTGGTGGCTATCACTTCAGCTCGCAGAGTGTCTGAACTGGCGGCTCTGTCAATCAAAAGAGACCTATGTATTTTCAGACAAGAGTCAGTAGTCCTTAGACTTTGACTGGACTTCAAACCAAAGGTGGACTCGGCTTTCCACATATCTCAAGAAGTGGTACTACCATCCTTTTGTCCAATGCCAGAAAGAGAGTTGGAAAGGATATGGCACACTTTGGACGTACGCAGAGCTCTCAAAGTATACATCAAAAGAACAGCGCCCTTTAGAGTCTCTGAAGCGTTATTTGTCTCCCCTCATTCAAAGTACTTAGGGAGGAAGGTTTCACCCTCTACCCTGGCACGCTGGATAAAATACTGCATAGTGTCGTGCTACGAGTCTCTGGGCAAACCTGTACTGGGGGGCATCATGGCCCACTCCACAAGAAGTGCAGCAGCCTCGATGGCCTGGGAAAAGGACGCCTCCCTGGATGAGATTTGCATAGCAGCGACTTGGAGGATTCCTTCTACCTTTATCAGGCACTATAGATTGGACAAAATGCAGTCAGTGGAGGCCGCCTTCGGGAGGAGGGTGCTGCAGCGAGTTCTTCAGCCCTAGAAATCAGAGGGTTCGCCTTGCCCACCCGGTCCGGAAGCTTTAGTAAATCCCAAGCATACGGATTCTCTGGAGCCCTCTCCACTGGGAAAAGGAACGTTGGTCTTACCTGTGATACGTTCTTTTCCAGTGTAGAGGCAAAGAGTATCCGGCCCACCCAGGGCAAACGGGACGGAGCGTCCTGAGGAGGAGGAGAGAAGATGCTTCATGTGCTAGGATTAACCTGCTGGAGGCGGACCGCTCTTGGGGGATCACGGCTGGATGAGTCAAACTACGGCGTCTCGAGGCTGTGATATCGACTGGCCAGCAGAGGGGTCGTCCCTCCTGGATGACACCACTGATGATCAGACTCTTCAAAATAAGCGTCACTGTATCCTGCCTACCGGGAGCAACTGGGAGGGACAACCCAAGCATACGGATGCTCTTTGCCTCTACACTGGAAAAGAACGTATCACAGGTAAGCCCAACGTTCCTTTTTCGGAGTGGTTCCTGTGTACATGGCAATCACATTTGGTGACTGTCAACTGATGGGGCATGGCAATGCAGTGTTAAAAATAGCATCTATCACACATCTAGTTAAAGTGGGACATATACAACCTTTGCACAAAGCAGGCTGATCATCATGTGGTCAACACACTGTCCCAAGCCTTGTTTCTTATGATTGTGTCAACCAAAGCTAGGAACCCCTGCTCCTAGGTATCCTAAAGGGCACCTGTTGGCTTTTTCATCCTGAAAACAGGGTAAGCAAATACTCAATTTAATATGGTTTTGCTTGGTCGAAACCGGACTTGTTTATCTCGGAGTGGCCTTTTTAGTCATCAATGTGCTTGCAGAAAGCGCAGGATGAGGCCTTCCTGAATCTTCGTTTGCGAAGAACGCCAGAGAGAGAGAGAGCTTGTTCGAGGAGAGCCTTATTCTCCTCAGCCAGGAAAACTGATGCTTCCTGCAGCCCTTCCTAAGTAATCTTGAGTGGTTTTGCGTAAGTTTGGCTTTTTAAAATAAAGCAGGGGCATTTGGAACAGAAGAGTTTGCTTTATACCAAGCTCAGCCCTATTGGTCCTTCTAAGACTAGTGCTAGTCTAGCCTAGGTACTTTTATTGGGGCTTCCCTGCCTTTGTCAGCTCCAGACTACAAGTTTTGAAATGGAGTCAGTGTCTGCCAGACCACAAGTGCCTTTTCCTTTGTGGCAGGTGTTCTGACCCTTACAGAATCCCCATTCCTGCTTTTTCTGTTTCTAAATAGTACAACTGTTTTTCATAGCTGCCACCATCAAGTGTCAGATTTTTCCCATTCTCTTCATACCATGTAGTTCTGTTCCTTCTTCATGCCATGCTTTTGCATTGTTGGGCTGCTGGTGGTCACAGTAATGTGCCATAGCATTACTACATTGGGCAGAATTTTATTACAATGTTAAGCAAGAACAAACAGAGAACTTTTGGAATTCAGTTTTCAAGAGTCTCATCATTTTGTAATTTGGAGTTGCACCTTAAACAGTTTTCTTCCATTTGGGGAAATCCTCATGGGGGCTAATCATATATGGAGTTTTAAGAAAATGCTTACATAATATTCCCTTCTCCTTGTTACTTGAGTAATTAAGTGCTAATAAAATTGTTTAAAAATGCTGCCTTCTGTATAGTTGCTTTTCTAGCATGTATGGAATCAAAAGTTTGGGATTCTTGAAAGAGAGAGGGAAGAATTAGCAGCAGCCCAGCCTTCACATTGCTATACTGTAGTAGGATGTCACTGGGATCTCAGTAGCATTTGTTTACCCCTCTCTGAAATGTAGCCTTTCACTACACTCATCTCTTGGGCAAACCCCAAACACGGAGATGTGCTTGCTTTGGGTAGTCTCTCATTTATTAGAAAGGGACCAGTTTAGGAGAGGAACCCTGAAGCTTGTGAGGTACAAATGTTAGAGCGGAGGAGCTAGCAGATGTGGGGTGGGGAAGGGGCTACCATGAATACCTATAGAGTACCTCTCTTCTGTGGCACCTGAAAATGAGGCCACTGTCATTTTTGCTCTGGCTACCCAGAACCATTTAAAGGGATATAGAAGGATTAAATGGATTTGAGAGGATCCATTCCAACAATGGCATCAGCAGCTATATAAACAGCAAACTGGGCTGCTTTGGGAACAAAAACATGGATAAGGGTGACATTTGCCTTTGGCTAAACAACGTGTGAAGAGTGCCTTTCTGACATGGATTATTTTGCAAAAAAAAAAGTTGTCTCTTGCCTTGTTATTCAGTGGCTTGATGACAATTCTGAGTTGAGTAGCTGAAGCATACTTCCCTTACTGCTTCAAATTAGAATTGAAGATCGCTTCCTCCTTACATCTCAAAAGATTTCAATTAAAGTTTATGAGAGGAAGAACTAACTGCTGTTAGTGGAGCCACTCTCTGTATGTGTGGGTATGTGAGACGGGAAGAGGGTATGAATTGCACTTCTTTGAACAAGATTGGAAGAAGGCAGCTTAGGGGCAGTAACTCATGCAGAGAAACTGTGAGCAGCCTCCTGGGAGGGTGGATAATTCTGCTTCACTGTATTGGGAGTGATGCTGGCATATCAAGGTATATCAAAAAGCTAATGCAGCCAGTGAATTGGATGAAGTAGATAGAGTCTATGAAAGCTTATGCTATGAGCTGCTTTCTCCCAGTTAGTCTCAAAGGTGCTACAATAGACTTTGTATGCTGATACAGACTACTACAACTATGTCTTTGAATAATGCAGTTAGTGTCATTTGTCCATGTACATGTTGTGGCTGTGTTTCTCAAAAACAACCCATACCTCCCCAGCTTCTTCCCTCCATGCCACATGGCCATCTGCTTTCAAAAGCCCCCCCCCGCCCTTTTATTTCAAAAGTAATTTGTGTATTGTTGGTGGAAAGATGTGAGGAAATAAAAATTCCTGTTGGCTATGTCCTCTGGCATGCAAAGTAGCCCATAGCCATGGTGTACCTCTGAATGCAAGAAGGCATGACACTGCTGTGGGAACATTGGGAACTGGTTTAGACAGTTTGGAATTACAGTGAGCTCTGTGGGCAATCTTGGGAAATGGGTGCAGTCAGTGCAGAGAACGAAGCCATAGATTCAAAGTTTCCTTTGAGGGTGACTTAGCTGTGAACCCAGTTTCCCCACTGTTGTGATCCCACTAAAGCTAACAGTAAAACAAAGAACATTGATGGCACCATGCCTTTAAGCATCATAGCTGATTATAAGGGGAAAGAAAAGGAGTATTTCAAAACCAGTTGAACTCTTGCAGTGCTACAAGGCTTCTCTCCCCCTCTTCTGCTGGAGTGACTCAAATAGGGGGCACCTCACCTTCACCCCTCTCATCTAGAGACAATGTCCCATTTGTTTCCCACCATTTCAAGGCAAAGCTGTGCACTGCTTAAACATCTCTGGAGAGATCCAGTGAAGCAAAGGCACATATTAGCTGCCTGGGAAGGTTCTGTGTTTGAGGTTATCAGGATTTCTTTTGTTTGTGTAGGTGCCAGCTGTTAAGTGCTTTGTAGCTGGCTGGGTACAATCTTCATTTACTGAAGGATTGCTTGCCAAGGGGAAGAGAGAGAGCACTTAGCAGTTAAGGCACACTCTCTCCTTGAGTGCTTATTTCTTGGGGAGAAAGGGCGGAGGCCCCATAATAGAGAGTAACAAAAGGCTATAATTTGGGCCTTTGTTCAGGCTTCTGATGGGTGCTCTGGCTCAAGACAATCTTGTTACACAAAACAAGATGCCCAGCCCTTCTTATTACTGGCTGGGGAGGAGGTGGTTTCTGAATGTAGCTACTGCTGCTTCTGGGGAGAGTGTAGGAGGGGGGCGGGCAGGAATCACAGGCAGTAATAAGATTCTGTAGTGTTAACAACCAGTCCTGGCGAGGACTCCGGAGAAGTGGGGAGTTAAAAAAAAAAAAAGGTGGTCTCTGTTCTGCAGTTTTCCACTCTTCTTGTTCTGAGAAATCTTTTCTCCACAGCATTCTGCTGCAAATCTCTCTCACATTTTTGCTGCTGGTTAACCTGTTTATGTATTGATACTGTGTGATGCTTTGTTAATGTGCTGTGTAAATAATTCAACATTTAAGTGCTATAAAGGTGAGGATGTTGACTCATTACTTCATTCTCTTCTTCTGCTTTTCCCCAGAGCCTTTGGGGAACAGCTCTCCCTCCTTCCCTCAACACCCCCCCACCTATTGTATCTAAGTATAGAGAAATGCAACAAGAGACATATTTGCACAAAACTAAAGGACCTAATTAGAGTCTTGGCTTATCATTGGCAAGCAAGCATGCTAGTGCAGGTGGCCCAATGACTATTACTTCAGTAAAGAGGAATTCATGAGTATGAAAAAAATCATTATTCCTTCCAAACTGAACTCATTGCTTGCTGTTCACAAGCCAGTTGAAAGACACTGGCTTGCTTAGTTAGGAGATGAGCAATTCAGAAGTCCTGAACTAGATGCAGTGCTGTGTGTTTTCCTAGTACGTTGTAATATGGAGAGAAGGCCAGACTGGAAGTCCCCCGTGATATCCTTGCAAAAATGTTAGTAACATGCAGGCTAGACAATGCAACTATTAGGTGGATTTGTAATTGGTTGATGGGCTGTATCCAAAGGGTAGTCACCAATGCCTCCTCTTCATCCTGGAGAGAAGTGGCCATTGGGGTGCCACAGGGTTCTGTCCTGGACCCAGTGCTATTAAACATCTCTATCAAGGACTTGGATGAGGGAATAGAGGGCATGTTTATCAAGTTTGCAGATGACACCAAATTAGGAGGGGTAGCTAATACCCCAGAGGACAGGATCAGAATTCAAAATGACCTTAACAGATTAGAAAGCTGGGCCAAAACTAACAAAATGAATTTCAACAGGGAGAATTGTAGGATACTAAGCTTGGGCAGTAAAAATGAAATGCACAGCTATAGGATGGGTGACACCTGGCTTGATGGCAGTACATGCAAAAGGGCTCTAGGAGTCTTAGTGGGCCACAAACTGAACATGAGTCAGCAGTGTGATGCAGCAGCTAAAAAAGCCAATGCGATTCTAGACTGCATCAATAGGAGTATAGTGTCTAGATCAAGGGAAAGAATAGTGCCACTTTATTCTGCTTTGGTCAGACCTTACCTAGAATACTCTATCCAGTTCTGGGCACCACAATTCCAGAAGGACATGGACAAGCTGGAGTGTGTCCAGAGGAGGGTGACCAAAATGGTGGGAGGTCTGGAAGCCATACCGTATGAGGAGCGGCTTAGGGAGCTGGGTATGTTTAGCCTGGGGAACAGAAGGTTAAGAGGGGACATGATAGCCACGTTGAAGGGATGTCATACTGAGAATGGAGCAAGCTTGTTTTCTGCAGCTCCAGAGCAATGGGTTGAAACTATAGGAAAAGAGATTCCACCTAAACATTAGGAAGAACTTCCTGACAGAAGAGCTGTTCCGCAGTGGAATACGCTGCCTTGTAGTGTGGTGGAGTCTCCTTCTTTAGAGGGTTTTTAAAAAGAGGCTGGATGGCCATCTGTTGGGAATCACAGATTCATAGAGCTGGAAGAAACCACAAGGGCCATCCAGTCCAACCCCCGAATGCTTTGATTGTTTATTCCTACATGGCAGGGGGTTGGACTGCCATGTGGCCCTTGTGGTCTCTTCCAACTCTGATTCTACTCATACTGTAAAACACTCAGCGAATCTGCATTATTGGAGAAATTATAAGTATATAATAAATAAATGCTTGGACAGTTTCTTTCTTTTCTTTTTCTTTTTTAAGAAAGAAGGTGATAGTGAGGGGCATTTGAACGGCATTGGAATGATTTTGGTTGAAATCAGTCACTTTCTTTTCTGTGGGGGTAGTGGAATATTCTGGTTTTGCTACTGATCTTCCTCCACTCCTTCTGTTATGAGGTTCTTGCTTTCTAGATAGGATTGGCATTTTAAAGCTGCCTACTATGTCCTATTGTACTTGTTGTGCTTAGATTTATTCTTAAACGTTCTTAAGGTTGGACTGGGAAGCTCTGAGAACAAAAATTGCCACAAAAGAACCTTTTCCCCTTTGCAGTCTCCTGTCTTTCAGGGAGCAGGTCTAGTTACTTTGATGGCTGTGCTCCTGGGCTGTTTTGCTCTGGGAAAGGGGAAGTAGCTACTTAGGAGCTGTCAAGTAGCTGTCACTAGGCTGTGCAGGAACAGGAGCTGCAAGATGCTCCTATAATCCTGTCTCTGTTCTCTGGAGATTCTCACTACAGGAGAGGCACTTAAAGTAAAGTGTTGGGGCCAGAGAAATGCCCTCTAGGTGACATTGCTTGGTATATTCATTACAGAAGAACCCCCAGGTTTGTACTTCTTGGGTAACTTCTCCCATTCTTATGCTGTGAACAGTACATTATCTTAAGGCAGAGATACTGTGTTTAGCTCTGTTTTTTTAAATTGTGTTAAATGACCATAAATCTTGAACTGGGGAAAGGGAGGATGTAAATAGTGTAATAGTAGTGGTGGTAGTGTCTGGCCTAAATAACCTGAAGGTACCTGATCCTTCTGATCTTTGAAGCTAAGCAGGGTCAGCCCTGGTGAGTAAGTACTTGGATGGGAGACCACCAGCAGATACCAAGGGCTGTGGGCTATATTTCCAAGGAAGTAACTGGCAAACTACCTCTGAGGATTCCTTGCCTAAGAAAACTGTATGAAATTAATGGTGTCACTATAAGCTGAAGGTACATACACACACACAGTAGTAGTAGTGATGGTGATGATGTAATATGAAGAGAAGGCCAGACTGCAATTCCCATCAACTCAAGCCAGCATAAGCTCTTGATGAGGGATGTTATGTTATATAGTATTCCAATAACATCAGAAGGGCCACTCATTCCCCCCCCCCCCGCACGCCAAATCTAACAGGAAGAGTTTTCAAGTTTTCAGCCAAGTATTAATGCCCTTTTACAGGATATATTTTCTGTCAGCCACCCTGACCCCAATAGAATGCCATTATTCAGTGTCAACTGAGCTTGCTGAGTACTTACTAGGCTATGTTTAGAGGTTATTAGGGCCATGTGAAATACAGCCCTCCAGATGTTGTTGGACTGCAGCTCCCAGCATTCCTTTTCATTGACTGTGCTTGCTAGGGTGGATAGATAGGTGTTGAAATCCAACAACAATTGGAGAGCAAGGCTTTTTTATTCTCTGGAAAGCTTTTCTGTACATTTGCAAACTATGTTGTTTATCACAAGTTTGCTGATACCTCCCACTTGAATGTAGTTGCTGCTGTTTTAGTTTCATTAGGAGCCACACTCAGAAAATGAGTTTGTTACTACACCTGGCAAAGACAGCATTTTGTATTTGTTTAATGCTTTCAAAGCGATTCACATGTGCTATATAGTTGTAATCCTTGCAATCCTCCTGTAAGCCAAGTCAATTTTATTATTCCATCATGTTGCAAGTTTAGGACGAATGAGACTGAAGCGTTTAGAAGCAATTAGGGTTTCCTTCAGAACATGGGTTGTAAGGTGCCAGCAAAGCTCTAATCAACAATTCCTAGCTCTTTCTAACACAGCTACACTTCTTAAGTTTTTTTTTGGGGGGGGAAGAAAAGAGGATAGTTAAAATGAACAGTCCAGTAAAGTCCACATAAGCTAATGATGCACTAAGGATTTTGCTAGTCTCTTTGCATGGAAATACATTGTATACGTACAACGCTGCCATTTTCCTTTTCTTTCTGCCAGCAGCTGGTTCTTACTTTCCACAGGAGATCAGACAAGTGGTCTTGACAGAGGTAGGTCTTTCCTCACACCTGCCAAGTGGAGATTGCCAGGAGCAGAACCAAGGACCTTCTGCATGCACAGCAGGTGCTGTCACTGAGCTGTAGTGCCCCCGCCCCACACTAACCAGCCTGATAAACTGGTTTAACAGCCCAGTCCCAGTTCCTGTTTATACTGTTAACTTCAGTGTGGCTGACTTCCCATTATGCCTGCATGGAACTGAAGCACTGAGGTGTGTGTCTGTTATTTAGTATGGTAAAAACTTGCCCTTCTGGAGCCCTTTGGATTGTCAACATATTCTTTAAACTGTGTATGTTTAAATGTTTGTAAAACTGAGGCGCACCAAATGTTAAGAGAAAATTGCCAGCCTTGGTGGCAGCTCAGGTACCAGCCATCCCCACCCTGAGCTATTAGTGGTCATTGGGCATTCCTTTATATTCCTACTTGTACTGAAAAATGACACTTGGTGGCTCTATTTTTGTTGTTCTCATACTCCTCTGCTACCCGATGGTCCTCCTCCCTTTTTAAATTTGCAGTGAAATAGACCTCGGTTTATATATGCCTCAGTCTTGGAAAGGCTGGGTTTTTCTTTGTTCACAGCAAAGAAGTAGAAGGCGTTTAGGCGAGCCTTTGTTTCTCATTTTAATGTGTCTCTAGCATGTTTGCATCCCGGCAGAGTGAAGCCAGATTTATTTTATTTTACTTTATTTTATTTACTCAGAACCTAATTGAGCTGAGATCTCCTACAGTCCTCTGCCCTTTTGCTTAGCAAGCACGCATTTGAACTCCTAAGCTCTGGAGGTTTAGCTTCTGCTGGCTCAATTAATTGTTAAATGTTCTCTTTATAATAATTATACATTGATGGTTTTCCTCAGTGCCTGCCAAAGAAATGACTGAAACTCTTGTTTAATCCCTAACTCCTCTTAGATCTTCTTTAAATAATAATAATAATAATAATAATAATAATAATTAAAAAAAATCAGAGTGTTTCCTTTGAAAAACCAAAAAAAGAGAGCAAGGGAAAGACATTTGGTTATGCTTTTTTTGTTTTTAAGTAGTCTAACGGTATTTGAGTTGGAGGACATGAGTGAAATTGAAATGCAGGCATTTGGCTCTCGCCCTGAGAGTGATTGGCTTGTGTTTGACATTGACCCATGTGTTTGTCTTGCTTCCAGATATTGCCTTCTATTTGTTCTGACAGCTTCACCAGCTGAGAGAGGCAAATGTGCCAGAATTAAAAGAGAGAGAGGGAGAGAACATGAGAGCAAGCTAGCACTAGAAAAATTTAAGGAGCAAGGAACCTGCCAACAAAGATTTAGCTATTCAACTAGATTGAGTAAATGGATTTCTATCCTTAGTTCCTTGTCTTCCCATCCTCTCTTTTCTGCAAAAAGTGTAGAGACCTTCCTGTTCCTAGACCCTGTGTCTCTCCTGATTTGCCCAGTAAACCTGTTTGTGTGAAAAGTGGTTCAATTGTTTTCAGAATTCTGTGATTTCCTCCCCACCCCGCCCCACTTCCCTCTGACTGTCTTGTCAGTGTTCCATGACATAGCAACAGCTCAGCCGATGGTTGAGGGTGATAGGGGGGATTCATGGGTAGCTAGCTTTGTGATAGGCATAGCATGCTAAATAGGATTCTGCTTCCTCTTGAGTCTGGCCGTTGGTCTGTTTATGCCAAGAGCGTCCCTTCCAGCATTAGGCAACTTGATGCCCTCCTGGTGTTTTGGACTATGGACTCCCACCAGTTCCAGCCAGCATAAACTGTGAAATGAAGGAGTTGTAGTCCCTCTGTAGGGCACCAGGATGGATTCCTTTTGTCTGTTCTGACTGGCAACCCCTCTCCAAGAGCTGAAAGAGAGTCTTCCCTGGCTGTGATGGTCAGTATCCTTTTAACTAGAGCAGGGGTAAACAACTGTGGAACACTAGGGAACCGCATTAGCCTCCCCAGAGATCCACCACGCATGCTTCTTAATAAATAAATAAATATTTGAAACCTCCCTCCAATGCCCCTTAGGGGACATTGGGGCATATTTTGGGGCCTTCCTGGGCCCCAGAGGGCATTTTGAGGCAATTATTTTTGGAAAAAAAATCATTTTGTCCCGCAAGGTCCGCCCCCCTCCAAACTTGGTTGTCATGTGCCAGGATTTGGACTTGGACTCTCCCAGTTGAAGAGCAGCCTCAGGCAGAGCCAGGTCTCACCTGCAGCTGACTTGGCAGAAGGTGCAGCTGGGCCCCCAAGCCCACAGGCCAGGCGTGTGGAACATAGAGCAGATCAGAGATGCTCAATGCGGCTCCTCACCAAGCAGCAGGGGAAGTACTCCTGTTTACAGCTAGCTGGCGGCAGCCCATTTAAGAGCCAGCTCTGGCTACTTCTGGTTGCTGAAAGCAAGTTGTCTGCTTTCTGCTTGGCATTCTTGTTTCATGACTTCTGTGACACCGACCCCTGGACTGTCTGGCAACCCTTGCAGGATTCTTAGACTCTGGACTGCCTGATGAAACCGTACTGGCCTTAACTACGCTTTTGCCAATGGACTCCCACAGGCACGGGCGCATTCTGAGCCTGTTGATAAGGTATCTCAGAACGCCAAGCTAATTACATCCTCTCTTGCTTGTTCTGTGAGTGTGTGCTAGCTAAGCCAGGGCAGTAGTGGTGGAAATGCCCTCCACACTCCCTAGAGGTCTTTTGGGGGCATTGCAGAGCAATTTTTCTGACCCCTGGGGGTCCTTGAGGGCCACAAAAAATGTCCCTATGGGCTGCATGCAGTCCACAGATCACACTTTGCCTACCCCTGAACTAGAGGACTAAGTATTCAAACCCTGTGTTCTTACTGCCGAGCTGTAAACAGCAAAACATGTTGCAGTGAAGAAAAACAAGTTGGCTTCATAGAACCAACTGGGGCGGGGGAAATCCTGGATGTTTATTATTTATTTATATCCTTTGTATGCCAATATTTCTGTTCTCTGGGTGGCTAACAATGATAAAACATTAAAAGGCAATAAGGAATGGCTCAACAATGTATGAAACAATAAAAGAGCAACATTTTTAAAAATTGACCAGCTGCAAGCAAAAGAATATTTAATTAGATACAGCACCAACAGTGAGTTTACACAGTAGATCTTAACATTCTCAATATAAATGTGGTCTCCTTGTGTTCAGTATGAGATTTGAAAGTTGTGTTTGATTTGCTTTGGAAAAGAGGATGTGAGATCCTTCAGAGAAGAAGGTGAGAATAGATGGGCAATCAGACATGGGAGTGGTTTCAGATTGATGCACAAACATTTTTATGATGAGCTGCCTGTGTGAAATGGTCCCATGTTCAGATTGGACTGTTGGCACATGGGGGTAGTGAGTGTGTACATTGTAGTTGCCCATCCATGAGAGTTTTTTTTTCCTGTGAGAGTGAGTTAGACTGTCCACTTACCCTACACAAGCCTGCCTCTTGTCTATAAATACAAACCAGACTAAAATAAAAAGCATGTATTCCATGTTGTGCATTCTTTATATTCACTTGCCAGGGAAATGGCTACATTCTGTGAAACAGTGATTAAATCTCTAGTATTTTTTCACCTTTGGCTTGAAGTGTGCATTTTATACTCATGACTAGCATCTAACCATCAGCACTTGTTCTAGATTTGATCTCTGATAGGAGTATTTGGGGACAGGAAAAGCATGTTACAGACAAAGCACCCAAAGTTGCATCTGTGGCTAGGTTGTCTTTGTTTGCCTTCTGGAGTCAATTCAGCATGGGTGTGAGTAGGGGAGAGAAGGAATCATGTCTGTGCCAGGATCAAGCTTAGGAACATAGAATCTGTTTCATGTCAGCTTTGACCTGTAGTCTGTTAGACTTTAGCTGTGTTGTGTTATTTACCCTAATTTACAGCGGCTCTCTTGAGGATTCAGTCAGGATTCTTTCCTAGCCCTGTTTGGAGAGGGCAGAGATCAAGTCTTGTCTGTGCAAAGGCTATGCTGAACCACTGAGATACAGGCCACCACCAAGGCTTATTGGGCATCTGAAACAAAATATTTGATTCTGTTTTGAGGTAAGATGGTATGTAGAAAATGGTTGCCCTCCAGTTTGGGAGGAGAGCATTCTTCTCAGAGGATGGAGGTATGTTGTAAATGCACCCAGACTTCAGGGAAGCTATTTGCCTTGCTTCTGGGCTGCATTTTCAGCTTCTCTGGATGAAGTACTGCAAGTGGCATGCATGAATATGTGAAATTTGTTCAACACTTCCAGACACATTAGTGCCTCGAGTGTGAACGAATGCTTCTTCAGCATGGAACTCACCCATCCACCCCACGGTTCTTAATCAAGAGAGCAAAATGGAAAATGTTTCTGGTCTATTGGTAGAAACAAAAGCTAAGCTTTGAAAATCTATGTTTCCACTGCTTTCCTGCTGTCATTGCTCTCCCCCTTCCACACCCTCCCCAGCAGCCCTTATGTGGCAGGCGTTGTTCTGGTTTTTAAAATATGGAGCAGCTGTTAATGCCTGACAGATGGTGCCTCTCTTAAGGACTGATAAATGGAGGTTGATCCTTAAAACCAGCTCTTTTAACTTTTGAGCTATCTGCACATATATTTTTCATTAAATAAAGCAAACAAAATCCAAGGGAAGGAGGGAGGTGGCAAACCTAATTAGGGATGAGGATGGGGAAATGGTTTATAAGGTTGATCCAGAATACAGTACTTTGTTTGGGCTTGAGTGTGTACGGTGGTGGCATGCTTGAGTCCCCCCCCCCTTTCTCTCCATATTGCCTATTTGTGTTGTGTGGAATTAAATTTGTATTGGAATAGTAAGTTCCAGTGAGTTTAGTATAGAATTTAGGAGGCACATCCTGAATCTCTTTCTTCTCACCCCAGCTTTATTTGACCTTACTAGTAGATGTGGGGGAGGGGGGTCCAGTGAAGATGCAGACAGCAGTAGAAGCTGGAAGAAGTGGAGAATGCAGCCTAAAGAGTTCTCTTAGATTTGCAGCTGACCCTGTTTGAAGGTGAAAATTGGGTTCTTTGGGAACTCTGGTCCTTTGTCCGTTGTACCTCCCTGGATGGGAAATGTCCAAATAGATTTGGACAATCCAGTCAGGTGCCTGAATGAGTGAGGCACAACTCAGTGTCAAAGGAGATGTTCCTTGTGCTTAATTCTGCCCTTGACATTCCAATTGTGCAGGATCTCATCCAGTCACTCCAGAAGGGGCAGTCAGAATAAAGTATATTGAGCTAGATGAACTGATGGGCCGCTTCTGCAGTAACACAGAACAATCTTTGCTTCTAGATGAAGTACCATAAAACATAGCACTGTTGGACACCTCATTGAGGGGGATATGTATGTAAATAAAAGAAGCTGCTTTGTACCATGTTAGCTTACTGGTCCATTGAGCCCAGAATTGTCTACTTGTACTGGGAATGAGGAACTTTTCATATCACATTTTACTTGAGTTTTTAAACTGGAGGTGTGGAGGACTTAACCTAGGATCATTTGTGTACATTCCAGGAGGCTCACATGCAGGACTTGAGAGTTAGGGCAATAGGTGTAAATGATCCTAATTGATGCAGAGATGTAGCAGATAAACCAGTCAGGAAGGAAGTCTGATTGGATAGAGGAAAGATTGCCATTCAGTGGCAGAGTACCAAGCCTACAGTTCTGAAGGACCCCAGGACTGAGGAAGACTCCTGTCTGAAACCCCAGACAGCTACTGCTGCTTAATGTAAACCAGTGCTACCAACCTGGCTCCCTCCAAATATGTTAGTTTACAATGGCCATTACCCCAAGCCATCATGATGGTGGTCCAGTACAGCTGAAGGGTGTTAAGCTAGTGGAGGCTGGTGAAGATCTCTCTGGCTTTTCTTCGCAAACGAAGATTCAGGAAGGACTCATCCCACGCTTTTTGCAAGTGCGCTGATGACTAAAAAGGCCAATCCGAGATAAACAAGTCCGGTTGCAGAAAGCACAGCAGAAGGTCTCCTTGGGTGATGTTTCCGGGTTGCGATTCTTTCTGCGTTATCGTTTTTCTTCAAGACTTGTTTGGCGTAAGTTCTCAAATAAGGCTGCAGCATTGTGGATAGTGCGTCTCCATGCCTCCTCATGTGAGGCCAGGTTGGACCATTGTTGGTGATCAATTTGGCTGAGCCTGAGATGTTGTTTCAGGGAGTCCTTGTATCATTTTTTTGGAGCGTCCCTCTTACGCTGACCTGTGGTGAGTTCACCGTAGAGTACTGTTTTTGGGAGGCGATGGTCCTCCATCCTAGAAACGTGCCCTGCCCAGCGCAGCTGTGTTCTCAATATCATGGCCTCAATGCTGGTGATCCCTGCTTGCTCAAGGACAGCAACATTCGTCACATAGTCAGTCCAGTGTATATTTAGGATTGTGCGTAGACAGCGCTGATGAAAGCGCTCGAGGAGTCGTAGGTGGTGGCGATAGGTGACCCATGTTTCAGATCCATAAAGGAGGATAGACAGTACGATGGCTCTATACACACTGATTTTTGTGCTTTGCCTCAGGTGTTTATTGCTCCAGACTCTTTTGTGAAGTCTTCCAAATGCACTATATGCCTTTGCTAATCTGTGATCGATCTCTTTGTCAATCCTGGCATCTGAGGAGATGATGCTTCCCAGGTAGGTGAACTGCTGAACGGACTTGAGCACTGATTTGCCGACGGCAATGTGGGGATGGTGGTGTTCGTCCTGTGGTGCAGGCTGGTAAAGAACTTCTGTTTTCTTCAGGTTGACTTCTAGCCCAAACAGCTCTGCAGCTGTTGCGAAGCAGGATGTTAGGCACTGCAGAGCTGCTTCTGTGTGGGCAACAAGGGCAGCAGCATCAGCGAAGAGCAGCTCATGAACTAGATAGTTTAGAGTCTTAGTGCGAGCCCTCAGACGGCTTAAGTTAAACAAGCTACCATCAGTACGGTAACGTATATAGATGCCGTCATCTTCTTCAAGTTCTGCCATAGCCCTTTGGAGCATCATGCTGAAGAAGATTGTAAATAAAGTTGGTGCAAGAACACAACCTTGCTTCACCCCATTAGTTATTCGAAAGGGCTCTGAAAGAGCATCGCCATATCTATTGAAGTAGATGGGCAGGATTCTGATGGTGTAAGAGCGAGCGCAGTAAATCATGCAGAGACACAACAGGTAGTCTCTTCTTTTTGGATGGTTGGGTGATGTTTTGAGCCTCTAAGTTACTGCATGAATGTGTTTCTCACTCAAACAGCAATTGAGACTGTCTTCCTGTGTACAGTCTGGGAATGACTGCCATGGGTGGTGGTTAGTGTTATCCATGTGATACAGCTTATCTGTTGTTCAGGATTTCATTCTTCTTTGTGGCTTTGTCCTTAAGAAGGAACGAAATGTGTGTTCCTGCCCTCTGAAGTGGCACATCTTTGTCTAGACAGGTGTCTCGGATCTTATGATTTTTCTTCTTCTGAAAACGGATGACAAAAGGGGCCATGCTGTAGAGAAAACAACTAAAAGCTTCTGCTGCCTGATTGGCATTTCAAGCAGCTGCACTAATTTTACAGGAAGCCTGTTACAGCTTTTCCTGTATAGAAAAGTGTTGGGATCCATTTGTGGCTTAAACAATGACAAACTCTCCCCTGTCTCTTATTTTAGAAAGTAAAGTAGCACTTAAGCCTTTTAGGCACAAAATACCTTGTTGAAAGGTTGCAAGGCTTGATTATAAAAATGCTGGGTGGATGGATAACAAATTGCTAGATAAGAGGGGAGAGCAAGGGACAGGCTCATTTGCAACATACGCCTGTGTTTGCAGCCCAGCATGCTTCTGGAGGAGCAGAGGACCTGTCTGTTTTGACAACAGAATAACACAGAGCCTTTTCTCTGTCAGATATCCCAAATGGCTAAGGAGTCCAGTGACTGACTGTGTATCTTTTGTTAGTGTCACATTATGCTCTCTCTTCCTCCTTTTGCCTTTGATTGAGGAGCTATAACATAGTCTGAGACAGTTACTTTTTTGACCATACTGTCATAATCCAAAAAGGAACTTTATTAAGCTCTCAGCTCTGGATATAATCTGGTAGTCTGTAAATGTTATATGATTCAAATATCGTGAACTAGTGTATTTTTCTCATTGGAGATTTTTCAGCAGAGGTTGGACAGCCACCTGCCAGAAATGCTTTGGTTCTGGATTTTTGCACTGGCAGTGGTTTGAACTAGATAAGTCCAAGGGATCTTGTCCAATTCTGTTATTCTTTGAACAAATTGCAATAAAGGAAATTCAGACTAAGCATTAGGAAGAACTTCCTGGGAGTAAGAGCTGTTTGGTAGCAGAATGCACTCCCCCAGAAAGTGGTGGGCTATCCTTTGGTGAAAGTTTTTAAACAGAAGTTGGCACTTCTCTTGTCAAGGATGCTCTAACAATGGCTGTCAGTATTACCTGATGGTTGGCTTACATGACCCTTAAGGTCCATTCCAGCTCTACGATTCTCTTATTCCTTTGTAAAGAAAATACACCTTCATGTTTATCCATTGGCTCTGTGTGCTATTGAAGGAGTGCCACTGAGAGCTACTATTTTATTTAGTGCCAGAAGCAGTTATAAAACTGAAAACCATGGCATAGTGTGCAGATAGGTGGACTTGAATGGAAGTGAACAGGGAGCAGAAGGCATGGGGAAAAGTGCAGTGGAGGGTGGGAGGTTTGCAGCATCAGAAACCTGGGATGAGTAAAAATCAGTGATGAAGTAGCATTTGTTGAAGTGGAAAAGCTCATTATGTAGACCCCACAGCCATGCCTTCTCAGCATCAAATCTAAACATGTTTGTTTGGGATGTACTTCCAAGTAGAGATAGCTATATAGGTATATCAGAGCTGCAATGGTTAGTAGTTACAATGACTGCCTGTTCTTTCCTTTGTCTGCAGATTGTCTGGCTTGGTTTGCTTGTGTCAGGCTTCCCCCCCCCCCCAATGCCTCCTTTCTTTGGTACATTTACTCTCTACGGGTATGAAGTACAGATTACTTGGTGTTCAGCCCCATTTTTAGGACAGAAGACAGTCTGACATGTCTTTTCATACCTTCTTTTCCAGCTGGAGGGTGCTGTCCACATAGAGTTAAGCTAACCAAGAGTAAACGCACAGGACTTAAGAAGCCACAGTAATCATTTTGGGGTGATGTAAATTCCTTCATCTAGGGTGATTTGTGTTTTTTCCCCCTTCAGTAGTCTCCATGACAAATAGATCTGATCCATTCATGCTGTCATAAAGGCATCAGAATTAGGAAGAAATGGAAAATTCAGCAAGGTGCAACACGTGGTTGTAAGGGTGTGAACACTCCTGTATAGCTTCCAAAAATGTTATTGTTATGGACTGTCAAGTTGGCTTCGACTTACAGTGATCATACGAATGAGAGATCTCCAGGAGAGATCTCCTGTTATCAGTTTCAACTTTGTTAAATAAATTCATCTATAATGTGGCTCTGTTCCTACTGCCTTTGACTTTTCACAACATAAGTGCCTTTTCTAACAAGTCATGTTTTCTCATAATATGCCCAAATTACAATAATAATAATAATAATAATAATAATAATTTATTTATACCCCGTCCCTCTGTTAAAACAATATATTCAGTTTAGTCATTCTGGCTTCTAATGAGTTCAGACTTACTTATTATACTCCAAGACTTACTTATTTGTCTTTTTGGCGGCCCATGGTATTCATTGAACTCTCTCACCCTCCACTACATTTCAGGTAAGTTGATTTTCTTCCTGTCAGTTTTCTTCACTGTACAACTTTCACATCTGTACATAGAAAGCAGAGATATTATGGTGTTGTTGTGTGCCCTCAAGTTGTTTCTGACTTATGGTGACCCTAAGGTGAACTGATTGTGGGGTTTTCCTGGCCAGATTTGTTCAGAAGGAGTTTGCCTTTGCCCTCCTCAATGACTGAGAGAGTGTGACTTGCCCCAGGTCACCCAGTGGGTTTCCATGGCTGAGTGTGGATTTGAACCCTGGTTTCCAGAGACTGCACCGCACTGGCTTCAGGTGATCCTAACTTTGGTATTCAGTAATGTATCTTTACACTTCAGGATCTTCTCTAGTTCCTTGTAGCTGCCCTTTCAAGTCTTAATCTTCATTTGATTTCCTGACTGCAGTCTCCATTTTGGCTGTTCATCTACATATTTGAATTCTAAGACTGCTGTTGGACCAAGGTCTGCTGAACTCAGTAGGTACTCACTTCTGATGTGTAGATAGATCCATTTTGTAAAATACTAGCCAAGTTGGGAAGCATCTTTTTAGGACCAATCTTCATCCAACTGTGGATATTTTTTTTTCACAGACTAGCACAGCAATCTTTGTTCTTCTGTTTTATTTACACCTTGAATGTTTGCTTAACAAAGACTGCTTAAGCCACCTAAAATGCAATCTTCTAAATTTTCATTAGAAATGCAAACAATCAAACAAAGCTTTACAGTTTAAGCTGCTAGTTTAAGTAGGACCCTCTCAAAGAAGTAGAGAAGAGTATCCAGAATTTGTGAACTATTTTCCTCATGTTCTTTTTTTATTTCCCTCTCATAATTCTGTTTATGCCTACATCTACTCTTCATATTTTGCCCCACTCCTATCCAAGTTAGCAAGTAGTCTGCAGCCTTGGAATATTGAGTGACTGCAGTATGTTTAAACTGAAAAGCTTGTCTCAAGCTTCACTCCCCTTCCTGCCGTATATTCAAGCAGGAACCCCTACAGTCTACCATGACAGCGGTTAAAATTAAAAAACAACCACCACCAGATGAAAATGGCTTCCAAGCAAGCCACAGACCAAGGAATGCACAACAAAGGCTTTGTTAGGGTTTTGGCTCTAGTGCTGGACAGAGAAGCAACAGCCATTGGCCATGTGCTTTAGAATTACAACCCAGTGCCCATGTTAGTTACCTTTTGGCAATTTACACTTCCTTGGAACTCCTAAGCTGATATAGTAAGCTTAGGAGGGTGACTTGGAGTATAGATAAAAACCTTTTAAAAAAATAAAATAAAAGACTAAATGTTGGTAGTGAAGAGAGGCAGGGAAACTCTCCAACATGGGGGTGTTGGCAGCAGCAGGTACATCAGACCTCCTTCTGTAAATCTGTCTAGTTCTTCAGTGGGAGGAGTGAAGAACTGTGTACTTGTACTCCTGCAGATGTTGTTGAACTGTATCTTTCGTCATAGAATCATAGAATCATAGAATTGCAGAGTTGGAAGAGACCACGAGGGCCATCCAGTCCAACCCGCTGCCACGCAGGAAATCACAATCAAAGCATCCCCGACAGATGGCCATCCAGCCTCTGTTTAAAGACCTCCAAGGAAGGAGACCCCACCACGCTCCGAGGGAGTGTGTTCCACTGCCAAACAGCTCTTACTGTCAAAAAGTTCCTCCTCATGTTGAGGTGGAATCTCTGTTCCTGGAGCTTGCACCCATTGCTCCGTGTTCCAGTCTCTGGAGCAGCAGAAAACAAGTCTGCTCCATCCTCAGCGTGACATCCCTTCAAATACTTAAACAGGGCTATCATATCGCCTCTAAACCGTCTTTTTTCCAGGCTAAACATACCCAGCTCCCTTAGTCTCTCCTCATAAGGCATCGTTTCCAGACCTTTCACCATTTTAGTTGCCCTTCTCTGGACACGCTCCAATTTGTCAATATCCTTTCTGAATTGTGGTGCCCAGAACTGGACACAGTATTCTAAGTGAGGTCTGACCAAGGCAGAATAGAGTGGCACTATTACTTCCCTTGATCTAGACACTATACTTCTATTGATACAGCCCAAAATTGCATTGGCCTTTTTAGCTGCCGCATCACACTGTTGGCTCATGTTCAACTTGTGGTCTACTAGGACTCCTAGATCCCTTTCGCACGTAGTCTCATTCAGCCAGGTCTCTCCCATCCTATATTTATGCATTTCATTTTTCCGCCCTAAATGCAGTACTTTACATTTCTCCGTATTGAATTTCATTTTGTTAGCTTTGGCCCAGCTCTCCAGTCTATCCAGGTCATTCTGAATTTTGATCCTGTCCTCTAGGGTATTAGCTACTCCTCCCAATTTGGTGTCATCTGCAAATTTGATAAGTATGCCCCTAATTCCCTCATCTAAGTCATTGATAAAGATGTTGAATAGCACTGGGCCCAGGACAGAACCCTGTGGCACCCCACTGGTCACATCTTTCCAAGACGAAGAGGAGCCACTGCTGAGCACCCTTTGGGTCATCCTTCATTATTGGCTATGCTTGCTAGAGTGAAGGGAGTTATGGTCTAGCAGTATCTGGAGGTTTTGCAAACTCTCCTGCATGTTCCTAAAAGGCTCTTCCTCTATCCCAACTGCCTCTGCCCTGGCCTTGGAGGGAGAGAAAAAGAGTTGGTATCTGCTGGACTTAGTCTCCTTCCCAAGTGCCATTCCCCTTTCCTTTTGTGTCATGTCTTATTTAGATTGTAAGCCTGAGGGCAGGGAACTGTCAAATTAACAATCTGAGAGCCTTTGTGGTTGAAGAGTGGGGTAAAGCTCCAGCTCTCCTCTGTGGATTTGGAATTTTTAAAAGATGCTTTGTGTACAGAGCCATTGTACTGTCTATTTTCCTTTATGGGTCTGAAACATGGGTCACCTATCACCACCACTTACGACTCCTCGAACACTTTCATCAGCGCTGTATATACACACAATCCTAAATATACCCTGGACTGACTATGTGACGAATGTTGCTGTCCTTGAGCAAGCAGGGATCACCAGCACTGAGGCCATGATATTGAGAACACAGCTGCGCTGGGCAGGGCACGTTTCTAGGATGGAGGACCATCGCCTCCCCAAAATAGTACTCTACGGTGAACTCGCCATGGGGTCAGCGTAAGAGGGGCGCTCCAAAAAAGCGATACAAGGACTCCCTGAAACAACATCTCAGGCTCGGCCAAATTGATCACCAACAATGGTCTGCTCTGGCCTCACATCGGGAGGCATGGAGACGCACTATCCACAATGCTGCAGCCTTATTTGAGAACTCATGCCAAACAAGTCTTGAAGAGAAACGACAATGCAGAAAGAATCACAACCTGGAAACATCACCCAAGGAGACCTTCTGCTGTGCTTTCTGCAACCGGACTTGTCTATCTCGGATTGGCCTTTTTAGTCATCAGCGCGCTTGCAGAAAGCGCGGGATGAGTCCTTCCTGAATCTTCGTTTGCGAAGAAAAGCCAGAGAGAGAGAGAGGGTACATCTCGAGTATTCTCTCTGGAACCCTGAAAGGTCCAAGTGGTTCTTGCACGCACACTTCTGAATTGAATACCAGGCACCTCTCCTTCTGTTTTCCCAGCAGATCTGTGGACATGTATGATACATAGCAATAGGCTACAGTAGTCACATGTTACAAATAGATGCACAGCTTACTTGCCCATGAAAATGTTTTTTATCCCATGTATCCACTCCAGCCTTTAGTCATAATGGCGGTCTTAATAAAGAACTGTCTATATATCTGGTCACTTAGTGGCAATTTGTGCTCACCATAGGAGATTAAACAAGGTTATCAGCCTGCAGTTTAGTTTAGGGCTTATTAAAGGGATGGCCACATTGAAGATTGCAGCATAGCAGTTTTTAGTTGGGTAAAAAAAATCTTTTAGTGCTGGCATGAGCCTTGGGAACCAGGTGCTTTTAACTCGCTTCCTTTTCCTTCCCCTTTTGCCTTTCAGCTGTCAGCAGTTTGCATGAAAATCGGGCATATCTGTCAGAACTGGAAACAATATACTAGATCAAAATGTACATTAGTTTTGCAGTGGGAGTCTTACAAAATAGTGTACATTGGAGGCATGGTGGAAAGTGCAGAAGAAAAAAATAATTGGAGTGGGAAATCATGTAGCTTGATGCTGGAACCAGAGAACTGTTGCTTTCATAAAATGGGGAGCTCCAGACTACAATTAACTGTCATTAATTTTGTTGAATAGAAATATGTTCCATTTACTGTACAATCAGGAGCCAGGCTTGAATGAGTTTAAATAGATGAAATCTAAATTATACTGACAGTCCATTAAACAGCGGCAGCAGCAGCATCAAACCCCTTAAAAGAAAATGGATTCTCTTATGAGACCAGTTTATAATAAAATCATTTTGTGAAATAAGAGCCGCCACACAGGCACCGGTTGTCCTGTGTCTTTCAAGCAAAAGCAGCAAATTGGTGGAGCAGGGCCCGGGGTCTCTGCATTGTTTGCTTGACAAGGAGCCAGCAGCGTTGCTTGCTTGAAATCTGCTTGGCAGGAAAGATGCTAAGAGATCAGACTAGCAATTTGTTTGTTGTCAGCCATGTGGGTGGTGGAGGGGAAGGAAAAGAGACAAATTTTACACCTCCTTACCTGTCACTCTGGTGATTTTTCTCTCCCTCTTCCTTCCCTCCTGTGGAAGTAAATACAGATTCTGCACCCCTCCCTGTGTGTTGTGCCTTCCTTCTCATTGTGTCTTATCTGCTTTATGAGAAGAGCAGTGTGCTTCCTTCTTAAAAAGATCTGTCACTGCTTCTACTCTGTTTGAGGAGCTGTGGGAAATTCCTTGTATTTCAGCAGTTGGAATCCTCACCAAACATGGAAAACTGCACCATCCTCCAGACTAACAGAAAGGCTCTGGGTTGCTGTTCGGTAGGCCTTACTCCTCCATGTCTGGGTCTGAGATTCTGTGGGGATGGTAAAATGATTTGTCTGCCAGAGACATAGCAATCCCACTGTAAACCTTTAAAATTTACCACGTTCTCATTCTTTCTGAGCTCCTAGTTTCCCCCCAGCCTGACGCTGTCTTGCTTGTCTGTTCCTTTCTCAACATTATATTGTCTGTTTCTAGTCTCCCATATGAAATTGCCTTTTGCCTCTATATTTCTTGCATGCTCTTCTGTGCCTGTTGCAACATTGTCTTCACCTAACTCTGCCTCTGCATAAGGTAACCATGTGTTGTGCTACCGTACTTTAGAGAGGACCATCCTCTCTATTTGAAGGTAACCTCTATTTACTGGACTGTCCATTCTGTGGCCAGTTTAAAGAAACAGAACCTTTGAAAGACAGAGCACCAGAGACCTGGGTGTTGCAGGCACATAGCCTGCCTGCTCACTGTTTACTCCATTATGGGAAACTGCAGTGTGCTTATATTTTCTATCACAGTAATTTAATTATAAAACTGCACTTACACATATAAATTAACATCTGCAAAATCAGTGCAAAAACATCTGTGTATTTTTGTTGGATGATGAGTTTCTACTGCTTTTGCCAATGTATTAGTGGCTGTCCTAGTTCCCTATTCCTCAGTTCCTTTACACTCCCTTCTACCTTTCCGTTTGGCATCCTGTCCTTCAACACTTACAGGTTTCCTGATGCTGGGCCAAACTTGGGAGCTAAATGGTGTAGTACATGCTAGATCAGAGCTTAGGGTTTGATCAAATGGGGTTGGACTCTGGAGCAGCAGGTGGAGGGGAGCAGAAGCAAGCCTGTTGTGAGAAAAGCCTAGCAATGCTTGTTCCTTAGGGGTGGCATAGCATCCTCCAACCTGGTACCTTCCAGATGTTTTGGATTTCTTCATCTAGAATTTCTAACCATTGGCCACACTGGCTGGGGCTGCCAGGAGTTGCAATTCAAAATGGCTGGTGGGTGCCAGTTTAGGGAAGGCTGCGGTGGAGCCTGATGGGTTTGGGGACCATGTCTGAATAGCGTAAGTGCTTGTCAAACTGAATATGACAATATATTCCTAGTAGTTACTGAGAGAGGGAAAGATTTGTGACAGCTCTTTTTAGGTGCAGCTATGTGTTCTGTGGCATATACTCCCAGCCTTGGTATCTCTTTGTTGCCTTGTTTCTTGTGTGAGCATATGGGAAAAGGGTTGGAAGTGCAAAGACATACATGTTGAGGAGTGAGCTTCTCTCAAGCAATTAAAAGTGGGATTTAAAAAACATGGTATCAACAGAATGTGGCACTTAAAAGCGGGGGAGGGGAGTCTGTTAATAGCATGCCAGGAGTAGATGCTTTCATTATTGCCATTACCACAGCTACAGATGAAGTTAATTGCCTTGGACTGCTCACAGATCTTGATAAATAGAATTTTGCTGGCCTCTGCACAGCATAAAGCACAGCAGCAAGAAGGCACACTTAAATGTCTCTCTCTGCAGTGTATACGTTTGTGAATAGACCTTTTATTGTTTGCTTAATAATAAAAAGATGTTTACATGGCAATCTCTGATTATTTCCAGAACATTCTAAGATCTGCTTCGTCTAGGCTTGGAGCAGAAAGCAGCACAAATGGGATGTGTCATCTGCAGTGTAAATGTTATTCAGATTGTTAATTGTGGTACCAATAAAATGTGAAGCTCTTGTGTGGCCCCTTCTGTGAGTGTTAAGCCCTTTGCTTTATTCTGCTTCAGAACAGAGCACAGGAGGAAGGAAAGAGGCTGTGAAAGGCCCCCAGTAGGAAGATGTGGGTCTAAGAAATGTGTGCCTTACAGCTAGGGATGCTTTTAGACAGGCTTTGAAAGCTGAGAGTATGAGCCTTCAGTTGACAGCAGGGGGTTGTAGACAGTCCGTGTTGGTGGCTTTCAAGGAACATTTTTTTCCCCAGGAAGAAAGTACACCGTGGAGAGCCTAAGGGGTTCTATGTTTGGATGATGCAAGCTGGAGCTATTATACTAGCTGAAGCCCAAGAGGCACCTAATTGGATTGCATTTGCTCTGTTCCTTGATGTGTGTGTACGTGCGTGTGTGTGCAGTAGCACATGTGTGTCTCTTGTGTGTTTTCAAGAGCTTCGTGGGCTTTGAAAGAGGTTGTGTTCCTTTCTTTTTTATAAAGGACTCCAAATATCCTCTTTCTTCTGATTGTTTTAGAAATCCTTTAAATCTTTAGGTGTTTACCATCTGTTTAAAAGGTGGAATAAATTGATACCAAGGAAATGCTTTAAAACAGGAATGGGGAATGTTTGGCCTTTCAGATGTTTTGGACTTCAATTCCCAGAAGGTCCAGCAAGCATGACTCAATAGTAAAGGATTACGGGAGTTCTACCCCCTTAAAACACCCGGAGGTTCTCCATGCCTGTTTCACAGGGTGGGACCAAAGGCATCACTGCCACTGGAGAAGGAATATCAGTGTGGCCCCACACTCCAGACATGATCTAAGAGCTATTTGAGAGTGCAATAGATTGCCTTGGAAGGTGTTAGACTCTCCTTCCTTGGAGGTCTTTAAGCAGAGATTGAATAGGCATCGTTCAGGTGTGCTCTAGTTGTATATTCCTGCATGGCAGTGATTGGACTAGGTGACCCTTGAGATCTCTGGCAGCTCTGAGATTGTGTGGTTTTTCATCGCATTTGATTAAGTAATGGGATGGAAGCTAAGATTGCTGCCCAGGTCTACCCCAACCCCATCAGCTTCTCTACGGAGGATGTCATATTGCAGGGATGTAGTGGAGGGATCTGCTTTCCCTGTTTTATGGTGGATTTTTTCCACACTTTTAAAAAACTTCTTGTTTCATGGAGTTAATTAACATATCCAGTATCAATTGTACAAAGGTACAATTAACTGCCTCCTGTGATTGTACCCCTCTCTCTCTGGCTTTTCTTCGCAAACGAAGATTCAGGAAGGACTCATCCCGCACTTTCTGCAAGCGCGCTGATGACTAAAAAGGCCAATCCGAGATAAACATGTCCGGTTGCAGAAAGCACAGCAGAAGGTCTCCTTGGATGATGTGTCTGGGTTGTGATTCTTTCTGCATTGTTGTTTCTTTTCAAGACTTGTTTGGCATGAGTTCTCAAATAAGGCTACAGCATTGTGGATAGTGCGTCCCCATGTCTCCTGATGTGAGGCCAGGGCGGACCATTGTTGGTGATCAATTTGGCCGAGCCTGAGATGTTGTTTCAGGGAGTCCTTGTATCGCTTTTTTGGAGCGCCCCTCTTACGCTGACCCCATGGCGAGTTCATCGTAGAGTATTATTTTGGGGAGGCGATGGTCCTCCATCCTAGAAACGTGCCCTGCCCAGCGCAGCTGTGTTCTCAGTATCATGGCCTCAATGCTGGTGATCCCTGCTTGCTCAAGGACAGCAACATTCGTCACATAGTCAGTCCAGTGTATATTTAGGATTTTGCGTAAACAGCGCTGATGAAAGTGTTCGAGTTCAACATCTCAGGCTCGGCCAAATTGATCACCAACAGTGGTCCGCCCTGGCCTCACATCGGGAGGCATGGAGATGCACTATCCACAATGCTGCAGCCTTATTTGAGAACTCATGCCGAACAAGTCTTGAAGAGAAATGACAACACAGAAAGAATCACAACCTGGAAACATCACCCAAGGAGACCTTCTGCTGTGCTTTCTGCAACCGGACTTGTTTATCTCGGATTGGCCTTTTTAGTCATCCGTGAACTTGCAGAAAGGGCAGGATGAGTCCTTCCTGAATTCTGTTTGCGAAGAAAAGCCAGAGATAAGGAGTCACTGCAGCTTGCTTGGGATGGGTGTTCCTCTTCTGCCCTACACTGTTAAAACCCTGGGAAATGAGGCTTTGTAATGGAAATGTGGCAGACTCAACACAAAGCCAAATTATAATTTTCCTCTCACTTGATCTGGTAAATGAGTTAAAAAGCTCAGTTTCTTGTTCCTATTGACAGTGGGAGAGGATCTTGACTGGTGGGTGACAATCAAATTGCGCTTGTGGGTTGCTTCCGAATCTAATCCCTCTGTGTGGTTCGGCTTTTCTTTTCCTTCCTCTCAAATAAGCAACAGGATTCCTAGCTTAGCAAAGAAAGAATTCCCATCAACTTTACTCCACCTTTGTGCCAAAGACACCCGCCTCCATCAAATGCTGCCACTGCATGACTAACAGCACACATCTTGATGGATAGGGGTGGCTTGATAAAGTAGCCTGCATTGCAAATAATAGTTTTTGTGTGTAGGAATTTGACAGAGGGGATTTTTGAAGGCTTTGGCTGGCTGAAGTTTCTATGGTTACATTTATAAACACTCAGCAGGAAATGACTTTGTTCAGCAACAAGGCAGTAGCATTGATATCAGTGGATGGCTACCACTCTTTTCATTGGTTTTGGTGGGGAGAGGGACCTCTATGCAAGCAAGACTAGCAAAGGATCTGTTAATGGGCCCATGTTGATTTCTTTATAACAAGTTGCCAATTTTCCCAGTGCATTCAAATAGAATCATAGAGTTGGAAGAGACCACAAGGTCCAACCCCCCTGCCATGCAGGAATACACAATCAAAGCATTCCCAACAGATGGCCATCCAGCCTCTGTTTAAAGGCCTCCAAACAAGGAGACTCCACCACACTACGAGGCAGTGTATTCTACTTCCGAACAGCTCTTACTGTCAAGAAGTTCTTCCTAATGTTTAGATGGAATCTCTTTTTCTGTAGTTTGTTCCATGTCCTAGTCTCTGAAGCAGCAGAGAACAAGCTTGCTCCATCCTCAATATGACATCCCTTTAAATATTTAAACATGGCTATCATGTCCTCTCTCAACCTTCTCTTCCTCAGGCTAAACATACCCAGCTCCCTAAGCTGCTCCTCATAGGGTATGGCTTCCTGACCTCTCACCATTTTGGAAGTCATTTCAAAACGCTTGTAAAGTAGGGAAAGAACCCATTCTCATCCAATATGAAAGTACTTATCAACTCACTCCCCTGGAGTTTCTTCCTATAAAAGAGCAGTGATTCTAAGGCACGCTGGGATGGCCGTATGACTCCTTCCTAATACAGCTTCTTCCCTCTCTTGCCAGGGTGAGAATGTTGCTCCCAGTGCTAAGTGGTGAACTCTGCAGTTCTGGGATCTACAATTTGACAGGGGTTTCTGCACCTAGGGTAAAGCAGGTGAAAAAAGAGAAATAAATTTTGGAGCTATGGAAAAAAATGGGTGGGTTTTTTTTGTTTTTTTTTGTTGGGGGGGGGACACTGCAGAAATGAGGGCAGGGTAATTGAAAAATATATAGAATACCATTTTAATATGAAATTTAAGCTTGTTATAATGCATTACGAACATAAAATTTTCACACATATAACTTAGTTACATATATAAATTAGTGGTACTATTTGGCATATTTATGAAACTGAGAACTATAAAAGTCTTGTGTTTGCATTCCTTTCCTAAACAGAGAACTGTTGATGATTGTACCCTGTATTACCTAAGCAGACATATCTTGATTTATGCCAGTGAATATGTAGCAAAAACAAACAAAACCCCATAAAATTTGTAATAAACAAAACAAAGTGTATTATTTTGACAGAAACAGTCTTATATAGTTAAAATCAAAAGGAGTAGACTAGCAGCATAACAGGATGCAAAGTTGACCACTGAAAATGTTTAATTCTTCATTAGTGTATTATCATTGCAAACAGTGAAGTCTTCCCTCTGTGTTCTTTTCATGACGATGGCAGTACCTGCTATAGGCAGGAATACATCTTGGAAGCATTCGGTGTGTCTATACTGTATAGGCACAGAAATAATTGCTCTCTAATTCTGTAGGCTATCTTGCAGAGTTCCTAGTATTTGGAGTGAGGAAGACCTTCTCTGAAATAAGCATTCATTCATTCCAAAGGAGAAAATAATTCAGCCTTTTTTGATGTTCTGTATAGTTTCCAATTTTTATCCATTTCCTCCCTATTTTTTCTAAGCCTTCACATCTTTAGTGTCTCCAACCCAGTTTGATGTCCCCATATTCCAGTTGTGTGTGTGTGTGCACACACATGCACATGTGTGCAGTTTTTGTGTTTATGCAAATCTAGCAAAGCATGTAGAAATGTCACTTTCTTTAAAAAAAATAAAAGGACAACTAAGGGACAAGGAGTGTCAAACTGCAGTTCTATGCCAGATATAGAAAGATGCGGGACTTCAGGTGGCATTTGGTTTACTCATTGTATGTCATGTTGAGGGACCTTGTTATTTCAGTCTTCCTTTGGTCAGGAACTCTTTGATGGCAGAGTTCAGGTAGTTGAAGCAATTTGCTTGTGGCTTCTGATGCTCATAACAGCTTTTCAAGAAACATGGGCAGTACATGACCCTTAGGTGGTAAAGTAAGGGTGACAGTGGAGCAAATTATTTTATGAGGGTAAAAATCTAGTAGAAGGAAATTGGAAATGTTCAAGGAGATGGAGAACCTTCTGCTACAAGGTTGCATTGTTTCCCAGCTGCCTCTGTTAAAACTGAGGTGTTTTTTTTTTAAGGATAATCATGGAGGGTCTGTGTTCAAAGCCAAAAGTGTATATCAAAGATTGGCATTAGAAGTTGAATACATTCTGTAAATATTTTCCATTTTGCTCCACAGCAAGTGTCTCAAAAATTCTCCTTTTATACAGCTGTATGTGAACTGAGATGCATTGGACTTCATGCATCTTATGGACTTCACACAATGAAAGCTTATGTCACAGTATATTAGTTTTAAGGTGCCACAAGATTTTGCTTTAGCTGTTTGTTTGCATTTCATGTCTGTCTCTCTGTGCTTGGGCCTGGAGGTGTTTTTTTTTTTTTTTTAATGTTTCTTGACACACAGTTAAGAAACCATCAGTAGCTCTGCTAAGATCTCATGCTCTCTGAGCTCATTTCTCTGTTGGTATGGGTGTTTTGACTCATGAATTTAGAGTTAGCAATAGCAGGATACATCTGGTGACTGTGAATTTGTCATGCTGGCCAACATGCTAGGAATGTGTTTCCTGATAATGAAATGCCAACAAGGTAAATGTCCCAAGGTGAACAGCTCACAGAAGGGAGACTGTAGCTTGACGCTTGCTTTGGTTCAAATTCAGCAGAGCAGCCTATTAACTCACTTTTCCTTTTTTTGCAATGCCAGGCAGGAGATACAAAGCTACTACAGCTATAGATTTCTTAACTTTTTTTCCCACATTAGGTCTGTCATGTGGATGTGATGTTTTATGGCATATGTGCCACCCTTCCAGGTCCACAGTTTTCAGTTTTTCATGACTCAGACTTCTTACTTTGCCGCTTTAGACCAACTTGTTTAACCTTCTGGTAAACTATGTTGTTAGCAGTTGAATGCATTATCCTCATGCTTATGCTTCCCTGCCTTTGTCAGCTCCAGACTACAAATCTTGAAATGGAGTCAGTGTCTGCCAGACCACAAGTGCCTTTTCCTCTGTGGCAGCTTGCCAGCACAGAGATATATTGATCTGTATGTACCCTGCACTTAGGTGACAGCAGGTACTGCTGTCAGCACTTGTCAAGTGACACAAGACAGCCAATAGGACTCTACCTGGTTGTAGAAATCTTGAGTTTTGGATTTGATTCCACAGTGTGAGGAGCAGCTGCTCCTCCTCCTCCTCCTCCTTATTTATGCTTGTCTTTTCACCAAAGTTGGAGCTCGAGGTGACTTACAGTTTAAAACAAGTGCAATATAGCTAAAAGCAAACAGGAGCAAATATTAAAATAGAATTAAGTTTGTCGTTTGGGCAGAGACCAAGCTGCTCTCAAACGCCCTTGCCTGCCTAATACTTGCTTCACCTCTTGATCACCATTCCCCACCCTCTTCCTGCCAAGATAGTAGGTCCCCTCTCCCTCATCTCTGCACCATTCAAACAATCTCGACTGCTGTGTGCTCCTTGGACCATCTTTTCAAACAGTGCTATCAATACAGTAGCCATCTGCGCAGCTAAATTTGACATTGTTTGTGCAGTGTGCCTCCTACTGACATGGTGGTTATTGATGCTAGAAGTTGGGGTCCTTTACCTCATCAGTGACATGAGGGGTGCTTCTCTGCCTGTCCTCACCCCACCTCATTGCTTGTAGTCATAATGCCTGTCCAACCCCCACAAAAACACACACACAGTCTATAAACTTAAACTCAGACAAATTCCATATTTGATAACACTCTCGGCTTATCTAAACCCATCCTTCAATGTCAGTTTGTTTGTAAGCATTTCCCCCTTGTTGAATTATTTTGTGGTATCTGCAGTTAAGCAGTTAGAGAATTTTATCCCTTGAGGTGGTTGGGTTTCTCTCCCGTCTTCCCTCTCTCCAGTGATCGAAGAAATTAATTCCTCAGCATAGGGCCCCAATTGGAGCTTGTGGTATATAATCTTTTAGGATGAAAGGCATATTTCCATAAACGTAAGAGACTTTATTGTGAAGATAATGCAGTCTTAGAATTGCTGGCTGTAAAGAGACGTAGAAGGAGCCGTATTGCTTGACTCCCCCTCCTTCTTTCCCACTTTTACAACAATTAGATATTAAAGGAGCAAGAGGGGAGAGCTTGCAATATCTTCTGCGTGTGGATTATTCACAGATACAACTCTTGGCAGAACAGCATGTACATTTTCTAGAGAGAAACAGAAAGAAAGAAAGAGAAGAGGTGTTGTGTGTAACAGAGGAGTGGCTAAAAAGTGCTTTAGGAACTAGCTATAGCTCCTGAGTCCTGGGCCGCTGAATAAATTGTATGGAGAGAAAACTTTTTTAAAAAATACAAGAATATTTATTTGCATGACTGGAAGATAGGCCTCTTTAGATTCCCTTTTAATTCTCTAAGTAGAATGGTCTGGGGGAATGTGGGTGGTAGAGGATACCCTGGGATTTTCTACTGAAGCTGGGGAAAATATGGAAATAGCTGTTGGGTGCTTAGAGCAAATAATGGGCACATTCCACCCAATAATGTGGAAAAAACAAAACAAAACAAAAAAACCCAACAAAACACAGGCGAACTTCATGGCCTGCTTTAGTAAGAAATTAATCAGACTGAAGGAAGACAGAAGCTCTGGGAGCATTATATGGAAGAGTGAAATGCAACTGGCCTTCTTGGTCTACCTGACACCCCATGATAGGGTCTGTTGTGCATGACACAATTTTTTCCAGATATTTTCCAGATACCTTAAATTTCACCGTATTTCCAGATGCCTTAAATTGGTTGGAGATCTTATTTTTAAAAGTTAATTGCATCTTTTCAAATTCGTTTGACTGGAATTGTAAGCTGTCATTTTGTTACAAATCGAATGTATTTCAGTGGAACAATGCATTCTTAGAAATGGAAACTTTCCACCGGAATATTCTCCAATGGTCATGGGGAAATGCCATCCCATAATCTCTCTTGTTGGTTGTTGTTTAGGTTGTTATGGCCTTTCGGGCAGAGATATTCTTTGCATTGTAGAAATCTGAATTGTCTTCCTTTTTCTGAGGTCCTGTCCACCAGCACCACCCTTCTCTGTGCAAACATAAGTGTTAATTCTGTGTAGTCTCAGTTGTTTTCACTCTGGCTTGTTGAAGAGCACTTCCTGGTAAATTGAGCCCATTTGAACTTGTTATTCTTCAATTTGCAACAGTAATAAATCCTATAACCAAGATAGAACTACAAAAGTTAACTTGCCTAAAAATCTGTTTGTTAGCCTACATGTCTGTGGCTTCTAGTATAAATCATTCTCTGTGAAAAGGTAACACACACACATTCTCATTCTGTATATTGGGGTGGGCAAACTGTGACTTGCAGGCTGCATGTTGCCCTTTGAGCCCAGAGTATGGCCTTGGAAGCCCCAGACCACATAAATATATTTTTTTCTGTCTAATTTTTTATCTACCCCCCTTACAGTTCAATCCCCTGTTTTGCTTCCCCAACTCCTCATATATCTTAGAATCTGCGAAAAATCCCCCCACCCATTAGCCAAAATTAAGTGAAATTGAAATTGTGCGTAGTGTTGTTTTCCATTGTTTTTTTTTTACCTTTTTGGGAAGGGGGGCATAATCAGTCAGAAAAATAATTATTTTTTAAGGACTTCTGTGGACTTTGGGGAGCTGGTGCAGCCCCACTGTTGGAGAATGGGAGGGAAAATTGGCTTCTTCCCTTTCTGTAGTTGCCCATCCCTGCATATATAAAAACCTTCCTCTCTGTTTGTTTGTAAGCACTAAATATAAATTAAAGCAAACAGATTAGAATTAGGGCATGATTGTTGTTGTTGTTGTTGTCCAGTTTTGCTGTGCAAGCTGCATTGAGCTTTTTCATAGGAAGGTGGTGTAGAAATAAAAGAAAAATTGTCCTAGAGTAGCTGACTGCTCAGAGCCAGCATGGAGTGGTTTGAGCGTTGAACTATGACTCTGGAGACCTGGGTTTGAATCCCTGCTCGGCCATGGAAACCCATTGGGTATCCTTGGGCAAGTCACATTTTCTCAGCCTCAGAGGAAGGCAAAGGCAAACCCCCTCTGAAGAAATCCTGCCAAGAAAACCCTGTGATAGGTTCACAGTAAGTCTTAAAAAATTTGAAGGCAAACAACAACAGAGCTGATGGCTTCTTAAACCTACTTGTTAGTATTTGTTCCCTGAGTACTGGGGCCTTCCTCTGATGGTCTGGAAGGATTACTTCCTGTAAAGCAACAGTCTTAATTTTGAAGGATGGGGTGCTAACGGGAGAGAAACATCACATGATTATGCGCCCATTTTCCATCATGACTTGTTGCCATTCTGGAATGTTCTTTTCTTTGCAAGGAAATCTGGAAGTGCCTCAGCTAGTTCTAGCTATGATTGGGCATCATGATCATCTTTATTTTTGCTTCCAGAAGCAGAAATGGGGTTAATAATGCTGTATTTTCAGTAGCAATTTATCCACAAGAGATTTGTTTCCTGTGTTGTTTGGCATGATTATCAAGTTTTGAACTGGTCATTGTGCCAGCCTAATTATGGGATTGCGTTCTGACTTTAGTTGTTTTCATGACACAGTACCCTTGGGAGATGCCGTTATTATATTTGGTGCAGTGCTGCTCCTTAATATAATACAGGGTTTGTATTTCTTTTCTGTGGATTAGATCACATTTCATAGTTTTATTTGGGGTAGTTCTCCGTTAAATGAGTTGATCTAAAATGTACTTTTGGTGATTTTATGCCAGGATAAAGACACTAATGGCCATGAATTTAAAATGTAACCTTCCTTCTTTTTTTTAAGATTGCGTGTACATTGAGAGTCGCCGACCAAACACTCCATACTTCATCTGTAGCATTCAAGACTTCAAATTGGTAAGCAGTGAGACCCATTTTCTTTCTTTCTTTCTTTCTTTCTTTCTTTCTTTCTTTCTTTGAAGCATGTAACTTTCCTCTCTCCCAATTGTAATGTACGTCTTCATCCCCATTCCACCACTAAGAGTATGTATAACAAAATATGCTCACATTGTTCTCATAAGGTAGAACATGCTGGAAGAAACTTCCTTCTTAAATGTGCCACTACAGATTCCTAAACCTGGACCCATGGGATGAACATCTATAGATTATACGAAAGTAGGTAAACCTCTTAACAGGTTGCCTTTAATTCCCCTTAATGGCTTGGAGCATGGTTGTTGAGTAAAGCAGGTAGGTAAGAGACATCTTTGGTTTGCCAAGCTCACAATCACTTCTAGATTTCTATATGTTTTAAATAAATAATTTTAGAATAGGATAAACTGAGGATGGGGAGAAAGAGCAGCTAAATCAAAGAAAATAAACCAGTAATTTTTCTTGTGAAAGCTCACTCTATTTCACTTGGTGGAAGCTTGATATAAAGGACAGTCATCACTTACAAGGGAGGAGCTCAGGACCCATTCCTGAAATAAAGTTCAGACAACTCTCCCCATTTTAGTGTGCATTTCAGAAGAATTGTCATTGAGAGCAGGCTGGGAGGGAGGGAGGTTCTGGGCAGCATGTGGCCAGTCAAAAGGTGTACTAGTGTTAGGTGTTCCTTTCTAACATGAATGTTTCTGGAAACTGATGACAAACATTCCTCTGGGAATTGGGGAAGTAGAGAAGTGAAATGGGAAGGAGCACCTCTTGGGCTGTTGCCTCAGATGGAATATCCATTTGTGTATTTGTGCAAAAAAGCTCTTGATCTGAATGCCGTTTTACCTGGCTCTGCTGAAGTACTTTGGAAGGCAACAAGCTCTTAAGGAGAAAACATCATGGTCTGCTTCTTGTTACAGGCTGTTTTTAGGTGAAAACTTTTCAAACAGCATCTTTATCAGTACCAGAAAGTCTCTGTTGTTGCTAGTCTCTGTGGTCTTGTTTCCTGTGACCAGTTTTCCTGCTTCATTGACTCCTTTGTTTAGGTAGGTATTTTTATACCCCGCTCTTCAGCCACAAAGGCTATCAGAGCGGCTTACAATTTGTTTTAAGCAATAGCAGTTTACACATCTACACTGCATTAAGCAGTTTCCAATGTGTATTAGCTAATTGCCCCACAAGCCGGGTACTCATTTTACCGACCTATGAAAGGATGGAAGGCTGAGTGAACCTTGGAGCCCTCTGGAATCGAACTTGCAACATGGTGACTTGCAGTATTGGCATTTAACCACTGCGCCACCAGGATTGTTGCTCCAGCAATCCGCTCTTAGCATTGTGTAGAGCATACAGGGTGCCCTGAGATTTTGCTAGTGTCTCTTCATCACTAGCCTGCTTGGCTTCTACATGGATGTACAGGAGGCAGAAGGACCTTTCTCAGCATCCAGTGTAGAAATGAAGCAGGCTGACAGTATTTCCTGTTTCTACTGCTGCCTGCTGCCTCTACCATGCCCCTCCTACAAGTAAAATGCAGGCAAATCAAAGTTTTTTTTATAGCTTCTTACATTATTGTCCTCCCCCTCCCCCAAGCTTTTAGATGTAATTTTAGTCTTGCTGATTGTTTTATGCTGATCTTGAGATTGTTGCTGCCAGTTGTAGGGACTACTGTATTATTTGCATCTATGTTCTGTTTTGTTGCAATTTGTATGTCAAATTTGGAACATGATTGAAGGGTGGTATAAAATATTTATAAATAAACTGACAGGGTCTCTGACTGGCAGTGTCTCTCCAAACTCTTTGGCAGAGCTGTTTTTTCGCCATCCCTTTCTTTATAGATTATTTGTCCTTGAGCCAGCAGGGATCACCAGCATTGAGGCCATGATATTGAGAACACAGCTGCGCTGGGCAGGGCACGTTTCTAGGATGGAGGTTAGTACTCTACTGTGAACTTGCCACGGGTCAGCATAAGAGGGGCCATCCAAAAAAGCGATACAAGGACTCCCTGAAACAACATCTCAGGCTCAGCCAAATTGATCACTCAACAATGGTCCACCCTGGCCTCACATTGGGAGGCATGGAGACGCACTATCCACAATGCTGCAGCCTTATTTGAGAACTCATGCCGAACAAGTCTTGAAGAGAAACAACAATGCAGAAAGAATCATAACCCGGAAACATCACCCAAGGAGACCTTCTACTGTGCTTTCTGCAACAGGACTTGTTTACCTCGGATTGGCCTTTTTAGTCATCAGCACGCTTGCAGAAAGCGCGGGATGAGTCCTTCCTGAATCTTCGTTTGCGAAGAAAAGCCAGAGAGAGAGAGAGAGAGAGATTTTGAACTGAAGATGCAGGAATTGAACCTGACACATACTGCACGCAGGGCAAGGTCATTACTTTTGAGCTGTGGCCCTCCATCTATAACCTATGCTTAGGTATTGGGTTCCAAGTGTTGGCCCAGTATAAACATTATGACCAACAGCAACCATTTGGTAGGCCGAAAAGCAGGGCATGGATAGCTAAATGTCCCTAGAGACTTGTTCAAACTGGCCCTTTGTCCACTCTTTCCCCTGTTGATCCATTCACCTTATACGATCCTCCTTCTGCCTGGAATTCCCCTCCCCCTTGTCCTAAAATCCACTTTTCAAAGCCAGCACAGCAGACACGTTAGACAATGACCCTTTCCCCCATTTCCCTCTCACAACTAGTATTCAGAAGTAGATTGCTTCTGATCCACTCTGCTGTTTTGATGAATAGCCATTGCTAGTCTCATTCTCCATGATTTTAATTAGTTTGTGGAGGTATGTTTCAGATTTTATTGTTGTTCTTCATTGTGAATCACACAGTCAAGTTACTGCTCCTGCACAGAACAGCATCCGGAACATTCTAAAGCAGTTAGGCAAAGCTTTTTGACGATAGCTCTGTCCACCTCCCTGTGGTATATAAATACTGGGCCTGTCAAAAGCACCTCAGTTCTTTTCCACCCTCCTGGTTAATAGCCATGGAACATTCTTCCTCAGCAGTTTCTCTTTCAGTTTCTCATTCTTTTTGCTGGATATGTCTTCAACATCATTCAAGCATTCCTCGGTATGCAATGCAAAGATTACAGGCTGGGATGGACATTCAAAGTATCTGCTCTACTTGGACGAAGCTCATGTTGTGGCTTTGTGTCAGCACTGCAAGGCCTTCACTTCCCAGACTCAGAAAAACAGGGAGTCGAGGCTCAAGGCTTTGCTCTATGAGCAGTCCTTGAAACCAATCGACAAACCATTGTTAACTAGAATGTTGAAGGGTTCTGATCACAGTCGGGATTCGACAAGATGAGCTCTGTTGGTACCGACTGCCTTGAAGGAGCCCTCTAGGTACTCATGTCTACATTCTCTGCCGAGTACTTCCCATTCTGACCCTGCTTCAAAACTTCATCCGTCATTGAAGCATCAAAGAGTGAGGCAACTGCCCACTCATCATCTGCAAAAAAACTCTAGTGTGGGTATTGTTTCATCAGAAGTTACTGTCACATCTCCTTGATCGAAGGGTTAGGAATCATCTATTTCAAAACTGGCAACTTCAGGAAAGTCAGTCGAGGCTGACCTTCTCCGGTCAAAAGAGAAAAAGAAGCACAAGAAGAAAAAGGACAAGTTGGCTGACTGCTTCTTTGCCTCTTCCTCTAATTCTGGTAGAAAAGCCTTTGCTGCCTGTCATTACACCTATCTGTACTTCAGTTAAAGTACAAAGACCAGCTGCTGAGTCTTTGAAGATAAGTCAAATCGATCTATCACCTGAATCATCCACTCAGCAAGATTCTGTCGTTATGGAGGTATCTCAACCTTTTGCTCAGGCCTCAGTGGAATCTTCACATAGTTGTCCACGATGAGACACTTCTGGTAGTTGAATAACCACAACCTCAACACCACACTTCGCCTCTGCTACCAAAACGATGTTCACACTCGAAGCGCACTGAATCCAGGCACGCAGGATCTTCGGTTTTGACCAATTTAGATTCATCCTACTTTTCTGGCTTGAGGAATTCACCAGGCATGGGCTGTGTAGGCAAAGATGCATATCTGGCCACTGTAGGATTCGAAGCGACCGCTCAGGGTTGAGGCATCCTTGACACTGATGGTCATCTCCATATGACTCATACTATGACATCCCTGAGAGTTTTTACATTTACGACCCACATGACGGTCATGAATATCGGCTCCCGCATCACCAACAGGCTTCCTGTAGACATTCTCTTCCTAAGAAGTAATGTTGATCTCCCTCTCATTCTTCAGTTCCCTGGTCTCTGACAAAGAAGAAACATATGATACCGTCTCATTCTATTTCACTTGACCGATCTCTGACCAAGAGAAGGCGTCAGTCTTGGCCTTGTTCTGTCTCTGTTTCTTGTTCAGTTATAATTCATCCTCCTTCAAAAGACGGTTGGCTTATCACTCAGCTTGGTTCTCCACTTCATGTTGTGGCTGACCAACCACTGCTGTTTGTAAGGACATCCTTGCCACTCATTCACCTTGTTCAGCTCATTGATCTGACCGAGATTATGATCTGTGTACTCTTATCCTGAGTACTCAGATGCATCCACTCAAGACTCTGAAACACCACAGTGATTCATCTCCTCCCCTCAAACTTTGGAGGAACTTTATTGCCTACCAACAATGTCACTGCTTTTTGCAGAGGAGATTGTTCGAATGGCAAACAGTTTAGATTTGAAGGTGGATCGTTTCGATGACAAACCCATTAATTCTGTTTATGATAGGATTCAGACAAAAGTCCCTAGTCCTTCTATTTGTTTGCTTCCTTCAGTTTTACATATAGCTCGCCACTCTTGGTCTACAACATCTTCAGTTCCTTCAACTTCCGAAAAGATTGACACCCTCTACCCGATTGTCTCAACTTAAGAAAAAGTCGACTGAATCTAGCAAACATAAACTTTGACTAGTTGATGGGTCTTCTCTCTGTTTCATCTTGAATTTATTTTGGCAGCAGACTCTCTTACCATCTCTATGCTTGGCAAGCCATTATGACCAACTCTTGGGTTCTAGTCATTGTCCATCATGGCTATGCCTTAGAATTAAAAAACCTTCCAGCTGCTGGTTTAATTTTGTTACTCCTCCTTCCGACGTTCTTTTACAAGAAGTTTCTACCTTGTTCGAAAAAAGGGTGATCGAGCCCATTCCTATTTTTTTTTGCACACCACAGTTTTCATTCCCATTATTTTATCATCAAGAAAAACGATGAAGGTCTTTGCCCTATCCTGGACTTGAGAAAACTCAACTCCTACATTCGTCCAAAGAAATTCTGAATGGTGACAATTCCTGCTATTCTTCCTCTTCTTCAAGAAGTGTATGGATGGCAACACTTGACCTAAAAGACACATATTTCAACATTGGAATCCAAGAATGCTGTTGCTGTTATCTTTCATTTGGCATAGGAGGAAGGTCCTTCTGAGTTCGCCTATTGCCTTTTGGACTTTCGATTGCTCCACGCATCTTTACAAAATATATGGCTGTAGTCTCTACTTGGCTATGTCAAAAAGAGATAAATGGACAACTGGTTGTTTGTCGCTCAAACTCAACAAAAACTTCTACTCGACATGGGCTACACACTTTCTTTGCTGGACTTGCTCAGTCCCATGGTGAACCATGAAAAGTCTTCTCTCAAACCGTTCAGGAGGTCCTCTTCATTGGCACTCTCCTCAGCTCCATCCAAGCCAAAGCATTCCTACTGGAAAATCTGTATCAGAGACTACTCACTTCTCTATATCATTGCATCAAATCTCGGCATGTGAGGGCTTGGCTAGTTTAGGTTCTGCTGAGCTTCGTGGCCTCAACAAACTCCGTCACCCAGTTTGCAAGGCTCCACATGCATCTGCTCCAGCTGTAGTTCATCAGCATCATCAACCAACTTTGGGATTGACAGTCCCACTTCCTCTAGATACTGAGTCCAGTCAGGTTGTCGCTTCTGTGGTGGACAAAACCACACGGTGTTCTAGTTGGGATGCCCTTCCTACCTCCGAAGACTCAGTTGACTCTGAACACTGATGTTTCCCTCCACGGATAGGGAGCCCACACTTAAGGACTATCTGTTAAAGGTTCCTGGTCACCAATCGAGAGAAAGTACCACATAAACATACTAGTGATGCTTGCAATAATAATAATAATAATAATAATAATAATAAAATTTATTTATATCCCGCCCCTCTGCAAGCAATCGGGGCGGCTTACAACGATAAAATGGTAGACAGTATAAAACAACCCAAAATCCCTCCCTCCCCTTAAAACATAAAGAAGGTGCATTGGGCATTCATTCAGCTGTTCAGAAACCAGACTATCCAACTATTCACAGACAATACTACTGTGATGTACTATCTGAACAAGCAAGGAGGCATGAAGTCCCTCACCCTTACATTGCTCAATCTTCGGGTATAGAATTGGTGCCTGTCGAAACACATCTGGATTTCAGTGATACATCTCCCCAGTGTAGAGAACACCATGGCAGATGCCTTGAGGCACTTTGACTACTCATGCCACAAGTGGATGCTTCACCTAGACGTCCTTCTTATCTTCTCCAGTCGGGGGAATCTGCAGGTAGATCTCTTTGCAACCACAGACAACACTCAGTGTCAAGAGTTTTGTTCATGGATTCCACATCTGAATTCAAAAAGAGACACTTTCCTGTTCACCTGGAATAGTCCTCTGCTGTATGTGTTTTTTCCATTCCCTCTGATCTCCAGGGTCATCCTAAAACTCCGTACCAACTGCGCTCGAGCCATCCTGATTACCACGCGGTGGCCTCACCAACTACGGTTTGCAGTCCTCCTCTCCTTGTCGAATTGGACGTTCAAGAGTTTACCTCTCTGGGCTGACCGCTTGATGTGCAATGGCCAGGTACTTCATCTGGACCACAAAACGCTGAACTTCATGGTGTGGAGGCTCTCCCTCTGACAGATTTGCAAGATTGAATCCAGGGCATCATTAACGCTTCTCATCGACCATTGACATTTCGTACACCTATCATTGGCAATGTTTTGTTTCTTTTTTGTTGGATAAAGGTTTCTCTCCAGATCTAACTGGTATTTGGGATATCCTTGAATTCCTGCTCTCTCTTTCTGATGCTGGTCTCTTAGTATCGATTGTGAAAGTTTATTTGGCAGCTGTTTCTCACCACTACCTCCTCTCTGGATGTTCTTTTTGTTTCCAACAACCTCTTATGAAAAAGTTTCTCAAGGGGTACAGTAACTTGCATCCTCTGGTCTTCGGTCCGACTTCACTTTGGAGTCTTAATCTGATTCTCTCAACTGCGTCGACACCCATTTGAACTCACGGCTTCTTGTGATCCACATCTTCTCGCCTGGAAAATGGCATTTCTAGTGGCGATCACTTCGGCACATCGACCCAGTGAATTGTGTGCAGTTCGTGTGGATCAACTTTATCTTCGTTTTCATGATGACAAAGTTGTTTTGCTCCCGCATGTTTCTTTTTTTTTGCCAAAAATGATTTCTTTGTTTAATTTAAAGCAGGACATTATACTTCCTGCTTTTTTTAGAAACCCTTCCACCGAACTTGAACGGAAGCTCCACATGCTTGACATGCGTCAGTCTCTTGCTTCCTATGTCAATCAAACTGTGCTGACTCATTGAACTCAAAGGATTTTCATCTGCTACTCTTAGTCTAAACTTGGACTTCCTGTGTCTCCTCAGAGACTTTCCAAGTAGGTAGTTTCTGCAGTCCACCTTGCTTACAAACTGGCTTGTCTCGAACCTCCTCCTTGGGTTCAAGGACATTCTACCAGAGCTGTTGCAACCTCTTCCTCCTTTTTGACAGGTGTTCCTTGGACTGATGGTTGTAGGGTTGCAGTTTGGTCCCAGGCCATCACTTTTGTTTCCCATTATCTTGGTCTAAGACCGATGCTGGTTTTGGCAGAGCTGTCTTAATGTCATGTATTCTTGCCATTGACAATTGATTTCTGTTGTTTTTTATGATGCATTTTGTTATAATGCCTTTTTATTTTCCTTTGACTTGTATCTTATTGGGTTGTGCCTTATTTCAGTCACTGTACTGCTTGGTGGTAGCCAATATGTATTTCTGTTCTACGTTTTGTGCCTTATTTTGACACAATGCATTTTTGCCCTGCTGTGATCACAGGGTGGTATTTTATTGATGTGCCTTCTGGCCCAACTTTGCTTTATTCTTGCCTTTTTCTGTCCTATACAACTAAGCTTCCAATACACATTCTCTTGTTTGTACCTTATCATGTGTCTTGTGTATTCTTTTCATTATGTGGTGCTAGGCCACAATGTTGGTTGATGCATGACACTCCCACCACCTGTCAGGTGTAGCTTGCTAATCTCTTAGTTGTGTGATTCACAGAGACAACGATGAAGGAGGACAGGTCACTTAGCCATAACTATAGTTCTTTGAGTGGTCTTCTGTGAAATCACAGAAACCCACCCATCCTTCCCTCATGTGTCCTGCTGCTCCTTGGTTTTATTGATGCTGGTATGTGGCGGACATAAAACGGAGGTGCTTTTGGTGGGCTCAGTATATACTACAGGGAAGTGGACAGAGCTATTGTCAAAAAGGTTCTGACTGATTACTCTAGAATGTTCCAGATGCTGTTCTGCACAGGCACATTAACCCAGTTGTGTGATTTCACAGATGACCACTCAAAGAACTACAGTTACAGGTAAGTAACCTGTCCTCCTCTCCATATGGGTGCAGAGTTGCAATTCATGGACACTTCCACATTTTCTCAGTGCAAAGCGCAGGATACTGTTGGCTCTATAAATTTTTCCAAGTGTCATGGCTGCTAGTGAGCCAACTGGGCATGGATAAACAGTCATATCTGTCTGTCTTAAGAATTAATAAGTCTACTAAGCTGTAATTTATTATTGTTCCTACTACTTCTTTCCATCTTAGTTCAAGGAAGCTTGGTTCTAAACTGGTGCCTGTCTGTCATCAGTAATGGACTGACTGAGGATTAATAAGTTAAAACTTAACTCAGACAAGGCAGAGGTGTCCTGGCCAGTCAAAAAAGCAGATCTGGCAATAGGATTCAGCCTGTGCTGGATGGTGTTACAATCCCCCCTGAAGACACAGGTTCGCAGCTTTTGTGTACAGTACTTCTGAATTCAATCCTGAGCCTAAATGCTCCTGTTTCAGACTGTCCAGGAATGCTTTTGCACAGTTAAGGCTTGTGCACCAACTGGTTCCTTTAGTAAAGGCACCAGATCTGCAGTGACACATGCTTTAGTTACATCCCATTTGGATTACTGTAATGCACTGGTACAAAGAGCTGCAGCCAGATTGTTAAATGGAGTGGCTGCAGGGAACACACACCTCTCTTTTTGCATTTGCTCCACTGCCAGTCTGTTTCCAGGCACAGTTTAGAGTGCTGCTTATGATCTATAAAGCCCTGTATGGCTTAGGTCCAGGTTATCTGAAGAACTGTATCTCCTTCTATGAGCATGCCTGTGTTTAAACATTTTCTGGGGAGGCCCTTTTCTTTGTTCCACCAGCCTCACACATACATCTGGTGGGAACATGAGAGAGGTCCTTCTTGATGGCTGCTTCCAGGCTCTGGAACTCACTTCCTACAGAGGTCAGGCTGGCGCCCTTCTTGCCATCTTTCTGCAAACAGATAAACCTTTTTTATTCCAGCAGGCCTCTGAAGGCTGATTGCTCAGGGGTAAAGGGCTTTGCATATTGTGCTATATAGTCTATCTGTTGTTTTATTTTTAATAGTAATGTGTTTAACTAGTTTTAATTTTATCGGTAGTTTAATTCCACATCCAACTGTTTTATGATGTCAATATTTGACTGTTTTTATTTTTTAACTGTTGTAAGCTGTGTTTTCTACAAGCGCGCTGATGACTAAAAAGGCCAATCCGTGATAGACAAGTCCGGTTGCAGAAAGCACAGCAGTAGGTTTCCTTGGGTGAAGTTTCTGGGTTGTGATTCTTTCTGCGTTGTCGTTTCTGTTCAAGACTTGTTCGGCGTGAGTTCTCAAATAAGGCTGCAGCATTGTGGATAGTGCATCTCCATGCCTCCTGATGTGAGGCCAGGGCGGACCATTGTTGGTGATCAGTTTGGCCAAGCCTGAGATGTTGTTTCAGGGAGTCCTTGTATTGCTTTTTTGGAGCACTCCTCTTACGCTGACCCGTGGCAAGTTCACCATAGAGTACTATTTTAGGGAGGCGATGACAGCATCATAATAGGACATGGTCCTCTACAGGTGCGGATTGAGGTGTATTCTCTGACCATACATTTGGTAATAGAATACAGCATCTGCACCTATGGCAGTGGGATCACATGTTCTCAGCATTCCTGCCTAGGAGAAGGCAACTAAGCTGAGTAGATGGCTGCATCATGTGAGAACTTCCTTTCTGGTTGGTTCTGAAATCATAAGATCACTTTTTAAAAACTGAAATACAGTTGCCCCTCCACATTCGTGAACTTACCATTCGCAGTTTTGAATATTCGCAGGTTTTGGGACGGCCCCCGCCCTCCCAAATCCAGCGACGCGGTGCCTCTGGAGACCCCGTTAAGGCCTTGGGCAGGAGGGGGGAGGGCCGGGGAGGCCTTCACGGGGCCCCCAGAGATGCTCCGGAGGCCCCATGAAGGCCTGGGGAGGGGGTAGGGAGAGCCAGAGAGGTGATCAAGGGGCTTCCAGAGACGTTCTGGAGGCCCCATGAAGGCCTTGGGAAGGAGGTGGGAGGTGAGGAAAAGCGACCATGGGGCCTCCGGAGGCCCCGTGGTCGCTTTGGCTGGGGAGGGGGAGGGCAGTTGTTATTCGCGGATTTTTTGTGGGGGTCTGGGGAACCTAACCCCCCCCCCCCCCGCGAATGTGAAGGGATGACTGTAAATGTGCACATTTGGGTGGCATGTAACTCACCATCTGTTTCTACCAAAATCCCTCTTCCCTTTCCCTCATTCTGTCTCCTTTCATTCCCTCCCCAGTTTTCTTCTTCCTTTCCTTCTAGTTAATTTTGTAAAGCTGCTGTGTGCTTCCTTCCCTGGTTACTTTGACAGCCTGTTTCAATATTTATGTCTCTGCTATTTTTACCCCCTGGAGATTTCAATTATGTACAGTTTCTCTCCTTACAGGTAATTTTTCACATCCTTCTGATTTTTGGAGTTAGTCCAACGTCCTGGGTTTCCCCCCTCCTAAAGTGCCTTTTTTGTTGTCTTTTGATTTCTTCCCTTTACCCACCCCTAAATCTGTGCTCTCTAGCAGATTCAATAACGCTATGGCATGAACAATCTCTGGTATTAAAAAAAATGTGATAGCTTTTAAGCTGCTAGGCTTGAATAACGCTTAAGCTCTATTTATGCAGTTTTGCACATTAGCAGGTGCCTTGGTGCTCAAGAGGAATCACTCCTGCAAAAATGTTGAATTACAGTGCAATAGTTGCCATTCTGGGCAGAAGTTCCTGCTGAGCAACAGTAATTGCTTAGGGTATTAGCAGCAATAAAAGCTGAGGCTTCTGTTGTCAGTATTGGTCTGGTACAGCACATTAAAGCTGTCTGCAAAACAGCGCGGGAGATGAAGTACAATATGTTTTACATACCTTTATGTATATCTTTAAAACACACATGCGCTCACAACCCCAAACCCTGCTTTTAGATTTTGCATTTCACTCAGGATGGCAAGTAATGTGTAACATTAACTGTCATGCTGTTACCACCTATTTTAATGAAATGGCCCCTTTTTTCTCTCTTTTTCTTCTCTTTTCTTTGTGCTCCCCAGCAAATATATTTGAATTCTCAGGTACTTTCCTTACTGCAGCTCATGACTGTCAACTGATCTTAAAATTCATTACTACTAAAAATTCATTAACCAAATATGTGTGTTCCCTAAACTGCTTTGCTGCCCTTTTTGCCCCAGTGTAGACATAATGCTAGTGCTCTCCTTATCATGGTTAGAGGGACTGGAGTGTGCTGTCGGGTTGCACACTTGTTTTCTTTTCCGTCTGTTCCTTAGTGTTCAATATGATGGTGCGGTATTATTTCTGTGCTAGCTACCCGGGGTTATCTTTTAAACTAGAACCTGAAGCAGGTTTGCAAATCCAACTTAATTCCAATGATGGTTAGGCAATGTTATATCTGCAATTGGGCCTCTGAGAAATTGTCAGAAATGTAAAACTGCTTAAAACGTTTAATTAGGAAAGCCATCTTTATTAGGGCTTGTGAAAATGATATCCAAACTCTGAATGGTACATAAGCAGTGAACATTATGTAATGAAACGTACTAAATTGGCTGCAGTTCCCCACTCATAGGATACTTTCAAAGTGCCCCACAGCACTTCTCTTGGGACAGCATAGTTCCTTTAAGTTAATATCTATTAATGTACAGATTGGATGGGGAAATTTGTCTTTCTGAAGGGATGATAACAGCTATAATCTTTATTCCTATTCCTCTACATATTTAAAATAATTCTGATTTTGCTACTTTTTGGGAGTAGCAATAGTAGAATGTGTTCTAGATTAGATATGATGGCAGATTCAACAAGAAAATGAAACATTTTTACTTTGCCCTTGGCATTAGGAAAAGATTTTTAAAAACCAGCAGTTTTGAAGTGTCACCAGCCAGTTAAATATACTATTAGCATCATATTATCATAGTCTTCATGAAAGAGAAATGTTTGTATGAGAGAACCTTTTCCCATTGGTGGTAAAAAGCTTTATGTTTTTGAAACATTTGAAATATAGGAGGTGAAGGACTGGTTACCATTATGCCTTAGAGGAAAGTGAAAGTAATCTGATCTCTTTTTTTGATAAAATTACCAGCTTGGTAGATGAAGGGAACACTGTGGATATTGCATACCTTGATTTCAGTAAGGCCTTTGACAAGGTTCCCCATGACATTCTTGCAAACAAGCTTGTAAAATGTGGGCTAGACAAGTTAACTGTTCAATGGATTTGTAATTGGTTGACCGGTTGAACCCAAAGGGTGCTCAGCAGTGGCTCCTCTTCATCTTGGAAAGATGTGACCAGTGGGGTGCCACAAGGTTCGGTTCTGGGCCCAGTGCTATTCAACATCTTTATCAATGACTTGGATGAGGGAATTAGGGGCATACTTATCAAATTTGCAGATGACACCAAATTAGGAGTAGCTAATACCCTAGAGGACAGGATCAAAATTCAAAATGACCTGGATAAACTATAGAGCTGGGCCAAAGCTAACAAAATGAAATTCAACACGGAGAAATGTAAGGTACTGCACTTAGGGCGAAAAAGTGAAATGCATAGATATAGGATGGGGGAGACCTAGCTGAATGAGACTACATGCGAAAGGGATCTAGGAGTCCTAGTAGACCACAAGTTGAACATGAATCAACAGTGTGATGCGGCAGCTAAAAAGGCCAATGCGATTTTGGGCTGCATCAATAGAAGTATAGTGTCTAGATCAAGGGAAGTAATAGTGCCGCTCTATTCTGCCTTGGTCAGACCTCACCTGGAATACTGTGTCCAGTTCTAGGCACCACAATTCAAAAAGGATATTGACAAATTGGAACGTGTCCAAAGAAGGGCAACTAAAATAGTGAAAAGTCTGGAAACGATGCCTTATGAGGAGAGACTTAGGGAGCTGGGTATGTTTAGCCTGGAAAAAAGACGGTTGAGAGGCGATATGATAGCCCTGTTTAAGTATTTGAAGGGGTGTCACGTTGAGGATGGAGCAGGCTTGTTTTCTGTTGCTCCAGAGACTGGAACACGGAGCAACGGATGCAAGCTCCAGGAACAGAGATTCCACCTCAACATTAGGAGGAACTTTTTGACAGTAAGAGCTGTTTGGCAGTGGAACGCACTCCCTTGGAGCGTGGTGGGGTCTCCTTCCTTGGAGGTCTTCAAACAGAGGTTGGATGGCCATCTGTCGGGGATGCTTTGATCATGATTTCCTGCGTGGCAGGGGGTAGGACTGGATGGCCCTTGTGGTCTCTTCCAACTCTGCAATTCTATGATTCTATGAAAGGTAATGGCTTCAGTTCCATAAAGGAGGATAGACAGTACGATGGCTCTATACACACTGATTTTTGTGCTTTGCCTCAGGTGTTTATTGCTCCAGACTCTTTTGTGAAGTCTTCAAATGCACTATATGAAACAACATCTCAGGCTCGGCCAAATTGATCCCCAACAGTGGTCCGCCCTGGCCTCATATCGGGAGGCATGGAGACGCACTATCCACAATGCTGCAGCCTTATTTGAGAACTCACGACGAACAAGTCTTGAAGAGAAACGACAACGCAGAAAGAATCACAACCCAAAAACATCACCCAAGGAGACCTTCTGCTGTGCTTTTTGCAACCGGACTTGTTTATCTCGGATTGGCCTTTTTAGTCATCAGTGCGCTTGCAGAAAGCGCGGGATGAGTCCTTCCTGAATCTTCGTTTGCGAAGAAAAGCCAGAGAGAGAATGGCTTCAGTGCCATTCCAACCATTTCAAGTTGAAGGTTCTCAGTTAGCTGGATTGTGAAGAATGGTGTTCCAGATCTTAGAGATCAGCTAGCTAATGATGACAGTATTTTGAACCCTTGGTCTTTGTAACATGAGTCAGCTACTTTTATAAACCCTAATGGTATGGTGATACTCGATTTATTTTCTGAATTTTTTTTATGGTGACTGTATAGCTCCACAACAAGCATAACTTAATATGGGCTAGGCCCTTACATTCAGATAAGACATGAGGTAAAAAAGCCCATTCTGCTTCATGTTTTTTAGGTTGTAAATGTCCGTTTGATTGTGAGCAGACTACATAGAACCTGCATCCCTTCTAATTCTCAACAGTGGAAACAGTTGCGAAAACAGTGGGAAAGAGCAATGTCCAATGCACACATTGGAAACTGTTTAATGCAGTGTTGATGTGTAAATAGTTATTGCTTAAAACAATTTGTAAGCCGCTCTGATAGCCTTTTGGCTGAAGAGCAGGGCATAAATAAATAAATAAATAAATAAATATTTTAAAAATCCATTCTCTCTTCCTCTCTTTCTCATGCTGATTCTTTTCTTTCTCCTAGTTAGCTAAAAGTAAATTAATGGTTTTCATGGTTTCTGGTTCTGGTTTGGAAGTCATCCCTAGTTTGAGCTAACCACTGTTTGCCCATTGTGGATGTTAACAACAAACTGCAGTTATATAGACAAAAATGGAAAGGATTAGGTCGGAGTGCAGGATTATGATTTGATGGGTTGAAATGTAATGGTTAGAAGTAACCCACTGTCATTCCTCAGAGAGGCAGAAGTCTGCCCATGACCAGAGAAATTCAGCAAGGGTCTGTCATTCCCTAATAAGTTGTTGGAGAGTTTCTTATCCATAGTGCTACAGATTTGCTAACAAAGTTTAGCATGGCAGATGACAGTTTTGAAAGAGCAACCTTCAGTCTGTATTGGCATAATTTTGTACTCTCACAAAGACTACCAGTCCAGATTGGAGAGCTGTCATTTGTACCTTTGTTGTTACTACTGGCTGTACTGCTCTTTGAAATTGACAAGTGCCAGGTTTGGAGCCCAGCTGCTCATTGGCAGGAGAGCTTTTCAGGCTGTAAATGTGGTCTGAATTCAGAATGGGAAGCTCAGGGAAAATCCTTTCAAGATTGCCCCAACACCTCTATTCTATGACACCATGCAATCTTGGCAGGCAGAGAAGCAATATGGATGACCCAGTGAAATACCATTCAGGGAGAGTTGCCCTTCCCCCCATAGCCTTCCTTCTTTTCTGATTCAGCCTGGGTTTTTTTGGGGGGGCTGTTGCCCCCCAGTCTCTTCTCCCAATTGCATATCATTAGAGGGGCTTTACTGCCTTATCCACCAAGCCTCTCTTGCTCATTAACCAGTGGCCTCATTGTAAATATTGCTCATTACTCCAGCCCTCCTTGCAAAGTTTTGCTTCTGTGTTAATTGCATGTGGACTGACTGGCTTGGAATTTATCCCTGTATTTCTTCACTGGGCTTTTCCAGTTATCTGTTTATTGTAGATTTAAATGTAAAGATCCCATTGACTGTCCTTGAGCATATCTGAGATTGCGTGTGTGTGTGTGTGTGTGTGTGTGTGTGTGTGATAGAATCATAGAATTGTAGAGTTGGAAGAGACCACAAGGGCCATCCAGTCCAACTCCCTGCCATGCAGGAAATCACAGTGTGTGTGTTTTCTAGGTAGCCCATGCATTTCCTGGCACCCAACACTGTGCTGTGTAGAGGTAACCTTATTGATTGTTTCTTAAGGACACAACAAGCTGCCAAAACCATTTTAGCCTGATCTGAACCATATCCTGTTGGCAAAGCTGCTGCTGATGCACACCAAGATCTAATAAATTCCCCTGACTTGCAGATCCTAATTCAGCATAATGATAGAGCTGCTGAAGGAGACTAAAACTGATTACTGGCTCCCAGACAGCAAGATCAAGGTCTTACTATAACACACCAGATGTCTTCTCTAATATACCATTTTGTTGTGGTGGTGGTTGGTTTTTGATTTTACACTTTAGCTTTCATTGCAAGAGAACTTCCAAGTTTCCTGATCGGTGTAAATTTAGCACAGAGTAGAGATGTGCATGCTGGTCCCAAAATGTGTACATTTTTCAACCTTTTGATCCACCTCTTTCACAACAGATCTTTAAATTGTTATTTTGCCAAATGTATATCAATGTAGTTCAGTCCCCCAGGTTAGCATGCCAGAACTGATTGCTTCCCAAAGTGTGGAGCGATCTTTCTAGAGAGTTTCCAAAAAAGGCCACTTAGTGAAATAAAAGATAATAATAATAATAGTAATATTTTTTTATTTTTAACCCGCCCCTCTGCTCAGCAACCGGGGCGGCGTACAACAAGATTAAAACATCAAGTTAAAACAATCCCTCCCCATCCTAACCCTCCCACCCCTTAAAACTAAATTAAACTAATGAAGGGTTAAAACAAGAGTAAAATATGATAAATAAATAAATAAATAACGGCAACGATGGCAAGGGGGTGGGTAGCAATCAGTTCTCACTACAAAAGGGCTACTTGTTTTGAGACAGATCCCACTGGAGTAAATCTTCCGGCATTTCCCACACCTGTGACTCACATTTCACATCACCTGTAGGTTTGACTGACTGTCTGCTCTTCTGTTTAAAAACAGAAGTCTAAACAGTAATGAGAAGAAAAATGGTGGTGATTGGCATTTATCTGAGCAGAGGTGGGCAGTTCTGGCCCTCCAGACATTTTTGGTCTATAGCTACCATCCACCCTAAGCAGTAGGTATGTATTTAATTTATTTAGATCCTACCTTCCTCCCTGTGCAAGAGCCAAGGTGGCATGTGTGTGTATGTGCCTTCAAGTCGTATGTCGACTTATGACGATCCCATACATTTCTTAGGTTTTCTTAGGCAAAGAATACTCAGAGGTGGTTTTGCCAGTTCCTTCCTCTGAAATATAGCCTACTTAAGCTACTACTACAAAGGTGCTTTAAATACCAACTTCAGCAAACTCTTCAAATAAGATGCAGGCCTGTGGCTCCAGCACTAATTTTCTTCTCCTGTGTGATTCTGAACATCTATGCCTGATGCAGAAACTAATGAGCTTTGCAAGCTACCATAATGTATTTTGCACCTTTTGGTTGGGCTAATAAAAGTACCACTCGCATGTATATTTTCAGTTTTGTTAAGTGATCAGGCACCTAAAACCTGACTTGATTTGGCAGGGATAATCTTGTTTGCCATCCTCCTGTACTACACTGGGGTGTATAAAGTTACAGATTATTTGGCAGTTGAACAGGGTTCTCCCCAAAGCTTTCTAGATCACATCTGCCCTGTTTGTTTTCCTTTGTAATGGAATGCATCGACTCTGTTGCTGCTACTGCTTTTATTCCAGTGTGTGGCTTGGGTTTTGTTGCACCTGTGTTTTCCTTCATGAAAGGAACAAGATGCCCTTGTATTGGACTTGGATCACTTTACAGATACTCGTCTGCAAACACAGCGCTCAAGGCAGCAACCTTGTTTTAAGAGGCATGTCATGGAATTGTAAGAATGCAAAACAATGGCACACAGGCTCTACAGCTCACGGGGATTGCATTTCAATGTTAATTTTCTTGGCACGGAGTTCTGGTTGTTGAAGATTTGTGGAGCACACAAAAAATAAAACAGAACGAAGCACAGAAGTGGCTCTGTGATCAGCTGCTGTTTCTTGCTTTCTCCCCACCCTACTCAGTTTTCTGTCCCCTCATGTAATTACTGAATCATTTAGATCTGTAAGCGTAAATTCATTTGTGCAGATCCTTCTAGCATAACAGTGCAACCACATGTTTAGCATTTTGAAACCACAGCCGTGAATAAATAAGAGTGTAAGAACCCTCTGCTCAGATCAAACCAAAGATCCAGTTGGCCTAGTGTGCTGTTTTTAGTGTGGTCAGTCAGGTGCCTTCTGGGAAGGTTAAGGACAACAACCCTGCTGTAGTACTCAAGGCTTTTGTGGAGTTAAGGGTTTGTGGGTTTTTAAAGAACTCTATGAATCATTAATTTGATCTTTAATTGATACACAACAGAACTCCTGCATTGCTCCATTTCCTTATCTTCAGTGACTGGTGAGGGGTTGATCTCTTGATTGACATACGGTAGTTGTCCTATTGTCCAGTGAGTGTTTCATTTGCTTTGCAGTGCAGCATGAAGAAGAAGCTCTCTCCCTATATGTTGCTATGGCATGGTAATGACAGTTTTGCCTGTCTCCCCTAAATCCAACTTCAATTTTGAGCAAGTCTGTCCACACTATGATGTTCGGAGATTATTTTTTCATGGACATCCACAGTATCAAAATTGCTTGTTCAAAATAATGCCTCAGACATGGATTGCCTCTTGGCCAGTGGTAGCAGAACTGAAAGACCAGTGGGATAATACAGTGATGAAGAGGGCTTCCACTTTACATTACATTACCTGCAGTGGAGGCATATATGATCGGGGACTAGTGACCAAAGGAGGGGCTGGGCCTAAAGAGGAGAGGTTACAAGTGGGAACAATAACCAGGCCTTTCTCTCTGCCATTCATGCATCTCTATGCAAAAAGGCAGGACCTAAGGCACTTTGTGGGTCAACTCAAATGTCACTCACTACAGGCTGTGAAAGAATATTTATGGTTCATTGTCTGAACATCTGAATTAACGATCTGTAGTTGTGACCTCTGTTTTTCCTCTAGGGGTGGCTTGTACCCGGAAGACAGGAGTGCTGAGAAGATGTAAAATGAAAGCAAGTCATACTTATAACATAGTTTGAGTTCAAAACTATGGTTAGTGCCCATTTTAGTCTACTGTGATTTCTGAATTAACCCTGCAAGTACAGTGAGGCTAAGGGGACTTGGGACAGAGGTTTCAGTGGGATACAGAGCAAGAGCTGAAGCCCAGTAAGGGGTTTGCAAAACCAAAGCAACTGTCCATGTGAATAGGCAATGATGAGTTGGATCTGAAGCCTCCTTAGAACAGCTGAGCTGATATGAATGTTAGTTCCACACTGGTAACTTTGCTTTAAAAAAAAATACAGTGCATTAAAGCCTGCCAGCGTTAAGGCTTGGCCGCTGCCTCTTTCCACCCCTCCCTCCCTACTTTTCTGCTCTTACTTAAAGCTGAACCTGCATGCTGAGTCTAGCTGTGGAACATCTCTCATTTCTCCCTTGTTAGCTGTTTGCCTTTCCGAGCGGCTCTTGCTGTAAGGGAATATTATAGAGGATATTTGCTTTAAGAGCAGCTTCCTGCACTGCCATCTGCTCCTTTTAACTTAATCCTGCAGTGAACTGAAGGCATATTCAATTTGTGGGCAACAGGAAACACGATTACAGTAACACAGAGTTGATATAAACACAGTGTTTCTAACTTCATTTCAGGGCCTAGAGCAGAGGAAAGGAGCTTGTGATAAGAGGGGAGCTCTGGCTCTGTGACAGGCTGTGGTATCTTACTGTGAGTGACACCTGGTGGATCAGTGAGGAGACATGGCCGAGGGGGACAAACACAATTTGTCAGCTGGTGCGCTTGGTACGGAAGAGGTGACCTTTTTCCAAGCGGGCCAACCATCGGCTCCCAGCAGCTCAAAATAAATAAATAAATAAATAAATAAATAAATAACTCAACAAAAATATATTTCATATTCATTTCCAATTCTTGTTTCCCACCCTTTTCTTTTTTTCCTTTAATGATTTCATAATTATCTCATCCTCTGTTATCCCCTCATCTCATAGTGGACTGTGTCACCATCTAAAGGGACTCATTAACCAGTGTTCTCTGTGACCAACATGCTTTGAGCTAGCTAGAACTGTTGTTTTATTTTATTTTATTTTATTTTATTAATGTTTTCTGAAAAGCAATGCTGCCTCTGAACTAATGACATGTCAGACTCCAGTTTGTGTACTTGTTCATAGTGGCTTTCTCTCTCTGATGATCCCCCCTCCATTAATAATTAGGCTGCGTTTATCATACAAATGCCTCCAGAATAGCTTCCATGATTAACATGCAGTAAAATGCCCACTCAGCCTGATAAAACAAGCAGAAACATAAGAGTACTGGTACAGCAGACAAAAAGTCTATCTACACCAGTGTCATGTTTCCCACAGTTGCCAGCCAGGTAGAGAAGGGCCATAATCCAATAACAGATCACATGCTTTGCATGCAAAAGATCCCATGCTCAATCTTTGGCATCTCCAAATAGGATTGGAAAAGATGCCTGTCCAAAACCCTGGGGAGCTACTGCCAGCAAGTGTCAACAATACTGAAGTTGATGGACTAAGGGGTTCACTTGGTATAAGGCAGCCTCTTATGTAGAAATGTAATTTTAAAAAATGCACCTGTGCTTATAGAAAGCCCACAAACAGCATAGAAGGGTAATAGCCCTCTCCTGTTGTGGTCCCCCAGCAAGTGGTAATTCAGAGTTGCATTTAGAATTAAGGTAGAATAAAGTTTGCTGCAAGCATGTTTAAGTCTGGATCCAAATGTCAGAGACAAACTGCCTCTGATCCTGAAAGCAGTAAACTGGTTAACAGCCATTGAAATGCTTAGCCTCCATGAATTTGTCCAGCCCCCCAAGAGTCATCCAGTGAAGCAAAACAATGGAAAATTCATTACTCTTTGGAATTCACTACTGGAAGAAGCAGTAATGGTTACCAACTTGAACAGCTTTGTTCATGGAGGATTAAGCTATTAACAGCTACATATTACAGTACTTCCATTGTCACAGGCAGTATGCCTCTCAGAATGAACTCCTGGGGAACACAAGTCAAATATTCTGCCTTTGGATGTCCCAGAGGCATCTAATTGGTCAGTTTGTGACATGCCTTTGAGCTAATCCAGTACAGTTTTTTCTGTTCCTTAAAAGCATCTGTTTTGGTGGCTATCACCAACTCTTATGGTAGAAAATCCTATACTACATGCTCTGTGTAAAGAAGTAGGAAATGCAAGCCTCAGAACTACCTACTATAGATGCCCCACTATAGATGTACCACTAAATCCAGGGCAAAAATATACATAAATTAAGACAAGGAGGCTGGCAAAACTGACACAGTCACTAGTTCACCTAAAAGCCTATACAATGAGGGCCACATGAGTCTCCAGGGATGTGAATGCCACCATCTGGTTATAAGCTATGGTGGTTGTTGTGTGCCTTCAGGTAATTTCCAGTTTATGGCCACCCTATTGCAGGGTTGTTGGGTTTGTTTGTTTTTTTACAAGGGGGAGTTGCCATTGCCTTCCTTTGAGGCTGAGAAAATGTGACTTGCCCAAGGTTACCAATGGATTTCCAAAGTCTAGTGGATTTTAACCCTGCCCTTCTGGAGTTCTAGTCCAAAACTCATACCATTCATAAACCATGATATTTGAAAACAAGATATTGGCTCCTTTGTGGGAAAGGAATTCATGCATGCACTTCTGTGCTGTTTGCAACAACCATTCATGTCCCATTGCCATGCTGGTTTTGAAAGGGATCATAATGTGTCTGCAGATGTTTCAAAACCCTGTAATACAAATGCACATGGTGGTTTTGATGCTACTCTGCTTCCCTATGCATTCATCTTGCAGTACAGCAGGGGGGGGAGTCTTGGCCCAGTACCAGCACAGTTGATATTAAACATGCTTACAGTTTTTTCTTGTCATAAGCTTATGACACTTTATAAGGCACAGTGTCTGCTTAATGGCTGCTGTCCACCCCTCCCCACCTCACACAAGCTTGATTCAACTTGCACAAATGAATAGCAGTTCCCAAAGTCCAATATTGGATGTCCCACATTCTGCCTAACTTGGTTTGTGCTAAAATATTAGTCTCTGCTGCAGTAAATCTCATCACATGACCTTTGTCTTAGGGACGGTCAGGTGCTGCCTTGAATAAAAAGAATCTCATGGGTAAGATGTGTCCCAAATTTTAGCTTTCTTGTCATCTGGGATCTACCCTTATACTTTCATCATACCCAAGCTTCTGCCTGTTTTATTATATATATAGATGGATAGATAGATAGATAGATATTTGGTACTGAATGATTTCAGTCTTTTCAGAATTTTTTAATAACTGTGATTACTAGACTCCCCTTTTTTAAAAATAAAGCCAAGGTTTTCATGTTAAGATACCTCATTTGGAGAAGTATAGTGGGATATGAAGTCTTAAGTGTTGTCATTTTCCTTCTTGATCTATGTCCAATGTGCCCAGTCAGTACTGAGAGGTTTGGAATTGTGTCACTCATTTGAAATAATGAAAAAGAAAATGAAACAGATGGACTACACATTTTTTTTTGTCTGTGATATTGTCTCATCTATTTAGAAATTATCAAAGTATGTTATTATGGTGTGGACAAATTAATCTAAAGCTCCCCCTTTTAAACACCTTTGCTATTTTTATGAGAACCTGATTCTAAGCAGGAGACAACCTTCAAACTGCTTTTATATCCAATCTTAAGAGCATACCTAGCTTGTTTTGTGTATTTGTGTGTGTGTGTGTGTGTGTGTATTTAATTTGGTATGTTGTATGGTGTGTTTTTTTTTAAGAAAACCCTCAAATTTGTTTTGAGAGAGGGGGCTGTCATGCTTTGCATTGAGGGCGGAACTCTCAACATGTCCAAGGACCTGAAAAAAATGGCGGTTTGCCGCATAAACGGGAACGTTATTAGAGGCGGTGCAGTTGCCCTTTGTTGCCTGTGTGTTTACTTGATTGAAGCATCTTGTCTGTGATGCGTTTTCTTTCCTCCTGGAAGGCTGATTTGAATGGAGCACAGAGCGGGATTGCCCCCAGGGCCTTGTAACAATTTATAGTCTGTGGATGGAAAGGTAGAAGTGCATAAAAAGACAGTTGTGAAATGCTTCCCAGTGCCCTGTAATAGAAAATCTGTGTATGATGACCTTGGCTGGGAGGGCCTGCGGGATCATTTTGATGTGATCCAGAGGGTTATAAAGGGATGGGTAGAATTGCTTCTCTCACCTGGAAGGGGAGTAAAATGCAAGGAATAATGCCCTTACAGAGTTCTTTTTCAGAACCAAGTACTCAGGCTAGATTTCTTTTATTATGCCAGGATAATGCTGTTGAATGCAAATTTCCCTGGGGGACGATGTGGTCTAGCCCAGCCACAAACACCTATGTGTTTAACGGCCTCATTCAGGCTGTGAATGAATTGGCTCTGTGTTTCCCCGACAAGCTGCAGCATTAAATTAATTCAGGACTAATTTTCCTCTCGCTGGTTGTGGGGCTGCGCTTGACCTTTTCCGTTTTGGCATGTGGTGGGGTGGGGTAACGGAACGCTGATTAATATAGACACTGATTATTCTTCACCATGTTTCTCTCATTCTTCTTTCTAAGCCACCTTTTTTTCTGTTCCATTTCTTCAGTTTCTGTGCCCCCCCCCCACTCAACAAATCATTCTGTTGGAGCAGATGTCCCAGGATTGATATAATAATTGCCCTCTCTATCAAGGCTAAGTTGATGATTAAACTACCAAGCACACTGTATTAATACAAGAGACAAATTGGGTGAGGCTATGTGTAGTAATGTGTGGCTGCTTTTGGTTTTTGCTTTGTTTTTTTAAGGGGGGGGACCCTGCTTTTCCTGCAAATGAGGATTGACAGCTTGCTTTTAATGTGACTCGCTGGAGATTTTTATTTTATTTTTTTTACTGCAGGGGACTAGGAGGTGGCAGGTATTGGTGGGCAGGATATGAAAGGATGGGCCGAGATGACAAAGAATCAGAGGTGACAGTTTTAAGAATTGCATGGCAGGGGCTTGTGTGGTGATTAAATTCCCCAATGCTGTCATTGAGCTGTAAGGCTGCAGATAACATTCTCTCCCTGTGCTGGAAACAAGAATCAATACCAGCTCCTTGACAGGGGCTAAATTATTAAATAGAGCCTTTCTTTACAATGTTTCATTATCTGGGATTTACCTCAGCTGGCGATTTGTCAGTGGGGGCGGGAAAGGAGGGGAAGGGGGTGAGATTTGCTGTGCATTTTGTATTAAAATGATTCCAGCTCACATTATGAATCCCTTTTGGATAATTCCCCCTCCTTACTGATCTTTGATCTGCTTCTGCCAAGATGGCATTTAGCCTTTTCATACCATTATTAAAACTGAGAGGGGTGGAAGGAGATTGTAGAAAGAGAGAGCAACGTTTATTTCTCCACCCCCCCCCCATGCTCTGGCTGATTTACAGATATCCTTCTCACAGAGAGATTGGCCTCCCTCTTTTCATCTTTTGTTTTACTGAGAGAACTGTCAAATTTGTGCCTTCTCTTCAGTGGTTTGGTAATGAAGAGACCTTCATTCCCCCTGGCCTGTGTTTATAGAAATCTGGATAGTTTTTACTACAGAGATTAGGGCCAGGAGGAAGTGAGGGATCACTCACAGATTGAATGCTGTGGCTGGCCCACGTATTGGGCACCACCACCTGTAGTGTCTAGTGGCAGGCAAATAGGGCAGACCACCACAGTGTGGCTCTTTTTACCCACTATTGTACTGACCTTGTAAATGACACAGAGGTAAATAGCTGCTCAGTTTACCTCTGGCAAGTAACAGTGACTTGCAAGTAGGTTGTAACAGGAATAGGGGTTTTTTTGGGGGGAGGGGAGGAGAGAGATCAGAAATGTGGCAGTTCTGGGCTACTTGTCATTATATATGCCATTCTTATGTCATTCTTGTCCCACTTGCTGATCAACAATCATTTTTCTTTCTAAACAAGAATTGCTGGACGTTTGCAGTTTATATAGTTCTTCAAAACAATGTGGTAGAAGAGAACAGTATTTTCCCCCAGAGCGTGGTGAGGCAAGTTGCACATTATATTTCTGTTGATATTTGAAACTCGGTTAATTATTTTGATGATATCCCGCTACATAGCAATCGTAGAAAAGCAACTCTTTTTCTCAGGAAGGCTTTTCTTCCAATTCTGGCTTGGTGCCTTATAGATGTGTTGGGCTACATGCTGGCTGTGGATTATGGGAGTTGTATTCCACTACATCTGGAAGAGGTACCATGGTGGAGAATGCTGTCCTGTAGTTTGGATTGTACACCTGTTTAGATCCAGTCTTAGAGGCATCGTAGAACTTTCAGTTCTCATTATAACTATGGAGAAGATTTTCCACCTTGTGGAGCAAGGATTCATTTCTGACTGCTGCATTTCAGAGTTCTGGATTCCTTTTCCACTGGGATCTTTTTCTGCAGGTTGGACAGGTAGAATCCCCCTCATTTTTCCCCTGTGGGTTTCTTATAGAATATCCCATTTCTGGTTTTTATTCCATAAATCTTCTACAGCTGGTAAAGCCTCTGGGGATTCTAAGAGATGTAATTCAAAAAGTAACTTTTCCAAGCTATGGTATTTTCCTTTGTCTCAGAAAAATGGTCTTAGTTCCCCATCCCTTGGAGTGAGAGAAGAGACAAACTACTTGCATTCTAAATAGAAATCCCCAGTTGACTCTTCACATCTCTGTTTTCAAGGTTAGGTAGTAGTGATGGAAATCTCTCTAAAAGCCTTGAGAATGCATACTAAGTTAGAATACACAGTCAAGTGAGTCGGTAGTGGTTTGAGTGTTGGTCTAGGAGTCTGGGAGACCAAGGTTCAAATCCTTGCTTGGCCATGAAAACCCATTGTATGACCTTGAGTAAGTCACATTCTCTGCACCTCAGGGGAAGACAATGGCAAACCTGTTATGAAGAAATCTTGCCGAGTAAACTCTATGATATGACCTTAAGGGTGTCATAAGTTCAATATGTTCTTAGGACAACAACAACACAGTAGAGTATAATATACAAAGCAGAGTAGATGTACTGAGCTAAGTAGGCCTATACCTTCACTTCGTATTTTATATATGCTTTTGAGAGCAAATTGGCAGTAGCTGCCACTGCCCGCAAGCTAGTCCACTCCACTTTCATGGTGCAGAAGAGTAGATCATGTAAACAGATTGCTCTTTACTTTCTTAATGGTGGCTGGAGGTTTAATTAAATCTATTTTCTGGCTTGAGTAGTTCGTTTTTGGTGGAAATGTCAATTTGATATGACAGTGGCTGACAAGGAGTCATTTATTTTAAAGGGCTCCTTTTAAACAAGCTTCTAGGTATTATGTAGCCTGTTATGTGTATCCCATGTTTTTCATAATTTGGTGTGCAGGAAGGGTTAAGAATTCTGTCTCATTTTTTTTAATCATTGCGTAAGCTGCTTTGACTGTCCCGACAGAAAAGCAAATATAATATACTGAACTGAATCTACAGAAATGACACATGCTTAAGTATACTAGGTGCCGTATTGCAGAAATAGATTCTGCAAAATCCTAAACTTATTTGCCATTGCTTCTTTTTCAAAAAAGAGGCCAAGTTACTAGTCTTTTTAGTTCAGGAAAGGCTGCAGTAGAGCCCAAAGAATTAAGACTCAGCAATGAATGAGATTGTGTTTCCTGTCATCAATGGGCAGTGGACAGTTCAGCCTGGTTCCCAGGTCCATGTCCTGGGCGGGGGCATGGCCAGTGGCCACCGTGGCATCTATCAGCTCCCTGATGTTGGGGGAGCTCCGTGAGTCCTCTTCCTGGAGGCTGCTGCTGGCGGCCGGCTCCCAGCCCCCTTCTTCGACTTCTTCTTTTCTGCGCTGCTCATCCTGCTGAGCTGAGTACAGCTTTAGTCTTTAGTGTTCAGTCTTCCTCCACCAGGATCCCTTGTAGTCAAAGGATTAAAAAAAAAAAGACAAGGGATCCAAAATGGCCCCTGGCCACATGGAGGAAGACAAAAGAGAGAAGCAGGAAACAGACTGGCTAGCCCAACCTTACTGGTAGGCAGTCCTAAAAAAAGTTGTTCCCTGCCTACTAGGAGTAAATGGGGAGGAACTACCCAAGCAAGTGGATGCGTTTCCTGTCATCAACAGATTAGACCTTTTCTGTTCAAGAATAATCAATTGCTTCTCCTGATCTGCTTAGGTTTCTGCAGCCCTGGGCATGTGCCAGCAACCCTTTATCTTGCCACAAGGCTCAGTGGTATCTACTTTTTAAGTTTGGTCATAAAGCTGTTCTTGTTTTAATTCCTTTATCTTTTTGGCCTCCTCCTTACTTTTATTTTATCATTGCATTATTGCCTGGCTTAAAAGGAATACAGCTAAATACACGCACACACACACACCCTTCCAGTTGCAAGCTCCCATCAGAGTATCAGATCAGGAGACTGTTATTGAGGGGAAGGAACTGCACAGCATTGAATGATGTTGGATTACAATTGTGGCTGCCTTTGTCTCTATTCTCAGCTCAAGAAGGAGATGCATAACTAATATTGGGAAATGAGAACATTTTTGAAGGGACAGGATGTTATAATAATGTGCCAGTTGGAACTGTAAAATTAGTATGAATTTATTTGTATCCATTGGTGTGACCTAATTGCCTGTATTCTTAATTAAGCAAACCTCTTCCCAGTAATGCTATAGCACCTTGGACCTTTCGCCCGCAGTTTTTCCCTACAGTCTCATTTCCTGGTGTTCTCCCAATGTAAACACAGCCATTTCCTACACCTGGTGTTCAGATAATTGGCTGCTAAATAAAACAGAAGCTGTCTTCTTAGAAGCAAGAGTAAGAGAAAACACACACACAGGCGGAGAGTGGGCTCCTTTTGCACATCTAATAAAAATTAAACCCTTTTTAAAAATAGCTGTCATGAGTAATTGTAGCTGAAATGAATTTAGCCAACTTCTTTAAGTGTGTGGAATTCTAAGAACATCTGTCTTATTTAATATTATTTCTGACCTTTAGGATTATTGAAGTTGAAATTTTCTCTCTAGCCATCAGGGGGTACTTGGAGCACCGTTAGTTTTTTTGTTGAGTTGTTTTTGGCTGCAGAGAAGTCTCCAAAGGCATGTTAATACACTTTATAAGCCACTAAAGAGAATTCATTAGATAAATTTGTTTTCCCACTTTTGGAATGGGTTTAATTTCTGAGGGAGATGGCGCATCATGGTGATCACTAAATTGCAGTGTAGTGGTCTGTACTAGCTGTGTGTTGTCACAAAGAAAAAGGATTTCCTGACCCTTTGGCTGATCGGTCCAACACAGATTGAACAAAATTCTATTTCCTAACTGTGGTTATGTGATCAGAATCACCCTCTGGTTTACACACACACACATACCTCCCCCGCCCCAGATTTTCCCAGCTAATAATAATTAATGTTGCATTATACCAATGGCTTCTTAAAGCAAGGTTAGAAGCAGCCAACCATGTTTAGTAGTGAGATTTCAAACTGCAGTTTGCAATCTGAAACCATTGATGCAGCTGTTGTGGTATCTGTAGGTATCTTGAAAACTAAGAGAGCATAGCAAGGAGAATCAGTGTCATGGACATTGCTAGTAGACTGGCCAGTGTTGCATCTGCACTCAATCACCAAATCAAAACAATGACTATAGAATTAATGAAATGAGACAAACATTTGCAACATGCCCTGGCTTCTTATTCCAATGTCAGCTTTACCTAAGTGATCCCAAATAGCAACATGTAAAGCTACTCCAAAGCAGTTTGGCTTCCTTGAGTTCTCTGAGTAAGCAGGCTTTGGGAGGGGTTGTGATGGAAGTACTTTTTTGCCTTCATGTTTTGTTGAAGTCTCAGCCCAAATCTGGGGCAAATTGCAATTTTGATGAAAGTGATTGATTGGGTTGGTATTAGTTTGGGGCAATTAGATGTAATTTAAAAAGAAGATAATTCTTTAATTAAATTAGCATTATATGAGGGGGGGGAACCCATCCCTTCTGCTTTCTGTGCAGCAATTTCATTAATCCTAAATTCATTTCTTCCCATTTGCATGGAGAAATTGCTTATCTATATAATTCAGAAACAGTGAAAGTGTGGAGAATTTGAAACAGCAATAACACTGCCCTGAAGCAGTCTAACCTTACTGCCTTGTAGCAAAATGCTTCAGACACTGCTATTGTAATCCGGGAGGGTGGGTGGGTCAGCGTGTTCCTCATTTGGAGTCAAAGATGGGCTGAGGAAGAGAGACTAGCAACTTGCCTCAGGTTACTTAGCATATTTCTGGGGAAAGTGAAATGTGAATTTGGATTCCCGTCATTCACAGCTCCATTTCTTAGCCACTTCACTGCACAAGCTCTTGAAATGCTGGCTGCCCTGAATATATGATCAGTGGTGCAGTTAGATAATTTTAAACTCTGGGCATAGTAGTCTTTCCACAGCAGGTACTCTTTAGATGGTACTGTATATCACTTCACTTACCTCAAGATGAGATAAGTGAGCTTTGCTGCATTGAAGGAAGCTCAGAAACTTTGAACCCCCAAATTCTTACCCTCACTGACCATTGTATTTGAGGCAAAGAATGAAAGTAGATTTCTCTGTGGTCTGACAGACTGCATGACCAGGTGGGCTGGGATTAAGATGGGGTTCCCATTTCTGGAACTGCAGCATCCAGTGTTAGGGACGGAGAATGCTTTCTAATGCATTTTTTCTTGGCTAAAATTTTCTTGGCTAAATTTTCTTGGCTAAAATGGCCTAGCAATCTTTGGCCTTTGTGGTGAAAGTGTCAATCAGGGATGGGGAATTTCTGGCTCTCCATATGGCATTAAACTGTAGCTCTTATATCAGTTCTGGTTAGAATAACAAATGGTGAGAGATGATGAGAGGTGGAGTCCAACAACATCAGCAAGGCCTCACATTTCACACCTTGTTTTTGTCTTGATTAATCAAATGAATGTGTTCTTTAGAAAAAATAATCAACTAAAATTGTGTCACTGGGCAGTAGATCGCTAGTGGCTTTTTTTAAGAACGAGATTTTTCAGGCCAGATATTATTATTATCACCATTTATTTATATAGTGCCATCAGAGTACATGGTGCTTTACATGAGCAGTTTGCAATTGTTAGTTTGCCAGATAAGAACTGTAGTTTGTAAATACTCTCTTGGAATAGGCATAGTCCCTCCTGGATGAAAGAGAAACTGATGCTTCTTCAAAGATGCTAAGTACATGCTGTGATGCATGTGTGCCATCTCTAAAAGTATTTACTTTTCTTCACCTTCAGAATAATTTCCCCCTTTTCATGTGTACTTGTATTCAAATAATTGACTTGTAACTTGTAGTTACTGGACTAGATTTCTATAACTGAGTGACAATCCTAATTCATTTAGTCACTGCACTAATTATTTTCATTTATTTTTTTGTTTGGTGGGGTGGGGGGAATGTTACAGTTCAGAAACAATAAATGGGTTGGCTTGGTTAATGGAAAACCTTTCATGTAATTGGTGTCTCAGCCAGTCACCACACCTTTGAAGAGGTGCTCCTGGGTAGCATTGCTGTGTCTCTTCTCACTCAGTAGCCTCCACACACACATTTAGCGGAATCTCAGATGGTAGCATCAGAGCTGCTGACCTTCAGTGTCTTCTCCAAATATTGGTTCTTCAGTTTCATATCTGTCCTGCAACTACTGTAATCTTGTCTGTCAGGCACATAGCCACACTAACAAAAGAAAAGGTTCTTTGACTTTGTACTAATTACAAAGAATTAGAAGTCCAAAACACTCACCTTACTTATCATAGCCCTTTGGCTAAAAAGTCAGGGGAACAAACTCCCTCCTTATAATTTCACAAATAAGATCTGATATTGAATCTGTCAGAATTCGATCTGTGTCTGCTGATTTGTTCAGTGGCTAGGTGCTCATATTTAGCTTTCTGATCAACGGGGGATAGGTTGCTGCTGCTGCCAGGCTTCTTGATGGTCCTCTTTATAATAGGGCTGGGAGAGTTGTTGGCGGTTCCAGGCATGATAGTATCTCGTTAGCATGGGATGTCAGGATACCCTTTGCTGGCATGTGTCTTCCTTTGATGCTGCTAAAGAAAAGGAACCCCTACCTTCCTTTATATAGTACAGGGAAAGGAAATCCCAGCAAAATATGCCTTATTTCATTATGTAGGTTGTTGGATCCTAGCCTTCTCTTCAGTATGGGTTAGAAAGCAGACTAACAAGGCATGCAGTCAATCAGAAGGTGTTTTAAGCTGGATCTTTAGCAGTCCTCATGCTATTATAGCAGTTCAGCTGCTGGCTGCCTTTCTGGCTTGGCTTGAGTTTTGTTAAGAGGAGTGGCAGCAAGACTCCTGGTCTGGGTTCTTAGTGTGAAGTGTTGACTGTGAAGAACTTTGGAGACTACAGTAATTTGTAGAAACCTTCCCTGTGGAAGCATTCTTACAAATATCTTGTCAGGAGAGAGAGAGAGAAGCTGAGCAACTGCTCTGCTCTCAAGGTGTTCTGGCTAGCGGGCTTGAAATTAGCCTCTGCCATGGCCAGCCAATATGATGTCAGAAGCCTGGTTGTTTCTCAGGGAGAAATAAGCTTATTTGCCTGGCAGAGTTCAGTTTGTAGACCTTTAGGACCACTGCAAAGAAAAGCTGCAGAGGAGGAACAAGAGATATCTTCTTAATATTTATGATATAAACACTGCCATGATGGGTCTTATAATCCCTCATACTGCCTGTCTTGACCTTCAGATGGTCTGTAACAATCCCATGTAGACCATTAGACCAGGCAAGCCATAGTTTGCAAATCAGGAGCTAGTGTTATGGTGTGTGTGTGGGGGGGAGGAGTCTTTCATGCTTCTGAGTGCATTTGCATCTTCCTTTCCTTTGCTCACATTGACTGTAGTTTGGAATGAGGCAAACAGTGGTGCTAACTTAGTATTAGGTTCTCATATGTGTGTCACTATCTGCAGCTGACTAGGATCTCAGTCAGTGAGACAACTTGGACCAACCCAGGTGCCTCTCCTGGCCTTCAAAAGGCTGGGGAAGGCAATGGACATGATGGAGAGCAAGAGAAAGGAGTGTGTAGTGTATAGGAGGAGGAAATGGAAGAATGGCCAAGGCAGTCAGTACCAGAAAATACCAGTACTATTGGAAAATACTTGTTTTCAAGTTCTGGATAGGATCTGCTTGCATATTGTACAGGTTGCTGTTTAGATTTCTAGAGTCTTATACATGCAAGTTGTATGCTTAGCTATGGAACCATGGCCTCCAGCCCCAATTTTGGCAGTTAGCTTTAGTGTCATGAATATCTGTCAAGATCACACTGCTGCTGTTGACATAGCATCCAGTCTGGAGCAAGGTCTCCTTCATTAAGATGATAAAATACACATGCTTTGGCACTGTCAAGCATAAAGGCAATAATTTATGCTCTCTATCTTATTGTAGTTTTGATTAGTGACCTCAGGATATTGAACTTCTTTATGGATTGCCAGAGATACTCTGGCCATTTTCAAATTGAGCTCATTTTCAAGGAGTATTTTCTGCATGTACTTTGTATAGGCTTTTGTTAAAACATAAATTAGGTATAGTAGCACCCCAGTATCCGCTGATTCACCATCCACTGATTCAGTTATCCACGGTTGGCGGCAGCGGGGGGGGAGGTGGACGGGGGAGGGAGAGGAGGAGGAGAGATCTCAGCTCCCTTTGCCCTCGGGATCGCCCCTTGGGATCACTCCCATGGTGGGAATGGAGATGGGGAGGGCGAAGGGAGGAGAGGAGGGTCTTGGGTTCCCCCGCCCCCGCCATCAATCCCATGACAGGAATGGTGACAGGGGCCTTCACTATTACCACTGATTTCATTATCTGTGGAGGGTGGGTGGCTGGAACCAATCCTCTGCAGGTATGGAGGTCCTACTGTAATTTCTGTCCTCTAATGCCTTTTTAGCTTCCTGGCCTAACAGGGGTTGGGAAATTAAAGGAGCAATATAATACATCATTCTGACTATTGCTACTTGTGTCCCTGCTACCCTGATGCTTTTTCCTTACTTTTTCTATTAAAGAATCACCTTCCGTAGAAAGGTTTTTTGATAATTTCCATCCCCTCTGTCTTCTTCCTTTTATTTCAGAAGATGACTCACATCCCTCTTGATCTTGGCTTGACCCCAGAGGTGCCTTCTCTTGATCTCTGCTTGATCCCCAGGGGGAGCATTCTCATGGGGGGGGGGGAGGAAAGTGTTCTCCCTCTTCCTTCTGAATGGAAAGAGAGAGCTAATCCCTCCATGCTCAGTGCCTAGTCTGTCTGTTCGTCATCATTTCCCCTTATCCAGGAAGAACCCTGAAACTGTGTTCCCTTCCCTTCCTCTGCCCTCTTAGTTTACTTCCAGGCTAGTAATCATGGCTCCTCAGATTGCACCAATCCACCACCACCACCACCACTTTTGGTAACCCCTGACCTCCCACATATAGCACAACTTCTTATATTTTGTACATTACAAAAATACTTAGGAGAAACCTCCTCTCCCTGTGCAGCCTCAGTGATCAAAGGTCATTAAAACCTAGATAGACCACGACTGAGTGTATGCTGTTACACCAGGCGACATCAGTTATTTTGAAAGCCTTCTGAAAATGATGTGCCTGTTTTCAGGTTACTGTCTGTGTATTTTTTAGTTTTTTTTTTGTTTTTTTTTTTTTTTGTGGTGGGAGTGGGGAGCTTAAAACATCTTTTTTGCCTTCTAATCTAAGCTTTCTTTTTTGAGTTCCAGAACAGGCTGGCCCCCTAAGCTAAAAGGTTTCACACTCTGAAGTGCAAAATTCCATCAGCATGCAGTAAAATATCATCATAAATCTTTCATCTGGATGGTGCAGCTGTTGGGTCTCTCTCTCCCCCCTTCCATTCAGCTGTGTATCTTGCTACTCTGTATAATTCTGTCTGCTGCATAATCTTCACTTCTGATTAGGCAGAGTGTGACCCCAGGTGCTCTTTCTTCCCAGGCAGCAGCTTGCTGGCTTTGGTGTTTTGGCATTGACAAGGGGAGCGAGGCATGGAAGCTCAAAGAGTGGGTGTGAGATTCTTCTTTCCTCAAAGAATTAATAAAAAGAAAAAACCCTCAGCTACAAAAGTGTTTTTTCTTTCTTGAACTTCAAACTATGTTCTTGGAAATCCTGAGATTTCATAAAGTCAGGCTTCGTAGTGAATGCAGGAAGTTGCCTTATATTGAGTCAGTATTTAATGACTTGCCCAATAATTGTGTATGTGATTCATAGGACTTACCCTGCAAAGCAGGGGCTTTACCACTGTGTTATGCTGTGAAAGTCACTGGGTGGCCTTAGGATACTCACCCTTTCTCTCAGGCTAACCTACCTCCAAGGGTCATTGTGAAACTAATAGAATAGAATAGAATAGAATAGAATAGAATCTTTATTACGATCATAGACCAGCACACATTGTGAAACTAAAGGATGTCCATGGGGGTGGGGTGCTGCATGCCATTTTGATCTCCTTGGAGGAAGGATGGGATGAAGATATATCTACAAATGTTTGCACTTTACCAAATGTAGAAAGTGTACTGTAGATATAGGTAGGTACATATGCTTGTCAGTAACAGAATGATAAAAATTAAAGATGGCCAAAAATGTAAAAAAATTATTCATTCTGATACTTGGATTTCCAAACATGCATACTGTTTGTGACCCAGAAGTATGTTTGGCACATGTAACTTGAAGACTTAGCATTTGCTAAGATAGTGAATATAATACATTATCAAGTGTGAACCAAAGTCCAGGGTCTAGAGTAGGGCTATTCAAACTGGTTGTCTGGAGATCAGGGCCAGTCCGTAAGCCATTGACTGCTAATCCTGGAGAATTTCCAGGAAGGAAAGAAATAATTGTAGTTAATGGGCACCGATATGGTGCTGGTCCCTGGGACGTTGGGCAACAGAAGCTCTACTGGTCCTTTACATGAAATGGCTTAAGAAACTTAAGAAGGTCCAGAATGACTAAAGAGGGCAATGGCTTGTTCCATTCTGCCACAAGGTCTGTCAATGACAATTAGCCTAGCCAGTTTTGACAAATGTGTCACAGATGGTGTGTTATCCATGGTAACGAAGCAGAGCCTCCAATTTCAAAGGTTCCATTCCTCTGAATATCTATTCCTGGGAGACACTGACAGGGAAGGGTTTTCATCTTATTTATATTTATGCTTTTATGTATTCCATTTCTATCCTGCCTTTCCTTCAGTGACTCTAATACATCATTTCCTCCTTTCTACTTCATCCTCACAACACCCCTGTTAGGCATGCCAGGCTGAAAGAGAATGATTGGCCCATTGAGACAGATGTCTCCCCCTCATCCCAGTCCAATATTCTAACTGCTATGTCACGCTAGCTCTTTGTGCCTGCTTACAGCTGGCATGTAACTATTTGGTTGCCAGTTATTTGGAAACAGTTTGCAGGACTTCTAAGGCCTGATTTGGAACTGGTCTTTCTCTGTTTCTCAGGAAGTGGTTCTTGCTGTGGCAAACCACTTTTCAAACAGAGGGAGCTTTTTTAGAAGCAGTTGGGGCATGGTATGAGATGTTGAAAATGTTCCAGTAAGAAATAATCCTGGGGAAAAATCCAGATTTCTTTCTTATTCACGCAGCATTTCTGATGAAAATCCATTGAACACTGGGGGGTAGGTCCTGCAAATAACTCTGCAGACAAGCTGTGTTTGTGCCGACCTACAGTTTCCTGCCCTTGATGCAACTCTTCTTTTTGCTGTGGAGTATTGTCATGTTTTCTCTCTCTCTGTCTCTCTTAGCTAAAATAGAAACCAACAGCATTGCTCTCAATTTTGTGGGCTTAGTGGTTGCTCTCTTGTGTTGTGTTTTGTCGTGACCTCTTCTTGCTATACTGCCTCTGCAAAGCAACTCTCCTTGCCATCAGTGAAGTGAAGCTGCCAGTGTCACATTTTAACAACAGAAACTCTTCCCTGCAGGCATTTGCTAGTCATTTGGTATTTTAACCCTGCTCTTCCTCCCCTTGGAGCACAAGTCCCATAATTCCAGGCAAAGATAAGCATTCATGATAGTGGATACTGGGAGTTGTCATCCAAGGCATTGGAAGGATACCACCTTAATGGAAGGCTGCTTTGGCTTTTTAAGCTGTATCAGTACTCCTTTGTTAAAAGGATATATTCCTTGATCAGCCATTGAGAGATATTTGCTCCCTCCTCCACCCCATGATATTTAAAGGGTAAGAAGCATATTTAAGCTACCTATGACTGTTGAAACAAAGCTCTCCACTGCAGTGTGCTACTTCTCTTAATTTTAGCCATAGATGCTGCAGCAGGTGATGCTCAGCAGTTAAATGTGAACAGTGTGCCTGATATGACATTTAGTGACAAATGTCTGGAGCCTTCAGAAGAACATCTCCACTCAGGCCAAGCCTTCCTCTGAGCTTAAGCTTCAGCAGCCTTAGTGGAATTTAATTACCAAGGCATATATTCGATGCTTAGTTAAACGCATTTGTAATACCATTTGTTGTTTAGGTAACTGTTTTGCTTATTGCGCCTGACAGCATGTGTGTTTGATTTACAATGTTCTTCATACCCAGTGCAGCAATAGAAATGCTAATCAAGGAAAGTGCCAAGGAAGAGGGCCCTGCTATCAATACATGCCCATCAGCAGTCTGCTGACAGGTTTGCTTTGGTGGGAGAGACCTCATGTGTAATCAGAGTGGAAGGGGTGGTGTTAGTGGCACATATTAGCAGGAAGTGTTGGAGCTGGGGGAGCTTGGGTCTAAAATAGCTTTTGTGGCCTTCTTCTGAATTGTTCTAATAAGATTAACCCCTATGGTATTGTGTCCTCATCTTACTGAGTACCAAAATGTTCCAGAAAGCTTGCTTACTTTTCCACTTTACTTGTGATAAAAATGAATATTGTAGCTGTACAGAGCATTTTAATGGGCTTTCTCTGTTTCAGGTGGCACATGGAAGAGCAGGCAAGCTCTTAGGCCCAGTTCTTAGGGTTTGGTTTTTTTAATGCAGCATCAGCTCTCCTCCCCCTCCCATTCCACAAGTCTCTCCTAAGAGCCGTGTTAGATTAAATGACAGACCTTTCTGTCCACCATCCCCCCTCCCCAATTTAGCTGTCAGATGCCTCTGGGGAGCCCATGAACAGAACAAGAGGGCAGTAGCCTTCTTGTATTCTCCAGCAATTGGTAATGATAAGCGTGCTGCCTCTGATATTGTGGAAGTACTAGATAGATATTATGTTTAGCAGCTCCACCCTCCATGATAGCTTTACCCTCCATGAATTTGTCAAATCCTCTTTTAAAGCTATCCAAGTTGGTAGCTGCCCACTAAATCTTTCTGATAGAGAATTCCACAGTTTAACTATACACTGTGTAAAGGAATCCTTTCTTTTTATTTATCCTGAATCCTGAATGAGAGAGAGGAAAAGGTTTCTTTTTCACTTTCATCAGGCCATGCATACCTTTATATACTGTAGCTCTATGATATTGCTTAACATTTTCTAAGTTTGAAAGCATAACATCTTATGACTTTTTCACATGTGAACCCTTTAGGAATTTTGACTGCTCCTTTCTTTTACTTTTGTAGCTCTACAGTATTTTCTTTGGAGGTGTAGTGACTAGACTATATTCCAAGTACCGTGACAAGGGATTGGCTGTTCTGTTTTTAATACTTTTCCTAGGGATTCCCAATACGAAATTGATCTTTTCCCCATTGGCTCAGTGTTCTCCTTTAGCTGTCCACCACCATCCCAGATTCTTTTGTCTGGTCATTTGCTACCAGCTGAGACCCGCCACAGTGTACAGTATATGTGGAATTAAGATCCCCCACACACACACACACACTATACATTACTATACAACACTTGCTTACATTGATAAGCACTAGGCATTTTAAATGCCCATTATTCCAGTCATAGGTACCCTTTTTTGTTTTAACCCCCACCCACCCAATTTAGTATCAGTAAGGCATATGGTTCTGTCGTTTCTTATTCCAAAGTGCAGATAATTCATAAAGAGCTTTAAAAGTTCTGGCCCCAATATAGAACCCTAGAGGAACTGTTTATAACTCACCATTGCATGAAATAACCATTTATTCCTGCTCTCTGCTTTTTGTCCTCAAGCTAGTGTTTTGGCCATAAGAGGACCTCCACGCTTATGCATGGCTGCTAAGTTTGCTTAGGAGTAAGAGACTTTGTTTAAACCCTGTAGAAAGCCCAAATAAATAGGGATGACTGTAGGTGTGGGCAACTGCAGCAGATCTAGTGCCTCATTTTCTGTTCCTGTGATCCTCTTAGGCCACGTAGAGTGCCAAAAATGCTTCCCAAACAAAATATTCCCCTGAAAGTGATGCAACGTTCAATTCTGGTTTTGAAAATGGATTTTTTTTTTATAGTAGCAAATGCAGGGGGGCTTACAACCCTGTTTACAAGCTTAATTGCTACTCTTAGAGGCTTGCTTCCAGGAATGGTAACTCACTTTCATTTCATTTCATTTCATTTCATTTCATTTCATTTCATTATTATTTTTTTACAAAAAAAGGTGGCATGTAGAATCTGGAGGGATCAAAGGCATAAAAGGAGCCTTGGAGGCCACAAGCTTCAGCAGGGCCAAACTTTGCCCATCCTGGGCTAGTGTACCATCTTTATTCACTTGTTTGTGAATCTCCTCAAAGAATTGTAAAGGTTGCTGAGGAGAGGATGAACTTCTTTAGAATCTTTACTAACTCTTCTTCAATAAAACATGTCCACCTATATCAGGGGTAGGGAAAGCGCAGCCCTTGGGCCACGTGAGGCCCTTCGGATCCCTACGTGTGGCCCATGGGGCCCTCCAGAAGCCCCCAGTCCTCCCAATTTTTATTTTTGGGGGACTAATTTGGGTTCAGTTTTCTGCCCCCAAACCACCCCAAATCTCCCAAAACTGCCTAAAAGGCAAGAGTTTGCTCCCCTAATGCCCCCAGGCTTTCAAACCGCCTGAAAAGAGATTACAAAAGCAAAGAAAATGCTGAAAATTAGCCAAAATGGTAGCCAGAAGTGATATCACAACACTTCAGATGCACTGAAATGCCTTGCTGTGGCCTGCCAGTCTGATTCAGGAAGGAAAAATGACCACAGCTCTGTTTGCAGTTGCCCACCCTGGTTCTATATGCTTTGTTCTAAATCCAGTTATTAATTCCAGTTGGACAAACCTGATGAATCGATGGATCTTACCTGATCTACTCAGTTCCCTGTGATTTACTGGGTCTGTTCTAGTTGGGTCTAACAATTGAATTTAGGGCCTGATAGTTTTTTTCCTTTAATAATGCTTTTTACCAGTTTATCTGGGACAGATATTAAACTAGCAAACTTATAATCTTCTGGATATCCCCTGGGATCTCCTTTTCAGACGTAGACATTATATTTGCCACTCTCTAGTTCTCTGATAGGGCCTAAATACCTTAAAGGCACCAGATCCTGTCTGATCTTGGAAGCTAAGCAGGATCAGCTCTGGTTAGTGGTTGGATGGGAGACCACCAATGAATGCTGGGTGCTGTAGACTATATTCAGAGGAAGGAATTGGCAAAACTACCACTTAGTATTCCTTGCCTAAGAAAACCCTGTTGAATTAATGGGGTTGTCATAAGTCAACAGGTGACTTGAAAGTGCATGTGGGTGCATGCGCGCGCGCACACACACACACTTTTCTGCTAGAGAGGCTTACTTTAGGGAGTGTGACATATCTGTTGGAAAATCAGCAGTTTTACTGTTCTTTAAGAACTCTGGCGTAGGTGCCCCCTGAACCTGGTTTGTTTTTCAGTCTGGTTTGGAACAGAGGTGGGAATCATGTATCCTAAAGGTTCCGTGTAGCCCTCTCCTGGACATTTTCACCTTAAACCCCCCCCCACTCCTGTAAGCTTCCAGGAGTAGTGCTCCATGTTTAAAACAAGTTGCATCCTCTTACACACTATTGATTCCCTTGGCAATTGTTCACTTATATATATAAATAGATTGTACTATGGCCACTGTTTCCGACCAGCGTAACAACAGTTAAATCTCACCCTAGGTCTTAGGCACCAATAAGGATTAAGCCCGTTTTGCTTGATTTCATAATCAACTGTTCTAGAACAGTTGTTTAGGGCATTGGGAAATCCACCTCTTTTTCATGTCTGGAACATGCACGTATTCACTCTGTGTGAGGGTAATTGAAGTCACCCATTACTAGACCACTTTCTCCTTTGAACGCCTCCCTGATTTCATTCTCCATCTCAACAAACCTAGAGCATTTTATCTTTCTGAGCTGCAAAACTCAGCCTCCTTTCTTTCTTGGCTTCATTCCAACTGCCAAGCTGCTTCTATCCCCAGTTGAGCTGGTGGAAAGGGTGTTCAGTAGCTATTAACCACCAGTCCTCAAAAGCCATCAGGCATAGGCTTATTTCAGCAAGCGTAGTCTTATCCATCAATGCCTACTGAGGAAGCAACTTCAGCTATTACTTAACAGAAAAGGCAGTATTTTGAGCATAATGTTGTGGCTGTTATTTTTAACCATATGGATTGTTATGGACTTTTGGAGGAAGAGAAATTATGTGAACAGCATCAAAGAGCACACTGTGTGCATATCCAAGGGTGTCTTGCTTCTTGGATAAGATGCCTGGGGAGCTGCCATTATACTGAGTTTATCCCATTGGTACATCTGTTTCAGCACTGCTAACACAGACTAGCAGTGGCTCTGCATAGTTATAGGTAGGAATCTTTCCAACTGTACCTGTAAGTGCTGGTGTTTGAGCCTGGGACCTTCTGTCATGAGAACATGATTTTCGCAGTGTGGATTTGGAGGCTGTTCCTAATGCCATTATGATGAAAAGCTCACCAATGCCTGTGTTGCTTGCTGTGTGGCTTCTTGTAGCTTCCTTGGTGGCCCTTGGCTCTGAGCATGGGAAGTAACAAGTTGCTAGGAGCCTTCTTGAAGACTTGTACCAAGCAGCTGAGTAATAGTTGGCAGGCATGCTTTTGGTATGGCAAATCCCACCTCATTGTTCTGGGATTGGTGCTCCCTTCCAGTGCTAATTCTAATGTTCTAGTGCAGAGACACACACTCTCTCTCTTTCTGTCTGTGTGCATGTGTTTTTCTGTGGGTACAATATACTCATCATGTTTACATGAGCGTAAGTTTTGCAAGTGCATATGCCCAACATGCCAGGTGGCTGAAAAACTGTTCCTAGCAGTTGCTTTTCAATTGTGCATAAGGAAACCATTTTTGAAGTTCAGCTGTGTTACTTAAAGGGGTTGAAATGCACTAGAAGCTCACAATGTGTTTTTAAATAGCTTTTCCACAGCCTCTTTGTTTACATCAGTACTATTTTCCAAATGTCTCATTGTTGTTTTTCTGGGTGTTTTAAAAAGAGGTTTATAGAATTACACATGCTATGGAAAAAGTGGGTAGAAAAGCTTAGCTCTCTTTAGGTTTTCTTTTGGGGGGGGGCGGTTCCGGGCTGTGAGGCCGTGTTCTGGAAGAGTTTATTCCTGACGTTTTGCCTGCATCTGTGGCTGGCATGTTCAGAGAATGGTTGGGTAGGAGTGTGTGTGGGGTTTATATACTGTGAGCCCCTGTTGGAGAGGATATGGAAATTTGTGTATTTGAATGGGTAGTTCCTGGGGGGATATGCAGATACGAAGGCGAAACACCAGGAATAAACTCTTCCAGAACATAGCCTCACAGCCCAGAAAAAAACCCACATAAAACCTATGGCTGCCAGCTGTGAAAGCCTTTGACTTAGCTCTCTTTCTTCTCATTGTGCAAGCACTACGAGTCATCCAGTGAGATTCCTGGCCTTTAGATTCAGTAAAGGCAAAAAGAAAGTCATTCATACAACACCTAATTAATTTATGGAATTTATTGCTGTATGATATGGTGATGGATATTGGCTTAGTAGTGCAGAAGAAACAAAACACACCCCAAGATTGTTGTTTGATTAATTAAAAAGCCCAAAGCATTTCAGCTTGTGTGTGCTCTTCAGGCCTTTTTCAGGGCTATATAAAATCATAAAAGGACAACTCATAAATAGATATCACATTACATAAAATCATAATTACATTGATACATGGCTTATGGCCTGTAGATAGCTATTTAAAGTCAAACTTCAAAAAGTTCTGGATTTTCCTTGAGAGAGAGTAGGAGTAGATGTCACTGGATGCTCCCCAGTTTCAGCTTCTTTTATTAACTTAGATGGCAAAGTGGAATTGTTAAATGTTTAGTAGGGGAAAGGTTTATCAATGACTGTTACCTATGATGGCTAGATGAAACCTTCATGTTCAAAGACAGTATACCTCTGGGTGTATGCCTCCTGGAATGTGGCACTGAATGATCCTGTCTTATGTCCTGTAGGAGTTTCCTGTTGATGTATCTGGTTGGGTCACTGTGGAAGCAGGATGGGGGATTAGATGGAGTTTCACCAGCCTTGGTTCCTTTAGACAGTTGAGCCTGTAACTCTCATTAGTCCTGATTGTTAGTCATGATGGCTGGGGCTGATGAAGTTGTATGCCAGCAGCATTTGGAGGGACACAGTTCAAAGCAAGATGTAAACCTGAAGAACAAATAACCACAGCAGGGCTGCTTTTATGTGCTCTGAATTAAAATTATGGGCACACCTTCTCTTGTTCCTGAGGAAAAGACATTTTGAAGTATGCATGAACACTTCCCATGCTTGTTGTAGAGTCTCTCCCCATGCAACTTCTGGGGGTAACTTTTCTGACTAGAAAGAAAAAGGCCCAGAACTGTGACTCCTGCAGGTATTCAGCAGCTTCCAAGGGCAGATTTTCCTTTCTCATATCTGCACTGGGAGGGATTGAATTCCCTCACATCCAGTACAAAGACTCTGCAGAATTCCTATCCTCTAGTGGACACTGGCTGGAAGGAAGCAAACCCAGAGCAATTAATCATCCAGGGGTGCAATGAGCTGCTTCCTTTGTGGCTATGAAGCTGTCTTCTATTGGTCTGTCTGGATCAGGTATTGACTGGCATCGGCTCTCTAGGTTTTCCAGGCAGGACTCTATCCTTTTCGTACCTGGAGATGATGGAGGTTGTGTCTGTGACTTTCTGCACACAAAGGAAGCGCTCTTACCACTGAACTCCTTGTCTGTCTGTTTGCTTTCAGAGATTGGGATTTACTGCTCTTTATTGAAAGGAGGTGGTCTGGTGCTCAAAGGTGTGCAAGTAGGAAGCCGCGTTTTGTTGAACAGTCCCTCCCCCTTCCTTACTTATTGTAACAAGCCACCCATCTATGAAGAGGTTTGCTCTGGCTGCTGTATGCTGCTCAGCAAGGTTTGTGTGCACTTCTGCTTCGCTTCTCCGACATCAGGTGCTACGGAGTGAAATCCAGAAAACATAAAAAGGAAACAGAGCAGAAAGATGCCTCAGTGGGAATAAATGAGAGATAGTAAGCAATGGCCTGTGACCTTTTGTGAAATAGTTTGATCGTTTTTCAAGTGTATGTATGTGTGCGAGAGAGGGGAAGAGAGAGAGAGAGAGATAGAGCGTGTGTGAGATTTTTTTTCCTCTACGAGGATAAAATACTTTCCCTACAATATTAAAAATGACAGTTCACTTTGGAAAGAAGTAGTTTTTCATTTCTTTGAACACTGGGGTATTTTCAGTATTTTCAGTTCAGTGGAGACTAAATTGAAAGGATATGTAGGGAAATAAATAGTTTTTTAGACAAACTGGAAGGCGTCTTCTGTTTCTGGCTGAAATAGAAGTTCCACTTCTTCTGTCCTTGGATGCCTAAACTTAGCTATCTATTACAACAGTCTGCACCAAATTAATAAGTGGGTCTCTCTCTCTCTCTCTCTCTCTCTCTCTCTCTCTCTCTCTCTCTCTCTCTCTCTCTCTCGGTGTGTATGTGTGCACATGTCTAGGCACAAGAGGATTTTCTCTCAACATGCAAAGTACCATATGACCCACACCATAGGGAGATAATGCTGGACTTTCAAGTAACTCCCATCAACCTTGGCCAGCACAGCAAATGTTGAGGGATGATGGAATGTTCTGTCTGCAACATCTTGAGGCCCAAAGTTTCCCCGCTCTGCTGCTAGGCAATTTATGCAGAAGCAAGAAAGGAGGAGAGTATTGACCCCTGGTTTGCCATCTCTTGTGTTTTGACAAAGTACCCCTCGTGAAACAATAGCATCTTTTCCCCTTCAGAAGTGTTGGCCTGTAATTCCCATCACCCACGCCTAAGCATAGCAAACTGTAAGAGATCATGTGGAATTGTAGTGCAAAATACTTGAATGGCTAGACATTTCCTGACTCCTCATCTAGAATTATCCTTTTATCTAAGTGTTCTGTCCCTTTGTCATAGCATACAGCTCCTTTCATAACTGGGTTGTCCTTGATCTCTCTGTGAGTAGAGATGTACATGAGCAAAAATTTGGTAGGAGTGCCTTTCCTTGTCTCTCCCACCATCCCAATATGTGAAAAAAAAATATTGGAAGAAAGCAGCATTTTCCCAGTCTTTGTCTCTCTCTCTGCCGCCTAGTGGTGAGGTGCTGCCAGCCTTGGAGCACAGGATACTTTGGTTTGCATGTAACTTCACCTAAAAGTGTTTACTCTGTTTTGCATCTCACTTTCCTTTTTCTGGGAGTTCAGTTTGATGTTTGTGAGATTTGCCCCATGTTGTCATCAAAGCAGCCTTGTGCTGTTAAAGTAGATGAGCCTCAGGGAAGGTGGCTGTCCCCAGTAATTTATCCAGTGATATAAATGAAAACTATGTCTATATAGAAAAGGTTATACTCTGAAGATCCCAACTAAACTGAAACCTAATTTAAAACAGTCAGTTAGGGACAGCTCCATGGAGGAATAGTTGCTGTTGCTGTTACTGTGTGTAACCACAAGGACCAGGAACAACAAAAAGAATCAAATTAGGTGGGAGCCTCAGAATTTTAACAAAATGTCATAAGCGGTGGATGAGAACCCTAGGAGATCTGTAAACTGTTCACTCAACCAATATAGAAGATGTCATTAAAACCCAGGTGCAATTTTGAGTTTTCATCTGATATTTTATTCCAGTATAATTGGTAAGAGAAGCAAAGTTAACCTTCATAGAAAACAATACATTTTGCAGGTATAGACCTATGTTTGTACACAGAGCATAATTTCTTGATTTCAGAGGGTGGTGGAATTGACAAACAGAGCATTTGCTTTAGTTTTGTGAGAATGAATGACAAGCAGGGCTGTGAATTTCCAGCTTCATGAATTCTAAAACAAAAACCCACCCCCACCCAGCTTTATCCATCCAAGTTGCAAATGGAGGAACAAAAAGCAGACTGGAAAGTATGAAAGATTTTTCTTCTTCACTGTAGAGAATTGCAGACTTTAAATAAAAGAGACATTTTATTTGGGGAGGGGGAAGGAGATTAAAAAAAACATGTTGTTTTGTCAAGAAATTATTCTTTCTCCTGCATAGATCCACAGAGATAGGACTTTGTCCTGGAAGCGCAATATTGGATATCCTGCGCTGCTTCTATTCCCTGCCTCAGCTCACACTTCACTGAATACAGTGATCGATTATCCGCGGCTTAACCAAGCCTTCTCATTTCCTACCTTCCATTACTGCGCTCAATCAAGCCAGCAGTTCTTTGAGGGCTGGCTTGTGCACAGAGATAAGCCATCGTGGCCTGTTTCTATTAGAAAAGCTCTTGTAGATGGAACAGTCATTAGATAACACTAACAGGTTTAAAGGTTGCAGTCTTTGTGTTGGTTCAGGTTAAGAGGACAGGAGCCAAAAGAGGCGGCGGCTGCTTTTGCTGTTTCAAGAGTTGAGTTGGAGACACTGGAGCTTTGTACAGTATAGAGCACTACATGGGCACAAGGTTGTTGGTTACTGCCCACCTCCCTCCGCTTTTTCTTTTGAATGCCAACATGTAAGGGGTTGGGGGTAGGCGAGTGTCTATGCCTTCTAATAGAATGTTGGTTGAGGAGGGCATTTTCATAGCACCTCTTCTCATGTGAACCCTTCTCCCTGCTTTCAGTCTTTAAGAAGCCTGAACTCCATCTGTCATCTTTGGGGAAACTGACCCCTGGTGCCAGGCCACCCCTGGGACTCTAGCTCAGTGGCAGAGCTCATGTTTTACATGCAAGCAATCTAATGGTCAAACCCTGTCTTCAGTTAGGAGGAATAGGGAGCAGGTGCTGGGAAAGAACTTTCTCTCTGCCTCCGACCCTGCAGAGCTCCTGCCAATTAAAGCAGATCACACTAGGTTTACATGGACAAATAGTTAAAGCATGCATAAGGAAGCTGCCTTAATTCCTATACAAGGGAGCTCTGGAATGTGTTCTTGTAAGAAGTTTATTCATGTCAGAGGCAGGCAGGTTAGCCCCTTCCCAATATTTTGGACCACGGATTCTGACCACGGGCTATGCTGATGATACTGATTATGATTGTATTCTAAAACAACACCATGTTACTCACTCCTGGCTTTATGTTCTCTCTCTGGCAGTTGGTTGCCTTTGGCTTGGGGTCCACTCCACCAGTCAACAGCTTCCATTGAGGACTCAGGAAGTAAGAGAAAATGGCACCCATGTTCTGCGTTGAGGAGAGATATTTTTCCCCTCGGGTGGGTAGTTGTCACTATAGACTTTAAAAAGTTTCCTACTGTGTGTGGAGACTAGATGCCATAGCCCTTTGCTTTTGTAGCCCACTCAATGGAGGAAGTGGTGGCCAGGTTCCACACGTGACCATACACAGGGGAATAGCAGAAATCAGCATCTTCTCTATCATATTTCTGTATTGCCTCCCAACCCAAAAGCGCTTTTGATGCGATGAACAAATAAAAAACAATTAAAACAATACAAAGATGAAAGCATTTTAGAACGCATTAAACTATTCTTTAAAAACTCGAAAGAACAGTCTAAATAAGCAGTCTAATAATTTTAATAATTAGTGCTACCTAGACATTTTTGTCCCCCCCCCCCCTCTACATATCTGTTTATGTTGTGCATGTGCATCCACATGTATTTGAGTATCTTGTGGCCGGGGACTGGGCATAGTGACCTTTCTAGTCACAACCGACTTTGTAATTCTCTCCGTAGCAGTTTTTGAATGGCACAATGTATTCTTAGATGTTGATATTTCCAGGAAAGATCTGATTTACATGCACATGCACCCCAAGCAATGTTGCTGTGCTGGAGGAAGAAAACTCAGTCTGATTTTCATGGTTAAGCCTTTTAAATTAATTGGACACAAAAGAAGCAATCATTGGGACATGATACTTTAAAGGGGAGCTGTGATTTGCACGAGAAATGCTTTCTGATATCAGCTGAGAGCAGATTGCCGGAAATTAACGTGTCAGCGCATTTTTCAGTTGCATCATCTGTCGAGGGATTTAAATGTAACTGGTTACTTTGCGCTACTGTTGTAAACAGCAAAGGAGATTTTGTTTGCTGCTATTCTGTGTGTGGGTGTTAAAACACACACACTCCCCTCCTGCCATGTTGGCATGGAGGATGATGTAAAGTGCCAAAGGCAGGGAGTCAGCATGGTGGAACAAATGCTGACCCCTCCATTTTTGAAGCTGGGGTCTATAAATTTTAAGCTGCTGTTTCTACATGATTGTTAGGTCAAATGCTTCCCCTCTATGCTTGTTCTGCAGATTGAGATTGTGGAGGAAACAGAAGCACTTTACTTGGCCTTTCACTGAGATTTTCTCTGCTTTCTGTTTTCACCCCCAAATAAACTCATCCCAGCACTTCCTGCAATGTTGTAAGCTACCAATACATTTCCACGACTTCCCCCCACTTTTCAAGTGGAGGATTCTTCCTTTAGTTATAATGGTGAACGCAGCTATTTGTTTCCTTAAGCCATCAAAGCTAAGGAGGAGAAAGTGAAGTGTGCAGGGAAAGCCAGACAATATTTAAAGTTAGAATGCTTGCCATGTTCTCTGGGAGTGCAGACAACGGACAATACATGGCACTGGACAAAGAATTAAGCTTCCTGAAAATCTTGGCTTTAATTTTAAAAATGATGATCAAGTTCCTAATTCTTGGGCTTTTACAGATGGGTTTGAAAGTGTGTAGGTAGCGTCTTCTGGAATATCAGGAATTGGAGAGTTTGGTGAACAAGATAGCATTCCTAATTTAAATCACAACTATTTCTGACAGTTGTATGCTTGCTTAGTGTTTGGCACTCCAGATTTTTACCAGTTCATCTGCCCTGCCAGAAACTGCAGTGGGAGAGGGATTGATTTGGGGGAGATGTTGATGATTCCATCCACAGTTATTCACAGTGGCACAGATCAGTCTTCCACCTTAGAATGGATACGCTGATGTAAACTTACAGCAGAAGGGCAAGTTGCAGACTCACAGACTGCAGAGGCTGGGATATTAGAAAAGAATCAAAGCCCTGGTAGTCGGCAAGCAAGCATTGAGCATGTGGAAGGAAAGCCCTGCAGGTAGAGATGATCACCAGCAGGTATTGTCCAAGGTGCACAGAGATTCTGCTGTCTCGTGTTCTCTCCGTTTGGTCTGCCAAGGGCGCTCGGTGGGGAAGCCAAACATCCTGGTTCCTGATTTGATAAAAGCACTGTTGAAGTCAACTTGTGGGTAAGCCTGCTTGAAGGAAAGGGCACCCTCCTTCCCCTTCCCCCCAGGCTGTAGTTCTAATCTTATTCCAGACCCCTGAACTCCAGCTGTTCATGTCTTGCTTCTGCTGCCAGTCTGTTTTGTTTTCGGAAGCGATGTGAGGAAGTTAGATGGGCACCCTGAGAGGAGGCAGGTGGGGAACAGTTGGAACTGGGCTTCACATCAAACAAAGGACTCACAATGGCAGTGGTGGGGAGAGAATAGCTCCTTTCTACCCCTCCTTCCTTGAAAATTGCTAACAAGAGTCCATGTGTCTTGGAATGTGCTATGTTTATGCTGCAGAAGGTCACGTATATTCTATCCAATGGCATTTAGCAGAGATCTATAAACATTAGAGCTCCAGGATTCATTCATCAATTTGTTGGAATAATCGGCTGAAAATATTTTGATTAATTTTATGTCCCTAATTAAACAATTTTTTAAAAAATATATAGATAAATAGTTATTCATGTAACTGCAAATGTCTAGCTACCATCTTAGAACAGGCATTCTTCATCCTTCTCATTGAACACACAGGATGGAATGTCTCCTATGGGAGGGCCGGTCCAGTCTAGTGGGTGGGGTATCAGGCTGGAACCAGAGACCCATTTTCAAATCCCTGCTCACAGCCATGAGGCAAACTACTGGGTCAGTCAAATGGTGCCAGACTAAACTATTTAACTGGGTTGCTGTGAATGTAAAATGGGGCTGGGAGAAATTTATCTATACTGCCTTCCATTCCTTGTGGGAAAGAAGGAAATTAAGATAAAAAGGTGCAAGTATATATGCTGTATTGCATATACATGTGTCTTCTAAAAATGAACAATAATTCTCCCGTCCCTTGGTATTCACTGGGGGTTGGTTCCAGGACCCCCGTGGAGAACAAAATCTGTTGACCTTCAAGTCCCATGATATACAATGGCATAAGAAAATGGTGTCTCTTATATAAAATGGTGACCAGCAAGGTTTTCTTTTGGGATTTTTTAAAAAATATTTTCAAGCCATGGTTGGTTGAATCCGTGGATGCAGAATCCATGAATACAGAGGGCTGGTTGTATATATGTATATGTATATCTACATTAAGGGAACTGTAACTGAGATAGCTGCCCTTGTAAATATATGTATAAGGCACTTCTGACATGCTAGGTGAATTTTCAGCATGGGTGCAAGGCAGATTAATACCTTTCAGGAAAACCTGAGCGACATGCCTTCTCCCTGTGTCATTAAGGACAAAGCATTCAAGGAGGCTAGTGTTGTGTTTGAGCCCATGGTGCACCCTTAACAGTACAGCTGTCAAACTGAGTAAGGAGCCGGGGTGGACGGACGCTCCAAGGAAGCTCCCATATATGTTTTCTTAGTGCTCCAACCCTTCAGAGAAAGAAGATCAGATTAGAAACTGGGACGTTGCAGGTATTGCTAGCATTTTGCTTAAGACACAAACTTAACTGAAGCGGAGGGGTGAACATAGAGCCATTGGTATGCAATGTTTGCACTACAAGCCTCCTTTGAACCTACAAAGCTGATTTGTGCTGGTTATGCACCAATAGCATTTAATCTAATACAGTCTCTGAGTCAGTTTAGCCACAGAAGTTAAAAAATATTAATGTTTTGGACTTAAGTTCCCAGAATCCCCCAGCTAGCAAGCCCACGAAAATTTTTCCAAGATCTGTTCCCCCAGCACTACTCCTTGTCTTGCTGCCTAAGATCCTTTGAGCAGGAGACTCAGGACTGAATACATCACATTATTGGTCCATTCAGCCCCATCTCTCTTTGCTGATGATAGCATTCCAGATTATCAAGCAAAGTTATGTGTCTCCCCCACCCCTCTCTGGATCCTTGCAATGGAGATATCAGGAACTGAAGCTGGGAATTTGTACATACAAAGCAGATACTCTACCACTCAGCTACAGCCTTTCTCAAGAGTTCTTCCTTGACTGTAGTCTCTTATTTTTTGCTTAAACCTTTTGAAATGCTGATTTTTCCAGGTTATATACCCTTTGGTTTTGTGTTTAAAACTGCTTTTTAAGAAAAGGTGCCTGGCACATATGCTCAAGCCAGTCTCTAGAAGGCTTTATTTTTTTCCTCCAACACAATGCTGCCACTAGCTGGCCATTTTCAGATATTGCATTTGCTTTAAAAGCCACAAGTGCCTAAAGCCTTATGATTGATTCTAAGACCTTAACATTTATGTTGATTTGCTGTTAGCAATATAATACAGTACCACAATTGAGGAAACTTCATGAGTTGCTCAGGCTGATGCAGCAAGAACATTATACCATGGAACAAATCAACACTGCAATGCCTTATTTAAATGTTTTACATCAGCATGCTAGACTCGACTTCCTTTAAGTACAAGTATATCTCAGTTAATAATGAAGGGGATGTATTCCTGGACATAATTTCTTTAACAGAAAATTTGATACAAGAGGCATAAATAACATGGAAAGAATAGGGACAAGTTCCTACACCCCAAAATAGAGGTCAATAAAGTGTTCTAGAAGCAGCTGCTGTTGGCCTTGCCTGTTGTTGGCTCAGCTAGAGTAGAATGCCAAATTCTTTCCTAGGTCATACTTTATTGCACTGCTTACTGCAGGCACAGTGCTGTGACCTGACACTGAAAGTCTGTGTTTCTATAGCCCTGCTTCACCATCTTCCCAGTGCTGATGTTGCTTCCAAAAAAAAAAGGGGGGGGGCTGGGAAGGCATAAAAAGACCTTGTTAAAAAAAAAAGGAGCCTCTTTTTCAGATGCTTTGTTAACTGAGGTGTGCCAGTATGAGAGAGAGAGAGCTGGTTTGTTGCAGGTTCCCACATCTCACTTTCTCACCAGACTGGTTCATATTTGTGGACTGCAGCGCATGGAATTGCCCAAGTAAAAGAGTCCCAGCATCCTAGTTCAGGGTGGAGGAGATTTTACACAACCCCTGGTTACTGGGAGATGATTTATATCACAGTGGCTGCAAAATATGCCTTTGTGTTTATGTGAAATCCAGGTACACTGTGACTTCCTGAGGTCCACTATTGCTGCCTCCCCATGATTGTGTCCTTGGAAACTACTGTCTCTGTTTCATGTGAAACAGTTTTTGAACATCTGAGCCAGTTTGAATCTTGTGCTACGAAAACATGTGTCTGTGTTGTAGTTTTTTGATAATATAAGCACTGAGAATTGATTATGTTTTTAATCTGTTAACTGAGCTATAGATCTTGAAAGAAAGGTCATGCCACTTTTAGTATGTTCCTCTTAGGGTCCCCCAGGACTTCTTGATTGTGAGTTTTGGAGTTTTGTTTTGCAGGGGCAGGATAGACATTTACGTTCATCAGGCAGTAACCAAGGCCTTGTGCTAGTGCATGTGATGAATAAGAATGATGAAGCAACTAAAGGGGCTTCCTGGGAGAACTAGTAAATATTTGAAATTTTAAAAAGAGCTATAGGCAGCCCAATATCTACTGGTATGATGCTGACTCTCAAAACCTTCTTGTTTAAATCTATGGAAATAGGAGTTGTTTTTATACTCCTTCCTTCCAATATCAAGAAAATGGTTAGTTCAGCAGAAGAGTTTCTTGGGTGATACTTAACCAAACGCAGCAACTGGGAGAGAAAGGTACTCCCTCTCTCGTTGTTTTTAGTGTCAGTTTCGGAATGAGAGAGAGAGAGAGAGTTTAACAACCAGAACTTAATAACTAAACTAGCAAATCATTTGCAGCTTCTGCTTCTGCCCTCTTCGGTTGCTCAGAATAAAAATGAGCCACATCCAAAGTTACATTTTAGAACAGTGCTTCTCAGGCTGGGGACGAGCAGTTACTTTTCCCCAATGCACCAGGAACCATCACTGAATTTGCACACACAGGGTACAAAGTGTGATTATATTGATAGTGTCAGGTATTATTTATCTATTTGTAAAAGTATATGTATTTTGGGTGGTAAGTGCATCCTTCTGGGATCCAGAAAAAAATTCTGGATTCTCAGAAATGCTGTTTGTTTGTTCTTAAATTGTTCACACACATGTGCACATGTAAGAATCTCTCCTACTTCTGAGAGTGGTCTTCTGGAGTCCTGCATGTATGTAATGCCATCATTTTCTTGTTCATGAAAATGCATTGTTGCCATCAGTTTTAGCACTATTAAACTGTGATTTCCACTTTCTGACTGCCAAAAATGACTGAATTATCTCGTAGCTCTTTTCAGTATCTGCATTAGAAAATGTGTTGGCAGGCTAATCTGATCCCCATGTCTGTAATTCCATTCTTCGTTGTTCTTTTTTTCAGAGTAAACGGGACCATCTTCTCATGAATGTCAAATGGTACTACCGCCAGTCTGAAGTTCCGGATTCTGTCTATCAGCACTTAGTTCAAGACCGGCACAATGAAAATGGTACGCGAAGCTCTGGAAATGTATGCCATCCTTGGTTGTCCAGGAAGCTTTCTTCTCCTTCATTACTCTATCCTATTATTCCTTTGGAAAGCTCACAGCAGCTTATGTTGGCATCCTAGGCTCTTTGCAGGCTGAGTGTTTAGCTTTAGCATTCCAGGAACATCCTGTTCCTTCAGACCATTGTCTGGCACATGCAGAGACAGACAAAAGGGGGAGCTGTGGAAAGAAATGAGTGGAGTTCAGTCCTGATTGACTGACTTTAGAAGGCTCCCATCTGCAACACTATAGATTTCTGAGCTTTTGGAACTTGCTATCTTTTATTGCCCTGATGCTCTTTTCTACCAAGGGAGCTACTTACATGTCCTTTCTTTCAAAAGAAAAGTAAGAGCTTTGTAAGGGAGTTGATCACCAATCTTTCATGCCCGTAAACATGGTCAGTCAGATTTTTTTTTCCATGCATGTGCTTTGACTGTATACTGTTTCCTCCGGAAGGGGATTCCACAGCTGCATCACTGGAAATGTTTTTACTTGTGCCCTTGCTGTCCTACAACTGCACACTTGTGTCAAGAGGAAATCCTCAGTTTTTAAGAGTCAGGAAACACTTTTGATTATTTCACCTTTACCATTACATTAATGTGTGAACACAGGAAGCTGCTTTAGTCAGACAGCTTCCCCTCCACAAGCCCAGTAGCCTTGGCAAATGTACTTCAGGTCTCAAGTAGAGGTCTTTCCCATCACCTGCTGTTTTCAAAAGGCTCTCAGCCTTTGGTTCACCCGGTGTTTTGAATTCACGTTTATGGTGGCCATGTTGTCTGGGGCTTCTGGCAGTTGTAGTCCAGAATATCCAGTGGGGCAAAGACAGACCCACTGGGCTATGTTATCACTTTCAGTGGAAGTGTTGGGGATTGAATCAGGAATCTTCTGTAGATAAAACAGAATGTAAAAGGAAAATACTGATTCCTCTCTTCTGCTTCTGAGCTTCTGTTTGGGTTGTATGTGTGTCAGAAGTGGTGGCTAATGTCAATGCTTTTGCAGCTTCACTCTAAATATGTGTATGTGTGTGGGGGGTTCCTTGCAGATTCTGGGCGTGAGCTGGTTATTACGGACCCAGTGATCAAGAACCGAGAGCTTTTCATTTCAGACTATGTTGACACCTATCACGCTGCTGCCCTCAGGTAAGGTACCTAGAACCCCTTGGAGAGAAAAAAAAATATTTTCTTTTTATCTTAGAAATGCTGTTAGCACTCTACTCAATTAAAAATTACATATTTAAAATATCTGCTGTGAATGTCATTAAAGAATTGTATTAAGGGGGCATTTTGCTTTTTTATCTTGTGCATTAATCTAGTTACTACCTACTACAAGTCAAAGAATAATTTTAAACCATTTGGGTTTAAAAAATCAAAACTAGGAAAGTTACTTTTTTGAGCTACAGCTTCCATATCTTCCAGTTGGGGGATTCTGGGAGCTATAGTTCCAAAAAGTAATATTGCCAAGCTCTGTAATTTCTATCTTGCCCAAAACTACTATATTCAAGAAATGGCTTTCCTTCCATGCCATGAACGGTTCTTCCCTGTCCATGCTTTCTGTACATCTCTGTAAGCAATAACTAACCTAAAGGATATAGGAGCAGGATGCCTTCTTCCATGAAAGCCTCCCCATGCACTCTGGTCTGAAGTACAGTTCATGAACAAAACAGACTGGGCTGCTCTAGTGATGGCTCACAAGTCATGTTAACACTCAACCAAATGGCTTTCTGACTCCATTACTCTATGATTGTTTTCATTGTTGATACTGTTTGCCACCTGAGAGCCTTTGGATTTATGAATTTCCTTGCAGCATAAAGCCAGCATACAAGGATCTCCTTTAAATGTCAGCTGTGTGGTATCCCTGGAAGCTGAACCTTTCCAGTTGGAGTTCTGGTGTGTCTTTCATAGGCTGGTCACTCTTTATTTAATTCTGTAAAGGAGACCATTGTGTTACATTCAGTCTGTAGAGATTAACGCCCTTTATTGTTTTCTGCTTTGTCTGTTCTTCCTTGTGTCTGCTGATATTCATATATTGCTTTTTTTTTTGTTCTGCTGTTTTACATACTCTTACTTATTGTTTAAATGTGCATTGTGTTGGTAGCCCAGTTCTGAGAAATGGTATTTCCAGTTATATAAATTTAAAAAAAATGTTAGGATAGGTTCTGATTATTGGCTGTCTTCACTTCTCTTCAGTCACATCTTTAATGTGTGAAAGAAAGTGGGGAGTAGTTAATTGTTCATCTGACATGCATATAGGGGATCCACTGTTTCTTGGAGATTTACCAAATTAATTTGTCAGAATAAGATTCAGCGACACTAGTCATTTTGTTTCCATGGAGATTTTCAGACGCGATTTTCGGCAGGATATATTTGCAAAACAGCTCCGTTGCTGCCGTGTGGCATAGGGAGCTGTTTCGGACGACGCCATCCCATGCCGAAACCCTCCATGTCACTTCCGTGACAGAATGGAGGAAACCGTGTTGTATTTCATTTACGATTGTTGCCCGTGAGTGAAATACGACAGCAACGGAGCTGTTTTGCAATATATCCTGCTGAAAATCTCCATTATCTCTGCCTATATCCTGAAGCTCTGTTTTGAGAAGGCCACAGTCTGAAGCTGTGCTCTGGAGGAAGTAACATTGTAAACATTGTGCAAAAATGAACATTGTACTTAATTTGCAGCATACCTATTTTTAATATGAGGATATCTTCCCCTTCCCTTTTAAAAAAAATTGCTACATGTATCAAAACACAATTAAAACAAACTTTCTGTGGCTGAGATGATCTGTATGTTGTGAAAGATTGTGCTGTCAGTGTGAGCAGGGGATTGTGTTAGAAAGTTTAGAGTGTCTTCCCCCTAAAATGAGGCTTGAGTCCTACACACACATATATTTTCGATCTCATTCTCCCCCTTGCACACACCAACACACACACACACACACACACTGCCTTGAGTGCCTAGGAAGAACCTGCTTAGCCACTCAGATGCTTTTATTGATCCATGCTGTTTGACCAGTCCTCCTTTTCATCACCACTCAGGGAGAATTGATCAGTCTCTGCCGCCTCCTTTTCTCTTCTTTTTTGGTTTAAAAGTGAAGAGCTAACAGTCTTTGGGGAAGAAGTCATTGCTTGCAGTGAATTCACATGAAACTGTTAGCATCATGCATCTCATTTTGAGGCTCCCAGAACACGCACACAGATATTGTCAAAACGTGAACTGAATTATCTGCCTGCCAATAATGCTCAGGTGACGTTTTAAGCAATGCCACCTGGAGACCTTTTCCCTGTTCAAAGCCACTTTGCTGATGCAGCTTCCTTCAAGTCAAGTCAGCTGTAACCTCTGCTATACAGGGAGGGAAGTGAACCATTTGATGTGACTTATTCCAGGGGGGCTGTTATTGTTGTTTTCAAGATAAACCAGGAAATTTTCTGCTACTGTGCTGTAATCTTCTCTAGAATAGCAGAGTGGCTTTTACGTCTCAAGGATGCTGGTTTTCTGATTGGAAATTGGCATGCCGAGAGAAAAGCTGCAGCGAATGTGAGCTTGGTTGGATTGATGGTGCTGAGCTTGGAAATGTGATTGTCAGCTCCGGTGCTGAGAGAGCTCTGTGTGATTTTTCTTGAGCATTTTTCAGAGCAGCCCTCTTACATTGTCATTTGCTCATACTTTTGTAAGACACAGGAAGGGATGATAAAGGTTGATGGCAGCAGAAGAATTAGAAGGCTCTTTGCAATTTGAGTGCCATTCCAGACCTCAGCTGAGGCCGTCCTCCTGGCACCCTGCCACCTGAAGTTAGGGAGATGCTTACTGGGGAGGGGCCCACTGAGGTTGTGCACCCTAGGTGTGGAAACCCCACCCCAGAAAGGACTGCCCATTGCCAACTTTGATACCATTTCATTGCCTAATTAGTAACTGGGGGACCTCAGTATGCAGCACACATATGGCTTGAAAATGGCTTCCTCCATTCTCCTGAATTCAATTATTTTGTTTGAGTTGCTGATGCTTCTTTTTCATTTATTTTCTTGAGTGGTTTTTGTGTTTACTGCTGTTCACCCTCTTGAGCCTTTTAACTGAATCATATGGCAGAGGCATTTTCTAAATCAGGGGTTCTTGGTCTTGGGCCCTCCACTTTTAGGGCTTCAACTCCCAGAATCCCCTGCTGGCTGAGGCTTCTGTGACTTGGAAGTCCGAAGCCTCTGGCACACACAAATTTGAGAAACACTGTTCTAAATATGCTAACATGCATCTCATGAAGTAGACTTAGTCTATGAAAGCTTATGCTGCAGTACCTCGTTGGAATTCAAATTCACCTGCCTCCATCCATGCACCTGCCTACCCAGTTATATACCTTGCTCCAAAAGAAATTAGAATTGTAGATGAAGCAGTGGAATAAGGAGCAAGAAAAGCAAAGGATGGATGTGAAGGGGGTAAGGCTGAAAGTTTAGCTGGGTTTTTCAGGACAGGGATCTGGGGAAGGGGTGTGAGATGACACCATGCTGGTGTTTCTGTATGGAGTTCCCAGACCAAAGAGGCAGCAGGGGTGGGTGGGCGAAGTCTTCTGTGTTCTCAGCAATCTTAAAGGTCCACTGCATTCAAAGTACAACATATAAGGTGAAATAAATAAAGTAATTGTGCTCTAGACAATGTAGAAAGTTGCTTGTCTAGCTTTGAAAGGACTTAGAATCATAGAATCATAGAGTTGGAAGAGACCACAAGGGCTATCCAGTCCAACCCCCAGCCATGCAGGAATACACAATCAAAGCACACCCGACAGATGGCCATCCAGCCTCTGTTTAAAAACCTCCAAAGAAGGATACTCCACCACACTATGAGGCATGCTAAGAGAAGAGTCTGTGTGTCGTGCATTTGAGGACTGGAGCTATGTATAACATTATCTTGATATCTTCTAGATGTAGAAATTTTGACAGTAACCCTGATCCTCCTCCTCTCCTGAGCAGCCTACTTTGGGGTCTATTTCCTCTACTGAAGTTGAAGCACCTTCCTTTTTTCTTTTTCTTCTGCCTTCTACCTTATCAAAGCGATATTATCTTTTCTAGTGAGTCATGTCTTCTCACAATGTGTCCAAAGTACATCAGTCTCTATTTAGTCATTTTGGCTTCTAGGAAGATTTCAGGTTTGATTTGCTCTAAGACTCATTTATTTGTCTTTTTAGCAGTCCACGGTATTAGTAGAGCTCTTCTCTCACACCGCATTTAAAAAGAGTTGATTTTCTTCCTATCAGCTTTCTTCACAGTCCAGCTTTCACAGTCTTCTCATTTCTTGACTGCAGTCTCCATTCTGATTTAAGACTGAGACAAAGTTGGAAAATCTTGAACTATTTCAGTGTCTTTGTTGTCTACTTTAAAGTGATGTAAATCATGTGTGATCATTATTTTTGTTTCCTTAATGTTCAACTGTAAATGTTCCTTTTCACTTTCTCCCTCAGCTTTCTTCAATAATCCTTCCAGGTCTTTGCTATTTTCTAGTAGTATCATCTGCATATTTTAAATTGTTGCTGTTCCTTCCTCAGTTTTTCACACCTTTCCTCTGAGTCTCATCCTGCTTTACATATGATATGTTCAGTTTACAAATTAAACATATTGGGTGATAAAATACATCCTTACCTGACCCCCTTGCCAACTGGAGACCATTCCCTAGATGGTCCCTAGTGCTTCTTCCTTTCCTGAACACAGCTTGGATATCTGGCATTTCTCACTCCATATATGATAAAAGTCTTCATTGTCGAATTTTGAGTATCACTTTGCTTGCATGGGAGATTAATGCAATGGTCCTGTGGTTACTGCAATCCCTGGTGTCCCCCTTCTTGGGGATGAAAATGTACAGTCATATCCCCATATCTGTGGAAACAATATCCACAGTTTCAGTTTTCCGTGGGACACAAAACAGCACACCTACCATAGGGTCTTCCTAGAGAACGCCTAGAGAGGTGTCCTCTCTTAGACATTTTCTAGGTTCTCCATTTTCTATTTGTAACTGAAAGTCCCATTATTTCAATGGTGTTCACTGTTATCTGCTGTTTCCAGTATCTGCAGCAAGTCCGAGAACTGAACCCCCGCAGATATGGGGGTCCAACAGTATATTGGATGTTTATAACCTGTAGGTCATTGTCTTGTACGTTTTTACATTTGATGCACACTTCCCTTTGACTCTACAAGAGTATCGGAATTTCTTCCCATCATGTACGAGTATTACTGTTTATCAAAGTGTTCTTGCTATCATAGATATTTGTCTCATGGTTATCCCTACTGTTCCTCTGCTCTCCTAGCTTCATATCTTTCATTAGGGATAAGTCTCTCACTCTGTCTCTTCAACTCCTCATCACAGTCCTGGTGATTCCTTCTCCTTTTGATGATGTCTATGCTTCCAGACTTGTTGGATCAAACCATGCTGCCACCATGTGTTACCATAGGCCAGAATCTTCTAGAGTAATGGGTCCACTACATGGTCCTAAACAGTTGTAGTTTCTTCCTGCTTATGCAGGGAGAACAAGGCAGCGGAAGTCATGAGAGGAAGTGGCTGCTAACTCTTTGGTGTCTGTTTCCAAATGCCTGGCTTCCAGAAGTGGAGCCATCACAACTAAAGCATTCTGGGAGGGAAGGACAAGCCAGCTCTCTCAAAAGGCTTACTTCCAGGAACTTCATCTTCCTTTACTGCTCTGCTTCTTCTGGCTGCCGCCACTTACACCAGCATAATTGTCCATCAAGGTCTTGGCTGCCCGTGTTTTCAGTTCCTGCTGTGTCCACTCCAACTACAATTCGAATTGCTTCTGCTGTGGTCCTTTCTTCTTTAACACAGCCTCAGTATTGTAGGTTCAAAGTGTTTCTGTCATGTAGTTGTCCATTCCTGTATTTCCAATTGCATTGGCACCAGCTATAGGTACAGTATTTCTCAGCTGACTTACTCCTATTTAATCTGACGTGTTCCCACCTCTCTAGTACCCACCCAAGATAAGCTTATTGTCAACTTTTAGAGAAGCAACAGGATTTATCAGAACAGATTAGGACAATTGCTTAGCCTAATCATTATTAGTGTTGATTTTCTCTTCCTTACCTGGTGTTTCTTGAATGGCCAAGTTTCATCTTCTTTGTATGCCCTATATATAGAAGTGTGTATATCACACTGGAGAAATCTCAGCTGATCCTGATTCAGAACATAATGTTTATAGGAATTTAGCCACAATCACTTCCAATGTCAGCAGTGTTGCTGAAAGATACAATACTGTGAGTTTCCTGATTATCCAGTGAGGTGACTTGTTGGATATAGCTTCATTTCACACTATTCTCTTACCTGCATAGACCATCTACCACATATGTGCTGTGCTTGCCTATCTATACACAAGCTCACTATAAACTTGGCGTCTTGTTTCCTGTTTCTACTACTGACAAAGGGTAGTTTACTACTTCCCTCAGGAAAGGATGTAGTCTGATAGCTTCTTGGTGGCACGGGCAGCCCTGGTTTCTATTCCAGCTACATTTTTCTCAGGGAGGTCTTCACAGATTTTATTTGTGGAAAGAGATGATTCAGTGAGACAAATACTACCCTTTCAGCCTGCCAGTGGTAACACGCAAGTAGATGGCATGGGAGTTCAAGTGTTGTTGCAGTGCCAAAAAATGTCTCACCCTAGAAGTCTCTAGGAAGCCCTGTAATGAGTGGAGATCCATTATCTTACATGGACTGCTTTTTGTAACAATACTACATAGTGGGGTCTTGTCAGCCCCTCCCAGTTATAATGTATTTGATGTTTCCTTTCCCCCCCTCATGTTGATGGACAAAGATTTTAAGGGTTTTTTTTCCCCCTATCTAAATATATCTCACAGCAATCACAGCTTACATTCACTAGTGCATCTAATGAAAAATGGCTCTATTACTTGCAGCTTCTTCCTTATTTCACATCCACAAAGGTCAATCTGAGCTAAAGATGGTGTCTACTTTACACTGAGCCCAAGCTGTAATCCTGCCAGATTTGTATGTCATTCCCTTAACATGTCTGGAATACTCACATATTCTTTTGATTTCCACAGCATACTCACTTTTTAAACAGACTGAAGTGCCTCTGTTTCTGTCATGCAGCATTTATTTGGTCCATTCTGGACCAAAAAAGATCAGCCTCACAGAACTTTGCAAAATGGGTGGTGACAGCTCTCTTGTTGCCGTACCAGTTAGCTAAGTTTCTTCTCCTGGTGGGTCTTCAGAATCATCCCACAACGACCAAGGCCAGTTCAGCTGCCTTCATGAGGTATATACCTTTGCCAAAACTTTCTTGCGCAGCTGTGTGGCCCCAGCAGCTCACCATTGTTAAGCACTACCCGGTAGGTGCTCATGCTAGGACAGAGGCAGCTTTCCATAGAGCTGTGCTGTCCTTGGTCCTGTACTAAGGTACCCTTCTTACATGCTCTGCTTGGTAAGTTTGCTAATTGCCACCCATATGTGTGATGTCTAAAGGCTGCAAAGAGGAAAGACAAGTGGCTCACCTATGAATCATGTTCTTCAAGTGGTCACCTATGCATTCAAACACCTCTTTGCCTCTTGGCAGCTCATTCGTGGGAATTCAAAATAATTGTCTTATCACTGTTGCAGCCATTTATGAATGGCAAGCAGGGCAGCGTGATACATTTGCGTAAAGGAGGAAGGGCAGGGTTACTGCCATAATCTCTAGACAGAAAAGCTTTTGAGATTGTGCTCTCTGCAGATATAGACTCAAATGCGTGAAATCACAGATCACCACTCAAAGAATGTCAGGTAAACAGGTAAAGAATACAGGTATACAGCCTGTCTTTCCTGTTTAGTACAACTGGTTCTTTTGGTGGTACAGTGGTTCCAACGCCATTTTGGCTGAAGGATTTATATTTTATTTTAATTTAATTGTTTAATTTAATTGCAGCGGGGGAGGGTTCACTTGTTTATTCCCGGGAATCACACTTTCAGATGAGCAGAGTCTGGATTTTCCTTTCTGCTCTTGCTTGATGTCTTCCCTTATCCTTGAGCAGAACAGACTGGTAAGGACAGAAGAATGTTTGCTTCTCTTCAGGAGATCTGAGGAGCTTCTCTTGAGGTTGAAAGGGTCGCAGTGAGCCAGATCTGAGAACCATTGCTACAGAACACAGGTGGGGAAGGTGCAGCCCCCTGGACCACCCCTTTACCAGGCCATGGCCAGCCTAGCCAATTGTAAAGGGTGATGTGAGCTGCAGTCCAGCAGCATCTGGAGAGTCATATGTTCCCTATCCTTGCTTTAGGACTATAGTTGTCCATATTCGCTGGGGTTTGATTCCAGGACCCCCTGTGGATACCAAAATCCGTGAATACTCAAGTCCCATGATATGCAATGGCATAGGAAAATGGTGCCCCTTATATAAGATGGCAAAATCAAGGTTTGCTTTTTGGATTATTATTTTTTTAAAGAATATTTTCAAACTGTGAATGCTTAATTCCGTGGATACCAAATCTGTGGATACGGAGGGACAACTGTATATTTATATTGTCATAATCCTAACAATAACAGTGACAGCTGGAAATTTATCAAAATATAAAGCAAGGTTCTCTTACTTCAAGCATGTTTTAGAGTCAAGACAAGTGCCCTCATAGACTACAATGTCAGATTTACATATTTTGAGAAGGAGGAATAAATTCACTCCTGATTGCTCTTTTGAAATAAGATGAGGTTACAAGCAATTTGCTTGAATATGTTGCTTGATGTTATTTAGTGTCTATATCAGTGTTAATGTATGGTATTTCCTTTCATTAATCATGAACTGCAGTGGCTAACTAGAAACTGAACCAACTGGAGCAATGAGTAGTGTTGTCAGGTTTATCAGTTTGGACAAAAGGCTTTGGTCTTTGTGGTGTCGTCATTTAGATAAACCACCCAAAGGGTCCAGCTTAACCTCATTTTGTCTTTGTTTTTTCTTTCTTGCAGGGGGAAGTGTAATATTTCCCATTTCTCTGACATCTTTGCTGCTAGAGAGTTTAAAGCACGGGTGGACTCCTTTTTCTACATACTGGGCTATAATCCAGAGACTAGGTGAGTTGGTGGACACCATCTACCAAGAAGGAATTCAGCACTTGCTCTTATGCAATCTGTACAGCTGTTTTGGAGTAGTGGAGGGTTGTAAGGGGTAAAAGAGAGGTCTTGCTCTTCTTGTTCATTCACCGCTATCCTTCCAGAAGCCTGTCAGGAAGTTAAAAATTTTATTTTCATAGGTAAAGTTCTGGATCTTTAAAGCAATGGTTATTAACATTTTCCCCAAACATGTGCATGTTTTTTTCTCCTTTCCATTGATAAGGATGCAGGTTAGTCATGCAGTCACTCACCAAGGCTTCAACCTATGGTTCAAACACAATCAGCCATAGAATGTTACTTATCAACACAGTCCCTTTTGATTGGCCACAGATGTTCTGTTGCACTGTTGACTCCATTCCTTCTAACTGGAATGGGTTTCGAACTGGGAGCCTTTAGTGTACAAACCTTGTAGTTCTTTACTGATGCATGGATTCTGCTCATGGAGCCCTCCTCTCCCAGTTCCATCATGATGAACTAGCTATGGATCTGAAACTTCACCAGGTCATCTAAATGCCAACTCAGTGTTTTGTCTCTGATCTGGACCTTCACTAACTGCTCCCTATGAGAGATAAGAAGCAGGTATATATTTTAGTCCTATGTGTTGGTTTCTAAATAATTTAGAAAGAAGCAACCCATCTTTGCAAGTGGCAGAAATTTCCTGAGACTGTATACACTGAGAAGGACAAGATTGGTGGGTCTGAGGGCCAGATTTCTGCCTCCTGGCTTCCTCCGGGGACTGCATTAATCACCAGAAGTGTTTAAAAATACAAAACAATAATGGGAGTGAGTGGTTTTAAAAGATCTGTTTTTTTCAGTGTTAGACAGTGCAGAGGATCTTCTGCCCTGTTTAAAAGGTGAATTGCTATTCCTATAGCCTTCCAGGAAAGCAATTCACCATTGGGTGAGGCAATGAAAAAGAAACTGAGGGCTGCAAACACAGCCTTCTTCAGTTTTGCCCATCTCCCCTGTATATAGTCCTATGATCCTGTTTGCTTGGAGTTGGCTGGGCTGTTTGGAGGACTGCCTCTTCCCATACGAACCTATCCATCCTTAAAACTAGTACAGGCCTTTCTCAGTAGTAGCTCCTGCCTTAGCAAACACTCTCCTAAAGGAAGTATAGTTAGCCCACCCAGTTGTGAACTTGAGAATGGTGTTTGAATCCCATCAATTTGGAACTGCATTTAACTAATCTGTTTTATTGGCTATGCTGCTACTTTGAGTACCTTTTATTGCTGAGGCTCTGGGAAGGTTTTTCTGCTTGCTGAATTTTGTTTTCATACACGTTATTGCTATGGCTCAGGGAAGTTCTTGACACAGGCTGAATTGTGATTTAATATGTTATTTATCCCCTCCTCCATTTGTTTTCACTCAAGCTTTATTCTTTTCGATTTGTATGCCTGTACTTGTATTTAATTCACCACTTCAGGCAGACTTGATCCAGAAATGCGGCTTATGAATTCATAATCTACACTTTCTTGGCATTTAGGGTGGTGATCCCATAGCAATGTGTTCTAGTTTACTCAGATAGGACCAATATAGACATTTGCTTCAGCAGCACTAGAGTTGCAAAGAAACGTTTCAGTGTAGTTGGGACCCTGGGTAGCTCTCTTAATGGCTGGTATCAAATCAGCCAGACTGTGCAGTTCATCTTACAATGGTAAGACCATTTGTCATCTTTGAGGTGTAGAACTAGCAATTCATAGAATCATAGAATTGCAGAGTTGGAAGAGACCACGAGGGCCATCCAGTCCAACTCAGATTCAGCTGAGTCTGGACATTTCTACTTCTTTGTGAAACTCCAAACATGGAAGTGATCTATGGTAGCAATTGTCACCCTGAAGTAGCTTTTGGTTCTGCCCTCAGTGGTACCCTTGGTGGCACACTTCTTTGTTGGCCTCCCGTCCCTGTTTGTAATGTGGAATTTGTCATGTTTAATAGTTGAACCGATAGAATGTGGCTGCTCTTAGGGGCACATTGTGGACTGCATGTGGTTGGTAGTTGGTGTTTGCATTCTTTCCAGTTATATTAATCAAAGCCGTGCTTGAGCTTCTATAGATGTGCACACAGAATGTGATTTGTCCTGTTGTTTACTGTGGCACGCTTGTTCTCCTTGTGTGGAATGACTGTGTTCTGGTGATGGAAATGTAGTGTGTGCATCTCTATGTGAACGTGTGAGAGAAAAAGAAGGGAGGTAGCTGCATATCCTAGTTTACAGAAGATATTCTTTTATTAGAAGCAATCTGTGTTTTAAGGTCCCAGATCATTTTACTGAAAAAGAACACTATAATAGAGAGCCGGGCCCTGAAGTTTCTCACCAGTCTGTAGACTGAGCCAGTGCACAGGTCTCCCGATGTGTTTTTTCCTCTATAGTGAGATGCATGACATTTCTATTTAAATTATAGTAGCTGTTTCTTATTGTGTATCTTTCACACGTTTTATGCAAATCTATTTTTTTAGCTTTTTTGTTGTTGTTGTTGTTATGTGTTTTCTTTTCATTGCCAGTACAAAAGTGGCCACTCTCGTCCATTTGTGCAAACATGTGTGTTGCTGAGCTTGTGCCACTTAGGCCAAATTTGGATTTGAGATACACCTCAGCATGTGGAAAATCCAACAGTATCACTCCTTGCCTTCCCATTTACTAAGAGCTACCCAACAGCAAAATTCAGAGCTTGGAAAAGTTACTTTTATTGGACTACAACTGCCAGAATCCCCCAGCCAGCATAGCCACTGGCCATAGGATTCTGGGATTGTACTCTGAAAAAAATAACTTTCTCAAGCTATTATATGCAGCCAGATTCTCCTGTCTTTTCTGTGATGTGCTAAAATTCCTGCCAGAGTACAACCCAGGAAGTCTTTCCTATATTCATGTGCTAGATTTTCTACTAAAAAAATGCACCACAACACATAAAACCTCTCGGCAATGGTAGATGGGATCTTGATGTACACTCTGCTCTCTTCAGAGAACTCTCAATAAGAGAAGTAGGCTTTGGCCTTCATTTATCTACACTTTTAAAATCTGCTAAGCACAGTTTGTTGTGGGTGAAGGAACTTCAGGGGTGTTGCTAATCCTCTCATTCTGAAAGTGATTTGTGTCTGTTGGAAGGTTTCTTGGCATTTCCTCCACCTCTGAGATAAGAAATCTGTGCAACACATGATGGCAAATGACTGAATGTTAAAATGTGATCACTGGAACAGCTGGCTGTGCCTCTTGTAGAGCAGTAGCAGTGGCCCTTCCCTTTGAAAGAATAATACAGTTAGCTTTCAGTTGATATTTCACCCAAAGAAGCTTACAAAAATCTATTTTAAAAACAACAACCCAGCAACAGCCATTCATTAGCGAACAAAGATCTCTAATAGCCTACTCATCATCTCTGGTAGTCCTGCCATTGAAGTTGTGTTGATGAGAAGAGTTGCTCACAGGCATCTCAGTGGCTTGGCAGATTCATCTGGGTGAAGGGAGTCAGCAAGATCCCTGTAGTCTGGAGCAGGGATGTGGCCATGGGAGCAGCTGGGGAGTTTGCACAGAGAAACCTCTTCAGGAACAGAGGGAAACAGCCACATGTGACATTGGTCCCTGTAATTAGCAGGCAGCAGGAGACTGGTGGGTTGGTCAGGGGTACTATAGACCCCAGGGGCCTGGCACATAGTACCAATTTAATAGTGTAGTGTTAATGTGGGAAGAAAACACTAAATGCAAATAGTATAGAAAATGAAGCAGAATATTGTCTGTTTTAACTAAATAAAGTGACAGAAACTCCTCTCTGTGCGAACGAGGTCTGGTGACCTCTGTTCCTTATGTGGGTTTAAGTACTTTTGAGAAGTGCCAGTAGCTCATGCTGATTACTTCCAAGATGGTCAGTCTTAATATATCTGTGCTCTGAGATGCTACCTGTGACTTTGGCTCTGGGGGATTTTTTTTAAAAAACCCAAACTCCATGGTTTATTTTTTTAAAAAAATGCCTTTTGTATTAAGCTTTTTTGGCAGTCCCTTTTTGAAGAAAACTGGACAGCAAAAGCTGCAACCGTACCACCCTTACCCCTGCCAACATTCATTTGCAGGTATGGATTTAGCAGATGAGAAGGAAAAAGCAAATGGAAACGGTGGAAGGAAGCTCCTGGGCTTCTCTTCCTTTGCTTTTCCTCCCTGCTCTGAATGTTGCTTGTCTCAGATTCCCTAGCTAAGGCCCCACTTCCCTGCACACTAGCTTGCTACTGCAAAGCTGAAGCTGCTGCAGCAATAGCAGCAGCCAGCCTGCCGTGTCTGTTGGCTGTGCTTTATTTACGGAAACGGCAGGGCCGAGATTGATTGCGTCGTGTGGACGAGGGAGGGGAGGGGGGTCACAGCACATGCTCAGTGCTGTCAGTCTGAGGGCGAAGTTTCTGCGTTCTGCGTGCAGGCTTAGGTCATAGCACAAGCTCAGTGGAAGCTCTCTCAGGTCTATCTCAGACTGCATGGGCCTCCATTTTGAGTAGTTAGAAGTAGAGGGGGGAAACAGGCAGACTTTCCTCTTTCCTTTTTGGGGGGTTGGGAGAGAAGCCACTAAGTGGCAAGGTCAGGAAAGCAGCCGTGCCTGCCGGAGCCTGTCACTGCCATGGACGATCCACTCGGCTCCTTCAGGTAGGCTGACAGCACTGTGGCCTTTCCTCGGGAGAGATGCAGATTTGCCTGCCGCTGGGTACTTTCTGCAGATGTGTTTATTGTGCAGACTCTTTGCTCGTATGCTGTTGCATGCTCGCGCTCTCTCTCTCTCTCTCTCTCTCTCTCTCTCTCTCTCTCTCTGCAACCTTTTAAGCTGTAACCATCCGTTTCTTAGGTGCATGAAAATTGGTGCTCAGGATTGCAAAATGCATCTGTCCCCTTCCAGAAAAACCCAGTGATCTTACACACATGCAGAAGCCCTGTCTTTTTCTTCTCTCCCACCCCCCTTCTCCTTCTCATGCTGCAGTTACAACCTGCAATCTTTCTGGCTTGTTGTTGTGTCAGTGAGGGAGCTGCAGAGCCAGCCTGCTGCTGCTTTGCTCTAGGGTGCCTGCAGGGAAATGTTTGGGCCTCTAAGAGGCTATGCTTAGGGGGAAGGGTTCAGGGAGGAGGGGTCACAGATTCCTGGCCATTGGCTGCTTGGGAGGAGTGACGGGACTTCCTCTGACATCCAGTCTGCTCCTTCTGGCAGGCAGGTGATGAGAGCAGAGACTTGTGTCTGGCAAGTTCCCCATTAGCAAGTGTAGCTGTGGCCCGTAACAGCTTGTGGAAGCAGTAGAAATGGGCCAACAAGATTTTGCCCAGGTGGGCAATTTGGGGCACTGAAGTTTTCTCTTGGGCAAAGCCATGGTGGGCTGCAGGAGCGATCATGTTTTCAACTCCCAGGAAACCCTTTCCATAGTGAATTTTCTGCAGAGGAATTTCTACATATTGAAAAGGATTATGTAGAGTGTTTTAAGGGGCATGCTGAGTTCACACAGACTCTGGCCATACTTGGCCTGTGTGGTCTGAGAAGCAACGTTAAAAAATTCAAAATCACACAGAACTGCATGTTTAAGGTGGATGAATCTTACCCTCAATGCCTGATTATTTCATTTGGGAAAATTTCAATTGTCTGCTAAAGAATCGAAATGTTTCTTATATTCTGGGGGGAAAAGTGGTGGAATGCCACATTGAAATGATTATCTGTCATCAACAGGGGATCCTTGACCACATTTCAGCCATGACTAAAAGGGTCCTGAAACAAGACCAGTGTATGTAATGGTTAAGAGCTCTATCATTTAGGGTATGAACCAGTTAAGGAATCAGGGTTGAGTATTTAAGAGTGAGAGGTGTCCAAGCAAAGTTTGACTTTTGTTCATTCAAGGCCGAAAACAGCAGACAGATGCAGTGAAAGGCTGATGGTAGCTTTGGTTACCTCCTCCCCAGTCTTCTTGGGAGTTACCTCTCTGATGGTGTGTGATGTCCAGAGCTGTATGAATTTGAAAAAAAATGAGTCTGAAATGGTTTCAGGTCTTAAACTGAACCAAGTTGCTAGTCCTCAGAGTATGTGCACTGTCTGATGAAAACTTGGAAGTCCAATCAAAGCAAGAGATAGCTTTGATGTGTGCAGAGTTGGGACTGCTGGCACAGAATGACACATACTCTGTATTATGTGGAAATAGTTTTGAATCTTCAAGCTACCGTGGCAGAAAAAAATTGTGCCGTTTACTTAAATACAGGCCTAGAGTATGACTTCATCCTTACCTTGGTACAGAATTTGATTTTAACAGGGTAAGCAGTAATGACGATGGGCTTTATTTATTTATTTGTTTATTTATACCCCGCTCTTCAGCCACAAGGCTATCAGAGCGGCTTACAAATTGTTTTTTAAGCAATAGCTATTTACACATCTACACTGCATTAAATAGTTTCCAATGTGTGTTAGCTAATTGCCCCAGAACAATTGAAGTCCAGAACTCAAATTTGTGGAAGTATTAAGAATTCCCACCTATTTCTGCTCCCAAGTATGTGTATTTCTGAATGCATTAGTTAGTCAAAATGGCATTGTTTTCCAAAATAGTTCTGTGGTAGAATAGCCTAGATTTAAAACAGTCTTTCTGTTTTGCCCACACTTTATCCCACTGTTAATCTGGTATATTAAGGTCTATTCCTCTTCTGTATTAGCTTTTGGTAGCAGTAGGATACAACTTTGGAGTGATTTGGCTCCATGATATCTTCTGGAGGCAAATGTTGATGAAGGTAATCAAATCTCAATTCCAGTTAGAACATTGATGGGAAAGTGCCCAGGAACCCCATCTATGCTCACCTTCCCCCTCCCCCTCAAAAAAAAAATCCATGGAAGAAAAGTGGTATGGAAGTTTTTTGTGACACATTGAAACACAGACATGGAATTAGAGATTGCAAGGATTCTTGATGACAACTGTAAATTAAAATATATTATAGGAACTACAGAAGTGACTCTGTTGGCTAGCATAGTTGATTCCATTGAGATGTCTTTTTAAGTTGAGAAACCACATGCATGTTAACCAAAAGTATATTGTGAGCGAGAAGTAAATTGCTGTTGGTTTGAAGATCTCCTTGTTTCTCTCAATGGGATTGATTCCACCACCACCCCTCCAGTCTTTGGCATGTCTGGAGCAACTTGCTCTATCCCTGCACTCCTAAGTATTTGCTGTTAATAAATTCCAGATTAGGGGATGATGGGGTAGGTATTTCTTCATAGGTTTGTGCTTTTCGGGGTTGTCGTTGAACAGTTGTCCACCTATCAGCAGCGTTTTTGGCCAGCAGTTCTCTAAATCCCCCACCTGCATTGGATGAGGAGTCCTGGAAGTTGTAATCTAACACAACTGGCAGGGCACAAATTGGTGAAAGTTGTCTTAGTAAATGATGGATGAGGAAATTTCCGAGCACCAATATTTTTAAAGTGAACGTTTGTATAGTATTGCAGTGAACAACAACTGAGCTAAAAATAGATTGAGAGCCACCCCTTTTCCATCTAGCCTCACTAGTCTGGAAGGCAGGGTAATAGCATCCTCCCCCCTGTGTATCTAGCACTTTAAGTCTTCTCTAGGAAAGGGGTCCTTGTTGCTTGTTATAGCAGAACTGCCTAAAAGGAAGATTAAAATTGCTCGAGCCCCCTCAGGGCTGATTCCACATAACATGGATATATTGAAGGCAATTCCTTGCGTCTATCCACAGTTTGGAATAGCAAATCTGGAGTTGACATGGATCCATATTAGTCCTTGCATCAGATGTGATTTCCTGTCTTGGGAGGAAGGGCAAATAGGCAGACTTCATCTGAACTCATGAGGACTAGAATTTTTGAAGCCAGTGTCTCTTCCTGCTCTGCATTTTAGACTGTTTATGATTCTTTCTTTGGCTATAGTTCAAAATAGTTACACAGAATATTTTCAATATTGAAGAATTGAGCATTAAGTGCTGACTATTCTATTTGACAAAAGAATTGTATTGCTTTATCAAAATACTTCTTCTGATATGTTTGTCCTGCATCACCCATGAAATCTCATGGCTCTGCTATGAAAGTGATGAGCTTCATTTGTTTGTCCCTAGTCTCTCTGGCTTTTCTTCGCAAATGAAGATTCAGGAAGGACTCATCCCGCGCTTTCTGCAAGCGCGCTGATGACTAAAAAGGCCAATCCGAGATAAACAAGTCCGGTTGCAAAAAGCACAGCAGAAGGTCTCCTTGGGTGATGTTTTTGGGTTGTGATTCTTTCTGCGTTGTCGTTTCTCTTCAAGACTTGTTCGTCGTGAGTTCTCAAATAAGGCTGCAGCATTGTGGATAGTGCGTCTCCATGCCTCCCGATGTGAGGCCAGGGCGGACCACTGTTGGTGATCAATTTGGCCAAGCCTGAGATGTTGTTTCAGGGAGTCTTTGTATCGCTGTTTTGGAGCGCCCCTCTTACGCTGACCCGTGGTGAGTTCACCGTAGAGTAGTATTTTGGGGAGGCGATGGTCCTCCATCCTAGAAACATGCCCTGCCCAGCGCAGCTGTGTTCTCAATATCATGGCCTCAATGCTGGTGATCCCTGCTTGCTCAAGGACAGCAACATTCGTCACATAGTCAGTCCAGTGTATATTTAGGATTGTGCGTAGACAGCGCTGATGAAAGCGCTCGAGGAGTCGTAGGTGGTGGCGATAGGTGACCCATGTTTCAGATCCATAAAGGAGGATAGACAGTATGATGGCTCTATACACACTGATTTTTGTGCTTTGCCTCAGGTGTTTATTGCTCCAGACTCTTTTGTGAAGTCTTCCAAATGCACTATATGCCTTTGCTAATCTGTGATCGATCTCTTTGTCAATCTTGGCATCTGAGGAGATGATGCTTCCCAGGTAGGTGAACTGCTGAACGGACTTTAGCACGATGCTCCAAAGGGCTATGGCAGAGCTTGAAGAAGACGACGGCATCTATATACGCTACCGTACTGATGGTAGCTTGCTTAACTTAAGCCGTCTGAGGGCTCACACTAAGACTCTAAACTATCTAGTCCGTGAGCTGCTCTTCGCCGATGATGCTGCCCTTGTTGCCCACACAGAAGCAGCTCTGCAGCGCCTAACATCCTGCTTTGCAACAGCTGCAGAGCTGTTTGGGCTAGAAGTCAACCTGAAGAAAACAGAAGTTCTTTACCAGCCTGCACCACAGGACGAACACCACCATCCCCACATTGCCGTCGGCAAATCAGTGTCCCTAGTAGCTCTTACTTATTCAGGTATACTTCTACTGCCCATGGGAGCCCTATTTAGCTATTGTGGCTGTTAGCCAAGTATAGATCAGTCCTCTACAAATTTGTCTCTTTCTTTAAAAACAAAAAACCTGTTAGTAAACTCTAGGTGAGTGTTCAGGTTGCTCTGAAATAAAAATAATGATTGTAGAGTATTTTAAGCTTGCAGACAGGGAGGTTAAGTCATATATGTTTTTATATGCTGTTTATGAGGAAAAAAGATCTTCATATTTCAAGAGAATTTTACAACTTTATAAGGTAGGTTAGGCTGAGGAGATAGTGATTGGTTCAAAGTAATTCAATGTCATGGTGATCTCTGGATATCTTGGAAGTACTTAACTACTGTATTTATATTTAGTATCTACTTAAATTGCATTGGTTAATTTTCTCCATCTTGCATGGGGAGATGACTTCCAGGAGGAAGAAATTTAACGCAGCACCTTTTCAGGCTAGAAACAATTACTGGAAGAGGAAAAGGAAAAACTGCAAAGAAGATTTTAATCTTTCATCTGCTTGCCCCTGCTTGACCACAGCAAGTCAGCATAGTCTATTAGAGTACTTAAGGTATTGGAATGAAAAGCACCCAAACAGATAAAACATTTTGGTCTTTGCCACTGGGATCATGCTGAAGGGCCACTGTGAACTCACCAGCTCTGCTCCGGGCAGACTGTTTGCTCTTGGCCTCAGTTATGCATTCTGTAGGATGGGGAAATCTTGGAGGCTATTGTAGAAATCAAAACAGATTTAAATGGCAAAAATTGTTTGTGTGTTAGAAGAGCAAGCCACATTAGGCAATTGAACTGGACCCCTAGCACTGAAAAAAGGGGAGTGGTGAGAGAGAAAAGAAATGTGAAAGGAAGAAAAGTTGACTGCATTCAGGATTCAAGACTGGGATTGTCTTAAAGCAGGGATGGGCAGTTCCCCCAGAACCCACTGGGTGCTGTAGTGCTACATTTGTTCCCTCCATTGTTGAAATTTGGTAGCGGTCACCCAGTTTGTCCCACTAGCAAAATTAATTGGACAGATCATTAATGGTGCAATAGGATGCCAGAGTGCTCTTGCAAATGGGGCTTTGAGAGCCTTGTATGGGCTGTAGTCTGAGTGTTTTCACTCCTGCCTTAAACGTTCAGGGCAACAGGGGTTCCCAAGTCTTTCTCTCTCTCTCTCTCTCTCTCTCTTTTTTTTTTTTAAAGATACCCAGTTCTTCTTACTTCACCTGGTTGGTTGGAAGGACAGTCTTTTCTACTTCTGGTAGGGAACCTTTTGCCACCACCAGCCAGTACCTGTTGCATTCCCCAGTGTTCCTGGAGTATGGACTATGCTGAATAAGGCCAAGGTGGATCAACTGTTTCAATACTGCATCTCCAGGAGGGCCACCTGGTTTCTCTAAGAGAAGTGACCTTCCTTGTCCTCAGCATATCTTAACCAGTGGTAGATTTGTTCTCAGTGTGGAGGCTTGAAAATTCTGTGCTAATTTGCTCATAAACTCTTGTGCAGCCTTGTGATTCATTAGTACAGGCCAGGCCACCACCACTACACACCTTCCGTCCTTGATTATTGTTGTTAGTTATCAGAATGGGGAGGGCAGTGGGTTCCTTTGCCTTTAAAGGTAGAAGTCCCTCTCACCCAGAAGATAGGAAATCAGGGTTGGACCAAGGAGCTGTGCTTTGATATCCATTCAGGACAGCCCTAGGCAAGTTATATATTCCCCCACCCTTCAATTCTCCCCACATCCATCTGTAAAATAAGAGTATGCACTTACTCATATTCCCAACCTTCTCCAAAATTTGTCTCAGGTTGAACCCTACATGCAGAGCTGTGAGCACAAAAGTTTGCCTTGGATAGAGTCAGCCTGTTGTATCCATGTCATTCTTCATGTTCTTCTTAGTCTGGAAATCAGCTGCTGCTTGAAGCCTGTTCCATCTTTAGCAGTAGATTGACATGGATTGAACCCAGGACCTTCCATGTATGGAGTGTGTGCTTCAGCACTGAACTGTGATGATGCTCACTTCCCTAATTTCCTTTCAGCCTTTCATTCTGGCTTTGTTGTTTCACTTTTTTTTTTAAACTACACAAAGGAGATTTTCATGTCTCAGTCCATAGAGCAACCTTGTTCAGTGAGCTGGTCTACACAGTGACCTTCATGGCTGAGTAGGAATTCCAGCCATAGTCTTTTGTGACTGAGGTTGCCAGACTGAAAACTGAAGAGGCTTCCTATACCTTTTAACAGTTGTGCAGAAGAGGGAATTTCAGCAGATGTTGCGTCAAGCAACCAGATAACAATCACCAGCTACTGAAATTTATTCTTCTGCCCAACCATTAAAGGTACAAGAGCCCTCTCCAGTTTTCCCTCTGGAAACACTGTCTGTGGCACGCACACACACAGAGGGAGCTCTTTCATATTTATGACACTGCTTTGGAGGTTTACTGTAAATTTACTTGTTTGGGATTGCAGTCAGCATGGCGTAGTGGTTTGAGTGTTGGACTGCAACTCGAGACCAGGGTTAGAATCTCTGCTCACACATATAAACCCATTGAGCAAGTCACACTCTCTCAGCCTCAGAGGAAGGCAAAGGCAAACCCCCTCTGAACAAATCTTGCTGAGAAAACCCTGTGATAGGTTCACTTTAGGGTCAATGTGGGTCAGAAATTACTTGAAGACACACAACAACTACAAAGTTACCAGGTTGGAAATGAATTAGATAGTATTGTTTCCCCCCCCCCCCACCTCCAAAATGGCCTGCACTAGTAGCTATTAATTTCACTAATGCTTTGAGTTGCCTTTACTATAGGGGGTACATGCTTTTTCAGGTAAAATGGGATCTGATCCCCAGAGCTGCCAATCTGACCTCCTCTTGGTGGCCTTTCTCAGCTTCCCAGTTGTCTTGTGACCCCCTCGCTTATCTCTGGGCAGACCTCAAAGCCAGAAAGAGCCCTTCTGTATTGGAAGGGCCATCCCCTCTCCTCTGGCCAAGGATTAGAGAGCTCCCATACCCTCCTGTCAGGGGAGGGAGGGACAGCTTCTTCCTTTTTGATATTCACTTGCAGGCTTCCAGTTCCTTTCTGTCCAGTCCCTGTTTATTCGATAGACTACAACGTTTCCATGGCAACAGGTTACTTTTCAAAGGAGGAACATCTTGTCATTATATTTAATCCGCTGCGGCTGAAGAGGGACTGAAATATTAAGTTGTTGTTGCTATGGATACCACTTTGTTACATCGGTTTCCTTTGGTGTCAGATTTCATAGACTGTGCTGGCTTCTCCCTCTGTCCTCTTATTTTTCATCCCCCCCTTCTGCTCCCCCTTTTCCCCCACAGAATAAGCAGTCCTGTTCTTTCTCTAGTGTGTGGGTAAATTGTTTTGTTTGGGGGGGGGTGGCTTAAAAATAAACAAGTCAAGAGGACATCTTCAGCTACAGTAGCAAGAACAGTCCTTTTCCTAGGTTGGAGAGGGAGAACGGTAATTCAGATGTGCTTAATTGGGGAGGAGGAGTGTCAAATGATATGCATTCCTTTCCAGTTAAAAGCACCGCATAAGATTTCCTAGGTTTTTTCCACACCTAATATACGGGTTGTGCCTCCCTTATTCAGAAACCCCAAATCCAAAAACCAAAGCTTTTTACCACCAGCCACCTGCTTCCGCCTTCAAGGAGAGGAGGGTTAGTCCACATGTCCAGTGCCCATTGAGTTTTTCCTCAAGGAGCCCTTGCTGTACCACCATCAGAAATTTGATGGGGGAAAGAGAAGAGGGTATGGCAGGAAAACTCCAGTTCCTGTGGCTCCACTCACACAAGGCCCCTATAAAAAGCAGGTGTCCTGGACGCTTCCCTGGCTGTCAGCATATTTTCTGCCCTTTTAGGAAAGTAGCCCCTTGTAGCTGGGAAGGGTGGGGAAGGTCCAAGTGGATCTGGCTGCCTCCACAAACTGGCGCCTCTCTCTGCTGCCATAGCCCTTGTAGTTGGAAAGGGAGGGGAAAGTCCAAGTGGATCCGGCCAAGTGTGGGTCTGGTCACCAACAACAACTGGAGCTTCACTTGACTGCTGTCACCCTCATAGCTGGGAAAATCCACCTAGATCCACCTAGATATTTTGGTCCCAAGCATTTTGGATAAGAGAAGCTCAAACTGTACTAATAAATTGCATCCTCCTTATAAGACCAAATAAATGGGTGGAGTGAAGGAGAACAAGTGTAATCAGGCATACACAGTGGCAATTCCTAGATAAGGACACTCAGGACTTTCATTCTGTCCAAATTTTAATGTGAGCTGCCCTGATAGTTGATTCTTACATTAATAGGCAGCTCAGGACAAAGTTTGCTTTTGCTTTGTTACATTCCCAAATTTTGTGGTGCATTTCTTGCATGACCCCCTCCCCCAATATTTTTGGTTGAAATGCAAACAGTAATGCATAGTTTATGAAAATACATCAATGTGAACTTCAGTGGGCTAAAAGCAACAACAACAACATGGAGGCAGAAACAGGACAAAATAACCATATGAATGGATGCCCGTCAAACTGATACAGGCCAGACGTAGACAGATCGGTTCATTCTTATTCCTCATGTGACTTTTTAAAAAAATGTCTTTGGCTTGGTGTTCCTGTGTGCTTTCAAGTTGATTCCAACTTATGGAGGCCTTGCCATGGGGTTTTCTGAGGGCTGAGAGTGTGTGACTTGCCCAAGGTCACCCCGTGGGTTTTCATGGCTGAGCAGGGATTCGATCCCTGGCCTCCTGAATTGTAGTCCAACATTCAAACTACCACCCCATGCTGTCTCCTCTCTGCCTCTTAGCCAGTCTTATTTTGTCTTCCTCCCTACTAGAAGAGTGAGAGCTGAAGGCAGTTGAAAGAAGTCAGGAGATGAGTTGGGGGCAGGTTCTAGTGAAGCCTTATTCAGAAGGCCAGACTGCCCTTAGGACTGACAGAACAACAGGGACACTTGAGTGACTCCTATTTTAACCCCCAGGCAAAACTGAATGCCTTGATTCGCTTTAGGTACAGGTCACTCTCTTCCTTGCCAGTGCTGCTGCTGTGGAAATCACAGTGGAAAGTCTATTTGATTATAGCCTGGGAAATGCTAAGGAGAAGTTTCATGGTGTCTTAGTCTCTTTCTGTCTCTAGGTGCCACAGTTGGGCTGTTGTCTAGGAAAGATCCAGCATTAACTTGGACGTATTTATCATCAATCCATGTCAAGAGGCCCCAGAGAGCTTGACAGATAGGGCTGGAGCCATATGAGGATCCAGGAGCATGGTGCTTTTGCAGAATAGAGTATCTGAGAGACCATATCTACCCATATGAGCCTCTGCAACTTTGGAGGGAAGGCTTTTTTTCTCTCATCTGCCCCACCTGCACAAATAAATTTGGAACAGATACAAGATGGGGCCTTCTCAGTGGCTGCTTCCATGCTGTGAAACTCATTTCATAGAAGGCTAGGCTGGCTTCCTCTGTTCTCCTGCCATTGGCAGGCAAAGTTCTTTCGATTCAGGCAGACTTTGGAACACTGACTGCTGTAGATGCTTCTTTTAACAGGATGTGTTGTGCTTCTCTACCCTTCTTTGTTGTGTATTTAAAGGACTGTAAACTACTTTATCTCAGGGCTTGGTTGTAACATGATAGCTGCTTTATTTATTTTTTTTAATTGTTCTTCACTGGTATAATTTAGTGGGTTTGGGTTGTAATCTGTTTTAATTCATGTTTAAGCTGACTTGGACCATGTACTGAGAGTAAAGTGGGATAGGCAATAAATGAATGAATGAATAAAAATAAAAACCACTAGCTTTTATTGAACTAACTTGTCAATTTCATAAATACATTAGCATAATTTATGGGTATTTTCTTTCATTTCTCACAAAATTAATATTGTGAAAACAGAGGCTAGGCAGCTTTTGGTGGCAGAAAACTATTTACCGGTATTTTTCTAAATTCTCAGTCTTGGGATGCTCAGCACACAAATCAACTCCAGATGATTTTCACAAATTCCACAGAGGATTCACTCTTCTGATCCCAGATATGGATCTGTGCAGCAGTGGTTTAAATGTACCTTTTGGGGGCAGGCTGAATTTACTAGGCAAGGTTACTTTGCAGCCCCAGTTGCATGCCTGTCACTCTTTTCTGTTCATAGTGTTCTTACGGGGACCACACAGAGTCCCTTTCACTAGACCTCTTTCTGCGCAGGGAGTCGTTGTACATAAAGGTGCTAGAATAAAGGGATGGATTTAGCAGCTTGTTTTTCCTATTATAAACCAAACTGTGAGGGGAGAAAAGGCAAGACTGAAGAAAAGATTATAAAGAGTAGCCTGCATTTTGCAACTCTGTGAACATTGGTTCCTGTTCATGCATTTCCCACCTCTATGTAATGAGTGTTTCATCTTGCTTTCTTTGCTGTTAACTCCCTAGAGAGTGAGAATACAATACTGTCGTCTTTCTGATTATGGATGTTACAATTTTAAGCCATTTCCATGCAGGCGTTGTGCATCTGACTTATGTTCAGTTGTATTGTGCACACAGAGCCATACAATGAAAAATCAGTTCAAATGAATTTTCACACTGATTTTCAAAGTGCATGGTGTTCTCTCCATATGATTAAATTGGCCTAACTGCAGCCTTCTATTTAAAAAAACTATCTTGGTCACTGTAGACAGCTAGAAATTACTCACAGGTAAGCTTGTGGTTTGGCAGAACAGGGGTAGAGTGCTTCTCCAGAGGTTTAAAACCTCACAGGAATAATTTGGGGCTGGAGTGTATGTGTGCATCTGCGTGTGATTATGTTGTTGCTGCTGTTAAAAGAGTTAGAATCTTTTATTGGCATTTGTCAGGATATTGACAAATTGGAGCGTGTCCAGAGAAGGGCAACTAAAATGGTGAAAGGTCTGGAAATGATGCCTTATGAGGAGAGACTTAAGGAGCTGGGTATGTTTAACCTGGAAAAAAGACGGTTAAGAGGCGATATGATAGCCCTGTTTAAGTATTTGAGGGGATGTCACGTTGAGGATGGAGCAGGCTTGTTTTCTGCTGCTCCAGAGACTGGAACACGGAGCAATGGGTGCAAGCTCCAGGAACAGAGATTCCACCTCAACATGAGGAGGAACTTTTTGACAGTAAGAGCTGTTCGGCAGTGGAACACACTCCCTCGGAGCGTGGTGGGGTCTCCTTCCTTGGAGGTTTTTAAACAGAGGCTGGATGGCCATCTGTCGGGGATGCTTTGATCATGATTTCCTGCGTGGCAGGGGGTTGGACTGGATGGCCCTCATGGTCTCTTCCAACTCTGCAATTCTATGATTCTATGAATCTGGAAATTCCTACTGAACTACTACAGAGATCTGACAGACCTAGATCTACCTTCTGCTCATCCCTCTTCTGTTTTACCACAGCACTTGCAACCACTTCGATATGGAACTGGCTTCCTTTAAACACATTTGCAGAGAAGTGGGGCATGATTTGTTACATCTTATCCTTATTGTTGTTTGCCTTCAAGTTGTTTCCAACTTATGGCAACCCTAATGTGAGCCTATTGCAGGGTTTTCTTGCCAAGCTTTGTTTAGAGGGGATTTGCATTTGCCCTCCTCTGAGGTTAAGAGAATGTGACTTGCCCAAGTTCACCCAGTGGGTTTCCATGGCCAAGTGGGGATTTGAACCCTGGTCTCCAGAGTCATAGTCTCAATGCTCAAACCACTACACACACACTGGCTCTCCTTCATAGTATTGAAGTTGCTACTAGATTCGTTGTTACTATTAAAACTGTGAAGCTTGCATTACAGTACTCAAAAGCATATTTGGTGCCCCTTCCTCTTTTTACTGGATTAACTGTCCAATGTAGGCTGCATGCAAAGCTGGTTAACTAAACCATGGATTCTCTGGACATGTTACAGAGGATACCGTTTTAGGGCAGAGGTGAAAATCATGTCTCCCTCTGGATGTTGTTGGACTGCAACTCCCAGCATCCTCACCATTGGCTATACTGGCTAGGGTTGCTGGAACTTGCAGTTCAGCAGCATCTTGCAGGATGATTATCATCCCACCCCTGATTTTAAGGCCAGTATTCCCTATCACCAGGTCTTCTTGGCAGAGGCTCAGAAATCCCTCACAGACTAAGGTATGGAAAACTCATCCCATGGCTTTTGCTAAAACTCGGTGAGAACACTGAGTGATTATGGTCTTGTGAGTACTATATTAGATTTGTACCAGGGAGACCTCCATTGAAATCCCTGCTTGGCCATGAGGTTCATGGTGGCCTTGAGCTTCAGCTGTTCAGCCCTACTTGTTACTGCATTCTACCCTGAACTCCCTGGTGGAAGAGTAAGATAAATTCATCCCACATTAATAAAGCTTCAGATTTCATGTAATTAAAACTGAATCTCATCCTAATGATTTGCAGAACTTGAGAAAGTTACTTTCTGGACTACAGTTCACTGAACACCCACCCCTCCAGTCAACATGGCCATTACCTTGCATTCTTGGTGGATTCTAGGAGTTGTTCCAAAGTAACTTTTCCAAGCTTTGCTTATTTGAAAGCTTGTTAGGAAAACATGGCCACTTCCAAAGAGATCCCCTTATCAGTTTTGTCCGTCTGTGTCAACTGTTCTTGAGCCCGACAGTTATTTCAGAGCTAAATGGAACAGAGTCTCTGAGAGCCATTGCTATGCAGAGCCTATCTTGTACCTAAGACCTTTCTAGCTCTGTCGATTGGGTATTTGGGTATGGGGAACCCCAAGGGAAGCAAAACAGCAGGGATGGCACAGATGAGACGAGACTGGAATCAAGATATTTGGCTTAAATAAGTGGCACCCTTTACGTGCAGCTAGATGGCAGCCTCTTGCTGGAGATGTTGTTCTGCTAAAGCACAGAAAAGATGGGGAGAAATGGGTGGGGCAAAGAAGCTGATCTTTTCTGACACCACAGTTCCATTTCTTGCTTTTTGGACACTGACATTTCAAGTTGAGCAGGCAAGTTCTCTACCTGCTCACCAGAAAGGAAAAGATGAAATCCCAATTTAGTATTTCTAGGTTTCTCCTGTAAGCCGAGCTGTCAGGCCACTGCAAAAACCTTAAGGCAATAAGTTCATCTTAGGATGCCTTGCTAAAACTTAAACTACAGCAGGGGTGTTGGGGGGAGCAGGCTGTGATTCACATAAATTATAAGCAGAGTGTCTTTTCCCCTTTTAAAAGAGTTGTCTTAATCTTTGGCTGAGGCTGAAGAGGAAGTGATAGTCCGCATAATATTTAAACTGATATGCCATGTCATCTTCCATCATTTTTCACATTTTGAAATAGACCTTTCAGCTGATGATAAAATGTCTTCTTTTTAATGAATAGTTTTGTGCATTACCAAAGCATTGCACATACTGTATCTCCATTTTCATGTTATCTCCTCCTGGATGAAGATAGTCTCTGGAGGTTTGTTGTGGACTATGTGGTGATTCTGATTTCATTCCATAGCCTTTTAATACCACATTGAAGTCTAGCTGGATAGTATGTTGTTTTCTTCCTGGCTGTGTGCTATGATTGTTCCATGTTCACACTTTACCAGGTGATAACAGTTTGATTAACCTTACTTACTTTGAATTCTGTAACTTTCAATTGCAGGAGGTTGAACAGCACACAGGGTGAAATCCGGGTTGGTCCTAGCCATCAGGTAAGATTTCCTTACATTTTGATCATCACGTGTTGACTGCCTTTTTCTTTTGAAATACTCTAAGGCCTTTCTAATTTGTCAAATGGAAAGGGGTGGCCCAAATCCTATGATGCAATAATAGGCAAGAGAACATAATTTCGCACAAGAAGTTTCCACAAGAAGCTCATGTCTTTAAAATTCAAGGCTTTTGCAAGCCCCTTTAGCAGCTTCCACCAAGGCTGTCCATTCTTTCTTTAGATCAGGAATAATGACTCCTCTGCCCCTCTTAGCCCATTATTATTCACTCTGATTGGCAAGAGAATCTCATGCCAGAAGCCCTTTCTACTGCCTGCTGCTACCTGATAGTTTAAAAAGGAGTGCCAGAGGTTGAATGTGGTACAATTTTTCATTCAAAACATATGTTCTACCACCAACCAGTGCTTCCCCCTGTTTATATATGTTTTTAGAGGCACTGCCCTGGGGCTGCTTCAGCCTGGTAGTTAAAATACAGGACCAACAGCCCTTTCAACAGCAATATAATTTGTTTCTATGCATGGAGCCTCCATGCAGGAGAGGACAAATATGTGAGTGCTTACTTTGGATTCAAAACCCTGTCCAAAGAATTTTGACCCAAGAAAAGTAAGTCCATACTCCATTTACAATTGGTTTAGTTGTTATTCACCATATAAATGCCACATCTTTGTTAAGGAAAAAAAAAAGGCATGCAAAAATGCAGCAAGACTTCAAACAACATGGTGTTGTTTTGCTGCTGTTCTCCCCTTTCAAATTCCTCTTCACTCAGAGCTGGTTGTCAGGTTTTGTAATGTATTTGTCTTATTGTTAGAAGTATCTATTTCTAAAGGCAGTGTAGGGTTTAAAATAGCATACAAAAGACAACATTTGGGATTGTCCATTGGTATTATCTCTGAACAGTGGATGTTAGGAGAAGTAAAGCTGGTGGAGAAGTATAAAACATGGTGAATATATAATTGCAGAAACATATTCTCTTTGTATGTACATCTCCTGATGGAACAGGATACAGTAGGACCACCCTCAAACTAACCAGTAAAATGGGGAAAAAATTAAATTAAAATGTTAAAATAGCAAAAGCAGAAACCATGGCAGCACAGTGACAGAAACATGGGCTTAATCATTGTAAAAGCTGCAATGGAAGAGGTTAGAGATTCTTCCGCCTCCCCCAGTTTGTCAGAATGTTTATTTATTTATTTAGTTAGTTAGTTATACCCCACTCTTCAGCCACAAGGCTATCAGAGCAGCTTACAAATTGTTTTAAGCAATAGCTATTTGCACATCTACATTGCATTAAACAGTTTCCAATATGTGTTAGCTAATTGCCCCCACAAGCTGGGTGCTGTTGAATGCTGTTGTTGCACTTGCAGCTTACCATACTTTTCTCACCTAGCTTCTGACTGCTGGTGGTTATTGCTGATCATCTGACTTCCAGAGCCTGGAATGCTTTCTTTCTGGGATTTCAAAAAAAGACCAAATGCTAGCTAGGAGGTTCTGGGAAGTGTTCAACAAGTAACCTTAACACGTTCTGGCAATCTCCATATTCCATCTTGTCCCAGTCACCTGACCAATGCAGCACATCGCCTCTGATAACCCTGCCAGTGAAAGGAATGCAGATTCTCTACGAAATATGGGATGTTCAGTTGCATATTTCAGTTCTGTGACAAGGAGGGAGGGGCTCTCCCTTGGTGTCATGCTTATATTACCTAGAGGTCCACGTAACGGTGCTCCAGGCCCCTGGAAGCCCATCTTTTGACCATGGAAAGCTGCCTTATTCTGAGTCAGCTCTGTGGTCCATACAGATCACTGTTGGTCTGGACTAACTGGCAGCACCAATTAGAAGGGGTGTTTCAGTGGACAAAGATTTCCCCATCATCTGCAGTAATATCTCTTTTTATCCTAGAGAACCAGGAGTATAGCTGGGGAAAGTTAATTTGAACTACAATTCCTAGAATCTCCCAATCAGCATAGCCAGGATATATACTGAGCTGGAGGCTGAATCTGCCACCTTTTGCAGCCAGAGCAGGCACTTTACCAAGTTGTGGCTAAGAGGCTGAATGGTGGACCAGAAAACTCCTGGTTTTACATCTCACCTGTACCATGTGTTTTCATAGTGGCATCAGGTGAGCCACAATGTCTCTGCCTTAGCACTGCCCTCTCCTTGCAGTGTGGGAGGGTTTACAGGGAACATACATAGAAAGCTATTGAATACACAAGAACACTTTGTAAGTACCAGGTGGTAGTATTTATCATGTCCCAGTCCCCTACTTTTACCACTGCTCTCTTCAAATCCTACAGTATCCCTTAGGAAAAAGTTGTCTCTCCTCCCTCCCCCAATGAAGGCTTAAGTTTTTGCTTGTGCTGCACTGGGAGCCTGCTTTCTACTAGCTCCCTTGAGTCTGCTATCTCTGGAAGCTTACTTGCTGAACAGAATAATCCCTTCCCTTTGCATTAGATGGCTTTTTTGGCATATTAAATAAAATACAAAGACATTTTTTTAATTTGAGCCTTGGGGATATAGATCAAGGTATTTTTTCCGCATCTGTACTCCCTGTTGTATTATGTTCCTCCTCCCCGGCTGGAATCTTACGTGTTCAGATGGCCATTTACTGATGACAACAAGCTTGTTTTAGGGTGTTCCTTTTGTTTTTGTATATTTGTTGACTTTTGTTTTGGTTGAATTTGTGTGTGGTTGTCTGTTTATTTATTTTTATTTTTTAAAAATAATGTGTGTCATATTAGAGACCATGATACAATTGCTGAAGTCTGGCCTTGAGGAGATGTCAAAATTACAGGCAACTGGCTGGCCATATAAGGATATTACAATTGCAGCATACGCAAGAGCAGTAGCTTGTGATGAAATTTCTTGGGGTTGCTTGCAGTTCTTCACCTGCTAATGTTCAGTTGACCAAAAGAAAATACCACAGTTATCCCTTCATATTCACTGGGGTTTGGTTCCAGGACCCCCTGTGGATACCAAAATTCATGAATACTCAAGTCCTATTATATGCAATGGCATAACAAAATGGTGTCCCTTATATAAGATGGCAAAATCAAGGTTTGCTTTTTTGGATTATTATTTTTAAAAGAATATTTTCAAGCTGTGAATACTTAAATCCGTGAATACCAAATCTGTGGATACGGAGGGACAACTGTATTTTCATTATGTTTAGCTAGCTGTTACAAGTTTATGAACCCAGGAAGCTGCTTCATATTATGTCATTTGTCTAGTCCAGGATTGTATACTCTCTCTGGCAGCAGCCTTTCAGGGCCTCAGGCTGAAACTAGTCTTTCCCATTACCTACTGCCTGATTCTTCTTATTCTTCTTCTTCTTTTTTAACTATTTCAATGTCTTCATTGTCTACTTTAAAGTGATGGAAATAATCTGTGGTCATAATTTTTGTTTCCTTAATGTTCAACTGTAAAGCTGCCTTTGCACTTTCTTCCATGACTTTTTACAGTAATCCTTCCAAGTCTTTGATATTTTCTGCTAGTAGTGTGGTGTCATCGGCATACCTTAAATTGTTGCTGCTCCTTGCTCCAGTTTTCACACCACCTTCCCCCAAATCTAACCCTGCTTTACATATGATATGTTCAGTATACAAGTTAAAAAGGATGATAAAATGCAGCCTTGCCTTGACAATTGGAAACCATTCAGTTTCTCCGTATTCTGTCCTAACAGTAGCCTCTTGTCCTACATAAAGTTAGACGTCAGAGCAGTAAAATGGCACCCCTACTTCTTTAAGAGCGATCCATAGTTTTCCATAATCTAAGGCATAGTCTATAAAGCACAGACTAACTAGTGCACGCCATTGTCCAGCGTTTCCAAACTGTGGGCCATTGGTTTGTTTTCCATATTTGTTGACAGATTTTAGTTAGAACCAAAGTAGATTCTGTCTCTGTAGCTTGAAGCAGCTCTATTGTTATACCATCTGTTCCTTTTGATTTATTTCTTGCAAGTGCTTTGAGTGCAGTTTCACTTTCTAAACAGCAAGATCATCTTCAAATGGTTGTTCCCTGAATGACTCTATCATCTCTTTTATATAGTTCTCCAGTGTATTGTTTCCATCATCTTTTTATTTCTATTTTGTCATGTAATGTGTTCCCTTACTGGTCATAGAGTATCCCCACTCTTGGTTTACATTTCCCTTTGATTTCTCAGATCTTGTGGAAGAGGTCTTTTGTCCTCCCCTTTTTGTTGCCATCTTCTATGTCTCTGGATTGGTAATTGTAGTCGCTCTCTTTGCTCCTGCACACAAGTTGCTGAATAGTTGGGGTTCTGATTCTATTCTGTTCCCTTTTACTTTTGCTTCTTGTCTGTCCTTAACTGCTTGAAGAGTTTCATCTGCCATCCACTGAGACTTCTCTTTCTTTTTGGTTGCAGATAGTGCCTTTTTGCATTCTTCCCTGACTGTGTCCCTGGCTTCAGTCCAGAGTTCTTCTGACTCCTGGTCAATTAGGCTTAATAGTTCAAATCTATGTTTTACATTATCTTTAAATTATACGGGAATGTTCTTCAGGTTGTATTTTGGCATGATGGTTGGTTTAGTGCTCTTCTTTAACTTTACTCTAATTTTTGATATTAGCAGTTCATGGGCAATGCCACAGTCTGCTCCTGGTCTAGCTTTTTATAAGATGATCTCTATTTGCTGTTAAGGTTCTTGGTCAAATTAAGAGTGTCTCCAGAGTCACTGCATAAGTGTTAACCAACATCCTCTTGCCTCTGCCTCTTAAATGGTTTCACAGGCGAAACTTCCAGAGCTGCAGCCATTCCCTTCTGGAGATGGAGACACCGCAACACAGCACGAGGAGCTTGTATGGATGCCTGGGGTCAACGACTGTGACCTGCTCATGTACTTACGGGCAGCCCGGTAATGTAAAGTTTACCTTTTCCTCTTTTTCTTGTAGTGGGGAGGTGCTGCATCAGGTCCCATTAAGAGACTACACCTCCAGACTTCATATGCATCAATCACTCCGTTTTGTCTTTGGATTAAATTGTTCCATTTACATGGGTACAAGTCAGCTACTTCTGTTAGTGAGGTGAGGGGGTGCTTTGCTTCTTCAAACTTAGGAGGGTTTTTTGGAAAAAAATAAAAAAATTATAATGTCTGCATCTCTCTTCCAACCTTTTAAAGGAGCATGGCGGCATTTGCAGGGATGTGTGATGGAGGATCCACAGAAGATGGGTGCGTTGCAGCCTCCCGTGATGATACTACTCTCAATGCACTCAATACAGTAAGTCTCCAATTTCTCGTAGCCCTCCACTAATCTGAAGTAACTTTCTGGACGTTGCAGTCACAACCCATCCACTTTGAGTTACTCTTAACCGGATTTCGGCTCTCTGGAGAGCACCTCTGCAGTTCCCCAAAACACAGGAAGGAACCTTCTGTTTCCTTTCTCAGCTTTGAATATATGAACTGGTCTTATAAGGAATCAACTTAGGGAACAACCAAGACAGCATCTTGTCTGCCCTGTCTGGCTGTAGCTTTCTGAAGGGAAACTGATGCCCTTGCCATGTTGGCTAGGGTTGGCAGGAGGTCTAGCCAAAACATATGGAGAGCACCATGTTGGGGAATGCTGCTCTAAGGCCTCAAAGCGCAGTCATTACCATTCTTCTACTCTGAGATCCTTCTAGGGAGGCCCTTTCCCTCACGGCTGAAAGCAGTTTTTGAACCCAAGCATTGCGATGACTAAACCTGTGCCACTGCTGTGCCACTGCACCCTTGAGTTTTCACTTGAATTTCTGAGAGGCTTAATACAGTAGATTGTCCTTAGTTTTTCTATGATACTACCCTCTGTGTTCCCCACTCCTCCCCTGGGGTGGGCTGCCATCTGCTTATGTGGGCTTTGCTGCTCTTGAGCACTTTAGCTTGCTCTGTCACTTCCCACATGGAAGCTCAGATTTCTCCATGAAGGCTGCTAATCACCAAAGAGCTTTGGGAATTCAAATTGTCTCCTCCGCCTCATCTAAAGCACAACAGAGAGATGGAAATCATTCATATCGTAACCTCTCCTCTTGTTGCCATCTTCTTTTTTAATTGCATTCCTAACCTCCTTGCTGTCTGATGTTGCTAGTGCAAGAATCTTGTCACTAAGTACCTGGGGGAATATGCTTCCCTTTCAATTTGTTTCTTTCCACTTTGTTTCATTATGCTTTCTTAACAAGCAAGGAAGGGTTTCTGTTCTTTGGGATCATTAATGTGGAAAAGTCCCTATGTACAGTACAAAGTGTAAAATATGATCATGTTTACATGTCATGATAAACCATGCTTTATATTAAGCACGGTTTGTTGCTTCAGCCACTGGAGCATGGCAGACAACCAAACCATGGTTCTTCCCACCATCACCCCATTTCTGGTTTGTTTTTAGTTTGCTTTTCTCCTGCCCCTTTTGTCAGCTTCTGTTTCAGGGTGGACAGCTTAGGGAACAAGCCAGAGGTAGGCCATGCTTCTAAGTTCAGACATAATGTGAAGCCATGGTTAAAAGCAGGAGTTCATTGGCAAATAACAAACAGTAGATACAAACTGTGGTTTGTACATGATTAAGCAACAATGATACGTGTGTGGTTCTCACATCAAAAGAAGATTTCAGCAAACCACATTATGGCTTGTCATTATATGCATATGCAGTCAGTGTGTAAGCATCCTCAAGATAGTCATGGCAGTACCTGTTAAATATTCTTACCCTATACTTGAGTATGCAAAGGTTGGGGAACTTGTGCCTTTCCAGTGTTGCTTGACTACAGGTTACGTCATACCTGACATTGTCCGTGCTGTTTGGAACTGATAGAAGCTGGAGGCCACTGTATCTTGAGGGCCACAGGTAGAGATGTGAAGTCCGGGGGGGTGGGGAGATGAGAAAAATAAGAAGAACAAAATCTCTTCTTGAAAAATAGGGAAGATTATATCTTTTTTTAAAAAATAGAATTTTGGAATATTTTCTTTTAGAATCATGCATAAAATATTTAAGGGAAGGTGTTCATATACTTACTTAGCAAAAATTATTTCTAAAAACTATTTAATAGGAAGACTTCTATGTAAGACAGTGTATACAGTAAGACAGCATATATTATCTAACATTGCACACCTGGATTTTTCTTGGCTTCAGTATGTCTAGAAATTTTACATCTTTACACATCTGCCACCCTGGTTGATACAAACAGTGCTCTCTGTTCTCCAATTCCCCAGTTTTATGTAAGCAAAACAGCACCATCCACAGACAGCGAAAGAGGTGTAGCATGCTTGAAGGGAAGCCAAGGTTTGCAGAAGCACAAAAATCTTCTGGGAGAAGAGGGAGAGCATGGGAGGAATGGGTCACACTGGTTGTGAGTGATGACAGTTGTAGTCCAGCACATCTTGGAGAAAGTTGACATGTACACCCCCATCTGCCTAAGACAAGAACTGATTGCATCAAAAACTATTCATTCCTTGCAAAGGTGACTATCTCTAGCTGCTGTTGCCATTACATGATGTGTAAGCCACCTCTATGCAGCATTTAGGGCTGGGTGTGAAGCTGACCATGTATATAAAATGTGGGCTTTTAGTAGGTGACTTGAAGAACTGGTTAATAAGAGGAGTGCATCCCTCTTGAGTCTACTGATCCTCTCACTAGCATTTGATACCATCAACTATGGTATCCTTCTGGGCCAAATTTGAGGATGTCTCTGCCAGAGAGCAATAGGGCAAAGCTTTTCCTGCTCTTTCTTCCTTCATTTCCTATTTGTGGGGTGAGAATTTGGCCCAGTGAGTCACAAGCCAGTGGCTTCTGTTGCACAAAGGGGCGTTTGCCTATGTGTTTAGAAAAGATAATATGGATCCCAAAAGATTAATGGTTAAAAATTGATATGCTGTATGATTTCTTATTATGGAAATGCAATAAACTTCAGAGCAGCACTTCACATAAATCAGTCCTGACAAGCTTCTTTGCTAGTGTTTTATTTATGTAATAACAGGGTGCTGTAACCCTCAGTATGATTTATTGTTAATTACACCCGATAGAAATGAAGAGCAGGGGAAGTTTTTGCTGTGCAGCATTTATATTATCTAGTTGAACAACTCCTTCCACTGATTATTTGCTTAATAGCGTAGGCAAATTTTTCAGCTTTTTGTTGTGGCTCAGATTTTGATGTTAAGTTTTGTTTATGTATTTGTTTGTTTGTTTAAGCTGCATTACTGTGCTTTTCTCAGCAAATCAGTTGGGAAGGGAAATGATCAGTTTTGAAAATTATTAATCCCTTTTGCATAGAGTGCTTGCTGTCGAGAATGGAAGGCAGGTTAATGAGTGAGGTGAGTAGCTGACTGACATGGTTCAAGCTATTAGCATCATGCCCACAGTAAAGGAGTCCTCTTTGGAAGACTCCTGACTCCTAAGAACTGCTGGAGCCTGTGGTCTAGGAGGAGCTTGAGCCCTTGGGAAACAAATGAAGGTCCACCCCTCAGGACAGTGGGGGGTTCTGCATCAGACACAGAGGCAGACCAAGCCTCAACCACTGCCAGCACCTAAAGATGCAGGCCAGAACCCTCAGGCTCAGGCAAAGTGTCAGGCTGCAGCAAAGGAGTCCTCCTGGAAGAGTCTCCCCATGAGGACGTGTTCCTGTGGAGGCCTATAGGATACTGCTAAGGTTCTGTCAGCTCCTGCCTAAAGGTTGAGGGTCTGTCAACTCCTGCCTAAAAGACTCAGGCTCTGGCTGCAGGAACTGCTGGAGTAATCTCTTTATAAGATTTCTGGACCCTGCAAACCTCACTTGTGCCTTTCTAGCTGTCGCTCTGATGGAAACCCTGTATGTGTGATTTGAGGTTGTCTTTGACTTTGCTTCTTGCCTGCCCCTTCATTGTGTTTGCACCCTGAAAACCTGTATGTGACTATGAACTACTTCTGAGTTTGCTGCTTGCCTGCTCTTTTTTCACACATCACTCTCAGACCTGCAAGAGTTTTGATCCAGGACCACCTTGGCCTTACTACACTGTCACCTAACTGGACTCCATGTCTCCAACTGGCTGGCCTAGAGCCTGGACTACTATCTACCATCCTTGACCAAACTCAGCCTATGCCCTTTGGAAAACAGGACAATTAGCCACTATGCTCATGGCTATACTCTTGGTGGATTACCTGCACCAAGGACGAGTGCATTCCTGTTCCTTCTTCTGGACCTCTCAGCAGCATTTGATCTCATCAACCATGGTATCCTTCTGGGCCAGTTGGGTGTGATGGGATTTGGAGGCATTGTTTTACAATGCCTCCAGTCCTATTTGGCTGAACATTTCCAGAAGATGGTGCTGTGGGGTACTGCTGCTCAGCCTATGGATATTATTAGCTCAAGGCTCAGTGCAGTGTCTTATACATCTACATGAAGCTGCTGGGGAAGTCACCCAGAGATTTTATCACTGCTGATGTTATCCGGCTCTGTTCCTTCTTAGAACGGATACCGAGAAAGCTGTGGGAAGTCCTGAATCATTATCTAGATGCAGTGAGAGTTTGGATGTACATTAATTAATTGATGTTCAAACCAGACAAGCCAGACATTCTTTTGGGTGAGAGGAAAACTAATCTCTGATTGAGAGTACAGCTAGTTCTGGATGGGGCTGCACTCCCTCTGAAAGATCTAGTTCAAAGCTTCAGGATATTCTCAGATGCAGCATTGCTTCTGGAAGGTGATGGAGCTGCTGTGTCCAGGAGAACCTTTACTGTGATGCACCAACTAAACCTCTTCCAAGGAAATGTAGATTTGGCCACAGTAGTTCATGAGTCAATTACCTCCCTGTTACGCTATTGTAATGTAGTTACCTTTGAAAAGCATTTTGCACTACGATTAGTGCAAGCCAGTCTCATATCTGGCACATGCTTTAGAGACCAGTTATTACCATTCTTGCATCAACTGGGTGACTTCCAGTCTGCTTTTGAGATCAATTCACTGTGCTGGTTTTGACCAGAAAGCACTAAAGAGATTGAGGCCAGGATATCTGAAAGACCATCTCCTCCTATATGAGGCTGCCTGAAAGTTGAAACCCTCTGTGGAAAGTTTATTATATCCCACCATCTCAGGAGACTAATTTGGTACGCACATGAGGCAGGGATTTCTCTGTAGAGGCACTTTAGTTGTGGAACTCCTTGCCAAGGGAAGTCAGGCTAGTTCCGTCCATACTGAACTTTCTGGCAGGCAGCTGAGACTGCTGTTTGATCCTTAAAACCAGAATTGGCTAGTGTGTCCCTGATATCTGAGGAGTTAAGAAAGCTTTCTTGGACTTTAGTGGTTGAACCCACAACCTCATGAGTTGAGGCTGGGATTTTTCCTGGTGAAGTTTCTGGGACATTCACCTCGAGCATCATCTTCGAGCCCAGAAGGAAGCATGAGTGACAGGCAGCGTGAAGGCTCCTGGTTGGTCAGGCCTTGGCATAAATGCCAGGACTCTGGCCTTCTGCCTTTGCCTGCTGCATTTCAAGCCCTAAGTCATGTCATTGAACTTGGGGTGGAGGGCATAACCCTATCTTGCTGTGAACAATCTCTAGGGCTGGAAATAGCTACCTGTGGTCTCAGCCTAACCATCATAAAGGCTTCTTTTCTGCAGAGTGATAGGAATCTGCAACATCCCAAGTCACATAATTTGTCATGTACTGACTGACTTTGCTTCAGAAAACAATAATAATAATAAATAATAATAAAATTTATTTATACCCCGCCCCTCTGCTAAAAACAATCGGGGCGGCTTCCAACAATTAAAACATCATAATAATGACTAAAAACACCACCCACCCCCATAAAAAGACATTAAACACTATAAAATTAAAACCTTCTAACTAAAAACACATTAAAAACAAATATATACATAATTTTAAAAAGCCAGGAGACTGAGCTCCTGAGGCCAGGATCTAATCAGGAAAGTCCTGGCAAAAGAGATCCGTCTTTAGTGCTTTTTTAAAGCTACTCAAGCTTGTCAACTGACGGATCTCATTCTGCAGGCCATTCCATAAATTGGGGCTGAAGCAGATTCTTCCCAGAGGACCAGAGTGCGCGGAGAGGATTGTATGGGAGGAGGCGGTTCCGGAGATAAGTTGGACCCAAGCCATTTAGGGCTTTAAAGGTAATAACCAACACCTTATACTGGGCCCGGAAATTGATAAGCAGCCAGTGGAGAGATTTTAATACTGGAGTTATATGATCTCTCCGAGATGTTCCTGAGACCACTCTGGCTGCCATATTTTGTACCAACTGAAGTTTCCGGACCAAGCACAAGGGTAGCCCCATGTAGAGCGCATTGCAGAAATCTAGACGAGAGGTTACCAGCACGTGCACCACAGTCTCGAGGTCCCTTACTTCCAGGAAAGGGTGAAGCCGTCAGTGGTTCAGAAAAGCTTTATTCGCAAGCTGATCTGATAATGGTATACCATGCATTGACAAAACTAAAGAATCTTCAGCTACACAGTACAGTCAGCCCTCTGTATCCTTGGGTTCTGTGTCCATGGATTTAATCAACCACTCCTCGAAGATATTTGGGGGGGGGGATTCCAAACCTTGCTGCTTGCCATTTGATGTAAGGGACAGCATTTTACTACACCATGGTATATAATGGGACTTGAGCATCCACTGATTTTGGTATCCACAGGTGGTCCTGGAACCAAATCCCAGTGGATACCGAGAGCCCACTATATTTCAAGAGCATCAAATAGCAGAGACAGTTTTCCCAGGCTTTCTTCTCATTGGCCAGATAATCATGACAACCTGCCTTCCTGGGCAGAGCCCACCCTTTCCTCCCCTATCAGGTGTTCCCACAAGAATGACCTTGACATTTTACAGTCCTTATATTTACCCAGACATCTGCTCATTAGCCCAAACAGTAGAAGATAAATGTTAATCAGTACCCGGCTACATCTCCAGTGTTATAACTCCCATCATCCAGCATATACAAAATAAACAAAGCACATTCAACAAGCATGGCCATGGCAGGGTTTTCTGTTCCTGACAATTTGTCTACCCAGATTGTATTTCATATTCTGACTTGCTGTGGCTTTTCAGGGTCTCAGGCAGTTGTTCCAGACATCTGCTGCTGGTTGGTTTAACTGGAGATGCCAGGGACTGAATGTGGGACCTTCTTCATGAATTCATGTCCTCCATTCCTTTCCTGAAGATAGGAAATCTTTGCTGATGCTCCAGTTCCCCCACCACCACCACTTTTCCCTTCTAAACTAATGTGAGGACGCTTGCAAGTTACCCAGATTCTGTCATCAGTTTGCACATGTGTTCCTGGCTTGTCCCTTTTAGAAGTACAAACAGGCAGAAAGAGAGCATTAAGATTCTTCTCAAAGAGCGTCAAAGGCTGAATTGACATGGAATCTGTCTTTAATAGCTCACAGATCAGCAGGCATAAAAGAACAGATTAACAAGAACACCAGAAAACATGCAGATGTCTTGGTAAGTGCAGAGATTTTTAAAAAATTATCCTTCAGTGTTCAGAAAGCTCATCCCAGATGCATGTGGATTTATTCCTCCTTACCAAAACCCACCCTCTAAAGCTTAAAAAAAACACTTCGACTCCTCATCATAATAAGATGAACCCCTTTCTCCTTAATATCTAGGAGCCCCGTATGTCACTTCCTTAATTAAAATTCACAAGCTGCAAAGCTCACATTTTACAGCTGTGCCTGTGTGTAATTTTACTTGGTAATTTTAATTCACATTTGTGCTTGAGATGTCCTCTTTTCCCCTCTCCAGCATATACGTATGGTTCAGAATGCAACAGAGCTATAATCCAAAAGAAAAGTGTAATTCTTTTTAAATTGGTAAAGATGCTGTGCATTGGAGAGCTAGACTACATGCTAAGTGTGCACCTGGAACAAACAGCAGTACCCTTTCCATTACTATATAGAAGCATGTTGATTGAGCTCTGTGCTAGCTCCTAATTGTCCATTTGCCAAGCACTAGAAGCCATGTAGCAGCTTTACCAAACCTGATGACATGACCTCAGACAGACTAGCCATTGGCCAAGAATCTTGAGAGTTGTAATCCAGAACCTCTGGAAGACAAGTAATTGGGGAAGGCTGTCCTACAGAAAGAAATTAAGCCAGAAGAAGGGGAAAATATCCCCCCCCCACCCTAAAAAGACCTGTAGAAAAATTTCCAAAGTGCCAGAATTATTATGTGTTGCATTTCAGAAATAGAGTTCCTTTTCCAAGTGTTGGTACTTCTCATGGCCTACAGTAGGGATTGGCACGTTGTTGATTTTCTTGGACTGACTTGATCCCTTTTCTCAATGGCTTCCTTCCAACTTCAGCCTTGTTTGGTGGCTTTTGGGGTTTGCTTTTATTTGGGCTGTTCCTTTCCTGTGGAGTGTTTTTATGGCCTCCTCAGCATCGTTTAAAAAGTGGATCAACTGTAGAGGGGGGTTCCCAGAAAAAGATGGACACTCTTAAGTGTCTGCTGTGTTCAGGTGAGGGTCACAAAGTTGCCCCTCCCTCACTGCCTAGCCTTCAAGCATAATCGAGACTTGCACCTCAAGTCACTACTTTATGCACACGCCCTGTTGGGGGCTACTAAAGCATAAGCCAAGAAGAGTAAACCTCTATATATGGCCTCCGTTACTGTGGCATCAGGTTGTCATTCCACTTCACAGTGATCAATTTCTGCTCCTGTAGCCTCTGGCTCCTTAGTAAGGGTTGCTCTTAAGAGATTCCCCCAAGAGACTTCTTCTCGATAGAAATGGATGGACTATCCTGCTTAGGAATCAGCAGCTCAGGCTTTAGTGCTTTCTACACCAGGTTGCTTGCTTGATCCTACAGTTCCATCTTCTCAGCCTCAGTCGCCTAATGTGAAGTCAGTCAGATCTCAAGTTCAACAGAGACCTAGCCATAGATGCCAGAAGAAGAAATCCAAGGATACTACTGAAGGCTCCCATCACTTGTGTCAGGAAGCTTTGCATTCCTTGGAAGTCTCATCCACCCCTTCCAAGCGTACTCAGTCACCATCTGGAAAAGTGTCCATCTCCACCTATATTGATTGGATCCGGATGTGAGGGTGATCTGGCTGTGACCTCTGTGACCTCTGTCACCCTGTTGATCGCCAGGGTTGATTGGATCCATACATTCCTTGGACAGGAGAGATGTCAATGTGGCTGCTACAGGCAAGGGTGTATCCCCTTTGGTTGTGGTAGCTACTGTTTCTGCTGGGGAAATCCTAGAATCTTCACCTAGGGAACATGAACAGGCCCAGGAGACTCAGGCTGCCTAATCACTTTCAGAGGAGCCTCACCACACCCACCCCAACCATGTACTTTGATTTCTACCACTGATCCCACCGTCTAGGGGATGTTCTTCTTGTGCCTCTCCAACTTCTTCCTCCAGATCACATAGCCATCGCCATCGCCATCGCCATCAGGTTCCTACTTACCATTGATATGAGCCCTCAGGATCAAAGTACTATCAATATGAGATACTGTCACTACAATCCCATTTATTACCGTTTACTTTCAGTTGAATATTATTGTCACCATGGCTGTCCATACTGTTGTCAATACCATACTGAATCTTAATGGGGTTCCCCTTGTTGTGACACCCTGCACTCCAGATACCATTCACGTTCTCTACAAAGCTCTCCAGCTAGACATCGTTCCTCATGTCAACAGCATTTACCCACACATTCTCCATCTAGCAAACATTGTCAGTCACAAAGCTGAACACCCCAACAGGCTTCCTTCCACCCAAGCTCATGGCAGTGATCATTCAGTGAGAGGGCAGATGGCCCAGGTAGATCCTAAGGCTTCTCCTGCCTCTTAAGTCCAACAGCAAAGAAGATGTGTCCTTGGCTATGTTTCCCACTTCTGAGGTTTGGATACAATCCTCGACGACTCACAGAGTGATTCGGAGTCCTCCTCTTTGTTTTCCAGATCTCCTGTGAAGGTGTCACCACCTACCTTAGTTGGAGGATTACAATCCAGCATCCTCAACTGATGACATTCAGGATTTTGCTGATCAGAAGTCAGCATGGCAAAGACCTTGATTCAGCTGTTCAACCATCAACACCATCTGTAGATGATCCCATTTTTTGGGTAGAGTTCAGAGTCAAGCCCCGGTTCCTGCGCCTCTGCGTGTTCTCCCTTACTTGCTGCAAATTGCCAAAAAGTCCTGGTCAATGGCTTAATCTATTCCTTCCACATCTAAAAAGCTGGACAGACCCTGCAGAGTTGTTGAAATGTTTGGTTAATGCAACATCCCAAACCAACTCTATAATAGTTGACCGTGTGCAGTCATCTCAGAAAATCCACTCAACACCACAGATAAAGAAGGAAAGAAACTCAACAATATGGGCAGAAAATTCTGTTCTACAGCTTTACTCTCATTCAAGATCTCGAATTATACTGCCTATATGGCAGTTAACTCCCTACTTTTGGTAAGCTACCCAATGAGGATCGGAGAGTTGTTTCCATCCATTATCTACACCAGAGGTCAGGAATCTGTGACCGTCCAAACTCTGTTGGACTCACGTCACCATTGTCTGTGCTGGCTAGGGTTGCAGGAAGTTGTAATCCAGCAACATCGGGAGGGCCACAAGTTGCCCACGTCTGCTCTCCACTGACATACAGGGTTTCAGACAGGGCCAAGCCAGAGTGTTACTCTTGTGGCGTGTTGTGTAGCTGGGGCAATATAATCCTTAAGTAGCATACTACCAGCCTGCACTAGATAGAGATGGTCATGGTCAAAACTGAATTTTTAAAATTTAAATTCTAGGTGGGCCAGAGGCACTAAACAAAGTCTGTTTCTCCTGAAGCAAACAGATCTTCAGTGCTGTTGCATTATTTCTTCTGTGCACAGAAAAGCGTCTGAGACAGAGACTTTGAAAATGTTGACTTCAAAATCCTTTCCTGCGGTTTAGCAGCAAGCTGGTGTCCCAGATCTGCCAGTCTGTGGAGACATGGTCTCTGCTTGGAGAATTACAAGCACGACTGTGGTTTCTGCCATACAGAGCCAAGGGCCAAATGTTAGAAGAGACTACACCAGATGGCTACCCTACTTTAAACCACCAACCATTAGCAGCAGAATAATCAACCATTACTTTAATTAAAGCTCCTATTTCATACTTGACCATTATTCAGGCAATTATGAAGAAAAATATTTCTTTTAACTAGTACTGCTGGAATTATTGCAGTCCTTTAAGGAATCTGGGTCCAGAATACTTAGGAGAGCCTTCTTCCAGTGTTTGCCTTCCAACACCTCAGGGAACCCTACACCAGATGCCATTGTTTGGGATTAGACTGGCATGCACCAGGTCTTCTCAGCATTGGCACCGGGGGCAGGGCCTTCTGAACATTGAGCCCTATTGCAGTCTTGACAGAATATAGTCCTATCCCATTCCATGTACTTCCCAGGTTGTTAAACTTGCTAACTAGAAACGTATCTCATATTTCATTGAAGACTATACAGGAGAGTCCGCATTTATTTTGGTCCTTGTTCTTCTTTATGAATAATAAAGAATAGTTACCATTTCGGTAAACCATAGTATTGCATGGTAGCATGTTTTCCTGAATGACACCCGAGGCAGCCTAATGCTTCTTTGGGTATGTTCATTTATAACTGAGATGTCACCAAGACAAATTACAGTAGGACCCCCATATCCACTGATTCAGTTATACATGGGACACAAAACAGCACAGCTACCATAGAGTCTTCCTAGAAAATGTCCTCTCTAGCCATTTTCTAGCTCCTCCAAGGCAACTCTGTTGTATTGTAAACTGGAAGTCCCATTATTTTCAATGGCGTTCACTATTATCCACGGTTTTCAGTATCTACATGCTCCCCCCCCCCCCGGAACCAATCCCCAGTGGATACGGGAGTTCTGCTGTATGTAGCAATAAAGGTTTTATGGTTATGGAGGAGACATGTACTTGAGAAGAACTGGCCATACAAATGTGTATTTCTTACCTGCAAAAGTAACATAGGGATGAGATTGTGGAAGCACATTTGCTGGGGCCACCAGGGCCTAGATAAATATGGTATAGCAGAAATAGGAGAGCACATTTGATTGAAGGCACTGCTTTTCATGCAGTCTGATGTGGGAGATTGGCAATTACTATTTCCCCCCGCCCCCCAGTGTGCCAGAGACTGGCACCATATCTGTGCCCATTGGCTAGAATTGTTTCCTTCTTTCCTGGAAACTCAGCAGAGACCAGAAGCTGCTGCATCAGGGACCACCGCTTTGGGTGGCACTGGTCTAAGGTACAACACTGAGCCCTCAAGATCATTCACAGGGTATAATTTTGTATAGATGGCAGCATCCCACTTTCTCACACCGAACAAGTCTTGAAGAGAAACGGCAATGCAGAAAGAATCACAACCCGGTAACATCACCCGAAGAAACCTTCTGCTGTGCTTTCTGCAACCGGACTTGTCTATCTCAGATTGGCCTTTTTAGTCATCAGCGCGCTTGCAGAAAACGCGGGATGAGTCCTTCCTGAATCTTCGTTTGCGAAGAAAAGCCAGAGAGAGAGATACAGAACTACGTTTTAAAAAATACATACATTATGTATATATCTTTTTACACCGTCATGGTTTTCATGGGCTTGTACAACAGCTTTAGTTAAACTGAAGCCACCTTGCAAATGTTCTGTGAATGTGCCACCTTCATAAAGGATGCTTGGACTCTTCTTCATTGCCTCCTTATGGAAAGGTTTTAAGTTAGCAGCCACCCCTTTCCTTCCTATTAAGGTAGCAAAACATTTGTTTTATTCTCTCCCTCCCTCCCCTCCCCAAGAGAATGTCGTTCTGAAATCTAGCTACGTTCTTAATGGACTCCAATTATTTAATATTGTAGCCGAAATCCAGCCCCAAACGCCTGTGATGGCTTTCAGGCAGGGCTCATAATGACTGTAATTGCCGGAGAGTGCCTTGCCGAAGCCAGAGCCGCCAGATGCGATGCTGTTCTGATGTAGGAAAGGTCACAGGGAAAGGGACGTTTAAATTAAGTTATAAATTACAACTGAAGAACAATATTTTGATGTGCAAGACCCGGGGATGTCAGAACGGTGAGACGTAATTCATGGATTCATTACTGAACAGAGGTGCCTGACAGCTGAGCCATGCCAAAAGGAGAATTTATTTGCAATATCACGCAGCCTGAAAATGGCAGCTCTGTTGCGAAGCGGGTGTCAAAATGCAGTTTGCCCCCACCCGACTCAAAAAGCTCATCGTACCCTTGCACTGATGTGGCAGAGTTTATGCTAATACGTCCTGTCTGAGCTCCAGAACTGTTTAATGTTGCTTGGGATATACATGGGGAGTGTGGGCAGGGGTGGAGCTAGGATGTTTCCCAGTGCTTTGGTTGGGGGTTAGAGCAGGGAGGAAGAACTGTGATTTAAAAGCCGTATACCGAAGTTGGTTTCGTCTGTTTTCTGTTGTGTTTTCGACCGAGCTTGTACTTGCCTCCATGTTAGTCACTAACTACCTCTTCAGTGGCTGGCTTAAAAAGAGAGATTTAAAAAAATATATGTTTATTGAGCCTTCAGGTTGTTCTGTATAAAATCCAAATAAAAATATATAGGGCATTGCTGAGGATTTGGAAATATGTAGGAAGCAGCATTCATGATACCAAACTGTTTCTTCATTCTCATTCTATTTCTCTCTCTCTTACTTCGCTTGTATGTGTTGATATATCTGCCTGTGTAACATCCCTGGTGTGTTGGAGTTTGGGAGAGAAACTATATTAATGGCTCCCTACCAACCACCTTTGGCCCCACTGCCCGCTTTCATTCAGTCTAAGGCAGTGATGACAAACCTATGACATGCGTGTTAGCACTGACACGCAGCCGTAGGCCTCCTCCTCCCGCCCGCAACCTCACCACCCTCTCTAAAGTGGCAATCGATCGCCACTTTAGGGAGGGTGGGAAGGTGGAGGAAAGTGGCAGGCGGGGCTACGAATTGCCACTTTAGGGAGGCGGGGGGTGGAACCTCCCCCCACCTGGCCACCCCTCGAGGCCTGCCATGCTTCCCCGGAGCCGCCTTGGAAAGGCCGGGTAAGGCGGCGAGTAGGCAGGCAGGAGTCTGCCTGGCCTCTCTTTGGCCTTCCTGAGGGGGCGCCAGGGCTTTGAAGCCCTGGAGCTGCCTCGGGAAGGCAGCAGGAGGGAGGGACTCTGCCCAGCTTCTTCCCGAGGGTGGTCCGAGGCTTCGAAGCCCCAGAGTTGCCTCGGACAGGCCAGGGAAGGCAGTGGGCGGGCGAGAGTCTGCCCGGCCTTTTCCCGGCCTTCCTGATGGGGCTTCGGGGCTTTGAAACCCCGGAGCTGCCTCGGGAAGGCCAGAGAAGGTGGCGGGAGTCTGGCCGGCCTCTCCCTGGGCTTCCCAAAAGGGCTCAGGGGATTGAGAGCCCAATATAGCCTCTTCGGGAAGGTTGGGAGGGATGGAGGGAGTGTGGCGTAGAGGCTTTTCAGCCCCCCCACCCTCCCAAAACTGCAACAAGGCTTAGAAAGCTCAATAGCGGCTTTGGGAAGGGTGCGGGGGGGCTAAAAAGTGCCCTTCTCTCCAACTCCCTGCTGTCCCGGGGCTTGGCTCCCCCCCCCCCCAGGGAGACAAGCCCCAGGAGAGTGGGGAGTTGAGCACCTGGCTTGCTCAGCAAGCACTCCATTTAAATCAGCTCCTCTCCCTTGAGTGGGAGGAAGAGAAGCTGATTTAAATGGGGTGCTTGCTGAGCAAACCGCGAATAATCAAAACCGCGAGAGTGAAAGCTGTGAATGTGGAGGGGCAACTGTATACATTTATGTTAGTTAAACAATAAATATCGCGAAATAATGTTTTTTCCTCAAAGTGACACACCACCCAATGCTCAGTTTTTTGGCGAAGTTTGACACACCAAGCTCAAAAGGTTGCCCATCACTGGTCTAAGGATTGTGAGCACAAACAGTGAACTTAGAAAAGGTTGTATAAATTGACTTAAGTGTGAAGTTTCTTAGTGTTTTTTTTAAAATAGTAGTTCCTTTTAAGAGAGGTTCCATGGTACATTTTGAAAAGGACATATTTATAAAAAGTCCAATTTTTAAAATGGGATTCTTGATTACCGGTGATCTGTTTTCTATACTGTGCGCTCTGGTCTCATCTGCTTGGGCCAGGGGAAAAAAACAACCCTGAGAAACTTGGGGGGGGGGATTCCCAATCCAGTTTATCTTTTAGAAAGAAGAATTTAAGACAAGATATTTGTATATTTACTTCTCCTACACAATTTCTAAAAACGATGCAGCAGGTAACTTTTATGTAAGACAATGTATAGTTTTTCACATGATTGCAATTCTTGATCTTGATTTTCTTTTCTCAGTTCTTTTTATGGAAATGGGTGCTTTATGTTTGCTTGGCCCTATGGAGCACTAGAGAAGACAAAATTATTTTCTTTGTTTTACTGGTGTTGATAGTATCTCCTGTTTTTATTGTGTGTGTTTTTGTCAGCCCCTCATAAACCAGCAAAAGCTAAGAGCTGAGGACCTTGTAGATCTATTTGTAACAAAAAAACCAACCCTTAGACATATTTTTTTGCCAAGCCAAGTTATACATAATGCATTTTATGTTTCTATAGTAACAGATTGACTTTCAAATCTGTAAAGGGGGCTAATAACTGCATTTTTTTTTATTTTTCCAAAAATGTCTTCCACCACTACCACCACCCAAAAAATGGGGTGCGGGGTGTTTTTCCATGGCTTCAAAATTTCCAGAAATTTTGCATCTCTAAGCTGATTTATCCAGAGTCAGGCTCAAAGTCCATCAGTACTGCCTACACTTGATTGGCAGCAGCTACCCAGGTTTTCAGGCAAGAAGATTCTTTCTTCACCCTTGCTGCAGATCCCTAGGGTTGAACCTGGGACATTTCATACGGAAAACATACATTCTGACACTGATTGCTGCTAAACTTTGCCTTATGGGAATAATCACACCAGGCTGGAGTAGCTCCTACCTACAAAGTTCTAATTATTATATTTGTGTAATATAATACATATTCTATTTGAGTACTTATTTTTTTTTAATCTTTTCCCTCTTTTCTCCTAGAACAGCTCATTTATGCCTGTAACCCTATAAAATAAGTTTGGCTGAGTGACAGAGATTGACCCACAATTACTTGGCTGGCCTTATTGGTCAAGTTGGGCCATGCTCATTCATTAGAATCCCTCTACACCCACTTCTGTGTTCACACTGGATGCACCACATTCCATAGTAAAGCAGACTGGGATGAGATGGGACACCGCCCATGACATCCTTGAAGTAAGAGATAGGTACTAGAATTACTAGAAGTGTGATGAAACTTTGCAGTACATTGTGGAGTAACCTCCTGACTGACATCAGACCGCTATGTCAGAAAATGCAAGTAACCTGTTCTAGTAGTAAAGTTCTCTTAATATAGGCATGCCTCAGTTAATGAAGATGTATTCCTGGGCATTATTATTATTATTATTATTATTATTGACAAAATAACTTAGAAAGAAAATAGATAGGTTCCTACACCGCAGAAAAGAAGAGCAATTCACCAGGTTTCAGCAAACTTCTAAGATACTCTAATTGTTGTCATGCCTGCTGGAGATTTCTTCTTTGGATAGTCAGGAAACATGAACTGAATATACCTCATTGTACTGGATCTAAGATGCATTGTGGTTGGATTTGTTTGTTTCTATAAAATCTTTTTTGGGGGGAAAAACAGTTTTAAGAAAAGCAATCTTGTTATTTGAAACAAAGAAAAAACACATGTGAAATGAAACAACCAGGTCAGGTTATTCTTGCATAAGTAAACAGAAATATTTTGAATCTAGAGATCAGTTGAAAGCTTCTTCCAAAATGCATCCAGGGCTGACGTTTTCTTTCACCAGCCTTTATGTTTCTTATGATTTCCATTTTAGTGGTTAAACTGTAAGATCAGTGCTTTTAAAACTTGCTAGAGGTATCTGGTGAAGCAGATTTATTTTTCCTCCCTTTTTTTCTCTCTGTTTTCCTGTTCATGCATGCTCGGTAAAGGATTCTAGAGATACCTGCTGTTTACCTTGCTTGTTATAGGCAGGCATACACCACTATGCTAGAACCAACTCAAGCTTTATTGCACCACTGACAGCACCCAACACCAAAAGTCTTTGTTTCTCCAGCCCTCCTTTGCCATCCTCTCAATATTGATGCTGCTAAAGAACTTCCAGCTAGACTAAAGATAAGGAAGAAAAGCGCGTCAGGCCAGCATGTAAAGCTTTTGTAAAAAAGAGCTACTTTGTCAAAGGCTTTGTTCACCTGTATTTGCACTCAAGTATGTGCAGTACTGAAAGACAAACATCACTTGAGATGTGTGTAGGAGTGGGATTCTGTGCATGTGCACACTGGCATATTTGCAGCATGCTATGTCCAAATACATACGCAGAGGCACATTGCAAACATACTGATGCATGCATACAGCTTTATTTACCTGTTTATTTAAGCTATATACTATTCCCCACACCCCAAGAATGGGGCTCAAAGTGCCTTATAATTGAACAGGAAAACAAAAAATGAACAAAATCATTTTAAAAACTAAAACTGTTTTTAAAAACTCTTAATAAAAGAAAACATAGGCCAGCCTGTTAAAAAAAATCCTTCTGTGGAAATGGCATGACTTGCCAAATGCCTGTTTAAATAAAATGGTCCTTGCCTGCAGGCAGGAAGATAACAGCAGCAAGGAGGCCAGCCTAGCCTCGCTTAGGAAGAAGATACAAAGCCTGGGAGTAGACACCCAAGAAAGCCCTGCATGGAACTTTCCACTACCTCTTCATCCCACCAAAGTATTGGGTGTCTGAAGAGCAGCAGGAATGTGTGAAACCGACTCCCAGACAGTGTGGGATTTCTGGTGAACAATCTAATCTCTGAGTGGCACAAATGCCACCAACCTGTCCTCTTGCTTTTCCTGCTGGAGTTGCTGACTGCTTCGCCCATTGTTCTTGGCCTCCTTCAGTCCTTGTTCTTCTTCCAGTTTGTTAAAGGTGTTCAGTAAAAGGAAAGGAAGGAAATTATTTTTGTTCCGTTCCTTTGGGCAAAAATAGATTCGTTCCATGAGTCATGAAAAGGAGGCAAGGAACAGAGCACCACGCTGAGTGAAAAATCCCGCTTTCAGTCAGTGCCTAATTTTTCTAAAAACAGACTTTCATGGAATTCACATCCTCTCCCTCTGCTTAATCCTAGATGTAAGGGCGTAGCTGGACCTTACTCATAAGCACTGTACCACCATCTCATGTGGGGGCTGACAAAATTCTCACATGGTGAGGGTTATGACACCTTTAAGCTGTTTATGGCATAAATTGGCCCAAGAAGGTTGAGGATTTCCATGTCAGCAGTTTTCAAGAGTAACTTTGCTTTGCTTCCTTTTTGTGAACCACGAAGCTCAACTGGATGTCTGCCCTGAAAAGCCCTCACTTTTAAACAATTCTTGAGTTTTATAGGGAACTAGAGAGCACACCTAATTAGTGATATACTACTACATGTCTTGGTAAAAATGGTGGGGTGTCAGGAAGGTGGGATTTTGGGGAGGTTCTTACAGTTCCCCCCGTAATTGGGATACAGGCTTTGAAACTCTTTCTTTGGATCACATTGGATAAAGAGGGATCCAGGCAAGATCCTCCTTTGTCTTTTCAGCGCAGAGAAAAAATATTAGGGATGCTGACTTCTAAGAGAGAAAGTTTGAAAAATGAAAGAGAAGGGAGATATGCACACACAGTACTGGAAGCGTTTTGAGTGTTCCAGCTTTGGTTGTCCGTTAGCATTCAGGCTCAGCAGGGTCTTGTATTTTAGTTGCATATCCCAGCTTGCGGTTTATGAAAGATGGAAAAGTCAGCATTTTGCTCTTTTCTCAGTACAGCTGTGACGGCTGACATGGATATCAGTGGCAGCTGTGAATTTACAAGCCAAAGGCCTCATTGTATCACAAGAATTCCTGCTCCTGTGGTGCTGCTTTTGAAAGGGGGCAGTTTTACCTAAGCAGTCATTGTCAAAATTTGTCTCTCACTGACTTATAGCAATGCAAGTCTACATTGATGGCTGCACAGTCATGAGTGCATCGCCAAAGGCATGTTGCTTGCAGGAATTGGTCTGTTTTGGGATGGGGGTGGTGGAGGCTGAAGAGGCTCAAGCTGCATGCCATTGATTTTTTTGTGCCTCCAGGTGTGGCCTGCCTGGGATATTGCCCCATTTCTACCACCTGTGCCCTGTGGCTCAAATTTTTGTCTTACTAGAGAGGCCAAGGAGCTACTGAGCAAGTCAGTGATGGAGACGTGCTGGATAGCAGGCAGACTGTTTGTTATGAAACCACAGGAAGCACATCAGCATGGGGTGCTAGTTCAGCACTAATTCGATTCCCATCCAGCATCTTTACAGATGGTTCTGCTGCCCCACCACTTCCAAGCCCAGTGGTTCCAACCTGTGGGTCCCCCAGATGTTGTTGGACTACAGTTCCCAGGAGCCTTCTGAGGTCTCGCCTTGACAGCCAGGTGGTCCTCCCAGTCATTAATGAGGCTGTAGGATTGAACTCACAGCCTCACTAATGACTGGGAGGACCACCTGGCTGTCAAGGTGAGACCTCAGAGGGCTCCTGGGAACTATAGTCCAACAACATCTGGGGACCCATAGGTTGAGAACCACTGTGACCTAGCCTGATACCATGGCCTCAGTCTGGAGCACAAGGAGAGTTTGGCTTCTTCCCTAACAGAAGGGCTTGGAAATGGTTGACCTCATGCTGTCATGTGGACAACAGTGCACCCTCAGTTTTGGGCTTTTGCTCCTGGAGTTGTGAGGCTGATCAAAGTAGGTCTGGGATGGTTAGGTTTAAGCCACTTGACGTGCATTGATTTCTCCAAACCTTCATGAGTGTCTTCCAGGATGGCAGTCTGAGAAAGAAATTGACATCCATTGCTTCTTCTTGAGACCCATGTCTGGGACCTGCAATAAAGTCCTTATTCTTCTCTGAAGACTCATTCATTTCTGGGCTGGCCCTGCCAGGAGAGTGATGGGACAACAGAAAGGGGCACATGTGTTGTGGTGGCCCTTGTCTATGGATCCACTAGCCTGTCTTAATTTACTGCCACGTAGAGCTGTTCTTAGTGTCTAGGAGGATTGGACTGGGGAGTCTTCCCACCTCAAGATCTTTCCTGTTGGCTGGGCCACCGTTTTGTAGTTGACCACCAGCGTCACCTTCAGAGCAGGAGATACTGAAAAAATGAAGTTCCGTACTTAGTCTATTTTTTTGGCCCATTTTACTACTGTGAGGCACTACCTGAATTGCATGAGACATGTGATTACATGGCACAGGCTTTTCAGCTTATTAATATCTGTATGATTTCAGACCTTTAAAAACCTTGATCAGTTAACACATTTTTTGTGGTGGACAGAAGAAGAACCGGGAGACTTTACAGGCCTGTTCCTATTTCTCAGGGGTTGTCTAGCTGGTGAAAAAACTCCTCATAGAATTCGAGGAGTATACCTTTTGTCCAAACGAGATCCCGCAGCAATTAGCTGTATTTGGAAGGAGGGGGGCCAAAAACTACATGGGAAAAGTCTTTGCAGTTTTTCCTGAAGTTTTTTTAATGTGGGAGAAATGTGCACCCCTACTTGTTAGGACAACCAGATCACATCGCTGCGCATTCCCAGATAAGAGCAGAAGTGGAAACCAATTGGTTGGACATGTGTGTGTGTGTGCAGGGTGGTGGTGGTGGACTTACTGGCTACAAAGTGGCCGGAAGCACCATTTTGGAGTTTCGCAGTAGCCATCGTGTTTTTTCTTTGTTTGTTTGTTTGTTTTTGCTGTGCTAAGGTGACCAAACAGCTTTTTAAATGGAAGGTTGCACTTGCGCACCTTGGATTTTACAGTGCCAAAAAGAAATCCTGTGCAGTGGTAGCAACTTGTTGGGAATAATAACATGAGCGATTCACTCCTGGCCACCATGTTGATTCTCAGACATGGTTGCATGTGAACATCAAACACAGATAGCTTCTCGTACCAGCAATTTTGCCAAAAAACTGTGGAGACAAATGAATGCTGCTGCAAATTTGTGTTAATGTGTAACATACAGCATTATATATTTGCATCTAGACAAGCCCTAACCTTCTCTCCTTCTAAAACCTCATGGGAAAGCATGGTACATAAGATGCACTCCCCAAGAATGAGACAGCATATACCAAGTCAGGCGTTTTGGTCCCTTCTGGGCTCTGTTATTTTGTGGAGTTTGCTACAGAATAGACAGCAATTCGGAATCTAGAAAGCCAAAATCCTTTGGCTGCATCTTTCATTATCCCTGAGCATCCGCTAGGGAAGAAGAGAATTAGATTCCAACAACACCTAGAAAGTCAGACAATCCCTCTGCTGCATACACTGGCTAGGGAGCAGGCCACAGGTTATGCATACCTAAGGAGGCCCAGAGTAGGACCTCCTAGAAGCAACTGAATAGAGATACATCCTCCATTTGCCACCCCTTGCTGTTAGCATGGAGGACACAATTAACATGGCAGCTGAGAGAGTTTTGGGAGAGCGGGGAAGGATGGTTATCCCATTTACTGCTTGTGCCTTCGCAGCTAGACATCTTCAGTTGCCAATGTCAAAGGAAGTCTTGCCCTCCATTTTGGGGTGGGTGGATAGGGCATAAATTACTATTATACTATGTAAATTGCTAACAAAAATATATTCAAAAGGAAAAAAAAGCAGCGCATATCATAGTTTGCTTTATAATCTTACTTTAACCAAGTCTTCAGCTGGGTGCTGGGGAGAGACTGGAATGGATGTCTGTTTCTTAAGAAACTACCTTCTCTATGCCATTCTGATTCCTGTCTTCTTTCTTTGTCTGTGGACATAATTGATTTATGGTTACTGTCTTCAATATTCACTCTTCCCACTAAGGTAAAAAGAAACAAAGCCCATACACCATTATCTAAGATTTTTCAAGTCCCTGTTCAGATCAGATTGAAAAATCAGGCCAACAATCAATATATTTTTCCCTTGGGCAGCAGATACCTGTTGGTGATTCAACATTCAGAGGCAAAGCTCAATAATAGAGGACCACTTTTCTCGTGGATGAGCTAAAGTGCAATGGATCAGCAGAAGGATGTTTTGGAGAAAGACCCTTGTCCCAGGCCTTGGACAACTGTTGACCATAATAGGCTCAATATTCCAGTCTAAGACAGGATCAATCCTTTTCAGCAGGATCTTTTCCTATTTTGAAAGAAGCTGTTTCTTAGTGTCAGAACACATTGCTTTCTATAGTAATTTCCAAGGGCTAGTCACCATCACACTTGATTAAAATGATCTTGGCATCTGTGTCAGAATCCCTGCCAGCCAGAACAGAGTGCTGCCTAGCTGTATCAGTAGTCAAATGGCTGCGTAAATCCGCTTTATCCTTTCTTCTGCCCTTATGTGGTAGACTGTTGACAGAACAAGAAAATATTGACAGCAGATCCATAATGAGATTTAGAAGGGCTTGAAGATGAAATTACAATCCTGAAACCAGGATTGTTTTTACTGGGACTGTTAGATGATGAGATGGACAAGATGTAGGAAAGATTACTATACTATATGATTACTGCAGCTAGAATGCTGTTTGCCCAGAAATGGAAGAATACAGCTGTTCCATCCCAAGATGACTGGCTATTAATATTGGTGGACTTAGCAGAGATGGATAAAGTATCTACTTTAGTAAGGGAGAAATCCTTGAGTACTTTTATGAAAGAGTGGGAACTTTTGATAGTCTTTTTGCAGGTGCAGGAGGATAAAATATTAACTCTAGGTTTTGAAAATTAGTAGAAATAACTAAGAGGTAGAAGTATGAGATATTGATGTCTAGGAGAAGTAAAATTACAGATTTTCTATAACCATTAGTAAGAAAGTTGGAAATTAACATTTCATTCTTTTCTTTACCTCTTTCTGTACATTTTCTTATCTATTTTTTTATGTGACTGTGTATTGTTTTAATGTATTACAGTTAAATCTCTTAATAAAAAAAAATACTTATGTCATATATTCATAATGAACATCCTGCGCAGCACAGAAGAGACTTATATCTGTTTAATAATAATGCAGTTTGCACAACAGAAAGAACAGTCCTATTGGATCAGACTGACAGCTTCTGTAGTCCATGCTTTGTTCCCAGCGTATCTCATCCTATGCCTCTGGGAAGCCCACAAGCAGGGTATCCTACTTGTGTTCTTTCCTGTAAGTGACCCTGATGCTGGAGGCAATATATAGACAGCATGACTAGAAGCAGTTGAAATGTTTGGGGGGGGTTTTGTTTTGTTTTTTGCTTGTTTTTTTAAAACGATCAGGGTAAGTAGCAGATAATAGACGTGGTATTGTTAAGTCTCCCATATTTGTGTTCTGAAATTGTTAGCATCAAATATCAATAATCTTCAAGGCTGGAGCTTTTGCACAGACTGTGAGAAGATCTCTAATTATAAAAGATAATACACGTAACCCTTTTCCCCCTGTTCATGCAATGGGACACAAGCTTTCCTACACCCCTTTTCTCTTAGTTGGCATTGCATGTGTTTCCAGAAGAGTTGTGTGTGTGTTTCAGCAACTCAGACCTATGCAAATCTTGATGTGAACTTCAAACACACAAAGAGCCATTAATGCAGACTTAATTTCCTTACCCCAACCCCCACCGCCGCCATGCACATGTAAACCTGCAGAAGAGCTGACTCTCTCAACCAGCCAGCTAACTTGGAACAAGAGAGGACTGCAAAGGAACTACCGTAGTCTCTTTTGAAGACTGTTTGTTTTGGTCTGGTTTCCTTTCCAGTGGACCCCCCTCCCCACACTTTCTCTTTTAATGCAATTGGAAAATGCTGCAGGGTAGACTTTTAAATATCCGCTTTGGCTCTGGATCCCCTTGGAAAAGGCTTCAGAAAAAAGGGAGGCAGCCTTTTTCTTACCCCGGCCTTCTCTCTTGATCCTTGTAATGGTTTTGTTTTGCTTTTCTGTCTCTCCTTCAGCTACATGAAAGTAACTATGATGCTGGCAAAGCCCTCCAACGCCTGGTGAAGAAGCCCGTGCCCAAACTCATTGAGAAGTGCTGGACAGAAGATGAAGTGGTAAGAAGCCTTAATTTGCTGTGTTGTTGCTCCTGCTGCTCCAGTTTAGCTTAATCTCTTCTGATCTCTGTTTGTGTGAGTCTGTAGTGGTGGTAGTGGAGAGAGTTTCCTACTCTCTTCAAATCAACAGCCATTGGATCTATAGAGTAGTAACTTGCACCTAATTAGCTAAAGGCAAATAACTTCTTTGCTGCTGCTACATTATGCAGAAAGAATGAGGTTGGATCCTTCCTGCATAGACAGCAAAGCCCTCAGGCACACAAGAGTTCTGCTTACTGCCTTGGGCTTCCTCCTGGCCTGTCTCGCTCAGGTTTCTCCAACCAGATGCCAGGAAAAGGAAGCTTTTGAGCTGCTTCAATATTGGATGTGTCTGTTGCTGTTTTCCCCCAGGTGGCTTGGGGAAGGAAGATTCTCAGGGCCCTGTTGATGCTGATCTAATCAAAACTGGTAGTCTGCTCTCTGATGAGGTTCCTCTATAACTTGACTTGTGCACTAGCAGCATAATACGTTTGTGTACAACGTAGAGGTGCCTGTTCATAATATCTGATCTGGGGGTACAGGAACTGTCTACAGTTCTGTTGCCATGGACAAATCACTTCCTCGTGGGGTTTAGACTAGGTGGACCTCTGCAGGGGTGGTGGACCCATTAAGATAATCTGTTCCAGGAAGCCTATGGATCTAGATGGGTTCCTGGTAGTTCTTGGGAGTTTCCCACTGCCTTGGCAGTCAATTCTGTCCTGGCCCTTGTTGATCCCTAGAATGGGGAATTGGCCAGTGGGGTGGACACAATTGCTCCTGAGCATCCCCTCTCATAGAGTGGAGCCAAACCAACCCCCTAGTTCTCCAGGGTGCTGATGGTGAGGACATAAGTGAGACAAGAGAATCTACACCTTTGGACAACCTGCTGTCAACAAGTTGCCCAACACTTTGCAAATAAAATAGCTTGGATCTGCTCTGACTCGGATGCCGTAATTAAAACTCTCCAAGGTTTCTACCCCCCAACAAAGGTGAAATTTCTCACTGGACTATAATTGATGATCTCTGCCTAACAAAAGAGCCCTGGCTTCACAAAGGGACAGAGACATCCTGGATACCAAGAGAGGTTGCCTCGCGGCTACAAAACTAGTTACATTTTACTGTCCTTTGCCTCAGCTACCACATGCCGCAAAAGTAGGAGTGGCCTCTGCCTGCATGAAATTCATCACCTGAACAACAACAAAAGAAACACCTGACACAACATGTAGGCCTGTGATTTCAATACCATCACTTTTCTTTCTTTATTTTTTAACATCTTTTGCCTGATGAGGACGTCAGCAGAGCTTTGAAAGCTTGCATCATGAGTTTTGCATTTTGTTCAGCCAATAAAGGTATTATTGCTTTTTGTGGATTCTTTATTTTGTAATACAGATCCATGTAACTTGGTCTCTTGCTTGGCCAGTGTTAATGAATACTTTTCAATTTGTACAGCTTAAGGATGTGGACAGGTTTCTTGGGAAGGTGAGAGCCATGACATCTGTGTTGCATCATTGCCCTTCCTGGCTTAACAGAAAGGCCAGCCGGGGACTGGATGTGTGAGTGGAGTTTCAAACGTTCCATTTCTGGGCAAGGTACTAGAGTGTGTGGTGGTCCCCCAGCTCCAGAGAGTCCTTGAAGAGACTATTATCTAGATCCATTTCAATCTGATTTCAGCATGGCTATGGGACAGAGACAGCGTTGGTTGTCATGGTGGATGACCTATTCCAGGAACTGGACAGGGGGAGCGTATTCCTGTTAGTTCTGCTGGACCTCTTGGTGGCTTTCAACACCATCAATTATGATATACTTCTGGGCTGCCTTCCTTGGATGTAACTTGGAGACACTGTTTTATAGTGGTTTCATTCCTTTCTAGAGGAGAGAACCCAGAATGTGGTGCTGGGGGACTCCTGTTCAATCCCTTGGCTGTTGGCCTGTGAAGTCCCTCATGGTTCTGTTTTGTCCCTCATGCTATTAATATATACATGAAACTACTGGGAAAACTTGTCTGGAGTTCAGGGGTCCAACACGATCAGTGTGTAGATGACACCCAGATATACAACTCCTTGCCACCTGAATTCAAGGAAGCTGTCTTAGTTCTAAATCGGTGCCTGTCATCTGTAACGGACTACATGAAGGTGAACTAATTGAAACTTATTCCAGACAAGACAGGGGTGCTCCTGGTCAGTCAAAAAGCAGATTAGGGAATAGGGTTTCAGCCTGTGTTGGATGGGGTTATGCTCCCCCTGAAGATACAGGTTTGCAGCTTGGTTGTACTCCTGGATTCAGCCCTGAGTCTGGAAGCTCAGGTCTCAGCAGTCACCAGGAGAGCCTTTGCACAGTTAAGGCTTGTGCATCAACTGTGCCTTTCCTGTGACACCCACCTTACTTAACACCCTTTTTGGATTACTATAATGCACTGTGTGTGGGGCTGCCTTTGACGAGAGCTCACAAACCTTGGTTGGTCAAAGAGCTGCACCAGATTGTTAACTTTTGGCTGGCTGCAGGGAATACACAACTCACTTGTTGCAACAGCTCTGCTGGCTTCTGGTTAAGTCCTGTTTATGACCTTAAAGCCCTGTTCAGCTCAGGTCCAGATAATCTGAAGGGCTGTATTCTCCCATGAGCTGGCCAATGTTTGAGATCTTCCAGGGAGGCCTTTCTGTCTGTCCTACCACCTTCACAGATACACCTGGTGGGAACATGAGAAAGGGCCTTCTTGGTGGCTGCTCCCAACCTTTTGAGAAATTGGTACCCTCATTGCTGTCTTTCCATAGGCTGGTTAAAATCTCTTTTTATTATGATGATTTTGGCTGCTCAAGGGGACCAGACCTTGCAGAATTGTGCTGTACTGTCTATCTCTGTTTTGGTTTTTTTTTTGCTGTTTATATCAGTTATGCTTTTTAAACTAGTTTTAATGTTATAGATAGTTTAGTGATATTTTTTAACTTTTATATTTGCTATGTCTCTTTTAACTATTATAAGCCATCTTGTGTCCCACACTGGGGAAAATGCAGGATATTAGCAACAACAACAATTCCATGTAGAGAAAAATTCACAGCAGCTGCAGTGACTTCAAATTTAGCAGAGGAGAAAGAGAAAAGAGAAGAGGAAAGATAGTTGTGGTGTGGGCAACAAGCTGGTTGAGCTACTGTTGAGGTCTAAAATGTGGGGTGCAGAGCTGTAGCTTTTGTATGCTTGGCAATAGGGCTGAAAATAGAGAGCTTCTAGGGCAAACACAGGAGAAAGAGGTCAGCAGCCAGAATCCTGGCATCCTGCAAATAGAAAGTGGAAAAGAGAAAAATCCTGCTGTGGGCCATTTAATCTCTTCCTCTGGTTAGGAAGAAGGGCACCAGTGAAGAGCCAGTGGTGGGCTGAAGAAAAGCCAGGCTGTCAGATGGCTTATACAGATTGGTGGCGGGGGCCAGTGAGGAGAGTTCAAGTAGAGGTACAAGGGTCCAAGCTCTTTGTGCTAGACTTAGTTGCCTTACCTATTAAACCAAAGTCCACTTGTCTATGAAGAGAGGCTGCAAATGAATAAAAGAGATTGTAGCTGGTGGATATTGTCCCAGTCACAAATGGGTGTCATGTAGTCTCTCACATTCAACACTCTGGAATGCCCTGGAGGCTTCCAGATATCTTGCTAGAGAGAATTCTCCATTAATTAGAGACATACATTCTTGCCAAGGAGGAGTGGTTTTGTGATAAGGCAGCTGGCCCAATGATTAAAATGGATGTATTTCTGTATTAAAAAATGAGAAAGTGATGTAATGGTATCAGGGGAGTGTCCAAACATTGCAGAGGGGACTTAAAACAAAGAGAATCCCCTGAAAGAGGAGGCAGCTGTTCGGTGACACGTCAGTCTTACCTGAAGTTAATCATGGGGGTGACCACTCTGTCCATTCACTTATTGATGCAGGTGGTACCCATCTCTTGTGCATCTTTCTTCTCAACAGGTGCTGCTGTCATCATAGAAGTAAGGAACAACTAGGATAACATATTTTAATTTATAGCCTGCCTTTCTACCAATATGGCACCCAAAGCGGCTTACAATATAAGTTAAAGCAAAATAGTTAGAAGTACATAGTACAAAAGTTTTTTAAAAATTTAAAAGCTATCCAATTAAAACATGCACTTAAAACAATTTAAAAGACATTAAGGACATTGTTAATGATACAGCACTCCTGTTAAACATTCTTCTGTCCCAACCAGTTAAAAGCTGTCGCCCGGTTTCAATAAAAAGATCTTCGTCTGCCAATGAAGAGAAAGCAGAGGGGGCCAAAAAAGCCTCCCTTGGGAAGGGAGTTCCATAGCCTAGGACAGGGATTCCCAAGCTTTGGTCCTCCAGGTGTTTTGGACTTCATCTCTCAGATACCCTAGACCATCTTGGCCAACAGTCAGGAATTCTGGGAGATAAAGCCCAAAACATGGGAACCACTGGCCTAGGAGCAGCCACGAAGAGGCTCTCTCTCCTGTCCTCACCAACTATGAGCATAAGTACCACATCCCTAAAGAGCAGACCCTATTTTCTTGGGACTGATTGCCACTGATATATTGCCTTGGAACTAGGGAATCTTTACATTCTTAACTAGGCATGTATGGTTAGGGAAACACTTGGGGCTGGAACTGAGGTGCTAGTAGGAAGGAGAGCAGAGCAGAGGCAAAAACCAACAGCTCATCATGACCCTCAGACTGTCTAGTAAGCAGTTTCAACATTATGCCCCCTGAATTGTGCACTATCAGTTTGGTGCCTGATTTTTCATAGACTGGAAATTCTCACCACACTGGATTCTTCTCTACATCCTATTCTGAAGGCTGTCTCTTCCTTCCCCCCCTCCTCCAGCTGCTTTTATATAGTGAAAGCGCCGTTGATATTTCAACTCCTGGCTTTGATCAACAGTCAAGCCTTAAAAGATAGAGAATGGAGCCTTACAAATCAGAAAGGAAGGCAGGGGCTCTTAATGAAAAACGAAACCTCGCTCCTGAAGAGCAAACGCTGTGGGCGCACAGAATGGCAATAATTAGCTCTGTACACTCCTGTCAGTATTGGCTCGTCTTATCTTTTTCTGTTCCTTGTTTCCCTTCTTCCCAGCTTTTCCAGTTATATTTGGCAGGCCTCCATCCTCTGCAGTGCATGGACCTCAAGCTGTTCTCTTATTCAGAAGGAGTTTTTAAAGCTCCACCTCCTCCCCCAATCCTCTTGGACTCTCTTTGAGGGCTACAGGCCAGATCCTGCTCTGTAAAGAAAAAGAAGAAAATGTACAGGAGTGTCATCGGGATCTGTCTCCCTAGAGGCTGCTCTATAGGCTTTTTAGAGCAACCAGAGCAAAACCCAGGTTCAAACAGCACCTTTATTTGGCTCATCCTAATCATAGCCAGCATGGTGTAGTGGTTTGAATGTTAGACTAGGATTCTGGGAGACCAGGGTTTGAAGCCCCACTTGGCGATGGAAACTGACTGGGTGGCTTGGGGCAAGTGACACTCTCTCAGCTACAGAGGAAGGCAATTGCAAACTCTCTGAACAAGGCTTGCCAAGAAACCTGCATAGGGTTGCTATCAATCAGAAACAAGAAGAAGGAGGGAAACGATGCTGTATGAAACAGTTCAAGTCCTGTGTACATTTGAGCCCCTTTAGAGTTTTAAATATCTTGAAGCCTTGTGGATCTCCAAGGGGAGAGAATTCCACAAGCTCGTGCCACCAGTGAAAAGGTTGCATCTCGGGTACCCTATGCCTTATTTCAGCATGAATGTATTAGAAAAATGTATATTAAATTATATCACTTCAGTGTCCAGTTTGCATACAATTTGCATAGCTTTGCTTCTGTTTGGTAGTGGGTAAGAGCCCTGAAGGCCTGCTTCCCCTTTCTGTACCCAAACACAATAAATCTTGTTAAACCTGCCTTTGGCTTATAAGGCTCACATCATATTCAAGGGTATCCATGTTGGCCATACAGCAAAATGAAACAAAATCTACCAAAAAAATACCTTTTTTGGCCAACCAAAATGCACAAAATACTTCCTGCAAGCTTTTGAAGCTCCACTGCCTTCTTCATCAAACAAGAGATGTTAAATATCATACAGGAGAAGAAAAGTGATGGTGTTGGAGCCACAGGCCTACATTTGTATCAGATGTTGTTCCTGTTGTTCAGTTGGTCTGGAGGGATCTCAGTTCAGGCAAAGGCCACTCCTTTTTTTGGCCATGTGGGGACTGAGACACAAGGGCAGTAAAATTAAAATTCCATTAGCAGCAGTAAAGCGACATCAGTCTGCCTGTGTGCATTCTGGGCTACCTTTACCACCAGTCCATGAGGACTGGAAACTTTGTGCTTCTTGTGTAAAATGAAAAGTTGAAATATTCAGAATGCTGAATTTCCTGATATTGGTAGCATAATCACAGGCAGTGCATTCTTTTGCCCAACTGATGTGTTGGCCCCCAGATTCTTTTATGTGGAGTGGGTGTACCTCTCCACATGGTTGAATCTATGCAGAATCAATAGAGACTAACAAAAGAAGGAGAAAGATAGATAAGCACTAAAAAGCCCACCTCCAGTTTGTTAGGTTTTTTAATTAAACACTGTGAAGCACATTTAAATAACGGAGGCTCCAGGCTGAGCTGCATCTAATCGAAACCGATTAAGTCACCCGTCCACACTTGGATAGTTATTAATTCTGTTTGTTTATGCATGCTAGCTGAAGGCAGAATTCCTGGCTGCCACGCAGAGCTCTGTAATGCACAGGGATGTTTGTGCAGCATGGTGCTGGGGCCTTAATTAGAATCCTGATGTTGATTATGAAGAACAGCAGGCTTGCTGATTGAATTCACTTTACGACCCAGGACCTAGGTCATCTTTGCAAAGTCAAGGGGATCTGTCTTACTCTGGAGTTGGAAAATGGGAGAATGAAAGCAGCAAACAGCTACCTAGGGAAAGGGACCATGGATAGCCTGCTCTCCCAAAAAGTTTTGAAGTATACTCTTAATGGATGGAGTGATTGTGAAATGAATTGCTTCACTTCTATTCTTAGCAATAACAGCATAGAGAGATATATGTAAGTGCATACCTGTGTGCTGATAAATCTATCCATAACATTAATTTGAAGCAGTGGAATAATTTGAAGTAGACACATCTTATAAACTTCATCATTTACTAATAACTAACGCAGGGTTTTGGTTTTTGTTTTTAAATGAGATTGTCTTGTACCAGTGTTATGGCATGTGGATCTCATACATCTCTAAAAATTAAGCCTTCCGAACACCCCTCCATCAAGTTAGGGTGTTCTTTGTTAAAATGTGCTTATAATGTATAGAGTATTGGCTGTGCTCACAGTGCTAAAAATAAAATCATGTTCTGTTGATTTTTATCTATAATGGATAATATCAAATGGTGGCAGGAAAACATATTTTAAAGCCTTGTTGATAGAAGTGCCTTTTTGCAGTCAGTATTCAACCTGTGGAACTTGGATGAAAAAGGAATTTAAAATACTGCTTTTTTTCATCCTACCTCAGTGCAGATAGGACACTCAACTAAAAGCCAATCAACAAGCTCAGTTTGGCAGCCCTTTCTGCCTGACATCTGAGGAGAGCACCCCAGCTTACCACACCCTGAGACTGTTCAGGCACTTTTGGAACAATAGCTGGATACATGGGAAGCCAGCTTAGACAAAGTCAGACCATAAATCTATCTAGCACAGTATACTGACAGGCTGCAACTCCCCTGGAGTTCAGACAGGGGCCTTTCCCTTCTCATTCCCACCTGGAGATGTTGTAACTAATATGTGCTCCACTATTGAGGTATGACTCTTCCAAGTTTTAACCCACCCTTCTTGTCACATCACTCGAATCCTCTAGTATTTGGTGCCCATTTTGAGCTGAAGGCTCAAGTATCCCCATGTAAGATGTCAGTTACAATGAAAAGATGCATTATCTAGCAGGAAATTCAAGCTTACATATGCTTCTGCAAGAACCTCACACTGTCATTGACAACTGTAACTTTTATCTTGAAATATGTTGCCTTTTAAATATTTTAGGTGGCTTCTCTCCCCCTGCCTTTTTGATATCGCATGGTTGGAAGTAAACAACCTAGATTCAAATAACCCCTTAAATTTATATCCAAGGGTAGTTAATCCTTGACGGTGATAAACCTTAATTGGCCGTGTTCGTGGATTTACAAGTTCATAAATTTTAAAGTACCCTTCAACACCTGGCTTCAGTTTTAAAGCTCCATTTGCCATAAATATAAAAGAAAATCCTTCTCTCACCACCCCCCACTACACCTTTGATATGACAAACTAATTCCCCCCAGTGCGCTTGCATATGTTTGTAATGCAGTGAACTGGGATTGCCCGGACAAGAAATTACTTGCACAGAGCTCACTCATCTGCTTATCTGCATGGCTTCATTGGCTTCCATCATCTCAAAATGCTTCTCAGTGTATCAGTTCTCAAGGAAGAGAGAGGGAGAAGAAACCCATTCCCGTGTCAGCTCCTTTGAAGCCAGCCATCTTGGAGGGATAGAAGGGCAGAGCTGCTTATTAAGGCCAGAATATAGCATGGATTTTATTTACTGTTTGCAGCAGCTACTGAAAATGTGATTCACGTGGGGTGGGTGAGAATGGAAGAGCAGTCTCTCCCGCAGCAGGGGAGAGAAGGAGAAATTCAAGGCCAGGAGAGCACAGTGGCACCAGAGTAATGGAATTATCAAGTGAGCAGAGCATAAAGAGGGGCCGCAGCATTAGATCAGCACATCATTTGAGCACATGAGGCCTTGGTCCAAACTCTGGCATCCAAAGCAAAAAGGTTGCAGGTGCCAGAACTAGAAAAGATTGCCATTAAATGGGAGTGAGGGGACAAGCTGATTTTGAGATGAGTTGAGAGTCAAGAGGGTTGGCAAGGATGAGATGGATGGGGCTATGAAATGTAGCTCTGTGTTTCCAAGGTAGTTGCTTTTGTTTGCTTGCAGTTTCTTTTAATTGCTCTTCTATACAGAAATACCAGGTTGTTCTTAGTGTGTGAGAATAGCGGTGGTGTTAAACCACTGAGCATGCTGTGTTCTTTTTAGAATTGAGGCAGCTGGAAAAGGGGTGTATTGCATATGTAACAATTGAGGAGGCAAAAGATACATAATTATTTGCATAAACATTGCATAATTACATTATATAAACAACACAGCCAGGGCAAGACCTTCGTTGAAATATAGGTGCACCAGCAAGCTCAGTCCTTTCCCCCTTTGAACAGAAGCCGCATGTGTGTGTGTGTGTGTGTGTGTGTTCTCTCTTTCTGTGCGTATTTGATTGACGAACTGTGAGAAACTGTGGTTGGTATTTAATGCATGAAGTCATAATGCATTAATGACATCACCGGGGGCCATCCCTAGGCTTCAGATTTTGGCTCAGGGACTGGGACAATCTTGAACTGGCAGCTTTATATAACACTATTGTTATTAATAAACCTCAAAGCACCTTGTTGCTTTGCAGTGTCCTTGTAGTTCTTAGGAAGGCATGCAAGCTATTTCGCTCCATCTACCTTCAGGGGCAGATCTGTCAAATCCACCCACAGCCTTGTCTTCTAGGCAAGGTGGCCTGGGTGCTTTTTGCAAGTCTTCATATTCTACTGCTGCCAAAAAACCATTAGCTTTCTCCTAACTTCATTATATCTTCATTTGCCTTAACCTCCCATATGTTTCATCCCTCCTTTCTCTGCTTCACAGAATATTTTTAGATGTTAGTGCATCTGCCATATTGATGATCTGCACCCCTCCCTTCTCTCCCCTCCCCTCACTCAATCCTAACAAATATTTACTGTGGTGAGATGCCCTTGTTAAAAAGCCTTGATTCCCTTACTGGAGACCAGAAACTAAATGCTCAACACCGTTTTAACGGTGACATTATTTTTATAGTATAGTTATCCTTAATCAAGAAGGATTTTTTAAAAGAAAATCCATGGTTTATATGCCCTTTTCTGCAGGAGTGTTTGTGCACATGCAGAAAAAGACAGGGGAGCCATTATTCATTGTAGCCAGGGGCTTGTTGAGGTTGCGAGTTGGGGAGTGAAATCTACTGCTCAAAAGATTAATAAATTCTATATAGAATTTGGCTGTTGAAACTATGCATTTCATCTCATTTTCAAGGGTGCCTTTTCTTTTTTTAAAAAAAATAGAGCTTGCTTGCGCTCTCAGCTGTTCTCAGTCATTTTCCTGTGTTCATTTAAAAATAAGAACAAGGCACAAGAGGCTCAAAACGCTGCGTTTGTTCTCCCCCAAAGCAATTTATTTCATAAACAAAGAAGGCCAATACCATTATCCTTTGTAGTTTCTTAGCAACAGAACTGGAGTCAGTTTAGCTGGCTCTGTCTATGTAATGCACATCTTGTTCCTTCTGTGTGTGTTGAAACATTTAACGGTGCAGCTTCATAACTTAAACAAAGCCCCATTACTTGGAGAGCCCTCGCTAGAGAGGCTATAAAACTCAAAAGAGCTGCGCTGTGCTGGGCGAGATCTGATGGCTTTGGTTCCTTTTGCCTTTCTTTTCACATATTTTTCTTCTATAAAAGATACAAGCAGAGGAATGCAGGGAAGAAGCAGCTTGAGTTAGTTTTAGCTCCACGTCTATTTACAGCAAGGGGATGGGCAACCTGTGGCACTCCAGTTGTTGGACTGTAGCTCCCATCCCATTGACGATGGTGGTGCTTGCCCCCTGCCAGCATCTGGAAGGCTGCATGTTGCCCACCCTTATCTATAACAATCCCTTGCTATATACAGGGTTTTTAAAAGGGGGAAGCCCCACAATAGGCTGGAATAACACCTCAAGGCTTTGCTAACACATATTGGAAACTACTTAATGCAGTGTAGACGTGTAAATTGCTATTGCTTAAAACAATTTGTAAGCCGCTCCGATAGCCTTGTGGCTGAAGAGCGAGGTATAAATAAATAAATAAATAAATAATACTCTAAGGTATTGGATAGTGGAATGGAATTGAACTTAGCACTTCAGTGACTCAAGTGGGTGGCAGGGTGGGTGGGTGTGCTTTCCTTCATCAAGACTCACTGTCTTTCCATGCATTCCATTTAAGACATGGTTTATCCATCACCTTCTCAGGTATTTAGGTGAGCATGCAAGCTCAAGGCTGATCACACCCACCCCACCCCACTCCTCATGTTGTAATAGCCAGGTGGTATAATCCTGTTAGGTGACTCCCACATATCCAAATGGTGAGAATTTCCTGTGACAGTGGTATCTGAGATTGATTTTCTTCACACAAGAGAGCACTTGGAAGTACTGGGATCTAGGTAGTAAAAATAAATGAGAACAAATAGCAAGTGGTCATACAAGGCAGAAGATCCACTACATATCACATCTCCACTGCATCCCCTCAATGTCTGCAGGCAGCTGTCAGCATACTCTCACTCTTCCTTCTCCCCCCCCCCACATCACACCTCTGTCTCCTCCTGTGCATATGTGTAGGCCTACACTGCTTTCTAACAGTGACACTTGACTAGTGCCTGCATTAATTTTGTCTGAACAGGTGCAAGGAGTTGAGCCAAAAGGATCCATCTTTCATCCATCCGTTTTCCATCTCCTCTTCTTTTCTTAGACCATCTTCACGTGCACAGCCAGTGTTACAAGAAATGCTTCCCCATGGAGAGTCCCCACGCTACGAAGGAGCAAATGGGGAACAACATGGCCACACTTTGCTCCTGGGCCATTGTGAGGAAGAGCTAACCATTCCGCAGAATGAGAAGTCAGCAGAGTTTTGAAAGGGCAACATGTTGTAGATTTTTAAATTTTTGTTCTTACTGAGTTCGGTCTCGACTCTGCACTAAAGCCCCATGGATTGCAATGGATCTGTGTTAGGAGGTCTTGGATACTGTGCTCCTTGACCGGGGTTAGGATGCTGTGGGCAACCCCACCTCTTGCACCAGCCTCCGCAGGAGGGAAAGCAATTGCACAGATTCTTTGTATGCAGAGAATCTGTGTGTTAGGCACCTGTCTCAGTGGTCCAGCCCACATGTGGCTGTTCTGCCTCACACAGAAGCAGATCTGCAGGGCTGGCTGCGTATAGGAAGGCAGGCATCGTATGATTTTTTTTTTTTTAGAAAAACTTTTTAAAGATGTTTTTGAAGAACTGTTTATCTCTGAGGAGTGGCTCACTTGAAGATGGCCTTGGACCTCTTCTGAAATGACACTTGCATTCAGTACTTCACTCTGCATGAGGGTGTATTTCCTGCTCACTTTCTCATCTTTACACGAGGTCCGGTGACATACTACCAGTGATGAATACTGGGACTGACAGGTCAGATTATATAAGGAGAAGTCCTTGGGGGCAAACCTCTAGTTTTGAGAGAGCTCATGTCAGCCAGGCTCACAGCGTTCAAAACCAATGAACGGCGATGGGCTGCCAGTGCCAGAATCAAGATAATCTGCCATGAAGCATCATTTTGGAAAAGAAGTGGGAAAGGAAGGTGAGAACAGCTGCATATGGCTCAATACTGAGCTCTTGCTTCCCCATTTCTTATTTTTCAGTCATTTTGTTTGTTTGTCTCCTGCTTTTAATTGAGAAATAGGATTGCAAATAAGGATGTGGTTCTCTTCCTCTAAAGCCACCTAGTGGCAGGAGCTGAGCTTTGCAGAGGAGTGGACAGGTTTTTTTCCCCTATAGCTAGCTGCTTGTTACTGCTTTTAAAAGTATTTCTTATATTTATTTTCACCTTTCCAAAAATTGTCCAAGTGGCTTAGAAATAAAACCAAAATAGAAGCAAAATAGCAACTGGATAGGTGAAAGCAGCACTGACCAAGTTCAAAGCAGCAGTAGTTACATCTTTTTTTTAATCCTCTCTCTCTCTCTCCTACTGAAATAAAGCTGCCTAGATGGATGGCAGGCAGGCAGACAAACACACTCACTCTCACTTACTTTATTGTATAAGTCAAAGACTGACAAAAGTAATATAACATTCTAAAATATGAATAGATGAAGAAGGAAAAACATTCCCCTGATGCTCTGCTTTTCTTTGCTGATAATGCCAATACTGATACTCTATAAGTAGTAGCTACTTCCAGATCAGACAGGAGATCGTGAGCTGCATGTGTAAGGGATCCTAGGATGCCAGCAGTGTCCACCTCCCCCTTGCTCCACACACATGCTTCTGTAGTCCCCAGAAGGACGCTCCAAAGGGTTGTGAGACCCTGCTGAACCACATGGGAGGCAGGAATGGCGGCATCCCTAGGCATGTCACCCTGCCCCTCTGGTCAATTGTACTGAGATAGACAAGAGTCAACCCCTCTTTAACTTGCCATTGTTCCTTTAGTGACACCTGCTCTCTACATGATGCCTCTAAGCTGCTTTTACCTCTTTCAGCACTAAAATGATAATTCTTTCTTAGATCACTCACATTTTTGTTGAAGGGTTGCCAAATGTTTAGGTCCACTATCTTCAGAGAATACAAATACCTCTCAAATGTTTCATATAGTTCCAGAACAGTTGATACACCATGGTATAAATTATGCAGCAGCATCCAGGCTTCACAATTTATTCTCTTTTAGGTCTGTTTTGAACTTACTAAATCTTGTGCATGTTTTAATAGGATTTTATCTGGGAGTTGCAGGTGAAATATAGCCTCTCCCTCTTCTCCTCTGTGTATATACCCTCCCTTCTCACTAGGAGCTGATTCCAATATCCAGCATTTTCATGTTTTGATACTTTTTCATCTGTTCTAGCAAAATGCTTCCCAGAGGATGACTCTCTGTAGGGTTTTTTAAACTGAGACCTTTCTTGATGAGTGCTCAGTAGACTTTCCAGCTCAGGCTTCTCCCCTATCCCTGTGATTAAAGTTAAACTAGAGAAGAAGCGGGAAGATGATTAGACAGGATTGCTCCAAGCCTAGAGAACATGCATAGGTTGCATGTTGTGGGGGAGTCGACAGTCACATGGTAATTCCACACTACATAGTAATAGCACTATGATTCCACTTTTAACTGTTGTGGGCGCACCTATGGAATCCTGGGATTGGTAATTTGATGAGGCTATGGAGCTCTCTGACTGAGAATTCTTAATACTCCTCCCTAAACTGCAAGTCCCACAATTCCAAAGGATGTTACCATGGCAGTTAAAGTGGGACTATACTGAGATAATTCTTTAGTATGAAAGGGCTCGATGGCATCACCATTTTAGACTGCATCTGGTTATTGGTCTGGAGAAGTTAGATTTATTTTTAATTTTTGTTTTGATGATGTATAAAAAAAATCATAATGAAGACACAACAAGTTTATTTGCATTTGAACCTTAAATATATCCACAAATAGCCTTTGGCTGTAGGGATTTCCTCTCTCTTTCCAAGAGGTGGAACCAATAGATACAAAATGGTTAAGAGGGGGCTGCCATGGTATAGCTCTGCTCTTCTTTTCACGCATGTCTTTTGTGGAACATTTTGGGTTAGTCTGATTTGTAGAGAGAGGCTGCCGTTGAAGAACCATTATTTTCCTACATAGAAGGCACCTGCTATTGTTGGTGTCTGGTTGCTCTGTTAAGTCCAAATAGATGTTTCAGGTGCTACTTTTTAGCATTCAGACACACACACCCCATCAGCTCCTTACATTCTCAGTGCTGGATTACAGAACAGAATCCATTTATTTGTGGTTGCCAAAAGGGAGGATGTATTTTCTCTGTAGAAGCAGCACACAAGGCGGACCGTATCCATGCAGAACTATTTTGATTTTCCCATAGACATCGTTTAAGTAGCAAAAGAATAGCCGTTTTGTCCAAGCAGAAAACAGAAATTATTAAAGAAGTAATTTTTAAAATAATCTTTCCAGAGTGAGTGATAAACTGGGAATTTAAACATTATTGAGAAAGGAAAATTGGCTCCTTAACTAGCTTTGAAAGGATGAGAGTCGGTTATAATTATATCTCTTGAAATAGAAGGCTTTCCCCTGCTAAGACTTGAGATTTTTAATGTTTGAGAGGCTTGGTTTTTAACTAGTCCTTAAATCCTTGGATCATTATGTAAAGCAGAAGTGGGTTTTGTACCAAGGAATTTATGGAACTGTCAGCATGCTTCTATCTCTGCAGCGTTGCATGTGCAATCTCCACACATCATTTGTACCGTTTCCGGACTGGCAATGGTGTCCACTTTTCTGAAAATCCTAATAGCTTTTGTGTCCAGTCCCCTTGACTGTGGACTTGTAGGTTTGGCTTTGCTTTTAGATCCTGTTCATATTGCTAATCTCTCTCTTTGATCTTTTCTCCACCCACAGCAAAAGTTGTTCTTCCAAAAATGAATCCTCTGTGATGGAATTTAAAAATATATTCTGATGAAATAGCTCTCCCAGATCCTACCTCTTTTCACTCTCCTATGTACAAGCTATGTGGCCATATTCAATTAAGCTAAACAACGAATGTGTTTTCCACTAGCAACCATAACAGAGTGGGTGAAAGAAGACCCAAGATCCATCACCACCTGCCTCTCTGTTCAGTTATTTAAGGGTCTTGCTATTCTGTGGGTGGGTCTGAGGCCTCCTTCTAGAAGCTATTATTTAATTTAAGTTTGTGGAGATGTCATCTTTCTGGTTAATAGGCTTCCCCTTACCTAAACTAAATATTAATCATTTTCTTTCTTTATCCATCCATTGCTCTTAATTTGTTAGAAAGGCCAAATGGTGCTAGTAAAGCAAATGAATATCTTGTCAGAGAGAACGTTTCGGACAATCCAGAAAAGTGCTCAGCAACTTAGGCTGCAGTCCTATGCTTGCCTTCAGTCTCAGAGTAAGCCCTCTTATACATAGCAGAATCATGCTTTTAAGGGTTGACATTTGTCAAGGGCGGGGGGGGGGGACTTAGTAACATCAGGTCAAAGAAGTCATATTAGGATTGCAGTCCTAGATCAACTAATTTCACATTAGGCTCTATAGAACTCAGTAGGACTTTCTGTTCAGTAGACATGGGTAGGATTTCTCTGTATGTCTTCTATGTCTTATGACATGATTTTTTAAATTTCATTTTCAGCCACTGGACAGGGCTCAAAGAAAGCTGAAATTAAAAATGAGTGTTACAAAGCCATTGGCTGCTTTTGAACAGAAAGGTATAGCAGAATTGTTACGAATTCTGTCTTACCATTCACAAATAGCATGATGCTAATCACTGCCTGATAGCTTCCACTTGTCTTTGCCCACCAGTGGAAAGAGTTACAGCAGTGTTCACTGACAAGATTTCATCCAGATGTTTTTGGACTATATCTGCCATGAACACTGTTAAGAATCACCAGTGGTCAGAGGTGATGAAAGTTGTAACACAAAATAACTGGAAGGCACCATATGGTTGAAGGCTGGGCTAAACTAACCATAAATTGTCTTCCTGGTATGTCTGCACCTGGACCCCACCTTGTTACTCCTCTAACAAACTATAAATAGGAAATGCAACTTTATACCTTGACCTCCAAATCTGGTTTATCTGAACAGAAAGAAACCAGGCATCTCTGTCTTTAGACATAAAAGAAAACATTAGCTTCAGTTCCTTAGGTTTTGGTTATTTAAAATGCTCCTGCTGATAAGAGGAGCAAAGCAGAGATGGCTGGGCAATGTGCATGGCATATTCATGAACAATAGGCCAAAGTTTTCAACAATCCTGTCTTTCTGTTACATCCAGGTGAAGCCATGTAAGAACTTTAAAATATAACCTTGAAAAGTCTTATTACTGTAAGCCAGCATTTCTCAGCCTGTGGACCAGAATTCACCAATGGGTCTCAGCCCAGTGATAGTCTTGCCTTCCTGATGGTGGAAGCCACAGTGGACCATCATTACAAGTTGAAGTTCTTAGTGCACGTTCATCTTGAGCAACCATCTGAACATCTGTTTATCCCAAAATATTTGTCCCGTGACAGAAGCATACCTGTGTCCCAGACTACACACTGGAACATATAGTTTGACTTTAGAGTTTCTCGGTTTCTGAGTATTCATCCTGATTTCTCGACCTTCAAATAGCATCTCCCACATCAAAGACCAAATATACTTTAGCCATTTCAGTTTTTAAGCATTTGGAGAAGCTGCCTAACATCTTTCTTTGGGCAACTTACTAGGGGTCCGTGAGAAGGGCCCAAGGAGGCCCCCTTTTTGTGTAGGTCTGCATCTGTCATGTTGCAAATATTTTGTGATACATGGGTGTCCAGGTGGGTGCTTGTCTTCCTTCTGGGTCACAGTATGTAAAACTAGTCAAGGTGGGCAGTAGCTTTTTTACTACCCTCTCCTTGCTTCTGACCATTTTGGTGTGCACCAGACTTCATGGTGAACATGTGGTTTGTCTTCATTGCTTCTCAGTTTCTAGGAATCCATCTTAATTCACCAGCCCTTTCCATCACCTTCCCTTTCTCCTGCCATATATTCAAAATTTCCTGTAAAGATTTATATAGCTTTTAGGTTCCACTCTGTGAGATTGGTCACGCGGTAGCTCATGCATTTAGAAGAGCCAGTAAACATCACACCATATTTACCCTCCACTGGCTTGGAATAATTTCAGGCACTCAAATCAAACATTCCAGTTATGAATCTGAACTTGGGGGTGGGGGGGAGATGGAGTTGGTTTGACATTTTTGGGGTGGTGGTAGAGAAAGAGCAGCAGCCCTGTTTCACAGTTTCATTCTGCTACATTTTTTAGAAATGATTTTTTTTTCACCTGAGGAACTGGGTATTACAGGCCTTGCCTGTGCAGGCGATTTTCTGTGTTCCAAAAACTGGCAAGCCCAATGTGGGTACCAGCCTTGTTTTTGCGCTCCTGTCTTGACGAGTCAGTGGTGCCTTTGCAGCTTTTATATGTTCCTCCCTCCATTCTTACTCTTATTCGTTGGGGCTTCTTAAATATTTGGCACACTTTCTCCTAAACTAAATGTTTTTATTCAGAGGCCCCTGTACAAAAAAGGAAGGGAACTTATGAATCATCTGCTTTAAGGGGGTGTGGAGAGGGGGAAAGAGAGCTACTTTTTATATATTGCTGCCAAGTGCACTGCATGAACCAGCCTCTTCCCCAGTAATTGGATAGCCACATTGTAGGAATGGATCAGTCACTTCTGCAGAGATCTTAAATGCTTCTGACAAAAGCCTAATAGAGGTTTAAACAAACGGGCCCCCATTGTGGTATTTCAGCAGCGGTTGTGCAAATTTACATTGTGGCCAAAGCCATGAGCAATGAGAGGATGTGTGGGGAGGCGAAAGCTGGCTATCAGAATCTGCTGGGTTGGCTGACGCTGCCCATCCAGTGTCCGCAGTGCTGGCTGCTTTGATGTCTCCAGCACAGGAGTCTTCGGCTTCCTGGTTTTCTGCCAAGCTCTTACTGTTCTCCGAACAAGCAAGACCTGGCATGCCTTCTCCTCCTACTATTTACAACGTGTTGCATTTTAGGGTCAGCATCCAGAGTACAGTAGTGCTTTATGCCTCCCCAAGCCCTTATATGCCCCCCAGTGGGATGTTTGACATGATTCTTTTAACAGCAGACCCCCTCTCCCCATAACTTCCTGACCATACCCCAATATATTTCAGGGGGGGAGTCTCCTAAATTTTCAGAGGTGCTTTGTTGTGCAGGAAATACAAGTCCACAGTCCCCATTGGGTGCATAGAATTTGTTGGCATTTCTAATAATAATGATGATGATGATAAAATTTATTTATATCCCGCCCCTCTGCTAAAAACAATTGGGGCAGCTTCCAACAATTAAAACATTGTAATAACAACTAAAAACACCACCCACCCCCAGCCTCACCCACAAAAAGACATTAAACAATATAAAATTAAAACAATATAAAATTTCATTATATTCTCATCCCTCCACTGAGATGGTCATAGGATAGAAGTCAACTTCCTACCCAGGCTTGCTGCAACCAGGTTCTAATAGCAAGAGGCGGTAGATCATCGCACAAAGTTATGCCATCCAGCGTCAAAGGAAAAGAAAGTCGTGCATTTATGCAGCTATTCTTTTCACTGTCCCGAAATCCCTCCCTCTGTTTATTTTTTTAAAAGAATATTTTTCATATTCCTTGCCTCCCCTTTTCACTGACTTAGCCTACAGAGAGTCATGCACCAGATTCCTTGAGGAATATCAGCCTGTGTGGCCCCATTTGGCACTTGTGGAAGTAGGAGGAACCAACATGACCAAAGGAAAAACCTCTTTAATATGTAATGGGTAGAAGGCGTCACCTCCAAACCCTATAGAGGCTTCGTAATCAAGACACCATTATTTGACTTGGCACTGCCTGTTCCCACCCTTACTGGATGCCAGGCCTGACAGTATCGAAAGTTATGGCCATGCTGTGCTTCCGTTTTTGTTTTCTGCCCAGCTATTTGCTCATAGAAGAGCGGGCTAAGAAGGTTTTGCAATTTATCTAGGAGCCTTCACTTGTAACCCAGCTTTCTTACAACTCCTGTTTTAGCCTCTCCTTCATGGGTTGCACAATCAAACCAAGAGTTAAGATTGAGATGGAATTCTTTGATTTTCATTATCCTATAAAACAAGTCCAAACTTGGGTACATGTCTGAGTAAGCCCACAAGATAAATCCTAGCTTGCTTTCTCTGATGGGAGAGACAGACAGAGTTTTCCCTTCCCTCTCTTAGAGGAGATTTTGCTCTTCATTCTTTGAAACAGCTGCAGCTCCAACATATAGAGACCACCACTTCATTAAAGTAACTTTATAAAAAGAGTCTGTCGATACTGTTTGGGCTTTTTTACGCTGTCACAATAATAGCAGAGCCACTGTGGTGTAGTGGTTTAAATGTTGGACTAGGACCATGGAGCAAGTCACACTCTCTCAGCCTCAGAGGAAGGCAACAGCAAAATTCCTCTGAACAAATCTTGCCAAGAAAATCCTATAATAAGTTTGCCTTAGGGTCGCCATAAGTCAGAAACAACTTGAAGGCATACAACATAACAATATCAACAGCAACAATGGGGCTGTAACAAAACACACACACATGCAAACTTCAGAGAAAACTGTTGGTACCCTGGCATCATAACCGAAAAAAACTTCTTGGGAAAGGCCTTGAACCCACCTTCTGTTGCCTGTTGAAATATTTCTAGTTGCTACTTGCAAATGATTCAGGGTAGGTGACTAAGGTATCACCTTCCTGAAGCCAAAGAGAATCAAATCATGCTGAATTGATTAAAATTCTTGTGGCCTCTGGGCTAACAGATATATCTTACAGATGATGGACAACTGCTGAGACCCAGCAAGTCTCCTCCAAAACAAAATAAAACAAGATAACTGCGGAGTAAAAATTCTCTTAAAGAAGAATAATTCCGAATGTGAAGTCGAAGGCTTTCACGGCCGGCATCCATAGATTTTCCTTGGTTTTTTTCCAGGCTATGAGGCTATTCCAGAACACAGCCTCACAACCCGGAAAAAACCAAGGAAAATCTAATAATTCAGAATATTTGCTCCTGTGGTTCCAAAGAGTGTTATTCTGGCTGCATTATAGACTACTTCTTGCCTAAGTAAACCAAAGCACAGAGGGAATTTCCTTGTGGGGTCTTTGCTGTCTTTCCACCATACTTCAGCATAAGAAGCTTTTGGTAGTTGGCTGTGTTGAAGCACAAGTTGAATTGGGGATGTTGAAAGAAGAAAATGGATGGTTCCAGAGCTTTTTCTGAGGGGGAGGGGGATACTGGTGCTCTGGACTATTAACTACCCTACACATGTTTCTTATTACTTTTCTTCCTATATTTAGAATATTTTCCTCTCAACTTATTCCTTCCTTTGCAGAGTTAACTGCCTGTTTTGGAAGTTTCCAGTTCTAGGGATCTGCATATGTGAGCGCTAATCCGGTTTATAGGAACATAAAACCACAAAGCAAGAAGTAGCTAATATATATCATGGGGTTTTTAGGATTTCTCTTCTGTCAGCTCACTGTAGGAGACTTTGGCATACATTATCCTGGACTGTTAAGTGTATTGGAGGGAAGTACTGCCAGAATCAGGCTTGCTACATCTGAAAGCTTGTAACTTCAAGCTGATCGATCGATCAATAGATAGATAAATAGACAGACAGATTGATTCTTGTTTTGCTTTTCAATTATCACTTAGACAGGCCTCCTGAAATATTGGTATTTTAAATCTGGGCATATTCAGATGTGGACTTGTTTCCAACATTAGTGTTCGTTGGTCAAAGACATCCTGGACTCAGAGTTCTTGTTGAGACTCCCAGAGCGCTCTTAATCTTTGGTCCCTTTGGATGCTGTTCCAGTTGATGCTCCAAAACAGCACATTAAAAAAAAAAAAAAAAGGATAGACCCAGAGTTGAGGATCTAATTAAAAATATCATAGCGCAGGTGTATAAATAACTACGTTTGCGATTACCTGTGTTAAGCATTTATCCCCAAGTTTCCAAGCTAAGGAGCCTTACAAATGTTGGGTCTTCTTCTACCTTCCTTGTTAAGCTTGTTAAGGGAGAAGATGCAGACTAGTAATTTCATAAGCAGTAAGGTTCTCTGTTTTGGTGTCCACTGTGTTCCATAGGTATTTATCTTCTAGTACTCTGTACCTTATCTTGCAAGTAGCTGAGTTTTAGTGTTACTGTTGTTGTGTACCTTCGAGTCATTTTCAACTTAATGGAGACCCTAAGGCAAACCTATCATGGAATTTTCTTGGAAAGGTTTGTTCAAAGGGAGTTTGCCTTTGCCTTCCTCTGAGGCTGAGAGAGTGTGACTTGCACAAGGTCACCCAGTGGGTTTCCACAGCCGACTGTGTTGTCCAGTCCAACATTCAAACCACAATACTGTGCTACCTCTCGAGTACTGTATTAGTATTCCAAATGCAATATTATGACTGTCTTATTTGTAGGTTAAAGGTGGGGTTGCTTATGGCCAACTGTGGCCTGATCTTATGCTTATTTACTTGGGACTTACTCTCGTAGCAAGACAGCTTTAGTGAATTAGCAGAGAGACAATTCAAACCAGCACCATTCTGGTTGAGAGATCAGTCTCTTCCCTGCCCCAGTGCCACACCAGCTCCTTATCTGGTCTGATTTGTGAAGCTATAAGAAAACTGAAATTCATGGGCTCACCATAAGTTGACACAGGCAACTTGAAGGTGCATACCCACACAACTATTCTTTAGCTAGTGGTCTAAATACCCGAAAGGCACCGGATCCCATCTGATCTTGGAAACTAAGCAGGGTCAGCCCTGGTTAGTACTTGAATGGGAGACTGCCAACAAATACCAGATGCTGTAGGCTCTATTTCAGAGGAAGGAGCTGGCAAAGCCACCCCTGAGTTCCTTGCGTAAGAAAACCCTATGAAATTCATGGGTCATTACAAGTCAACAGGAACGTGAAGTTACATATACACATACATATATGCCTACTGTATCATGGGAGGGCTTTTTAAAAGGATTTGTCTTCTGTCTGTTCATTCAGGGAGACCCCTACAATTTACAAACTGTGTTTCCAGGTTGTCAGGACTACTGTCAAATCCATTTTCATTTCTGTATATATGGTTTCTTTCTTAAAAGGACCCCTCCTGATTTTTTACTGTTTTTGATCCTGCTCTAGAAAAGACAGTGACGCCTCGGATATATTGTTAAATCGGTCGCTGCTTTCAGTGCTCAAACCCCCTGTTTGATCCATGCACCAGCTTTTGGATGTGCCACTGCAGGCTTGCTCTCTTAGATTAGTGCTCCCGTGTGCTGTTGACTTTATCTCGTTTACCGGATCACATTGCTTGTTTCCACACAGCCGTGTGATCGCTGCCTCCCCGCAGCTCTTGAACAATTAGTAATTGAGCAGGAAGTGTATGTGTTATGTGTGTGTTCATTACAATCAGCTTTTTGATTTTGATTTTTTTTTTCCTTTTTTTTTTTCAGTCACAGCAGCATTTAGTGAGGAGATGAGGAGGAGGAAGCGGGGGAATTGGAGGCAGCCTTTTTCTCTTGAAACAAATTTTTTGACAGAGAGAAGTCTGTTGTTTTCAGGCCTCTTGGCTGTTTGTCAGCAGTTCTCAGACATCCCTCTTGTGTTGGTTGCCTGGCAACCCAGGGCTGGAGCTATGGTGCCTCCGTTGGTGGATGATTTATCGAGGAGGCCGCAAGCCCAGTGAGCCCAGAGGCAAAAAAAAGAACCGGACCTTTAAACAGGAGCTGACATGAAATGTTGCACAGGGAAGCTGAACAAGGGCAGCCGTCTTCAATGCAAGGTGGAGGCAGGGAAGTTGGAAATACACAGAGTCAATAATCAAGAGGGCAGCTATTAGAGGGAACGGGGAAATAAATACTCCTCACTTAAGAGTAATTGATTTACTGTTGGTAGCCTGTTGGGGTAACATTCTCCTTTTCCTGTACAGGATTCCACACAGAAAACCACCCTGTGGCTGGAAACAATTTACCCCCTCCTGCCCTTTTTTCTTTTCTTTTTCTTTTCAGTGAATTTGGAAAAATCTATATATATGTAAAAATAGCTCTTTCCAAACAGGGGTTAGAATATAATAAGGTCAACAGCATCGTGACAGCTCTGAGCTTGGAGGGGACAGTATAATGGTTTATCCTTTCTGTCTGTCCTCAGCAGCCTCAGAAAAAAAATTCCTTTTAGACATTTTGTCACCTTTAATAACACATTCTGTTCCATGCTGATTTTTTCAAACTGAGGCTTCACTTGTAAGTTGCAGAAAGGAACAAGGGAGGCTTTTAAGCAAGTTGCAGCTGAATGGTTGCATGTTCTGTGGAAGAAAAAAATACTCTCTTCTCATACTCCCTTTATGTTTTAACTAAGAGAAAAACAGGCCAGTCTGAGAAATCTTAAATTCCCTCCATCTCCTTAGATTTACCTTCCTGAGACTTCAGTGCTGAATAAACCAGAGAAATGGGATGGGTGTAAGCTGTAATCCGCAACCTCTTGTTCTGGAGTAATGTTGCTGACTTTCATTATGAATCTTTGAGGAAAGGCTGGCCTTTTTAAAAAGAGAGAAAGGGACAAAGTGAAAAACCTGTGTGTATGTGTCCACATGCTCATGTATGTTTGCCTGTTGCATTTACATTCCATCCTTCCCTGAACATGTCTCTTCTCCCTACCCCATTTTTATTGTCACAACAACTCTGTGAGATACGTAGGGCCAGAAAGTGAATGACTGACCCAGAATTACCCAATGAGTTTGATTGATGAATGACAATTTGAAGCTTGGTCTCTTCAAGATGCTAACTGCTAAACTGTGTTGGTTGGCTGCTTTCTCTTGTGGTTTGGGACAGGTGAAGAAGCAAATTCCCTACCAGCCCAACTGAGAGAGAACAAATTCATTTCCCATTCTGGTCTCCCATCCCTTTCTGGACTCACGATTTCCAGACCAAAGCTCCAACAGTCCTCACAGTGAGTTGATGGCGGAATATATGTAAATACAAGCAACTGTGTGCACATAAGTACCGTGCACACAGTACGTGTCAGCAGCAGTAAAGGGAGAGAATTGCTTGATTCCAAGCAGTAAGGCAGAATTCATGTTTGTCTGAACGATTTTGTCCTTTGCTAATAAGTAACCTCCATCACCAAGTCATCCTAGCAAACGTACACAAGTTGACAGCATCAACATAGTGTTTTACACATCTGTCTATCAGATATGCATAATATCCGTTGTATGTTCTGAATGGGCAAATGTATAAAATCCCTGTTGCTGAATTTGCATTCCTCCTGCATCACCTTGAGGCTTTTCATGCACTGGATGGAGCTGTGTTAATGGCTTCCAAGTGCACAGTCACTGGTGTTCATACATACATCTTCGTTCAGGATGCAGCCCTCTCATGCTCACAGAAGTATGTCCATTTATTTTCACAATAATCCAATATGAATGTGCCCAAATAAGAAGGGTTATTTTATGTGTCACCTGATTTAGGCAAGATGTAAATGGTTATTAATGTGTTTGCATTTGGCATAAAACATTTAATCCGTTTATGTAATTTGCACACAGCTGTGCTAATGCTTACTTAATGCCAATATGTTCTAGTGGGTGGAGTGGTGGTTCAACTGGAGACTTATTGTTGCTCACAAAAACCCAAATAGCTTAGCGTCATGGAGGTGGAGCTGATCACCATGCTAGCCTGCTTTGACATTCCCTGGAGAGAGCCTTGTTGTTTATGCATGTAGACAGAGCACAGGAAGTACAAAGTGGAGGAGGTGCTGTTGCTTCTCCTGCTTGTGGGATGCATCCATTAAGTGCCACTATAAAACATCCTTATTTCTTGTTAACTCCCCGCCACCCCAGTTGACTTGTATAGTATACTCCAGTTCTTATTGTACTGCAAGCCGGAAAACTCAAGCTAGGCAACTGGCAGCCCCAGCCCAATCTGGCCTTCAGATCAGTGCTAGTTTATATGGTACAGGAGGCCCACACTTATCTGACAGGTTAGAGACTGCAGCAGTGTTAGAAAGCGGAATTGGTTGAAAAGCAGAACCCATATAGGGAACATGAGGGAATTACGGTGGCTCTCTTGGGACTGCCTGTGTGCCCGTACATGGCTTGCAAAGTCTTTCAGTCAGCTTGGTGATTTTTTCCTCCTCTGAGCTTGCTTTGCAAGCAGCACACGTGTGCGTGGTCAATCCCAAGCAAGCCTCTGCAGGCAAGAACTATCAAAAGAGTCAATTCCTCGTTGAAAAAATGGAACTTGTCCTTAATTTGCAAGTGTTGAAAAGAGCGAGTTGTCAGAGCTGTTGAAAGGTGGAGGCTTCCTGTATTGGTTTCTATCTGTTTAGTTGCCTTGGATCCTATCCCAGGAAAAAGGCAGGGTATAAATTCGACCAATCAATCAGAATTGTCCACAAAAGAGCCTTCGTTTAGTCGCAGCCAAACTCCTCTAAGCTGGTTTCTGGTGGGAGGGAACACTGCAAGCTGTAAGAACATGGGAAGCTGTCAGCCAGACCCTTAGTCCCTATCTTGTTTGGCGTTGTCTGCTCTGACTGGCAGTGAATCTCCAGCTTTTCAGGTAACAGCCTTTCTGGCCCCATCTGGGAAATCTTTTTAACCTGTGGTCTCATGGATATAGAACAGGGCTTCCCCAAACACATAGGCTACAGCCTACACAGGTGTTTTATCTGTCAGCCCTAATCTCCCCAAAGCAAAATGAAACAGCTTTCAGCCTCTCCACAAGACTGAGTAATCTTGAGCTCCAACTTTGCATGTAACTCCAAGCAGCAAGCAAACAAAATGAAACCTCCTCCCAATCCTAGGATGATGGTGTTCCATTGCTTCTTGCCATCCCTTTAGTTCAGGTCCAGTGGAGATGAACCAAAGCTGGAAAAGAGGTGGCTTTTAACAGTAGACCGTAGTGGAACCACTTGAGTGCTATCCCCCTGCAAGACTGTTAATATACTCATAAGTGACCTGTCCTGCACAACCCCTCTTTGCAGTCCTCTAGTTGTGACGCTTTTAGCAGCTCCTGTGGTGATCCACCTCCAAGGTGCTTGAGGATGACACATGAATCCACCTCATGGGTGGCTTAACCAACCTTGCATGTTGTCAGGAAGCTTAAAGGAGAAGGCTGTGGGAGGGCTCCTCTGGCAATTTCTTGCAGTAAACATTTAACAAAATATGAACTACATACCATGATTTGCCAAGCCTTAGCAAGTGGGGCAGCAGTTGTGATGGACAATCTGCCTGGATTCATACACGTCAAACTGTGTGTGTGTGTGTGAGAGAGAGAGAGAGAGAGAGAGAGAGAGAGAGAGAGTATTTAATCCAAGACTCCAGCAGAGAAATTGTTAAACTGGGGGTGTATGGCAATGACTGGGTATGTGTTTGTTGTGATTTACAACAATTTTATTTGGTAGATAAAGAGTTTGGTCATGGTGTGTGGATAAAATATTTCTGAGAGAATAATTGTGAGTATCGTGGTAGGGGAAAAGATTAGTTTGCAGATGTTCCATGCATATCCAGCCCTTTTTTTAAATAGAATGTGCTTTTTGCAGTTTAGTGTACTGCAGACATAATAGCATCAGTACACATCAGAAAACACTGGCCAGTTAATTTTATACCAGTGAAAGTTTTCAAACACATCTGAATAGTTTAATGTCAGAGAGGGTTTGGGGGGAGTCTTCTGTGCTATGTGGGTTTAATGAGAGATAATTGGAACACTTCCTTAATGACTATTCACCAGATTCCTCCCCAGAGATTCAGCGCCAAATGTGCAAGGCATTCTGTGCAGAGAAATGGGTATGGGCAAAAAGACATATTGTCTATAGCTGTCTAAAGACTCCGTTTAGCCCAGCATTGTCTACTCTGACAGAAGCTGCCCATAGTCTCTGCTGAGCATTAACTGGACACTCAGGGGATCTTCTGAATGCAAAACATGAGCTGCAACCACCCCCAATCTACTTAACCCAATTTTAAATAGTCCCAAACTTCAACCTGCCTAAGGCTAATTTTATCTATGCTGGAAAAGAAGTAAGCCATGTCTCAGCCCCCTTAGGAATGTTAGTGAGGAATTTTAGGAATTCCTAAGGTTTTGCACCAGGGTTTCCCTTATTGCTTCAGAGTTTCCATTATTAATTTTAGGAACACTTAGGAATTTTAGTGAGTCACACCCTGCAAATGTGTTTCTTGATCCTGCATCCTTTGGTTTGTTTGAGATCACTGGAATCACTTTTGATATATCTCTTAACTCCATTGTATAGACACACGTTTAATCTTGTCAGCATGCAGAACAGCACAAGCCTACTAAATTCCTTACTCTATGGGGGCAGGAGTGGTATTTACATGAGAAAATATTCTCGCATTCCACATTTTTTCATCATGCGACAGCCTGTCCAGTAGAAAAGTAGTTTCAGTTAAAATAGTATCAGTTTTAAAGTAGGTTCCAGATTTGTTGCAATGAAATGACTGTTTCATATATGGCCAACTTAATTGATGGAAATTTCAGAACTTGTTTGTATGGTTCTGAAGCTGTATTTATGTAAATACAGCCTCAGAACTTAAAACACCTGTTTCCTTTCCCCAGAGAACTCTGGGAACTGTAGTCCTGCTAGCTAAAGATCAGCAATAGGATTGGTGGCACCTTCACCATAGTAGAGTCCAGAATTCTCAAAAGAGCATTCATAACTGTAAAACTGAGTGGCAGGTAGAGGGAGCAGTACAAGATCATTGTACAGATTGGCCTTGGAAGTTTTGGTTGCTAGGTGATAGGCTTTTCCTTGATCTCCTATGCATCATTGGCTGTACTCAATAATAAATTAGCTTAAAGAGTTTTTTACCCACCTCCCCTAAACTTATATTGCTGTGATAAATTCATTCCATAGTTGGTTGCACCATCTACTAAATACTTCCCAGTTAACAAAATGGCACCCCAACAGCTGTCCCAGCATGAATGCCAAGCAGCGTCCTTGGTGCTGGAGTTTCATAGTTGGCAAGCTGTACTCCCTCAATAATGGGAACCCCAGTGCATAACCTTAGCTGCAGCCTCCGTAATGGTATTATCCCCACATTGACAAACATGCCATCTGAGCTCTGTTAGTCAGAACATAATGGCTTTGTGTATCTTGTCATACCATTTGTTTCCGCAGATAAAATATGGGCCCTACAAGGAACGCATATGCAAACATTAGCATGCTTGTTTCTAGCCGCTTCTTGGTTATTTATAGTCCCGCTGTTTACACATTGTGGCAGGGATACCAGAGAACCTAATAAATTATGTGGCGGAGGGAGCATCAGCTTGTGAAATGGCGTTAAGAGACCTTGTGTTCTAGCCGTTCAATAGCCATGGCAACCGTTCTTTGCAAAGCACATATCTGCATTGTCTATCAACAATGGCTGCTGACCTATCAAGCCACAGATTTTCATAATGCTGGTCTTTTTATATATATATTTTTTTAAAAGGCACTATTCCAGCTATTCCACATTTGTGTGCATTTTGTGAACACTTATTTTTTGTCAAGGCCTTTAGCAAGCTTTAATTACTGCAAGGTTGCTGTTACAGCCTATACTGTTCATATTTATTATCATCATCACCACCACCACCACCCCAAAGGAGAAAAGGTTTCAAAAGAAAATGGCACGTATTACGAATGGGCAAATATTTAAAAAGTAAGGGGATGCTGCTTGCACATAGTAGTAATTTGCTTGTTTGAATTGTGGTCTTTGGGGCATATCTGGTTTTGCCTCAAGATCCTGTTTTTCATAGCAAATTGCTCCTTCATTGGCAATCATTTTAAAGTGATAAAAACTGTTAGCTTAACACCCCTTTGATGACTTTGTATATTCAAAATTCCAGGAATTTTCTAGTGCATGTGTATGGGTGAACGGATATGATATATAACTGTGGAACTAGGAAGTTTCTATTATTATAGTATAGTCGCAAGCATTGTAGACTTAGATCACAGGAACCTAGATGCAAATATCTGACTTGCTCTGAAGCTTACTGGGTAATCTGAGACCATCCATCCATTCTCTCTTTTTATATGTCACACTGTCTGATTGATGTTCCTGTCAGAGTTGTTATGAAAATAAAGGGAAGGGAGACCTCTCTTTTTAAGAGAAATTAAATACAGTTGTCATTTCATATTCGTTGGGGTTTGGTTCCAGGACCCCGTGGATACCAAAACTTGTGAATACTCAAGTCCCATTGTATGCAGTGGCATAGCAAAATGGTGTCCCTTATATAAGATGGCAAAATCAAGGTTTGCTTTTTGGATTATTATTTTTTAAAGAATATTTTCAAGCCGTGAATACTTAAATCCGTGGATACCAAATCCGTGGATACGGAGGGACAACTATATAAAAAAGAAGAAGGTAAGCACATATTCACTGGCCTGAACTCCTTGGAGAAAAAGGGTGCAATGACTAAATCATAAATAAATTTGCTGTTATTCTGTATGTGGTGTAGGTTAGAGTTCTTCATTTCCCTTCACTTTTGTCAGGCCCTAGGGCATAAGAGTAACCCCTCTGGTGTGCAGCTGACAAAGACTAGTGAGGCAAAATTCTGAGGCGATACCATGTTCTTCTTCACCAAGATAGGATTATTGGACTTTGAAGGGATAGTGGGCAGGAGAAAGAGCCAGATTTTATAATCTCCTCCTCTCTGCATTTTTTGGAAGGTCAATCCAAGTCTGCAAGCCACAACCAGCCTTAGAATCATAGAATCATAGAATTGCAGAGTTGGAAGAGACCACGAGGGCCATCCAGTCCAACCCCCCTGCCACGCAGGAAATCTTGATCAAAGCATCCCCGACAGATGGCCATCCAGCCTCTGTTTAAAGACCTCCAAGGAAGGAGACCCCACCACGCTCCGGGGGAGTGTGTTCCACTGCCGAACAGCTCTTACTGTCAAAAAGTTCCTCCTAATGTTGAGATGGAATCTCTGTTCCTGGAGCTTGCACCCATTGCTCCGTGTTCCAGTTTCTGGAGCAACAGAAAACAAGCTTGCTCCATCCTCAATGTGACATCCCTTCAAATACTTAAACAGGGCTATCATATCGCCTCTTAACCGTCTTTTTTCCAGGCTAAACATACCCAGCTCCCTAAGTCTCTCCTCATAAGGCATCGTTTCCAGACCTTTCACCATTTTAGTTGCCCTTCTCTGGACACGCTCCAATTTGTCAATATCCTTTCTGAATTGTGGTGCCCAGAACTGGACACAGTATTCTAAGTGAGGTCTGACCAAGGCAGAATAGAGTGGCACTATTACTTCCCTTGATCTAGACACTATAGTTCTATTGATACAGCCCAAAATTGCATTGGCCTTTTTAGCTGCCACATCACATTGTTGACTCATGTTCAGCTTGTGGTCTACTAGGACTCCTAGATCCCTTTCGCACGTAGTCTCATTCAGCCAGGTCTCTCCCATCCTATATTTATGCATTTCATTTTTCCGCCCTAAATGCAGTACTTTACATTTCTCCGTATTGAATTTCATTTTGTTAGCTTTGGCCCAGCTCTCCCACCTTGTTTTGGTGGGAAATGTCTCTGGAGTAGGATTGCTGCTACCAAAATGCAGGGCCTGTAACTGTAATTTTTTTTTTTGTTCCTTTTCCTTTCTATGTACTAAGATTTGTAGGACTCACCCCTGGCCCACTTGCTGCTTCATTCTGAATGTCTTTGTCCCACAAACGTGCAATGGAGTGGACTATGTATAGCATGGTGCATGTGTGCACACGCTTTCTTTTCGTTTGCCAGCTACATTCCTTTAAGAGCCACCACATGCAAGTGGATAGTTAGGGCCAAAGTGAATAAGCCCATCCTTGAAGTGTGGTGGTCTCCTTCTTTGGAGGTTTTTAAGCAGAGGCTAGATGGCCATCTATCGGGAATGATTTGATTGTGTATTCCTGCATGGCAAAAGGGGGTTGGACTGGATGGTCCTTGAGGTCTCTTCTTATTCTTGTGATTCTATGATTCTTGTCTCTTTTGCCCTCTGTTTCCTCTCCATTTTGTGTGCTGCTGCGGGAGGGAAAGATGCCTCTTATCAGAGGTCTGAACTACTTGCTTACAGCATAGGTTTTGGGTGTTGTTGTTTTTTTAATTAAGCTCATAGCTGCATGTAACCCTAGGGCCACAGGTTGCTCACCCCTGGTTATGGTAATAGAGATTGGTTATGACTCCTACCAATTTTCCTTGCCTTGGGTTGACAATGAAGATCCAGGAGTTGCTATCCCATAGTATTTTCCATAATGTGGGGCTCTGATCTCTTATCTTGTCAGAAGCATTAAAAATAGGATAGAAGGTAAAGCACCTGTTGACTTCAGAAAAAATATGTAGCGATCTTGGTACTGCTTTCAGAAATGTGCATCCTACTGAGTTCCTTCTGGAACAAGTGGATCAGTTTCTTCCTGCCTTTATCTTTTTCTTTATCTTAAGACATGAGTGCAACTCCAGTGGGTGAATGTTATACAGTTCATGGAAGAGGAGAATTTGTGGGCTATTTCTGTCTCCACACACACACACACACCCAGCATCTTTAGCATATCATCACTGTGGGGACAGACGTCTGCATTTTATGTCTCTCTGTAGGGAGTACAGTTGTCTCTTGAGGAGAACATGAAAGTGATTCAGCTATTGCTTCTGCTACAAACATTTAATCAGAGGAGATGGGAAAAGCTTTGGGAAGGAAATATTATGAAACTAGGTATTTTATAAACTGACTTATAACTAATCTTAAGATTTACGTCCAGTTCCTTAAATTAATATTTTAAAATATCAAAATGAAATGCCAGATGGAGCAAATTAGTCAAACTTCTAAGAGCAGGCTGACAATGCTTCAGTATGTGCCTATTTTTCTCTCCCCTTGTATATCATTATTACTCCCTTCTATTTTAGATGTTCAGGTGGCAAGTGCAGTTGCTGATGTAGCCAAAACAGCACCACCTCCACACAAGAGGGAGGTATTTGCAGACATAGGGAAACTCCAACAACATGAATGCTATAGTGGATCATAGGCAGTCCACTTCTCAATATTACATGCTAGGAAGCATAAGCATGGGCGTGCTATTGCATTCATGTCCTATTTGTGGCCTTCCCATGGGCCTAGAGTTTGTTAGGAACAGAATGCCGGCGTAGAATGGTCTTTGATTTGGCTTTTCTTATGTTCTAAGGACAATTAATCTGAATGGTTGAAATCTAGAAAACAACCTCACTTTTTCTGTAAAGCAAAAAGGACTCTGAGCTTGTGTCTCTTTAACATTAGCAGGCATAACATGAAATTCCAAAGCAGCATGTGAGATGACATGGAAGTCTGTTAAACAGTCAAAAATCCCACAGACCAAAGTTTAACAATGAAAAGGTGTAGGTTTCTCCCTAAATTTGACTACTGAAATCAGATTTGTGTGTGCAAGGTTGCTTCTGGTACTAAACCAAATTCCTAGGGTGGTACTTTGTTCAGAGGTACTCTCTTCCTTTAGATCCTTTGTCACCATGACTCCCAAACTGCTATTTTGCTCTTGGTGGACCTCGGGTTGTAGTAAAAGACAAGTAGTACCGGTACATATAACAAGCCTATAGTGTGTTCATGTCTGTTCTAAGGAACACTGTCAGTTCACACAAGGCAGTGGAGGAGGACCAACACATCTAGCAAATGCCAATGTGAATGGAGTGTGCATCTTAGAAAAGCAGCAGCTAGAAGGACACTGTGTAACCAGTTTGCGGTGGACCATCAAGTGGAGGAATGAGGAACTGGTGGCCTTTCAAATGTTGTTGAATTACAGTCCTTGTCATCTCTTGCCATTCACTGTATTGACTAGGATTGATAGGACCTGGAATTTTAAATTATTGGTATTACTATTATTGCTGTCATCATCATCATCATCATCCATCTTCTTTATTTATACACCTCCCTTTCCCCCAAATTCAAGGTGGCTTGAAGGATTCAAGGTGGCTACACATCCTAGTTTCTGTGACTGTTGTAAAGAATTTTGGAACCTGGTCTCATCTGAAATTTTCAAACAGAATTGTAGATTAGAGACCATAGTCTAATTTATTTCTGCAGGGGGAAGAGATCTACACTATGCTCTCTTGCTTTAGGAGTTTAGTCATGTGGATTCATTCATTCATTCATTCATTTATACCCCGCTCTTCAGCCACAAGGCTATCAGAGTGGCTTACAAATTGTTTTAAGCAATAGCTATTTACACATCTACACTGCATTAAGCAGTTTCCAATGTGATCATGAGAATTCTAGCGCTATAAATACACACATGCACTTCCTATGCAGGACTGCAGGGGATTTCATAGCAGGAAAGTTAATAGCCTTTCAGGTGGGAAAATCTAGTGAAAGGAGTCTCTTCCCCCCCCCCTCCTTTAAACCTTTTCACACAATAATTTAAGTTGTTAAATTCTTTTGTGGGAAGGGGAGACAACCACAATTCCCAACTCTGTGTGGTTCAAGTTGAATAACATGTCATAATGCATTTAACAGATGAGGATGCAAGCCACAGGCAAATACACATGAAAGGGTGGATCGGACTGTAATGGTGGGGAGATTACTGAAGGCTAAGAACCTGGGAAACTGCTAGATTAAATGGGAAGGGGGTGGGGAACGAGGAAACCACAAAAAAGTACCCAAGCTACAAGTGAGGGTAACTAAGCTTAATAGTCTCCACTTGCAACATAGACCACAGAAAAAAAGGAAGAAAAGAAAACCGTAGGACCTACTTGAAAGAGAGAACAGTTGTTCAGGGAACAACCATGTGCCAAAGTGAGAACCATGTTTCTTGGGTTAATTTTGCTTCTCTGTTTAAAAATAAATATCTGCCCATATAACATGGTAGCAGATACAGTTGCCAGACATCTCTGATTTCAGAACATTTCTTTTAGCTAGAGCCAGGTGGAACAACCAGCCCACCCTGTCCATGAAAGAACAGAAATGAAGAGTCCTAATAATGCAAATCCTATAGCACTTAGAGGTCTGGTTTTGCAACTTTTCTTCTCACAGAACCCTTTTTAAAAGACTTTATGATACTTTCCCCTTCCTTTCTCCCTCCTCTTCCAACATTTAGTATTTTTCAATCACCACAGTTTATTCTCTTCTCATATCAACATCCAGTCTGTCTCCAAATTTCCCCCAAAATTTATTCAAGAATGCCCCCCCCCTTTGCTAACATTCATTCTCATACATATATGGAAAGACTCTTTCTGGGAGAGATCTTTAAATAGATTAAAAATAGATCTAACTTGTACAGTCATTTTGTGTCTGGGGATAAGGTTATTTTAGTGAGTACTTGGACATTTTTAGATCTGCTCAGGACCCATAAATATAAGAGCACAGATCCTGTGTTACCTTTTATTTGATCCAAGAGTTCAAGTGCTTGTAACAAGCCTTTGAGTTTACTCTTACACTTTTGAGAGGTTAGAGGAAGAAATAAAAATGGTTCCTGCATATTTGGTTACCTAGCAGAGATGATGCTCTTTCTGAATAAAGAAACTGGATGTGTGGATGGAGCATTGGGCACATGTGTACTGTACTTTTACACTGGTTCAGTCATTATGGCTTCCTCAAAGCAATGTGAGGATTAGTTTAGGGAGGAATGCTGTCAGGGTTTTTTAGAAATCCCAAGGCCCCCTTGTAGAATGAAATTGGCCAGGGTTCCACAGTGGGTTTCCATTAATGGTATAGCCAATGAATTTTGTGAAGGACTTCAAGAGGAAGTCCACTTCAAGAGGAACTCAGAGGGTGTTGATAGAAGAGAGGGCTGTCCTGTTAGTTCCACCTCCCTGAAAAAAACCTACTCTCCTTTTCATCTCTTTAGACATTCCTTTATCCCAAACGTCTGATGAGATATGAAGGATGTTGTTGTTTTGTAAGACCAGCATTCAACTAATTGATTATTCCCTATGATGCTTTGTTCTTGGGTGGGAGATGTAGTTCTACTGAACAGGTTATTCTTGTTTTAAAGTTTGTTATATGTGAATATTGTAACAGGGGGAGTCATCTAATTGAATTAACAACAACCACGAATACTTGGTCTTCTTCCTTGTAACTTTCATATGTTTTCCCATCAATTCTGTATCCCCTTTTCCTACAAACCATTAAGGAGGGAAAGACAGAATAGCAGCACAGAGTCTTTTGGAGTAGTTCCTTTTGAAACTCCTATAGAGAGAGGGTTAAAGCAGATATTGTTATGTGAATTACAGTACTGTATAAGTTTTCCTTTTAAAATAGACAGGAAACTCTTTTAAAACATAGAAGAAATAGTAAAAGTTTTGCAAAGAATTCTGAGGAAATGCTCAGATAGCAGCTTCCCGCAATACTAGTCGTGCAGTTTAGTGCGAGGCTTGAAAAGAGTCTAGACCTGCATTAATCTGCCATGCTGTCCTTTTGAACCAGCAAGCATCAGCATAATTCCAGTGTGGTTTGTGGGTGCTGTATCTCCCGAAAAAATCTGGCTGCAAACTCTCTTAGATGTGGAGACTGATCTAATGTAAATGACTGGATTTGTTAGGGTTTTTTGTTTTTTTTAAAGGTGGGGAATGACTGGCCACTCCTATTATGTCATCCCTAAAGTCTGGTATAGAGAGTGGCTGCAATGTTACTTGTATACAAGAAGGAAAAGAAAACAAGAAAATTATGGTCTTTAAATTGAAGCATTTCTTTTGCTGGAAGTGGTGCATGTAGGCTTTCTAGTGATACAGAACTCTTCACCAGGTAAAAACAGCAAATTACAAATTCATTGATCAAACCAGCATACTTCCAGATCACTTTCAGTGGGAAAATATGGTCTTGTCTATACAGGGGGGGGGGCGGGATACAAACACGTTAGGAAAGACAAGTGTTTGCACCCATGTGACTTGTCTACACGGCCAAAAGAGCCTCCCTAAACTCCGCATGACCCCCTAGCCAGCTGGCCACCGCGAGTGATTTACTCGTGATTTTAAATCTGCCACCATCAATTTAAAAAAACTGTTTCCCAGTGTGCGCACGAGCAACACTTCGTATTTATAGATAAAAGAAATATAAAAGAGTAAAAATTGTTGTTTGACTTACCAGACCCTTGCTTAACCTTAAATCCAACATGGCGGCCGCAGCCACTTTCCCTCTTTGCTAGCCCCGCCCCCTGTGCTTGTCCAGCCAACCAGAGTGTGCTGCCTGTTCATATCTGTGCAAATGTGAGTGTTCAAACGGTTGCACATTCAGAAGCCATACGGGGCTTTTCAGAAAATCTGTACGAAGCCCGGCCACCATGCACACTGACTTTTGCCATGGATTTGGATGCCCCCCTTCCAAATGACACGTATTTGTGTGAACGGCCATTTGAATGGATCACCGATCTTTCGCATCTTGTTTGTATTTTTTGACCATATAGACAGGACCTAAATATTAAATCAGATACTAGATTGTGGGATGGGGGTGAGAAAGGGTGTTATCTAAGAGATAAAACTTTCCTCTGTCCTTCTTTACTTTTGTAACACTTCTGTTTGTAAAATCAAGAGTTGTGATCCAAACTTAGATGAAATGCTGCCCTGGTGATAGCTTCATTATATGGTGCAGATAGAGTGAGGGATTCCACTCTTAGAACTCATTCCCTCACACTCTCATTAGTACAACTTTGCTTTCAAGATACTTTTTAGTCCCTTATTTTTAAAAACAATACTGACAAGATACTTTGTATTTGTATTGAATCATAGAGTTGGAAGAGACCACAAGGGCCATCCCTGGAGCATTCAAAGCTTTTACACAGATTGCATTGGACCTAGCCGTGACCCTCCAAACAGACTTATTGACATCAATGGGCCTTAAGTTAGTTGGGACTTAAGTCCACTTGATTTCACTGGGGTCTGCTTTCAGTGTGACTGTGTCTCGATATGAGGAACCCATGTATAGTAGCTTCCCTACTGAATTCATGACACGGGTGAGATGGGGGGGTAATTTCTTCATATTCGAGTCCCTTGAGCCTGTGCAATGGATTTTTCTGGTGGAGCGCAGCGTGCACAGAACTGGCCTCACCCTTTAAACCAAAGGTTCATCTGCTGTGGCCTTGCAAGCATGGACGGTAGCAGCGAGGTCCTCGGGTTGTAGGTTTGATTAGAGTTTCCTTCTCTTAGATGGTTGACCTTACAGGGTTGGAGGAGCACCATCTGCCCGGGTTTGGGATTAGAGTTTTCCTTCTCCTAGAACGGTTGCCACAAGGCTAGAGAGCCCATCCTGCCCTTTGACGCTCTTTGTCAGACCCTTCGGTTTTGACCTGTCTGGCATGGGAGACCCTACCGGTGGCTATTATGCCACCGCCAGCGTGGGGCGTCAATGGAGAGGTATTTCTTCATATATATCTTTCTTCATATATATCTACGTTAAAGAACTGTTACACCTCCATAGCCTTTATTCTCCTTTTCCAGAGATGGTATAGCTTTGGTGACTCTAGAAAAACTGGTTTCGGAGCGCAAAGAGGTGGCTAAGGCCAGTATTAACAGGGCAGGGATTTAATCCGTGTCTCATGAGACATGAATCTGCTACGGGGGAGCAGAAAGCTTTCAGAGGAGTGCTCCGTCACACCTTGGAGTCATCCTTGGGGTGGAACATTGCAGCATAGAAACCTGAATTTCTTCTCCTGCCTGAACTCATTCAGACTCTCCCATGACTGTCCTGAGATAGGCAACCTTCTGCCTTCCAGGTGTTTTAGACTTCAGCTCCTGTAATCCTTTACCATTGACCATGCTGGTTGGGGCTGCTGGGTTTGCCTGTACTTTTGTTTTTAAGTCGCCATGCAGATCTTTATAGATAGGAAGCGGAGACATCAATCTTTGAATCCTGGGGCAGGCCTTAGGTGAGGTGCCCCCTATCTACAACATGGCAGTAGCAATCCTGCCTTGGAGAGCCAGCATGGTGTCATGTTTTAGAGCGATGGTTCCCAATCTTTGGTTCTCTAGGAGTTTTGGACTTCAACTCCCAAAACTCCCAGCCGGCTTGGCTAACAGCTAGGAATTCTGGGAGCTGAAGTCCAAGGACCAAAGTCTGGGAATTACTGTTTTGGAGTGTTGGACTAGGACTCTGAGAGACCTTGTCATCATCCCCCCTGCTCGGCCATGGAAACCTGCTGGGTTGCCTTGGACTAGTCACCCTCTCTCAGCCTCAGAAGAAGGCAATAGCAGACCCCCTCTGAACAAATCTTGCCAAGAAAACCCCCTAGTGATAGGCTTACTTTAGGGTCCCTGTAAGTTGGAAAATGACTTGAAGGCAGCTAGCAACAGCAGATCCTGCCTGCCTTGCAGGGGTGCTGTAATCCTCACAAGAGAAATAGTTTTAATGTGAAGTCGAAGGCTTTCACGGCCAGCATCCATAGATTTTCCTTGGGGTTTTTCCGGGCTGTGAGGCTGTGTTCTGGAATAGTTTCTTTCTGATGTTTCGCCTGCATCTGTGGCTGGCATTTTCAAAGAATGGTTGGGTAGGAGTGTGTGTGGAGTTTATATGGGAGAGGATATGTAAATTGGTGTCATTGAATGTTTAGTTTCTGGGTCTAGAATGCAGATGCAGGCTAAACCGCAGAAAGAAACTCTTCCAGAACATGGCCTCACAGCGTGGGAAAAAAACCAAGGAAAATCTATACAAGTGGTTTTCTATGAGTCTCTGTGCCTTCTCGGGAGCGTTCTGTCAAGGCAGGGGGCTGGACTGGATGGCCCTTGTGGTCCCTTCCAACTCTACAGGTCTAAGCTTCTGTGATTCTATAAGGCCTGCTTTCCGTGCCTGCTTGCCTGGTGGCAGCCTGGCCGGGCGGTGAATCCGGCGGCGGAGATCCAGGCCGTCTTTTGCAGGGAGCCCGGTGGCTCTTCCCCTTCTGCCGGGCTCTCGCTTGCTCCGCGCAGCCCAGCTCCCATCGCCGGGGAAGCTGCCGCCGCCTGCCTGCCTGCCTGCCTATCTCTCTGCTTCCCCTTTCGGAGGGTCAGAGAGCCTCCTTCGCGCCGGAACCCCCAGGGGAAGAGACGGGACCCAGGTTTTGGCTCTCCCCCCCCCCCAGCTTCCAAGGGAGAGACCAGGGAGGGAGGAAGGGGCGCTCTGCTTGAGCTGCGCTGGGTGGCTGCCAGGGGAGAGAGCACCACCAGCTCCCTTTCCGGGGAAGGAAGGCACCTCTTTTGAAACCCAGGGGCTGGGAGGGAGGACAGGGCTCCAGTAGCCCCCCTCCCTTTAAGGGCAGCCTTTGCTCCTGTCCAGGCTCTCTTGCCCATCTGAATTTCAACAGCACTCTTTGACTCTGAGCCTTTGCCCCTTCCTCTGCTCCTGGCTTGGATGTGTGTGTGTGTGAAGGGGCAGGGAGCATTTTATCCAGCAGAGCCATGTTAAACTGGGGGTGGGTGGCAGTGGCTGGCTAGGTGTTGGTTGTGGTTTCTGTGTTGTTTTTAAGCGATTGCCAGACTGGATTATTTGCAAAAGTGAACAGAAGACACTGGTGACTCTGGATTTTGAAACTAAGCAGGGATTGCTCAGTTGTTGTTTTTTTTAAAGGAGGGAAATATTAAAGCAATAGGGCTTTATTGTCCTGGAAGGAATTTTATTTGAAGCACTTCAGCTTTGTGTGTGTGTGTCTGTGTGTGTGTATGAACTTTCAAATCAGCTTGGAGCCTTTGAGCGTGGAAAGGGTTTTTAACCTTTGTCATATCATCTGTGGAAAGTAACCCCCTTCATGGGGTTATTTTCATGGGAGGAGCATGCCTCCCCCTTTCCTCTTCCCTTGGCTTAATCTTTTCCTCTATTGCTTGAGCTGGAAATAGAGCTTGCTCAGGGTTGTCAGGTTTATTTTCGTGGAGACCAGTAGCTTGCATACTAAAAGCCCTCCGAATGAAATATAAGGCTGATATTATTTTGCGTAAAAAGACATTGTGTTGTTGAGGTTTTAAAAAAACCTTCCAGGGTTTAAATTCTAGGCCCAAACTGATACTGTGCACTTTCAGTGGGGTTTATCTGTCTATTTGTTTATCTTTTCCCATAGCCCCTGGGCTAGGAACTTTTATTAGTTACCTAGATCCTTTTCTCCTTCCAGCTGACTTCTCTTTTTGTTTTAACACAGAAACGGTTCATTAAAGGACTCAGACAGTATGGAAAGAACTTCTTCAGGATCCGAAAAGAGTTGCTTCCCAATAAGGAGACAGTAAGTATCTATGGACTTTATGTTCTCTTTTTAAAAAAATAAAATAAAATGCTGTTCTACATTCCTCCACATTTGATCTTGCAAAGCAGTTGTCTTTTAACCCTATGTTGGGCTTCTGACTAGCTGTTTGGACGGTTCCACAGCTAACATCACATGGAAAGAGAGTTTCAGGACTGTTGTTCTTAAAAGCGTTACACTGTTGTATTGAAAATCAGCTTTCTGTCAGTTTGTGTGGTTTGATCAGATGGTGCTAGAAGTGGTCGATGGTGCTCAGAGCAGATTTTAAATGGCTGTTGGGATAACATTAGTTATGCTGCTTACGCAGGATTGAGGGTAGAGAACTTAGCTGAAGGTTGTATCGCAACAGATCCAGGCTGCGTCTTGAGGAACAGAGGTCTGCTAGGTGGGTTTTCTAGCAGGTTTGTTGTTGTTGTTGTTGTTGTTGTTGTTTTTCTCTTGCCTTGAACTCTATGAAACTAACCAGCTGACAGATTTTGCTGAAAGTCTTGCAGGTGCCTCTGATTCTGAAAAGAGGAAATGGTTTTTACAGAAGTTTTCCCAGAGTTTTGGGAGATGAAGATCAGTTTAGGTCTAATAGTTGTGGTTCTCTAGAAGGTTGGTTTTGTTTCAACTGGTGTGCTTTGCTGCTTGGAGGAACTAAGTCAAAGAAGCAACTTTCCCTCTTGCCTGTGAGGTACCAAAGAGCAGTGGAAACGGTGGCATTTTCCCGTGCAGCATTTTAAAGGCAGTATTCATCTAATCCTTCAGCATTGCTTGAGGAACAGTTACTTATTGTGGAATCTCTTTGGCGTGAAAATGTCGTCGCCTTGTTTGCCTGAATAGAGGGGAGGAAGTCATTGTGGTTGTGAGTCATGGTTTTAATTTAATTGAATAACTCCGACTCTAAGATTTGCCTCCGTGGTGCAGAATGCAACTGTTGAGCTACTGTGTGTTGTGTGACATGAGGATCTGTCATCGGGAAGGATTAATCATAACATCACATGAATCAGACAGTGCAGCGGGTTGAAATGCTTCCTGCAGAGTTTTCCTCAGTTTTTTGTCCAGTAGACAAACAACTACAAAGGGCCAGCTCATGAGAGGATAAACAGACTTTGAATTTTAGTGACTTTCTCTTTGGACAAAAGATGACAGAAAATGGCTTTGAACAAATGAAAATCTCATTTTATGGAAAAAGAAAAGAAATGGATGTGCTTGCTAAAAATTATCTTGGCCTTCATCAGAAGGACCCCTCCCTACCACCACTCTTACAACCTTTAGAAATATATTGTGAGCAGAGGATCTTGGCAACTGGGTTTTTTCCTGTGGAAAAAGGTACAGAACTGTGTGCTTGCATCTATTGTAAAGTACATTAGGATTACAGGAGAAACACTAACCACCATTCCTCAACTCATCTAGGACTTTGAACTTGCCAAATCCACCTACATTGTGCTTTCCTTTTAAAAGCCAAAAAATAAAATAGTAAAAGTTGCACACTCTGTGAAATAGGAACTCAGGCTGCTGCAGCTCAAACATTACTCTTGTTGAAAATATGTAAAGCTTAAAATTTTAATGCTGAAAGACAGGGGCTTAGAGCTGAAGCGGTTTGATATGCTGCATGTCTGGATCTCGATTGAGTTTAGGCCTCTTGTGCCTCTAGTGGTAACTGATCTGCAAGTCGCCTTTGACCTACTGCAGATTGTTTAATCTCTGTTTCCTGTTCTTGCCCACAGGTCTTCCTCTTGCTTGATCTCGCCTCCTCAATTAGGCAGAGACCAAGAGGGTGTGGGGTGTTTGTGTGTGCAGGGCAGAGATAGACCTGCTGCTGTGTGGTTTGGTTTTTTCTTTTCACAAATCTCTGTGGCTTGTTGTTGTCTGAAATGCAAGAAGGCAACAAGGTTGAAGCCATGTTAACGCACTTGCTTGCATCTTATTTCTTCCTTTTTCTAAAACCGTTCCCAGCTTTTGCTGTTCCTCCTCCTCCTTTTTGGCATTTAAAATGGGGTGACTCTTCAATTAAGAAAGAGTTAACCCAAGAAGTGAAAAGTGTGATGCACAGCCTTGAAATCCCAGGAGTAAGTTGCAAAGATGCATTTGATTGTTTGAACTGAGACACAGGCAGGGCCTCCTGTATCTCTGTGTGAGAATAGTATAGTAGCCCCAAAGCTGTTTTTGTAGCCCTTTATCTCTCCAGATTCCATGGACTGCCCCTTTACTGACTACAAACAAGCACAAGAGGCTGAATTGCTTCTTGCGGAAGCCTCCAGGAGCAGCAGTATACGTCAGAAAATGCTTGTTTTTCAAAACCAGAAATGATGTTCCAACCACTTCCATTTGTTATTTTATTTTTAATTTTTTGTCCATGGCGAGTCCAGAGGAGTCCAGGGGTAGAAAATGAGTCCCTGGACTAAGCAAAGTTCCTTTTCCACCACTCTGTGCTGTACTCCGTGTTGGCCTGGTATTGGCTGGTTTGATTCGTGGCTGCATTTAGTTAGGTGCTGGGAATGCCAGGTAGAAGATACTAGCACTAGAATCCTTTGGCTTTGTTTGATACTGTTAGCAATGAGATAGTGTATAGTTCTTAACACTGACTTGGGCCTCAGGTTCACCTAGCAGTTGTATCCTTTGACCCAAATTATAATCCCCAACTAGTGAAATGAATTGGGGGTTTGGGGTTGTAATTCCCATTGTCCCCTATCATTGGTTGTGTCTGACTTGGGCTGATGGCAGTTGCAGTCTGAAAAACATCTGGAGGGCCACACATTCCCCACAACAAGTAGACTTAAAATGTTGTGTAAAATGCTGTGCTGTGTCTAAAAGCAGACAATGTCTTTTCCTGAAACTACAGTTCCCATCCAAGTTAGATTTACAGAGATTTAATTGATGGAAGTTCATATGGTTACATGAGTAAGAATTGGGTGGCAGTGGAAAAATTATATTTGCATTGGAGCATGTCCTATCTGAAGCTTTCCACATTACAGTAGTGCCGTAATCCTACGTGGAATAATTGCCATTGACATCAGTGGATGTTCCTTCTGTGTACCAAGTTTGATTGTGCCTTAGGCTGGTGATCCTCTAAATTACACGTGTGATACGTAAAATTATTTATTGATTTTATTTAGTTATTTATACCCCACTCTTCAGCCACAAGGCTATCAGAGCGGCTTACAAATTGTTTTAAGCAATAGCAATTTACACATCTACACTGCATTAAGCGGTTTCCAATATGCATTAGCTAATTGCCCCCACAAGTTGGGTACTTGTAACGAGGTGACTTGCAGTACTGGCATTTAACCACTGCGCCACCAGGGCTCCCTTAAAGACATTTTAAATGTAAGGTAGATTCTTCATGTTGTGTTATGTTTTTCCAAGTCTTGCACAATATTTACCTGCCCTCTGTAGTTTGTACTAGCCTGTTTTATCCTATACAGTGTATGTATGTATGCGTGTGTGTGTGTGTAAGTATATATATATATATATATATATATACACACGCCACTAGTGGCTAAAAGGATAAACAACTTTCCTCTGAGTCTCCTGGAAGAGATTGTTACCCACCATAAGCAGTCAAGTGACATGCAAGCATAGTTTTATTTTTATTTTTAAATCAGTGGAATGTATTTGTTATACTGCTTTCTTGTCTGTGCTCTAAAAACCTTTATTCACTCTCTTCCCCTGATTCACCTGGGAGTCTGCCATTCTGTGCAGTCTTCTGCTCTTTTTAAAAAAGATTAAATTCTGTGCAGGTATCTGCCTAATTGTGCAGGTGTCTTTTATTCTAGACAGTGTACACCAAACGAAAATGTGTTAAAGAACATTTGCTTTTTGACTCACACTTCTCTCTGTGTGTGTGTGAGAGAGAGAGAGAGAAGCTTTTGGTCTTGCTCTCACAGTTTATTTCAAAAAGATTTCGCATGATTGTAGGTTCCTGGTGAGCATGTTATATAAATAGTTTTCACATTCTGTTCAAGTTTTTATGAGCCTGTTGCTCAGGAACTGCAGCTCATTCTGAGTTGGGCTTGTTGCCTGCTCAATTCAGAATGCTGGGTTTGATGATGAGGAACCTGACAAATTTAGAGCTAAGGTAGAAGAGCCTCCATAAAGCCTCTGGAGGAGGACTGCCTGTATTTCAAACCTTGTTTAAATTATTGCAATACCAACTTGTATATCAGATAGCAGACATTATGAACCTCTTGGCCTCAATATGCCCATGTTAATCATTCATTGCATTCTAATAGCCTGAGTAAAAAAACAAAATAAAAAACCTTTCTGCTTAACTTTAAGCAACAACAAATAACTCTTAATTTATCTTGTTCTTACTTGCTGCAGCTGACTGCATTTTCCCAAGCTTTTATAGCCTTCTCCAATAAGGAGTTCTCCAGATGTGTTAGAATGCAGCCCTCATCATCTTTGCCATTGTGGTAGTTGGTTGTGGGTGATGGGAGTTGTAATCTTAACACAACTGGAGTGTCCTGATTTGGGGAAGGATTAGATTCATTTATTAATGTATTTGATTTAGATTCCACTTTTCCTCTCAAAACTAGAGCTCAAGGTTCACAACAGGAGTTTTTAAAATACGTTATAAAAATGTTTTTGTGTATGTGCCTTCAGGTTGCTTGTCGACTTCCTGCAATCCCATGAATTTCATAGGGTTTTCTTAGGCAAGGAGTACTCAGAGGTGATTTTGCCTTCCTCTGAACTACAGCCCACAGCACCTGATACTCGTAAAAATACAGAACATTATATTGCATTGATTCCCTTTTTTCAGGTCTTCATTTATTCTCATTTTCTCCCTTTTCTTATATTTTTCTCTTTGCTAGAGTAGCCAGGTTTCTTATTCTTCTTTTGCTTCTAATCTTGGTTTTATGAAGATAGCTTTTCCTATGAGTACATGGATTATGCCAGAATTGGCTATCTGATTGCAATGAGGCATGGGGTGTGGAGCACTGAAGCAGATGGGAAGGCTCCCATTGATTGTTAACAGAGCTGAATTGCACCCAAGATGAATAGGCCTTGCCTCTGTCATTGGATTTGTTTGGCCTTAGCCTTCCTTCAGCTCAAAGGCAATGCTGTTGGGACAGGTTGCCAGGGCTAAACAAACCATGTTTTCAGTGCATTGGGAGGTAAGAATTACCACAGCAGCCTTGTGCTTTCAGCACAGAGTTATTTAATTTTAGATTGGGGTCCTAAATAAACAAGCCACATTCTTTCTTGTCTCATTAATGCTTAATCGAGTGTTACATAACCCTGCAATTTAACTTTCTAAAGTAGCTCTTACTTACCCAGAAGAACACCTCCTCCCCGTCCCCCATGGCCAGTGTGTTGCAATAGCTGCTCAGGCACTTTAGAAAAGGTCACTGTACTTGAAATACATGGAGGTCTGGTGGGGAGTTTTGTTGATTCCATGCCTGATCCTGCAGGCACACAGATCAGTCACAGCAACATCCACACAGCTACAATAGCAGGCAAGCTGGAGCAGATGATTCCCCTACCCCACCCCTGTTCAAACTGCAAATGGGATAATTGCTTAGGCAGGGGATTTTCTCCCCTCCTCCTTGGTACAAAGTGATGGCTTCTGTATGGCTCAGCCACATTCCCTTTTCAGCTCTAAGTCTCATAGCACTCTCTTTATTTTGGCCAAGAGCAAAATCTTAATTGTATGTACACAGTTATGGATGTTACTCTTTTGCCCCTCTTTCCCACAGGAGCCTTTATTTTGTGTGGATGGTTTGTTTCTCTAATGATGAGACATATTAATACAGCATCTGGTCTTGGTGTATAATTTCCTAGGTTGCTATGTAAGCATTTTTTGTTGTTGTTGCTGCTGTTGTTCAACTGCCGTTACCTTTCTCTGTGTGTCCCTCTTCCCCTTAATAACTCTCTCCCTCCCTGCCCCCTTCCTCTGTTTCTGATGCAACAACCAAAACTGAAAATTTCCATTAGGGTTGGAAGTGGCTGCCAACATAAACAGTCACTGCTCCTTTTCATTCCAGTCCTCCCCGTTCCTGCCAGGGCTTTCACTCTGTAGATATTACAGAAGAACTAAGCTTTCAGTTTTGTTAAAGCACAGAGTGATCTCCAAATAAAAAAACAAAATTAAGATCCAAACAAAATTAAGAGTTGAATATCACTTAACTTTATTAGATCACTTACCTTTATTGACAGAGCTATCTTCATAATACCCTCTCCCATCTCCAGGCCCCCTTGTTTTTAGTCATAACAAAAACTCTGCATTAGGAATTAGACCTAGTCTGTTGATCAAAAAGTTGCAGCACCCTTCCCTGACCTGGTGCCTTTCAAATGTGTTGGACTGCAGCTCCCAGTATCCCCCAGCCACATTTGGCGGTGGTCTGGGAGTTGGAGTCCCACACATCTTAAGTGAATGTGGAAGCCTGGGCTATTGGGCTATAGGAACGGCTCACTGTTTGACAGGGGCATCATTTCAAGAGGGTGGGAACATAGTCCCCCCCCCCCGTCATGCCCACATACCAGTATTGTGTTTCAGACCATATGCATTTGTTCCTATAAAACAGTGCTGCTCAAGGTGGTGGTCCCTAGACTGGTGCTGGTCTACAAGACGTTGGTTGCTGTTCCATAAAGAGTTTCTAGGAAAGAAAGAAATGGTTGTAGCCACTGGGTACACCTATGGTACTGGTCCTTGGCACGTCAGAAAAAGTATGCCAGTCCCTGATATCAGATAGCCCAGGAAGTTCTACTGTAGATAACCTGCATTCCTGGTTCTTACGCAATATGGAAATTAACCATGCAAAACCTGTTAATACACACTGAGTTTCTTCCTTTTCAGTGTATTTGTTCATTTCTATCCTATTTCTAAACATTTTCTGTCAAAAGATCTCAGGATAGCATACAAGTAAAATCAGTGCAAACAAGTTAAAACAATTTAAAACAATAAAAGCAATTTAAACAGACTAAAAGCATATGAAATGCAATTAACAAGTTGAAAGAGGTTTAAGAGATTAAAAGATTAAAACAGTTTTTCAACTAGGTGCATTAGCATTTTGAGATAAATCATTGGGGCCCAAAGCCTTTGATAAACATCTGTGGTTTTACTTGAAACCAGTGTTGGCGCCAGTTGGGCCTCCCAGGGGAGGGCATTCCACACTTGGGATACCAGGTCTGAGAAAGCCCTCCCTCATGTCCTCACACAGTGAATTGACCTTACTTGGTAGGACACAGAGAAGGACACTCGGCTCCATCAGCAGACCTCAGTCCTTGGGCAGGCACATATAGGGAGAGGCAGCCCTCAGATATCGAGGTCCCAAGCTGTTTAGGAAGATTGGCATCATATGATGCCCAAATGGTATTCTAGTCGGGAGTTGAGCTGCTGCATGATGTACAGTTTGCAGCTTCTCAAAGGGAGCCCCACACAGAGTATGTTACAGTAATCTAAGCAGGAGTTGTCAATGCATGAATTACTGTGGCTGGTTTATCTCTGTCATTGGAGCACCTGTGGTGACAATCCTGGCTGAAGCATTTCCATACCTGAGAACAGGGGTGGGCAAAGTGTGGCCCATGGGCCGCATTATGGACCTTGAGGCTCCAAAGTGTGGCCCTTGAAGGCCCCCAGAATCCCCACCCTAATTTTTAAAAATTTCCAGGCAATTTTTGGCCCAAGCTGTCCTTCATGGCTCAAAACCACAGGTTAGCTCCCCCAATGTCCCCACGTACCTTAAAAGTGTGCTAGAAAACCTGCTGGGGCTAAAAAAAGAAACCCAAATTGCTAGGAATTATCCAGAACTGAAACTGGAAGAGACATTGTTCACTTCCTATTTCAGTTTTGACTGACTGGGACGGGGTCTGACAGATTATAAGACAGCTATGGGGGTGGCATGGGAGATGTGGGGAGTAAACTGCTTTATTTTGTAGTGATTTTGATCTGTTTGAGGGGATTGGGATGAAAAAAATTTGAAAATTAATTAGTTGACTTTTTAAAGACTATCTAGTGGCTTTGGTCCACTGATGCAGCTCACCGGCAAGCACACACACACACACTTGCCCACCCCTGCCTTAGAGCACTATTTTCCCTTAAGGGTTGTTCCTATCATGAGTGTCTATGCTATACATCTCAGATCGGTACAGAAGTCCACGAGTCAAGTTTTAAGGGCTCCTATCTTACCAGGGTGCCCTCTGTGCTGGAAAAGGAATTCTTAAAAATCTGCCCTAATGTCTTGAGCACACTGGCCATTTGACACAAAAAAATGTTAAAATTCTAGATGGGCACTGGGGGCAGGCACAGAGTGGCTAGGAGATAACCTTGTGTGTTAGAAAGAAATGCTGTCCATAGATATTTTAAAAAGCAACATCATAGGCAACTTCCAGAACCAGAGTACTGAAAGTAGGGTATGGTTTGAACGTTGTTGTTGTTGTTAGAATCATAGAATTATAGAGTTGGAAGAGACCATGAATTTCCATCTTGTTGTTGTTGTTCTGTGCCTTCAAGTTGTTTCTGACTTATGGCAACCTAGAGGAAAACCAGTCATGGGGTTTTCTTTGCAAGATTTGTTGAAAAGGGGTTTGCCTTTGCCTTCCTCTGAATCTGAGAGAGTGTGACTTGCCCAAGGTCACCCAGTGGGTTTTCTTTGGCCAAGTGGGGAGTTGAACCCTGGTCTCCAGCATCAAAATCCAGTGCTCAAGCCAGAACACTGCACTGGCTTTCTTGAATACTATCCCAGTGTCAAAAATCTCTTGCCTATGGACAATTAGCTAGCTTAAACTAAACATCTCTTACTAACCAAGGCAATGCCTTTTTCCAGCTGCATTAGATTTTTGAGCAGCTAAACCTTTGGCACTCTTCTTCATGTATTCTGAAGTAGTCAGTTTTGGGAGGGTTGTTTTACATGCTTTTTCTGACATGGTATTAGTAATCCTTCCAAAATTTTGCCTGGCATCTTGACACCAAATAATGATGACTCAAGAGCCAGCATGGTGTTGTGATTCAAGCTTTGGACTACAACTCTGGACCAGGGTTTGCATCCCTGGTTGGCCATGGAAACCCACTTGGTGGCCTTGGACAAATCACACTCAGCCTCAGACGAGGGCCAAAACAACCCCCCTCTGGACAAATCTTCTCAAGAAAACCCCATGATAGGTCACCTAAGTCGGAAATGACTTGAAGGCACACAACAACAGCAATGATGAACCAGCAGGAACCAGCACATGGATTAGTGGAGAGGTACCCAAAGCTATTAGGATGATGATACACATTGATAACAAGACAGTCAGCATGGTATAATAGTTGAATGTTGGACTAGGACTCTAGGAGGCCAGTGGGTGAGTTTGGACAAATTGCACACACTCAGCCTCAGAGGAGGACAGTGGCAAACCCCTTCTGAACAACTCTTACCAAGAAAACCCCATAATAAGATTGCCTTGAAGGCACAGAACAACAACATATTGATTGTGGGAGAAAGATGATGGGATGATGGGAGTTGTAATCCCAGATGGGTGGGGCATTGTAAGCTTGGATACCTCTTAATATAGTGTGTTTTGCTGTCTTGAAAAGTGGCTTATACTCCATTAAATAAAAACAATTAATTAGAAAGAAATACATACACATTTTGCCCCTTCCCCCCCAAAAAAAGAAAATCCCTTTGAGAACCAGTGGCCCCCTCCAAAATTACTCTGGAAACTTCAGATAAGGATCCTTTTAACAGACTACTCAGTAGGAGTCTTTTAACAGAGAACTCAGTTGGCTATTGAGTACATGAGACAATTGTTGATAGTTTTCCTTAACAAAAGTCATTGTGTTTTGTGAGGATCTGAGCATAACATTGTCAGTACTGTACCTACAGAGAACTAGAGTTCTCAGCTTTCTTTGCGAGAAGCCATGACATTTTACGTACTTCTAATTTTGAACAGTCTTCCATTAGCCACCATCTGTTTTATAGGGAAAATAAGGTGAATACCCTAAAGCACTGATTCCAAAACTTGGGTTCTCCAAGTGTTTTGGACTTCAACTCCCAGTAGTCCTAGCCGATTTGGCCAACAGTCAGGAATTCTGGGAGCTGAAGTCTAAAACATCTTTTAGGGAACCACTGCCCTAAAGGCACAGGATCTTGTCTAATCTTTGGAGCAGGGTCATCTCTACTTGAATGGGAGACTGCCAACAAATACCAGGTGCTGTAGGCTCTATTTCAGAGGAAGAAACTGTCAAAACCACTTCTGAGGATTCCTTGCCTAAGAAGATCCTATGAAATTCATGGGATCTCCATAAGCCAACAAGTGACTTGAAGGCACACACACATGCATGGAGAATGTATTCCTAATAGCTATGGTGTTTTGTCTCCATTGCATTTATCATTGACTTTCAAAGCCCAAGAAAGCATTTCCTAACATGTTACCTTCCATGTGTATAGGGCTACAACTGCCATCATTCCCAGTCATAGTCATAATGGGAGTTGTAGCTAAGAAGACACCGGTTTGGGGACATCTGACGCAAAGAATCATTTGTTGTGTTTAGGTGAGCTGTAGGTAGTTGTTGGGTGTAAGAGAAAACAGAGTCACATTTTGTAACCTCTTTGAGCTGCTGCTTTGTCTCAATAGCCCCTCCCCCCTCCCCTTTCCAAATACATCTCCAGATGCATTTGTCCCTGAAACCATAAAACAGGAGCTTGTCTCATGGTGCCAACATTGGACTCTGCAGCTCTGTGTACCATGGCCAATAAATCAACCCAACTATTTATGCAGCAGGCTCTGTTTTCTAGTTTACTTAGGAGATTGAAACCTCAGTGTTTGCTTTTGTTCAGCAGCTTTAGTGTGTGTTAGAAGCAAAATATTATTGCAAGCAGGGACCCATTAGCAGATTGCATCTTGTCCTGACTGTGAGCCAATGACTCTGCAGCTGGTGTCTGGGGGCAAGATACTTAGGAGAGCAAAGCCCAAGTCTGTATAGAATAATTGATGCCTGGCTGCTTATTTGGGGTTTTTTTGGACATATACATGTATTTTCCCTCTCAAATTTTGGGGGTGCTATTGTTGCACCCGGTAATTTCCTTACATAATACTGATGTATGACTGCATACATACACAGAGAGAGGAGGGAAAGATGGACAGAGAGAGAGAGAAAGAGAGACTTTGTACAATACATTCATACATTTCAATACCTTAAGATATCTATCATTGTCTTAGCTTAACAGTTACTGAGTTCTCTTTGGAGGGATTGCGTCAGTTCCTTTGCAGTGGAATTTCTCCTTTTCCATCTCCATTTATAGCCAGCAAGTGCACACTGGCATGCACGCGTGCACACGCACACACACAGACTTGAATTGTAAGAGTGCCAGAATTTCAGCTGGAACAGTTTTCTCCTTAGGTGTTTTCACATTCCCTCTGTCTCCCAAGATTTCTTTATCCTCATTTCTGTGTGAATGGTACAACCCTTTCTTTACTGGTGTAGACTCTTCTCATGTCCAGGTCTTGAGAAAAGAGGAGATGATGTGAACGGTTGATGGCTGCTGTCTTTTAAAGCTTGGAATGCCTTTACTGGGGTGAGTCGGGGACTGAAGACTCAAGACTGAAGACAGACGCATTAATTACGTTGCTGTCTTTTATATATTCCAAGTCAAGTGAAGCACCATTGTATGTGGGGCAGGTGATACATTTAACATTGAGCCTCCTAACTTGATCAGATTTTATAGTTTGATCGTTTACAATAGTTCATAGATGAACTGTTGCCCACCAAGACCTCTGGCGTTAAGCTGTATACTTTACTCTGAAGGTCAACAACAGTCCCTTTTCCCTGGCTACCCAACTGCAGCTTAGTTAGATATTTATACCCCACCCTTCAGCCACAAAGGCTATTAGAGCAGCTTACAAATTGTTTTAAGCAATAGCAATTTACACATCTACATTGCATTAAGCAGTTTCCAGTGTGTGTTAACTTTACATTTATTTGACCACGTTACTGCTGGAACTCAGCCATGGACATAAGTCTTCCATTTGTGGTTCAGGACCCACATGTGAATAGGTTGCATCCTGACCTAAGGTGAGTTGTGCCAGTGATACTACTAAAATATGCAATATGGTAGTACTGGGATTTTGGAGCCAGTCTGCAAGATGGAAAAGGAAATTATAACTATGCTCTGTTTTGTGGCTTAATGACATAATCACTATAACCGTGTAGTGTGAAAGGGCCATAGTATTCAGTGTAGACTTTGAATCCTCTGTAGCCATGCTTCTCAGGCTATCTGATGTGGAGGACTGGCAGTTATTTTTTCCCCAGTGTGCCAGAGATCAGCACTATATTTATGCCTGCCAGCTACAGTTGTTTCTTTCTTTCCTGGGAAATTGCCAGGGATCGGCTGCCAATGGTTTAGGGACCAACACTTTGAGTAGTACTGCTCTATAGCACCCATAAATCTCTTAGAGATTGGGGATGGGGGCAGAGGCAGTGTCTTCCTGACAATCAAAGTTTGAAAGCTACTTGCTGTCTGCCCTATGTACAAAATCAGCTCCCTCCTCTCTTGCCAAAGAAACTATTTCTCTGACCTCCCTTGCTTAGCAAAATAAAGCTGACCCTGTGCCAATCTCTACTTATACACCCTGACCAAATTCCCTTCTTCCCACTCAGTTTGCTCTGTGTTGATCTAGTATATTGTAACCACTTACACAAAAAGGGAGATCTTTCAACTTTAGAACTAGAATGAGGGAAAAGAAGGAGCATTCTCACAACATACTGTCCTAAAACATACATCTCCGGCACAGCCTGAAGAAATAATATAGTCTCAGAAGAGTAATTTACAATTTCAACTTGCCAGTCAAATCTCCTTCCTTTCTGTTTGAAAAATCTCAGAAAACATGACCTATGAGGATACTGTGTGAATATCCAACAGAATCTGGATGAGTTTGCATGGATTGCATTCCTGGCTTGCAGGGAGGATCCCTCAGCTGTTTAGCTAAGTACCAGCAGAGGTCTCTGAAGATAGGGGATTGCCTTCTGAAGGTTCATCAGAGGGCTGTGGTTGTTGTCCAGGCTTGAGCTGTGCTTCATGCAGCACCTGAGAGGTTCTTGAATTACATATCCAGTTGGAATAGATCAAAGTGAGAGAAGAATATGCGTGTTTTTTGGATGTGTGTCATCACACTGCCTGAGGAAGGACACCTTTCTGGGCTTTCTGTACAGTAAATGGCTGCCTACATCACCTTGCAACAGGGTTTCCTCTAGGCAAGATTTTTTTTAAGGAGGTTACCCATAGCACTTACCTTTTTGATGGGAGAGGAGAGAGCTGTTTATTTTGGGATCTGTAACTCTTTATCAACTGACAGAGTGGTAAGTTTATCTCTTTATCTCTGGGCTTTTACAGCCTGCGAAGAAAGGAAAAAGTACCCATACTGTTGAGCAAGTGGCTGCTGAGACAACCCATGTTGTGCCCCAGAAGATGACTGGCATTCTGCTCCTTAGCGGTTGGCTGTCCATACAAGGCTCAGAAATTACATGTATGTCATGGAATAGTGCTTTTAGGTGCCCTCGAAGAATAATTCCATTCTGCTTGTAGTAGGAAAAATAAAGAAGGAAAGTTCATATGCGACAGCTTCCTGTTTTAATGGGTCTTCCTGTGGACGGGGAAGCTTCCAGGTGGATGGTCCCATGTTGAGAGAAATATGTATTTGTGTGTTTATATAATTTATAGCCCACCTTGGGTTATATTGGGAGAAAGGCAGGATATGAATTGGATGCCATCTTAACTGATAACATCTCAGCTAGAAGGTAGGCCTATGACTCCAACATCATCATCATTTTTCTTCTGTATGATTTTTAACATCTTTGCCAGGTGAAGAAGCCAATGAAGCTTCAAAAGCTTGCCTAATAGAATTGGCCCCCAGAAGGTATTGCTGCGTGTGGATTTTGTATTTTGCCATCCTTTGGCAATCAACTTCAAATAACTTTATTCCCAAATCCTTTCCTTTCTGCATACAGAGCATTTTTCTTCTTCCAACCTCATTAAAGTCGGGCTTGCCACAAGGATGGACACAACAGTGTCTCCTTGGGGTGGAGGCATTGCTAATGCTGTTGGGTGGTTTCTTATTTGTTTAAAAGTTGCAGTGAAAATTTTCTGGGCATGAAGTCAGAGGGGAGTATGTGGGACGTCCTTTTGCCCTTTGTGCCTGTTTCAGTTTTGATTAGCTTTGTTGCCAGTAAGTCAGTAATGGTGTTCCTTCTCTTCCTTCTCCTCCTAATGGCAAAGGAGGGAGACTCTTGCCAAAGCTTCCAAACTATGATTACCTAACCTGCAGGGACGTGTGTAAAAAAATTTCTTATTGCTACCTGCAATTTAAAAATAATAATAATAATAATAGAATCATAGAATCATAGAATTATTAATAATAATAATTTAAATTTGCTTTTCATTTTGGGCTAAGCTAGACGTAGCAAGTGATTCCAGCTTGCTTTCATTTCCTGGCTGATCAGCCATACATACCACTGTGAAAAAGCCTCTGCATCTATAACATCAAAAACTGACTTACAGACATCCAGACCTCTTTAATTTAATGGTTTGATTTGATTTACTTTTTGTTTTGGTTTATTTTAAAAGAAAAAGAGATTGACTAGCATTTTAGGATATTTCTCGGGATGGAGAATCAGGTGTTTTCTTGACTAGTGGTTCTCAACTAGGGAAACTCCAGGTGTTAAACTTTAGCTCTCAGAATCCCTGGCCGTGCTGGCTGGGGCTTCTGAGAGTTGAAGTCCAACAATTTCTAGAAACTCCCTCCTATCCTAATGTTTCCCTTCCTTGGCCCTGATTTGTTCTTGATGTGAGTGACAGTACATTATAGGTGTGGGGTAGGGGTGTACCTGTTGTCAACCTGGCACTATTGTCTGGATTTCCCCATACACTGGTATTAATTCCAAGCACATGGCAACTTCTGCAGATTCCAGCCAGAATTGGGCACCTTCAAATCCGTGGATTTTGATGGAAACGTTTAAGAGAGCACTCTTAACTCTCCTGTTGAAAAACATTGGAATTTGAAGGTGCCTGATTTTTTTTTACTGCTTCATATTATTTTATATAGATTTCCTATGGATTTTTGGCTCTCTAAAGCTAAAGGAAGAATCAGTGGCTGTAATCCAAATTTGTAATTAAATTATCTTCATTAGTAGTCTAATTCTATTTAATTCTGAGCGGAATCATTTACTTTGTGTGGTTTCTTTTTAGGCTGAGGTTTACTTATGGTGTCTTACTCTGTGCAAGATGCAGAGATGGTGTATTTTGGCCTCATCTCCACTTAGAGTTTTCCTTTCTTGGTGGAAAGAGAAATTTGATCCTACCTGTTCCCCAAACATGAGGGCCGCTGGGTGTGATGCTACCAGATATTTTTGTTCTGGCGACTTGAAGCCAAGCCAAACACCACTGTACAAAAGAATTGGACTCAAATACAGAAAAGAAGGACATCTTCTCTGGTATTGATGGGGGGAAGCTGTAGATGAGGGTCAACAAATAAAAAAATATCCCACAGAAACAAAAACTGCATTGTCAGCTAGCAAGCCAAGAAGTTGCCTCTTTCTAACTCTTTCTTCCTTTGCCACCATCTCAGTGTATACAAACTTGTGTGGTTGGTCCTGTTCCCTGTTAAAAGAGCTGAATAGTAACATTTTCAGAAGCCTTTGTCCCTCTTTTTTCAAAATAAATTGTAACTTCCTCAAGGATGACGATAACAAGGAGTGGTACATAGTTGACCATTGTTAACTTTCAGTCCTAGTGCCCATCAGTAGTCTTTTCAACCTCTTGGGTATAAAGGCCCAATCCCAGGAATAGCCATGCTGCCAGGTATGTGCTTCAGATGAGACATGCTGCTTCCGAACCTGTACAATATCATGACATGGTAACAACTGGGAGAAACCACCTTGTAACCTCTGAGTGGTAGTGCTTAGTCTGCGTTGTGAATAAGAACCCTGGTTTGCTGTGGATATTGGCAGCCATATAAAGAATTGCAAGCTTCATTCAGAATCCTTGGTGATGTAGCCATGTTAAGCAACATGGGGGACATTTTATTTTCCGCAAACATGGCAAGCAACATTTGCTAGCTAGCGTTTGGTAGTGAGCCTGTATCTGAGCATCAGGTGTATAATGTCATGATCAAAGGGAATAATAATACCACTTTGGTTGGTCTATTATGGAATATTGTGTACTGTTCATGGCACCACATTCAGGAATGATATTGGCAAGGTAAAATGTTTCCAAAGGAAAGTGACCAAAATGATAAAAGGTCTGGAAAGCAAGCCCTATGAGGCATGGCTTAGGGAGCTGGGTATGTTTAGGTTGGAGTAGAGGTGACATAATAGCTATCTTCAAATATAGTATATGAAGAGATGTCATGTAGAAGATGGTGCAAACCTGTTGAAGGGATGCCATGTAGAAGATGGAGGGAGCTAGTCCACTGCTTCAGAGGTTAGGACACAAACCACTGATCATATTACAAGAAAAGAAATTCTACCTTAACATTATGAAGTAAAAACAGTAAAAAAAAAGATTGGAAAATGATGATGGTGGTAGAGTCTCCTCTTTTGGAGGTCCTTGAATAGAGATTAGATTGCTATCTCTCAGGAGTGCTTTAGCTATGGATAGCAAAGTGTTAGACTAAGGTGGCCCTTCCGGCTGGTAAGATTTTCGAATCATGCCTTTCCTTTGAATAGGATGCATGGCTTTTTTCATCCCCCCCCCCCAACCAGGAAAGTGTGTTCCGGAGCCTTGACATCTATATTTCTCTAGGCTCATGCTTGATTTCCTCACAATTCAGTTGACACAAAGGCCACTCTTCCTGCCTGGCTTTTCCTTTTATCACAGTAAACTAGCTGGGCTTGAGTGCAGTAACGGCTTTCCTTTGGACAGGCTGTCACTTCACAGAAATGCAGTTTTTCCTTTTTGTTATTTGTGGGGTTTTGGCATCTTCCCACAGGGTTTTCATCATTTTCAGGTCCCCCATGATAAAAATGCATGTGATGCACAATGCGATTAAGTTTCTCAGAGCATAGATAAGTCATATATACCTCTTCTTTCCTCTTCCTCTTCCGCCCACTCTGTCCTATCCAAAGTACATAATAATGTTCTGGACCTTTCACCTTCTTACACTGGTAGGATATAGAGATAAGACCTTTCACACCTTCAGTGTTAAAGTTTTCATTGATCTGGCAGCCCAAGCACCCGCTTTTACCACATGCTATTTGATGTGCTGGGTGTTTGCTGCCCAGGTTTAGAAAATAATGCTTCTGTTACAAGTCTTAAAGTCCTTTGAAAAGAGGAAACAACATTTGATTTTAAAAAGGAGCAAAATGCTTGCTCTATTATGTCTGTCTCTACACAAATAGCTTTGTGTACTATTTAGATTAGACCAAAGATTATTTCACCCTAAAAGAGAATTTGGGTATGTTTCTCTTTCATCTGTGGAGGTTTTTAGTGCAAGAAAAGGGTTTCATGTATGAGTAGTTGGGAATTCTTTAAAAAAATATGTAGTTGCTTGATTGTAAAATCTGGTGGCTTTATCAACATTCTGGTCAGGTTCAGTTCTATCTTCCAACAAGTCAACCTCTATCCCTTATGCTGGTAGATCAGGAATGAGCAAAGGGACACCAGTGAACTGCCCAAGGCTGTTCTTGCCATCTCTCAAGTATGGGATTGAGGGGTTGGGGTTTGCAGTCCCCTGTAGCAGAGTTTTCTGTCTTATTCCCCTGACCCTTCAACTTGTGCCCTCAGGACTATATTTCTCCACCCTGGCATCTGCGAGAATAACTGACACAGATTCCATAGTGTGTTGTGTGGTCTACAATAAAACATCACATTTGTTTTCACTCCCTAAGAACGTCGTTCAGCATAACAATAATAATATTTATTTATTTATTTATTTATACCCCGCCCCTCTGCTAAAAACAATCGGGGTGGCTTCCAACAATTAAAACATTGTAATAACGACTAAAAGCACCACCCACACCCACTCTTCCCCATAAAAAGACATTAAACAATATAAAATTAAAACAATCTAACTAAAATCCCATTAAAAACAAATATATACAAGATTTTAAAAAGGCCAGGAGACACAGCTCCTGAGGCCGGGATCTAATCAGGAAAGGCCTGCCGAAAGAGATCCGTCTTCACTGCTTTTTAAAAGCTACTTAAACTCGTCATCTGATGGATCTCATTCGGCATTTCCATAAATTGGGGGCGATTACCGAAAAGGCCCTCTGGGAGGTTGCAGACAACCTAGATTTTTGTGGCTGAAGCAAATTCCTCCCAGAGGACCGGAGTGCGCAGGGAGGATTGTATGGGAGAGGCGGTTCCGAAGATAAGTTGGACCCAAGCCATTTAGGGCTTTAAAGGTAATAACCAACACCTTATACTGGGCCCGGAAACTGATAAGCAGCCAGTGGAGAGATTTTAATACTGGAGTTATATGGTCTCTCCGAGATGTTCCCGAGACCACTCTGACTGCCATATTTTGTACCATCTGAAGTTTCTGGACCAAGCACGAGGGTAGCCCCATGTAGAGCGCATTGCAGAAATCGAGACGAGAGGTTACCAGTGCGTGCACCACAGTCTCGAAGTCCCTTACTTCCAGGAAAGGGCGCAGCTGGCGTATCAGCCGAAGCTGATAACAAGCACTCCTGACCGTCGCATTCACCTGACTCGTCATCTGAAGCGATGAATCAAGGAGCACCCCCAGACTGCGAACACAGTCCTTAACGGAGAGCGTGACAAGGGTTCAAGAAAGCAATGTCATTCTTTGCCACTACCCCCTTAGTTTTCCATTTTGTTTTCCAACTAGCATTTAAATTTTTGTGACTTCTGATGAACTCTGAACATGCTCATTCCCCACTGGTCTGTTCTGGGAGAGTTTTGCCTCCTTTTGGTGCATGTGTGTGTTTACTTTAAAAGCATGATTGTACTTGTAAAAATCTTAGTATTCCCTCAAGTGTGATGATACCTCGTTGTTTTGTCCCTGTTTCTGATAGCACAAGTGCAGTGAGTTTGCTGCTAGAGGGCTTGACAATTGGCCTCATAATTGTAGGCTTTTTTGGGGGGGGGGTACAAGTTAGTTTTAAAACATAAACACAGAGGATCCATGACAGTAATCCCACAGTGTGAGTGGGTTTTACTTGTAGGCAGATTCTTTTTCACTGAACTTTGCCTTAGCCTGGTAAACCATTTTCTACACAGGAATTTTTCTTTGCAGCAGAGCATGTTCTGTTGATGCTTTTTAAAATAAAGATCTTTGATGTTGTGTGAGATCCCAACAGTTAAATCAAGAGGTGCCTTTCATTAGGCTAGCCTCTGTTACTGAGCATATACAGGCATACCTCAGTTAACAAAGCCTCTGATAAGAGAGTTCTTTTTGCAAAGTCTGTTTATGCCTGACCGTCTTCTCCCTTTTTGTCCTTGTTGTCTATCTGGCTGGAGTTTTGTTTTGGCAGCATCAGCATTGGAAGACTAGTGAAGGAGAGCTGTAGAAACAGACTTTTGGTGTGAGTTGCAGCAGTGTACCTGCAATAAACAATGTAATAAAGCTTGACCTAGGGGCGAATTGGATTCTGCCCTAGCCAGTTCTGGGGTAGCCTTGTGTGCCTGCCTACCACAGGCAAGGTACACAGCAGTTGCCTCCAGAATCCTTTACTGGGTATGCATAAACAGCAAAAGAAAGAGAAGAGGAGAGATCAGATAAGCCTCCCTCATCAGTTATCCCCAATAAGTTTTTTAAAGCATAGATTAATAAGTTTGACCATGAAGATAGAAATAATAAGAAAAATAGTGTATGGCAAAAGAGAAAGTCATCCCTGGATGTGTTTTGGAAGCAGCTTTCAAGTGGTTTCTAGAAGGTTATTGTTTATTTATATGTGGCTTACCTGACCTGGTTGCTTCATTTCACATGGGTAGATAGATGAAGGAAAAAAGTTGCTGAAACATGTTGAACCATATTTTGTGGTTCACGAAACTATCCCTGTTCTTTTCATGTTATTTCTATCTCTGGTACCAATTTTTCCATTAAAGAAATAATGCCCAGGAACATAGCTGCTTTGTTAAGTGAGGAATACTTGTACATGAGGTTTTAGGAACATTGTTAGGTGATATTGTTGATTTTCTGACCACTTGGGCTTCATGCTGACTAAGATAAAAGGATCTGCAAAGCTTGAAGGGTTTTTCTTCATTGGAAGCTGGTCAGGGGGAAAGCAACACCCAGGGAACTTTAATGGAGTGTGCGAAGCAGTAATATTCCACTAGCTAGAAAGCCAAGTTCTGACAGTCTGCTCACTGCTAAATAAATGATGCAATGTTGTTGGATAATTTGATCTAAGCAATCAATCACCCTGACTTATTGAGCACAAACCTTTGGCATCAACAGAATCAAGTGACTTTTTGTGCAGCACAGCATCATTGACATAAAGTTAGGCACTCTGTGCTAATTGCCTATGTTTGTTATAGTAAGTGGGATGGGAGAATAAAATTCATGGAATGTTTTGTCTGAGAACTGGAACTGGGGTTGGTAGAGGGAGGTGATATAGACAATATGAAAGCTATTCTAGCTTTTCCTTTGTTTTTTTTCTGGGCTGTGAGGCCATGTTCTGGAATAGTTTCTTTCTGACGTTTCACCTGCATCTGTGGCTGGCATCTTCAGAGAATGGTTGGATAGGAGTGTGTGTGGAGTTTATATCCTGTGAACCCCTGTGGGGAGTATATGTAAATTTGTGTAATTGAATGGTTAGTTTCTGAGTATAGAAATGCAAGGCTTGTTAGTGTCTGTTCGGCTAATGGTTGGTTGATGGGCCAGTATCTGCTGGGAATCCCCCTGTCCCTGGGTGGAATTCCTTTGTAAGTGTTGAGTTTCATTCTATTGTTCTTCAAAACTGGGAGCCAGATTTTGTTTACTTTTAAGGTTTCTTCTTTCCTGTTGAAGTTGTCCAGGTGTTTGCGGATTTCAGTAGCTTCTCTGTGCATTCTGACATGATAGTTGTTGGCCTGGTCCAAAATTTCTGTGTTTTTAAATAGCATTTTGTGTCCAAGTTGATTTATAACATGTTCTGCTACTGCTGATTTTTCTGGCTGGCCTAGTCTGCAGTGTCTCTCATGTTCCCTGATTTGTGTTTGCACACTGCGTTTAGTGGTCCCTATGTAAACTTATCCATAGCTGCATGGTATGCAGTAAACTCCTGCAGCTGTGAGAGGGTCTCTTTTGTCCTTCACTGAGCATAGCATTTCTTGGAAGAAGAAAAACAGCCACCCAAAGGGAAGGTATTTTTACCATACATCAAAGGAGTCACAGACAGAATAGGGAAACTGATGAAGAAACACAATCTCCAAACAATCTACAGACTAACCAAGAAAATCCAAGAAATGCACTAACGAGCCTTGCATTTCTATACTCAGAAACTAACCATTCAGTTACACAAATTTACTTATACTCCCCAACAGGGGGTTCACAACATACAAACTCCACATCCATTCCTACCCAACCATTTTCTGAAGATGCCAGCCACAGATGCAGAGCAGAAAGAAACTATTCCAAAACGCAGCCTCACAGCCTGGAAAAAAAAAAGGAAAATCTATGGATGCCGGCCGTGAAAGCCTTCGACTTCATATTCTAGCTTTTCCCAGTGGAAAGGGCTTCAGAGCATCTGTATGCTTGGGGTTGTCTCCCCCACTTGCTCCCGGTAGGCAGGATACAGAGAACTCTTATTTTGAAGAGTCTGACCACCAGTGGTGTCATCCAGGTGCAGGTGAGGGTGACAAGGAAGTCATTTCCCTTTATACATCAGGGGAGGACTCCAATAGCGACCTATCGGATCGCGATGAGGGGGAGTTGTCGGAGGAGGAGACGGAGGATCCGAACAACTCACGCCCCTCAAAACACCATTTTGCCCCAGAGGACTTCACAGTTCTCCTAAAGAAGGCTGTTAGAACCTTGGGCTTGACCTTATCTACAGTACAGCAAACACTAATGGACCCAGAATTACCTGAGATATCTGGGGAATTTTTTCCAGATTTACAGCAAGTGGCCCTGGAGATGCCGGTACCTGCGACTGTAATGCGGCTTATCTGTGATGAATGGAGGGCGCTGGCAGTAGCCAAACCACAACCGAGCATTGCAAAGAAGCTATATGCCCTACCAAAAAAGGTTATGGGGAAGCTCCAGGTCCCTCTCATCGATGCTCCAGTTTCAGAAATGGTCTCTTCCGCAATTTTTTGCCGTGACGGGGAGGAGACCTTGAAGATTCCAGAGGACAGGCGAATGGACTTGGCTCTCAGACAGGTGCTATTCAATGGTCAAAGGACGCCCTGCAGGACGTTCCAAGATCACAGATAAGGATTCGCCAGGTCCTTAATAAATTAATTAAGAGCTCGGCCTTCCTGGCAGACAGCACCTTGGATTTGGTACAATTCTGCGCTAGAGCTCAAGCAGCGACGGTAGCAGCCAGACACCAGGTATGGCTGAAATCCTGGAATGTGGACTTCAAATCTAAGCAGAACTTGGTTTCGTCGCCATTCCTTGGAGAGAAGTTCTTCAGGGAATCACTGGAACTGGTCTTAGTGGAGGACAAGGATAAGAAAAAGAAGACCCTGGCTTCACGCAAAAGAGAGGAAAGGAGATATGCAAGATGCTATCGTTCCTTTCGAGCCTCTGGCAACCACCAGGTGGGTGGAAATGCTTCAAACCAATCAGGCTCCAGGGATTCTAGATCCCATAAGACACGCTGGGGGGAGAACAGATACCAGCGCCGGAGTCTACATGGTGGGGCAGAAAAGGCCACACAATCTCACTCCACCAAGCAGAACTCCAAGTCCCAGCAATGACAATCCCACCCAGGTGGGAGGAAGACTGCAGGCCTTCGTGGGGGCTTGGGAGAGCTCTACCTCGGACAAGTGGATGCTACAATCCATCCGACAGGGGTACTGGATAGAGTTTTCTCTACTCCCCCCCACAGTGGTTCCTCCCGACACCTGTCCACAAGGACGAAGCAGAACAATCCCTGACGACAGAAGCTATCCAGCGGCTCTTACTAATGGGGGCCATAGAGGAAGTCCATGGCACTCAGCAGGGAAAAGGTTGCTACTCCATCCTATTCCTCGTGCTGAAAAAGAATGGTATTTGGAGAGCGGTCCTGAATCTAAGGGGTGTGAACAAGTTCATCAAGAAAAGAAAGTTCAGAATGGAGACACTGAAGCACATCCTGGAGGCCATAAGACCGGGCGACTACCTGTCCTCTCTGGATTTGCAGGATGACTACCTTCATGTCCCAATTCATTGGGACCACCGGAAATTCCTACACTTCTGTTACAACAGCAGGCATTTTCAATACAGGGCTCTCCCCTTTGGCCTCTCGGCGGCCCCAAGGGTATTCACAATAAACTTGGTGGCCTTAGTAGCTTCCTGGAGGTGCTCAGGAATTCATGTGTATCCCTACTTGGACGACCTCCTGATCCATTCGCAGTCCCATCTGGGGGTGGAACCAGACCTCACATACATAATGGCATCACTCCAACAGCATGGATTCCAGATAAATATGGAAAAGAGTTCCCTGATTCCATCCCAACAGATTCAACATCTAGGGGCCTTGGTGAGTTTGACGGAGGGCCTAATCCGACTTCCCACAGAACAAATCAGGGCGATTCAGGCGGAAGCGCAGAAGACCCTGGAGGCAGCCAGAACGGACATCATGCACCTGGCACATCTACAGGGTCTCATGGTAGCAGCAATAGACTGTGTCCCGTGGGCGAGATTTCACGCCAGGACATTGGATGGAAGGTTTCTCCTTCCATTCCATGAGGAAACAGCCAATCGGAAACATCAAGCAGTGAGGACCCCGAAGGAGGTCAGGTCTTCACTACAATGATGGCTATCACCAGCGATTCACAGAGGTTGCCAGCTTTGGATCTGGGACAGGATTCAGATTACTATGGATGCCAGCCTCCAGGGATGGGGAGCACACTGCGGAACCACCTGGCTCAGGGCAGATGGACGTCAGAGGAAGCGGCACACAGTATCAACTGGCTGGAATTGAAGGCGGTCAGACTGGCGCTGAAGGCCTTTGCACACCTGGTCAGAGACAGGGCAGTACTCATCCGAACAGACAACGTTGTGACAAAAGCACACATAAACCGCCAGCGAGGGTTCAGGTCGCGGACCCTCATGGAGGAGTCGGCACGCCTGTTCATCTGGGCCGAGAAACATCTGGTGGCAATATCAGTGGAACATCTCCAGGGAGCCCTCAACCGGAAGACGGACTGGCTCAGCCGGTCAGACATAGACCAAGGGGAATGGAGTCTACATCAGGAAGTGTTCGACGCCATAGTTTGAGTGCTGGGGCGCCCAGAAATAGACTTGTTCACCTCTCCTGCCAATGCGAAACTACCCCGGTTTGTTTCCAGATTCTTGACAGAGGGGGCAATGGACATGGATGCCCTGACGTGCCCTTGGCCATGAACACTACTCTACGCCTTTCCCCCGGTCCAACTGATTCCCAGAATGATCAGCAGAATCCAAGCAGAACAGGCGGAATTCATTCTAGTCACCCCAGATTGGCCCCGAAGGTCATGGCTCCCAGACATTCTGGAGTTACAGGTGGACTCGATACCTCTTCAGCACCAGGCAGACCTTCTATCTCAGGGTCAGGTCCACCATACGGACCCGGGATGGCTACAGCTCCGCGGGTGGAGATTGAACGCCAGATGCTGACAACACGAGGTTATTCTCGAACGGTGGTGAGCACAATCTTGGCATCTAGACAGGAGTCTACCCAGAGGATTTATGAATACACCTTTAGGGCCTTCAGATGATGGTGCAGACACAAGGGACAGGACTTCGGAGAGGTCACAGTGCCAAGGTTACTAGATTTCCTTCAGGACGGAGTGGAGTCTGGGCTCCGCCCAAATACGATCAAAAGACAGGTTGCAGCGATAACTTCATTCCTGTCTCTGGAAGAAGCCACAAGCGGTAGCATCACACCCCCATGTGAGTCGCTTCATCAAGGGCCTATCCAACTTAGCGGCACCCACGGTACACCGATTCCCTTCATGGGACCTGCATACGGTGTTGAAGGCCCTAACGGTGCATCCATTTGAGCCAATACGAGAGGTTCATCTGAAATTCCTGACGTGGAAGGTCCTGTTCCTAGTGGCCATCACTTCAGCTCGCAGAGTCTCCGAACAAGCGGCCTTGTCGGTTAGAAGAGACTTCTGCATCTTTAGACAAGACTCAGCAATCCTCCGACTACGCCCAGACTTCAGACCAAAGGTAGACTCAGCCTTACACAGGACTCAGGAAGTGGTTCTTCCTTCCTTCTGTCCAAAACCGGAAAGGGAGTTGGAGAGGATTTGGCACACTTTAGATGTTCACAGGGCCCTCAAAGTATAGATCAAAAGAACGGCACCCTTTCGGACTTCCAAGACCTTATTCGTCTCTCCCCATTCGAAATATTTGGGGAGAAAAGTTTCTCCCTCCACACTGGCTTGATGGATAAAGTGCTGCATAGCAAAGTGTTACAAGTCCCAGGACAACCCAGTACCGGAGGGCATCACAGCACATTCCACAAGAAGCGCAGTGAGGTCGACAGCTTGGGAGAGGGACGCGCCTTTGGAGGAAATTTGCAAGGCAGCAACTTGGAAGACTCCCTCGACCTTCATCAGACATTATAGGTTGGATAGAATGCAGTTGGCGGAGGCCGCCTTTGGCAGAAGGGTGCTTCAGCGAGTGCTTCATCCCTAGAGATCAGACGAATCACCCTTGCCCACCCGGCTCAGGAAGCTTTAGTAAATCCCAAACATACGGATGCTCTGGAGCCCTCTCCACTGGCAAAAGGAACGTTGGTCTTACCTGTGATACGTTCTTTTCCAGTGTAGAGGTGAAGAGCATCTGGCCCACCCAGGGCAAACATGGCGGACTTCAAGAGAAGGAGGAAAGAAGCCGGTCAGGAACCTGCGGTGAAACAACAGAGTTGACCGCCCAGTGGGATCACGGCTGGATGAGTCATCATACGGCATCACGAGGCTATGATATCGACTGGCCGGCAGAGGGGTCGTCCCTCCTGGATGACACCACTGGTGGTCGGACTCTTCAAAATAAGAGTTCTCTGTATCCTGCCTACGGGGAGCAAGTGGGAGGGACAACCCCAAGCATAGGGATGCTCTTCGCCTCTACACTGGAAAAGAACGTATCACAGGTAAGACCAACGTTCCTTTTTCCTTTTCTCACTGTTCCCCTAAAACACCTACTCGTCTCTGAACCAACCTCTCTGCTGCCTACAAAGCCAAAGTGTGGGTTCTCCAGTCTGGGGCCTGTGTTTTCTGGGACTTAGCAAGCAGAATTAGCCTATCCGAGACCTGTTGTTCACTCTCCAGCCATTTTACACTGGCCTGTAACTTCCCCTTGTAATACTGTCAGTGCCTTAGATTTCTGCATTGGCCATTGTGGGGTGCCATAAGTTGGAAATGACTTGAAGGCACCCAACAACCTATAATCCTACCTTGAAAATTCACCAACCGGGATTTCTGAATGCTTCATTCTCAAATGACTTGTAAGTAACAAAACTCTACCATGCACAAAATAGAGAAACTCAAGGTTTCATTGCTGTAGGAACCATAGTCTTGGATATTTTTGATTAAGCTTTTTGCCCTGCTAACTTTGGCACAGAAAGTGAAGCCAGGGGGAATCACCTTTATCCCCATAGTGCCTACTGCATGAAGGTTTCAATTTTGATCTTTTTGCCCAAGCTCCTTGAAGGGCAGGAAGAAAACAGCTGTTAGAAAAGCAGCTTTGTGCCTGCTATATTGCTGAGCTTCATCCCGTTAATAATTATCTCTAGCATTGCCCTGTTGAAGGTTTGTTCTTGGCAGCTTTGCTCTGTGACTTGTGTTTTGCCTGCAGCATGCCAAGGCTTGAATAACAGACTCACAATTGGCTATAGACGCCTGCTATCTTACCTTCAGAGACATTTTGTGTACCCATTAATTACAACCCTTTAATTAGGAAACAGCCCTTTTGTGAGAAGTTTATATGTTGTCTCCTCCTCTTCTTTGATGCCTTTCCTCTGGGCTTCCTTGACCCAGTCAAGTCCCCCTTTGAAGGGGTACACTTAACATAAAATGGTTCTGTTGGACAGTCAGTGTTGACACCCATGATCCAGGAATGCTTTTCACATTTGTCTCTGAAGACTTGTTGAACTGTGCTCAGTGTTCCAAATTTAGCAAGTGTATAAAACTACAAAAGCCTGCTAATGAAACCACATGATGGGCCTTAATTATGGCATCACCTTCCAAGGTACAGAGTCAGTGTTCTGTAGCCTGTCTTGTAAAGGTTTGGTAAAACAAGCCTTTGAAGCCTGTGCAGCTTAACTGTTGTTCTGACATTTTAGGAGGAAATGGACATTGTAGGGGTTCTAATTTACAGATTGCTTAATGACTTAAAAGTGGAGTCAGTTGTTTATAAGGACTGGAAGAAGGATAGACTTGCTTTTAAAAAGTATGTCCTTAATTGGGATGTTAACAGCCCCATCAGCCAAGCCTAATGTGACAAATCCAGCAGATATTTTCATAAGCTTATTGATCATATGTACTGTGTCCCTTTCAAGAAAAATATCCCCAGAATGTTTACTTAATGTTTGAGGACTTCCTGTTCATCTTGATAGATGTTTATACAGTTGTCCCTTCATATTTGCTGGGGTTTGGTTCTAGGAACCCCTGTGGATACCAAAATCCGTGAATACTCAAATCCCATTATATGCAACAGCATAGTAAAATGGTGTCCCTTATATAAGATGGAAAAATCAAGGTTTGCGTTTTGGATTTATTATTTTTTTAGGAATATTTTCAAGCCGTGAATACTTAACTCCATGGATACCAAATCTGTGGATATGGAGGGACAACTGTAACTATTTTTGAAGACCTTCTTGAACATCTTTGGGGTGGTTGGATTGAGATGAGATATAAGTGTGCTTGAGGTCTGAGGACAGCACATCTACTTTAACAAACCTCAAAAAAAGCCCCCTACCCCACCTCTTTTTAAAACTTTTTTAATTATTCAAAATGCCCCCTGTAACCTCTGGGGAACACAAGGGTAATTATAATCCAACAGGCCCTAAAATATGGTGAAATTACCCTCCCAGCTCCCCAAGAGTGTGCATGGAAGTATGTGAAGTGGGGGGGGGGAGTTAAAAAGCAAAGAACAAAATTGAGGAGGCTTAAAGACCTCAAAAACAGCATGGTAGGGCTGCCTGAGGCTCACGGCCTTTATTTTGTTGAACCTTGACTTAAAGATCTCTTAAACCAAGAGTGACAGCTGCCAGGGTTTTTGTCACTGTTAACTGCCATCAAGTCAACTTGAACTTCTGGAAACTCTGAATGAGAGATCTCCAAGTAATCTTGTTAGGAACAGCCCTGCTCAAGTTTTGCAAACTCAGAGCTGTGGCTTCCTTGATAGTCTACCCTCATGTAATGCAGTCCTCCTCTTTTCCTACTACCTACCACTTTATCAGGCATCATTGTCTTTTCTAATGAATCCTGTCTTCTTGTGATATGCTGAGGTTTGAAGGGTGGCATTGGCCCTCCATGAAACTTTGGATGGCCAGAGCCTTCTCCACCATCCATTATTCCCCCAATTTTTAAATTTAAGTTTTTAAAATACAGTACGGATTTATTTGTTTTATTTCTTAACTCCTGGTAAAGGGGATCTTGAATTCAGGATAGATTAGGTTTTTGTAGTTTTGGTTAAACCAATAAGAGCATCTACCATGTCCTTCTATACACGCTTGTCATCCCTTGTAGTTTTCTTGTAAAACCCTTTCAAATGTCCAACAAAGTTTGTACATCATTGCCGGAAGTCAGTCTGTTCTTTTCATTGAGCCATTCTTGGGGCCAATAAGGAAATGAGTGACTCTTCTGGATAATTGAAGTTTTTAAAAAATGTTTAGTGTTTCAGTATGTTACCTTGCCACTTGAATCCTATGCCTTTTCAAATACCTTCTCTGACACAATGAGATGCTAAAGCTCTTACCTATCTGAACATTTCATTTTGTAGGAATTTGGTTTGTCATTGTTCTAGAGATGAGCACTTGTTAGCCAATTCTCATTTCTCCACTTCAGTGCTGCATAAGGTTGTGGGTTGTTGTTTTTTAAGTGTTTGTATTAGACAGTCCCAAACTCTGCTCTCAGGTTTGATGTAGTTTTTGTCAATCACACACAAGGTGACAGATAGTGAATATGCTGTCTAGCCCCGGTCTGCTGGGCTCCCTTCCTTGTTGCAAGACAAAAATTCATTTTTTTTCCAGTTGACTGTCTTCTCATCTCTCTCCTATTATGGCAAATTGTTATAAAATTGGAATGTGCATGGCCTTCCGCCTTCTGGCTGAGCACATCACGTGAGCTCATATATGGCTCTTCGCAGAGGAGGCTGGCGCGAATGGTCGCCATGGTAACTGCACCACAATTTAGTTACCAGTATTAAAAAGAAAATAACCCAGAATGGATCTAATCTTGAGCTTTATTTACTTCCCCTTTTTCTCTGTGTGCTGTTGGAAGTCATTGGGATTGAACGGCTCAAACGTGGGGGAGCAACTGAACTAATGGCAACCCCAAAGAATGTCTTTCTGGGGGTTAAAAGGGAGAGTTGGATGTCCATTTTCAAGTAAGCCCTTGTTGTGCATGCACACTGGGAAAAGGCTCAGAAAGACTGTTGAAAGATGTGTCCAATAGATAAGATATACCATGTTTTAAGAAAGTAGGCTGAGAGCTACAAGAAAAGCAAGACAGAAGAATAATGATTCAGAAAAAAAATCTGTCATAACCAAAATGGACAGTGTGTGACTTAAGAACAGGAGGAATTTCCCAGTCTCATTAGCTGAGAAGAAATGTTTAATTTGAAGAGGAATACCAGTCTTGTAGTCCATAGTGGTATATCAGTAATGGAAATAAAAAGTGGTAATGATGAGAATTTATCAACTTGTATTTAATGAACCCAGACTATCTGCCCAGGTAGGTCCTCAGCTCCAGTTCACATTCCTAGAGTTCTTCCTTCTCATTCATGTCTGTATCTAACTGATCATAGGCTGTTGGGTGGGATGCATGTGAACTAAGAAATCTTTGGGGAAATAGTACTTGTCAAAAGTGTCACATTATGTTCATAGCAGCAGCAGTGCTCTTATTTCATGAGAAACTTGCATCAGTTGTGTGTGGGGGGAAGCTATCCTACAAATGGCTGAAACTTTAATAGCATACTTATCTCCAGGCTTTGTAATTTTCCAGACAGGATGGCAGAGATGATAGAACATTTGCACTGCAACCTTGAAACAGATGTTTGCCCTGTGCTGGCTTAACAAATGTTGAGTGTAATTCATTATTGTTTCCTTGTCACTGTTCAGAGGTCTCTGCAGCTTCATAAATATTTTGTTTCAGGCTGCAATTAAAACCTACCCAAAAGAGAGCTGCTGGAAGAGGGTTGGAGGCGGTGGTCGACATTGTGTCCAGTCTCAACACTTGTTCCTTTGGGCAGAGATGGTCATGTCATATCACAAAAGAGAAAAGTGGTGTGTACAAGAGCTTGATAGAGAGCTATTGATTTTGAATAGCAAGATGTGATGCTCAGCCCCATGAAGACAGTGTATCATTAGCTGCAGGTATCCATTTTGGCACCCTGAATGCAGTTACTTATTAATAACTCAGGCCTTGTCTGGATTCACAAGCCCATCAAGTTATACTGTGAACCTCATGAAATTGATTCAGGTACAGAGCGTGGAAGTAAGGATGTTCACTGTTAATATGCTCCTTTGGGGGGTAAGAAGGGCAGAACGACATTCTTTTTTCCCAAAACAATGTACTATACATATTTGTGTGCAAGTTGAAAAAGGTTTGACAAAAAATTACCCCCAAAACATGGCTCGACTTATCCACAGATCAGATAAACGCTGTGCTCCCTGCCATTTTGGGCTCTTGAGGTGGAGTGAAGTGGCAGTGGCCATTTTTAATAGGGGCATACTGTATAAGCCTCACGAAGTTTCATAGTCTCTCTACAACTCTCCCAAGGTGAGGCTTATACAGTAAGCCCTTATTTAAAATGGCCACTGTGAGTACAAGGTGAGGCTTATCCAACAAGCCCTTATTAAAAATGGCTTCTGCTGCTCCACTCCACCTCAGGCACCCCAAATGGTGGGCACGCTGCATTCTTCAGCTCCTCCACATTGCTGCTGAATGCTGGGTGGGCTGAAAAAGAAGGTGGGGAGGGAGGGAGGGAGGGCTGCCTTCTATGCCCCACCACGCCAAGGGGGGCTTCTCCCCTCTGCCTCTTGGCTGGCTTTGCACTAGGTTGCTTTCCTTGCCTTTCTTTCCCCCTCACTTCCCCTCCCAAACCGCACTCTCATTTCCTCCCCTTATTTATATTCCTTTCTCTATCTGTATTTGTATAGATGTAGACATTTTAAGAGCAGCAATGCAATTTATACACACACATGCCAATTTTAACCCCACAAATAAACAAATCCTATCCTTCTCTTTAGCTCTTCCTAAGTATGTTCCCTCTATGCATTTTTAAAATTAGAGGAAAAAATTTGTTTGTTATACGTCCTGAAGTTTTACCCTCGATGTATCTACGGGTGATAACAAAATCCATAATTTTGGCCCCCAAACCTGCCCTGGACTGAGGTCAACTTATACACAAGTGTATAAGTAATTTTACAGGCTCTCTCTTCTAGTCCAGAAAAGATTTATGTTCATGTTTAATGTGCCACATGACTCTTTGTTAGTTTAGCAACCATAGTTTCATCCCTTGGCTTTTGATGGTCTTGTCCTTTTCAATGCTCTAAGACTAATATATTTTACTACACAAGTATGCATCATAATTTTTTAGGGTTTAGGGTTTACTATCTTCTGATACAAAATTCAGAGTGTGGGTCATGATTTTTAGGTCTTAACCACTAAATTTTCAGTTGAATTTTTTTAGCCAGTTTCATTACCAAAGTGAAGTGAAAGTATAAAGTTTATCAGGAAACAGCCCCGTTTGGCATCTTTAAAGGCTACATTTCTGTGACCTCCATTTTCAAGGAGTGTAGCTATAGCCTATTTCTGAAGTGTAGTTCCATCAAGCTAGTTTAATGAAACTCACAGACTGTTGGGTTTGGGAAACCTGCCGTGAGTATGGCTAAAGTTTTTAATCAAGATCTATGATGATACCAGATTTTAGAGTACTCATAATAGTGAGGGTGTATTCTGTTTCCTTTCTCTAGTAGCCTACATGACAACCTATAAATAATGCCAAGGCAAGCAGATACAGGTATACCATTAGTGTCTAGCGAACAAAGCCCTCTTGACAAGAAGATGCAAGGCTATTTTACATGTTCTAGCAACAGAATTTAGCACTTCAAAGGGTTTATTTTTTAAAAAGAGTAAAGGTCTTAAAGAAAGGGGGCTTTAAGACTATATCTTAAGTTCTCACTGCCTTTGAAATATCCATTGTTCCCAACTACTATACAACCTTCACTGTATGCTTTAGAAATGCTACCCTGTACAAGCCTATCCAGAAGTAAGCTTCATTAAATCAGTGAGACTTCTTTCTCAGGAAACATGTATAGACCAGGCTGTGTAATATGTTGAACATCTTGCTTAGCCAGGGCTCTTCAGTCACCTCTGTTGTATGATCTTTGCATTTGTAATAGAAAGCCAGATGAGCTTACAAAGAATGGATTACTCTTTCATACCACTTGCTCTCATGTGAACTGGATCTCCAAAATCCAATGCCCTAACCACTACACCACATATTCATGTCCCCTGAGAATCTCCACTCAGAGAGACTCCAGGGTGAACAGGTTTGTGCTCCGAGCTCTACTGGTGAGTGACCAATATCACCTCTTTAGGTAAAGTCTTTCCCAGAGAGGGGACTGAATAATCAAGGACTGGAAAGCTACTAGGAGTCCTGCCTACCTCTCTACTGCTATGTAGTGATGTGAATTTATTTTGATTGCCAGAATTAATAACAAAGTGATCGCATTTGATGAGCAAAATTGTAGAGTTGTGTGTAACATAAAGAGTTTGCTGGTTCTGGGTTCAGTTGACACAGAAAGGCAGCAAAAAGATTCTACAATCACTTAAAACATAGAATGTCAGAATCAGTGGTGTGTGTGTGTGTGTGTGGTCTTCAAATCCATTTTCTTCTAATTTAAACAGTGGGAAAGAGATGGTGGTTGAAACAGCAGTAAAAAACTGTTCAGATACAGGACTGGAAAAATATTTCCTAACTAGAGCTCTCATGGTATTTTTAGAACCCAGGGCACACAGGTCCCTGAGATTATTCCAGCCTTGCTTGGATGATATTTTATCCCTCACCACCAAATACGTTACTGTGTCTTCTGTCCAGTCTACAGTTTCCAGGTGAAATAAGGCACGGTGCTCCAGTTCCATTAACAGTTGTGTTAACAAGAGAGGAGCCCTTTTCCTTACTTTACCTAGCACCTTATTCCAGTCATAGTCGTTGCCTCAAATAAATAACATCAGGAACATTAAAATGAACAAACTGGAAGATGAAGTGGGCCCAATATGGTAACATACCTCATTGTAGATCAAGCCATTAACATTTACATTGGGGAAGTGCTGCAATTCATATTTTTATTTATTTTATAGACAGTTTCCTTCCAGTGCTGTATCCTGTTCCTTCTGTGTCTTTAGCTTGCTTTTTTATTACCAAGATAATTTGCATGAAAACAACATCTGTGTTTCTGTTAATCTACTGCGGCTGTTGCTGTTGTTAGCTCCCAGCACTGGTTGGGGCCACTGGCTGCACTCCATAAGGCAGATCATCAGCCTTGCAGACCAGCACACACTCTCTTAACCTGCATCTTGACCATGGTTTTTTAAAGTAGCCTATTCCATTGCATATTTCTTTACTTTTACACTATGATATAGTGGTTTGAGCGTTGGACTATGACTCTGGTGAACGGGGTTCAAATCCCCACTTGGACATTAAAACCCATTGGTGACCTTGGCAATTCACACACTCTCAGCCTCATGGGAAAGCAATGGCAAACCTCCTCTGAACAAATCTTGCCAAGAAAACCCTATTCACCTTAGGGTTGCCACTAGTCAGAAACAACTTGAAAGCACACAACAACAATAACACATTATAAAAACCGTAGGAATGATGCAATACCATAAACCTTTGTAGAAATTTGCATCATGGTGCCTGTTAAAACAGAAAATTACTCCAAAAAATAACATTTAAAAGTAACTAGAAAATATTAGTCATTAAACCAATAAAGTACAGTTGTCCCTCCACATTCACAGATTTGGCCACTTTTTCATTCTCTGCATCTTTCCCCTCTCCATCTTTCTGTGTTTGCCTTTTGCATTTTTTTAAAAAAGTAGATGGCTTCCTGCTGATGGTGATTCATTTGAGAGCAACCTGTGACTGACTTGTGAGTCCCTAGGCATGACTTGAATTAAAAAAAAAAAAAAAACCAGTCATGGATTGATAGGTAGACTCTTCAGGGAGGAGGAAGAGGAATAGTCAAAGTAAGTCATATGTTTTTAAGAACACGATTCCTAAAGTAATCACACCAAAAAGAAGGAATTGACAAGGAAAAGACCTTTGGAGATATATTAACCAAGAAGCAGCAGAATGTATTGTGATGTTAATTTCAAAGCAGTTTGGAGGGATAATCATAAGCCAGTGTGGCATTGGAGATGAAGTTCATCTTGATCACAGCTTCTCTCAGCTTCATTTTGCTTGTGTGACAAAATACTGAGTTCTTTTACTGAAATAGGAATCATTGTATTCTGTCAGTCTCTATAAAAACAATATACAAACTTGAAGTTGCATAACTTTGATGAAAGAGCTGTGCATAGTAACCAGGGTTGTTTTTTTTCTTTCTGGTGTGGTTTTCCCCCTTAAAATTCAGCTGTCATGAAATGCCGGATATTGCAAAATGGCCTCTTATTAAAACACAGATGTGTCAGCTGGCTAGGTAGCCAGCAGGAAAATTTGTTTTTTATGTATATATTTTTTTCTTTTTTTATATGATGGTGATAGACTGTTGACAGACCTACCAGCTACCATCTCTGCACCTGGACAAATATATGAGTGGAAAGGTTAAACAGAAGCTCCACGTTAGTCAGAAAGCAAAGCAAAGCAAAGAGAAGAAAATTCACCATTATGAATGTGGAAGTGATGAGTAGATTGAAGTAAAGGGTGGGAGTTACAACTACTGTGATCAGCTCCTGAGAATATAGGAAACACTCCGCAGAGTCAGACCAAAGGCCTCTTGAATCCAGCAATCTCTTTACACAGTGACTGGATGTCTACGGGAAGCCCACAAGCAGCATGTTAGCAACAGCACCCACCTGCTTGTGTCCCTGAGTAACTCATTCATTCCTACAGTGTGGACTGTTTAATGAGATTTTAGCTGAGGGCGGTGGGGGGACACGCTGATTTAAATTACTGATTGAGCTACATTGCTCCTGATGCTACTTCACATATTTTTTAACAGTGGTAGATATCTGGCCATTAAAATATGTTGATTTAGAAATTGGTAGAATAGTTTACAACATCATTTTTTCCAGAAAGCTTTCTTTGTATTGACTTAGGAAACTAAGAGGAGATATTACACACAAGGTACAGCTGCTACATCATTACAGTTATACCTCCACATTCATGGACTTGACATTCACGGCTTGAAAATATTCTTAAAAAAATAATAATCCTAATAGCAAACCTTGATTTTGCCATCTTATATAGGGGACACCATTTTGCTATGCCATTGCATATAATGGGACTTGAGTATTCACGGATTTGGGTATTCACAGGGGGTCCTGGAACCAAACCCCAGCGAATGTGAAGGGACAACTGTACATGAGGGATTATAAGAAGTACATCATTCAGATAAACATGATTTGTTTAATGTAAGTTAAATCTTAAATACATTTTCACACTTGTTATTCCAACATTGCACCTACTTATATAGTAATTACTGTGTGCCATCAATGCATTTATGACTATGCCGACCCTAAGGTGACCCTATCATGGAGTTTTCTTGGCAAGATTGCTTCAGAGGAAGTTTGCCATTGCCTTCCTCCGAGGCTGAGAGTGTGTGACATGCCCAGGGTCACCCAGTGGGTTTCCATAGCTGAGTGGGGATTCAAACTTTAGTCACCAGAGTCATAGTCTAATGCTGAAGCCACTATAGCATGCTGACTCTCACCCACCTACATAACATCAAAGAAAGCACAGGTTTATGCCTGCAGGACCTGAGTATGGCTGTTGATGACAAGAAGTCTCTCATTCATAGGGTCACCATAAGTTGAAGCCTATTTGATAGCAATTAACAAAAAACATTCATTTGTGGGACTACGTGCTTTACATAGGTATCATACCTTGGGACTTTCATTCAGGGGAGTAGAGATGGCAGACACAGAAAGTACTAAGGAGCTAGATGGATGGAGATGGTGGTGGTGCTGAACCAGGCACCCAAAGGCCAGAGCTTGGCCAGCTTAGCCACTGTGCCATTCTGCTTGCTTTAATATATTTTTTTAAAAAACTCTTCAGTCTTTTCATACTTTTATCTCAGCAGTAAGTAAAAGTCTTAGATCTCATATTCCACATTCCCACTGTCACTTTTATTGATAGACTGAATCAGAAATACAGCTGTTTTTTCATTGTACATAACTTGTGTGACTGTGTGCGTGAGAGGGAGAGACAGACAGACAGATAGACAGAACCATTTATTCGTTTTTGTCATAGGAGGAATAAGATTTTTTTTTAAATTCCCAAACATGACATAAGAACATTTTCCTGCAAGTAGAAAACTAGTACAGCATGGCATAGCCTTGGTTTCACCTTTTCCTGCTGCTGTACTGTTTTTCACTGCTTAAACATGTTGTTCTTTGTGCGTCAATCCATGAGATGGTATGGAATATATATATATATAAATACATGTAGGAGCATTTTAAGAAATAGCATTTGACTTTCAGCCTGAAATGGTACTAAGCATTCTGTTGTCATGCTCTGTTGCATGTGCTGAGCAGGGATAAAGGCCTGCCTACAATAACTGTTTGTCATGTAATAATAATTTCCCTTGCACTGTTCCATGTTAGGCTGCCACTGCAAAAGCGTAATTGCATGATGGAGCACACTCAGTTGAATAGGCATTTGCCTGCCAGCTTTTTCAGGTGGCCGCCGGGTAACAAAATGTTGAAATTGAGTGGAGATGGGTAATGGGTTTCCAAGGAGAGCTGAAGATGGTTTGGAAGAGGGATCCATGCAAACAGAAGAAGTTTTGCTCGATCAGACCTAAAATCCATCTAGTGCAGCATTCTTTTCCTCTAGTGACTAGTCAGATGTCAACAGGAAGTCCACAGACTTAAAAATTAGTCTTGTTTCTCCTTCTGGTAGATACATTTGCAAGTTGTTGGTGTTTTTTTTTTAAGAAACACTTCCAAAACTGTTTAACTTGAATCAGTAGTAGGGCAAAAGAAATGTACACACCTTCCACTATGGAAGCAAATCCTTTCTCATGCCACTTTCAGCTCTTAAAATTAATTATCATATCTTCAATCTTAGCTATACCTGAGCAGGAACTTTCAAAAATCTAAGTACAGGCAGCTTCTGTAGTCTTTGTTAGCTGGATTGTTTTGCATCTTAAACCACAACAGTGATGGATCTTTTATTGCTCAGCTGACCTTGACTGGAAAGAGAGGCGCTGGGATTTTAATTCCTGGACTGTACTAAATTCCTTCAGTCCAAACAGTAAGAGAACTAAAACAGGTCTTCATTTCTTTACTGAGTTTTTGCACTCTATTTTTTTAAAGCATTACTTATGTTGGAAACTTGCAATGAGAGCTTTAGGGGGTCTAGCGCAGCATGTTTGGATTCGTAATACAGATGTTAGACTGACTTTTAAATATAGTTGCTTGTGCAACTCCACTATAATTAGGAAACACATTCAGTTAAGCAAAGGAGCTTAGGAAGCACTAAGGGCCTGAAAGCAACAGAGAAAGTTGAGCCCTTCCAAAAAAAGGAATGACAGCTAATGGATGGTGTGGATGGTGTTTCCCCAGTTTGGAACAGAGAGAACAGTATAGTACTATTCTCCCTCTCAGCAGAGAGGTAATTAAGCCCTGGATGGTTCTTAGGAACAGCTTTGTTTCCACATATATAGTATAACTGTTGGTCATATTGTAATTGGTGGGGTGAGTTTCTTTTTCCTTTCTGTAAAAGAAAGTTCCCTGACATCAGCAGACCTTGCTCTGGATTGGCCCATGCAACAGTTAGATTGTGGAATAGCCTTTCAGTTCAATGGAAGAATCTGGATAAAGCAATACATAAAATTATTGTTCTATCTCACAGTTTACTTTTAAGCTACATCTAAGGGTTTTAAAGGCAACGCAGTATGTGGCTAAGAACTTGGAGTTTGAAGAAAGCTAGTAGAGCATCATGCAGCCTTCCCTCACCTGGTGCCCTCCAGATGTTTTTGGCCAGTGACCAGGAATGCTGGGAACTGCAGTTCCAAGGATCTAGAGGGCACTAAATTAGAGAAGGTTTACTTAGTTACCTTAGTCACTTGGAACATAAAGTTTTTGGAAATTTTGAAGCTGGGGGTCCTGAACTGTAAGAGATCCCTAAACTATAAGGAACCTCTTTGGTTTTGTCAGATTGAGGAGGGCAAAAAATCCTCAGTGAAAACAGGACAGAACAGCTTTAGTAAAACAGAGAAAATTATTTTTTCTCCACCAGTTTTCCAAATGCACTCATTTCCGTCAGATGAACAGAAAGTGAAAGTGAGACGAGGAATTATAGTGCTCTTATAATGCACATATACTTACATAAAAATATCTTCTTGCATAGATTTTAGAAATGCTTCAGAAATATGTGAACGTCCTGTGTTAAACATTTTATTGATCTTTCTAAAATAATATTTCATAATCTATTTTTTTTAATTGTGCAAAGAAGGCTTTGGGAAAAAACAATGAAAATATTTTTCCCCTGAATTCCTCCCCCTGCGCCCGACCGCGGACCTTCACAGTTCTAATAGCAACTCAGTAAATCCTTTGGATGCCACTTTTCCTCTGGATTTTCCTAGTCTCTATACAGGCCAATAATACTAAATACAGGTTCTCGTAAAGATTGCAACTACATAATTTATGTGAAGTACTTTGAACAGTCAAAAGCACTATATAAAGACTTACAATTATTATTAAGTACAATGAATTGTTACCACTCATATCCAGATCTCAGGTGAGCAATGAGTTTGCTGAGTGGTTTAATCCACACCTCTTTAACTTCACCATTGCAATAAGATTAGATGCTCCACAAATAAGCTCATAGAACTTACTATCTTGCAACAATTTTTACGAGTTAGCTTTTTTGAAAAAGTCTGCACTTTCAAGTGGGTACAGATCAGGGAAGCCCCCTCTTCTATGGCCAGCCATGGAAACCCAGACTGTAGCCTTAGGTTAATTTTCAAACTTTAAAGGAGGGGGAAACTTTTCTGCCAAGCAAGCTAGGTACTCCTCCTTTCTCCCTCTATCAGTGCACTCTGTTGCTGCAATTGCTTGTCCATAAATTCTGATCTATCTTCTGCCTGCCCAGTTCTCTAAATCCAGAATGGAGACAAATGACAGCAGTTGCTGTGGAGACATGTATTTTCAAGATTCACAATCTTTATTTGAGGCACTGCCCTTACATGTTTAGGCCAGGCCCCTGGGTTGTTGTCAGGCCAAGCCATGTGTTGCTGTATTACGGATCAGTAAGGAAAACAAGAAACATCTGTTCCCAATGGAATGTGATGTGCAGCTCAGTGAATAAACACATCAGGGTAGAAAGTGAGACTTGGTTGTTTAGATACACATCTTACAAGCTTACCTAGATTTAACCAAATAAAAAGAGGGGTGGAGAGTAATCTTGTGGCATCTTTAAGACTTAACTGATTTATTTTTGTAGATTACTCTCCAGTTGCTTTATTGCTATAATGGATTAACAAAGTCGTTAGCTTAATAACCTGCATGCAAAATGTTGGTTGCAGGGGCAGGGTTCCTTTGAATTCAACTGCTGCCCCATCCACCTACACTGCCCTAGAAATGGGCAGCAGCCAACACTGTTCTGAGCACATTGTTCTTGTGTAAATGTGGGAGGTAGGCTTCTATAACATAAACATACAATTCTTTTTACTTCTACATCATACCGTTGGCTAGAAATCAATGTCCCTTTGCTCAAGAGAGACAGCTACCAGGTTAATGTTTTAACTGCAAGGCCATGGGGTAGGGTTAATAGTGCTTCTACACATTGTAGAGGGAATACCAACACCTTGGGATGTCTGTCTTGAAAGCTGATGGCATGAATTGGACAGTTTCCCCTCCAGCTGAATAGGGAGAGCTCTGGGATATCACTGTCTCCTCCTCTCCTATGAAAACAAAACAAGTCTTGCTCAGAATACAGATGGTGACTTCTGAATTTCATTTGATTTTGTCTATTTAAGATAAGAATGTATAAGCCTTAAGTGATGCCGGTTCTGAGAGCAAGTAACTGCCCCTCTCCATCTAAATAGCTTGAATCCACTTATCCTTTCTTATTATTGTTGGTTCATTCAGCTTGCTTAAGGAAAAGGCTCCCCCCGCCCACCATGCATTCATGGAATTAAAAAGTAGAAATCAAAATAAGGCTGCAGTCTTAAGCAGGCTTCATGGAAAGTTAATTCCATAAAAATAATAGGAATTGACTTCAGAGTCAGGAGAGTAAAAATGAAATGTATTCTTCTTTGTCTTTCACAGAACAAACATGTGGGACAAACTCACTCTTGCTTGAAGAAATTCACCTCCCACCTCTTGTTTCGTCCTAATATCACTTTGGTATAAACATTTCCAGTAAACGGTAATGAAACTGGAGATAATGTTGATGCAGAAATAGAATGTGTCTCTCTCTGTCCATCCTTGGCCTTTACATGCAACACAGTGTTGGATATGTGAGAGCAGCAGTGGAATTGTATAGGGATGGTGGCTTGCTGTCTCCCTGTGGTTTACTTGGAGATGCATTTTGAATGAGCAAATGGAATAAAAACACCACTGATTTGCAACTCAGAGTAAGTGTTTGTTATGACAAGTGTAATCTACTTTTAATTAGCAAGATGCTTTCACAGCATGCTAGTTGGTGTTCTGGAGTAATTCCCCCCAACACTAATGAAGTTTTTAGTAACTCTCAGCTTTGTTATACTGCTGCACAATTTGTAAGGAATGGAAATAAATGAGACTCCCTGCTTTTAATACTAAGGGCAACTTAGGTTCTGCTTAAGTCACAATTAGAATAACATTTAACTTCATATTTTAAAGGCAGATGACTAAGAAGATGCTGCCAGGGTGTTTTATATCTTGCTTGCAAAGATATAAAGCAAAGCACAAGAGGGAAGGAAAGGGATCCCTCATTTAAACTAATTGGATTTGACATGTGAAGCCACAACAGAAAATACTTCATGCTGTGAAAGATGTTGTGGCTGTAATGCTGGTTCCTTTTTTCTATAAATAAATAAGTGTCTCAATTTCAAAAGCTCAATTGTGCTTGATAATTCCTATCTTCTGAATAAAACCTATGAAAAATAAGGATAAAGGAGGCTTTTTCTCCTCTCCCGCAGCCATTACATGCCTCCCATGCCAAAAAAAAAAAAAAAAAAAAAAAGCAGGGGGGGGACATTTTTCTCTTAACAGCTCATTCCCTGAGCTCAAAAATGGATTTCCCTCCAGCCACTGTCATTTAATTATCACCTCGGGAAATGCACAGATATAACTGATGATCCCTTTAAAACAGCCTGCAGTATTCCACTCCCTCCCATCCTTCACATCTCGCCTTGCTCCCATCATTAAATGTAACACTGCTGATGTACATTATATAGGGTGACCCTGACGGCTGTCACTTTGATGCTGTGCGGAGATAATAAGATTGCACATGTAATGAAGGGCAGATAAATAGGAAAATGTTTACAGGATGGAGCACAGTGGGTTTGAATGGCTTTTATGGCCTCCCTGATCCTGCTTCTCTTCCCCCCCCCTTTTTTTTTTTTTTTTTTTTTTTTTTTTTTTTGCAAGCAAAGAATTGTAATGTAAGGAAAAGGAGAGGAGGAGGAGGCTAAATGACAGCCCTGTGGTGTCATTCCTAAATTCTGGTAAAACAAATCCAGACAAAAAGTGTCCAAATAACTCTGAAAAGGGAGTTGAGAAATGGTTGGCACTGTGAAGAGACTGGCATTATAGTGTTGATTAAAAAACAAACAAACCATGGAACACCAGTGCGGCCAACAACAATTTCAAGCCGGTTCATATATTCTCTAAGTCAGCCTTCCCCAACCTGCTGTAGCTTCTAGTACCTCTGTTGCCTGAGGACTGTAGGAGCTGTTGTCCAGCAAATATGGAAAAAACCCAAGTTATGGAAGATTAAGTCAACAAAACTTTCATTTCTAAGCAAGGGTAAGGGATGACCAGTAAGAGGCCAATGTTTCTCCAAATAGAGAGAATGGCATTACAGTTGTCCCTTCACATTCGCTGGGGTTTGGTTCCAGGACCCCCCCGTGTATACCCAAATCCGTGAATACTCAAGTCCCATTATATGCAATAGCATAGCAATATAAGGTGTCCCATATATAAGATGGCAAAATCAAGGTTTGCTATTTGGATTATTATTTTTTAAGAATATTTTCAAGCCATGAATACTTAAAACTGTGAATACCAAATCCGTGAATGTGGAGGAACAACTGTAAATGTTAAATGTAGTTGAGTGGAAGAAAGTGCGAAGTAATGCACATTTGGGGCAAAAAGAATCCAAATTACATATAGAGTTGATGGGATTTGAGCTGTCAGCTCAAGAAAGAAATCTTGGAGGTATAATAGCGCCTCAGAAAGAATATTGTTGAGCCAGTGTGGTGTAGTGGCTTGAGTGATGGACTAAGACTCCGAGAGACCAGGGTCAGGAGCTCTACTCAGCCATGAAAACCCACTGGGTGAACTTGGGCAAGTCACACACTCTCAGCTCTCAGAAAGCCCACACTACAACAATGAAGAGTTGAAGATGCTGCAGAAAAGGGCAACCAAAATGTTTGATGGGCTAGAATAGGGATGGGTGTTATGTGGCTCTCTGGATATTGTTGGACTGCAGCTGCGTAGCCAATCTTAAGTTCAGTAACATCTGGAGGGCAGCATAGTTCTCACCCTAGAACAAATCCCCTCTGAGGAAAGGTTGCAATGCTTGAGCTAGTATAGGTTAATTTAAAAGGCGAGTAAGGGAAAACATGGCAGAGATGTAGCCATAATATGGAGAAAGTAAATAGCTAAATATTCCTCTCCATTTACCATAATACTAGAACCCAGTGGATGGAGGACCATCGACTCCCAAAAATACTACTCTACGGTGAACTCGCCACGGGTCAGCGTAAGAGGGGCGCTCCAAAAAAGCGATACAAAGACTCCCTGAAACAACATCTCAGGCTTGGCCAAATTGATCACCAACAGTGGTCTGCCCTGGCCTCACATCAGGAGACATGGAGACGCACTATCCACAATGCTGCAGCCTTATTTGAGAACTCACAACGAACAAGCCTTGAACAGAAACGACAACACAGAAAGAATCACAACCCAAAAACATCACCCAAGGAGCCCTTCTGCTGTGCTTTTTGCAATCGGACTTGTTTATCTCGGATTGGCCTTTTTAGTCATCAGCGCGCGTGCAGAAAGCGCGGGATGAGTCCTTCCTGAATCTTCGTTTGCGAAGAAAAGCCAGAGAGAGAGAGAGAGAGAGAACCCAGTGGTGTCATCCACAAAAACTGAGTAGTAGGAGATCCAAGATATATAAATTGAAATACTTCTATGCACAATACACAGTTAAATTTTAGAATTTACTACCTTAAGATGTAGTGCTTGGAAAAGAGTTCTTAAGGATACCATGGACTGCTAAAAAGACAAATGAATGAGTCTTCGAGCTAATCAAGCCTGAACTCTCACTAGAAGCAAAGGTGGCTTAACTAAGTCTCTCATACTATGGACACATCATGAGACGACATGACTTCAGTCATGACAGCCAGAAATACACCAAATGAGGGAAGTTCAAGATGCATAAAAGTTTCTTAAAAGTGAGCCATAGGAAGACTAAATTTTAAATAGTGCCAGTTAAAAAGTAAAACGGGAGACATCTAAAGAAACAGGGACAGAAATGCAAAAGAAGAGTTTGGGTGAGCTGAGATTTTGAAAGGGTATATATATATAGGAGGCATCCGCCTGCTGTTCTCTTGGGCCGTGAGCTACAACTGCTAAAGTTCAGAATAAGCTCAGACTGTAAGCAAAGGGAGGTGGGCCACACCTGCTGCTTAAAAATAATTTAAGAGGGATTTTTAAAGCTATGTTTAGAATAAAAGTAACTTGGAGAAGATGGTGAAATGTTGGAGCAGGTTCAGAGAAGGACAACAAGAATGATAAGAGATATGGAGAACAAAATTTATAATATATGAGGAAGGATTGAGGGAGTTGGGCATGTTCAGCCTGGTGAAAAGAAGACTGGGGTGGCATGATGGACATCTTCGAATACTTCAAGGGCTGTCACAGAGAGGAGAGGCAGGCCTGTTTACTGCTTCCCCAGAAGACAGGACCAGGCCTAATGGTTTTAAGTTACATAAGAGTAGATTTTGATTGAACGTTAGAAGGAACTTCTTGACAGTGTTCGACAATGGAACCAATTGCCTAGAGAGGCGGCAGGATCTCCTCTGGGTGTCTTCAGAATGAGGTTGGACAGCCACCTATTGGGGAGGCTTTAGCTGGAGATCCTGCATTGAGCAGGGGGTTGGATTCGATGGCCCATGAAGCCCCTTCCAACTGTGTGATTCTGTGAGTTATTGGAAAAGATGATAAAGGTCACTAAGGGAGCAGACAGTAGTAAAAGCGGGAGACCACCTTACAGGTGGCTTATGTCGATCTGCTGAGAGCTTTATGTGTTTCGAGAAGAACTTGGGGGGCATAGAAGCCAGTGGAAAAATTAAAAAATAACTTGATTCCCACCCACCCCTGCAGTTCTGGCCCAGGCTCCGGTTTTATTACTTGAATTTTGAATCTATACACCAGAGTTCAGGCAATACCTCATTGCGTTCTGGGCTCCTGGTCTGAAAATGTGAAAGGTTTTTGAGGTTGTCTTTCACCAGAGGTGTAGCTACAGGGGGGCAAAATGAGGACGTTGTTCCTCGATAGGAATTCTGCTTTCTGCCAACAATTTTTTTCTCCATTCCTCAAATTTGTAACCTTGCAGAGAATTAGACCCTGCGAAAATGGTTCATACCTTCTATTTAATGTGTTTTGCATTCCCTCGGTCACTCTGCCTGTCCATTTTTCTTTGGAGGGCTAAACTCTATTTCTAAATTTTACCCAGCTCAACATTTTTAAGTTGCTGCAATGCTAGAATTAGCTAACACACATTGGAAACTGCTTAATGCAATGTAGATGTGTAAATTGCTATTGCTTAAAACAATTTGTAAGCCGCTCTGATAGCCTTGTGGCTGAAGAGCGGGGTATAAATAAATAAATAAATAAAAATTTTAAAAAAAAATCACGAAAGCCACAATTCTGAGTGTGTAAGGCCTGAGCAGGGCAGTTGATGACCAGGAATCTTGGAGGTCTCATCCGATGGTTCTCCATAAGTCGATGACTTGACAGCAAATAACTGCAGTAACAAGAATGAAATGTAGTGATGACCAAAAACTTAAAAAAGGGATTATCCATGAGGAATAAAGTGTCAATGATAGCTGGTTAAAACAGCTATGTGAAATATCCAGTATCAGAGGCAGTGTGCCTCTCAATTCTGTTTGCTGGGGAACCTGAGCAAAGGATACCATCTTTGTCATGTCCTGCCTTGGAACTTCCCACAGGCAATTGATTGGCCACTATGGGAACAGATCTCTTTGTCAATCTTGGCATCTTTGGCCTTTTTAGTCATCAGTGCGCTTGCAGAAAGCACGGGATGAGTCCTTCCTGAATCTTCGTTTGCAAAGAAAAGCCAGAGAGATGGGAACAGAAGGCTGAGTAGGCCTTTGGCCTGATCCAGCAGGGCTTTCCTTATGCACAAGGAGACCCACTCCATTTGACTGAGAAGTGTCTCAGAATTAACTAAGGCTGCAGACACACTGCAGAAATAATGCAGTTTGACACCACTTTAACTGCCATGGCTCAATGCTATAGAATTCTGAGATTTGTAGTTTTGTGAGATAGTTAGCCTTTGTCAGAGGGTGCCACAACAAACTACAAATCCCAGCATCACATAGGATGGAACCATGATAGTTTAAGTGGTGTCAAATTCCATAATTTCTGTAGCGTGTCAGCAGTCTGAGCTTTGTACTGAGGCTACTGTAGCTGGTTTGCATAATCAAAGGCACAAACAAGATGGCTTTTCTTGTTTGTAGCTTACATGCATCTTTGGTCATAATAAAACCCATTTTAAAGCTGCTGCTTCTTATTGTTGTTGTTTTTGTTGCTATAATTTAATTGGGCATCATCCTCCCCCCTGTCTTATGGCTGGCCTTTTTCTGGCTTCGTATATGTGTGTAAAAATAGCTCAGCAGCATGATCCATGGAACTGGAGAGGCTTCTTGTGTGTTTTGCTTCTCCGGTTGGAGATAATTTTAGCAGGCATGGATATGTTGGTTCTGAAAGCATCTCTTTGCTCTTAAGTTTCACTCCAGTCATATGCAAGTTAGCAATGCATGTTATAATTCTGTATTGTGTTACCAGGTGCCACTGTGGTTTTGCCCTCAAAGATTAAAAAATAACTTAAATTTGAAAACGCAAATTGCCCTCAAGATTTCACATGTGACTTCCCTGTAGTCCAGGTTGCCATTATTTTCCTCAGAAAGAATGATGGACTTTTATAAATAAAGAACAAGGCCTCTGCTCCCCATGAAGAAGATGTGTGGTTCAGGATCAAAGCTTCTGCTGACAAATCATCTAACTGTTCATTGGGCATAGTGTACATCACACTTAAGAAGACTCTTCATAACCTTTTGAAAATTAATTCATTAATGTTGCCCATTAGAAATGGGGAGTTTTCTTGCTCTTAACATTAATAACAAAGTTGCTTAGTTCTCTGAATTATATTAATTAATTTCTTACTTTGAGTGTCTAGTGTTTAGAATGAAACAATTTTGTTATTGGCTCCGTCAAAAGTTTGGGGTTTCTCTCTCTCTCTCTACACACATACACACCTTGCCCTAATCGGGCATTTTTTTGGATAGACAACAAAGCCTCTAACATGTTTGTGGTGGGGATGGTGGGACTATTCAAAACTATCAGGGAAATGCTATTCCAAATCCTGGAATCTTGTCTTACAACCTTTTTGATTAAGTTTTGTTACTCATCTATATCTCTCCTTTCTTCTTTCCACTCCCATGCACCCCGGCCAATATGTACACCGTTCACTCATCTTTCAAATGCTTTGTTCCTTTAAGGTTAGTAAGAAATGATACTAAATTTTAGTAAGGAATTGTGTGTTTATTTCAGTTAGAAGATAGCAATGCACTACAAATTCAGCAATAAGTGGCTGATTACAAACATCAGTCAGTGAACCAGTGGTGGAGAAATCTTAATCAGAACCATTTTTAGTATCTCTATGCATATTTTTGCACATAGCTGAATCACTGCCTTTTTTCTGCCTCTGCACTCACAGTTGAGAAATGCAGCCTGCAAGGTCACAGGCAGTATGCACAATTTGTATTCAAGAACCTGGGATGCTGTGTTGAATCTGTGGCAACTCCAGTTTAAAAGACTGAGTATCTCACAAGTCCATTATTGTCTATTTCACATGGAAATTGAAAAGTTTGCAGCGAAGGCTCAAAAAGTAATTGAAGTCACCCAGGGACAGGTGAACACAAAGTTGTTAAACAAGCCCAGATCACCTGCTGTAGCAGCCTTGCATTGCTGCCCTTCTGTGACAAAGACCTAAAAGCCACAATAGGCCTTCATCTGAGTAGGCAGGAAGAGGGCACAGAGTTAACTAGTTGGGTGTTTTGGCTCCTAATGAATAGCTTCAACCTTACCAAATCCTTCAAAGTGTGTTACCCACTGGAGAAGGGGATTGATGAAAAGCAAAATAGTGGGGTAGAAAATGAGATAGAGAAGAGGAAGAGTCAAGAGGAAGAAATGGATGTGTGGGATTAGAGAAGCCCCAGCCTTCAGCTCTAATGGGACTAGCATTGTGAAAGAAGGGACTTGCCTGCCTCAGGACCTCCTGCTACATAAGCAAATAATTTCCTCTCCCCCCCATCCCATTCCTTCATTCCAGGCAGGGGTTATTTTCTTCCTCCATTCTCTTGCTTCTAAAATATATAACATAGCAGGCAGATAAGAACAAGCAAGCCAGCTTAGAGCCTTATAGTGAATTTGCTATAGACTGGATAGACTGGAGAGCTGGGCCAAAGCTAACAAAATGAAATTCAATACGGAGAAATGTAAAGTACTGCACTTAGGGCGGAAAAATGAAATGCATAGATATAGGATGGGAGAGACCTGGCTGAACGAGACTACGTGCGAAAGGGATCTAGGAGTCCTAGTAGACCACAAGTTGAACATGAGTCAACAGTGTGATGCAGCAGCTAAAAAAACCAATGTGATGCGATTTTGGGCTGTATCAATAGAAATATAGTGTCTAGATCAAGGGAAGTAATAGTGCCGCTCTATTCTGCCTTGGTCAGACCTCACCTAGAATACTGTGTCCAGTTCTGGGCACCACAATTCAAAAAGGATATTGACAAATTGGAGCATGTCCAGAGAAGGGCAAATAAAATGGTGAAAGGTCTGGAAACCATGCCTTATGAGGAGAGACTTAGGGAGCTGGGTATGTTTAGCCTGGAAAAAAGACGGTTAAGAGGCGATATGATAGCCTGTTTAAGTATTTGAAGGGGTGTCACATTGAGGATGGAGCAGGCTTGTTTTCTGCTGCTCCAGAGACTGGAACACGGAGCAATGGATGCAAGCTCCAGGAACAGAGATTCCACCTCAACATGAGGAGGAACTTTTTGACAGTAAGAGCTGTTCGGCAGTGGAACGCACTCCCTCAGAGCATGGTGGGGTCTCCTTCCTTGGAGGTCTTTAAACAGAGGCTGGATGGCCATCTGTCAGGGATGCTTTGATCGTGATTTCCTGCGTGGCAGGGGGTTGGACTGGATAGCCCTCGTGGTCTCTTCCAACTCTATGATTCTATAATTCCTCCACTTGTAATTTTCTTCCCCTGAGGCCTGCTTGTTGTATTGAATCTGGCAGTAAGTGAACCACCCATAACAAAATTCTAACAACCGAACTAATTTGTTAAAAGCATAGGAACAACTGCAGTCTGTGGAAGCCAGCCATGAATCTATGATGTCTATGAATGAAGGATATTTTGCTCTCTTGATGGTTCCTCTGCTTTCCCCCACCCACTTGGTGAGCCTCTCCTCTCGAAAAACAATAGCAGCAACAACAGACCTTGACTATTTTTGTCAACATCCTAGTGTAGAAAACAGTTAGAAAATTCAGTTTATTTCAGAAAATCTGTGGTCTCTCTGCCATGTTCAGCTGATCCATTTTGTTCAATGCCTCTTGCCTTGTCTATCAGCACTCGCTATGTCTTTGTTGTGGTTGGTGAGTTTGTTTTTTGTTCAATTATGCTAGTCTTTGTTGTGGTTGGTGAGTTTGTTTTTTGTTCAATTATGGTAGCTCATTTTGTGTGCGTGCACACATATACATGTGTGCAGCATCTCCCTCCCTCCTCTTAGTAGAACTATACTCCGAGGAAATTAAAGAGTCATTATAAGTGGCTTGTTCACTCTGTGATGCCATAAAAGGTACTTGAAAGGCAAGTTGATGCATTTACCTGACTGGCTTTGTAAAGATTTGTAGCAAGGAGCAGTTTCTTATTGTGGCCTCTTGGATTGTGCAAGGCAAGATACACAAAACATGTATCCTGTATTTACCCAAGGCAAGACTTAAACATAAATGTGTGAGCACAGCTTGTGCTGTGTATTTTCTGTCCGACAACCACTGATAAGGATAAGGAGGCAGGAGAAAGCATGGAAGGCACCACTCCTGCTGAACTGGTCAAGGTGGAGTAGTTAGAACCTTAGAATCACATTGTTCCAGGCAAATAATGCAGACACCGTTGAGGAATAAAGCAGCGATGAGAGAGAAAATGAAGCTGAGCGAAAACAAGACTCCTGTAGCACTTCAAATTCATTACAGTGTTTTGTTTTTGCTGTTTTTAGCATAACAATGTTCTCTCTATGACCTTGTAAGTCTCCTCAAACAGTGTTTGAGCTTCCTATCAGAAAAGCTTCCTATCAAATTTGGTCAGAGGAAATAAGATTCTTATACACATGCCCTCAATATGAGAGTTGGATTAAGCATGATATTTCATCTGCTATAGAATAGCACCCCCTTGGGTGAGGAGGTATAGGTCAGGCAGAGACCACATGCTTTGGAAACAACAGGTCCTGGATTTGTTACAGATAGAGCTGGAGGTACAGTGAGCCCTCTGTACCCTCTGGGGTTTGGTTCCAGGACCCCCACACCCCCACCCTGTGGATACTAAAATCCATGGATGCTCAAGTCCCATTATATACAATGGTGTAATAAAATGGTGTCCCTTATCTAAAATGGCAAAATCAAGATTTGCTTTTTTGGATTGGGGGGGCGATATTTTTCAACCATGGTTGGATTGAATCTGTGGATACAGAATCCGTGGATATGGAGGGATGATTGTACGTCTGTCTGAAGCCCTCAAGCTCCGGAAATGAAGTTCATTTTTGTCAACATTGCCCTCTTGTGTCGCACACTGTCACTGCATAGTGATGGAGAGCAGCCTGGGCCCATTTTCCCAGGCTGATGAATGGTATTTACAACCATCTCCCCTCACTCCCAGCTGTGGTCAGTCATGGGATGGGGCTATGGTCCTGTTACAGAACTCAGAAGGCCATGCTTACAACTGTTTGGGGGGTATCAGGGAAGCTCTGAGACTGCACGTTCCTATGCAAGTGATCACTCCCTGATGCACCCTGGCTCACCCCAAACATCTGCAGAAGATTCAGAAAGGTGCAAATCGCACTTTAATGACAACATAGAGCTTACTTTATAAAAATATTTCATTCCTCTTCCTTGCTAACATTAGTGACTCGTTGCTTTATTTTGTTTTGGGGTTTTTTACTACTGGGCAGGAGAGGCATGGAATTGATGAGAATGACATAAAAATTGAAAAATCCATGTCAGAATACCAGTTAAATAGCTTTAAAATGCTTCTCAAACATTAAAACTAGAAAATGTCTTTTATTGCAGCAGTACACATTGCCCAATATCCTACACGGTAGGGAGCAGAGCATGCCTTTCCGCCAGCCAGTTCCCACAGGCCACTGCTTCCTGAATGTGCAAGCCTGCTTAAAAAGTGTGACACGCTTTTTATGAGACATTTAGTGGCCAAGAGGAGGGTGTGGGACATGATGGCCACACTTGTGCAGCCAGGTAGAAACCACAGCTGCCCCAGTGAGCGTGCTGGAAATCCAGGAAGGAGATGGCTAAAATGAGCCCTTCACAGCACTCCTCAAGAAGCTACTGGATACTGCCTTGTGCAATGCATTTCAAAGGACACATGCATGCACAAGTCACCAGCAGGATTCCAGCTGTTGGTCTCCATTTCAACTCTATAGGTGTACCTCTCTTAACATGTTAAATGTATTTCCAGGCATTACTTCTGTATCAAAAAATTTGGTACTAGAGGCAGAAATATCATGAAACCAACAGGTTCCTACACCACAAAAAAGAAGAGCAGGCCAACTTGTTTCCGCAAATGTTTAATATTTAATTAAGAATATGCACATGTGAAATTAAACAATCAGGTCAGGTAGGCCTTGCATAAGTAGACCACTTGAAGGCTTCTTCCCAAATGCATCCAGAGAGTGATCTTTTCTTTCACCACTTTCAACTTTTCCTATGATTTCCATTTTGGTGGCCAAACTTAAGAGACCTGTGCTCCTTTAATATGCTGGAGGGGGCTGATAAGGCAGACTTACTTGCTGTTCCCTTTTCTTTCTGTTGTGCTGTTCATGCACACTCAGCAAGGGATTCTGGAGGCAGCTGCTGTTTACCTTGCCTGTTGTAGGCAGGCACACACAACTGCAGTAGCATTGGTACAGTAGAATCCCACTCTCAGGTTTTATTGCAGTGTTGACTGCAGACACACTGCTACCATCCAATACCAAAAGCCTGTGTTTCTACAACCCTCCTTCACCATCCTGCCGTTGCTGCTTTTAAAAACTTCCAGCTAGACAGAGGGATGAGAAGGAAAGGGCAGAATAAATAGGTTTTCCGTGGGTTTTTTCCAGGCTGTGAGGCCGTGTTCTGGAATAGCTTTCTGATGTTTCACCTGCATCTGTGGCTGCCATCCTCAGAGAATGGTTTGGTGGGAGTGTATGTGGAGTTTATGTGCTGTGACCCCTTATTGGGGGTTTCTATACCCAGAAACTAACCATTCAAATACACAAATTTACATATACTTCCCAACAGGGGCTCACAGTATATATATTCCACACATGCTCCTACCCAACCATTCTCTGAAGATACCAGCCACAGATGCAGGCGAAACATCAGAAAGAAACTATTCCAGAACACGGCCTCACAGCCCAGAAAAAAAACAAGGAAAATCTATGGATGCCGGCGGTGAAAGCCTTCGACTTCACACAGAATAAATAGGCTTTGTAAAAAGGAGCCTTAGTTTTAGAGGCTTTGTTAATTAAGGCACGCTTGTAATTTTATTACACCTGAATTATCAAGGGGGTGGAATTGGTATCATCAACTGTTGTTACTTGTACCTCATTATTTCGAAGCTGTGCTGTGGCACAACATTCATTTCTCTGTGAGAATCCAATGAGAAGGGAGGGATGATTTTGTAAGAGATGAAGACTTTGTCTGTCACATCAGGGACAGAAGAAGAAGCCTATTTCTATCTGAATAGCACTGCGGGGTGATCTGGGTAGGACAGAAGCAGAATAAAACCCTGGTCAGTGTTGATGCTTTCCTACAAGTGACTTTGATGTATCGCTTGTTAGGGAATGTTGCCATGGAAAGACTTTTTAGAAAACAGGCTAAATTTACTCTGTCTTGGCTGGGAGTGTGTCTCTGAGCCAGAATGGTGGCCTGGAGCACAAAGGATCAGAGCTGAGGAGCAAATTTGATCTCTCTCACTCTTTTGGTTCTGTACCCAGATAGATGTCAAATCGGCCTAGCTTGTCTCAGTAGCAGCAGTCTTTAGCACAGTGATGTTAAGCCGTGCTGGTGCCTCCCGTAAGCAAAATAGCTGAGATTACGCAGGAACAAAAAATGGCCATTACACAGCCTGCTCCCATGTTGGCTTGTGAGCCAAAAAAAGGCCATTGTTAAAGGGTCTTTTGATCAATGATTGTCTGTGTTAATGTTTCAGTAGGCTATTGATTTCCACAGCTGCTTTTGTTCCCTGAATTTATGTGCGATGGACCGGGCTTTCTGTGGCATACACACACTATGCATGTTTGATGAATGTTCAATTGACTCGACTGGCATTGGCAAAGCTGAGAGCTGGGTTTTTTTTGACGCCCTGTTTGTAGAACCCCCAAAGCTTTCTCAACTTGTCCTTTTGTTTGTGTTCAAGCTCCTGCCACCCAGGCAGTTTCTACTAGGCTCTTCCTAATCCTCTCCAATTCACCCTTCGGCCAGCGTTTAATTCCTTTGATAGGTGAGGGAGGCCCACTAATAAAAGGCCAGGAAGGAATTTGTGCGCACTGGGTCCATGGGCAGAACTGGGACAGAAAAATTGAAACAAAATGCCCAGATCAACAAAATTACTTATAAACAATGTTTTAAATTAGTTCTTATATTTTGTTTTCTCCAGCTGAGGAGTCTTTATGCCTCTTTATTTGTCATTGTATGGGATTTTTATTTTTTAATATTGCATCTGGCATTTTAACATACTGGGTTTCTTGTGGATGAAAAGGATGGACTTTTTATAGGAAAAAAACTTGCAGGTTTCAAAAGCATGGTGGGGTCTCCTTCCTTGGAGGTCTTTAAACAGAGGCTGGATGGCCATCTGTCAGGGATGCTTTGATTGTGATTTCCTGCATGGCAGGGGGTTGGACTGGATGGCCCTCGTGGTCTCTTGCAACTCTGCAATTCTATGATTCTATGAGTAAGAGATTGAAGTGAAAGGTCCCTGGTTCAAATCTTACCTCTGCAGTGAACTCAAGTGGCCTTGACAAACCACTTTCCTCTTAGCCTGTCTCCTCGCCAATGATCTTGACTTGCCATACAAGGTTCTTGTAAGGAGTGCAGCCACATAATAGACATAAAACAGTTCAAGCACTTCAAAGTGCTGTAACAGTGGTGACACTTAAACTATACATATTGACAAGATGGCACATAATGCCCTCTTTTTTGCTGCCATTTTATAATGGTTAGTTTCTTTAGTTCTTATGGGTTCCACAAATTATTTGCTGTCTTTGATTTAGTTTTGGGTTCTGCCTTTAGTTAGCCTTATAATGTGTTATAGTTTTTACCAGGCATAAATTGGATGCAGGAATAGGTTGAATTATGTTTTAGTTATATCTAGTAGTGGTATAGTGGTTTGAATGTTGGATTAGGATCCTGGAGATCAGGATTCAAATCCCTGCTTGGCCATAGAAACCCACTGGGTGAACTTGGGCAAGTCACACTCTCTCAGCCTCAGGGGAAGGCAAAGGGAAGCCCGATGATAGGGTTTCCTTAGTGTCCCCATAAGTTGGAAACTATTGGAATGCACACAACAACAAAACAGTATCGCCCTTCATTTTATTGTTATTATAAAATGACTGGTGATAGCCTTTGGCTAAGCAATAAAGATTTGGATTGGGCATATAAAAGTTTGTGCACATTTTTCCATTCAACAAACACCCCCGCACTCATAAATATTCCCTTTAGTGGTGTTAACATTGCACTCTAATTACTGCAAAAAGTTTCATGTTAGCATGAGGAACAGGACAGAATTCTGCCCAAAATCACAGGGTTTCCTGTCGTTTCTCCATCATTCTGTAGTTTGCATTTGTCATCTTTATTTGCTTCTAAGAATGTTCTCCATTGCTTACTCATTTTGCGATGGTGGTGCTACTGCTGTTCCATCTTTGACTAGGCGATTTCTCCTACTCAAAAGTTGCGATTTGCAGCAGGCAGGTTGAGGTTTATAGGGATTATTAGCTCATACACGTGTTCAAAGAGGCAACCCCCTCCTTTCTCTTGTGGGCAATTGAGGCATGTTTGTTCTGACGCTGACTTTGAAGAGGCTGGTTAGAACACCTCCAGTTCTCTTGCAACTTGAAAGAGGTAGAGCCTTTTTACCCCTGAGGCAGACAAGCAGCTCGGAAATGATGGCGTTTCAAAGCAAAAGGAAAGGAGATTAAAACCACATGCTGTGCTTTAGCTCCACATTACACCTGCTAGTTTGAATATCGCCTGCTCTGGTTTTTGAGTGTAAGCCAGATTCATTATGCTGCAGAATTATCGCAGACTTCTCTTGGCATGCGCTTTTACTGCCTCGTTATCGTCGCTATATACATTAAGATTTTAAGAAATAGATGGCTTTAATATGGTTTCAATATTGTGGCTAGAGCCTTGTCTTTAATATGTTCTAATCTCAGGTGACATTTTTCAAAGTAGGAGCTCTATTGTGGCTGTTTTTAAAAATCTCCCTGTATAAGGTGAAACTGTGTTTGTTTCCTATGGTAATTCCCTCCAATGGCAAACAGTATAATAACCAATTTTTAAAAGCACAGCAGTATTATATAATAGCACAGAGTGGGAGGGAGAGAACAAGTGTGCTCTGTGGACTTAAAGTCTTCCGATTGCCATTTTTAGCCAGGAGGAAGAATTCTTTCTGCAAAGGCTTCCTTCCTTGGAAGATTGATTAGTTTTATTTTCTTTTTTCCTATCACATCTTTTAGTCTAGAAGTCTCTTTCTTCAGTATGCATTATGTAGAACAGTAAAATATAATTTCATTAGAAATGTTTCTACCTCCTCTGATGCACACTGATACATTGTCTGGATCTGGTTTAGATTTGTAATGTAGACCTAGTTTAAGACATCCCTTTTTTGGTTCAGTCCTGAGCATTCAGTCTTACGCTTCTTGAGAGGCCGAAGTAACCTTGAATTATTTTTAAATAGTCTTTGACCAAGCAGGTCTTTTACACATAACCTACTGTCTTTTCCCAGGTTAGTCTAGCATTAAAATAATATCATATTAACAAGTGAACAGCTGGACTCTGTGGGTTCCCTCTACAGAGATGCTAAAAACTCTCCACCATCCACTCATTATGTTAATAAACATTAGGAGGAACTTCTTGACAGTAAGAACTGTTCCGCAGTAGAATACACTGCCTGGGAGTGTAGTGGAGTCTCCTTCTTTGGAGATTTTTAAGCAGAGGCTGGATAGCCATCTGTTGAGAATGCTTTGATTGTGTATTCCTGCATGGCAGGGGGTTGGACTAGATGGCCTCTCTTCCAGCTCTATGAGATAGCTGGTTCTTGAATATACCCCAAAGAGCTTGGAAAATAATTTTTCGGACTACAATAGTGGCCACGCTGGCTGAGGTGTTCAGCAAATTGTGATTCCAAAAAGTCTGTCTGCCTTCCACGTGTGTTGGACTACACCTCCCGGACCCTCTCCTCAGCATGACATGTTAGCTAGAAATTGTTGGGAGTTGTAATCCAGCACAACTAAAAGGTACCGGGTTTGTGAAGGCTGTGCTTATCTCTATGGGAAGAGCCCCGGTCCAGTGGCAGAGGATGGATATTGCGTGCATAAGATCCCAAGTTAGGTGTTAGCAAAGACCTCTTCCCTGCAACTCTGCCTGCTAGAATGGATTATTATGGAGCTTGGTGGACAAATAAGCTGACTTAGTGTAAACCAGCTTGCTGTCTTCTCATATATTGTTACCCTGCCTTGGTTTTAAATTTTTAACCTTTTCATTCTGCATCCTTGGAGCACAAGAACCACTGTGCTGCATCAGGACAAACCCAAATAGCCCCACATTATGTTTTTAGAAGTGGCTAATGGCTAATTTATCCCGCCAAGACCTCATTACATTTTTATTGTTAGCAGCTCGGCACTCGATAGCTTATGATTGGGTAACAGCTGACAATTTAAATATTAACAAACAGTATGTTAAGGTTTGTGTTATTGCTATATTGCAAAAACTAACAGAAAGTTAAAGAACTGAATGGAGACACAGGCAATTTTTCAGAAATGTGGCTTTCTTTTATTAGCTATAGGAATAATCACAGGGATACATAGAAACATTTGGAATAATGCATTTGGATAAATTCCAGATGATATTTTAGTAATGTGATATAGACTATATACATTGATATTGATTTTATCCTGCTATTTTTTGCTTTTATTTTGCCTGTACTTCTTGCTTGTACTTATAGATTGATTTTTTTAAAAAAAGTTACTATCTAGGTGACTCTAAGAAGACCTGATTCTTAGAACATGCAGATAATGGCTACTCTTCATAGCTGGATTGTCCCTGTATGTGATGGTTCCATTTAATTGCCCCTCTTTCCTCATCTTCTCTCCACCTCACCCTACTCTGATATCCAGGGATATTTTCATGTGAGATGTGATGAAGCAGCCTTCAGTTATATGTAGAGAGCGCAGTTTTATGAGACAGATCTGCAAGCTAGAAAGCTCCACGTCACTTTGATAACAGTGTGCTTGGGCATTTCTTTTCTTTCTTTCTTTTTTTAACTTTATTGGTTACAATTATTATGTTTACAAAATCTGATACATTCACAACTGATTTTCTGCCATTCATATATACATACATATGTGCATTTCATTACCTTACATTAGATAACTACTCACATAATTTATTTTATTGCTCGTGCATTTCTTTTCAGGGAGAACTGATCACTTTCTATTACTACTGGAAGAAAACCCCCGAAGCTGCAAGTTCTCGAGCTCACCGCAGGCATCGGAGACAGGCTGTGTTTCGGAGAATTAAAACACGAACGGCTTCCACTCCGGTTAACACTCCCTCCAGGCCCCCATCCAGTGAATTCTGTAAGTAGGAGGCTAAAAGCAGCGCATTTATCTCTGTTTAGATGCATGGGGCTAAAACCGAAGGTAATGGCTCTCCGCCTCTGACCGAAACACAGCTGGGAAAATGGAGTTCGAGCCCTCAGCTGTGCTCAGGCTCTCGATTCATTATCCCTGCGGATGGCAGGTGTCCGGGATCAGTGAGCAATTGGTTTTGTACAAAGCAGGAGGGAGCCTGGGGGGAGAAGAGAGGCTGTTGCAGAAATATAGAAGCTTTGCTTTGGGTATCAAGTCTGTTAAATTTGCCCCAAATTACATGAGAATATGGCAGTCACTCCAGCCTGATCATCTTCATGAAACAATGTACATCACCCAATATAGTCAACCATGTGGTAAGGTAGTGAAATGCACTGCTCTTTCTTCTGAATTTGATAGATGTTGGGCTCTGTGTGTGTACTGCAGTTCTACAAATGTGCAGAATATTACTTCCTATGAATTCTCCTTCATTTTCTCCTTCTAAGATCAAGTTTCTAGCCCTTATGTTTGCTTTGGTAAGTTCAAAGTATGGGTGAAATGCCTGTTGAAATCTCAGAAGCCAATGGAAGTAAAGGTTCAGGTAGTCAGAGGGGTGAGAGTAAGGAGCATGTGTCTCTTATAAGAAACATATAGCTCCTGGCCTGTTACTGTGGCTATCAAAATCTTAATGTATTATGCAAAGTGCCATAATGTTTACTAAGCACACTGCTCAGATTTTCTTTTCTCAGAAGATTTTGAACAATATATTTAGTTAAACGTTTAGTCTTTTTTCAGCCAAACAGTGTCAGATTTAACAGACAAGATTTAAAAGTAAATGAAACAATGAATACAAATGAGGGTAATTCAAATTCAGACAAACTACAGCAGCAGATTGAAAATGCAAGCAGAAGGGACTAAAACTAAAGCCATATTCCTTATAAAAACCTTGACAGATAGTGTCTTCACTATCTGTCAGATGAGAGCCAAATGTATCTGTCAGGTAAGGAAGTTCTAGAGCCTAGGTGTGGCTGCAGATAATGCCCTGTTTTGCACACCCCTTTCTTCGCAGGTGAGCAGTTCCTCATATGGTAGCAAAGGTCCCCTGTAAATACCTGGGGCCCATGCTGTATAGGTCTTTATAGTCAGTAACTGCCCCTTGAATTGGGCCTGGAAACAAGTTGAGAGACAGTGTAGCAGGAAAAGTAGAAGAGTGTGACATGCTCCCTAGATCCTGCCCCTGCAATCAAGCAAGCAGCAACATTTTTGCATCAGTTGTCTGCAGTTAGCTGCAGTTAGATGGGCAGAAAATACCTTTGGGGTAACTGTGTTGGCCATGCAGCAAAACAAAGTCTAGAATCCACCAAAAAAAAGTGATACCTTTACTAGCAAATGTTTGAAAGCTTGCATCATGTGTTTTGCATTTTGGTCGGCCAATAAAAGTATCACTTTTTTGTGGATTGTGGATTTCGTTTAGATGAACAGAATTATTGCTGCAGATATCATTGGCTGGTTGGCTTTTGGAAACCCTCTAATCCATGTGATATTTTGTGAACCGAAGGGATTCTTGTGGGTGGGGTGCACTGATCTCTCTTTAGTTACACACTGGGCTACTGGCTAATCATGACTACAGGGCAGCCCATGCAATATCAGCCTAAAGAAAAAATCACTGTGCTCTTCCTTGGGCTCTGGATGAGGACAAAAGCCAGGTCTGTTCTTAGGCCTGCACAAAAACCTTGATAGTTCTCCACTACCAGTTTACATTCTGCTCCACAACAAACTGAATGTAAGCAACCTATAGTAGTTGTCTATGGAATTTCTGTCTTGGAAGTTTAAGCACTGTGCGTATTTGTTCTGCTTCTATGTTTTGAGCTTCCTTATCAAGTCTGAGGGTGTTGCCCATGTCAGTCCTAAAAACAACACATAAGTTTAGACAGCATGGAAGGATGCTGGTTTCAAATGGGATCCCAGGGGGGAAAGAACTCTGTCTCCAGGATGCTCTTGAACTCTGCCCAGTCCCACTGCTGACTAGTGCTGACCCGGGGCATGTTTATGGGATCTGGGACCTGTTGCAAGACAAGCTGCACAAATGGCTGTCTGGTTACAGACAGGTAGCCCTATTTGCCAAAGTAATACATACACTTACATATTAACGGCTAGTGAGTTTCTTATGGTAGAGGTTTTCATGGTCTGGAGTCCACTTCATTAGATGGATAAAGTACTATCTATTGAAAGATGCACAGAGTATAGAGGTGGAGAAAAAACTATTTTTTTCCTATTCTTTCTCTCTACATATGTATATACATATCCACCATCCAAGGCTAACACTTCATGCAACTCATGAAATAGGATCTAGTCCATGAAAGGTACTGCCTTGATAAATCTGTTAGCCCTTAAAGTGCCCCAAGACACGTTTTTCTTGACTTTAAATGGATGTTGTGTTGTTGATGGTGATTGCACAGCAAGCCAAAAAAGGAGAACATCTTCCTGAATCAGTAGTTTGCTCTTCTCTTGTCCTTTCTCCTCCACTGACACTCCTACGCTTATGTAGTGGATTTGAGTTCAGCCAGCGAAGATGATTTTGACAGCGAGGACAGTGAGCAGGAACTGAAGGGCTACGCATGTCGGCACTGCTTCACCACCAGTATGTACCATTCTGCTTATCCCATCTATTGCCTTCTCCCTTTGCTGTATTTTTGTAGGTTTCCATCATCATTCTATAAGTGTGACACAAATGCTTGCCGTTCTTAGACAAGCTTGTCCAAGAAGCTGCACCTTGTACTGTGAAGGTTAGAAAAGCAAACCTGTCGGCCAGTGTACAAAAGAAGACCTCAGACTCAGCTTTTTGGATTTTCTGTGCATCCCTGGGATTGGGTGGGGTGTTCCCATGTGAAAAATTAAGAAACGGAGAAAGGAAAAAGCAGATAAGAAAACAACAAGGAAAGGAAAGTTACCAGCTAGGCTATAAAAATCAATTAGTATTGCAGTATAATTAGCATTTATGTTGCTAACTACATAAATGTAAATGGAATGAGAGCCAGTGTGGTGTAGTGGTCTGAATGTTGGACTAGGATTCTGAGAGACCCAGGTTCAAATCCCTGCTCAGCCATGGAAACCCACCAGAGAAACTTGTGCAAGTCACACTCTCTCAGCCTCAGAGGAAGGCAATGGCAACCCTCCTCAAAAGAAATCTTGCCAAGAAAAGTCCATGATAGGATCGCCTCAGAGTTAGCATAGGTTGGAAGTGGCTTTGAAGGCACACAACAACAATTAATTAATTAAAATATTTAAGTGTTCCTTGTACGTTTTAGATGTGGCCCTTGTAATGCAGATTGGAAGTTATGTCCCCATGTCAGCAGCTCAGAATAGTAGGCAAGCATATTGTGATTTTTTCTTGAAGTTCAGGGGGGAGGGTAGTTGATGTTTAAATTCTCCCACCACTTGCGCCCTTCTGACAATAGCCTCCAAGGACTGGCACCACGGTGGGCGGGAGAACATCTTGCTGTGTACTGACTGCCGCATCCACTTCAAGAAGTACGGGGAGCTCCCACCTATTGAGAAGCCAGTGGACCCGCCCCCTTTTATGTTTAAGCCTGTCAAAGAGGAAGATGATGGACTCAGCGGGAAGCATAGCATGAGGACAAGGCGGAGTCGAGGCTCGGTAAGCCGCTTGCAATATGACACATGCACACCCTTTCCCATTTTACACAAAGTGTGGACAAGCTTTGGACTGAAACACCCACAGTCCCTCATCATTGACCATGCTGGCTGGGACAGACTGGAGTTGTTTGTCAAAACATAGAGAGGACCACAGTTCCCTGCCCCAGTTTTAGGCAGAACGGGTTTACAAAGTGCAATGCCAAATGTAAATTGGCCTTCTTTTTCAAATAGATACTTTGGTATCTGCTTTTGCCTCCACCACTACCACATCTGCACACTGTAGACCACGCAAAATAGTCTTTCAGGAAGTCCCATTTCAGTGATCCAGCAAGGGGCTGTCTCTTCTGTGAACAACACTCGCTCCCAACTAGTATCTGCAATAGCAATTCTAAGTAAAGGAGGTAGACAGAGTCAAGCCTGCCTGGAAACCCTACACCTTTATGATGTGTATTAACTGGACCCTACCCCTTAATCTGTGTAAGTGTTAATTCTGTATGCATGCTATGGTTACCTGAACCACTGAGTAAATACCAGTATTTACTAGCTATTTACTTACAATGGTCATCTATAAATTGTATTTAATATATAAATATTGTATTTTTTTATGATATCCACACATTTGTGATATCTATATGTTAATTAAAACAGTCTGTTATGATTTTTTTCTTCTTTCCTCATGGTCCCCCACCATAGTTAGCCATCACTAGTTTGTTGATGTAACCCAGCTACCTGTTAACAGGAGGCAAGGGATGGAGAAATACAAATCACAACATAAAGTCAGACTGTACGCCCAGCTAGCCTCTGTTGGCTACTTCTCTGACTAGCAGTCGCTCTCCCAGATTTCTGGCACTGGCCTTCTTTCTTGGGCTCCTTTTGACTGGAGAAATTGGGGGTTGCATCTGGGACTTTCAGCATACAAAGCAGGTATTCTGGCACTGAGCCGCTAAAGGCCTGTCTCTCTGTGGCTTCCATAGAAAGGTTTAGAGAGGCTGCCAAATTTATGGCATAGTTTGCCCATGCCTCAGGAACCATTTGGACTGCCTGTGTATACATAGCTTTTCTTCTTCCAGCAAGACAAGCAGCCTCTTTCCATGCACCATTGATAGGAGAAGATGGAGTACATTTTAGGCATACCTTCTTATTAACTCTGATCAGTTGGGGCTGTCAGCCACTGCGCTTCCCTCCTCCTTTTCCAGCCCAGCCACTTTTCTGTCACATTAAGGCTTCTGCCAAACACCTTGTCAGGTTGCACCGTTAGCTCTGCAATTCAGTTTTATCATTTTTATGACCTCTAGTTATCCAGACAGCTGCTAAATTAGAAAGCGGAGCAGATGAAACAATGTTAATTGTTGCTGCATAATCTTTCTGGTGCAAGAAGAAGACACTAGTGAATTTAGGAAGAATTGTGTGTTGTCTCCAGATGCTTTCCTTCTTTCTAGGCCTGCTCTTCTCCTTTCACACATACATCTTTTTAGATTATTCCACTTTCTGGGTTTTTTAAAAAAAATATTTAGGCTTTTGATAAGATGGAACAAATCTTCAATTTGTGTGTCAGCCCTTAGCCTGTGAGAGGCCAAAAAAACCACCAAACAAACCATAGACAGGCTATTAAAATATGAGAGCCTTTCTGCAGCTGCATTCAGGTGTCATGAAGGACTCAGAACAAGACCATCATTTGACCACCCACATTTTTTAACTGTCAGTTTTCCATCAGGCAGAGATGATTCAGACCAAGCAACAGAAAAATTTTGTTCCATTTTGAGACTGATAGGCTCCCAAGCTGCCTTTGCTGCTTTCACAAAAAGAAATGAAGAGCCATAACAAATCATATTAATTGGCTTATAAACAAATAACTTACCCAGAGTTTACAATTAATATTTACCCAATTAACATGATTAATCCACTACTCTCCTCTTAACTATTTGCATTACTGGAAATAGCACACATCCCTCTTGCGTTTTGTGGTTCTCTGATGTTGTTTCACCTGGTCTGGACCAGTTAACTGATCTCTTTCCACTTCTTGAAAAGTGCTTCGGTTGACCATGTAGACAAATCCAGTTTCCCTGTTGCTGTTTGGCTGCAGCTCCCATGCTCCTTCACCACTGGCTGTGTTATCTAGAGTTGGTGGGAGGTGCTGTCCAATAACACCTGGGGAACCACACACAGGTCACCCACAGTTGTTGCAGCACAGTGGTGAGGAACATAAAGGCTATGCACAGCCCTCAGACCATTAGCACCTCAAACCTCTTCTCAGCTTCTGTTGGCTTGGGGAAAAATATCCTCTTCAAGCAAATCAATCTCTACCAAAGCAAGACACAGGGGATCCTCTTTTTCTTTTAAAAGAATTAAAAGGAATTAAAAGAACATTATCTGTGGGATGCAGCCTGAGGCAGGTTTCAGGTAGTCAAAATTGCCACCACCACCTCATCAATTAAGGTTGCCCATGCTTCTGTAGGTAACACTTCGGGTTAGTTTATGGAGGAACAAGAAAGAAGGTGACTTATATATTTTGAAGATGGAATCCTGACTATGTGAGTTATGCTTTAGTTCCATTGAAATCAGTGTGACTTAAGCTATTTGTGACTAACCTGCCTCATTAACTCCAACAAGACTAAAGCATGGCTAACTTAATGTGGCTCCAGGCATTATACTTCCTTTTTTGGGAGCTAACTTGTATGAGCCCCTTGAAAATCACTTGCTCTATATTCCTCTTTAAACCAGCAGATGTCTGCACTACGAAGTGGTCGTAAAAAGCAGCCAACCAGCCCTGATGGTAGAGCCTCACCTATCAACGAAGACATACGATCCAGCGGCCGCAACTCTCCCAGTGCAGCCAGCACTTCAAGTAATGACAGCAAGGCTGATTCGGTGAAGAAGTCCACCAAAGTACGTTCTGGTCCCATCTGGTAACAACATAGTGGCCAGTTAAGAGCAAATGTGACTTGGAAGAGTAGATGCATTGACATCTGAACTAAGACTGTCCCTTCAGAGATTATTAGATATTATTTATTCATTATAGCCTGCCTTTCCTCCTGTGTACTCCAGGCAGTGTCCATGGCTCTCCTCCTTCCCACCTTTAGCTCTCCAAAACCTAGGCCAGGCTGAGAGAGAGTGGCTAGCCCAAAGGCTTCCAGTGGGTTTCATGGCTCAATGAGGATTTGAACCTAGGTCTCTTATGTCTCACTCCAACACTCTTCTACCTTCAGAGAACCCATTGCAGGTTGCAGTCTCTTCTGAGGAATCCTTGCTGTTCTGCCCACACAAATCTTTCACGTTCTTTGCTCTAGGGTGTTCGTATGTATAACTGCCTAAGATGCATACTGGGATGCTATGGGGTGTGTGCTAGGCTTCACATCCCCTCCAAAGCACACTTAACTTTCTCCTTGGCTCTGTATTACAAAGGAGTATCAACTGTGATGATTGTCAGCTGTCTCTGAAGTCCCCTGCCCACCATGATTGATCTACTTGAGAAATCCCCCAAGCTTCCAAGAAACACTGGGATTCTCTAGGATGCAATTTGAGGGGAATTGTGTTAGGATAGAACATCTTTCATATGAGACAAGTTACAGTTAACTTTTCTTCCCCTGCTAACTTCAGAAGTGCATCCTGCAGATGAAACCTTTACTACCTTTATGGATTAAAGAGGTTGTTAGCCACCTTGGGTCACATTGGTGGGAGAAAGGCAGGATATAAATCGACAATGTTGTTGTTGCTGCTGCTGTTGCTATTTTACTAGGCAAGATTCAAAAACCCCTCTTCTCCCTCTCCTTTGATAATCCTTTTAATTTGTGGCAGAAGATAAAAGAAGAGACGTCGTCACCTCTCAAGAGTTCCAAGAGACAACGAGAAAAGGCAGCTTCTGATACTGAGGAGCCTGACAGAATCAACGCCAAAAAAACCAAAACTCAAGTATGTCCCCTTGGAAAAACAATGTGCAGTTCTCTTCTGGAATCACAGCTGGCTCTGGGTAAAATCAACAGATGGGGCAAGATTTTGGCTTAGGTGTACAAGCTTCACTCTCCCTCAGCTAGGGAGCAACGACAATAGAGGTCACTTTGCTGCGCTAGATAGACCTCTATCCTGGGCTCTGTGTGGAGTTGCTCATCCAAATATGTTTTTGTCCCATTCCCTGATACTGGGGCTGTCTGTGTACAGTAAAGGTGGGGAATTTTGTGCCCTGGCCCTGAATCCATCCCTCCTCAAGTCCTAGTCTGGGTTTCCCTAGAGGGCCAGCCTGCCTTTTTCATGACATCCTTTAATGGTGGGTGTTTTCCCATTCTAGAATGTTGAGATCCTCTCCAAAGGCTTAATTACTGGCTCTGAGAGTTTTATGGTGCTTCTGTCCCCCTACCTTTTTTGTATTTTTGGCACCTACCACTGGAAAGAAGCTTCCAAGAACTTTTCCATTGATAACAGAGATTCCCCAGCCAAACATATCCTCAGGAGGCAGCCAGCAACCTGCACTTGCTGGGTTATTCTTCAGCATCCACAGCTATGTCTAATGCAGCTGACTGGTCCACAAGTTTCTCTTCTGATGGGTTCATCAGAAGAGGTGCATGTATCAGTTGATGAGACAAGGCAGGGACCTCAGATAGCATATTGGAAATGCATTATGGGTGCTAGATTGTGAGGCAGAAAATTACAGTCCACAATCCATTCCAGGGTTCTCATATTGAAGTCCCGTTGAAACATGCATGCTGTTTGTGTAGTCCCTCTCCATTTCAGTGAGTCTTGCATGCATAGGATAATGTCCTTCTCAGCTTCATACTGTCCTAAGTAAAACTGGGATTTTCTGCCTCAGTGTCTTGGTTGTATTTACTTTACATATGTGTACGTTATATCTCTTATCTGCCCAATAACTAAAAGTTCTTAGAATATATTAAATAAGAGTGACAATAATACAGTTTCTTCAAATACAAATATAGTAGAAGCTTGGGCAGGTAAATAGTACAGCTATAGTTAATAATGCCCAAGGGATCAGGAAATGGCCCTGGTAAAATTAGCATCTGCACTACAGGTAGATTGGTTCAGTCAAGGAAACCACAGCCCTGAGTTTGCAAGACCTGAACAAGGCTGTTGATGACCAGGAATCTTGGAGGTCTCCCAGTCATTGGGGTCACCCTAAGTTGAAGTCAACTTGATGACAAATAACATCAAAATCAGCATTAGTTAATAAACATTAACTAAATCAGCATTAGTTAATAAGTTAATAAATACAGACAATAAAATGCCAGAAAAGGAGATGACACTTCACCTTCGGTTTGTTGGAAGGGGGTTAAAAGGGTAGGGGAAATCAATTTCCCTTCCCTTCTTCCACTTTCCTTCCCCACCCTGAATACCAGGGTCTCACCCCAACATACCACATTAAAGGGGGGGGGCAAAATTGGTGCCTTCCCTCCAAATCCTGTGCTTCCTTCAAAAATCCAGTAGGGGAGGGCTAGGTACAGTTCCAAATCATTTCCTGGTGAAGCAGAGACTAGCAGGCGGAACAACCCCTCAGGGCCCTAGACCATGCTGGAAGTATGCTATTTGTCCAGAAGGTCTAGAGCTTTTGAGTCCTAAATAGCAAGGAGTAGCCCCTGCCCATTAACTTTCTTAAGCATTAGGATGTGCTGGACCCCTTCTGGTAAATTAAACCAGGCAGCCAGCTGTCCTGAAGCCATGCCTTGTCTCTTTTTTTACAAGATTTCCTTCCTCATCATCCTTCACAGGAAATCAGCAGGCCCAATTCCCCATCGGAGGGTGAAGGCGAAGGGGAAAGCTCTGACAGCCGGAGCGTGAACGATGAGGGCAGCAGCGACCCAAAAGACATCGACCAGGACAACCGGAGCACCTCACCCAGCATCCCAAGCCCGCAAGACAATGAGAGCGACTCGGATTCCTCTGCTCAGCAGCAAGTGCTTCAGGCCCCCAATGGCCCTGTCCAGCCCCCGCCACCCGCTCTCCCTGTGCCAGCACAGCTGCCTGTGCCCCTGCCGGCTGCCTCAAGCGCCCCCTCCTCAGCACCTCCCCACATATCCACCTCTGTATCCCAGCCACCCAGCCAGCCTCAGGCTCCAGTGCCCCCTCATTCTCACATCCAGCAAGCCCCTTCTCTTCACCCCCAGAGACTGCCTTCGCCCCACCCGCCCCTGCAGCCTCTGACCATTCCCCAGAGCCAACCTCAGGCGTCTGCTGTGTCTCAGCCTCACCCCCAGCCTCCGCTCCACGGGCAGATCCAGGCTATCCCACACAGCCTCCAAGCCCAGACGCTCCTGCCTCATGCGGTCCCGCCTCAGTCTTTCCCCCTCACCTCGCAGCCATCGTCGGCGTCATCTTCTCAGTCTCAGGTTTCCCTGCAGCCACAGGCTGCTTCCCACCCCCACACGGCACTTCAGGTGTCCTCGGCACAGCCGACCCTGCAAGCGCCCTCGCCCATGCAGCAGCCCTCTCAGCCTCCACGAGAGCAGCCCCTTCCTCCTGCCCCCATGCCCATGCCCCACATCAAGCCTCCTCCCACAACTCCAATTCCTCAGCTCCCCACACCGCCATCCCACAAGCACCTTTCAGGACCTTCGCCCTTCTCCATGAACTCCAACCTGCCACCACCACCAGCTCTGAAGCCACTCAGTTCACTCTCAACTCATCACCCGCCATCCGCACACCCTCCTCCTCTGCAGCTCATGCCTCAGAGTCAGCCTCTGCAGCCTTCTCCAGCCCAGCCTCCAGTCCTGACGCAAAGCCAGAGCCTGCCTCCCTCTGCCAACCACCCTTCCTCTGGTCTCCATCAGGTGCCTCCTCAGCCCCCTTTCTCCCAGCATCCCTTTGTCCCCGGGGGCCCGCCACCTGTCACGCCTCCCTCGTGCCCATCCACCTCCACGCCACCTTCTGTGCCTGGTGCGCAGCCCCAGGCAGCAGTCTCCACGCCTGCGGCCTGTGGTGGAAATGTCCCCGGGGTGACAGCCTGCACGATACCACCGATTCAGATCAAAGAGGAGGCTCCCGACGAAGCTGAGGAGCCGGAGAGTCCACCTCCCCCACCCAGGAGTCCATCGCCAGAACCAACAGTCGTGGATACGCCAAGCCATGCCAGCCAGTCAGCTAGGTAAGGGAGAGATTGACAGACACTGTGTCATTTGCCTGACTGTTTATTTCTGGGGGCTTACCTTATTCCACCCCACGTGCTATGCATCATTATCTGGGACAGCAGTCTCAGATCAGCAACCTGGAATAAAGTTTGCTTCTCATGAGAATGTGATTCACATAGAGCAACACTTGCATGGCCATTCTTAAGGTGTCACAGAATATCTCCCCTCTTTAGTGATAACAGTCACTAACAGTCACTCCCCTCTTTAGTGATAACAGTTAAGACCTAAGTCCTCGCTTTTTTTTAAAAAAAGTTCCCTTTAAGGATTATAGTGGCCGAAGCATGCTGGATTTGAGTTGTTGTCTTTTGGGGTGTCTTATGGAGAGTGCAATCAATGATGTTTTTAATTTGTAGCCCTCCTGTGTTTTTCCACTGCTTCTTCCACCTCCTTTCTTAAAGAAAAGTTGTGTTGGGGGAGGGGGACATTGGAATAGCTGCACAGTGCCTCTTGATAGCACTAGGAGGCCTCCTTTTGGAAGCACTCTTGCATTAAGCTCTGTGTGCATGTGTGTTTAAGAGTCTGTCTTGGGTGACTTGCCTCTTTTATGCCTTTCTCATTGCTGAATTACACTACTGTTAACACATTACAGTAGACACTTTTTCACAAGATCTTTTTGCAACTCCATAAAAAGTTACAGCACACCTTTATCCCTTCTCACAGTGTATGTCCTACATAACAGTCTACTTTTTTATTCCTTTGAGGAAAATGTCATGCACCTTCATGCATTTCTGAATTCTTCTGATCTTTCCCCTATAGCCATACAGTTGCTGAGACTCTATCACATGCTGTGGCAGTGCTGAACTGAACACAGTGCTGTCCATGTGGACTAGTCATGAGCATGGTCTTCCCTTGTCTGAAGGGGAATGATTTTAGGGTTCTTCCTAATTTCACCTGGTTTTCTGTCTTGATTTTGACAAAAAGCTGTGTTAATGTTTAATTCCCCCATGTGTACATCAGGGAGGTGGCAGTTTGTTTAACTTCCATGATCCTGAGCTCAAATGCTTATTGATTCCCCCCCCCCGCCACCCCTTTTCTGGCTTTCAGGTTTTACAAGCACCTGGACCGTGGCTACAACTCCTGTGCAAGGACAGACCTGTACTTCATGCCACTCGCAGGTTCCAAGCTGGCTAAGAAGCGAGAGGAAGCCATTGAGAAGGCCAAGAGGGAGGCAGAGCAGAAGGCAAGAGAAGAGAGGGAACGGGAGAAAGAGAAGGAAAAGGAGAGGGAGAGAGAGCGTGAGCGTGAGAGAGAAGCAGAAAGAGCGGCGGTAGGTTTGTCTGTCAAGCTGAGGGGGTGATGTAGGAGGGTTCCAAGAAAAAGACTGTTTTTGCACAATGGCTGGTTGTGTTTCTCTGCTCCAGAGAACAGTGTAAACTTTGTATGTGAGTAGTCTGAGGCTGCCCGCGTTTTGTCCTGAAACCCCTCACTCTTCCTGTGTTGCAACCTTCTTTGCTTGCTCTCTATTGCCTCAGTCCATGTACCTCAGACTGTTGCTGGACATGGCAAAAAGGGATGAGAAAGATGATGTCCCAGAAAAAGCAACTTCCAGTGAATGTTCTGTGGCTTTGCTTGGAAACCTGTCCTTGTTCCTGTGATGTCTATGCCAGCTCAATGTTCTTCAAACTTCCATGCTCATTTTGCCATCTTCCTAACTGATACAGAGCTTTGGCTGAAAATGTCTGGATTGATAACAGCTAGAGTTTTGGTAGGGCCGCACACTATCCAGACTTCTAATCTCCTTCAAACACTGTAACAAGTCAGTCTCTCTCTTGCTGTTAATGGATTCTGTGGATTTCACGTATTCTGTGAAATTTGCTTCAGTTTTAATTATTTGTATTTTGCAGTAATTAACAGTGATTCATAAATGGTTGCTTGCTTCACACACCCTTCCAGAGAATTACCTGAGTGGAACTCTAATGTTAGGAGCACAGGTTTTAAGTGCCCCTTGGCTCTGAATCCCTCATATTTCTTCCATGTATTCTCCAGAGGAGCAGACCTGAGCTGCAGTGCCAGTAGTAAGAGATATTGTTTCTTGCTGCAGACTGCCTGAATGAGGTGGTGGTTCTCACCTAGCTGTGAAGGAATGGTTGCATGAGAGAGTTTGAGCCCTGTGTTTCAAGTGGCAGTGAAAGGAACCGTGGGCAAGTTCTTGACTCCTGCACTAACTGCCTCTCCTTTTTTGAACAGCAGAAAGCATCCAGCTCCTCCCATGAAGGACGTCTTGGAGAATCCCAGCTGAGTGGACCAGCTCACATGAGGCCTTCGTTTGAACCACCTCCCACCACTATTGCAGCAGTCCCCCCTTACATTGGTCCCGATACGCCAGCACTACGGACTCTCAGCGAGTACGCGCGTCCTCATGTCATGTCCCCCACAAACCGCAACCATCCGTTCTTTGTACCCCTCAATCCCACTGACCCGCTTTTGGCCTACCACATGCCTGGCCTTTACAACGTGGACCCCACTATCCGGGAACGAGAGCTGCGTGAACGGGAGATCAGGGAGCGAGAGATCAGGGAGCGGGAGCTGCGTGAAAGGATGAAGCCAGGCTTCGAGGTGAAGCCGCCAGAACTCGATGCGCTACACCCTGCCACCAACCCCATGGAGCACTTTGCCCGCCATGGTGCCCTCACCATCCCACCCACGGCGGGCCCACACCCCTTTGCTTCCTTCCACCCAGGCTTGAATCCCCTGGAGCGGGAAAGACTTGCTCTGGCAGGCCCCCAGTTGCGGCCTGAAATGAGCTACCCAGACAGACTGGCTGCTGAGAGGATACATGCCGAGCGGATGGCATCGCTCACCAATGACCCCTTGGCCAGGCTTCAGATGTTCAACGTGACACCACATCATCACCAACATTCACACATACACTCGCATCTACACCTCCATCAGCAGGACCCGCTCCATCAAGGTGAGTCAGGACTGTAGAGAGCCTTGCTACCTGTGGACCCCTGCCTTGATGCCCTCCTCTTTCTGTAAGCCCTTGGGCTGGATCTACCCATGAGACAGAAAGAGGCAGAGTCCTAAGGTGATAGAACAGATTTCCAATTGCTATGGGGGTAGGAGAAGATACGGGTTTTTACATTTTGACAAAGAGCTGAGCTAAAATGTGTCTCTGAAGTGTGTAATTACAGGGAATCCTTTTTACTACATAGACATCTTCTCTGCAGTACTATTACAGGCTGCCACCTCATTCTATTGCATGTCTAGTTCCATGTTTTATGGGAATCAGTGTAATACAATGAAGAGGGCAGTGGATTTGAACTACCTCAGCCATGGGGAAAGTTCCTGCTTTTCAATCTTGATTTGCCTCAGATCACAGGAGAAAAATCCTGCATCAGGGCTTTGCACAGATGAGTGTAAGAGGAATTTTAAATAATTTAAAAAATGAAATGTCTTAATACTGCTTGTGGTTTAAGTGAAGTAAGCCATCTACCATGCATAAGGGTGTCGTATCCTATCCTGGCTCTTGACTAATTGCATCTCCTACGTTTGTAAAAGATAACTGCTGCTCATCAGGAAGTAACTTATGCTTCTAGCATCCTGGAACAGGTAAAGGAGTCACACAGACTCTAAAATGTGAGCCACTGAAGCTGAATTTGTGGTCTCCCAGCATTGATGGTGAGATCTCCTGAGCTTGCTTTCACTTAGTGTCCTGTACTCCTTTTTCACTTTAAACTGTGACTCAGCAGCTGCTGCTGCTTCTGACTCTCTGCTGTATCAGAACATTCTGGACTTCCACAAGGAGGAGGGACCGTGTCAAATGCCTTTTTGGCCTCTTCATTCCTATGTAGGTGGCCTTTTACATTTTAACTGCCACTTCCATTGCTGCCTGGAGCTGTCATCTCCACTAAAGTGCCTCTTTTCTGTTCTGTAAGGGGTCACCTGGTGTGTACCTGGGTACTGTGTCCGCCTTTAGTATTGGTAAAGCCTCTTCACTGTGCTTAAACCTGGAGAGGGGGAAAGGCTTTGCCTGGCATCTTGTTGGTTAGTCCTAACTAGGGTAGACCTATTCATTTGGTTGTTGAATGGTGAGTCAACACATAGATCAGTCTAATTGATTCAGTAGGCCTACTCTAGCCCAGACTAAAATAGGATTTTGGCTTATGTGGGTTTAGGGAGGAGGCTCTTGATTATACATGATGCTCTCTGATGGTTGATGACTTTCAAGACTGGGTCACCCAGTATCCTGCCTCCCTGCATCCTCAGCACACACAGATGTATAATTTTGTAGCCAATAGTAGTTGCTGAGAGATGGAAGCAGCACCAGAGGGAACAGAAAGGAGATTAACACTCCCAGACCTACAGCTTCCCACCATTGCTAGACTCCTTTCCTTCAAGACACTATCCATGTGTTCCCTCCCCCTTTCCCTATTCTCCCCAATATTTAGTTTCCTAGTACTGCTGCAAGAGAGAGAGAGATTGAGAAGGGACATCTGGTGGCCATCTTAACCTTTTATGTGAATTCCACATTATGACATGGGCAATATGGAAGATGCTGAATAGGCCAAGGTTTTTGCATTTTTCTTCTTCCTTCAGATGGATGATGTGGTGTTAACTGAGGAACTATAAGTGTGTGTGCATATCGGGGCACGTGTGTGTTCTCACAGCAAGCTCAAGAACAAAAGCCTTTCCCCCCAGCACAGAGTGTGCTGTCCTTTTAACATATCAAACTGCGGATGTACCTTTTTGTGCAAGCAGATAGCAGGGAAAAATGATTTGGTGTTTAAAAATAGATGGGAGCCTCTGGTAGCTGGGCTAGGCAAAGGTTTGCAAGAGCTGTCTCTGGAAGGAGGCTGTCTGTGTCTCAAGATCTCAGTGATACTGCTGTTTTAGAGATAACCACATCAGGATGTGAGGCTAACATAGCAGGGTCTGTGTATATATAAAATCTGAATGTACACCATGAATTTTGCCTGGTTCCTTGCAAGCTCTGCATGGCATGTCTTTCCACATTGGAAAGAGTTGGGCAAATTCTATTGGTCATCTGTCTGTGAATGAAGGTCTCATCAACCACTACCATCCAACAAGTAGGATAGGAACACATGCAGCTGCCTTAACCTGAGTCAGGCCATCAGTCCATTTGAATATTTAGGATTCAGCTGGTAGTGGCTCTCGGGGTTTTAGGCAGGGTTGTTTCCCCATCATCTTCTACCTGATCCTATTTTAACTGGATGGGCCAGCCTTGAAATCTGTGTCTGCATGCAAAACAGATACTCTGCCACCCGTCTGCATTTCAGTTGAGGGAGTGACTGTTGTTTTCTTAGAAGTTCATTGCCTTCACCTTGGAAGAAATTTCCTAAAGTCTCCAATGCTTGGGGTTTGGCTGCACTGGTAAGAGGCGGAAAGGGGTACCCTTTGATTTTAAGGGCAAAAGGGGCTACGGTTGTTTCCCCAGAACTGTTTCACCAATAGACTTTTCACCAAGGAATCCAGCTTCTGATGTGGTGATGCAAAGGCCAAGCAGGGATGCCAGCTCCAAGCCCAGATGGATAACTCAGACACAAATGTTTTCTGTGTTTCTCTATTCCAGTGCTCAGATTTGTAAAGCTTGTACAGAGCCTTCCATATAGCTATTGAAGAGAATGATAAATATGCAATCAAAGCTCCTTTAGGTATTGTTAAATTTGATAGACTCATGTTTTGTGGATGTCCTAAGCATGTGGGAATATGAGCTCTCAGAAAAGAAGAGGGGAGTGTGGTAATCCAGAAGAATGAGTGAATGGAAATGGCAAACATAGCAAGCCGAAACTCATCAGGGAGCTCTGTTTGTGAATACATACTCACAACTGCACACAATGAGGTGAATCCATGGAGGCAGGTTGTTCTGACACACAACCACCAGGTTCCTAATTAAAGCAGGCATTCTCAGCTCTGCTTGCTTCCTTGCTTGGCCACTACAGGAGGATGAGAATCGAGGTCAGAATAACCAGCAAAATTTTCTCCTTAATTTTCTGGGAGCCTGTCAGATTAGCGCCTTTCTTTTCATGTGGGATATTCAATTGTGCAAGCTAGAGAGAGGATTTGCTCTCTTCCACAGTATCATTCTGAGGATTTTCTTCCCCCACTTCACTTTGTAAGTTACCACTTTTGGCGGGAGGTTTTGCAGGAGACAGTTTGAACTCTGTGTCAACAGGGCCAAGCCCTAGAACCTATTTGCAATGCTCTATCCATCCCTAGGAGATGCAAAGGACTAGTAACCAGGAAGATAATGAAGGATAGAAAGTAGACTTGGGTCCTAGCAGCACTAAGTTATGCATCAGATTACAGCAGATTCTGCCTTCATAATTTTCATGCTTTTCCAGCAGCCATAACAGCTGGAAGGTTGGTACTTTTAAAAAGAAAGAGGTGGACAGACAGATCCAGGATTCTCGAGATATTAAAATACTTGACCCAGAGCTTATACTGCACTAGTTCTTTTGCAAAAGGGTCTAGGAGTCCTAGTAGATCACAGGTTGAACATAAGTCAACAGTGTGATGCGGCAGCTAAAAAGGCCAATGCGATTTTGGGCTGCATCAATAGAAGTATAGTGTTTAGATCAAGGGAAGTAATAGTGCCATTCTATTCTGCCTTGGTCAGACCTCACCTAGAATACTGTGTCCAGTTCTGGGCACCACAATTCAAAAAGGATATGGACAAATTGGAGCGTGTCCAGAGAAGGACAACTAAAATGGTGAAAGGTCCGGAAACGATGTCTTATGAGGAGAGACTTAGGGAGCTGGGTATGTTTAGCCTGGAAAAAAGACGGTTAAGAGGCGATAGGATAGCCCTGTTTAAGTATTTGAAGGGGTGTCATGTTGAGGATGGAGCAGGCTTGTTTTCTGCTGCTCCAGAGACTGGAACACGGAACAATGGATGCAAGCTCCAGGAACAGAGATTCCACCTCAACATTAGGAGGAACTTTTTGACAGTAAGAGCTGTTTGGCAGTGGAACGCACTCCCTCGGAGCGTGGTGGGGTCTCCTTCCTTGGAGGTCTTTAAACAGAGGCTGGATGGCCATCTGTCAGGGATGCTTTGATCGTGATTTCCTGCGTGGCAGGGGGTTGGACTGGATGGCCCTTGGGGTCTCTTCCAACTCTACAATTCTATGATTCTATGATTCAAATGAAATGTGTAGCCAGTCCTCCTGCTCATTCATTTCCACCTTCCCAGAATAAGCAAACACACATTAGTGGCTGCGTGCACGTTGGAATCATGACTGTGACTTTTTCAGAGCGGCAGTTTGGGTATATGAAAGAGTCAGTAGTTGAATGTGTGTCAACATCCTTTGTAGCTGGAGGAAAGGTGTACTTCTGTGAGCTTCATATTGGATACTGGCACCTGCTTCTCAGCTAAAGAGGGTTCAGGGCTGCCACACAAATGTCCCAAGCAGGAACTGCTGGCACTGTGCTGCTTTGACTTACAGCCCCATTGCAGCAAAACACCAACACCGATCACCCTTCAGGGTTTAAAGAGCAACACTCTATCCAGGTTTAGGGTGTGGAGAAAGGAATAGCAAAGCACCCTCTCCAGTGAAGGAAAACACATTTAATACATGCTGACTTCAGTAAGGCTAAAGGAATTAAGAAATGTAAGATCAATGGGATATGCAGAGTTTTGGAGGTGAAGCAGAGGTGGCCATCAAGAGATGGTTTGAATCAGTAACATACTGTACTTGGAAAATGGATAATAGGCATTGTTTGGCCTCTCTTTTTAAACCAGGAAGATAAGCCTTTCTGGATGGCGTTACACTTTCCTTGTAAGAGCCTAGGGCACTGTATATTTTTACCCTAAGGTGTTTTTTGGTTTTGTGGGTGTTGTTGTTGTTGTTGTTTGTTCTTGTTGTTTTTTGCTGCTATGCCTGGAACTGCAGCTGCACCCTAGCCTACGAGACAAATAGCTTTCAGATATAGGGCAGGGTATAAATATTGCAATAAATAAACAAATACCTCTCCTATTGTCACTCCAGCCCAGATAACCTCTAGATTAGATTACTGCCATGTACACATATGTAAGACTACCTTTGAAGACTTTCCAGATGCTACAGTTGACTTGGAATGTATGCTGTGAGCTAGGATTGGCCCAACAAATTATATTTATATCAGTCCTTCAACAAATTGCACCAGGTACAAAGAAAACCCCAAAAGTGCTGGTCTTTAGAATACAAAGTACAAGTCTACACAACACATCATTACATAGGGGAAGGCTTTCTCTTTACATTCACATCTTGTTTTATGATCATTCTGGTTGCCTCTGTTTGAGGGTATTGCCATGATCAGAAAGCTTTTCATTGGTGATGAGAACTAGAGCATTCTAATGGCGTCCAAACTAAAGAAGACCATCTGCCCACTTCCTTGTCCTCTTTTAGGAAACTAATTAGAACCTCGCTCATTAAAAGTGCTTTATCCCTCGTGTGAAAAGCCTTGGTAGAAAAAAGTGCTCTCATTCTGTGGTTTGGGGTCTTCTGTGACATATTTGGACTGATTTCTTAAATTGTGTAATGCTGTTTTTTTATTATTTGTGCAGGGGTTGTGTTTTATGCTCTCTATACGTCTTCAAGGGCATTGTTGGGAAGCCGGGTAGAAATCTAAATAATAATCAAAACTAATAATCATAGATGAATAGTAAATTGATTGCTCTTGTTCTCACCCTCAGTGCTCCTTTTTCCTTCCTGACGTGAACATTCATAGCTGTTTTTCTCTCCCCTTTTGTTTCAACTCTTAAAGACTGTTTGGCAACCAGATGTCACTGCAGACACTACAGACAGAGAAGTAGGCTCCACGGTTGGAGGGGGGACATAGGCTTCTGATAATTGCCAGTTATGCTCAGCATTGCGCAAGTAGTAATGCTGCTTTTGATCCCTGAACGAAGCAAGTGGTTTTCTAAAGCAGGTGGTAAGTTGTTGTTTTTCTTTCCCTTTTTTCTCTCTCCCCACGGCACCTTTCCCTCTTGCAGGCTCAGCAGGACCTGTCCATCCTCTTGTGGACCCCTTGGCAGCTGGACCTCACTTGGCACGCTTCCCCTATCCTCCTGGTACTATCCCAAACCCATTGCTAGGGCAGCCGCCCCACGAGCATGAAATGCTCCGGCATCCTGTCTTTGGTAAGTGTGTGCACTTGATGACCTTTGCAGCATGAAGATAAGAAGGGAGTCTTAAGAATATAAGAGGATCAGGCCTATGGTCCATCTATTCCAGCATCCTGTTTCCAACAGAGGCCGGCCCAGATGCCTCTGGGAAGCCCACAAGCAGGGCGTGATGGTAACAGCCCTCCCCCAGTATTACTCCCCAGCAACTGGTTTTCAGAGGCGGCCGGCTTCTGTAGATGTAAGTGTCATTGGGCTGCTATTGCTAATTGCCATTGATTGTCCAAGCATGTTTGGTTTGGGTTTGGGTTTTGAAGGTGTGTGAGCTAATGAACAATTCCCCATCTTATGGGTCGTGAGCTCTCTTAAGGCAATGACTGCACTCATTACAGTGCTCAGCTGTCTCTTTAATGTCTTGGGGACTTCAACTGGAAATCACTAGCATAAGAGAGTAGCCCCTGTCACCCAACCCATGTGGGCCAAACAATCAAGTCCAGTGTGTGACTGCCCCCTCCCTCTGTCATTTTCAGTTGTTTTTGTGATCCCCAGATAACAACTGGAAATTGGTAGTACTTGGCATGCTCTGTGAATTCGACATGCATGCTGCTGGAGTGTGTGATACCTTTCTCTCTCTCTCTCTCTCTCTCTCTCTCTCTCTCTCTCTCTCTCTCTCTCTCTCGTTCAATCTCAGGTACCCCCTACCCACGTGACCTCCCTGGTGCCATCCCTCCTCCAATGTCCGCAGCCCACCAGTTACAGGCCATGCATGCCCAGTCAGCAGAGCTTCAGAGACTAGCGATGGAGCAACAGTGGCTTCATGGCCACCCCCATATGCATGGGGGACACCTCCCTAGCCAAGAAGATTATTACAGGTAAGGGTGGGACATTTCATCAAGGCAGGGGAGGGTAAGTTAGCCAGCATATCAGTCTTGGTCCTACAGACGGTGGCTTGAGTTGAAGGCTTAGGTTAGGGCTTGGGCAAAAGGTAGATTCCAGAAAGTTAGAACCTTTGGCATTTATAATGTTCCCATATAGTTATAGTGAAAACTTTCTCTCCTTTTTATTTCAGCACATTGTGCTAATTACCTGATGTTTTGTTGATTTTTTTTTTATCAGCAGCCTCTTACCCTAATTTTTACTGAATTTTTATTGAGGATAAAATCATCTCAATTTTTATTAAATTATTGCTCATGATACCATTTATTTATTGAGATCGGTTTTTAGGCCACCTTTTTAGGCTAGAGCTTTACCACGGTGGCATACGTAGTAAAGAAAGCCATGGCATTAATCAAAATGGCAATTGCATGTAAAACTGACAGACAAGAAGTACTGTTTAAAAAAGCTTATAACAACTAGTGGGCCTGTGGAGTTTTTCTGAAGGACTGCAAAGAAGGGACTTAAAGAACCCCTGGCAAAAACTCCGTCCAGCATTAGGGGGGGTGGTTGTTGTGTGCCTTCAAGTCATTTCTGATATATGGCAACCCTAAGGTGACTCTTATGTGGGGGTGAGGTTACGCAGTTTGTTCAAAAGGGGGGTTGCCTTTGCCTTCTTGTTAGGCGGAGAGGGTGTGACTTCCCCAAGGTCACCCAGTGAGTTTCCATGACCAAGTGGAGATTCAAAACCTGGTCTCCCAGAGTCCCAGTTCAACACTCACACCACTACACCACACTGGCTCCACAGCTTGATGTTGTCATTATGGGCCTTCAGGTCATTTTCAACTTATGGTGACCCTATCACAGAATTTTCTTGGCAAGATTTGTTCAGAAGGGGGTTGCCTTTGCCTCCCTCTGAGGCTGAAAGAATGTGACTTGCCTAAGGTCACCCAGTGGGGTTTCCATGGCCAAACAGGGATTCGAACCCTGGTCTCCAGAGTCACAATCCAACACTCAAACCGCTACACCCCAGTGGCTCTCTAGAAGTAGATGACCACTGCTGAAAAGGCTGCCTTGTATTCACCAACCTAATCATCCTTGGTGGCTGACAAGATATGGGCCAGCTGGTTTTGGTGATGGTAGCCATTCAAGTAACTTTAGTCCAAATCATTTAAGATGTTAAAGGTTCACACTGTAACTTTAAATTGGGCTCAAATGCAAGAGCAGTGCTGCTGGTAGAGTATCAGTGTGGTGTGAACTGATTGCCCAGTCCTCCCCAGTACCCTGGGCTGCTGTGTTTCGCACTAGCTGAAGTTTCTAGACAGACTGTATAGAAGACTTTAAAGAGAAGCATCCAGACCAAAGTAACTTACCTCTGTTGTTTTTTTACTTTCTTCTTCTTGTCTTCTAGTCGACTGAAGAAAGAAGGCGACAAGCAGTTGTAATAAATTATTTATTTGTAATGCTGGCTGCAGAAGATCCCAATCCTTGGGCAGAAATGGAATGTGTTTGTGTGCATATGGGAGAACTGAGAAAAGCAAGAGAATTATCTTCTAAAGATACCCTTCTCTATTTAAAATAGAAGAGAAACCCACAAGAAAGACTTTAATCAGCACATATATTATAGTATTCATTTGTAGAGAAGATTTCTCAAGACCAGTTCAGGAATCGCCTTGCATGAGAAAACCTATTAAAGAAGCCTATTGAAAGAACAACAGACAACACAGGACTGGATGAAGTATTCAGAGAATTTTCTTGGGCAATCTTGAGGGGTCTATTTGTTTTTTGTTTTTTCCGGTTCGTTTTTATTTTTTCATTTTGAGTAGGTGCTAGAATCAGGTTCACAACTTAATGCAAGCCACTGTGCATAAAAACACTCAATTTATATATATATATACTTTAAAAAAAAACCAAGAATTGCAAGTAGGTGGCATAACAACCTCTGAAAATACAAGTGCTATAACAAGAATTTTAAAAGAAAATCTACTTTTATTTTAATACATTGTAGGAAAACTTCATAATTTTAAAGAGAGCTTTGCAGCATGGCTTTTTAAGTCTGTAAATAACTTTTTTGGGTTAGGGCTTAAAATAAATAATTATTATAATCTCCACCAACTTCTGATTTCTTCCTCTCCTCCCCTCCCCTCCCCTCCGTTAACATCACAAAATGGTTACTTCCTACCTGGTATTGACAAGAATACAGAGTTGATTTTTTAATATAAGAAGAATATATATAATTATCCCTTTAATTAAAGGGACAATGACAGGGGGGGGTCAGTAATTTCACAGTGGGCAAGAGCTTGACTTTACGGTTTGGTAGCAACATAAGCATTAAAAGGAGTTGCAGGGATAACGTTTTTTAAAAAGCTGTTTCCTTTTGTGCATACGTGTGTGTTGTTCTTTTAATTTAATTTCTTTGTTCCATGAACATCAAAATCGTTTGCCATTCTAGTTGCTGTTTGATCATACTTCAGTTGCTCAGCAGGTACATGCAGTACAGTCCTGCAGCAGGGCAAATGGCTGAAATATGGTTGTTTTTTTAAGCTTGCAGTACAGTCCTTCACATTCTCCTCCGCTACAAGCACTTTTTGAAGCAGAAATAATGGTTAGCAACTTTCAGGGAAGGAGCTCTTCTGCTGCGCTCTCTAAAGTGTCAAGGCAGTCACCAGTGCTGTTTTGAAAAGCTACTATTCTTTCTTCCTTTATGTAGCATTAATGAGAAAAATATCTTGAAAATACAAACACTCCCCCTCCCTCAAATGTCAAAAATTATAATCTTCCTTTTCTTTTCTTTCTTTCTTTCTACCTACCACAAACCTTTTTTAAGGAGGAGCTTCCTCATTCTCATCAGGGTCAAAATGGGCGCCCTGTGTGTGGTGTATGAAGAGTCTTGGCATCTGCTGCCCACTGGCCTGCATTGGAGCCCTAAGGCATCAGAGAGAGCTATTGAATTGGGACATACTGGTGTTTTAGTCGTTGTGAACAAACCACTTCAAATAAATAAGTGCAAGTGTAATCTAAGCATGTGCCGAATTTAATCTTGCCACTAGTGGCTTTTGTCCATTTTGAAAGAATTGGCCGTCACAGAGTTGTGGAAATCAAACTGCAAAGCTTAAAATTCACATGTGGATTTTAATAAGCCTGGTATGATCAGATTTTTGCCTTGTTCATTTGACACTGTGGTAAGCTGTGTTTTAAGGGCACAGTTGTCTCAGAAGAGTCTCCTCAGCCCATACGATTGCCAGATTGAAAACTGGAGAAGGCTCCTGTATTTTGGTTTTGTAGAAGAGGGAATTTCAGCCCATGTTGCTTGTTGTCTGGTTGTATGACAAGCAACACCTGCTGAAATACCCTTTTCTACAAAAGCCATTAAAGGTACAAGAGCCCTCCAGTTTCAGTCTTGCAATCCTATCAGTCCATGACAGCAAAATGGGCAACAGTCAAGCAGTAGGATACAGCTAGTCTGAAAGGGCGTGGGTGTGTAACCTGCATCCTTTTACCTGGTGTGACTATTGCAATACAACTGTTAAAAAGGTACTTTTCAGTTAACATGGTAGAGAGCCCATAAAGGCTAAGAGCTGCTACACACCTTCTTTAGGCAGCTGTCCGTATCTCAAATATGTGAGGACTGTATGAACTCTATTTTTATCCCCTTCCAACTATTACTTTTAGACACACTGTTTAATGAGGTGATGGTGCAGGAATCTACAGGAACTCATGCAATATTCTTGTTGCCAATTACGTTCTTCCTCATAGATGCATTTGTCATAATGTTCTCTGTTTCCCCTTCCGAGGGCTCTATCTTTTGCTGTGAAGACTGTTACCCGTGGTGGTCCCTTGCAGGACTCCATTGGGCTATTTCAGATAACCCTGTAGCTAATTGTTTTGCTGTTTCCAGAAGCACAGAACAGGTGGAATTTAAACCTGCTTGTTAGCAGAATTTCTGGGTTCTTCCTTACCTTGGAGCAGAGAGTAGGTCTTTCTCCACTTGGTATCCCTGTCTGATTTCCCTTCCTTTACCAGAAGGTGTGAGTAAATCTAGACCATTTCTTTATTAGAAATTTACCATTTAATATTAAGATGGGTCATGCTTAAACTGTATCCGTGTAACAAATCCACCACCTCTCCAGGATGTCCTGAGCTTAGCTAGATGAAGCAGGGTTGCCCATTTTCTTATTGGTGGGGGGCAGGTTATTGTTTACAGAGCATCCAGGTCTGATACAACCCAGATGCAGCAGCGGTTTAAGTCTGTGCAAGTCCCCAGCCTTAGTACAGAAGACAGGGACTAACACCAGCCAGGCAAATTACTTCCAGGTTGGGCAGGTTTGCCTAGTCTAAAGCCCCACTTTATGCACAAGCAACTAAAATAAGATATTGAAAGGCACCAAAAAACCTCTCCAGATTCAAAGTATTAAGTATCCTCTCCCCCTGCCCGCCCCCATTAAGAAGATGAGGCTAACAAGATGCTTGAAGCATTGATGAAATCCAAACAGTATTTTCCATTTTAATTATGCCATCTGTTCCAAAATATACTTAAAAGCAACATTAGTGACCTGTCTTACTGACAGGGTGTCCCAAACTCATTACTAGTCATCTTGTGTCTTTTGTATTGCTGTTTTTGTTAAAGACACTGCAAGACAACAGCAAACCAAATTATCATTAATTTTCGCAAAGAAAACCGGGAAGAGTGGCTTTGGTAAGGGTGACAGTCTGCTCTTAAGTAGTCTCCTGCCCCCTGCCAGAAAAGAGTTTCCTGTTTAGGGACATAGTTTAGCATAGGTGGCATAAATGAATTTCTCCAGTCAAAATTACCATTTTATACATTCTTCAGTTAAAATTGCCATTTGATTTCACCACTTAAATTTTCAGTGTAGGTTAATATTCTAAATCATTCCAGGGTGGTTAGAAGCCCAGTGGCTGTTTGTTGCTGGGTCTAATGATTAACTACAGTGTTGTTTGCTCCTGGCCTCTAAGATCACCTTTTTCTGTTAGAATCATCCAACCTTAACAGAAGATTATTTTTAAAATAATTTTTGAATTTTTACAAAAAAATTTTTTTTTGCTTTTTGTGTATGTGTTTATTTTTAATCAGTCTCTTGTTCAGTGTTGTCATGGTTTTAAGCTTGTTTTGCTGCACCATTTAAAAAGAATATACATTCTGACAGCTACGTTTATATATATCTTGAGGCTTAGTGTACATATGAGTAGTTTGCCATGGGATAACACAGTGTAAAACAGAGTAGAAAACCCAGAAATCGTGACTTCTGTGTTCTCTCCATTTGAGTATTTTGTAATTTTTTTGAAATATTTGTGGACATAAATAAAAACCAAGCTACACTATGGCAGTTGGATTTTGTTTAACAAAGTGTGGTGTGTGTGTTAATGGGATAGGAGGGGTGCTAGTAAAGAGCTTATAGTCCTCCACATGCATTGGACTACACCTCCCATAAGCCACAACTAATATTGCCAATGGAAAGGCAGGCCTACAGCAAGGTAAGAAAGTATGTTAGCCGCCATTATCTCGAGTGTCAGGGAGTAAAAGAGTGGGAGCTGGATAGATGTGACAAAACAGCCATTCAGGACTCTGTGAAGTTCTGGACAAATTCCCAATAAATCAAAAGTGCGATCCACAGGCTGCAGGTGGCTCACCAGGCCCCCCAGTGGTCAAAAACTTTTTGGCAAAATTTTTCAAAAAATGTTTTTGCCCTGCAGTGCTTCAAAATGCTCACTAGCCCTGCAAGTTCCCTGGAGATCAATGTGCCCCCCAACAGTCTCCCATGCCTGATCTATATTCTATAAGTTGTTTCTCTCAATAAGATACCTCGTGCAAGAAAGTACTGTACAGTATTTGTGCCTGTTTATTCTGCAGCTTTGTCCTTCAGTTTTCTTTCAAGCTCTTTTGAGACCTTGCAACTTAGTAACTTTAATTTAATCATGTTTTTCTCCTTCTTTGCACCATTCAGCAAAATGTATATTTCTTGCGCTATAGGCAAAAGGATAAAAAACATAGATGATATTTTCCCCCCAGCATGGAAATGACAGGGCAGCCTTGCAGCTACTGTGAGCACAAGAGCCAAACCAAGGCAAAAAGTTGGCCACAGTCCATCCCAAGACCCAATATGGAAAGAAGCTACACTCTTCAATAGAGCGTTGATCCCTACCAACCCTTCCTCCTCCTCTCTTCCTCCGACTTGCGTTGTGTCAACGCCGATTCTTGTTATGCTTATGTTCAATAAGTCTTTTTAATTCTTAATATTAACCTATATTTTTGAGCTCAGCATGGTGTTATTATGGTTCTCTCACACAGAGAGAAAACTATCCTATGAGATGAGTTAGGCCAAACTAATGACTGAATCATGGTCATCTAGTGGGCTTCAGAGCTGGGAGAGAATTTGAACCTGGGTCTCCTGAAATTAAAAAAAAACCTGCTAAGTTAGGATTGGCATTTATTTGAAAGTGTCCCATTTTAAACAGACAGTGTCTTATCCTTTCTATCTTACTACTTCTTGGCTTTGGAATTTCCCAGCAGATATCTGGGGCCGTTTCATGCTAGACAGTACTATAATTCTCCTTTAACTGCCATGCCTCACATCCTATGGAACCCTGGGATTTGTAGTTTGGTCAAGGGCCAGTGGCCTCTGCAGAGTTTTGTCCCTCCCCAACTACAAATCCCAGAATTCCATAGGATGTGGCCATAGCAGTTAAAGCAGGACCATAGTGCTATAATTGTGTAGTGTGAAGGGGTTCTTTGTGAGTGTTGCTAGCCATTAATTGTGTGCCTGCTAATAGGACAGCACCTGATCCATTTTGGGGGTTGTGGGGGAGAGATGCCAAAGCAAGTAATGGGAAAATGAGTCAAAAAGGACATGGTAGTTTTGAAATTTTTTGCACTGCAAAGAAAGTCAAGAAGCCTTCATAATTTAACTAAATTTGTGGCAGCTGAGGCAGATAAAGAAAAGAAAAACTATGGTTTTTTTTCCGGGCTGTGAAGCCATGTTCTGGAATAGTTTCTTTCTGACGTTTCGCCTCCATCTGTAGCTGGCATCCTCAGAGAAAAAGAAAAACTATTCTCCACAGAAATGTTAAGGGGATTAATTTAATTAAGACAGTAAAGAGTGGGTCTGTTTGAGAGAGGACTCTTCTTCAGTTCTTTATGGGTGGGGAAAGGAGGGAAAGACACAGGTGAGGCTGGTTAAGCTGCAAGAGGAAGAAGGGAAGCCCTCAGGCCAGCAGCTTGGGAAGGATTTTTTCTTCTGACAAAATGGTTCCTTCAGTTCCTGTCTCCGGTTTGTGCTGTGTCCTTGCCTGAGGCAGATGGGCTTGTGTGTAAGTGTCACTCCTACCCCACCTCAAAAAACTCTTCCATGTATTTATTATTCTTTTGACTTTCTGACTCTTCTCTTAGGCGCCTATGCTGAGGTAAATTATGTGGCAGCCATTTTGTGGAGCAACACTGACCTGGCTCTGCTTCAGGCTTCCTTAAGCCATGGCTCTATCCTCAGCCTGACTGGCTACTTCTTTCTTTCTTATTTATTTATTTATTGAAAAGTCTTGATATATTTATCCTCTGCTTTGTTGCCTAAAGAATCCCAGGGCAAGCTACAAAAAATGTGAAAACAAAAACAAAAACCCAGACCAACTATCAACATTAAAAGAAAAATCATAAAATCAGCAAATAAAAAGCCAATATAGAATAAATTTACTGTGAATTTAATTCTTACTTTAAAAAAAAAAAAAGCCTAGCCATGGGAACATTTCCATTAGGTGCCCAAAATAATTCAAAATTGGTGCCAATTTTCCACAGGAGACCATTCCAAAGTCCAGGTGCTGCTTCAAAGAGCGCATTATTATTATTATTATTATTATTATTATTATTTCTAAAGCACCATCAATGTACATCTTCTTTTGCAAAAGCAAAATGTACCTTTCACATTTAATGTCCACATTTAAAAAGTGTATTTCACCTACCCTGCATTTCAAGCCTTGTATTAAAAAAGTGTTGGGGGGGTATTAAGAAGGGGGATATCTGTATTTTGTTTTATAATATTGCATTCTGTCCTGCCCACCTTCCTATAAGGAGCTCGTGTCCATCTGAATAGGATTATTCTGCATTTTCTTCATAACAAGGTAACTTTTCTGCAAGGCAAATTAGGCTGAGAGATGCTGACTGGCTCAAAGATACTAGTGAGCTATTGAGCTGAACCGGGATTTGAATTCAGATCTCCCATCCAAGTCACAACTGAGGCTTTTCTTTCTTTCTTTCAGCCCAATCCTATACCTTGTTTGCCTAGAAATAGAGAGTTCATTATGGCCTCGGTGTTGCCAACTTTAATTGAGAACTGCTATATTTTTTACCAAATCTATGCTCGGCAAACATGCAGCATATAACTATCTTCTGAGGCTGAACTAAAACTACAGGAGCCTTTTCTTTTCAGCAAAACTTCTCAGTATTTTAAGTTGTGTGTGTCTCTTAATGTTTAGGTCTCGGGAAAAAATGTTAATGGAAAGATACCGGTATACAGTAGGACCCCGTATCCACTGATTCATTATCCACTGATTCAATTATCCATGGGACACAAAACAGGATACCTACCATAGAGTCTTCCTAGAAAATGTGTCCTCTCTAGACATTTTCTAGGTCCTCCAAGGCAACTCTGGTATTTTAAACTGAAAGTCCTATTATTTTCAATGGCGTTTGCTATTATCCATGTTTTTTGATATCCACAGGGTCCCCCAGAACCAATTCCCAGTGGATACGGGTGTCCTACTGTACTGTAAGGGGATATTTCTCCCTTAATTCAATTTAACTTCAGCAGGAGGGAGGGGCTAAGGTATTTAAAAACCTGCACATGCATTCAAAGAGGGGTGCCAACTTTTCCTCTGATGGGGCTCTTTTGCTTCTTAACATCTGTAAAAATTCAACAGATGCTTGGGGATGCATTGATGGAATTGGGGGTGCTTCATCTTCAGCTCACCAAGACCAATAGATAGGTCTGGGATAGGGGCCAGGAAAAAGTCCCAACTCCAGGTAGGCTTAAGCTTCTGATCGAGCTATGAGGGGAGAAAGCTAAGGAAATAAACCAGGACTGGATGGACCAAGACATTTTGCTGTCTGAGGCAAAGCAGCAAAGGACACTCCCTCTCCTTTTCCAAGTCAAGAAGTATAGAACTCAAGCCGGAAAAGCACTTTCTCCTTTCCTGGTAATAGAAATAAAATAACAACAAAAGCAATTTCCTACACCTTGATGCCACTCAAAATTTTCTGTTTGAGGCAACTTTACTATATCTAATCCAAAACTAAAGTGCTTAAAAATCATATGACTGCAAAATATATAACATAATTCAATATAATTGCAATTTATAACTCTCATCCATGTTGTGCTAGCATTCCATGTATGTTTTTGTTGATTGCTCCATACATTGTTTATATATTAATTTGATGTTCATGCCTTTGTATCCATCCATGTTTTGCTTACCTTTGGTTGCTTTGTGTTCTTGGTATCTGTTTACCCTTTTCTTTCTACACTTATATTTGTGCAATTTTATTGATTTAGGGTTACCTGTTTTGCAGTCATGTGCTTTTTAAGCATTTTGTCTTGGTTTGGTTCTGACCACTGCCTCTTTGTGTTATTTGGGTTATGCTGTCTATTGGCAGGGCCGGACCTGAACTAGCCTCTGTGCTGAGACCTTTGGCCACATACCTGCCAGGTAAGAAGGTGACCTAAGTAGAGATGCAACATTTTGCCATGAGTTGGCCATATTAATATCTTTAAAACATTTTTGATTCACTTTTTAAAAGTGCTTCTGGCTGAATCAGTCAGCAGGTTTGTAACTTTAGAAGCCACATTTTGAAAACAAACATATACAAAAACTGCATATTTCAAGCTTCATCTTGAAGTACACATTCCCTCCTATGTGTGTGTATCCTATACAGTGGGCCCTTGACTGGTTTGGTTCCAGGACCCCCCATGGATACCAAAATCTGTGGATGTTAAAGTCTCATTATATACAATAGCATAGTAAAATGGCATCCCTTATATAAAAGGGCAAACAGCAAGGTTTACTTTTTGGAATAATAATACTGTAATCCTAATACTGTATTTTCAAGAAATGGTTGGTTGAATCTGGATACAGAATGCGTGATTACAGAGGGCCAACTGTATGTATATATCATTGTTAAAACAACAAGAAATTGTCATTCTACCCCCCCCCCATGCATACACTTAAGAACAATTGGCTTCTTTTTTTGATACACACATTGGTGGAAATTTAATTAATTTACTAAAACTCATGCAGTTAAGGAAAATTACTTTAGCTGGATGACTCTAATTCCAGCTCTTGCAGCTCTTCTGGGCAAGCATGGCACATAGACTTCTGATTTTCTATGAAACGGAAAACAAAACAGCATGTCATATTTTTCAAAGTGTAATACCAGGCCTGTCTAATTTGATGTGGGTCTAAGTTTGTCAGGCTCCCCCTAATCCCCTACAGCAGTCTTCTCTCAACCTTGTACCTGCCAGGTGTTTGGGACTAAAACTCCCAACACACTCACCATGCCATGATGGTAGAGGCTGGTGGGCATTGACATCTAAAACATCTGGAGGCCAACAGATTGAACAAAGATGGCTCCAGAAAGAGAAACATGCTCTCCCCTTTATTAACTGAGGGACTGGGCTTGTTTGATGAAAAACAGAATAGGGCTCCTGGTTGTGTAGAAGAGGGCATTTCAGCAGGTAGAGATTGCTTGACAAACAACACCTGCTGAAATTCCATCTTCTACACAACTACTTAAGGTGTAGGAACCCTCTTGTTTTTCCCTTGGTAACACTACTAGAAATACATAGCATTGCTTTATATCAAGTCAAGACCACTCTTGTCCATCCAGCCAAGTTTTGTCAACTCTGGCAGGATTTCAAGCAGGGTTCTCCTAGCTCTGCCTGGAGATCCTTGGTGGTTTTCCATCCAGGTACTAATCAGGCTCTTAGCTTCTGACTGGGTCTTTTCAGGGTCCTGGTTGTCACAGGCTGTTTTAGCAGACTAAGAAAAGTATAGTATAGTTGTTTGAAGACATTCTAGCTGACATGGAGCACCAAGTGGTACCTGTCCCCCAAACACAAGTCAGGGTGCATGTCTGGCTTCCCTGCCTCAAATTATTTTGGCACATAAAGCCAAAACTCCATTTCTTGGCAGTAAAAAAGAAAATAATAAAATAAATAGCTAACAATTTTCTACCCTTTCTTAACACCAAAAATCAGCTGCCAGAGATTACCACCTCTCTCTCTCTGGCTTTTCTTTGCAAACGAAGATTCAGGAAGGACTCATCCTGCGCTTTCTGCAAGCGTGCTGATGACTAAAAAGGCCAATCCAAGATAAACATGTCCGGTTGCAGAAAGCACAGCAGAAGGTCTCCTTGGGTGATGTATAGTCCACATTACCACCTAACTCTCTTTTAATGCTAGGAATAGCCAGCAGCATACAAATATAACAACAGTAAAGTGTGTTTTCATGTTAATTAGAATGGCATGTGTTTTGTTTGCATTTTCAGCCTTGGGGTAGGCTTGCTGGGGCATTATGCCTTATCCTTCTTTGTTCTGCTCTTTTTTTCTGTGTAACTCAGGTTCCATCAGCTGTGTCCTTGCTTTACTCTACAGAACATGATGCCGGGTGCCCAGAATCCATCCACTGCAGCAAACACCTTCATCTAAATGTAAATGCTACTTTCCTGCCTGGGGCTGGCTTCCATTCCCCCCTTACCTGCCTCTGGGAAATGGATGCAAGGTAATGCCGCCACTCCCAAATCAATTTTTATTCATGTCAAGCTTTGTTTGAGTGCTTATTTGAAATGTATTGTTCTGTGATGATAGAAGTTGCGTTTACTTTGGCTTGAGATGAGAATGGCACGGCCATGAGAAAATAGGGGCGGGATGTGCAGAAATCCCAGATGAGATGAAGGTGCATGTGTGAAGCAGTCACTTGCTGAGGGGGGGAGCAGGAGGAAGGGGAAGGAGGTGTGAAACTACCTTCCCCAGGGCCAGTCCAAGACATTTTGCTGGCTTAGACAAAGTACAAAATATCATACAGAAGTATCATATCCCATTCTACATACAAAGTATCATACCCCATTCCCATACAGAAGCCAGTGGGACTGGTAGTTGAATCTTACTTCAAGACTGACAAACTGGACAGTGTACCCCAGCACGTGATAGGACAGCTGAGAGCATCCTTGGAGGACAAGTGGATGGCCAACACAACAGGGCATTCAAGAGGATGCTGCCCCACAGACAATGCCACCTGAGGCAGATGACTCATAGAACTGTCCCTGATCCCACTTTCAGTGATTAATGATGTTAATAATCCCATTCATTATTACTCTGGGTTGGATTATTGTCTCAGACACTCAAAGTGCACTGCAATCAGAATGCAGAGGCACCAAACTCAAGGTAGCTACCACCACCTAAACCAGGGCTGGGTAAAGTGGGGCCCATGTGGACCACATGGGCCCCCTAAGGCTGTTTTTGTGACTGCCCAGGGGTCAGAAAATTGCCTTCAAATAGGAGGTGGGGGTATTTCCACCACATTTTGGCCCCCTAGGCTCTTTTAGGAGAGGCCTTTTCCTAAAACTCTTGCAAAAAAAGCCTCTCCTGGGCTTAATATGGCTTAGCCATCCCCCCCACACACACACACACAAAAACCCATAATGGAAATGCCTCCAGAGCCCAGAGGTGCTTTGGGGGGTAAAAAGTAAACAGTGTCCCAGTGGGGCCACTGGCACTGATACCTGCCATGCAATAAGACCCAACATTAGGCCGTGGTTTTAAATTAAACAGGATACCCTGGACTTCTACTACATCAGGAACATGACTGGATATGTCAAACTGTAGCTCATAATTGCCTGTCATTGCCACCACAAACCTGGAACTCCTTAACTGATGTTCAATTTTTATGCAGCTTGCTTGAGTGAAAGATGCTAAGCTGAGTGATGAACAGTTGAGACCCTGTGGCATTCTTGAATTTTCCCAGTAGGTGGCAGCATTGACTAAAGAAAGAAAGTATACAGCGTCTACAAAATCCATGTAAACCAGTGGCTCTTAACCTTTTCTTTACCAAAGAGCCTTTAAATTTCTTTTGTTACAGAGACCTCCAAGACTTAACTCAAGATTTAAAACCAAAAATAAAATAAAAAATACAATTACATTATCCATTAAATCTTCCATCAGAGGCACTGGAGGGGGAGGGAAGACTTTTCTCCTGCTTCTTCCTGCAAGTTTGTGGCTGGAGTGGATTGAATGGCAAGGTGCAACCCAAGCCAGCCTTTGCCTTGGCTCTATGCGAGGAAGAGGAAGAGAAGAGATGAGCAGCCTTCAAGCTATTGCAGACCCCCCGTGATGACATTGCGGCCCCCTGGGGGTCCCCATACCACAGGTTAAGAACCACTGATGTAGATAGTATATTAGCAAAATAAACAATATAGAAGCAAAATCTATATAGACCTGGTCCAGCTTTCCCCAACCTGATGCCCTACAACTTTCATCATCCCCAGCCCCAGACAATGATCAATGCTTGGAATTGCTAGGGGTTGTAATCCATTTGGAGAGCATTCATTTGGGAGAGGCTGATGTAGCACAAGGATGGAGGATGATTGGCTACCCAGATATTTTGGACTCCAGCTTCCAAGGAGGTGTTACAGAAGCTGTAGTCTAAAATATTTAGTAGAACAAAGATTTCCCACCCTTGGTGTGGAGAAAACTCTGTGTGTACCTTCAAGTTGCCTCCCAGTTTATGAGGACCCCTTAAATTTCATAGGATTTTCTTAGGCAATTAATACTCAAAGGTGGTTTGCCAGTTCCCTCCTCTGAAATACAGCCTGCAGCACCTGGTATTCATTGGCAACTGTATGTCACCTTAAAACTGTATTTAAAATGTAAAGTTGGTTTCCTTTTGTGTTCTTTAATTACTTTGCAATTAGTAGAAATTCAGATGGAGGGTTCACAGTACAGTTTAATACAGCACTGACTTTACTAACAATGTCCTTTCTCAGAATATCTTTCTTGCCAATTCACAAGTAAGTTCCATTCAGCAAATAGGATTTCCAGTGCTAATCGAAAACCTCTTCTTTTGCAGGTTCAGTCTCTCTTTGATTCTATCTATCTGTGTATCTGTCTGTCGGTCGGTTGGTCTGTTGGTCTATCTGTCTGTCTGTACTTCATTGTCTCACCTTCTCTTCTCTCTGATATAGCTACCACAGAAAGAAAAGAGAGGAGAAAAGGGGAGAAAGAGCAAGTAATTCAGTATGTCACCCTTCTCGATATGGGATTCAGATGACTAAATAACAGGCAATTCATTACTAATCCCCCAACCACACTGAATCAATAAAGGGGGCTGGACCTACAAATGGGAACCTTCCAGATAAAAAGAACAGTTCCCCACCCACAGCCAGCATCAACATCTTTAATAAAAAACACTTTTAGCACTTTGCCTATCCACACCAAACAGGCGGTTGCAGCAAGTGGGGTTTTTTATCACTGTGCCACAAATCAGGTCTGAGGGAACATTGGAGTGCAGCAGAAATGATTTAACAACAAGAATTGTATAGATTCCTGCAGCCTCCACAGTAGCTAGGGCGCAACTCCAAATCCATATTAAGAAGGCATCCTTGATAGGTATAAATACAAAATGTGTGTGTGTGTGTGTAAAAGAGAGAGTCCATTCCCCCCAAAAGGGCTAAACCAAAAGGAAACTCAAGATACAATCCTTGAAAAATTTCAGTCATGGTCCTTTCTCTCTAGGGATAAGGTATGGAAAGACCCTGGTATTCAAGCAGGCTTTTGGTAATTGAGCGGTTGTTGAGTTTAAACAAGTAGATGTGATACATTTTTATTGATGTGCTTTTAATTTGGTTTTAATTCAGTTTTGTTTTTAACTGCATACTTTCTTCAATTTTTTTATTTCTTATATCCCTTTCACCTCCAACATACATAATTGGGACTCAAAGTGGCTGACAATATTACAGTGTAGGTAAAAATGTACAAAATATTTTTTTAATGTTTGCCCACAGAAGGATAAAAAGGAAGGTACCAGTCTCGCCTCTAGAAAGGGAGTTCCAGAGGCTGGGAGCAGCCATTAAGAAGGCCCTCTCATGTATCCCTAGCAGAGGTGTCTGTGCGGGTGGTAGGATGGAGGTAAGAACCTCCTCTGAATTTCTCAGAGCCCTGGGAGAATACAGTTTTTTTAGATAGTTTGAACCTACAGTTGTGGCCAACATTGCATTGGGAGACAACATGTATCACGTAGCTGTATCTCAGCAAGGCTACCCCTTCCCACAAACCCTACCTTGTAAGCAGCACAGCCTCCCCTAGCACAACCATTTCCATGTTGTTCAGGAACAGGGGGGTGATGGGAGGCAGGGACAGCTATCTTCCTGTAGCTGGATGTGCAGTTACAGAGATCTGCAGGGACCTCCAGGATTCCTCAGGGCATTGCTATAGAGGATATCCTTGTGAGTGTCTAGCTACAGGAAAATAGCTGGGCATGTCCTGCTTCCCCCTGTTCTCCAACACTACAGAAAGGACTACATTGACGGGGTGGGGGTGGGTGCTGGGCTGCTTACAAGGTGAGGGGTATTTTGGTCATTGCATGATCAGAAGAGAATTCCATCCTCTTCCATCACAACCAAGAAAATGCGTTGTGATGGTGTAATCTCAATTTACGATATTGTAATTCACTAACAGGATGCCTGGTCAGAGTTTTAATATGATAATTTTGTATGCTTTGTTGTTGTTTGCCTTCAAGTTGTTTCTGACTTATGGTGACCCTAAGGCAAACCTATCACAGGGTTTTCTGAGGGCTGAGAGTATGTGACTTGCACAAGGTCATCCAGTAAGTTTCCATGGCTGAGCAGGGATTCAGATCCTGATCTGTAGAATCATAGTCCCAACACTCAAAACTTCTACACGGCGTGGGTTCCATGCTTTATTTTTACCTGTTTTTTAATATTGTTGTGAGCCCACCTGAGTCCAGGTTTTGGGAGAAGGGAGACTTAAATAGGAGGGAGGAAGGGAGGGAAGGACAGACAGACAGCCCTGGATATTGCTGGACTCCATTTCCAATCATTCCTGCCCACCGGCCATACTGGTTGCAGCTGATGGGAATTGTGGAGGTTCTTGCATCTGGAGAGTGACAGGTTCTTCACCCCTGCTTTTAGGGTTTGGCATCAACTACAGTTGGTTTGCAGTGCAAGAGACTAAGGAGATTTTCAGACTACATTGTTATAGTGTTACTATTCCACTTTAACTGCTCTGTCTTCCTCCTGTGGAATTCTGGGGTTTATAGTTTAGTGAGGCCTAAGATCTCTCTGGCTGAGAGTTGTAAGTGCCCCTCCCTAAACTGCAAATCCCAGGATTCAACAAGAGGCAGCCATAGCAAATAAAGTATAACAGTGTTGTCTGAAAATCTCCTTAGCCCTGAATTGTACATTGACAGAGGGAGGGCCTTTCCCTCTTTGCTTAGTTTTTACAAGGTTCCTCATCACATCTGCGATTATAGAGAAGCACTTTCAGAGGAAAGGACCAGGGACTTAGCACATTTTTTTTTCTTTTTAAAGGAAAATATCTTGATTAAAACCTCTATGACCAAACCTCTATCACTTTATCTGCTGGACTTGCACCTGGATACGTCTGGACTCATCAAGAGGCAGAAAGGTGAGAGAGGTACAAAGGCTAAAAGAGAAATTTGGCTTTCAGTTCTCGTAGAAATGAGCAGCATGATTTAGGAACACCAATTTAAGTGGCTGCTATTTGTAGGTCTGTGTGTTCAGTATTGTCAGTTGGTCACTGTGGGGGGAAAGGAGTATATCCCAGGGTGTTAGCATTTCTGGGGGGAAATGTGAAATCTGTTAAGAAACAGCCTCCCTCAGCAGAGTTTGTTTGTTTGTTTGTCACTTGTGGTTGCATGGCATTTCTTAGATTCAGGAAGGCTTATGTTGGTTTCTCTAGCCAATGAAAAAGTTGGCTGGGATCCACTCAGATCCTGTGGAACTAACAAACAGAACTGGGGAAGTTGGCGCTCGTGTTTTAAGTTCACCAGTCACTGGCTTTGAGCTAAATGGTCTCTTCCCATTATGAGTTTTGTGTAATGTCAGAAAAGAGTATCCTTTCATAACATGGGTTTTTGATTGGTCTGTGTTTTGTTTCTTTGCTTTGGATATGTATATTCCAAAGCTAATACAAACAGCTTTATAATGCACATACCTGAGCCAGCATTCATGTCAAATTCAAGTAGGACATCCCATCCTTTATCCTTTAAAAGTAAGTGGAGTAAAAGACGGAGATCCGGTTAAACAGGACTGTGTTGGCCAGACAAGAATGAGGCCATTCTCACCAGCCGTTTTTAAAATGTGTGTGTATAAGTGGTTTATGCAATCAGATTTTTTTTAAAAAAAGAGGGTCCCTGTCTACAAAGCTTACAGTCTGAAAAGAGACAATATAAAAGGACAAAAGGAATGGCAAGGTAAAAGGGGAAAAGCAAGTACAGTAATCTGTTGTCAGTGAGGCTGTGGTAAAATAGCTTTAGTGCACCTGCTGGAATGGCTGCTGGTGGAAACACATAATTCTAGTGTAGTGTTCATTTTGGTTGATCATGGGCAGTCAGTTTGAGACAGCCCTCCTTGGCTTTGTGCACTGACAGCCTGCATGCAAACTGTGTTTAAGAAAGGCGTTTGATCAAGCAAGCATTGTGCGTCCTGTACCAACATCCTCCTTACCGGAAAGTGCAGTTCCTCAATCTAACCTTTAGATGGCACTGCTGCCCACGTTTTGATTTCTTTGAGGGGAATTTTACATCTTTTGGGGGACTGTAAATCTTTGCTTCTTGGAGTAAGTGTCCAGGCTTCTTAGGGACAATTAATGAGCAATTAGTAGTGTAGAAGGAGTAATATTTTCTTGACAACTCAAAAGCAATGCTTAAAAAGGAGGAGGGGGGAATGTCGCAGAACCTTTAAGACTAACTGGCTTTTATTTTCACCTGAACTTTGTGGATATAAACCTACTTCAGATGCATATCCACAAAAACTCATGAGAAAATAAAATTACCAGTTAGTCTTAAAGGTGCTGCTACATTTTCCCCCTCCCCCTTCCTTCCTCCTTCTTCTGCTACTAACACGGCTACTTCTTTGAAAGCAATGTTTGTGCCCTGAAGAATTCCCAGCTTCCCCATGTGAGCTGCTATGGAAATGTCTCCCAAAACTAGTCCTTCGTTTCCTCCTGAACACACATACATGCCTTTCGCATTCCTCTGATTCAGCTCCCGTTGCAGGGAAAAAGTTTGGTCAGGTAGCTGAAATACTACTAGTATACCACAGGTACTGGAGAATGTGGTAAAAACCAGACTCCTGGGGTTTAGGATGAGACAGATTGTCTAGGTTCATTGCAATCTGCTTTCAGGCCTGGTTATAGGACAGAGGCAGCTTAAGTTGCTTTGGTGAGAGACATACACCAGGAATTGGAGATGGGTAGTGTGTCCCTGTAGGTTCTTCTGGAAATTTCAGTGGCTTTCACTACTATCAATCGTGGTGTCCTTCTGGACAGTCTTCCTGGGACAGAACTTGCAGACACAGTTTAACTATGGTTAATTTGCTTCCTTGAGGGGCAAACTTGGATGATGGTGCTGGAGAACTCTTCTCCCATAAGGTTCAGTTTTATGCCCATGCTATTTAACACGTTTTACATCTGACGAGGCGATGATCTGTTTGGCATTCTGCACTGGGCATCACTCGGGTATGATGGACATCACGAATGTCTCTGACGGACTAGAACATAGTCAATGAGGGGCCAATGTTTGGATCGGGGATGCATCCAGGTTGTCTTCAAGCTATCTTTCTGCTGAAAGATTGTGTTTGTAATAGTCAGCTGTTGTTCTGCACAGAACTCTAGCAGGAGGCGTCCGTTATCATTGCAATTTCCAACACCATGCTTGCCTAAGACACCTTTCCAGGCTTCGGAGTTCTTTCCTACTCTGGCATTGAAGTCACCAAGGATAATAATTTTATCTTTTACACGGACTTTTTGTATGAGTTGGCGTAGGTCTGTGTAGAATTTGTCTTTCTCTACAGGGTCAGCTTGCATAGTTGGGGCATATATACTAAAGAGAACAACATGTAGGAGGCGTAACGAAATAATGCGATCAGAGTGTCCTGTTGGCAAGGTTTCGAGTTTGGAGGCAATGGAGTTTTTAATCATAAAGCCTACTCCTGAAATATGTTTTTCGGTTTTGGGTTTGCCAGACCAGTAAAGTGTGTAGCTGGCGCCATGTTCTTTAAGGCTGCCTTCCTCATGGAAGCGAACTTCGCTAAGAGCAGCGATGTTAATATTAAGCCGTGATAGTTCATGGGCTATTAGGGCAGAACGATGCTCAGGCCGTCCACTATCTTCAGAGAAGACTTCACAAAAGAGTCTGGAGCAACAAACACCTGAGGCAAAGCACAAAAATCAGTGTGTATAGAGCCATTGTACTGTCTATCCTCCTTTATGGATCTGAAACATGGGTCACCTATCGCCACCACCTACGACTCCTCGAGCGCTTTCATCAGCGCTGTCTACGCACAATCCTAAATATACACTGGACTGACTATGTGACGAATGTTGCTGTCCTTGAGCAAGCAGGGATCACCAGTATTGAGGCCATGATATTGAGAACGCAGCTGCGCTGGGCAGGGCATGTTTCTAGGATGGAGGACCATCGCCTCCCAAAAATACTACTCTATGGTGAACTCGCCACGGGTCAGCGTAAGAGGGGCGCTCCAAAAAAACAATACAAAGACTCCCTGAAACAACATCTCAGGCTCGGCCAAATTGATCACCAACAGTGGTCTGCCCTGGCCTCACATCGGGAGGCATGGAGACACACTATCCACAATGCTGCAGCCTTATTTGAGAACTCATGCCAAACAAGTCTTGAAGAGAAACGACAACGCAAAAAGAGTCACAACCCAAAAATATCACCCAAGGAGACCTTCTGCTGTGCTTTCTGCAGCCGGACTTGTTTATCTCAGATTGGCCTTTTTAGCCATCAGCGCACTTGCAGAAAGCGCGGGATGAGTCCTTCCTGAATCTTCGTTTGCGAAGAAAAGCCAGAGAGAATTTAACATGTACATAAAACCACTGGGAGAGGCTGTCCACAGTTTTGGGCTCCAGAGCCAACAATATGTGAATAACACCCAACTCTATTACTTTTTTTTACCTCAATCCCAGGAAGCAATCTCAGTTCTAATCTGGTGCCTGTCATCAGTAATGGATGAGGATGAACAAATTGCAACTTAATCAAGATAAGATAAAGGTGTTCCTGATCAGCTAGATCAGGGAATAGGAATTCAGCTTGTGCTAGATAGGGTTATACATCCCTGAAAATGCAAATTGAGTGTACTTGTGGTTCAACCCTAAGCCTGAAAGCTCAGGTTTTAGCAGTGGCCATTGGTATGTTTGTACAGTTAAGGCTTATGAGCCAGCTGAACCCTTTCCTAGAGACCTTGGATCTGGCCATGGTGGCACATACCTTAGTTGTATCCCAGTTGGAGTACTGTAACATGCTCTACATGGGATTGTGTTTGAAGACTTTTCAGAAACTTCAGCTGATCCAAAGAGTTGCAGGCACATTGTTAACTGAGGCTGGCTACAGGGAATACACAAATGCACTTGTTGCAGCAAATCCACCGGCTGCTGGTCTGTTTCCAGGCACAATTCAAAGTGCTGGTTATGACCAATAAAGCCCAGCTCAACTCCAGGTTATCAGAAGGACCATATCCTCCTATATGAATCTGCCTGTGTTTTGAGATCTTCTGGGGAGACCCTTCTTTCTGTCTCACCCCCAGCATCTGGAACTGCCCTTGTAAAGAGGTTAGATTGGCACCCTGCTTGCTATCCTTCCACAGGAAGGTAAAACATTTTCTGTTTCAAGTAAGGATTTGAGAGCTGATTACGGTACTCAGGAGGAAAGGAGCTTTCACATTGTACTTTACTGTGTATATTAGTTGATAGAAAGTGTCAAGAAGTTCTTGGTTGCTTTTATATTAGAACTATAGAGATGGGATAGCTGTGGGGGCTATCATGATGGGCAACATTTCAAAGGTCCCTAATTGTACCCCTAGCAGTTCCTGACTCTGTCCCTTGGGCACACTTGAGGGGGAGACACACACATACTAAACAAAAGGATGCTCTATGGCCAGGACATGGTGTAGGCAAAAAAAAAAAAAAAAAGCAATTTTTGTTCCCTGCAGTTGAGTTCTCAGCAGTGGTGGAGGCAGGACTTCAGGGTAGAGCTCTATGGCCTCACTCAGTAGAATGAACAAGACAGACCCCTTTCCCAAACACACACAGTATAGTCTCAGGAGATTTTTTAAGTAAGTTGAGCAATACGCGTTGGCATCTAAAGCCCCTTCTCCATCAAGTTATAAAGTTACCTATTTGCACCTTTGCTAATCAGTTTTGCAGTAGCAACCATTAGCAATTCTACCAAGTGAGCCTCCCTCAACATCCTCTGCAGCCTATTTTCTCCAGTGCCACCCTTCAAATGTATAGGCAACATAGCTCGTGTTTTTTTAGAGCATAAAGGAAGCTTATGCTTTCATTTGGACAACAGGGGGCACTCTAGGTGTTCCTCAGTTTTTAAAATGTATGCATGATGATACTAAGACAAAAAGCAAGGCAAAGCAAAGCAGAGAGAGAGAGAGAGAAAAAATGCTGAACTTTATCAGGGTGCAACTTGAAAGCTACCAGTGCCAGAAGAAGGCATATTAGGGCTCCGATTACTGACTTTCCTGCTGTGGAGATGCTTTTTGAAAAAGGTATTTTGTGGAAAAGAACATGGGAAGTAGCCTTTATACAGAACCTGGCCATTTGTTCATCCATCCTTGTATATCCCATTTGTGAGTGATAGAAGTGGGCAGCTCCCTAAGGCTTGGGGAAGAAAGGTCTTTCCCAGAGTGTGTGCCTACCTGGTCTACCTCTGACTGAAGTAGATTGAACCTGAGACCTGTGGCATTCCCCAGCTTGCATCCTGCCTAAAACCAACCTTACCATTAGTCAGGGCAAGGTGTCTGCTTCAGGCAGAAGATTGTGTGTCATAAAAGGGCAGCAAGTTATTAATTTTTAATAATGTTTATTCTTGTATTTTTATGTCAAGGGAGAGGCTGAGACGTTTATAAGATATCTTCCACCATGTGCCAAAATAGCTTGGCTGGTGTCAGGCACCATGGATCTTGACTTGGTAAGGGGGAGATATTTGCTTCTCAGGCAGCAAATTGTCTTGGGCTGGCCTTGACTCTGCTACAGAGCTCTGGTTTTTCTACAATCCAGGCAGAAGGCAGTGAGAAGTCTTCACTTCTGAGATAGCTTTGCTCGCATCTGGTTGAAGTGTAAATGCTACTTTTCTAGCAGTGCAGCAGAACAATACATTATCAGTGCAGGAAGTGTGGGTTTCCTGGTCCACACCACATTCAGTGCATGCTTCATTACATGAGGCAAAGGCAAGTCTTTCTGTATAAGCCTTCCTTGCTTCTGGTGACATGCATAAGCATCTAATTTAGGCCCATATTGCACATGCAACAGAATGAGAAAATAAAGTCTTCAACCAGGGGAAGCATTTTTTGTAATACAGTACTTCCCGAGTGTAAGAGGAAATAAAGCTTTCTTAGTAGAACAGAGAGGAGACTTTAGTAAAGCTGACTTCCCTGATGTGCTAGCTTTCTACTTTCTACAAGTAAAAGGTATTCTCACCCTTGCCCTGACCCTGTTGCCATCTGAAACTCCATGGCATTCTGCTACTTTGTTCCATTGTGTGTCGGTATTTATTTTATTTATTACATTTTTATCCCACCTTTCTACTAAAAAAAAAGCGTTCAAATGAGTCACAGAGAAATATCAGTACTCCATCAGAAAGTTTCACTTTCCTTGTTCTCCTGGTAGGACTGTAACCATGTTCTCTGAGCTCCATCAAAATTCTCCATTAAAGATCCAAAATTCTGCAGCAAGGAGATTTGCAGCGGCATCTATTACGTACACTATTTGACTAATAATAAGTAATGGCAGGATGGATTGTGCAAACAGTCTCTCTCTTTATTTTGCACGATTTCTTCTTTGGTACTTGGTTGCTGCTTTTAATATTGCGTTTGCGTTGCGTTGCAGAGGGGCGGGATAGATTGCGTTGCAGAGGGGCGGGATAGAAATAAAATTTTATTATTATTATTTATTAATAATTCTTTCTTGAGTACGCTGAAAGTACTGGATTAACAATTGCATGGAGGGTTAAGGAGCTATATATGAGGCACTGCAACCGATTCCTGACTGCTAGAAACATTTTGTTGATGTTAATTGCCATGAAGTCAGCTTCGACATATGATGTCCTATGAATGAGAGACCTCCAAGAGCCTCAGTTGTTCTCTGCTCAGATCCTACAAACTCAGGGTAGCCATGGCTTCCTTGATTGAGTCAATCCACCAGTAACCCAGTCTTCCTCTTTTCCCACTGCCTTCAACTTTACTGAGTCACATCCTCTCCTGATATGTCCAGAGTAAAACTGGCTTGGTTTGGTATTCTTCACTTCTAGGGAGAGTTCAGGCCTGCTTTGTTATAGGATTCATTCATTTGTCTTTATAGCAGTCCATGGTATCTGTTGAACTCTCCTTCAGTGACACGTTTCCAGTGAGCTAACCTTCTTTTGTTAGCTTTCTTAACTGTCCACCTTTCACAACTATACATAGAAATCAGAAATGCTATGCCATGGATGATTCTGACTTTGGCATTAGCGAGAATAAATTTTATACTTTCACAGGTTTTCATGTTCAGGTATGCTCTAAAATAAATTCATACATACTGATCTAAAAGATGTTAGGACTGAAATGCCTCCCACTCAGTTATCTGTGCTGCATTTCTCTGAATCCTCTCCTATTTCCTTCCCAAATTATACTGAATTTTTAAAGAAAAGTATAGGCCACTTTTCCAAAGCTCCAACCAGTGTGTAATGGAAACCTTGAAAATAAACCCCAGCAAAATATGAAAAGATAACATACACTCGCTTTTGAAAACCATTAGAAATGTCAACAGTGATTATATGTAAAGGTTATTCAGCCAAACCAAACGCCTGGCATAATTAAAAAAATATAAGTTCCCACTTGGTTAGATCTCAAACATAAAAACAGTTTACCAGTCTGAGAGAGTTTCCCAGAAAGAAGGATGATGATGGATGTGGATTTTACCAGGTGGTTTTGGCAACTTTATGGGAAGGCTGGAAATCAGCCAGTAGCACGCACAGCTTAGCAACCTCACAAGGGTCCAAATCCCAGCTTGACTTACACAGGTACAAATCCACACACATCAGCAAATGGTCTCCCACTGCTGGATGGAATGTGGCTGGTATTCTCTTAAGAATTGAAGAAGGCCAGGACTGCAGAATCCTTTCCAGCAACCTAGCTCAACAATATCCAAGATGCTTTGAGCCAGCATGCTGCTACTCTGAAGTGCTAACATCACAAAATGCCATTTATGATAATGCTGGTAAAACAAGAAGGCCAGGATAAGGCTAAAAGGGTAGGCTTCTTTCTAGGGTGTATGCTGCCCCTCCTGACTCATGATTCCTGGTTTACTATTTTTAATTGGAGATGCTTCCCAGGTAGGTGAACTGCTGAACGGACTTGAGCACAGATTTGCCGACTCACGACGAACAAGTCTTGAAGAGAAACGACAACGCAGAAAGAATCACAACCCAAAAACATCACCCAAGGAGACCTTCTGCTGTGCTTTTGCAACCGGACTTGTTTATCTCAGATTGGCCTTTTAAGTCATCAGCACGTTTGCAGAAAGCGCGGGATGAGTCCTTCCTGAATCTTCGTTTGCGAAGAAAAGCCAGAGAGAGATAGAGATTTTTAATTGAGAGTTTTGTGGAGGTTTGGAGTAGGAAGGTCCCTACAAAAGGAAAAAAGATGTAGCCAGTTTCTTCCTTGCTAAATTTTGCATGGTGAAGAGAAGGCTGGGGCAAAGACCAGCCACAACAACCTCCATAGTAACCCCATGAATTGCTCAATCCATTAAGTTACCATAACCGTGGAAGGGTGTTTCACACACGCTATACTGCATATTCTTAACAGGCATCCTTTCTGCCCAGACTGAACCCCCTGCAGTTCCCTCCTTTAGCCAGAGATTGATGAGCTAAGCAGGGCCAACCCTACCATTAGGCAACTACCTCAGGCAATGCTGAAAGGGAGGGAGCAGACAAAACAGTGTGTGCTATGAAGCCTTCCTTGCACTACACTCTTGTCCTTCTCAAGCAGAGGGTGCTTCCCCATCACCTGTGTTGAAGTAAAACTCAGAAGCCAGTCTTAACAGCTTATGTAGATGGCATGAATGGAGGTACTTTCACTTCAGGCAGGAAAATGTATTGAGTCAGTCCTACATGGCAATTCCAGCAGAAGTCTGGATGTTCTCCCCTGTGTTCTGCCATGCCTCATTCCTTCAGTAAAGGGTCCCCTCTGCCTTCTGTGGAAGCTTGAATTGAGGAATTCCAGCAACAAGATCTGATTTTCAGAAAACTTTGGTTGCACCATTGACAGATATCCAGAGCTGACATAGGAAAAGTGACCATGAGAATACAACTCAGAGTGCAAATGGCTTAACTTTGATTTAAGGGTGCTGTCTCTTGCAGGGATGCAAGGTCGCAAGTTTAACTCCTGCTCTCTGCTAGGTCCCAGAGCCTTACAAAAAACACACTAAGTGTCATTCCATTTGTAAGGGTGCCATTAAAGGCATACCTCCGGTGGTCTATCCTTGGCCTCTGAGGTGGGTGTCAGCTGCTTCTTTTTGTTTGGCAGAGAAGTTATATATCTTACAGCAAAAGAGAAAATACCCAGTTATGTTATTGAATACACTTGGAGTGGTTTACAGCTGGCCACTCCATGAGCAAAACCCAGCCCATTTTTTAAAAATCACAGAGGTTTACAATTACATTTTAAACATGTTATGTAGTTACTATTTTCTAAACATTTCATGCACATGAAACAGACATTATTGTCCAGAAAACACTAACCATCATTAGTAATGAAGGCAAAAAAAGAATCTTTTATTTCATTTAGTCAAAGGTAATGAAAATTGGACAGAGTGTAAAATTATCTGTAATAAAATAGCATAAAAGACAGCCTATGTTTGCACCATTTTGAAACTATAACAATCAGTCCATACAGGGTTAGCATCTTGATTGTGCTTCTTAAATTAAAATTTCACAACAGTTCAGAACCTAATGTTACATTCTGTACTCTTTTCTCTTAATTGCACTACACCAGAACAACAGTATAGATGGAATGAAAGTTACTGCAATATCTGAAAGGAAAAGATTGTGAAAAGAAATTCCACATGTGGCCATAACTATCTTTGCAGACTGAGGCTTTGGCACATCCATGCCATTTTACAACTCTGGCTAATTTCTGTGAAGCATCAGTCAACACAGGGGAAACTTACTTAGCAATGCTTTAGGTTTCTAAGATTTCACTAGCATTAGTGTTGAGTCTTCCAGTTCATGTCCATTAACTTGCTTTTACATACCCTCCAAATGTCTCAAATTGGCAGAGACAGTCTGGGTTTAATCCTCTGTCATCCCACTTTTTCATCTGCTTTTAAAATGTCCGTTTCTTTCTTGTCCTACCACTTTTCCCTTTTGTTCTCACCTTACTTCAATTGCTGCGAATGGAGTTCAAAGTGCAAAAGTCATATGTACCCAATTAACTCAATGGGGAAAGAGGAGAGGTGATAGTGGAGCCTTGGCTTTTCAGTAGACTTAGGTAAAGGAAAACTCCTGCAGCCTCTCCTAACTTGTGTGTTCCTCCTCATTCATAACTTTTGCCATCTTGGCCACACTCTGATGTTGTTTGGCCACATGTGTCCTGGTGGTTCATCTTTGAAATGTTGGAGGGTATGTAAAAGGGCTTTTGGTTTTGCTGTTGTGGACTGGGTTTTAGTTGCAAATGAGTCAAATCAAGTTGTTCGCCTTCTGATTGTTGTTGTCAGCTGTATCTTTAAAATTCCTATTTCTGCTGTGATTTTAATTCTTATTTTAGTCTGGTTTTTTATATTGTGCTTGTATGATATTGTGTTATAACAATGTTTGTCAAATCTCAGGAATGATATCTAGCAAAGGAATTAAATACGTTTCTCACGACTTTTTAGGCAGATGTTTGTAACCTATAGGAACTAGAAACTGAGGGAGGGGGATAAAGCTGAGATTCCTGTGAAATTTATCTCTGCACTCAAACACAATTTATTGTATTGATCCCCCCCCCACCTTCTGAAAAACAACACACAAACAGCTCTATATAATGATACATACACCTTACCTGATAGGGAAACTCATGACAGTAATATATAACAGATTCAGTCTGTTATGTTACCCTTTGAAAAGATGCCATATTGGTTATCCTTTCCAGTTTAAGTAACGAAAATCTTAGAAGAATTTCCCTTAAATCTGCAAGGGGAGGGAGGATTAATCCCAAAGTGATTTTAATTATAATTTGCAAAAACAACAACAAGCCACAGAAGAGAGAGGGAGGGAGTAAGCAAGAAAATGTTCCCATTTATTTCCATGGAAACTACTGTGAAGCCAAGGGGGTGGCCCAGTAGAAGCCACTTTGCTGTTTAAAATCTTCTGTGAAATCATTTGTAATGTACGGTCAGCAATTAGGCTATTTTTCTTTTGCCCTGGTACAGACACCGCCTGTCTCCTCTTGATATATTTATTAAACGCCACATTTCCCTCCCTATTCCCATCCCCTCACCCATGGTTTCAAAATCAAGAAGGCGCCTCTTCTAACCATACTGTCTGATCTTCTGTGTAACATGGAGCTTGTGTCATCCCCACACCAAGTACTTATATACCATGTTACTCACTCACTCTGTTGAATGAGTGAACTCTCTCTTAGGACAATCTCTGTCTTTGTCTGGAAAAGAGGCTCAACGGATAGGATGGGCCAAGATTGCTTTGGGAGGATACTCATAGGCAGTGCTTTTTCGGGTTGTCTGATGGGGGGGACTGCCAATCATTTGTTTCCAGTTTGCTGAGGACTGGCATCATATTTACACCCATCAGTTACAGTTGTTTCTTTCATTCCTAGAAACTCTCCAGGGACCAGGCATAGGTCCAGGGACCACCAGTTTGAGTAGCACTGTTCTGATATGAGCAGGCAGCTCTAGCTGTCCAAATGTTGATAGGCTGCAACTGCCATCAGCCTCAGCCAGTATGGCTAGTGGTCAGGGATTGTGGGAGCTGTAGTCCAAAAATATACGAAGTATAACACTTCCCCCATTCCTGCAGACTGACTCATTCAGTCACTTCTGGTGCACCAGAATTGACCACTATCAAGAGAAGGCTGCTCACTGCAGTTCTACATGACTTTCTGTTCTATACCTGGTTCCTGATAAAACCATTAAGTGGTGCAAGTAATTCTTATTACAGAAGTAAATCTTCGGAGTTTAGTTGGGGAATGTCTGAGTGTGTGTGTGTTCCTAGCTGTCAGATATTCAGGGAAATACAGTGCTTCCCTTTGAAGATAACATTAAAAAGCAAGCACCTTACTTACTTGCCTGTAATTTTGCCAAAGTGTTACGTGGGCTCTGTGTACAGAACAGAGGTCACCTTTTCTAATACATTATGATAAGGTTTCTATATAGGGTTTTTGGTGGGCTGTCAATAGTACTCTTCTGTCAAGTTTGTCTATTGTTACTTACATTAATATATCACCTTTCCTCCAATGAGCTCAGGGTGGCATGCATGCCTCTCCTCACAACAATCCTGTGAGATAGGCCTGGCTGAGAGAGAGTTACTAGACCAGCATCACCCATTAATTTTCCAGGTTCAGTGGGAACTAGAAGCCAGATCTCCCAAGCCACAGTCTCTCACCACTATACCACATTGCCTCTCAGTATGCCAAATCCAAGATGCTGACTAGATACTGCCTCAGGGCAACATGCATGGATAGCTGATAGGAACCCTATTCCAGAGATGCCTCTCCCCAGCAACTAATAAAGCTAGAGGATAGTTTGAAGAGACTACTATATCATCCAGGCCAGTTCACTAACTGGGGTGCAAGAGGAGAGAGGAGTAGTTGTCTGAAAATAAAGACTTTGAGTAAGGCCAAAAGACAGAGAAATGAGTTTAAGCATCTTGAGGGTGCTGGCCAACTCCCTGGAGATCTGGTGTGAGAACACTAGGCTTCAGATGATAATTTGTAAGCTGTATACCTCCACCTATGCTCAACCTGTGTATTTGTAATCTGATCTCTAATCAGCCTCCAGTGAAGTCCTCGCAAAGGAAACCAAACCTAAATCACTGTGCCCCTGAAATCTTACAGCTAAAAACAGGGCGGGGGGGATGAGCAGAACAATATATTTTTTTTGTACAGAGAAATAGGAGATTTTACTCTGTTCTTTTCCTTTATTTATACCTCACCATTTCCCCAAATCTGTGATGCTCTTTTTTCTGGAGATTGTGGAATAGTTTTGCATTCCTTTGCAGAATTGCTCATTGTCCTTCAGAGCACCTACTTCCCCAATAAGATGTACACACACCTTCAGCCACTTCTCTTTCCTTTGGTAGGGGCCATCCATGGATTCACCCTGGGGGGTGGGGAAATTCAAAGGCATCTTTCTGGCTCAGGAAACATCTTGACAATATCAAAGGCTGAGATGTGACTTTGAAATCAACAAGGTGCAACCTGAAGCCTGTAGCCAGTTGCTTTGAGCTTGTCAAGGAGGGAGGGAGGAAAAGGTTATTCTCTCTGTGTGTCTCTCCCTCCAAGTAGAGCTGGAGTATCTGTAGTATCAACAGCACTGACCACTGCAAAGTTGTCTGCCTCTTCCATGGAATGCAGCATTAATCCCACTTGGCAATGGTTAGACTTACATGCTTAAATCATGTCCAACATGACCTTTGAGTGATGCAACTATCAATTTCCTTACATGCCTTGCTAGGATGTGTGTGTGTTGTGGTGCTGTCTGTCGCTTGCATGTCTGCGCTCATGAAGGGACACACGATCTAATTAGTGATGATTGGGGGGAAGGAGATGGCTCGTTAAGAATCAGGAAGCAATAAATAAAATGTTATAGAGAGGAGGTGGGAGACCTGGAGTTGGCAGCAGCAAAGACTCAGGAAACATCCTTAAAAATTTTTAAAAAGGAGCACAGCAGGAAATCACAGACAAGTCTTTCAAAGAGATTCATTCCATCTCTCTCTCCCTCTCTCTGCTTTTCTCTCTCCTCTTACACACACACACACACACACACACACCTCTCCCACCTGCTCTGCAAAAGGTTGGAAAAGCAAGAATTCAGTTGTGACACAAGTAGAGCCTTTGCTGAATTTTCTGACTTCCCAGGACCTGAAATGAATTTATAAAAAATATTGAAGATGAAAAGGTAGCTGGCTCAGAGCCTTGTTGTTGTTGTGTGCCTTCAAGTCATTTCTGACTTATGGCAACCCTAAGGTGAATCTTTCATGGAGTTTTCTTGGCAGAATTTGTTCCCAGGGGGTTTGCCACCATTGCCTTCCTCTGAGGCTGAGAGAGTGTGACTTGCCCAATATCATCCAGTATGTTTCTGTGGCCAAGCAGGGATTCAAACCCTGGTCTCCCAATGTCCTAGTGCAGCACCAAAACCACTACACCACACTTGCTCTCTGGCTCTGATCATGGCTTCGCCTACAGCTGGACATTAATGCACAATCTCTTGGTACTGTTGCTCCCCAATAAGTGGTACCCAGCAGGCCTACTGCCTGTTTGGAGGATTGCTATCAGTCATATCTATTAACAGACCTGTCCTCCTCCTCTTTGAATTTGTCTACTCCCTTTTACAAGCCATCCAAACCATTCTTCATCAGACCCCCAAGCCAGCCTGAATAGGATTGCCAGGTCAGAGCTATCCCAGGCCCTAAGATCTCTGGGCCAAAACCTGAAACCCAGGGACAACCCCTTGTTATGTCGCAAGGGGCAGCCCCTGGTGGTGTCACTACGAGCACATCCAGACTGATTAGAAAGGAAAAAAAGGCCCAGATTTTGTTCCTGTTCTTTCAAATTTTATTTTGGCAATCCATACATGTTTTGCTTATCCCAGAATATTTTCTGTCACCTCTTGGTACGATCAGAGATGTTTTATTCCAGCTCCCCTAGTCAGTTTATTTAGAGGAACAAAATCTGGGACTTTCCAACAAGTCTGGATGTACCCAAAACATGACACATTCAGCATTAACCACAGTTGTGCAGAGTATGCCATTCAAATTTTAAAGAAAACACCAAGTCTAACAAGTGAAAAATTATATGTACACAATTTCTTTTCAAGGCAGTGCTCTCACTCTGATATTCCTCCCTCTTATCCTGTGGATTGGAGAAGAGGTACCAGGCCCTGAGATCTGGAAACCCTAAGGATAAAACATTTTCCTGCCTGAGGGAAAATAGGAAATGACCCCCCTCCCCACCATCCAAATCATGGTACCCATATATGCAGAGTACCAAAAGGTGATATAGGAGACACATGATCCCACAAGCACATCTTCCAATGGTATCATACAATAAGAGCAAATTATAAATAGCTAACAGTTTGCTCTCCTTTCGTGGCACCCTAGATCTGCCAACTCACTTGCTCTAATGGCAGGGCTGATCCTGACTGCTACATTTTGTAGCAGCAAATTCCATATATTATCCAAAGCAATATTCTTTCAACTGCCACCACCACCACATTAGTTTATATGTATGCAATTTTTGCATCTTTTCCATAGCAAGTAATGCCTAATTAAGCTCTGACTATCTTGACTCTACTGCCAATCAATTCTGTTCAGTGACCCTGAGCTGTGTTGTTGGTGGTGGCATCATCATCATCATTCACAATCCAGTTATTACAGTTCATTCTTTCCATGCCATTTTCATTTTATGAACTATGTGTAGTTTAGCTTTCAGTGCATACTTGAAGATACAGAGTTTTAGAGCTAGATGGGGTCCTATAGGCAATTTACCCCAGCCTCATTTTTGTTGTAGGAAGTGCAGAATTAGTCCATCCACAACAGATGGCTGCCCAGGTGATATGAGGAAGATCTCTAGTCAGAAGAGCATATCTTCCTAGCAATAGAAGTATAGTGTCTAGATCAAGGGAAGTAACAGTGCCACTCTATTCTGCCTTGGTCAGGCCTCACCTAGAATACTGTGTCCAGTTCTGGGCACCACAATTCAAAAACGATATTGACAAATTGGAGTGTGTCCAGAGGAGAGCGACTAAAATGGTGAAACATCTGGAAACCATGCCTTATGAGGAAAGACTTAGGGAGCTGGGTATGTTTAGCCTGGCAAAAAGATGGTTAAGGAGTGATATGATAGCCCTGTTTAAGTATTTGAGGGGATGTCACACTGAGGATGGAGCAGGCTTGTTTTCTGCTGCTCCAGAGACTGGAACACGGAGCAATGGATGCAAGCTCCAGGAACAAAGATTCAACCTCAACATTATGAGGAACTTTTTGACAGTAAGAGCTGTTCGGCAGTGGAAGACACTCCCTCGGAGTATGGTGGGGTCTCCTTCCTTGGAGGTCTTTAAACAGAGGCTGGAGGACCATCTGTCGGGGATGCTTTGATCGTGATTTCCTGCGTGGCAGGGGGTTGGACTGGATGGCCCTCGTGGTCTCTTCCAACTCTATGATTCTATGATCCAATATTTCACAGATGAAAACTGGGGCACGTGTAGCCAACTAACATCAGAGTTGGGCAAGTTATTAATGAGGAAGAGCACATCAGCTAGGGGAAGCTGCAGTAGTTTGCTCTTGCCTGAGCCTACTTGGGACAGCAAGATTCCATCCCCTCCTCTCCTCTCTGCTCTGGTGAGTTAATGCAGTGCAAGCTAATGTACTTTGAACTCAGTATGTGCATCTAATTGCACAAAAGAGCCAAAATACATATCTAGTACTAAAGCCATACTACTTGCAATTTATGCTTGAGGGCAGGCAAGTTTCTACTTCAAACCTGGTGGGGCCAAATCTTGGGATTCCAGACTGCTAAAGTTCCCCTGATGACCATGTTACTTTCAATATGATATCATTGCTTCATGGTTTACCACATTTTGCATGTTTTCCCATTATAACAGGTTGAAATGCCTTTTCTGGGGCTTAAGTTACTGGAGGAAGAGCTTTATGCTGGTATTTTAGTCCTCTCCTTTTGCCTTTATCCCCATGAGATGCATGAGAATATGGCTCCCAAGAACTCTTCTGAAATTGGATTTGGCCCTGGGTTGAAAGATGCTCCACACCCCTGCTCTGCTCTCATTCCTGGAATTTCACCCAGACTTACCCTTTTTAATGACTAGAATTAAAAATGCAAAACCAAAATGAACACTGAAGATACTGAACCCCATCTGTGTCCAGTACAACTGTGGGATTTGCACAGCCCTATTGATAATACAACAGACCATTAAGCTAACAGGGATTTTTTTAATGGTTTTTGGGAACCACCTGGCTCTTCCTGCTATTTTTCATGTATGCCTGTACCTTTTAGCAGAATGTGAATTGCTCTAACTGTTGGAGAGTAGGGCATTGCAGTGCCTTCTATTGGGGGACCCTCCTTGGGGGGGGGGCAGGGGTGTTGGCAGTCTTTTCTGGCAGCCTTTCAAGCACCATTAGGGCAGCTGGTTCCATCCACCCTTCAAATTCCCCACACTCTCCCAGACCAATGCTGGGCCAAGGGCCCCTGTGGGGAATTTAAAAGGTGACTAGATCAAGCTGCCTCAAGCTGTTCCAACACTAGGACACAAAAAATGGGTATAGCAAGCTTTTGCCGAGGGCCCTGGCAGCTGCCCAAGGATGCCAGGTGCTGGCACCCACCCCTGCTATAAAATCTGCACATTTAGGAATGTGCTAGAATAGCAAGAGTCTAGAATTTGGAATATTACTTTTAAACAGTAATTTCTGTTGTTTGCCTTCAAGTTGTTTCTGACTTATTATGACCCTCTCATAGCAACCTATCACAGGGCTTTCTTGGCAGGATTTGTTCAGAGGGGATTTGTCATTGCCCTCCTTGGAGCCTGAGAGAGTGTGACTTGCCCACGGTCCCTCAGTGGATTCCATGACTGAGCGGGGGATTCAAACCTTGGTCTCTTGGGTCCTAGTCCAACACTTAAACCCCTATACCACACTGACTCTCACAAACAGTAATTAGTGATAGTAATTTAACATAGCCAAATAAAAGCACTTACTGCTGTAGGTTTTAAAATAACTCTCTTCTTTCCTAGCTCTCAAAAATAAATAGTTGCAGTTGGCCCTCTGCAACCACAGTTTCTGCATCCATGGATTCAGTCAACCATGGTTTGAAAATACTCCCCCCCCCATACCAAAAAGCAAATCTTGACTTGCCATTTTATATAAGAGACACCATTTTACCAAGGCATAATGGGACTTGAGCATCCATGGATTTTGGTATCCACAGGGGATCCTGGAACCAAACTCCAGCAGATACTGAAGGCCCACTTATACTTTAAATTACTTTTTTAAAAATCTGAATGTTTTTCATTCTGTAGCACGTGGTAGAGTGTAAGCCAGCACTTGAACCATGTAATCCTCCGCCATATACCTATAGGTAGAAAACTAACAGTAGCAGTTACACCCACAAAAGGAGTAACCCCCCCCCGCTTACACCAGAAAGAAGTACATTTGTCCCTTATTAAGTTAAAATTGTAAAGTAAGTAATGTCACTATACCTTAGTTATTAGAATAAGTACTTGATTATAATACTGTTTGTAAGAAGTTAGTTCCAACCTCTGTGGCTGGACTCACTCAAGCAGTGATCACACAGGTTATTGTGCTCCAGATAGTTGTTAGTGTTTTGTGAGCAATAAATAAAGCAACTCCTTCCTAAAGGGTCTCATCTATACACACACACACACCTTGGAGCCAGCTCTGAACAAACTGATTGTGAGGGAAGGTGAAAAACAGTATTGCCTTCCCTGGCTTACCCCCAGAGCCCAAACACTCAAGTGTCTGAAACCATTGCATTTGCCCCTGACTACCGTATTTGGATCAAGGCCAGCACTTTAGTTAATCAAAATGAGGCAACTGAGTCAGGAAGCAGAGGGGAGCAGCAGCAAAGGCAGACCCCTAACTTTTCCTCGAGCCCCTGCCACATCCCTTCTTTGGAGGACAAATGTGTGTGTGTCACTTTTGACACACATGCCTTAGTGTGACAGTTTCATATAATGCAGGCTCACACAGTTATAAGTCTCTGAAGACAGCTCAGCTTAGATTTGTTGTTTAACAACACTAGCAAGAGCATCATGGATGAGGCTTAACAAATTTAGGATTAAATACTTTGCAGCTGTAGTAAAGGGAGATGAGCTTCAGAGAGATACTGCACCACAGTCTGTCTTGTAGACATTGGGGGCTGCAAGAAGGGGTTTGGGGATCATATGCAGCCCATGGGCTACACAGTTCCTACCTACCCTGCCTTAAACTGTTCTGCTATCTTTGGGTGCCAGCATGGAAAAATAATTAAACTTGTAGTCTTGTTTACTTCTGAATGTGGAATGGCGGGGAGGGCATCTTTTTCTTTCATCTCCAACAACAAAATGTCTTGGGCAAACTTGCCTACTTGCCATCAGGCTGTTTAGGCTGCACCATTTGCTTCTGGCCCCTCTGAGTCAGTGACAGGATTAATGGACTGACTGATTGATTGAAGATCCTGCCTTTCTCTTGGCACTGGATCCAGGGCATCTCAACTCAAGTTAAAAACAAAGGATGCTAAACAACATGATGTGTCACTGGGAACTTAATATGGCATGGACCCTGCAATGGGCAGGCAGGGGGGCTGCACATCCCCAAGACTAGGTTAAGGGTGGCTTAGCACCCCGCCCCCCGGTGATCAAGCAAAATTGGACCACCAAGACTGTTATCTAATTGAGCCCCATCAGGAATTATCAGAAGTGCAATTACAGGATTAAGCACAAAAACAATAAGACAACTATTATACTTGAGTCCTCCTAGGAATAATAAAAGCTGCCTGCAATGTATCCTAGCCAGGTATACATGGGAGTAATCTACACTGTGAGAGCCACTGTGCTGAAGTGGTTTGAGTGTTGGACTAAGAAAGACTGGGAGACCAGGGTTCAAATCCCCCCTCAGCCACGGAAACCCACTGGGTAACCTTTGGCAAGTCATACTGCCTCAGCCTCAGAGGAAAGCCATGGCAAGCCCTCCTCTCTCTCACACACACACACAACAAATTTTGCCAAGAAAACCTCATGATAGGTCCTTCATAAGTCAGTAACAATTTGAAGGCACACAACAGCAACAATTCTATACTTCATCCAAAGATGTAGGTTTATATCCACAAAAGCTCATGCAAAAATAAAAACCAGATAACCTTAAAGGTGCTGCCACATTTTTTAATTTTTATTTTCCTCCCCCTACCTTTCTCCTTTTTATACAGCAATCTACATTGAACACAAGAGTGGGGGGGGGGCTTCTAAGATATATCAAACTTTAACCCCAGATCCCTTGGCCAGTTGATGCCAGCTAACATCCCATTAGCGGATATGTGAGATACTGGGATTTTTTGTCCCTAAATACATCACTTTACATGTACTTTCCCTTACCATTTAAAAACCCATTCTCTCAGTTTAGCGAGAACCCTTTGGAACTCATCACAGTCTCTTTTTATTCTCACCACCCTAAATAATTTATTGCCACCAGCAAAAAATTACCACCTCACTATATATCCTTAATTCCTGGTTTTACATTAGGCAATTCTCTGCACCTCAAGCTTGGTAGTTATACTGTACTAAACTTGCTTTGCATAGTCTTTTAAGCATTATAGATACAATCTTGTTATGTCTAACATATCTCCTCCACAGCTTTTGCTTTTGAAACAGTGTAGGGTGGGATGTTTTCATGGCTCTGTAAAAATATACCTGCAATTAGGCAACATTAACACTAATCTTCCTGGCAGTCTTGATCCCCACCACCAAGTTAAAAACAGCTCAGGATTTTTTTTCTCCTTGATTTTTTTCTGGGCTGTGATGCCATGTTCTGGAAACTCTTCCCGAACACAGCCTCACAGCCCAGAAGAAACCCAAGGAAAATCTATGGATGCTGGCCGTGAAAACCTTCAACTTCATAGCTCAGGGGTTCCTACACTAAGGACCACTTCCTTGCACTATCAGCCCCTGGAACCTAGTTGTCACAATCTGTTCATTTGCCCTCTCTCTGAGCACACAAGCAAATACAGGCAGTAACCCCCCCCCCATCTCTCTCTGACTGTCCTGGTACTGTTTCAGTCCAGAGAGTGAGCCCAATAGGATAGATAGAAAAGGGCTGAGCAGGAAACAACAGTAGGGCATCCTCCCGAACATCCCTTTGTTCCAGCTATGGACTCAGTGGATCAGGAGTAAATTTTGAAGTGCAGGTACCCCTCATGACAGTCCTTATATTCACTTTTCCACAGGAGAGTCCAAAAAAGGTGGACAGCTCTACTGGTCCAAATCAACAAGTCCAATTCATCTCCCCCAGGAACAGGTCTTTTGCAAAGCTAGTGAGTCTTAACCACCCGCTCAAGACCAAACTACCAGATACTTCAGATTACCCCAGGGATGGCTCACCAGAACATACCCTTGTGGGGGCAATCCCCCTCCTCTCCACCCCTCAACGACTATGAGAATTGCAGACAGGCAGGGCCTGTTTAAGGCACCAGCAGTATCAGCATCCACAGGGGGCCCCATCATTGTGGGGGGCTGTACTAACCCTCCTCCTGCAACAACATTATTAGCAATAATCTGAATATCCTGTCCTGTGAATAGCTTAGGCTGCGCTAGGTTACATTGACCTGAGAGAAACATATGGGCCCCCCAAAATAAAGCATTGCAGGGGATCCCAAAATTCCTTAAACTGGTCCTGCAGACGTGTGTGTGTGTGTGTGTGTGCGTGTGTTTGCCTCTGCTAATCAGAAAGTCCCCGTTTCAGCCCTGTGATTGCTGCCCTCCTCTCCATCACTGTGCATATATTTTTTTTCCCACCAGCGATGCTGGCTAGGGATGATGGGAATGGTAGTCTAACATAACCAAGAAGGCGCTAGGTGGGGGAAGGGCTGTTTCCCCCTCCGTCTAGAAATGCACTTTTTCTGGTGCCAGGGAGACTTCTTCCTTGAAGAGAAGGCAGCAGGTTTTCTCCTTTCTTTTACAGGACCGGTTTAAGGAATTTGGGGGGGGGGGCTGCCATGCTTTATTTTTGGGGTCCCATATGTTTCTCTCAGGTCAATGTAACCTAGCTCAACCTAAGCTATTCACAGGACAGGATATTCAGATTATTACTAATAATGTTTTTGTAGGAGGAGGGTTACTACGGGGGGGCTCCACAATGATGCCCCCCCTGCAATGCTTTATTTTGGGGGTCCCATACGTTTATCTCAGGTCAATGTAACCTAACTCAACCTAAGCTATTCCCAGGACAGGATATTCAGATTATTATTACTAATGTTTTTGCAAGAGGAGGGTTACTACGGGGGGGCTCCACAATGATGCCCCCCTGCAATGCTTTATTTTGGGGGTCCCATATGTTTATCTCAGGTCAATGTAACCTAACTCCTAGAATCATAGACGTGCAGAGTTGGAAGAGACCACAAGGGCCATCCAGTCCAACTCAGCCTAAGCTATTCACAGTACAGGAGAGTCAGATGATTGCTAATATTGTTTTTGCAGGAGGAGGGTTACTGGGGGGGGGCTCCCCACAATGATGCCCCCCCCTGCGGATGCTGAGGCCTCGGGTGCCTTAAACCGGCCCCGTTCTTCGGTTTCCAAAAGGCCGTGGTCCCGGGCAGGGGGTGTCGGTCTCCCCCCCTCCTCCTCCCCTCCCTCCCTCCTGCCGGGCTGCTGGGCTGGCCTGTCGGAACTGGGACAGGAGTTCGCAATTCCCCCCGGCTGAGCCTCGGGATAATGAGGGCACAGACAGCCGAGGCTGGGCTCATTAGCCATTCCGCTGCCCAATTAGGCGGGGAGCTAATTGCTCATTAACGAGGCCATACCTGCCGAGGCAGCTGGGCCTCTCTGGGCGCGGGGAGGGGAGGGGAGGGGAGGGGAGGGGGGGCCTCCGGGGCTGGCTGGCTGGCTGGCTGGCTGGCTGGCTGGCTGGCTGGCTGGCTGGCTCGCTTGGCCGCCTGTCTTGGCTGCCGGGACTCCGCAGGAGGCTTCCCTCGCCCCCGCCCTGCCTCGCCTCCCCCGGCATCCGGAGCCCCCCGCCCGCCCCGCTGCCCAGCCGCCCCGCAGGCGATCGGAGCAGGAGGGGGGGAGAAAGGGAGCAGCCAGGCGGAAAGCGAAAGGGGGGAGACGGAGACGGAGAGCAGCGGCGGGGGGCTCTTCGCGGGAGGGGGGCTGCCCGGCGGAGGGAGGACCCCCGGGCAGCTTTCGGGGCGGAGGGGGAGTGGAGCCTGGCCCGGAGGATCAAGGCCGGCCGTGGAATAAACAGGAGGAAAACCAAACCGCTGTGGAATACAGGGGGGAAAAAAGGGGGGGGCGGTCAAGAAACAAGGCAGGCCCAGCTCAAGTCATTTTGCCTCCCGAGGCACAGCAGCATCAGCAGCATATCCCCCCCCCCTTCCCCGTGCCATCCATGTTATGTGAACACATAAAAATATAGGGCTGGAGGGGGTCCCCAAAGGCCATCTAGTCCAGCCCTCAGCTGTGCAGGGATAGACAGGTCAAGCACTCCCAAAAAAGATGGCCACACCACCTCTGTTTAAAGACCTCCAGTGAGAGAGAGTCCCGCACCCTCCAGGGAAGTCTGTTCAACCAGGTCTTACAGGTGAGAAATTCTTCCTAACCTTTAGGTGGAATTCCTTCTGTTGTACAGTTGTCCCTCCGTATCCATGGATTTAAGTATTCACAGCTTGAAAATATTCTTAAAAAAAATAATAATCCCAAAAGCAAACCTTGATTTTGCCATCTTATATAAGGGACACCATTTTGCTATACCACTGCATATCATGGGACTGGAGTATTCATGGATTTTGGTATCCACGGGGGTCCTGGAACCAAACCCCAGCAAATATGAAGGGACAATTGTAATTTGATTCCATTTATATGCCTCCTAGTTTCTGGAGCAGCAACACACACACACCCTCAAAAAACAACAACACCTTGTTCCATCTTCAACAGGAAGTTGTTGCATACCTTCTGGTCATTTCCTATTTACGGCAGAAAGTATCATGGAACCTATTCTGACCTAAGACAATCACAAGTTTTTCTTGGCAAGATTTGTTCAGAAAGGGTTTGGTTTTACCTTCCTTTGCAGCTGAGAGAGGGTGAGTTATCCAAGGCCATCCAGTGAGTTTCCATGGCTGAACGGGTATTTGAACCCTGGTCTCCAGAGTTCTAGTCCAATGTTCAAACCAATACACTATGCTGGCCCCTTCTCTACATGATATCCCTTCAGATATTTCAAGACAGCTATGTATCACCTTCTCAATCTTCTCTAAACATACCTAGCTCCCTAAATCCTTCATTATAGGGCTTGGTTTCCAGACCTTTGTTCATCTTTGTTCCTTCCTCTGTAACACAGGAGATAGAAAAATCCACACACACTTTGCCAGACTGCCTCCTTCCCTCAATCCTTGACAAATAAAAATATAATGATAACAATGTAAACTATGATTTTCCTGACATCCTGAAATCTGCAGCCTGAGGTGGTTGCCTTATCCTGCCCTGGGACAACAGTAATAGAGTTAAGACTAGGGTGGGAATGGCAAGGCTTTCCACGGTAGCACTGTTAGCTTTTCCAGCCTCTGCAACAGATCATTTTTCCAAGACACTGGCCATGCTGGCTAGAGGACTATGGGAGCTGTAGTCAAAAATACCCTTTCCAAGCTCTGGCTGGGCTCTGGTGCAGTCAAAGTATCAAAGAGTCCTATGGCACCTGAAAGATTGAAACACGTGTGACAGGTAGTAGGAAAAAAAAAAAGAAGGCCACATTACAGGTGGATTGACTCAATATGGTCCTGAGTTTGCACACCAGAATAGGGCTGTGGATGTCTAGGGCTCTTCACTAACCATAAGTGGAAACCAGCTTGATGGCAAATAATAACAACAAATCTGATGAAGTAAGCTGTTGTCTGTGGGCACCTGTTATAATAAATAAGTTTGTCTCTTCAAGGTGCCATAGAACACCTTGTGGGTAAGGCTTCCCAAGGAAGCTGTCCAAAACTGGGCTGCAGTTTAAGGACCATCCATCCATCCAGGAGGGTGGTTTGGCCAAAGTGGAATCTTGTATGAAACAGAGACACATATGGCTAATTTCTGATAAACTTTCTGAAGATGCAAAGGACTTTGTAACACGGTTTGAAGCTACTGGCATAGAGATGCAAAGACAAGGAGGGTGGCTGTGTGTCAAGTGATTGTTTTATTTTATTTGTCTTGTTATCTACTGCTTTTTCTTCCTTTCCACTTGCCTACAATTTCTGGTGGTCATATTACTTAAGGGATCAAAATTGCAGCAGCAAGATCACATTCTGTCTGGAGGAGGGAGGCAGGGTCACAGCAGTCCAGGCCATCTTATTCCATGGGTCCCATCCAACATTTGCCCTAAGAAAGAATATGTCTATGTAGTCTGTATAGGGCAGAGCTTGGAATATTACTCCTATAAGTAATTAGTAATTGTTCTGAGGGCATGGATAGTCTCTCATTTGTTGAAATAGCTTACACCTTTTAATATGATTAAAAAAAAAAAACATGAATGCCACAAGCTGCTGGCTTGTAGTACAAAATGCATTCTCCTCCTTCTACCTAATCACCTACAACAAAACACAAAGCACAGCACAAGCCAGCACCTGAACCATGTACAGTTGTCCCTCCGTATCCACGGATTTGGTATCCGTGGATTTAAGTATTCACGGCTTGAAAATATTATTTAAAAAAATAATAATCCAAAAAGCAAACCTTGATTTTGCCATCTTATATAAGGGACACCATTTTGCTATGCCATTGCATATAATGGGACTTGAGTATTCACGGATTTTGGTATCTACGGAGGATCCGGAACCAAATCCCAGCAAATGTGAAGGGACAACTGTACTGTTCTTCCAGCTTATAGGAGGGCCACATCCCCAGGACTATGAAAGTAACAAAAATACCACCAGTTACACCACAAAAAGAGTAACATTATCCTTTATCAAGTTAAAACCATAATGTTACTTAGTTGTAGCTTCTTTGTTGTGGGGGGGGGGGAGGAATTAATTTCAAGTTACTAGACCAGTCCTTCTCAGGGTGTCTGATGTGAAGGACCAGCAGTTATTTTTCACCAAGGTGCCAGGGACTGGCACTATATTTGTGCCCATTGGACACAATTGATTCTTTATTTTCCGTAAACTTGCCAGGGACTGGCTGCCAGTGGCTCATGGACCACCACTTCGAGTATCACTGGAATAGACTACCTGGGAAGGTTGTGGACTCTCCTTGCTGGGGGTGGTGGTTTAAATCAGAAATTTGATGGCCACCCCAGGGGTGCTTTAGCAGTTGGAGTCCTCGTGGCAGGGGTTGGACTAGCTGGCCTTGATAGTCCCTTTTGATTCTCTATTGTTCCTCTCCATTTTGATTTTATTCTGCCTGCTCTCCAGTTCCTCACTTCCCCTTCGCTGCCCCCACTCCCCCAGCCTTGCCACTGGGCAGTGGGTTTCCACAGCTGCTTAGCTGCTTCGGTGCAGGGAGAAGGTCCTGTTGAGACACATCTCATCCTGGCGAGCTTGATTATTGTGTCAACTGTAGGTTACGCTTTGCTGCAGGCACAGCTCAGCCTGCGAAAGGCCAAGAGGTGTCCCAGAGTCCCCTGCCCCCCTTCCCTCCTGCTCCCCCCATGTCACTTCTTTTCTTTCCTCCGTCGCCACCGGAATAAGAGAAAGCAAACCCTATTGATTGTCGGTCTGGCCCAGAGCAAAATCCTGGCGGCGTCGGCGTTCACAGTCCTTGGATGTCAGCCAAGACCTGTCCCTGGAGTGAAAAGGGGGCAGCAGGAGGAGAGGGGGGTCAGGCAGGGGATGTGGGGAGTGCTTTGAAAATTAAATCTCTCAAGAGCTCACGAGGCTGTTACTTGACCTTGGGTTAAACTCAGCGGAAGAGGAACGAAGAACCATGGTGGCTGTGGCTGGCGGCGGCAGTGGGCGGTGGTCACTGCTACACCCCTGGCCTCAAATAACAGCCAGGCAGGGTGCAAAAGCTTTGGAGAAAGGAGAGGGAAGGGGGGCGGGAAGCCAGCTGCTCATATAGGGCAGCATCATAGGGAGAGCAGGCTCTAATCCCTCTCCCTGGCCTCTGCTTCCTCAATACAGAAACCCAGCAACATGTCATATATGAAACAGCAACACATGTGGCTAAGCAACATCAGAGTGTGGTCAAGATGGGAAAATGTATTAATGAGAGTATGTATACACACAATCCTAAATATACACTGGACTGACTATGTGACGAATGTTGCTGTCCTTGAACAAGCAGGGATCACCAGCATTGAGGCCATGATATTGAGAACGCAGCTGCGCTGGGCAGGGCACGTTTCTAGGATGGAGGACCATTGTCTCCCAAAAATACTACTCTACGGTGAACTCACCACGGGTCAGCATAAGAGGGGCGCTCCAAAAAAGCGATACAAGGACTCCCTGAAACAACATCTGAGGCTCAGCCAAATTGATCACCAACAATGGTCCGCCCTGGCCTCACATCGGGAGGCTTGGAGACACACTATCCACAATGCTGCAACCTTATTTGAGACCTCACACCAAACAAGTCTTGAAGAGAAACGACAACGCAGAAAGAATCACAACCCAAAAACATCACCCAAGGAGACCTTCTGCTGTGCTTTATGCAACCAGACTTGTTTATCTTGGATTGACCTTTTTAGTCATCAGTGCGCTTGCAAAAAGCACAGAGTCCTTCCTGAATCTTCCTTTGCAAAGAAAAGCCAGAGAGAGAGAGAGAAAGGTTGAGTGTGGTTTAATGCTGGGGATGGCATTGCATCCTCTACTCCACCTGAGGCAGTAAACTTGGTTAGGAGCCCCAGCTTGGGCCATACAACACATGTAGCTCTGTCTTCCAAGGGGGAAGAATGACCACAGCATTTAGAAGAAAGCATCTCAGGTTTGCTGCTGCTTTCCACCCCCATCAGCATCTGCTGCCTGAGGTAGCTGTCTGCCTAATGAGAGAGTCAGCTCTGACCCAGACCAGCAAAATGCAGTTAAGTTTTAATTTTGGCACGTATGTCCCTCTCACTACTCCCCCTGTTTTTCTCTTTATGTCTTTCAAAGGGACTGTCTTTGAAAGTTTGTTAGTCTTTTCCCTAGGGAACTCTAAGGATTGTAGTTTTGTTGGGGCACAGATTAGAGACAGTTTCCACACAAAACCACAATTCCCAGAATGTTTGGAAGGAAGCCATAGCAGTTAAACTAGTATAACCAGTATGCTGGATAGCATAGGCATATTCCCTCTCTCGTTCTGCTTCTCCCTCTTCTCACAATTCTTCCACTTCTTTTTAAAAAGGTTGTCCCTGCCCAGTATGAGTCCCAACTCACAAACTAACATCTTCAAATTTTTCAGACCTAGAGCCAACCCGGAGTAAAAATATGTATCTGAAGGCCCAGTTCTTAACTGTTTTAACCCTTATAGGTCTATACAATAGTGCTGCTGTTGTAGCCTACCTCAGTTCAGGCTGCAAAACTAGACATTTAAGAATATCTGATATGGACAATGGTTGCTATACAAGTAGTATATTACAGGAGTGGGTAAATGTGTGGATACCAGGAGCCAATTTTCCCACAGACTTTCACCCACAGTAAGCTAAAATGTCTCCATTTTCCTCTGCAGCCCTTCTCAAAATGTCAATATCACTTTCTAGTGCCATTTTGAAAGAGACTGCAGAGGAAAATGGAAGTACTTGGAGACGGCATGGTGCTTGTGGGGTAGATAGGAGTATTTTTGTGCATTTTGGAGTGCATTGTTTATGGTTTAGGGGTAGAAATTGACAGAAAAAAAGCACTTTTTAAAAAATACAATAGGACTCCCATATCCACTGAGGATTGGTTCTGGGGGGCCCGTAGATACTGAAAACCATGGATAACAGCGAACACCATTGAAAATAATGGGACTTGCAGTTTAAAATACCTTAGAGTTGCCTTGGAAGACCTAGAAAATGACTTAGAGAGGACATATTTTATAGGAAGACTCTATGGTAGGTGTGCTGTTTTGTGTCCTGTGGATAATTGAATCAGTGGCTATGGGGCCCCTACTGTATGGAATTAGGGGGCTTCTGGGAGGCACAAAAGTGTGGTCCAGGCCCGCATATGAACTGCAGGCTTCAGTATCATCACCCCTGGTGTATTCAGTAGACAGCTGACCTTTAACCAGGGTTTGCTTCCCAGCCAATGCCAAACCTATTGGGCCTCTTTACTTGGAAACACTTAGAAAAAAAATAGATATGCATACATTTACATAGTTATATCACACTGACTCACCCTAAGCATATTCAGATGTAACTGTTTTCTAACTCTCAGGAAAGTCCCTCTTTGCTTTTAGTTCTGCTATGATAGTGACTGCAGTCCGAGGAAGATAGCAATATTAGTGCCCTAACTTCTCAGCTTTTCCGCTCCAAAACCTGTAGATGACCTTTACAGGGGAGAAGAATTAACTGGAGGAAGATACTAAGTGAATCTCTGTAGAACTTGGGACAGCTCTATGGGACGTGCATGCTGTTTGGCACCATAATAGCAATAAAACTCTGTATCATAAAAAATAATTTAGTAGCTGGGGCTCCCATCAGCCCAAAATATAGCTCTGGGACTGAGAGCCTTCTTGGTGAATCTCTGTATGATTTACTGTTCAGTTGTCTCTCTACATTTAATGGGCTTCAGATCATTCCTAGGCACAGAAGCCAGGCAGGATTGGTTCTCATTTCTCTGCATCTGTCTCTGCCTTCACCTTACCCCATTTTAGTTAACAAGCAGACACAGAAAAGGGTGGGTTTCTCTATTCCTGAACAGTCAGTAGTTCTGACTCTTTGCCAGTCTAAAATAAATGCTTTTGGAGATGTAAAAGTGAAGTGTACTGCTTCCTGCGCAAAATCAAAGGTATCTGCAGCGCATGCCAGAACTGTGGCAAATGATGTGACAGGCACTACTGGATCCTCTGCTGAAGGGAGTCCCAGGGAAGTATGTGCTGGTGCCCCACTATTAGAGGGCAACAGTCTGCCTCTGTAGCCCAGACTACAGTTTGACTAGAACTCCCAGAATTCCCAGCCAGCCCCATCCTAGCTGCCCACTGTTCTGTTTCTGTCTTCTCCCTTTTTCCTTGTGTCTCAAATGTCTTCAGTGGGGGTGGGAGTGCTGGAGGGAACCAGTCTGTGCTGTTACAGAGGAGACTCCACCATCCTCTCACCTCCCACAGTCTTATGCCTCCTGGTGCTGGCTGGTTATTTTTGTCTCTAGCTCCCAGGCTGAATGCCTGGAAGTATTGCTGAGCTTTCCTGTCATGCCTTCCCTTTTTCTCCCTCACTTGCTCGCTCCCTCCCTTCCATACTGCCTGCCCTGCCTTTCCCTGCTGGAGGAGAAAAAGCCATCTATAGCCACATGGAGCCGCCAAGCCCACCCCTCCAGATTGAGCTGGGGTGGTTTCTAATTAGGACTCACAATGCCTATTATCCCCTGACAGCTGACTTGAGGTATCCAGGCAGCCCCAGAGGCAGAGGCAGGAATGCAGGGCCCCTTTCCCTCCCTTCATCTTTTTAATTTTTTTGTTCTTTTTTTAATAAAAAGCCTAAAATAGTTCTCAGTGGTGCCATATTGCACAAACTCTCCGGGGACGATGTCCCACCTGCCAAGTGCAGCTCTGAGGGCAGCGTGGGTGCAGAGGGCAGCGGGTTGTGGTGAATGAGCTGGGAGGGAACTTGAAGGATGACTCACTTGGGAGCTGGAACAGAGGCAAGCCAACAGTGTGTGTGTGTGTGTATGTGCGCGCACGCACTTAGAGGCTCAGGCAAACAACTATCCCAAATAGGCCTCTGGTTTCAAAGGTTTCTTTGGCAGCATCACTTTAGCATAGTGGCTGAGAATCCAAGCCACAGATTTTCCTTGGGGTTTTTCCGGGCTGTGAGGCCATGTTCTGGAATAGTTTCTTTCTGATGTTTCGCTGCATCTATGGCTGGCATCTTCAGAGAATGGTTGGGTAGGAGTATATGTGGAGTTTATATGCTGTGAACCCCTGTTGGGAGTATATGGCTCCCAGTTTTGAAGAACAATAGAATAAAAACTCAACACTTACAAAGGAATTCCACCCAGGGACAGAGGGAATTCCAGCAGATAATGGCCCATCAACCAACCATTAGCCAAACAGACACTAATGAGCCTTGCATTTCTATACCTAGAAACTAACCATTCAATTACACAAATTTACATATACTCCCAACAGGGGGTCACAGCATATAAACTCCACATACACTGCTACCCAATCATTGTCTGAAGATGCCAGCCACAGATGCATGAGGAACATCAGAAAGAAACTCTTCCAGAACATGGCCTCACAGCCCGGAAAAAAACCAAGGAAAATCTATGGATGCCAGCCGTGAAAGCCTTTGACTTCACATTAAATCCAAGCCATGAGTGTGTATGCTTCTGATTCAGTTTGCATCACAGGCACCCTAGGGGGTCTTCAGCAAGGCACTCTTCTCTCTAACTCATCCCGGATCTGCCATGTGGATGCAGTAAAACCAACCTGGTTTATAAAGGCAATTTCCAGAAAATAACTGCAAAGTTTGGGACTGCTTCTGAGGAGTTTTGGGGTGCATGTGAACTTAAGGGGAGCAAAGTAGCACTGAGGCAATGCCCTTGGTACCCTTAATGATGTGGCAGTTATGTTGTTGTGTTTTTTTTTAAGGAAAGGATGACTGAGGGCCCTTTCATGCTACAAAGTTATACAGTGAGCCCTCAGGTTTGTTCAAGGACCCCTTCATGGATACCAAAATCCATGGATGCTCAAGTCCCATTATATACAATGGCACAGTAAAATGGCATCTCTTATATAAAATGGTAAACAGCATGGTTTGCTTTTTTGATTCCCATCCCCCACATATTTTTGAATCATTGTTGGTTGAATCTGTGGCTGGCCAACCCATGGATACGGAGGATTGACTGTAGTTCTATTATTCCACTTTAACTACCTTCCTGCATCCTGTGGAATCTTGAGTTTTGTAGTTTGGGGAGGAATTAGAGCTCTCTGGTTGAGAATTCTGAACACCCTTCCCTAAACTACAAATCCCATGATTTCATAGGATGTTGCCATAGCAGTTTAAGTGAAATCATAGTGCTATGAATGTGTACTCTGAAAGGGCCCTGAGGTAAATGAAGTGGAAAGCACCAAGGCCAGCAAATGGGCCACAGCCTGTCCCTAATGTGGTGTCCCTAATGTGGTCTTGCAAGCACAATTAATTTAAAAGGCACTGTCTCACCCCCTGAAGCGTAACCTCTAGGGAGAGAGGAAGCATTTATACAGAGTCAGAGCACATTGGCCCATCTAACTCAGTGGCTCTCCAGGGTTTTGGGCTAGAGTCTTTCCCAGCCCAATGATGGAGATGTCAAGGACTGGATCTGGGGCATGTTGCGTGGAAACCATGTACTATACTACACAGCTGTAGTGCCCTTTCACCAGATGTACTGCCCTTCCTCTTCTTATAACAGAAACCCTGCTGCTGCTGGCCAATATTAAGAACCCTTCCAGGGAGCTGTGTGGAACCCTGGAAGTAAACCAGTTACCAACATATCTTTGGAAAATCATAAAGTTTCAACAGAAGAGTCTCAAGGTCAGTCATGGCATAGTTTCCACACAGAGCAGTACAATAAATATGTCTCCCATTAATTTTGAAACTAGAAGCTTTGCATAAACCTGTTGGTGGAACTCAGTTTTGCAGTCAGGGGAGAGATCTCCATAGACCCCAAAGCCACTCATTTCCTAATATAGGTTGAGTCTCCCTTATCCAAAATGCTTGTGATCAGATTTTGGAATGCTTGCATAAACATAGTGAAGATGGGAACTAAGTCCAAACACAAAATTCATTTATGTTTCATATACATCTTATACACATAGCCTAAAGGTTTAATTTTATACACAATATTTTTAATAATTTTGTGCATGAAACAAGGATTCTGTACTTTGAACCATCAGAAAGCATGTGTGTGGGTACTGAAAGTTCACACTTTCCTAACAGAAAGATTTATAGTCAGCCAGCACCCATGCCATTACTGCTCCTGAAATTACAGCAGGTGTTGCACATACACTCCCCAAAACTATGTTTATACAGCCAGAAGGACTAAAACATTGTTGTTGCTGCTGTTGTTGTGTACCTTCAAGTCACTTCCAATTTATGGTAACCTGAAAGCAACCCTATCACAGGGTTTTCTTGGTAAGATTTGTTCAGAGGGGGCTTTTCATTGCCTTCCTCTGAGACTTGAGAGAGTGTAAATTGCCCAAGGTCACTCACTGGGTTTTCACAGCTGAGTGGGGATTTGAAACCTGGTCTCCTGGCATCTTAGCTCAACACTTACACTGGCTTTCTAGAAGCATGGCTTCTTTAAAACCATAGTTTATTTTTAAAAGAAAGCTGGGATTCTCAAGAAGCAGAGTTCTAGTCACAGCGCCTTCTGTGCTCCCTGCCCCATCTACACATTTATCCCCAGACTGGAGGAGAAGCCAGGTTCTCTGGCAGGTTTTGTTTATTGCTTGGGAAGCTTGAGCTGTTGTTTCCTTGACATGGGAAACTGCCAGGTGATGAACTGTGTGAGATGGAGCCGGGCTAATTGATCTTGAGGTTACTTCTAGCCCCATGCAATTGTGCAGTGATGTGGATGGCTAGTGGCAGGCAGCCGTCATTCCTCTTCGGTTTGAATGTTTGTGACCATTCATCCCAGTCCGCCTGTGACACACCATCCTCCCCACCCCCACCCCACTGCTGCTAACTTACAAACAATCACCACACTTGGTTGTGGTGGGGATTTTGCATTGTCGCTTGCTGAATGCCTTACAATGTGGGCCATTCTTTACCTCCCTACAAATTCCCCACACCCCGACCTTTGGCAAGGCCTCTTCTCTCCAGGACCTCGCCATGGGTCAGCCATGAATAGCCCATTGCCGTCGGGGTCACAGTTGAGAGTGGAGGATGCCTCTGAGACTCTTATGGCCCCCATGGGAGTTGACCTCTCTCCCTGGCCTCTTCCCCAATCTCCCTACCCACCCATAGATCTCCTGCCAAGTTTAGAGGACGTGAGTCAGTGCTGGAAGGATGATGTTTGTTGCAGGGTATATGTGTGTGTTTGTGTGTGTGTGTGTGTGCTCCAGAATTTCTCAGCTATCCCCTGGAAGAGCTAGAAGCCCTGGACAAGGCTGTGCATCAGAAATAGGCTGATATGCTCAGTTTCTGCCTGTATCCCAAATGAATAATTGCCTGCCATTCTCACCATGACTGGCTCTGTTGCTGCTCATGTGCTTTAGATTAGACTGCTGCTTTTAAGTGCTGCTAAGGACAGCCCTGAGGGTTTAGGAGGAGATGAAGGATACATTTCTTGCCTCAGCAAAGGGAAATTGGGAGGGAGGGAGGATAGGCTGATCTGATTTTGGGTTAAGGAGTTAAACCTAGGGAGTGGCAGGAGGTTGCAGCTAGGAGTGCTCCCAAACATATGCAAAGTGCCTGTCTCTTCCCATTAATCTGCACTGTTCATATGGAACTAGAGGTTAGGGGCTGTCTATAATAGAATGTGTAGTGAGTTTTCTGTCTGGTGATGGTGGTAGGCCTGACATTCTGGCTTTGCCTTAAAAAGCATGTATTTTTTTCTGGTTGACTAACAACACCAGCAGTGTCATCTTTTCTTGTTACCTAACAACACCAAAAGGGCCTAATGGCCATGGATAGCAATAGCAATAACAATAGCATTTATATTTCTACACCACTTATCAGTGCAAAGCACTCTCTGAGCAGTTTGCAATGTGTTAGCTAATTGCCACAACAAGCTGGGTACTATTTTTACCGACCTATGGAAGGATGGAAGGCTGAGTCAACCTTGGAGCCCTGTAGGATCGAACTCACAACATTGTGGCTGCAGTACCAGCATTTAACCACTGCACCGCCAGGGTTCTGGATATAGAGGGCTGGCCGGCAGCACAAAATATGGCTGGTTGGTTCAAATCAGGGTGGAAAATTCAGCCTCCCCAACTGTTTCCTGGAGGTTTAGATCCCCTTCAGCTTCCTGGTCCATGGGCTTCCAAGTCTTTTGTCCATTTGCTTCTTGTGGAAGAGTCTACAGCCCATCTTGCATGAGTTGCTTTCCATCTCCAAAGCTCCAGTTAAACTACGACCTTTCACTAAGCTCACACAAGCTGCACCACTTATCAACATTCCGACACTGAACATTTCCCCTGGGCTATTAAGATGTTAGCAAAGTGCCACATTCATATATCTGAAATAAACAGTTAATTGGCATCAATGGCATCAGCATTAAAATGTTTGTGCTCCAGTATGGCAGACAATTAAACCACTGGAGCTTTACTGAATTGAAAGATTCTGTGTCTTGGAAATTTTGAAACTGTATTGGGAATGCCAGATTTCCTTATAAGTTTATCACAGTAAGCTTACCTCAGTAAGAACACTGGTAATATGGTGTAGAAATTTCCCTGAAAGTCAGCTAGCCTGCCACTGCTGAGGTCTTGCTTTGCGCACAGCTGATTGGAGCAGAAAGCTTTCTTATGTTTGCAAATTCAACTGCATGTGGTAGATCTGGGACTAACTAAAGATCCAGTCATTTGTGCTGCTTTAAAAGAAGAATTAAAGGATCCTAGTGAAATCTGGGAAAACCAGATGTTTCAATACCCCCTGCAATGTTGGTTTCTCAAAGTTGAGGGCAACAGGAACAGTTGTTTTTGCTTTATTGCAATTTACTTCCATCAGTAATCCTAAGAACAGGGCAGAAATTTACATAGATTGTGTGTGTGTGTGCACATGTATGTACAACCAGGGCAGCCTAAAAAAAAAAGTAAAGCAGCAAACACTGACCTCCACCCAACCAAATCAATGTGCATAGTACAAAACCTGACCAAGTTATTTTGGCCCAGGAGGCAGAAAATCCCAGGTCTCCTCACCCCTCGCTGTAAAAATGCATAAATAAATAAACAAATAGTTGTTTGGTCCCCTTTAATTACATCCCAAATCTGCTGCATTAAATGGCCACCTCAGTCATCCTAAATGGAGGGCTAGCCCAATGTGTGTATTTCTCTGTAGTGTATGAGCATGAACATATGCCAGCTGTGAGTTTTTCCATGTCTGAAAACCAGCAGGCAAGAGGGGGTTTATATTGGTAGAAGCAGAGGGATGTCTGTGTTGTTATTTAGATGCCTCCTGTCTCAAATGAACTTGAGAGTAAAACAGGTTTGGGAGGTGTTTTACAATTCCCCCTAGTTTCCACTCTGCAGGACTGAAAACCTCAAACCAGAGGTGGTTTCCATCCTTGTAAAACAAAACGTCCCAGTGGCCAAAATACTGCCAAAAGCACAAGCTGCTTGGCCAACCATGGTGCCGTCTAGTTCTGGTTTGCCCTCCCACCATCTCTGCCCGCCAAAGCTGAGGGCAGCAGGAAGTGAGTCAGCATATATAAGCCTCCATCCCTGCCTGAAGCTGCCAATTGTCTGAGAGATGTGTGTGCAAGTGCACATATGTGTGCGCACAACTTGCCTCAGACACCCAAAACTGCTCCTCTGTAATCATGGCTTCCTTTTTAACTGTGTGGCACAGACCTGCCTATGAAGCAAACCATCCCTAGAACTGCATCTTGAGTTAACAACAGGAGCCTCCCCAGGCAGGGAAGAGAGCCAGTGAGTTTTTTGGAAGGCAAAAAAGCAGCCAGATGGTTGGAGCGGAAGGAGAGAAAAGGAGGAGCTGGAGGGGCTGCCATGTGCTCCACTTTCCACATGGTTGTGTGCTAATGCCACTTCTCTGCATGTAGAGACAGTTTTGTGCTTTTATGTTGTGGTTTAAAATACACACACACATATATCCTGAGAAGGACCCCTTGGGAGACTGAATTATTTTTTTTTCAAAAGATGCAGTTTGATCAGCTGTGAAATAACTCCAGCACTGATGATAAAACTGAACTTATTCTCCCCCCTCACCCTGCTGTGGACACTGTCAGGTGAGAGTCATGCAGCCTGCAGGCCACAGGCACATACCCTCCAACACTTTGTAAATGAAAACCAGGACACATGTGGCCAAGCCACATCATAGTGTGGTCAGAAGGGTGTGGCCAAGCAACAAGAGAGCAAACGTTATTAATGAGAAAGATCGCACAAAACTACCATTTTAAGTGGGGAAACCCTGGAATGTATGTTTCTTCCCCTTCCTCTCCTTTTCTACTGAGTTAATTGAGGGCAAAACTACTTCTGCACTTTTAATGCACTGTGCAGCAGTTGAAGTAAGCTTAAGGACAAAGTGAGATAGTAGGAGGAGGAGACAGAATTTGGGACATTTTAAAAGTGTAATTTATTTTACTTGGATATCACCCTCTGATCCCATGGTATAGGGCAAAATATAAATACATTAATTAATGTTACTGAGCAAATACAGCAGGCACAAGAACACAAAAATACAGTTCTTCACTTATTTTAATCTGATGAACTGGGATCCTTATCAATAGTACTCTGATGTGTGCATGTAGAAGTTGCATCTCCTTCTGTCATCATCTAGCCCACTTTCCAAGATATTCCTCATTCATGGGGAGCTGCAGTCTGGGCTCACCTCAAGAGTCAATATGTCTTTCAGCCATTAGTATTTCACGCTACTGTCAATCAATGGGCTGGAGTAGCACCAGTTGGAGAGCACCATTCCAAAGCATCCACACAATCTACCAGTATTCCTCTGAATCAATGGGTTTTGTGCACCTCACCCACTCATGCTTGTGTGGGTTGCTGTTTGGTAGCCAAGTGTGTATGTGTATATATTTAAATTTGCAACATGTGTGCATAAACTAGAAACAGTATGGTGTAGTGGTGTGAATGCTGAACTAGGATTCTAGGAGACCAGGATTTTAATCTGTGCTTAGCCATGGAAACTCACTGGGTGGCCTTGGACAAGTCATACTCTCTCAACCTCAGAGGACAGCCATGGCAAACCCCTCTAAATTAATCATGCAAAAAACAAACCACACCCTGTGTTAGGGCCACCTTAGATCATTATAAGTCAGAAACTACTTGAAGGCACATAACCAGGGCTGGTTTAAGGCACCAGCAGCGTCAGCATCCACAGGGGGCCCCATAATTGTGGAGGCCCCTGTACTAACCCTCCTACTACAAAAACATTATTAGTAATAGTCTGAATATCCTGTACTATGAATAGCTTAGGTTGAGTTAGGTTACATTGACCTGAGATAAGCATATCCCCCCCCCAAAATAAAGCATTGCAGGGGGGCCCAAAATTCCTTAAACCAGTCCTGCACACAGCAACAACAGTACATCAGTACACACAGGCACACACATGCTCTTTTCTTTGGAAATTTTTTATTATTTCTTTTGGGAACCATGTAGGAAGGTTAGTTGGATCTTTCAGAAACAAATGAACATAAAGCAGTGGTGGTGTGTCCTTTTCCATCCTCCATCTGAGATACTACTTAGTTCAATTCTTTTTCTTCCCAGCACTTTCAAACACTCTGAATCACTCCAGACCTCAGGGTTAATTTTTCAACTGCAGCTACTAGAAGTCCAGCTGGATTGCCAATCCCTTTGCTGATCATATAGCTCTTGAAAACAGACATACTTGTGCATTTTGTTTTTGTTTTATTTTCTTTCCTTTGCACTTCAGAGTTTTAAGGGCTAGTCTGGGGGTGGACTGCATACACTCTGCCTCAATTTGTAAGGGGCAGTCCTGATTGATCTTCTGCCATCCCACATTTTTAGCTGTTTTTAAATTGTCTCACCAGTTCCTGTCGCCTCTTCCCACTTTCTCTCTTTGTCTTCAGCTAACTTCAGTTTCTGCAAACTGAGTTCAGTTAACTCAGTGGGGGAAGAGGAGGGGCAGAATCCTGCCCTTCCCAGTAGACTGAGGCAAAAGCAAACTGCTGCAGCTTCTCCTAGCTTGTGTGTTCTTCCTCATTAATAACTTTGCCCATCTAGACCCCCATATTCTGATGTTACTTGGCCATATATATCCTGGTTTTTATCTGCAAAATGTTGGAGGGTATGGGATTGTGAGGAGGGGAAATAAGAGTGATATGTTTTTAGCTGTCATGGTCCCAGCCTTTGTCAAACTCCTGAATGCCTTTTCATTTCTTCTCAACATGTTGTTATAAACTGCTGCACTTTTTCCGTGTGCTAATAGTGGCTACAGTCTCCTGTAAACCTGAGTTGGAAGCACTTGGGGGACTGTACCATTTAAAAGCAGAGTGTGTGTGTGAGAGAGGGGGGGGTGTATTATTCCATTTTACAAAAAGCATAACACCTCATAGCGCCAGGGAAGTACTGTCAGAAAGTGCCAACTACAGCTCAATATTTGCAGAAGGCCTGCTATGGATAATGTGCATACGGTCTAGAGAATCCAGGCTGAAGATGCCTGCTAATGAACTTTTAATAAACTGCAGTTTCAGGCAAGTTTTAAAGCTGAAATAAATAAGCAAATTAAAGAATGTAAAATGGAACATAATCAATAAAGGGAGGAGAAACACCCCTGCTAAAAATGTCCAAATGCCAAGACAGTGAGAGCAAGGGTGCTCTGTAAACTGACACTGGCCTCTTTTAAGCCAGCCCTTGTTTTCCTGGTCTGGAGCCCTTTGCCTGGAATATGCCATCTGCAGAGGTCCATAAATCATCTTGAAGCTCTGTTGTCTCAACTCCAGCAAGGTCTCCATGCATCCTGGCCCTCTCTTGGAACCTGCAGGGCATTTCTCCACAAACAAAGCAAGGCTGGCCAGCCCATGCTCCCGTCATCAGCCCTCCAGATGTACTCCCTAGCTGAGCCAGCTGTATCCCATGAGATGAGGGGAACCAGGGCCAGGAAACTTGCCGTCAGCTTGGGAGGCTGTGCACTATGCTTGCTCAGCAGCCGCCAGTTTAATTTCTTTCTCAGAAACTCTCCTCAGCTGCTCCCATTTGGCCTAGGCTTTGCTCCCCAAGACTCAAGTTCTGGGATCTGTTCTCAAGGAAGGATGAAATCTCAGCAAACCCAGAAGGCCTGTGTGCTTCTTCATGGCTCCTCCCAAGCTGGCTCAACCAACTCAAGCATGCCTGCCTGTGGTAATGACTGCAGAGACAAATTTTAAACCAGGCTGGTGGTACAATTAAGCTAGGGGTGGGCAAATTTTGTCCCACAGGTGATGGGACAAACTTTTGTGGCCTTTGAGGACCCCCCATCGGTCCTGCCAACACCCGCCAACCCTCCAAAATGTTTTTTTTTAATTTGTTATGATTTTAGGGCAATTTCATAGAATCATAGAATCATAGAATTGCAGAGTTGGAAGAGACCACGAGGGCCATCCAGTCCAACCCCCTGCCACGCAGGAAATCTTGATCAAAGCATCCCCGACAGATGGCCACCCAGCCTCTGTTTAAAGACCTCCAAGGAAGGAGACCCCACCACGCTCCGAGGGAGTGTGTTCCACTGCCGAACAGCTCTTACTGTCAAAAAGTTCCTCCTCATGTTGAGGTGGGATCTCTGTTCCTGGACCTTGCACCCATTGCTCCGTGTTCCAGTCTCTGGAGCAGCAGAAAACAAGCCCGCTCCATCCTCAGCGTGACATCCCTTCAAATACTTAAACAGGGCTATCCTATCGCCTCTTAACCGTCTTTTTTCCAGGCTAAACATACCCAGCTCCCTAAGTCTCTCCTCATAAGGCATCGTTTCCAGACCTTTCACCATTTTAGTTGCCCTTCTCTGGACACGCTCCAATGTGTCAATATCCTTTCTGAATTGTGGTGCCCAGAACTGGACACAGTATTCTAAGTGAGGTCTGACCAAGGCAGAATAGAGTGGCACTATTACTTCCCTTGATCTAGACACTATACTTCTATTGATACAGCCCAAAATCGCATTGGCCTTTTTAGCTGCTGCATCACACTGTTGGCTCATGTTCAACTTGTGGTCTACTAGGACTCCTAGATCCCTTTCGCACGTAGTCTCATTCAGCCAGGTCTCTCCCATCCTATATTTATGCATTTCATTTTTCCGCCCTAAATGCAGTACTTTACATTTCTCCGTATTGAATTTCATTTTGTTAGCTTTGGCCCAGCTCTCCAGTCTATCCAGGTCATTCTGAATTTTGATCCTGTCCTCTAGGGTATTAGCTACTCCTCCCAATTTGGTGTCATCTGCAAATTTGATAAGTATGCCCCTAATTCCCTCATCTAAGTCATTGATAAAGATGTTGAATAGCACTGGGCCCAGGACAGAACCCTGTGGCACCCCACTGGTCACATCTTTCCAAGACGAAGAGGAGCCACTGCTGAGCACCCTTTGGGTTCGGCCGGTCAACCAATTACAAATCCATTGAACAGTTAACTTGTCTAGCCCACATTCTACAAGCTTGTTTGCAAGAATGTCATGGGGAACCTTGTCAAAGGCCTTACTGAAATCAAGGTATGCGATGTCCACAGCATTCCCTTCATCTACCAAGCTGGTAACTTTATCAAAAAAAGAGATCAGATTAGTCTGGCATGACTTGTTTCTCTGAAACCCATGTTGACTTTTTGTGATTATGGCATTGCCTTCTAAATGTTCACAGACTCTCTGTTTAATGATCTGTTCTAGAATCTTCCCTGGTATTGATGTCAGACTAACTGGATGATAATTGTTGGGATCCTCTTTTTTCCCCTTTTTGAAGATGGGAACGTTTGCCCTCCTCCAGTCCGCTGGGACTTCTCCTGTTCTCCAGGAGTTCTCAAAGATTATTGCCAATGGCTCTGAGATTATATTTGCCAGATCTTTTAATACTCTTGGATGTAGTTCATCTGGTCCTGGAGATTTAAATTCATTTAGATTAAGAAGGTATTCCTGTACTACCTCTTTACTTATTTTGAGCTGGATTTCCCCTATTGTGTCCTCTGTTCCATTCTCCTCAGGTTGGTCCTCCTTTTCCTTTTCTGAAAACACTGAGGCAAAGAAGGTGTTGAGTAATTCTGCCTTTTCTCTGTCCCCTGTTAGCATTTTGCCATCTTCTCCACGTAGCGGCCCTATCATTTCCTTCTTCCTCCTTTTGCTGCGGACATACCCAAAAAAACCCTTTTTATTGTTCTTAACCTCCCTAGCAAGCCTGAGCTCATTCTGCGCTTTAGCTTTTCTGACTTTACTCCTACACGTGCTCGCTATCTGTTTGAATTCTTCTTTGGTGATTTCCCCCCTTTTCCATTTCCTATACATGTTCCGTTTAAAACTTAGCTCCATTGAAAGTTCTTTAGTCATCCATCCTGGTTTCTTGAGACACCTCCCATTTTTCTTCCTCAATGGTACTGTTTGAAATTGTGCCTTCAGTATCTCCCTTTTGAGAAAGTCCCATCCGTCTTGAGGTCTCTTCTCTTTTAGTATTCCTGACCATGGGATCATCCCCAGTATTTCCCTGAGTTTATTGAAATCAGCTCTCCTAAAGTCAAGAATGCGTGTCTGACTATGCCTGGCTTCTCCTTTCCATTGTATAACAAACTCCAGGAGAACATGATCACTCTCACCTAAGGATCCCACCACTTGCACCCCATTAACCAGGTCGTCTCTGTTGGTTAGGATCAGATCTAAAATAGCTGACCCCCTTGTTGTCTCTTCCACCTTTTGGACCATGAAATTGTCTTCCAGGCATGTAAGGAATTTGATAGACCTTGTAGTTTTGGCTGAGTTAGATTGCCAGCAAATATCAGGATAGTTGAAGTCACCCATCACTACTACATCTCTCCTTTCTGCATGTATGTTCATCTGTTCTAGAAAGGCAACATCCAATTCCTCCGTCTGATTTGGGCGTCTGTAGTAGAGTCCCACGATAACATCCCTGTTGTTTCCCTCCCCTTTAATTTTTATCCAGATGCTCTCCACCTGGCTTCCAGTATTGATGTCGTGGATCACTTCACTGGTGTAAATATCCCTGACATATAATGCTATTCCTCCTCTTTTCCTGTTTGGCCTGTTTCTCCTATAAAGGTTATACCCCTCTAAGGAGTTTAAGTTCATCTTGCTTATTTCCCATGCTCTGTGCATTAGTGTAGAGACATCTGAGACCATGTGTTCCCTTTACTTGCTCCCTGTGCAAGTTTTTTTGCCTCCCACTGTTGGGTCCTTGCGCTGTTTGCCTTGTTCCCTCTATGACAGTTTGACTATTTTCTCCAGCCCTTTTGCCTTCCAGAATACTGTCTCCCTCCCTCATTTGACTCAGTTTAAAACCCTCCTGATCAAGTGGTGTTTATGCCCCCAAAGCACACAGAAAGTTCTCCCCAACACAATATGCCAAAATAACCCCACCCACCCTATAAGCAACCCAGAACTATGTACAGTTGTCCCTCAGTATCCAGAGATTTGGTACCCACGGATTTAAGTATTCACGGCTTGAAAATATTATTTAAAAAATAATAATCCAAAAAGCAAACCTTGATTTTGCCATCTTATATAAGGGACACTATTTTGCTATGCCATTGCATATAATGGGACTTGAGTATTCATGGATTTTGGTATCGATGGGGGGGGTGAGGGGGTCCTGGAACCAAACCCTAGCTAATATGAACGGACAACTGTATTACCCCCAAATAACACAGTTTTTGTCTCCAGTCACTCTTGATATGGCAACAAGGAGTATCACTTCCAGTTGCCATTTTGAGAGGGACTGCAGAGTTTAACAGAGGTAGTTGAGCTTGTTGTGAGGGAGTGGCCTGTATGAAGGTCTGGGGGGTTGTCCCCTGCCCACCATCCAGTTGCCTACACATGCTAGGATTGCCAGGCCATTAACTAAGAGTCAAGAGGCAGGGTGGGTGATGTTACAAGGCAACCAACTTGGAAGAAGTCTTAGCTGCATTTTTGAAAGCCAGAAGTTTGATCCTTCCTAATAGACTCTCTCAGATCAATGGTGACCCTCATCTTTGGGTGCACAGGGCACTATCCACTCACTAAGCTCCTTTTTGCACCAGCAATAAGACAATAGTCTCACAGACCAGAGTGAAGATGTATGCTGCCATGCTTGTCTCTCTCCACTGGTTCAGAGCGCACCTCGATTTCTTCGGTGCTGTTCCTAGTATTGTCCTGCATATCCACAGAGACCATTACTGGCACTCTGGGGGCTCTTGGGGGGGAGACAATGAAGCTGAGCATTTGGGAGGGAACACCCTGCCTCATTGCTATGTGTGGGCTAAATTGGTCCCACCCAACACCCACTAGAATTGCTGGAAATCGGGACATCATGAAGAACTGCTCAACGGGCGATCGTGTTTAAGAAGAGCAATTTGTCATTGTTCTTTGCTGCCAATCTTGCTTTGACTTATGGTGACCCTATGAATTAAAAGAATCCAAGATCTCCAGTCCTCAGCAGTTCTGCTCAGGACTTGCAGGCTTGGGGCTGTGACTTTATTTATTGAGTTGATCTGTAATGTAGTCTTCTTCTTTTTCTACTGCCTTCCACTTTACCAAGTATTATCTTTTTCGAATGAGTCATGTTGTCTCACAATGTGTCCAAAGTACATACAATAGTCTAATTTTAGTCATTTTGGTCTCTAGTGAGTGCAGGGTTGATTTGCTCTTTTATTTGTCTGTGATTATGGGACTTCTTGTTCCTGTGAGGCAAGAAGAAGCCATGCGGACAGTAGCACTGATACAGGTAGAGTCTTCCAAGTCAGACAGGCTTTTGCTGAGGAGCCAGAATAAATATGCTAAGCACCTTAATATGATGAGGGGAAGCTACTAGGGAGCAGTAGTTGCATGTGTGAGGTGACACTGGTGGAGGACCTCCAAGTGACAATGGTATTGGTACTTTAATTAACTCTTGTTAGTACTGTGCAGAAGGAGGCAATGGTAAACCACGTATTTTACCTTGAAAACCCTATGCTGATACAATCCAAAATTATGCAAGAAAAGTGGTGTTCTTCTGTATTTCATTTTCCAGATACTGGCTCAGTTACAATCCTGTAGATTTAGGCAGGTGCATCTGTCATCATGGTTCAGCATCAAAGCAGGCTGAGACAGGCATCCCCATGGCTGAGCAGTCCTGGTCTCAGCCTTAGAGCTGCCAACAAAGAGGAAATACCTCATCAAACCAGAGGACAAAAGAGGGTAGATATTTGCATCACATTTCCATAATCTGATTTATACGTATAGATGCAAAGTTAGTAATAATAGCTATAATTTAGATCAGAATACAATAAATCTGACCATAGTGAGAAATTTTAATTTATATTGTAGATGCAAATGTAAAAATAATGACATAATTTAAATTTAAATACTGTACATGCAAATGGAGTGATTTACCTACCAAGTTTAATTCTGATCACTTATGTCCTGATGGGTGTTACTGCCTTTTTGAGTTTATATTTTCCCTTACTTCTTTTGAAAAATGTATGTAGAGGTTGTGCTGATATTCTTACTTGTAATGTTGAACTGTATTCTGAACATAGCTACCAAATGTCATTCTGAGGCATCAGTTTTTAGGTCTTTACAATGTGTTCTGCATTTTGCTCCCATCTCTGAAAAAAAGGGTGCCACCAGGAACTGGTGATTTGGGGTGGCTTTCTAAGAGTTGTTTAGACAAATTTGTAAGAGGAAAATACTATTGAATGGCTGAATGGAGCAATGTGCTAACAGCAGGAGAGCTTTATTGCTTTCATAATCCCTACCTTGGTGGTGGACTTTCCAAAGGCAGCCACTGTAGAGAGTAAAGGGACTAGATTAGATGGACCTCTAGTCTGATGCGTTTGGATCACTCCCATCTTCTTCCAAATGGATCTTGAAATAAGATGTTGCCGTTAGTTCCACCTTGTTCCTGTTCAGTGTGCTAGCTAATCAACCACCTAATTTGTCCTCCTTTAGGATTTAATTCCTGTCTCCCATTTTTCTTTTTCAACTGATGAGGAGATGGAGCATATCTCAATTCTTTTTGGTCTGTTTCTTCCCCCACCCCTCAGGCAGGTTTTTGGGAGTTTATTTTAAAAAGATTGTGTGTGGGAGGGTGTTGGTCTGCTTTTGCAAATTTCAGAGTTCTATCATGGATATTTGTTCCCATGGGCCCTGATTTTTGGCCTAATCCTGCTGGCATTCACACCACCTGATTTCATTCTTAAAAAGAATATCCAAGAGCTCAAAATGTCAACTTGCGTCCTAAATGTCCATACCAAATTTCGCTCTGATGTGTCAAATAGTATTAGGTTTCATGTGAGCTCATGGTGGGCTGTTTGCACCCAGGTCCTCTCTTTGGTTGGCTGATACATAGCGCAAATAACATGCACACATGTATGAGTTTGGGCTTTGCAGGATGCTTTATTCCTTGCCCAGGGGTTGGTCTATGTGCAATGACTTGGTATATTCAAGAGGTGATTTACTGTGCCTTGCCTGAAAAGCGGGGGTGGGAGCTGGTGAGTCGGGGGAAGAGAAATCAGAAGACCTCATCCTCCAGCGGCCTTGAATGTGATCTGCAAGCGATGGCTGTCTCCATGCTGATGGATTTGCTGTCACCTCTCCCTGGCACGAAGTGACAGATTTCTGCTGTTGCATGGAGCCAAAACCAATAGCCATCCATCAACCCTGGACGGACAGGAGTAGGAGGGGATATGGAGGGGATGGAGGGGTGGGTGGTTAAGAGGGAACCGTGGGGAAATACTTCCTGGGTGGTCCTCCCTCCTCTCCCCTCAGTATGACAGAGAAATCAGTCCCCTATGTGACTTCCATCATTGAGAGTGCTTTGAAAGCAAACATTTAGAGCAGCTGGACCTGAGTGGTGGAAGGCATGAGCTGCCCATGGCATTTACCCATTTACTGACATCCAGCAATCACCCATGCTCTTGGTGTGGGCACGAAACACCATGTCCCATACTTTCTATAGGTCACAGAACTTACCTTTTCTCAGTGTGGAATTTCTAACTATCTAACACTTCATAGATGAAAACAGGGACTCTCTTTTAACATTCCCTCATATCCCAAATGATCACTGCTTAAGACCAGTGGACCCATTTAGCATTGCAGAAGGCTCCACCCCACTTGCTCCCTGCTGAATTTTGGTAGAAACAAAATACTTTAAAATACTGTGGAAAATAGAGCGGGAATAGCCCCAAATATTATTGGATATTTTTTTTAAGTGGGGCATATAGCAATAAATACAAAACTCCAAATATGTTTTTCTCCCATCTGGAAGCACCCCATGTTACTTTAAAAATGTATCTACAGTTATCCCTTCATATTCGCTGGGGCTTGGTTCCAGGACACACACACCCCCCGTGGATACCAAAATCCGTGAATGCTCAAGTCCCATTATATGCAATGGCATAGCAAAATGGTGTCCCTTATATAAGATGGCAAAATCGAGGTTTGCTTTTTGGATTGTTATTTTTTTTTAACTAATATTTTCAAGCCGTGAATACTTAAATCCATGGATACCAAATCCATGGATACGGAGGGACAACTGTACTACAAGCAGTGTGAAGCAGAGCACAATCCAGCACTTGAACCATGGGGTATTCCTCTTCCACACTGAGTGAGGCCACATTGCTGTAACTAAATTTAAAGTAGCTTACAGGATATAGTTACAGCATAAAAAAAAAGTGAAGTTATGCTTTGTTAAGTTGCAACCATAATGTAACTTGATTATATCCTTCATTGCTGAAGAAGATAACTAATCAAAAGTAGCTTCAATTTTGTAAGAGGTTTCTTCCATGCTCCAGTGATGCCTTGCTGTTCACGTGCCTTAGAGACAGGGGCCATATGCTTGTGTGACAAAGTTTAATACCTTAGAGACCTGAAGAAGGAAAAAAAAAACCCTCAAGTAAGTCAAACTAACAAGTTGTTAAGGCTTTTCTAAATGGCGGGAGCAGAGATAAAATGGTGAGTGTCCCTTGTAAATATGGACAGGGTGGAGCATTTGGAATTTGAGATAGCTGAGAGTTTACATTGCTGTGTATTTAGCTGTAAATTTAGCAAATAATTTGGAGACAAGAAGCAGGTTTGCTCATGTGTCGTTGCTTGATTGGCAGTTGAATGTGTGACCTGAACTCTCCTCCCATTAAAAAAGCATTGTTACAGAAGTGATAAGCTCTTCTCTGAACAACTGCTGCAGATGCAAAAAAAAAAAAAAAATTAATAATAATAATCCCAAAAAGGAACCACTGGCATTTGTTGTTTACATGCGCTGCTTCTGTGCTTCCCCCCAGCACCTGGCTGTCTGCTGTTGAAAAGAGGATGCTGGGTTAAGATAGTTCTTTGGTCTGATCTATAATGGTCCCTCTAAGGTGCAAAATAGCGGAAGAAGAGAGAGTGCTTTCCACTCCATCTTAGCTTTGCTTTCAAGGAACCCATGTTGTCCTTGAATTGGTTATAATACACCTGGGTCATGCCTTGATCTTTGCCTGGGCATTGGACTGCTTGTCTGTCTCCCTCCTTGGTTTTGTGTTTGCTTCCATCTCACAACATGTCCTGCTAGACAGATACCTTGACCTTGACCCTGTGTACTAAAGGATCCTATCAAAAGCTGGCAACTCTTTTTGCAGAAAGACTCAAGCAAAGCCCATCTGTGTCCCGTGACAGCAGGTTGCTAATGAAATTGTGCTGACTCTTCAGTTCTCTGTCAGAATTTACATTCCTTCCCTTGGAATCAAAGTCAGCTTTACCTGCAAGAATGCCCCCAGTGGCTTTTTTCTTTCTTGTATTGTATCATGAAAATTGAGGCACTGGTGCTCTTGGTGGTCACGTAATTGACTTTGTGTGGGTCATCATCTTGGCAGAGCTTCCATGCCTGGGAAGTTTTATTTCAGTTCTCAACCTGCAGAAGAATCTCATCTGCCCCCCCCAATGATTTATGGCACTTGGGTTTTCCCTGAGATGGTCTATAATGCCCTCCCTTGCAGATTTCAGTGTCTCTAAAAGCTCTACTTTTTTTCTCTCCAACAAAGAGGGTCCTTCAAATACTAGTCTCCCTAGAGAGAGGGAAAATCCAATTAACTCCCCTTGGCACCTTCACCCCTTGATGTGTAATTGTACAAGCTTCCTTCAAATATATTTTAAAATATATTTTCTTATACTGTACTTCTCCTCCCTTTATCTGCGGAGACCCCCCTAGGATCCACAGTAATTCTGAATTTCCGAGACAAGCATTGTGCCTTCTTTCATAGAATCATAGAGTTGGAAGAGCCCTCAAGGGCCATCCAGTCCAACCCGCTGCCATGCAGGAATACCCAATCAAATCATTCCCTACAGATGGCCATCCAGCCTCTGCTTAAAAACCTCCAAGGAAGGAGACTTTACCATGGGCAAATATGGGAGTAGAGAAAGATGCCACACTTCAGATTGGTTCATGTATACTAAAGTCAGGATAGCTTTTTGGGGTGTTGTCATTAATATGTAGAAAGCTGCTTTTTACTAGGACAGACTGTATGTTCTTCTAGTCTACTGTGACTGCCAGTGTCCTCCAAGATCGTAGGAAGATAAGGGTGTTTCCTACCTTCTGCTACCACGTATAGTTTATTACCTCTAAGCTATGATCCCTTCCTGGGGAAAGAGGTATTGTAAGACTGTACCAGCCTCTTCTGATGTTGATACTGGGGTGTGTGTGTATGCAGGCACATGCATGTGCCTTAAAGTCAACTTACAATGACCTCATGAATTTCATAGGTTTTTCTTAGGCAGCCTTAAAGCATGGCATTTGAGTGTTGGACTAGGACTCTGGAGAACAGGGTTCAAATCCCTCCTTGACCATAGAAACCCATTGGGTGATCTTAGGCACGTCACCCACTCACAACCTCAGAGGAAGGCAAAGGCAAACCTTCTCTGCTAAGAAAACCCCATGATAGGGTCACCTTAGAGTTGCCATAAGTCAGAAATGACTTACAGACTTACAGGCACTCAGCTCAACTCAAGTCAGCGGTGGTTTTGCCAGTTTTTTCCTATCAAATATAGCCTACAGCCTGTGGTATTAACTGGCAGACTCCCATCCAAGTACTGTGCTGATTTTCATGGTTTCTTCTGAGTAGAATTCACATATAAAAGGGTTGTTCAGGGAATGCTTTGTTGGTGCCTTTCCTGTACAATATCTTACTTTTGAGTAAAATATACAAGATTGCAAATAAAATAAAATAAAAACTATTGAATAGGATACAAGGTCAGAAGCTAGTAACTACTAATGTAGGGGACCTTAGAATCATAGAATCTCAGAATTGGAAGGGCCTCTGAATGCAACACTCCCACCCACCCATTCAATTCAGGAATCCCCAGCATCCCCAGCAGGTAACTGTGGCTGGGGATGATGGGATTGTTAATCCTACATATTTGAAGGGCACAAGGTAGTGACCTATTAAGCCATGCTAAGACCTCTAAATTATGTCAAGTTTAAGGTACCCGATAGCATTACCAAAAAAAGAGAAAAAAAGAGGGGGCGCATTAGTCTAACAGCTTTATTTCTCTATTTGGAATCTATCATAATCTTAGGCCCTGAACAGGAGCTTACCTACCTTGTGCACAAATCCATCAGCCAGTTGCTTAGAGAAGTCTGCCTCATATGTGCATGCATTTACCTGGCATTTGAGATGAAATAATCCCCCCTCTCTTTCATACACATATAGATGCACATACACCCCTTCCCCTGCCTTCACTGTCGAATTATCTAAGCTTTAATTCCTTGATTCATTCCAACAGCCACCATTGCAGTTGCTCAGTACATGATGTTCTTGCAGGGCCCTTCATAGGACCTTCCAGCTACAACTGAGTTGACCCTTGTTACAAAAGCTGGTTCCTTACAGAGGTTCTAGTGACACCTTCCTCCTCTTCCTTGCCCTTCCCTGTATGTTTGTGTGTTTTGGGCTAATAGGCCATGAGACAGTTTCATTTGTGTCCTAGCCAGTGCCCTGGGACGATTGATTTATTAGCCTCTGCATGAGGTACAGTGGGAAAGTATTTCTTATCTGCTGCTTCAGCAGCCAGGAAGGCAGCAAAAAGAGGACACCTTTTTTTGGCAAGTAACTGGAGGTTTCAAATGTAGTTTGAGGTGGCTTGTTAAAACAATTGTATACTATTAGAACAGGGCATGAAAAGCAGAGGAAAGGCATTCTGTTCCAGGGCAAAATCATATTGGTAGAAAGATTAGAAATGTGGGGCTCACCCCACTACTTTATCATGATGTGCCCCCTCCTGATCAGGCCACAGCTGTCCTTTCTCTCCAAGTTGCTATATGCCACACAATACTATCTGTCTGTCCAGCCAGCCATTCTTCCAGGGCTCCAACAATAACAACATGGATAGTGTCAGGCTGTGCAAGTGATTACTCATTAGGTAATATGGGGTTGGGTGGGAGTGAAGGAATTGTCAGGGATGATGGGAGTTGTAGCTCTTCACCTCTGGCTCAGACTCACCACCTTGTTATGCAGCAGAGCCAACCAGCTTAGATCAGTGGTTAATGCTTTTCTCCAAAGCAGCAGAGTTTCAGAGAATAGGCTGAAGATCCTGACAAACTCTCCAAGCCTTCTCACTCTTCTCCAGGTGTCTCCAAAATGTCTCCAGGATTCACTCAGGCAACTCAGTAGTTTTATATAAAACCTACTTTATTCTTCTATATAAATATACTATATGGTAAACAAATCACAATCTCTACACACTACTCCACAATATCTCCAAACTACTCCAACTCTACTCAACACCAATACATTGGCAAACATTGCAATTTTATAGCCATTGTTTATCACCACCCACTAGTTAGTTTCCACCCAGTGGGTGTGTACTTCCATTCTGATTGGTCCACATAGTTCCACCCATGCCTAAGACCAACCCATGTATTTCAACATTTCACCTTGTACACTTAATGATTCTCAGGTGTTTCCAATCTGCATTCAGTACCTCTGTCCTTGGCTCTCAGGCCTTCTAGATTACATTAGCAGTTTCACCTGTGTAGCCCCATACTTGCTCTTGCTTAGTCATTGTGGCTTTCACATACATATTTTATTTCTTTCACTGTATGTCCCATGTTGCATTTTCCTTAACAATCCCCTCCGAAATAAAATATTGTATGTGTCTTACAATGTCATTCCAACCATTTGTGTCAGCCTTTCATGTTTTTCTGCTGTCAATGCTTTTGTGAACAAATCTGCTATGTTGTGTTGTGTTTCTATATATCTCAATTCTATTTCACCCTTCTGAACCATGTCTCGCACATTTTGATATCTTACACCAACATATTTTGTTCTGTTCTTCAAACTTTCAGTTTCAGCCATCGCTATGCATGACTGTGAATCTTCCAGAATTTCCACTGGTATCTTGTAACTTTCATTTAAATCATTTAACAATTGCTTAATCCACTGTACCTCATTTACTATCTCATTCAAAGCAGCGAATTCTGCTTCTGTTGTGCTTAACGCTACATTAGTTTGTTTTCTACTTCTCCAAACTATTGGACTTTCACTATATTTAATTATCATTCCTGTAACTGACTTCTTGTCTCCTAATTCTGATGCAAATGAACTGTCTACATAACAATCTAGATCTGAACTATTGTTTCTTATTATCAATTTCCTATCTAAGGTTCCTTTCAAATATCTCAATAAATGTTTTACCGCTGTCCAGTCTTCAATTTTTGGATCATTAACCCTTCTAGACAATACATTTACAGCATAAGAAATGTCTGGTCTGGTGTGGCAAGATATGAATTGTAAAGATCCTATTATACTTCTGAAGAAAGTCTTGTCCTCAAACGCTCTAGTTGTTTCCTCAGACACAAAACCAGTTGTCATTGGAGCTCTTACTATTTTTGCATTCTGTAATCCACACTCTTCAATCAGTCTTTCAATTTTATTTCTCTGACTTAATAAACAATGTCCTTCTTCTGTCCATTCAACACAAATACCTAAATAAGACTTCAATACACCTAAGTCCTTCAAAACAAACTTCTTAGACAATTCTCTTTTTACTGACTCAATTTCCTGTTTTGACTTTGCTGCTACGCACAAATCATCTACATAAATCACTAATACTATGTCTCCTTTTGTATAAACACAAGCATCTGCAATGCTCCTCTTGTAACCTAGCTTAACTAGCTCATCATTGATGCACAGATTCCACGCTCTGGCACTTTGTTTTAAACCATACAACGCTTTCTTTAATTTATATACTCTCTGACTACCATTTTCTTCGAAACCTTGTGGCTGTTCCATAAAAATTTCTTCATTCAGAACCGCATTCAAGTAAGCTGTCTCAAAATCAAAATGTTCTACAACTAAATTCCTTTTTACTGCTACAGCTAGAACCATTCTCAGACTTTCTGGCTTTGCAGTTGGAGAATATGTCTTATCATAGTTCTCATACTGCTGTTGTGCAAAACCCTTAGCAACTAACCTAGCTTTATATTTGATACTTCCATCTGGCATTTCTTTCCTTTTGTATACCCATTTACAACCAATTACTTTCTTGTCTTTGGGTCTGTCAACAATTTCAAAAACATCTTTATTTACCAGGCAACCAAACTCATTATCCATTGCATCAAACCATCTTTCCTGTTCTTCACTAGAATAACTTTCCAATTCTTCAAAACTTTCAGGCTCTTCTACTGCTAAACAAGCTCTTGCCTTTGTCACAACAAACCTATCTGGAGGCTTTCTAACTCTATGACTACGCCTGGGAATAAAATCTGCTGTTCTGTCTCTTTCATCCTCACTTTCTCTACTGGGAGTTGTAGTTCTATGACTAAATCTCTTGTCTTCAGTCATTCGAGTAGTAGTAGGCCTAGATGCTATCTCATCATCAGAAGAACTACCACTGCTGCTAGGTGATGCTTCCTGCTTAACTGAAACCCCTCCATTTCCTGAGGTTGGTTCAGTTTGTGCTTCTGGCTCATTTGAACTCCCTAACCTCAAAAACACTTCTTTATTGGCATGCAGTTTGTCCCAACCAGCATGTCTCTCAAAATTTGCAGACCTAGAATACTGCACTTGTTTTCCACCCAAATGAAACTTGTAGCTATTTCCAGAATACCCCAAAAACCTAAGCCTTTTGCTTTTGGGTTCTCCTTTCCTCCTGAAACAAGCAGGTGTGTAAACATGAGCAAATTGTCCAAAAACCCTTAAGTACTTGTAATTTGGCATTCTCCCATACAATACCCTGTAGGGAATGTCTTCAATTTCTGAATGATACAATCTGTTACTGATATGTATTGCAGTCAAAGTTGCTTCTGCCCAAAAACTATCTTTCACCCCTGCATCTGCCATCATACAAGCAGTAATTCTTTTTATATCTTGTATTTTCTTCTCTGCTAACCCATCCTCACTAGGACAAGCAGGGTTTGTAGTTTCATGCCTTATTCCCACCTTTTGAAACCAGTTAAACAATTGATTATTTAAAAATTCTCCTCCTCTATCAGTAATGATGGTGCCTACTCTGCTATCAAATTGTCTTTCCACCATTCTTACCCATGCTTTTAAACTTTGCCCAGCGTCAGATTTGTTTTTCATTATTCTCACAAATGCAAACCTTGTATACCTATCAACAATTACTAGGAAATACTTGCTTCCCCCTAAGGACAAGCAATTAGCTTGGGCGACATCTGCATGTACATACTGAAATGGTCTTTGAGCAATTCTTTTTGTTTTCTTAGCTACTGGAAAAGCTCTGACCTTTACCTGATGACATACCGTACAATCTAAGTGGTTTTTGCATTCAGTAACTTTTAAATCTGGACACATACTGATTAAATTCTTTAAACATTTGAAGCTCGCATGGCCGAATTTTCTGTGAAGCTCGTGTATGCAGTCTTTGTGGATTGGAATATTTTCTATGTTATTAGCTTCTTCAACCCTGTAGCTATCAATATTGTCCTCCAAATAATAAAGTTTGTCCTTTTTCAAACCTATGCCACGCAATTCCCCATTCAGTTTTATCTTACACATGTTCTTTTCAAAGATGACTGTGTAGTCTCTTTCTGTTAATCTGCTTACTGATAACAAATTATTTTCTAACTCCTTTACATGTAAGACATCATTAAAATTCTCTTTTAGCCCTGGAATGTACACAGTACCCATTTGTTTTACAGTACTTAGCTCTTTCCCGTCAGCCAAAACTACAGCATTTACATTAGCTGATTTTCTATTACTTATTAAATTTATGTCATTACACATCAAAGATGTGGCTCCTGAATCTACTAGCCATTTAGAATTTGCATTTTGTTTTTCCTTAATCATGGTTGCAAACCCCTTTTTATTACCACTGTCCCTCAAAAATGGAGGTCTGGACTGTTTTTGATACTGCCGCGGCTGCCATCTGCTCTCTGCTTGCTTGCGTCTCTCAGCTGCAAAATGTTTACAATGTCTCTGCAGATGACCAATCTTCTTACAATAAAAGCACCTCCGTTGCTCCCTTGTAGAGGCTGCTTCCTCCTGCATTCGCCAGTCAGGAGATGTTCGTTGTTTTGGCACAGTCTTTAAACTTGCTGAGTCACCCTGCTCAGACATTCTTCTCTGGTTCTCTTCCAGTATTCTGGCCACAATTAAATCTCTATTAAGCTCAGTTTCTGACAGGTTTTGCAGGCTGTTCGTTATATTGTCCCACGAAGAGTCTAGCGATTCTATTAAAATGTAGCATTGCTGCTCTTTGCTAATTTGCACTCCCCTCAGTTCAGCTTGCACAAACAAATCTTGCATTATTTTTAAATGTTCTATCACACACTGCCCTTTAGCCATCTTTTGCCTGTATATTCTTTTAGACCATAGCATTTTTGCAAAAGCAGTTGAAGGAGTGTGTAATCTCTGCAAGGTATCCCACACATCCTTGGCAGACGTTTTATCTCTGACGTCATTAATTAAGTCTTCTTCAAGCATGAGATAAAGACAGGCTTTTGCTTTACTATCTCTCTCTTTAGTGGCTTCATCAGCATCAGCTGCCAGCCCTGTTTCAACTGTTGACCACAGACCTTCCTTTACTAGTAGAGATTGGGCATAAATCCTCCAGGTAGAGTAGTTGTTTCTATTTAATTTACTAAACTTTAGAATTTCCATCTTGATTTGTGCAGTGACTCAATTTGACACAGTCCTTCTGAGTATGCACAGCCAACCCGTCTGGGCTCAAGCAAAACACAAAATGATTTACTTCCAAGGCTTATCAGTGCAGCACAAACAGCTTGCTCTGATCTATCGTCCACAAAGCTTTCTTCCACTCTCTGGAACTTTCAGCTTCTGTGGATGCTGGGTGCTCTAGTAACTGGGCCCATAACCCTTGTCAGGGATGATGGGAGTTGTAGCTCTTCACCTCTGGCTCAGACTCACCACCTTGTTATGCAGCAGAGCCAACCAGCTTAGATCAGTGGTTAATGCTTTTCTCCAAAGCAGCAGAGTTTCAGAGAATAGGCTGAAGATCCTGACAAACTCTCCAAGCCTTCTCACTCTTCTCCAGGTGTCTCCAAAATGTCTCCAGGATTCACTCAGGCAACTCAGTAGTTTTATATAAAACCTACTTTATTCTTCTATATAAATATACTATATGGTAAACAAATCACAATCTCTACACACTACTCCACAATATCTCCAAACTACTCCAACTCTACTCAACACCAATACATTGGCAAACATTGCAATTTTATAGCCATTGTTTATCACCACCCACTAGTTAGTTTCCACCCAGTGGGTGTGTACTTCCATTCTGATTGGTCCACATAGTTCCACCCATGCCTAAGACCAACCCATGTATTTCAACATTTCACCTTGTACACTTAATGATTCTCAGGTGTTTCCAATCTGCATTCAGTACCTCTGTCCTTGGCTCTCAGGCCTTCTAGATTACATTAGCAGTTTCACCTGTGTAGCCCCATACTTGCTCTTGCTTAGTCATTGTGGCTTTCACATACATATTTTATTTCTTTCACTGTATGTCCCATGTTGCATTTTCCTTAACAGGAATCGAGGCCCATATATCTATAAGCCCATAGGATATACTGTACTTTTCCACATTCCTCAGGGATTCAAGAACTTGTATCTTTAGGTCTAAGGGAAAATAAACCAGGCAACATAATGGTGCAGATTGTGTTTGCTGCTCTACTGTACTCATTGAGCTAAAACCAAACTTCTGTTTAAAGCCAATTCTGTGCCTATTCATGAGTTCTATGCAACTAAACTAAGGAAGAGAGGAACATTTGGTGGTCCATTTAAGACAGAAAAATGTCAGAAACCAACTCTGGAGATGTGCTGGTTTATGTACATGAGAGGAAGGGACTTTTCTGCTATGACATCCAGATGATGGAAAAGTCATCCCTCCCAAGCAGTTTTCCCCAATCTGATGTTCTCCAGATTTTTTTAATTGGCTCTCCCATCAGTCTCAGTTGACATTACCAATGATGAGAGACCATGGGAGCTGAAATCAAGACACTGGAAGGCAGCAAGTTGGGGGAGGCTGCGCTTTGAGCATTATGTTGGGCCCTTTCACTCCCCTGCTGCATGTAAGCCGTTTAGATGATTTTGCTTTTTTGAATACATTTTTTAATGCTGATGTTTCTATTTTCACAGTTGCTTTGTGTTTTGTTTATATTGTATTTATTATAAGCCACTTCTACTGTACTGTGTACAGAAAGGTGGGGCATAAATTAGGCAGTCATCTTATGTCTGGAATGTGCTATTTCTGGCTGCAGGTTGTGACTCTTACAGTGGAGATTTCCTCCATAAATGAAATAAATTAAGAGCCAGCATGAAGTCATGGTCTGAGTGCTGGATTAGAACTTCAGGAGCCCAATTGCAAATCTCTATTCCACCATGGAAATCCACTGGGTGACCATGGGCAAGTCACACTCTCTCAGCTTCAGAGGAAGGCAATAGCAAACCTCCTCTGAATAAAGCTTGCTAAGAAAACCATATGATAGGATCACCATAACTTGGAGTCAACATGAAGGAACATAACAAGAAAGAAAATAAATGATAAAGAAGGGTTCTCCCCTTTCTTTCTCCCAGGCATGCCAGTGTTTATGGTGGGAGGGGGGCTCCATTACATGAGCATTCTCTCTCTTTCCTTCCCATGCAGGAAATTATGTCCTATCTAAATCCCAACCTAACAGCAAGAGAGAGGGATGAGAGAGAATGCTGGAATTTCCCAGCACATCCCAGTACATTTTTAATTTAAAATCCATGTGTGCACCTATTGTTATCAGTTTGTGCTTTTTTGTTTTTAGACAATGAACTTCCTGTGTTGAATTATGTGAGCTGTGGATGTTACCTTTACATGTTTCCCATACCCCAGCTTTAATGAAAATAGGGAGCAAAATTTGAAAGGACTTGGGAATTTTTCAGTGATGTGTGGAGAATTGGCCAATGCTGTTGCCGATAGCCCTTTCTCTGACAAGAAATAGAGTACAGTAGTTGTTGGAAGTAGAAAGACAAGGGGGTGCTATCAGAACTGGGGAGAAAATCTGTGCACACTTCCCAAGCTGGCTTCCTGTTCCCACTTGACCCTCCTCCCATGGAGAGAAAGTAGTAGTAACAGTGGTTGTTTCACTGTTGTTGTTAAACTCTATCTAGACCATTAGAGGCTAATGGAGGTACAATATTGCTGTGAACAGTGTCCTGCCACGGCCCTAGCTTGCAAAGTTTCTGCTTTGCAATACTCACCACTGCCTCCTTAATTTTTTCTTACTTTTAAACAAAAATTATTTAGAGCAATGGTTCTTAACTTGTGGTCCATGGATTTCCAGGGGTCCATGATGTCTTCACTGGGTCTGTGAAGGCCTGAAGGCTGCTCGGCCCATTTCTTGACTTGGCCCATGATTTAGATGAGGGAATAGAGGGTATGCTTATCAAGTTTGCAGATGACACCAAATTAGGAGGGGTAGCTAATACCCCAGAGGACAGGATCAGAATCCAAAATGACCTCAACAGGTTAGAAAGCTGGGCCAAAATTAACAAAATGAATTTCAACAGGGAGAAATGTAGGATACTACACTTGGGCAGTAAAAATGAAATGCACAGATATAGGATGGGTGACACCTGGCTTGAGGGCAGTACATGCGAAAAGGATCTAGGAGTCTTAGTGGACCACAAACTGAACATGAGTCAGCAGTGTGATGCAGCAGCTAAAAAAGCCAATGCGATTCTAGGCTGCATTAACAGGAGTATAGTGTCTAGATCAAGGGAAGTAATAGTGCCACTGTATTCTGCTTTGGTCAGACCTCACCTGGAGTACTGTGTTCAGTTTTGGGCACCACAATTCAGGAAGGATATGGACAAGCTGGAACATGTCCAGAGGAGGGTGACCAGGTTGGTGGGAGTTCTGGAAGCCATGCCCTATGAGGAGCTACTTAGGGAGCTGGGCATGTTTCGTCTGGAGAAGAGAAGGTTGAGAGGGGACATGATAGCCATGTTTAAATATTTGAAGGGATGTCATACTGAGGATGGAGCAAGCTTGTTTTCTGCTACTCCAGAGACTAGGACACAGAGCAATGGGCTTAAACTACAGGAAAAGAGATTCCACCTAGACATTAGGAAGGTCTTCCTGACAGTAAGAGCTGTTCAGCAGTGGAATATGCTGCTGCCTCAGAGTGTGGTGGAGTCTCCTTCTTTGGAGGTTTTTAATCAGAGGCTGGGTGGCTATCTGTCGGGAATACTTTGATTGTGTATTCCTGCATGGCAGGGGGTTGGACTGGATAGCCCTTGAGGTCTCTTTCAACTCTATGATTCTATGATTCTTCCCCTCAGTGGAGTGGCTATATGACAGGAGCCAAGGCAAAGGCTGGCTGATTGGCTGGCTTGGGTTGCACCTTGCCATTCAATCCACTCCAGCCACAAACTTGCTGGAAGAAGCAGGAGAAAAGTCTTCCCTCTCCCTCCAGTGCCTCTGAGGGAAGATTAAATGGATGGTGTGTTGTTGTTAGTAGCAGTAGTAGTAGTAGTTAGGGTTTTAAATCTTGAGATAAGTCTGGGATCACTGCAACAAAAGATATTTAAAGGGGATCCCTGGTAAAAGAAGGTTAAGAGGTATAGTGCTGAAGTGGTAAACTGTAACAGTTCTATTGCTACATTTGCTTCCTAAGGGAACATTTATTGTGTGCATAAGTGAGGGTGATCTTCCTCTGAGGAAATAAACACAGTAACAGTTTATTACTTTAGCATAATACCTCTATAGATGTTATAACTATCTATCCGAAAGAGACTGTGAGAGTTGTAATATACAGTACCTGGAAACACATCTGAGAAGGTTTTTGGGCACATCTACATACATCTAATGGCACAACCTGTTTCACAGGGATCAAACAAAATGTGCTACCTTTCTGCTGAAGTTTTTTTTTTAAAAAAGAAGAAGTCAGGAGAGTGTTTGAACTGGGGAAAAAAGCATCAAAAACCAACATTCAGTGGTGTTAAATAAATTGGCATAAATTCTGGATGGGTCTCCTCTCTCACTCCCTCTCTCTTTCCTCTTTCTTTTTGTCCTTGGAGAAAAGCAAAAGGAGTTCTCATGTGACACCTGCATGGGGCACATGCATTGCTAATCAGGGTTTTAAGTGTCCCTATCTGTAATTAATTGTTAAAAACAATCAGATTAAGAATGTGATTTTAAAAAACAACACCACACAGCCTGGCTAATCCATTCTTAGTTTATAAACTTCTGTAATATACCAGAGGTGTCTGAAATGCAAAGCATAGCAAGGCTTCTTAATAAGATGTGTTTCTTTAATAGAATCTCAAATACTCCACCCACAGTTAACCTGGACTCTCTGTTTAGAATAAATTATGTGGAATATTATGTTTATTTTTATGTATAGACTGCTTCCTATCTCTTTTGTGTGGTGGTTTGAGTGTTGCACTAGGACTCTGAGAGAGAGAACAGGGTTCAAATCCCTGTTCAGCCATGGAAACCCACTGAGTGACCTTCTGCAAGTCACATGCTCTCTTGGTCTATGAGGAAGGCAATGGCAAGCCCCCTCTGAACAAATCTTTCCAAGAAAACCCCACTATAAGTCAATCTATTATTAATGTTTCTTTTTTAAGCCATTGCTCCCTTTATCAATTTGTTTACAGCCTAGAATGGTCAGTGCCTATGCTCTTGGAATTAAACAAACATTTCACAGTACAAAAAGCTTTGTACTTTCCTATTTTAATAGTTTATGCTTTACAAATATGCTATTCAGGCTTCAGAGGCTTACATTTTGCAAAAAATATACCCAAATTAGTGCTTAGCCTGTAACTTTAATTTGCGTCAATTAAAATATATTGGTACAATTGTGGTAGTGATTTGCGACTGCATTTCCCTGTCCCATTTCACCCAAACACTTTTTGGCACCACTAGAATCAAACAATTTGAAAGGATTCCAAGGGTCATCTAGCACAGCCTCTATCCAGTACAGGACTCCACACCTAAAGCAAGTGTCCATCCAACCTCTGATTTTAAAGAATCCAACAAAGGAGAGGTCAACAATTTCCAAGGTTCCACTCTTGAATAGCTCTTGCCCATGAGAAGTTCTTCCTAATTTTAGCTGGAATCCCCTTTTTTGTAATTTGGATCCATTGTCCCACTAAATGAAGCCACTAAATGAAACATACACAGTTCTCTAAAGACCTATTGATTCTGAATCTTAACTAGCAGAAAAAACTCATATGGGGTGCACAAGTTACTGCATCCCATGGTGCTTCCAGAAGGACAAGGCCTTATGCTACCAGGCAAAATGCATTGCATACCTGTTCCATCTTTCTCTTTTTAATGGATTTTCTTTGATTAGGACAATTATGGTAGAAATAGTGAGTAAGGGAGGATTACAAGTGGAAGACAATGTCTTCTGAGACCACTTGAAATTAAGTGATGAAGGCAGGGCACTTGCACTATAAAAGCCTTGTCATTTTTCCATATTCTGTGAGACAAACAGCAGCAGCAGACAGTGCCTGGCAGGATCGTCCTGAAATCTATATACTATTCTTCTCAAGTCCTGAAAGAGGGAAAAGATGCAGTGCTTCACTTCCTAATTGCAGGGTGTGTGACCAGGAATAGTTGGGCTCAAATGGAGAGCCCCATTGCATCAGGGTCCAGGCTGCACCATTAGGTTGGGAAGAGGAGTTGCTGGCAGGTTACGCTGGGGAAACTAAATGCAACAGGTAATCTGATGCTCACACTGTGGGGGACAAGAATCAAGGTGATGTTGGGGGGCTTTCCCAGATTGACTGTCCTCTCTTGGTAATTTGTTGCTGAAGGAGACTGTCCCTCTGTGCTGTGTATCCCAAGATATTTTGCTGCCTAATGCAAATGACAAGATGGCACCCTCTTCCCATTTCATGTATAAAAGCAGATGGAGCTAGCCACTGGATCTTAACTTCAATACTGTTGGCAGAACTGCATTTTCAGAGTTTGGAAGAGTTACTTTTGGGGCTACAACTCCCTGAATCCCCCAGCCAGCATAGCCAATGTCCATGTTGGCTCTGGGAGTTAACGTTGTAAAAACTAATTTTTCTAAGGACTGAGCATTTTCCACTACACCTGAGGCAAAGCTTAGGAGATGCAGGATAGGCCATGTGGCATGCAATGTTTTCTCCTCCAACATCTGGCCTCCTCTTTCTGCCCGTAGCCTCATTATGCCTTATGACAGGGTTGGTCCTGGCTTTTCTGCTAGATTACCACCAACCTTAAGGCTGTGGATACTTCCTAGCCTCCGAATGTAATACTTGATGATTCAGGCCTGCTTATCCATGTGGGGCAGGAGCAGAGGAGTTGTGTTTGCTGTAGAAATTAGACTCCTTTTTGCTTCACTTGTCCCACTCTGCCTTTAGAACAAAGTGCTATAGCTAAGCTAAGGAGCCTGGGACCCAGTTTAAAGCCCTGAACCTGTTCCTCTCTCCCTTCGTCAGTGTCACTGTGGCAGTCCAAGCCCAAGCTACAGACAAACCGAGAGGAGAAAAATAATTTGCCTGATTCACCTGAGGCAGGCTCCCTGGCAACAGTCCTTTCCCCAGCTTTTTGATATTGATGGTTTGGGACCGTGGGGTTGCTTGAGGGATGTGCAGAGTGCCGGAGGGCGAAAGCACAGCTCCCTTCCCCACTGCGTCAGATGACTTCCAGTCAGCTGAGCGGATGCCGAGTCCAGGTCTGCATTGGCTCTCCCACCACCGCACAAATGCCTCATTGTTTGTGGGTGATCACTTCGTCATTTTGTCAGGGCCATCATTTATGCTCTTAATTCTCCAGGCGGGATGTGGTGCCACACAGGAGGAGCGGATATTGTGGTGGGGATGGGTGCTGGAATGAATACGGTATATTGACTAAATCTAAATCCGGGAACTTAGAGTAGCCACTGTCTGCTATCCCTTGCTATTGGCATCCATGCTTTGCCAACATCCTTTCCCCCCCTCCTGCTACCCCCACCTCTTCCAAATACAAATTTGGAGCCAGGGCTGCAGGTTTTTAATCACTTCCTCCCCAGTGCGATGAAAGATCAATGCTGGGTTAATGGAGCAGGCTCTCCAATCTGGGCTGGCTATGCACATGGGAAAGGGGAGGCCATGCAGGGGAGCAGAGGGGGATGCTGGAAAGAACAGTTTGCACTGGATGTGGTGTTTTCTTTCAATTTTTTTTGTTTTTAATAGTTGGTTCACTCATCTGAAAAAGTCCCTTTCAGGTCAAAAATCAGGGCCAAAAGGGAAGGAAGTAAATTAAGCTGAATAGAAGGTTCAGCCAGCATTTCTGTGAGTGGACTCAGAAGAGGAGAATATATTTGTTTTCTCAAATGATGAAATTGCAAAAGCTAATAGCTGGGAGACCAAACTGTACACTCACAACATAGGAAGCTGCCTTCTCACAGAGCAGAAATTTTATCTTATCTAGTCCAAAGTTGTCTACACCTGTGCTTCTAGGCTATTTGATTCAAGGGCAATTATTTTTTTTCCATTGTGCCAGGGACCAGCACCATATATATCCCCATTGGCTACTGGGAAAGAAAAAAAGAAATTGCTTCCTTCTTTCCTAGAAACTCATCAGGGACCAAGGGGCTTATCGCATGAGGGAAAGGAAACAGAAATAAAGCCCAAGAGTAACACATACCGCCCTGCCTTATTACACAACGTTGATGGGCTTCAGCTCTTCTCCCAGTTCTGTGGGAAACAGTGATAAAAGCGAATCTTTTTGCCAACAGATTTTTCCAGTTAGCAAAAAGACTCGCATTTGCTACCATTTCCCTTGGGACTGAAACGGAAAAACAGCTGAAGCATGCAGACATCATATGATAAGGCAAGGTGGGATGTGCTACTCTTGGACTTTATTTCTGCTTCTCTTCTCTCATGCAATAAGGCTCCAACAGCCAATGGCTCAGGGACTGAACTCAGTCCAGGGACTACCACTTTAACTAGCATTGGTCTTCTCTAATCCAAGCTTGAGAGTAACAAGACACAAGTAAAGTAGCAAACTTCATTTTTGGAATGAGACAGATGTAGCAAAGGGACATTTAATAGGAGTGTAAGAATGGGAACACTAAGACTCTAAACTATCTAGTCCGTGAGCTGCTCTTCGCCGATGATGCTGCCCTTGTTGCCCACACAGAAGCAGCTCTGCAGCGCCTAACGTCCTGCTTTGCAACAGCTGCAGAGCTGTTTGGGCTAGAAGTCAACCTGAAGAAAACAGAAGTTCTTTACCAGCCTGCACCACAGGACGAACACCACCATCCCCACATTGCCGTCGGCAAATCAGTGCTCAAGTCCGTTCAGCAGTTCACCTACCTGGGAAGCATCATCTCCTCAGATGCCAAGATTGACAAAGAGATCGATCACAGATTAGCAAAGGCTTATAGTGCATTTGGAAGACTTCACAAAAGAGTCTGGAGCAATAAACACCTGAGGCAAAGCACAAAAATCAGTGTGTATAGAGCCATCGTACTGTCTATCCTCCTTTATGGATCTGAAACATGGGTTACCTATCGCCACCACCTACGACTCCTCGAGCGCTTTCATCAGCGCTGTCTACGCACAATCCTAAATATACACTGGACTGACTATGTGACGAATGTTGCTGTCCTTGAACAAGCAGGGATCACCAGCATTGAGGCCATGATATTGAGAACACAGCTGCGCTGGGCAGGGCACGTTTCTAGGATGGAGGACCATCGCCTCCCCAAAATACTACTCTACGGTGAACTCGCCACGGGTCAGCGTGGGAGGGGCGCTCCAAAAAAGCGATACAAGGACTCCCTGAAACAACATCTCAGGCTTGGCCAGATTGATCACCAACGGTGGTCCACCCTGGCCTCACATCGGGAGGCATGGAGACGCACTATCCACAATGCTGCAGCGTTATTTGAGAACTCACGACGAACAAGTCTTGAAGAGAAACGACAACGCAGAAAGAATCACAACCCAAAAACATCACCCAAGGAGACCTTCTGCTGCACTTTTTGCAACCGGACTTGTTTATCTCGGATTGGCCTTTTTAGTCATCAGCGCGCTTGCAGAAGGCGCGGGATGAGTCCTTCCTGAATCTTCGTTTGCGAAGAAAAGCCAGAGAGAGAGAGAGAGAGAAGAATGGGAACCACATTACTGGTACTTTACTGGCATAGCACAGACCATTTTCTTTTGAGTTCCAGAAATTATTTTCAGAGGGGATTTTAAGGCCTTTTAAGAGGTGTTTGGATAGTACCCTCCCTCCCACCTTTTATACCTTTCTCTTATCAATCCTAAATTGCTGCTTTGAAATAAGGAAAAGTAATGAAAACATCCACAACAAGCAACCACTGTTTTGTTTTGTTTTTTTGCAGCACTGCAACAAACAGTGACAGGAGGTTACTTTTAAAACACTGTAATAAATAATGGAAAGAAATTTATTACAAAAAGTAACTTTGAAACTGGCTCTAAGTAGCAGAAGCTCTAGGATTTATGACAGAAGGGGCCTTTCCTTTCACCTACCACCTGATCCTTTTTACTGGAGATGTTAGAAACCCAACCTGGGACTTTGGACATGCAAAGTAGGGGCTGTGGTTCTCTCCCCCCCCCCCACAATACTGTAGTTAATATCTCATCCCTGCTATGAATTTACAATGTAACTGTGATCTCTTGGTCTTCGCTCCAGTCTCCCCACATCTGCAATTAGTCACCCAAGGAGACCTGCTGTGCTTTCTGCAACCAGACTTGTTTATCTCGGATTGGCCTTTTTAGTCATCAGCGCACTTGCAGTAAGCATGGGATGAGTCCTTCCTGAATCTTCCTTTGCGAAGAAAAGCCAGAGAGAGAGAGAGAGAGAGAGAAAGAGAGAGAGAGAGAGTAATACTGTATTCACATGTTTAAATCCTCAAGAAGAAAGGGTTTCTCGACACACTGAAAGTTGTCAACTACAGCAAGATCCTACACCTTGCAAAAATTAAAAGACCCCTCACTTTTTTGGTCAGTAGCAGCAATAGTTAAAAACATATTTTGAAAACAACCTTCATTAAATTTTTGCCCAAAAAGTTCAAAAACACTTTTTTAAAAATTCACTAAAAGTCTCATAATCATACACAGTGGTAGGAAATCTTTTTTTAAAATGATCTTGGGTGAGAGAGCAAAATAAGCAATGGTTTGCAACATGGCAATAATCCTCTGCAGCCATGCCCAAGGGGGAAGCCACTTCCTTGAAACCCAGCCCCCAAGTGTGTTGTGTAATAGCTCCCATCTGCCCCTCCGAGCATGGCCATGTTGGCCAGTGCTGATGAGAGTTGTAGTCTAACACATCTAAAGGGCAGGTGATTGGAGAAGGCTGTCTTCTAGAGTTGTTGTAAGGCAGTGATGGGACCTTAAAACAATCATGGAAATCACACAGCCCCCAGATGTTGTTGGATTATGACTCCCAGCATTGCTAGCTAGCATGGCCAAAGTTGAGGAATGCTGGAAGTGGCAATCTAACCACTTCTGGAGGGCCACATGATTCCTATAATTATTGTAAGGATTTCAACATGCCTGAAGCACTTTGGACAGTCTTGTGTATTGTATATCCTTGCAATTCTTTCTTAAAGAAGGGAGATCTGTCCATGCCACATACACACATCACACAGTCCTGTGGAGACTGGGATTATCACACCATGCATGCATATACACACACACCATGTGCATAAAGGTTTATTTCAATTAAATATTTTTTTCTTCTGATCAATTTTTTTTTAAGGGAGGACTATGTTTTCCTGACTTGATATTTTAGCTCTTACTGATTTTAAATAGCTTTGAATGTCATGGCTTGTTTTGATTGTCCTGTTTTTATGCTTGTTTACAGTCTATAAGCCATTTGCTTGTGAAAAGTAGAATATAGATGACATGAATAAATACAGTGAGCCCGCTGGAACTATGGAACCCCCATGGGTGCAAAAACAAAAAGCCCACAGACATTCAAACCCCGTATTATTCAATGGCAATGACATGAATGCACACACTTCAGCGTGTTTGTATTCACGTTGCCACCACTGAATAATATGGGGTGTGGCGATCCATGGACAGTTGCTGATACAGAGGGGCCACTGTATATAATTCTAATTTGGGACCACTGCTTCCTACTTTGTGTTGTATTCCCCACATAAATATTTCCCCCTTCAGCTGCTGTTTCCCCCCAATAGTGCTTTTATTTGTTTTACATTTGTTTTCTGCCTGTACTCCAATTAGCATATGGCTGTCCTCCCCACTTTATCCCTACAATAGCAACCCAGTGTGGTAGGTCATGATGAGAGATAGGCTCAAGGTCACCTACTTGCTTTCATGACTCAGTGAGGGCTAGAACCTGGGTATTTCAAGTCCCAATCCACACATTATCGACTATGTGACACTGCTTTTTACTTCAAATAGCACCTCTAGGTGAGAATGAGTGGGTGAAAACAGCAGCTGAAGGGAGTTAAATTTCAAGTGCATCCTTTGCATGTGGAAACTTCCAGTTTCAATTTCTGGTCTTTTAAAAAAATGTCCTCAAATCGTAGGTGACCCTTTTCTACCTGACAGGCACAGTCAGTCAAAGCAGGGAATCATAGGCAAGGTGCCAGAGAGAACAGTAGTCATACTCATTATAAGGCATTTGTATTGCTCTGTATCCTTAACATATGCACACATACACACAATGGTCCCTGTTTCTGGAATGGCCCCTTATTTCAACAGGCTCGTATCTGGATCCCAGAGACTCTGCTTTTAGATTTATTCCAGTCCATAGAGCATGGAGCAGGGGAATGTGTAACCCTCTAGATGGGGTAAGACTGAAACTCCCACCAGCATTAACCAGCACAGCCAATGGTAATGGTGAATTGTGATTACAGTACAACAACATCCAGACGGTACATATCCTCATCCCTGCTATTGTCCAAAAAAGCAGTGATTCAGCCTTCTTGTCTGAATTGAAATGGGTGTTTCCTACAGACTCCCTTTACACCCCCAGTTGCCAAGACAGTACATCTCTCCATTGAGCTTAACAACAGCCAAGGCTGTTCTCCCTACACACAAACAACCCAACCACCCCCCAGTCCAGGGCAGAGAAAAAAGTAGGGAGGGGAGCTAAACCCGAGAGATCTCACACAGTCTCATCTATCACCTTGAATTGTGTTGCAGGATAAAATTACTCATCCGAGCCTAATGATAAATTAAATCAAGTCTGGAGTAAAGAGGATTAATGGTCCTGTGTGCATGGCGTGCACCCAGAGAGGTGGCTGCAGCAGCCTGGGCTGCGAGAGTTTTTAAAGGCTCATTAAAAACAATAAAGCCAATCGCTGGGTGGAGATTTCCCAGTTTTTTTTGGAGCAGGCAGGCAGGGACTCTCTTGGGAGGGGAGGAAGGTGTGAGGGCCATGCATTTCCTCCACAACAGATGGGGCTTGTTGTATAGCGCACTTTTTACAATGTGCAAAAGGGCCTTAACAGCTCTCATGATTCCCAAACAGTGTGACGTGAGCAATAAATAATTCAAATACTTAAAGGTACCCGTGAGGCCAAAGTACCTTCTAAGCTAAGCAAAGGAGGCTGTCCATGACATCTCTACATGATTTGGCACAGAACTGCCCACCTTTGCAGGAGGCTGGCTACAGTGTCTCTGCATGAATTAGTGCAAAAGGAGCTCCTTTCTCACAGAGTACAGTAACATGAAAAAGCAGGAAACAGAATCATCTTCTCTTCCTTGAGGAATCTTACATTTCTAAGCTGCCTCTTTGAAAATTGACTTTCACACTGGCTAGCTTGGGAAAGCTGAAATTTCTGATCAGCAGAGCAACAAAGGAGTTGCGTAGGAGATAATGGTGAGGGGAGGACTAACTCCCCTACACACATTTCTCTTCCACTCTACTCAGCTGTTCACTGTTTAATATTGGGTGGGGGGAGGAGGAAAAAGGCTTGGGCAGAGTGTTAAAGGTCTTGGTAGAGAGTGGAAAGCACAATGCATACCTTTCCAACCTTTCACAGATGAAAACCAGGACATGTGTGGCCAAGCAACAGTAGAGTGTGGTCAAGATGGCAAAGATTAGGAAGAACAAACAAACCACGAGAGGCTGCAGCAGTTTGCTTTTGCCTCTACAGCTGTCTCTTCATATTCACTGGGGTTTGGTTCCAGGACCCCCAGTGGATACCAAAATCCATGAATACTCAACTCCCACTATATGCAATGGCATAGCAAAATGGTGCTCCTTATATAAGATGGCAAAATCAAGGTTTCCTTGTTGGATTATTATTTTTTAAAGAATATAGTTGTCCCTCCACATTAATGGATTTGGCATTAACAGATTTAAGTATTCACTGCTTCAAAATATTATTTAAAAAATAATAATCCAACAAAGCAAACCTTGATTTTGTCATCTTATATAAAGGACACAATTTTGCTATGCCATTGCATATAATGGGACTTGAGTATTCACGGATTTGGGTATTCACAGAGGGTCCTGGAACCAAATCCCAGCGAATGTGAAGGGACAACTGTATTTTCAAGCCATGAATACTTAAATCCATGGATACCAAATAGGAAGAACAGACAAACCAGGAGAAGCTGCAGCAGTTTGCTTTTGCCTCTACAGTTGTCCCTTCATATTCGCTGGGGTTTGGTTCCAGGAGCCCCCATGAATACCCAAATCCGTGAATACTCAAATCCCATTATATGCAATGGCATCGCAAAATGGTGCCCCTTATATAAGATGGCAAAATCAAGGTTTCCTTGTTGGATTATTTTCAAGCCATGAATACTTAAATCCGTGGATACAGAGGGACAACCATATTTACTGGGAAGAACAAGATTATTCCCTCTCCTGTCTTCTTCCCCTGTCTTCTTCTCCTGTGATCTCAGTTTGCAGCAAGTGAAGTAGGCTGACAACAAGGGGGGAAAGGAAAAAGAGGTGATATAAGCTGGAGCATTTTAAAAGCAGCTGAAGTGGGACAATAGAGTACTAAGAGGGACTGTCCCTGCCAAATCACAGCTGGGGAGTATGCAAATATAGATTACTAATAGGCTACATCCAGCCTATGAGCTGGAGGTTTCCCTTGCCTGCACTGAAGTATGACCTGCTTTTGGATATCTTCTATGTCTCTGTGTAATTTGCTATAGGTTAACTCTTGGAGTAGACTAACCACTATGTCCTCTAGATCAGGGTAGGCAAAGTGCACCCCGTGGGCTGAAGGCACCAATTAAAAAAAAAAAAAAAGGTTGTGCTGGATTTTTGTTGCCTCCAAAGGCTACCTAGGGTTGTGGAGGCAATTTTGCCACATTTCTTCCTCCCTTGGGCCATTTTAGGGCTAGGACAGGCCTTCCAACAGGAAATGATGTAAAAGTCAATTTCCTAGTGATTTCCTAGTGGAAAAAAGGCCTCCTCTGAGCCTAAAATGGCCCAGAGGAGGACAAAAAACATGGGAACATTGTCTCTCCATGTCCCCCAGCTGTGTGGGGGAGTTTTTTTGAGGCAAAAAAAGCCATTTTTTTTTTTTAGGATTGCTGTGGTTGGGTACAGCCATCCAAGGTCCCCTAGGGGGCCAATTAAGTCTCCTGACCATTGTCCACCCCTGTTCTGGATTAATCAGACTGACATAAAAACATGGGATCATGGGCTTCTGTTGGGGCTTGCAATGCTTTTTTGTTTGTTTGCTTGTTTTGGTAATTTTTGTTTATTTAACAAGTTAAAAGTAAAGTTTGGGGACCACTGCTATACTCGCTTACCTGAAAGTAGGGCCCATTTAATTCAGTGGGATTTATTTTTACATTAGCCTGTATAGTCATCTGCTGAAAGTGAGCTGGTATATCCTCCAACTGTCCCAATTTGGCAGGTACAGTCCTGATTAATCCTCTGTCATCCCATTTTTCAACTGCTTTAAAACATCTCAACTTCTTTCCCCTCCTTCCACTTTCTGCTTTTGCCTTCAGGTTTCTTCAGTTGCTGCAAACTGAGTTCAAAGTGCAAAAGTAGTTTGCATTCAGCTCACCAGAGGGGAGAACAGAAGAAATAATCTTGTCCTTCTCAGTAGACTCAGGCAAAAGCAAACCGTTGCAACTTCTCCTAGCTTTTGTTTTCTTCCTTATTTATAACTTTGGGCCAAACGTTTTTAGTTTTTCATCTGTGAAATGCTGGTGTGTATGAGATGGTAACTTATCTAAGGGCCATTTCACAATAATGTTTTTGTACAACCCATAGGTGCAGGAGTGGGCATTCTACTGTAATTCCAACAGCCCGCTTTTACTACTAGGTTAACAATTACCCAGTTAAGTTTTCTGAACACTAGCAGCCCTGCGAAGCTCCCATAACCTGGAAGAGATGCCACTAGAGAAAGAAAGATATATAATAATTAATTCTATAGCGAGGGGATAAAAACACTAAAAACTTAAACCTAAACTTAAACTTAAACATGCAAACACTCTGGCAACTGGGACAGGGGATTTCTGTCTATATCTCTTGGGTTTGGGCTTGTTTTCTTTCTCTTTCTTTTCTTTTTTTTAAAGCAAATAGACCACAAGAGGAAACATGTCATGGTACAAACTATAACCAGATGGTTGTTGTGTGTGGGAGGAAAGGGGCGGGAAGGCCGCTCCAAACGGAACATGCTTGTGAAAAAGGAGAGGCGGCAATCAAAGAGACCTCTTGTTTGGCTTAGCGGGTTCCCGGGGCTCCTTCCAAGGAAGCTGGGCTTAGGGCAGCTGGCTGAGAACTGGTAATTGTGGCAGAACAAAACTCTCAGGTTTGGAAGGTCTGGAGGAAGCCACATTTTTGAATCTGGATGTTATCTCCACCCCTGTGCTTCTAGCTGTGTAGGACCGTGGTAGTGATGAGGCAGAGCTCTTCAAGAAAACAGCTTGCAAATGTTGCTTGTTTGGATTACAACTCCCCAAATCCCCAGATCTGGGAACTATAGTCCAATCAAGTAACTTTTCTATGATTCCCAGGGTTTGATACACCTAATAGACCATGAGTTTCTTGGTGAACCTTGGTTCAAAATAAGCTGGTGTGGGCAAAAGAACTCCACTGTATCTTTCCCTCTTCTCCTTATTAAGTTCCCAGTGGCCTGCATCAGTGTCATACAGTAAGGGCAGGCCAATGCTTTCTATGGCTGTTGCCAGGACATCCCAGAAACAGCTGCCATGTGTGCATAACGAAGAAATGGAAAAGAAATGTTGACATAGGGGATGGTTTCTGCTTTCTCACACATTCTAGTTTTTTAAAACCTGACGTTCTTTTATGTCCAGAATATGAAGCAATTTGCAAATTCTGACAGATTTTTCAAAATAAAGTAAAATGAAATTATGTTTTATACCTAGACAGCATCTGCTCTTTCCCAATGGCAATGGAAATAGTCTTTACCTACCAGTAATTATAGCTGATAACAGATACACTGGATCCCACTTCTGAATTGGCACTACAAGATGTTACAACACAAACCTGAAACTAGGCCCTCCTGCTAACTTCCCATAAATTGTGCATATGGGGGTGGCCAAGATTGCAAGTGCTACAAGACACCCCTCCCCTTAAGTTTTTTTCTCCTTTGAGATGAAAATGCTTTTATCATGCAATTGCACTGTGTCATACTGCCAGGAAAATCTAACCACCATCAGCTTCCACTTGTAACTTTCTTCATTTTACCATTCCATTTATTCCATTCCTGCACTTTTCAGGAAATTATCTATTAGGGAGGGAAAGACAGGATAATTCTGCAATGCCCTTAGATTCATAGAGCTATCTGTCTCACAGCACCGTTGGGGTACTTCTCGGCATGGAACCCCACCAGGATAAAAAAACAAACACCTTTTTAAAATACAGTAATACACTTCAAAGCAAGGGAAAGTTTCAAGCCTCCTTGCCTTTCTTTCCATGTACTTTCAGTCCTTTCACCTCCTGCTTCAAATCCTCCTGTTGCTTCTTTGTGAGGATTAAGTGGCTGACTGGATTTTGCAGGAAGATTTGTTAGTCTGTTTAGGCCCTGACTCAATTCTGAAAGAAGAGGCATCCTCATGGCAGGAAATATATAAGATGGAACTTCTCAGGTGGCAAATTTGGGACAAAATTCATGGAAAGAATGAATGGAGAGAGACAGGCAGGTTGAGCCCGTCTGGCACAATCTACTAGACATTCACTCACTCAGACCCATTTGAAATACTCTTTCTGCATGTCTGTCAGCATCTGGCTAGTCTCATGTAGGACATAAACATCCTGGTAGATCAGGACTAAGCAGCTGTGACTTTCCAGCAGTTAAGAAGAGCCATGTTGGATCTGACCAACATACCCTCCAACAGTCCCAATTTGGCAGGGATAGTCCTAATTAATCCTCTGTCCTTCCACTTTTCATCTGCTTTTAAAATGTCCTATTCTCTGGGTTGGTGAGAGGAGGAATCTGGAGAACCATTACTCTTGGAATGTGCCTGTCACCACCCAGAGAAGAGGCAGGAAGACCCTATTTAAATCTCGCAATAGTTTTCACTCAATTAACTCAGCAGAAGGGAGAGGAGAGGGTTGGATTTTGCCCTTCCCAGTAGGCTCAGGCAAAAGCAAACTACTGCAGCCTCTCAGAGCTTGTCCTTCCTCATTAATACTCATCCTCATTAATACTTTTTTGCCATTTGGATTCCCTCAGTCTCAGGCAGGCACCAAGAAGCTCTCCTGTGAAAATAGTTTGGTTTTCCTTTCTATTGAGTGACAGCAATGGCAGCAAGGCAAGGTCTCTCTTTGTATGTGCAGGTAGAAATCTTTTGGACATTACTTTTTGCTTCTCCCCGCCCGCCCCCACTGCACTGACCTTAGTTTTTGGTTTGGTTTCCTATTTTTTTGCCAGTAGAAATAAATGTCTCTTTGCTGCCCCTTCTTGTGCTCCCATGCCACCAAGGAGGCAGACAGGCTGTGCGGGTTGGGGGAGGGAAACATGGCTGCCTGATTTGGCCCTGCTTTGGGGAGTTGACAAAACTGCCAGGCCTTATTCAGCCAAGCGGGAGATAATTCATTATGTGAGCCTGGCAGTTGCGTCTCTCTTGCCTTAGGGCAAGAGACACAGATTTTGTTCGTTCTGGCCTCTCTTGTAGCCTTGCTGTCTTGCTTGCTCCCTCCTCACACACACACACACACACACACTGGCAGCCTAGAATTTCTGCTCTGCCTTAAAAAAATCCCTCTTGGTCCACAGTCTCCTCTGGACTTGTTGTGCTACTGCTCATTAATCAGAATGTGAAAAATTATAAAAAGGAGTTTTCATTATACTTGGCATTTAATTTATATACTGTTGTCCCTTCATATTCACTGCGGTTTGGTTCCAGGACCCCCGTGGATATCAAAATCCAGGAATACGCAAGTCCCATTATATGCAAGTGTCCCTTATTATAAGGCATGTCCCCTATCTGAGGGCTGGAAAGCTTTTTCTTTGGTAGAGTCTGAATGAGATAGAAACAGACAAACAAACCCAAAACCATATTTTGGGATGTGGGCCCTTCCTAAAAACAGGAATGTGTACATCATGTAATTTATTAATGTACGAATGTGGACAATAGGTTCATTTTACAGAGAAATACATGGATAAGTTAATTGAAAGTAATGCTTTCATTTAGTATATAGGTAGGACACAAACTTGTTCATAGCTACTTCCTGCATGGCAAGAATGTTGGTTGTCTCTTTTTGCTGTTTTGAAACCCTGACAACAGTATTCCTTGCATAAATCTTGTCTTGGGGTCCTCTGAACATTTGACAGAATCCTCTCAACCAAATGTTTAAATTCAGAAAGTCGGTTGTCCAGCTCAGAGTCCATGAGCTCAGTCACTGGATCAGGGTGATGGGAGAAGATGGGTGGGAATTAAGTGTTACACACAATACATGTTTTCTACTTTTTATTTTGGTAAGAAAAACCTGACTTTGTAGTTTTGCATCAAAAGAGCCTGCTTGGGGAATTAACCAAATTGGACATAAATAATTGAAGCAGCTTGAATTGTATTTCTTCTCTAATCAAGGAGAGTGGTTCAGTGTAGCTGAAGAGGCAAAATTATTATTATTAGTTATCAGTTTGATTTATTACATCTATATCCTCCTTTTCCCCCCATGGTGGAACTCAAGGCGGAATACATGGGATTTCCTTTCATTTTTCCTTCCAGGCCTCACAGAGAAATGCATGCCTTAGCTCCAGCAGTGTTGCTGCATTGTGTGTCTTCAGATCAGACCCTGGGATTGGTAAGGTCAGTATGAATAATAATGAATCCTGATCCACATAAGGCTTGTGTGTATTGTGTGTATATATCCATGCCAGCTCTACTGGACCTTGCTACTCCACAAATGTCATCCTGCAGCCATTCCACCAGGCCCAGGAAGAGGGCTACTGTGTTAGCTCAACTCATGAATGATCCATTTTTGGTGCCTCCTCCCTTTGAGCTGTTTGCCTTCTAGGTGGTCATAATAGAAAGACTGACGCTATCTTGCTGCTCTAACTTGAATCTGTAACCTCATTGCATAGAGCCAGTGTGGTATAGTGGTTTAAGTGTGGGACTAGGACACTGAAATACCAGGATTTGAATCCTCACTCAGCCATGGATGACTCTGGGTGAGTCACACTCTCTCAGCCTCAGAGGAAGGCAATGGCAAACCCCTTCTGAACAAAGCTACCTAAGAAAACACGGTGATGGGTTCACTTCAGGTTCACCATAAGTCAGACATGACTTGACGGCATACAACAACAACCACCTCATAACATTAAAAATGTGTGTCCTAGATATTTTGTTTTCCTCCCCCATCCCCTTTTCTTTTATGTTGTGTGATTCACGTCTTTTTAGATGGCAAAGCCTGGGATTCTCTTGTTTGTTTGTATTTATATCATGCAAATTACTGTGAGATTCTTTCCAAGGGTACAGCAGAGTATATTTATATATAAATAAATACTCCAGATCACAGCTGATCTCAGGATATGGTCTGTAAATCCATGTTGCAGCAACATTGCTAAGACTAACAAGTATTCCTTGCCTAAGAAAACCCCATCTAATTCATGGAGTTTCATAAACTGACAGGCAACTTACGGAAGGCACATATACACTCACAAATATATATGAATTTAAGTATTTGAAGGGGTGTCACGTTGAGGATGGAGCAGGCTTGTTTTCTGCTGCTCCAGAGACTGGAACACGGAGCAATGGATGCAAGCTCCAGGAACAGAGATTCCACCTCAACATTAGGAGGAACTTTTTGACAGTAAGAGCTGTTCGGCAGTGGAACTCACTCCTTCGGAGCGTGGTGGGGTCTCCTTCCTTGGAGGTCTTTAAACAGAGGCTGGATGGCCATCTGTCGGGGATGCTTTGATCGTGATTTCCTGCGTGGCAGGGGGTTGGATTGGATGGCCCTTGTGGCCTCTTCCAACTCTACAGTTCTATGATTCTATGATTCTATGATTCTGTAAGATGTTGTTGGCTCTGTTGTTGATGAATTGTCTGGATTTCTTAATTGTTTGCATTTTTTTGCAGAGTATTTGTTTTTCTGCTCCCCCCTCCACACCTGCTCACTTGTTTCCTGGTATTTTGTTGCTGGTGGGTTTTTTTTTTTTACTATTTTTAATTGCTTTGATTTGTTGCATTGCTTCTTTTTAAAGATTGCATATTGTTAGACATCTAGGGTTATCTCTGGATAACGTTTTGTGCGTGTGGATGGAGAAACATAAAAAGCAGGTTCGGATTATCTTTGGTGCCTCTGTATGAGATTGCCTGGGAACCTTCTCTATGCATGCTTGATCTCCATGGGAGAAGAATGGTGGGATGTAATAAATGAAAACAAGAATAGGGTTTTATTCTTTCGTACTACCTAGTGATCAGGTGACAGGTGATGGGAAAGACACTTCTCACCTGAGAAACTACATGGCTGCTGCCAATCAGAGTAGGCAGTCTGGAGTAAGATGGATGGAAATTCTGACCTTGTTAACTGCTATCACATCAAATTTATGGTGACCCTGTGAATGAGAGACCTCCAAGTCGTCCTATCATCAACACCATCACCTTCCCCCGCCCTGTATTATTTTTTTAAAACATATTTTGCCAGATAAAGTAGGTAGTGGAGCTTCGAAAGCTTGCATGATGTGTTTGTGCATCTCAGTTGGCCAATAAAGGTATCACTCTTTTTTGGATTGTTTTATTTTGCTGTATGGCCAATATGGCTACCCCTGAATTATTATTATTATTATTTTAACCCCTGATCAGGTCTTGCAGACTCAGGGCTGTGGCTTCCTTGATTGAGGTCATCCATTTTTAAGGTGGTCTTCCTCTTCTCCTTCTGCCTTCTACTTTACCAAGCATTCTTGTATTTTCTACTGGGTCATGTCTTCTCATGATATGTCCAAAGTATGACAGTCTCAGTTTAGTCATCTTGGTTTCTAGGGAGAGTTCAGGCTTGATTTATTCTTGTTGTCGTGTTCCTTCATGTTGTTTCCAACTTATGACAACCCTAAGGTGAACCTACCACAGGGTTTTCGGTCCATTTTCCTCATATCAGCTTTCTTCATTGTCCAGCTTTCACAATCATTCATAGAAATAGGAAATACAGTGTCATGGACCTGCTTAACTTTAGTATTCAATGATATATCTGTATGCTGACGATCTTGTCTAGTTCTTTCATAGCTGCCCTTCCAAATCCTAGTTTTCTTCTGATTTCTTGACTACAGTCTCCATTCTGATTAATGACTGAGCCAAATATGGAAAATCTTTAACTCTTTAAGTGTCTTAATAAGTTAACTTTAAAGCTGTTAACCTGAGTGGGTTGCCAGAGGAAAAGCTGGTTAGCCTGTTCCTTTGTGTTCAGTATTACCATAGGGTGGGAGAAGTGTATAAGGTCCTGTGGGTTATTTATTTATTAAAATATTCATATCCCACACTAGATTGCAGGGCAATGTACAAATAAAATCAATTTAAAAGAATTAAAAAATTTAAGACAATACGGAATAATTTAAGCAGTCTAAAAACATGTTACTTTAATGATTTAGAACAACCTTAGCTCTAAAACAAGGATTAGTTTAGACTGGGGATACAGTGGCAGCTGTTGACCTATACGCCTGACGATTTTCCTCACATTGGGTGGGCTAGTGTTAAAATCTGAATGTGACTTGGACACATTTTTTCACCCACTACCTGGTTGCTCCTTCTGAAACAGAAGCAGTAGTAGTAGTACAGTAGTAGTGGTGGTAGTAGTAGTAGTAGTAGCAGAGGAGGAGGAGCAGTTCTGATGTTCTTTCTCTGTTTCAAAACACACATATGCTTTCTTCAAAAGAATCTGTCTACATCATAAGAATGAGAGAGAATGGGTTTTGTTCTTGTTTGTTTGTTATAGAAGACAATATCCTAATTAAATGCATCTGAGCTGCCTTTTTCATGGGAAGCAGTCCCAATAAAATGGAATGGCACAGGCTTTCATCCCTGGGACCTATAATGGGGAGAGAGTCCTGAAGATGTGGTCTCATACCACCAGTAGAGTCAAAGACTGCTCCTGTTACTGCTTAGCCTCTCCCAGTGTCATTGGGTTGCAGCTGAAATTTGGAGCAAAACAAAAAATAACATTAAACAAACAAACAAATGCATAAATAAAATTACATTGTTGAAGTAGTTTTGGAAGGAAACACCAAGGAAATACTTAGCCCCATTGGAGTGGTTTTAGTTTTAGAATCATAGAATCATAGACTTGTACAGTTAGAAGAGACCACAAGGGCTATCCAGTCCAACCCCCTGCCACGCAGGAAATCACGATCAAAGCATCCCTGAAAGATGGCCATCCAGCCTCTGTTTAAAGACCTCCAAGGAAGGAGACCCCACCACGCTCCGAGGGAGTGCGTTCCGCTGCTGAACAGCTCTTACTGTCAAAAAGTTCCTTCTAATGTTGAGGTGGAATCTCTGTTCCTGGAGCTTGCATCCATTGCTCCATGTTCCAGTAGTCTCTGGAGCAGCAGAAAACAAGCTTGCTCCATCCTCAATGTGACACCCCTTCAAATACTTAAACAGGGTTATCATATCACCCCTTAACCATCTTTTTTCCAGGCTAAACATACCCAGCTCCCTAAGTCTTTCCTCATAAGGCATGGTTTCCAGATGTTTCACCATGTTAGTCGCCCTCTTCTGGACACGCTCCAATTTGTTAATATCCTTTTTGAATCGTGGTGCCCAGAACTGGACACAGTATTCTAGGTGAGGCCTGACCAAGGCAGAATACAGTGGCACTATGACTTCCCTTGATCTAGACACTATACTTCTATTGATACAGCCCAAAATCGCATTGGCCTTTTTAGCTGCCGCATCATACTGTTGACTCATGTTCAACTTGTGGTCTACCAGGACTCCTAGATCCCTTTCGGATCTATGAGGCAGGGAATCACTTATACTTAGCATCAGTGCTTAGAGACATTGCTACAGTGACCCAACGGCTATGCTGAGTGTGGGATTCTAGGAGTTATAGTCCAAAAAGCGTAACTTTTATAAGGTTTGTTTAATAACCCAACACAGAAAAGAGATAAAGCCCATTATGTCTTTAATTTGCCTCCTTACCATACTTGAACTTTGACAGAAGAGATTTGGTATTTACTTGCCAAATACTGTACCTGATGACAGAAATTAGCTACAAAATTATTTCCCTCTGCCTAGTTACCTGAGTTGGTGGTTCTCCCCATATCAACGGCATATCTTCAATCGTTTCCCCATGGCTACTCTGAAATATCCTAGTTTTTAAGAACTGTGTTGGATGCACATCGTAGGAAGCCTAGTGTACTAGAGCACTGAGTAATCCAGGAACATGGTATCTCTGTGCTGGCTGGGGGATTCTGGGAGCGATAGTCTGAAAAGTCCCTCTCCCCCAGGCTCTGTATTGGTGAGAAGTTCAGATAATAATTTGTGCAACCTGCTGCCACAAGATATAGTAATGACATCTGGCTTAGATGGCTTTAACAACACTAACAGCACCAACAGATGTGAACAGGTGGTAGAAAGGTAAATTCTAAAGTGCAGGGGTTTATATACACAGAGAGAAAGCAGCAGTAAATGGTATATCTAGTTTATTAGGATTTGTATGTTTTTAGCTATGTATTTTTATTTGCAGTTCTTCCTGTTTTGTATACTGCCTTGAGCTCCTGTTTTGAGGGAAAGAAGAGGTATAAATAAAATGATAGGTGAATGGATTAGGATTACTATGGTTGCAATCCTAATGGTGTCTAAATTTTACTGTCCTTTGTCTTGGCTCTTCACTGACATAGCTGCATCCTACAAAATTCTGGGATTTGTTGGGAGGCACTAGAGCTCTCTGTCAGTTAATTCTAAATACCTCACAAAGCTACACATCCCGAGATTATGTAAAACAGAGTAATGATAATTAAAGTGGTGTTAATGTGCCATCATTGTGTGGTGTGAAACAGACCACTGAGAAAGAATATGAATAGATACCTCCAATCAGAGTAGCCCAGAGATGGGACAATTTATATTCCTCCAGATGTTGCTGCATTGCCACTTCCACCATCCCTCACCATTGGCTAAGGCTGATAGAAGTTGCATTCCAACGACATCTGGACCACAAGTTGCCCACTGCTGGAGTAGTCAACGCTGGATGGGCCGGTGGTCTAATATGACAGGAGACCATTATCTCCAGCCAATGTCTTCTGAGCTGAATGGCTTTGCTCCTTGCCCTCCTTCCCAGATCTGATCCAGTAGGATGACAAGCAATAGTGGCTGAAGGCAATCAGCATATCTGCTGAATATTCAGAAAGGGGAGGAAGGACAGGAGGGCGGAGAATTAATCAAATCAACTACGGCGACTTTGACTGTAAAGGAAATAAAGCTGCGATAAAATTCATCGCGTTGAAGCGACGCAGAGTTTAATCACCAGAGATGTAGGGAAGCTGCAAACGGTTTTTGGAGCTGTTTTTATTTCCCCGGCTCACGTCTTTTCAGATAAAAAGTAATAAGCTAATTAAAACGTGCCCAAGCGTGGCTGTGAGCAATAAGATGAAAGGACGGAAAATAAAGGCAAAGAAATAAACAAATAAACAAAGCGGTTCTTCCCCTCACTCACTAGATCTTAACCCACCTGCCTTGGCAGCTGCCAGGATCAAACACAGCTTCTTGGTAAGCTGAGCAGAACCACAGCTGGCAGCACAACCCAGAAAGAGGCTTCAGGTCCGGACTATGGACAATCCCTGCCTAGTCCACACGCCATTCACTTGTAGGACACAAAAGAAAGATCTTTTTGGAGGCCAGAGGGTTGGAAATATACCCAGACTCATGGCTCAGAAAGTAAAGTACTTACCTGCTCCTTTTTTGTGTAACAAGGATGTAATGAAGTCACAGTTCAAAACTAATGAACATGGGAATGGAGTTACAGGGGAGTTGCAAGTTGTTCTCCTCCAGTTTACAACATTTTAAATTTACTAAGCTTCTTGATAAATAAATAAATAAATAAAGACTCACCCACAATGCATATTTCTCCCAGCTCATCTGTGCCTGTTTGGAGTTTTGCAATGGAGGTTTGAGCTATAAGAACAGCTGTCAGGACTGTTTTTCTCTTTATCTGCCTAGGTTGCAGAGTGGGGAAGGGGAGAAAGCAGCCTCACTCTTGGCATTGCTGGAACTAAGAGGATTCCTTTGTGTGGGGGGTAGAAAGAAACTTGAATCTTGCCATTGTTTGGAAGTGAGGCTTTCCTTTGTCTGCTTAGGGCATGAGGGGGGAAGAAGAAGCTGGAATCTCACAGTAGTTTGGAGGAAGGGTTTTCCTTTGCCTGCTTAGCAGGGTATGTGAGAGACGAATTAAGAAACTAGAATATTGGAGTTTTGGTGTGTCTGGAAGGGGTTTCCTCTGCTTGCTTAGGTGGAGCAACTGGAGTCTTATCATCTGGAAGGGACAGGTTTCTGTAGCTTGGAAAAAAATATATGCTCTCATGTTTTATGCTTTTAACTTCTTTAAAGTCAGTAAAATCACTTTGTGCCTACTTGTGCTCTACTGGAACTTATCCCTGTGATCTCCAATTATTCCCTATGGAATCCATTTACATCAGATTCAATATACATCACAGGTTCAGAAACACAAACCTAATAAACCTGATATAAATTGAGACTTGACTGTATTTCATGGCTATAACAAGTTAATTTCAGATTACTTTTACAGGTGTTTTTATAGGAATTTCGACCATTCTCTTATTAATCATAGGTTTGTTGCTTTTTTTAGTAATTAAAATAACAAAAAAGAAAAAAATATAACAAATGCAATGAGTGGCTTGGTTTTTTTATACTGCTAACATCATGTCATAGACACAGATTACTTCTCTTGCCCTTCATCATGTAACAGGAATGAATTACTTAAAAAAAACTAACTTTCCAAGCTCTGCCTCATCTGACCGTATAAGTACCTCTTCCATGAAAACTACCTTCTACACCCAAAGCACGAGTTCTGTCATCTACATGCGAAGTCAGGACCCTCTTCCCAAGGAAGAAGCTGCTGGACCAGATGGACTCTTAGTTTGATCCAGCAGACAGGACAGCTCTTACGGGTGCTTCCAGATAAGACCTTCATCCTACAAGCACTTTGGCTCATTCATAGGATTTATTGGTGGTAGTGGTGGGGACATTTTCAAACAATGCTTTCTTCCATATATAGCCCTCCCATGTTCTCCACTGATTCTCCTATTTTATTTATTTATTTATTTATACCCTGCTCTTCAGCCACAAGGCTATCAGAGCGGCTTACAAATTGTTTTAAGCAATAGCTATTTACACATCTAACTGCATTAAACAGTTTCCAATGTGTGTTAGCTAATTGCCCCCCACAAGCTGGGTACTCAATTTACCAACCTACGAAAGGATGGAAGGCTGAGTGAACCTTGGAGCCGGCTGGAATCGAACTTGCGACGTGGTGGCTTGCAGTACTGGCATTTAACCACTGCGCCACCAGGGCTCCCTTTTTTCTTCCCCTGCCCCCCAAAAAAATCTGCTTGGGAGAAAAAGACAGAAGACATTGCCTTTTGCATTGTAGGGCTAGGAGATCTATAAGTGCCTATGTCCTTAGGCTAGCTGTACAAACTACCAAAGCTATATGTACAGCCTTTCTCTCCAAGGTAGAATAAGCATGGTGTGACAATGCAAACCAGACAGGGTTTGATCACATGGGAAAACTGGGCATAACATTACTGTACATTTAGCATCATGGGACTGGCCTTGTAAGAAAACAAATGCTGTGGAATTGTCTCTACTTGCTGTGGCGGGCTGCAGATTCAGGAAGACAACTGGAGAGATTCAATGCACAAAGACTGGTGTGCAGTGTGCCATATTAATGAACAGGGAATGAATAGCACACAACGGATTGTTGTTGTTCTTGTTGTGTGCTTCAAGTCATTTCCAACTTATGGCAATCCTATGGGTTTTCTTGGCACAAGTTCTTCAGCAGGAGTTTCCCATTGCCTTCTCCTGAGGTTGAGAGAGTGTGACTTGCCCAAGGTCCTGCAGATGGTTACATCGCTGAGGTGGAATTCAAACCCTACTGGAGTCCTAGTCCAACACTCAGATCAATGCACTGTGCTGTCCTTGGTAGCCACTTATGTATCTCCCAAAATTAACCCTCAAAAGAAGACACCAATATGAATATATGTATGCATTCTGATTTGTGTGCATAGAGAGTAGTTCAGCAGTAATGGCAGTAGAATCTACCATGGTGGTAAAAACATGCTCGCTGCTGGTGGCCAGCTTCAGATCCTTGTGCTTCTTTCTTCTTATGGTTCTCTACATTTAAAACCTCCTTGAAAAGGACAGCCCTTGAAACAGATTAATACTTCCAAACACAGGATTTCTCTTCAGCACCCTTTTAACTAGTGGATATCCCATCAGTCAAGATTATTTCAGTCACAAATCAGTCATAAAAACATGACAAAAACAGACATAGCAAAACAACAACAACAAGATGAAAGACAGCCCACGAGTACAAGAACATACATAGAGGAGAGTTCAACAGACAGCTTTTGAATCAGTACCAAATAGCATTCATGAACATAAGAGTGAGCCCATAACTCCAACTTTCACAGATGAAAACTGGGACACAGGTGGCCAAGCAAGATTAGAGTGCTGTCAAGATGGTAAAAGTTATTAATGAGGAAGAATAGACTAGTAGATGCCTGGCAGTTTGCTTTTGCCTGAGCCTACTGGGAAGGGCAAGACTCCACTTGCCCTCTCCCCACATGTTCTGAGTTAACTACATGCAAGCTACTTTTACACTTTCAACTCAGGGCTCATTTACGTGGGCCAGAACACACCTGCTTTCTGTTGTTGCTCCCCTGTTACCTGCCTAGACACACCGGCCCGTCTCTGCAACCACTGTCGCTTCCATCCACATCACACTCTCCGAAGCCAGGAAGGAGGTCTGTAGCATGCTGTGGGCCTACTTCCTGGATTCGGAGAATGAGATGCAGATGCAATCAGCAGTGGCTGCAGAGATGGGGTGGCATAGTGGTAGGCCCTCCTGCAGTCCCACGGGTCCTGATGCAGTTCATCTTAGAAGAGGCAGTTTCCCCCAGATATTCTGCTAAAATGTTTATTGGGCTTTACCCCATCTTACCCCTGGGGGTTGTGAGGACTGCCTGGGGGCAAAACAGGGGCAAAAGCCCTGTGTTGCTTAGACTGCAGGGCTCCAAGATGGGGTAAATAGCCGGTTAGACAAGGACTCAGTTTGCAGCTATTGAAGTAAGCTGAGAAGGAAGGAGGGAGGGAGGGAGGGAGGGAGGGGTGGGGGAACAGAGAGAAATTGGAACATTTTAAAAGCAGCTGAAAAAGTGGGATGAAAGGTGATTAATCAGGACTGTCAGTTGTAGATATGTGAGCTGTAGTGGAATTTGGCTGACGTACTCCTAGTGGAACATGCTAACATACAGAACCTTACAAACTTAAATACAGATGTTTTGGGTGAGTGTAAAAGGAGAAGGGAAATATAAAAGCTATGAGATCTTCCTGGGAACTTTTTGACTGATGGACAGAGGACTATCCTCTGAAAAGTAGGTCACATGGCCAGAGTGTGCTTTCCCCATAAGTACAGCCTCCAGACACTTCCCCTGACCCTTCCCTTGGACCAGAAGACACCCTGATGAAGACCAATATTAAGAACTTTGCGTGGGGCTGTATAAAACTCTGTTTTATATCTCTGTGGAGCTAGGTAAAAACCTGGTTTAGCTTCTGAGCAGAGCCCAAATGCATTAAAGGTTTGGCACGCGACACCTGGTTGTGGGAGTCCCCACACTAATTTCTCTTTTGTCACCTACTGCTCCCCTACTGCCCCACGCTTGTGAAAGACAGAAAGCTGTGTTGGTTTTCTGCTGCTGAGAAGTGGAAGGAGTCAAAGAAAAAAACAGGTTTTCCTGCCTCTTCTGTGAACCTGCCTGGCCTAGGCAGGCTTCCTCACCACCTGGTGGAACAAGGGAGGTTCAGAAAGGGGAAGCCCAAGTAAGGGACTCTCCCTCAGCCACAAGCGTGGGCCACCTCCCGCCTCTGCATTTCTGGGCCTGCCTGCATCTCAGATAGAAACATCTGCTGGGCTTGGGTGGTTCCGGTAAACCTGAGTAGGTGGTAGCTAATTTTCACAAGGGAGCATGAGTGATTGGGGCACCCTTTCTTCAACAGAAGAACAAAATAAAGCAAACACAAACCTGAGGGTTGCGTCAACCACAGGGGAAGGGAAACACTGCAGACTTGTTCCATGCAGATATAAGGTGTCATTTCCTATGCTGTGCCTGCTTAGCTTTCTGCTGCCAATCTGGCCATGAGGCCTGAGCACCAAACTGCTGCCTCACACTTCCTCTATGCCCTGTTCACTGTCCTGCCTTCCTTGCTGCTTTGAACACTGTAGGGAAACTCATTTCAAGCCCCCTCCCCCAGGTAGCCGGTCTCCAGAGTCTCCTGCAGAAAGCCAGGGTGGGAGCAGGATAAGAGCACCTTCCTCAAATCCCCTCACATGCAACTGGAACCCCCTTTCCTGATTTGCCCAAGGCTACCAGCCCAGAGGTGCTTACTTGGCTGGATGGTTTGCCACCACCACCAGTGGCCCCGGTCTGTTGCACAGACCTTCTGCTAGTGAACAGCTGGGGGATCCATGGGGTGGGGGTGTGGGAATCTTCTGGGCTTGAATCCATTGTTAGCGGTCCTGACACCACCCACCCACCACTTTTCTGTGGAGATTTTGACACAACCCCTAGTCTCCATGCTCTTCTGTAACTAAGTTTAATTATGTGTAATTATGTATAATTAATGCATATCCCAGCAGTCCTAGGGGCAGTTTCAGGTTACATCACTTTACTTGCTGGAATCTAATTTGAATGTTTACAAACCTTTCCTCTTCCATTTCATCTCAGACTCCAACTATGCAGACAGTCTGGACTTAGAAAATTACTTTTAAAACGCAATTAGTTACAGTTTTCTCATCACAGCAAAAATTAGTTACCACAGTTGTTGTGCTATTGTTATCATTTTTTTAAATTAATTTCCCCTCAATATTGGGACTCAGAGTGGCTTGCAGAATATTAAAGCCAGAACAAATTAAAAATATATAAAAACACTGGTAAATATATATAGAAAAGTTTGAATTAAAACCATTTAAAAATTTGTTGAAAGACAACATACCGTTAAAAGCCCATCTCAATCAGTTCCTAAAAGCTTGTTGGAATAGGAAAGTTCTCTCTCCACCATTTAGTAGGGCCATACCCTGTAACTGTCAAAATATATGAAACGGAGTCACTTGTAGGGCACACAACCCTCCACCACCACAGATGGTGATCAATGTAAGCTGGAGGAAACTTTCCCACCTCTGTTATTCTGCTTCAGCATCTCTCAGTTTTTATGCTTCTTTCCCCTCATCCAGTTCTTTATTTTTATTTTTTTTATTTAGTTATTTATACCCTGCTCTTCAGTCACAAGGCTATCAGAGCGACTTACAAATTGTTTTAAACAATAGCTATTTACACATCTAACTGCATTAAACAGTTTCCAATGTGTGTTAGCTAATTGCCCCCACAAGCCGGGTACTCATTTTAGCAACCTACGAAAGGATGGAAGGCTGAGTGAACCTTGGAGCCCACTGGAATCGAACTTGCAATGTGGTGACTTGCAGTATTGGGCCACTTGGACTTGTAGTACACTGCAGACTGCGCCACCAGTTCTCTTTGCAACTTTCACATCTCTCCCCCCAACTCACCCCCAGAAGCTTCTGCATCCCATTGAAGAATAACCAGGCCTGACTCCCAACCTGCTCATTTCTGTTGCTTTGCTTGAGCCAGGCTACAATTCAGGCTTTTTAGTCCTTGGCCTGACGCCTACACACCAATGGGCAAATGTGCTGAATAGTATATTTCATGTCCAGGCTTCAAGTCTCTCTGTCACCAAACAGTGAGAGAAGCCCTTCCCACCCACCTGCCCCGCCCCATATTTATAGCAAGGGTGGAGAATATGTAGTCCTCCAGATACTGTTGGACTGTAGCTCTCCTCATCCCTCACCATTATTGCAAGGCTCCCTTCATTATTCTTTGAACTTCAGTTCCCAAAAGCCCCAGCCAACGATCATAGCCTGTAATGGTTGTGGTCCAAAGCATCTGGGTTCTCTACAAAGGAACAAAGGTTCTCCAGCCTTGCTATACCAACCAGGGCTGATGGAATTTGTAGTACAAAAATATCTAGAGGAGCACACATTGCTCACCTATGATTTATAATTAATAACTGCTTTTAATCCACCACTGTCTCAATCAAACTTTCTGACAGTAAGAGCTGTTCGGCAGTGGAACATACTACACTCCCTTGGAGTGTGGTGGGGTCTGCTTCCTTGGAGGTCTTTGAACAAAGGCTGGATGGCCATCTGTCAGGGATGCTTTGATGGTGATTTCCTGCATGGCAGGGGGTTGTCCTTGATGGCCTTTGTGGTCTCTTCCAACTCTACAATTCTATGATTCATATAGACAAGCTCTAGGGCAGCCAGGTCTCAGGGTCTAGACCTTCTCCAGTTCTCAGGGCAAGGGAGCAAAATTCTCAGGGTGAGAGCACACTGAACAAAGAAGCTTGCACTTATATGTTTTCCTCATTTATTAGACATCATACTTAATATTTGAATACTGTATTCTGTGCAGCTGCGGTTGATATATAATGTCTTATGGTTAATGATATCACCAGGTTGTGCCTTATGTGACATCACAAAGGGACATATGTTGGACCTAGATTTTGGCCCTGAAATCTCAGGGCCTGGGATAATAGGTCAGTTTTCTGTTGCCTCAAAGGGTAGGGACAAGTCCAGTGGCTTCAAGTTACAGGAGAGTAGGTTTCCCTTAGAAGGAACATCTTGACAGTAAGAGCAGTTTGGCAGTACAGTAGAATCAGTTGCCTAGAGAGGTGGTGAGATCTCCTTTTGTGGATGTGTTCAAAAAGAGGCTGAACTTGCTGTGGATGCTTTAGCTGGAGATCCTGCATTAAGCAGGGGGTTGGACTTGATGGTCCATGAGGCCCCTTCGAACTTTATGATTCTGTGAGGTTGTTCCCTACCAAAATTGAAGGCAGGTCAAAGGCAGGGTTGGGGGACCTTTGGCCCTCCAATTCTTTTGGGCTACAACTACCAGAATCCCTGATCATTGGTCCATGCTGTGTGGGTCTGTGTAGGCAAAGAAACTTAAGGTTCAGATACTCCCCATCCCTACCCTAAGACATAAGCAAACACAAGAGCCCCCAAAGAGCTGAGCTGAATGGTCCTCAACTATGGGGATGAGACATGATTCTAGATCTACCAGCCTCCTGCCAAATTGCTTTGTGATTGTGATTAAAATAACATCTTCCTTTATAGTCATGTCTTTGGTGGACATCTGTGGAAGAAATTCTGTTTTGAAAGGGTGCCCCCAGTGCAGAGATGCAGGGGCCTGTCCAATTTATTCTTTCTGTTATTTCTTTACCATCATCTGGGTGGACTAGTTCAAGTAATTTGGGAGCTGGGCTTGAAAGTGGTAGTGCTTTGAGGAGGAAAGAAAGATTTTCTTGTGATGGCTCAGATGTGTGAACGTTTACCACTTCATTAGGAGGAAAGATGGGAAAGCTGTTCATAGCTTTCCTTTGTCTGCAACTGCTGGTTCAGCAAGTACACACACACACACACACACACACAAATATATAGGTTAGGGTTTCTTTCCATGAGTGATGACAGCCTATCAGGAATCTCTGGATGACTTTGATGCCACAGTACTATGTTTGTATAACATGGCTGTATACCAGGACTGCCCAAGACATTTTGCTAACTGAGGTGAAGGAAAAAGATAATGCCCCCTCCCCTAGATAGACAGATGCTAACTAGATTCCTGATTGAATTGTGGGGGGGGGGGCGCATGCATGCGCGCCTTCATGTCACCTGTCAACTTATGGTAACCCCATTAATTGCATAGGTTTTTCTTAGGCAAGGTCCCCTTAGAGGCGGTTTTGCCACCTCTTTCCTCATAAATATAGCCTACATTACCTAGTATTTGTTGGCAGTCTCCCATGCAAATATTAAGCAGGGCTGACTTGCTTAACTTCCAAGATCAGACAGGATCTGGTGCCTTTAGGGTAGTTAGGTTCAAATGATTTAATCTTTCTACTATTCTATAGATGGGACATCATTTTTCAGCATACCTGAAGGACAGCATATTAGCTTAGAGATTTTGTTTTCCTACAAAGGGCAGTAATCCAGGAACATTCAGAAAACTATGTAAAGTCGAAGGCTTTCATGGCTGGTATCCATAGATTTTCCTCGGTTTTTTCCCGGGTGAGGCCGTGTTCTGCAGTAGTTTCTTTCTGATGTTTCGCCTGCATCTGTGGCTGGCATCTTCAGAGAATGGTTGGGTAGGAGTGTGTGTGGAGTTTATATGCTGTGAACCCCTGTTGGAGAGTATATGTAAATGTAAATAATAATAATAATAATAAATAATAATTTTTTATTTTTAACCCGCCCCTCTGCTCGGCAACCGGGGCGGTGTGCAGCAAGATTAAAACAACATTAAATGGAAAGTATATGTAAATTTGTGTAACTGAATCAGCCTTGCATATCTCTACCCAGAAACTAACCATTCAATTACACAAATTTACATATACACTCCAACAGGGGTTCACAGCATACAAACTCCACATACACTCCTACCCAACCATTCTCTGAAGATCCCAGCCACAGATGCAGGCAAAACGTCAGAAAGAAACTCTTCCAGAACACAGCCTCACAGCCTGGAAAAAAACCAAGGAAAATCTATTCAGAAGACTGCTGCTTGATGCATCTGCTGCCTACTGCAGTTGCCCTACTTTGCCTAATGGTAGGGCTGATTCTAGTTTGCTCACAAGAAATGTGCATCCACTCTGACTCCATGCAACAGGAGAAAATACACACACAGACACTGCAGATGCGATCTATGCAGTGCAGGCAGCTCCACCAAATGCTGCCCTAAAGCACATGAAAGGGAAGGAAAAGAGACCTACAGCTACCCCAGGTGCAAGGCAGCAATGTTGTTTGTTAAGCTCATTTCAAAGGAAATCACATGCAAGATTAAGACCCCAGTGAAAAATAAAAACCATCTGAACAGCACTCCCCAGTTTCCACCCCTTCTAGTCTGCTCTTTTGGGCTGCAGAGATTAAAAAGCCCTTTTAACTTCCTTTGTTTTGCATTTCTGGTGTTCAGCTCAGCAAGAAGGAAGTCTCAGCCTGAGGTTTGCCTCTGGTCTTCTGCTTCACATTTACTGTAATCTGTCTCCTTTCTGCCTGTTCCACCAACCATCCACCCACTTGTGCATACTCAAAAGGCTGCGGTATCCCACTTTAAGGAAGCTTGAGATTCCTTGACACTCAAGAGATGCTAGACAAACCACTTTCTGTTTTGCACCACACCTTGAGCTATTAAAAATGCTGCTTAAAGTAATACAAGTTTGATAGGGACCAGTGGTTAGCAACTGAATGTTGTTGTTTTTTTAATGATAGGGAATTGGTAAAGTGGACCAATATGTACATAATTATACCCTGTAACCCTTCTGACTGAAACAGCCTATATTGGGGAATGCACACTATAATTAAATCACATAAAAGAGTATAAGAAGCTAGGAAGCTAGGTACCTTATAGCAGGTCAGATTATTTGCCCATTATTTGCTCCTTGCTGCCTTCTTTTGACTGTCAGCATCTCCCCAGAGTTTCTCACAGAGAAAGATTGTTTCTGTCATCTGTTACCTCATTCTCTTCACTGGAGATGCTGAGGAGTTGAAGCTGAGACTTTTTGCATCCCAAAGCCCCATTGGAATGTTGTTCCTAATGCACCACTTCTACTGTATTCTGATCTTCTTCAGGTCTTCTCTCCATGGGCATTTTGTGTACCCAAGCAGTGGTCATGTTGATTTTTACCCACATAACCACTGCTCTCTTGAAATTCTGTGGCTAGCAGTTCTTCAGAATTCCATCTCATCTATTAAACACGACTTTAAATCCCTAGTTGATTTTCCACCAAAGACCAAGCTAATTTGGTTACAAAGATACACACACAATGTGCTTCAATATATAGGTTGTTAACAAGCATCTTCATGGGAACCTCTCTCAGTATAAGGCTTGTTTTCCAAGCTGAAAACAAAACAAAACAAAACTCCTTCTCTACCGCTTCCTCTTTATAATATGGTATGTAAGAATGTTTGATCTAGTATCAGCTAGTTATTCTTGATGATGGACACATTCAGATTATTTGAGGGCTCATCTCGTGCACGAGCCAGGATATGCTGGCTCCCCACAGGTGTATCCTGGCCATAGGTCAGGCTCATTGTTCCCACATTACCGCCTCCAAATGGGAGGAAGTTCTGATGGGCCCACCGACCTGTTGCTGCAGCCGCCGCCATTCCCCTCACTGTTTTGGAAGCCAGGCAGGGGCTTGCAACATGTGACCAAGGCCCCCTGCATGTGACCAGCCTTGGTCATATGCTGCAGGCCTCCTTCCTGCCTTCCAAGACAGTGGGGGAAATGGTGACGGCAGTGAGGAGCCGCCTCTGGGATGGGCTCCTGTGGACATCCGGGGCCCCATCTGTTTCCTCCCAGACGAACTGTGGTCTCGAGTCAAGTTCCTGCAACAGAACCAGGTATTATCTTATTGGCCCTACCCCAACTTCCCCTCCCCTGTCTGAGCCCTGTATCTGCCCTGGGGAGTGGTGAGGACTGCCTGGGGCAGAATGGAGCAAATGCCCTGTGGTGTCAGGACTTCAGGGCTCTAAGATGGGGGCAAGACAGGGTATAATGCCCATCTAGACAAGCCCTGAGTCATCTGCTTAGCCTCAGATAGAGCAGGGCTTAAAACTCAACAGAGAAAGGAGGAACTCAGTTTCCAGTGTAAAACACACATAGGCTTTCTGCTAGCAAAAAGTTTCAGAATGTGTTGCCTGCACTAGAAAATATGGGAAAGAACCTTGGGATGTTTCCTGTCTCCTATCATCACAGCCAGGAGGATAGACTTGTTTTCTTTGTTCAGCATATCTCCTGCCCTCAGAAAGCACCCAAAGGGCTATGTTAGACAGCCATGTCTCATCCCTTCCTCCTTCTTTCCCTCACATCATTATGGGACTGGGAATACTACATGGAATTTCTCCACACTGGAGCCTCATTTTGCATATGGCTAGTGGTGAAGTCCACAGATGTGCTGGATGACCTTTAAGAAGCAGTTCTCAACCTCCTCCCCACCTCATGGACAACAGAGAATTTCCAAGTCATTCAGCAAAGCAGTTTTGTTAATGTTTTTGTACGAATGGAAGCAGGTCTCTAACTTACGTTTTAATAACATTCTTGTCTTTTTAACGTGATAGATGTGACTGTTTTTGTGAGTTCTGGTTTTATAGTCCACACACACACACACACACGCAGCATTTCAAAAGGTTCATAGCATTTGCTTCTTGTCTGTCCATCCACCACACAGTGTGAAACTGAAAAGAGAAGACTGCCTTTAAAGAGAGACTGATGTGTTGTGTACTGGTGCATTTTTACAGATTACATGGCAAGAGGCCCAGGTCTGCCTTCACATACTCCTGCTAGGACTAGCAGCCAGCCCCATTTCACTAACTAACTGTACTTCCACAATATATGTTTGCAGACATACATATTCTCTCTCTTTCTTCTGTTTGAGTGTAAGATAAAAAAAAATCTCTTCAAGCTGCAGTCCTACATGTATTTACTTTTGAGTAACCCCCCTTGAAAAAGGAACTTCAGAATAAACATAGTGGACAAGTGGGATACAATAAACATTCCAACCGAGAAAAATAAATGTTATGCCCATGAAGTATCACTACTGACATGTTTAAACCAAAAGTGGGGCATCTTTGGCCCTCCAGACATTTTAGGTGACAACTCGGGCATTCCCTTTCCACTGCCCATGCTGGGTGGCACTGATCCCCCAAACATCTAGAACAGGGTGGGAAACTGGTGGGTCCAGGGGCTGAATTTCTGCCCCTTGTAAGAGCTGAGATCACCCGAGGCTGCACAGACTGCAAAAAGGAAAATAGAAGAAAAAAAAACCCAAAGTGGTCAAAATCCACTTTTGGTGTTGGAAAAAAAATATGGTATGCACAGCACTGCCTTTAAAAGGTAAACGACTGTTTCCAGGAGAGACAGTTCATCCAGTCTTTTCCCCCATCCATAGAAGGCACAGTCCTGGGAATCTGCAAAAACAGCCTTGGGGAGTGACATGTGACCCCATGGCTGCCATGCTTTAGTGACCTTTGATCCAAGAGGGCCAAATGTCCCCTCTCTGTGTTTTAAACTCTACCTGAGGTTGATGTGTGTGTTTAAAATAGCAGGCTACATATATAAATCTTAAATTATCCTTCTGGGATTCTGGTCCTGCTTGAAAACAATGTTGTTTACTTACTTCATTCAGCTGTTTATGCATATGTGTGTCATCTAAATACGTTAAAAGCCCCAGATCCCATTAGATCATGACAGCTAAGCAGGGTCAGCCCTAGTTACTACTTGGATGGGAGAACGCCAACAAAGGCCAGGTGCTGTAGACTAGGTTTCAGAGGAAGGAACTGACAAAACCACCTCAGGATCCCTTGACTCAGAAACCCTATGAAATTAATGGGATCACCATTAGTTGACAGGTGACTTGAAGGCACACACACACACACACACACACACGTTTGTGTGTCTGAGTACTGTATAAGCAAAGTGACACTGCCTTAATGCATATCTATCTCTATGTAAGTATATGGAGCCACCACAATATAGTGGTATGAGTGCTGGACTATGGGAGACCAGGGTTCAAATCCCTGCTGAACCATGGAAACTCACTGGATGACTTTGGGCAAGTCACACTCTCTCAGCCTCAGAAGAAGACTATGGCACTCTGAAGAAATCTGGCCAAGAAAACCCTGTGGTAGATTTATTGTTAAGTTAGCATTGACTTGAAGGTACCTAACAACAAATATATACAGTATATACAGAATATGGATTTGTCCTTCGAGCCTGTGCAATGGATTTTTCTGGTGGAGCGCAGCGTGCACAGAACTGGCCTCACCCTTTAAACCAGAGATTCATCTGCCGTGGCCTTGCAAGCATGGACGTGGCAGCGAGGTCCTCGGGCCGTAGGTTTGATTAGAGTTTCCTTCTCTTAGATGGTTGATCATACAGGGTTGGACGAGCACCATCTGCCCAGGTTTGGGATTAGAGTTTTCCTTCTCCTAGGACGGTTGCCACAAGGCTAGAGAGCCCATCCTGCCCTTTGACGCTCTTTGTCAGACCCTTCGGTTTTGACCTGTCTGGCATGGGAGACCCTACCGGTGGCTATTGTGCCACCGCCAGCATAGCTCAAAACATCATTAGGGTACGCAAGCCTCTCCTGAATCTTCGTTTGCGAAGAAAAGCCAGAGATACAGAATATAATATATATGGAGGTGTGTGGATATATATGTGTGTATCCCTACTCACTATCTTGCCATCCTCACAGGTACCTCTGGTGGGTACACAGGAGAGGGCCTTCTTGGTTGGTGGCTGCTCCCAGGCTCTGCAATGCCCTTGCCAGAAAAGATAGGTTCGTGCCCTCCTTGCTTTTGTAGGGCGGTCCTCTCTCTATTTGCAGACCTTTCAGGGCTGATCGCTCAGGGGAAAGGCCTTCCATGCGCTGTCTTGTTTATATTTGTTCTTTTTTAAAATTGCCTGTCTTTAACTGTCCTTAATCTTATTGATAGATTAATTACATTTTGCATGCTGCAAATCACATTAGTTAAGATTAACTTTGGTATGAGTAATGTTGTACTAGTTCTTAACTTGCCTAAGCCTGCTTGAGTATCAGCCTGGAGAAACTGGCAGGCTAGAAATATAGTTGTCCTTTCATATTTGCTGGGGTTTGGTTCCAGGACCCCCCTCCCCCTGGATACTAAAATCCATAAATACTCAATTCCCATTCTATGCAATGGCATAGTAAAATGGTGCCTCTTATACAGTTGTCCCTTCATATTTTCTGGGGTTTGGCTCCAGGAAACCCTCCCCATACCCAAATCCGTGAATACTCAAGTCTCATTATATGCAATGCCATAGCAAAATGGTGTCCCTTATATAAAATGGCAAAATCAAGTTTTGCTTTTTGGATTATTATTTTTTTAATAATATTTTCAAGCTGTGAAGACTTAAATCCGTGGATACCAAATCTGTGGATAGGAAGGGACAATTGTATAAAATGGCAAAATCAAGGTTTGCATTTTGGATTATTATTTTTAAAAGTATATTTTCAAGCCGTTAAGTACTTAAACCCATGCATAGGGAGGGACAACTGTAGTATAATACCAATAGCACTCTCTGAGGGCCAGGACGGGTTTAAGGAATTTTTTGGGGGGGGCGCCTGCAACGCTTTATTTGGGGGGCCCATATGTTTCTCTCAGGTCAATATAACCTAACTCAACCTAAGCTATTCACAGGACAGGATATTTAGATGATGACTAATACTGTTTTTGCAGGAGGAGGGTTACTACGGGCCCCCCACAATGATGCCCCCCCTGCGGATGCTGAGGCCGCGGGTGCCTTAAACCTCTCTGCACATGCTGGGGCGCGTTATCTTCAGGCTCTTCCTCCCCCTCCCCGGCGCTTGCTTGCTTGCTGAGGCGCGGAGCCCGCGGCGTGGCCAGAGGAACGGAGGCGTCTGTCTGTGCGCCGGGGGGGTTGCTTGGCCGGGCGCCTCCGCCTTCCCCTCGTCTCGTCCTCTGGCGGGGGCGGCGCCCTCCCTCCCTCCCTCCCTTTCTCTTTCTCCTCGCCCCCTGCCCGGCCAGTCAACCCCCTCGCGGCGGCTGGGGCTGTTTGGGATTCCGGGAAGCCCGCCCGGCCGCCGGTCAGATGAAAAGCGAGCGGCATCGACCGGCCCGCCGGGGAGCCTGGCTGCGCCGCCTGGAGCTACCCAGGGAAGGAAGGAGGCAGGCAGGGATGGCGAGGGCTCCGGCTCCGGCTCCACGTGGGAGGCCCAGGGCTGCCGGCCGCGAGGGGCAAGCCAGAGCGGAGCCCGGCGGCCAAGGGGGGCCCTGACCCCGGCTCCCATTCAGAGCCGCCCCCTGGGGAGACGAGAAGGGGGGGACCGGCACAGCCAGCCAGCCCTGGGATGGGGAGGAAGGGGCTAGGAATTCTTTTTTTTAATTGAAATAAAACCATGCTACAGAAGAATACGATTGCGTTGCAGAGGGGAGGCATAGAAATAAATTATTATTATTATTATTAATAATAATAATAATAATACACCCCAGCGCAAAAAGCCCTAACAATTACGCAATTCCCCCCCCTATTATCTTTTATTACTAATACAAAAATAAAACGGGGATTTCCAGCAGATAATGAACCAACCATTAGCCAAACAGACACTCATCCTGTGAAGTCGAAGGCTTTCACAGCCTGCATCCATAGAGTTATAAACCAACCTGGACACAAAATGTTATTTAAAAACACTGAAATTCTAGACCAGGCCAACAACGATCATGTCAGAATTCACAGAGAAACTATTGAAATCCACAAACACCTGGATAACTTCAACAGGAAAGAAGAACCCCAAATAAGAATTCTGCCCTCCCATGAAATTTTCCTTCAACCTCCAGATTTCTAGCATTGCATCCACACATGTATTTGCAACGGTCTAATCTCCTTGGCCCCTTTGCCTGCTCCTTTTCTTTGGAGGCCTAAACTGTATTCCTAAATATTCAACTGAAGTTTTAAAGTTACTGAAATGCTAGAAATTTGGTGGTTGAAGGAAATTTTAATTTGAGTTAAGCAATGTGTTAATGTTGCTCCCTCCATAACCCGCCCCCCCCCGTAATCGTATGCAAACTCATTGGAAGCAAGCCTTATTGAAGAGGTCTTAATTGTTAATAAACACGCACAGCATAATGCTGCAGTTCTAGTAGCAAAGGCCTTGTGTGTGTGCAAGTTACTGCTGCAATAACAGACTGAAAACACCTTGCTGGAAATTGAGACAGGGTTAAATTGCTTGTGGAGGAGGAGGAAGGTACTCTGCACATGTTTTAGGAATGCTATTCTTGACTATGATTTCAGCACTGGCTGACTACAGACCCAGTTTGAGTGGAATGTCTGGTTATTAGAATATGATGGTATAAAAACGGGTGGGTGGGGTACCTGAATCTTTTAATTTCCATAGGAAAGCACAAATTTTGCATGCAGAAGTTTCCAGTTTCAGTATAAAACAGGCAACAGGTCATAGGGAAGAGCAGTTTCTGCCTGAGACTCTGGAGCTGCTGCCTATCAGAATAGTTAGTATTGTGTTAGTGAGACAAGAAGTATAAGGTCTATGGAAGTTTCTGGTTTACTGTTGTGTGCCTTCAAGTCATTTCTAACTTATGGTGACCCTAAGGTGAACCTATCTCAGGGTTTTCTTGGCAAGATTTGTTCGGAGGAGGTTTGCCTTTGCCTTCCTTGGAGGCTGAGAGAGAATTATTTGCTCAAGGTCACCCAGTAGGTTTCCATGGCTGAGTGGGGATTTGAACCCTGGCCTCCAGTGACAGTCCAATGCTCAAAAATCATTATACTACAATGGCTCTCTTATTCTTACTTAAATGTTCCATGATAGGAAGATACCGAGTTTTAAGAAGTTCTATTTTTGAACCACAGGTTCCAGAATTCTGGGAGACAGAATCTGAAGAAGTTTCATTTCCAAATTTTGAACTATCTGATCAGAGATCTCTTATGTCTCATCTAATTTGGTCATCAATAAATCTTGCGTGTGAATTAAAAACATAACAATAGGGAACTTAAAAGTTAAGGGTCTATTGGCAGCCCCCCCCCCCATTTCTCCCAGTCTTGCTCCTTTGTAGCCTTTCTTTGATGGTTCTTAAGGTGATAATACTTGGCACAGCACTGGGAGCTAGGGACTTCAGAAACCTAATAATCCTGTGATCATTGGTAGCTGATTTTTCAAATGTGCTGAAGATCACAGCTCCTAATGAAATCAATGTTCATTGCTTCAGGCCCAGGGAATGATGGCATTCTCATTGACTCAGCCAGGGAGGAAATGGCTCTTTTGCTACCTCTGTGCAGAGCTTCCCAGCTGTTGGAGGCACAACAGAAATCTCTAGGGTTTACTGTTATATGAAGGTCCTCTAGTCCAACCCTGTATTTTAATAAGCTATCTTTAGTGAACAAGCACAGGCCCATACTATACTTTCAGTCTTATTACAGGTCAACTTGCACTGTATATAATGATTTTTCAAGAGATACTTGTGCTAGCTTTGAGAGAAAGGCGGCATATAAATTGCATAAATAAATAAATAGCTTGTTCCAGCAAAATAGCAGGGAATCTTGTGGCATCCTTAAGTTGAATGGATTAATTTATTGGGATGCAATCTATTTCTTCAGGTGTATGAAGTACAGTTTAACAGTGGTGGCCCTAGAGGGTGTGGAGAGTCCGAACTGCACCAGGTGATACCATCAGGGGGAGGGGTGACACCAGCCTTAGTGATGCCACAGTCAGAGTTTTGGGTATATAGACTCAGTGTGCCCAGTCAGGGTGAGATCACAGCACAACTGAGAACTGAAATTATGCTACAAAGAGCTGAGAGCAGGCAAAGAAGAGGTGCTGATGGCAAGGGTTTCTGGCTCAAACAAGACCCTTCTGGAAGGGAGTTTGGAAGTCATCCGGCCAGCCCTTGCTCAATGCAGAAACTGTAGTGCTGTCTCTCTTTCAGTCTGGCCTACCTCCCAGGGTTCTGAGGATAAAGTGGGTAGAAGATGGACACTATATTCTGATTTGGGCTACAACTGTAACTAATTAAATAATAAACATATAGCTGTATATTAGGAGGTTCATACCAATGCAATTCTGTTCAAGGCAAATAAAAAATATTGTTGCAACAATATTATTTTAAAAAGCTATTCAACCTGTCTGCTGTGTTTGTTCTGAGTTTGATATTCTGGAATTTTTGCAGACTGTCATGGTTGCTCCTGTGAGAGAACTGCACTGCTGTAGGAGGAAAGGTAATTAAACCACTTTGATTCTTTTATTTCCATGTTTGTGGCCACCCATTATATATATGTATTCATCAGTGCTGGGTAGGTTCTGCAATAAAGACATTTCTGTTCCCATTTAAGGAACAAGCAAACAAACAAAAAAGGCCAATCACCAGTCCTAGTTCTAAACATGTTTGCTCAGAACTAAACCACAGTGGGTAGAGTTGGACTTACTTCCTAGTAAGCATTTGATTGCTTTGTTATTCTTGTCATTATGTTAATGGGAAGGAAACAGTTTAAAAGAGAAAGAAGTCTCTTTATTCAAAAGGTAGAAAAAGCAAGCTTTCTGGCTTAAAAATTCCCCTTAACTTGGCATTTCTGACCACACTGTATCCTGCAGCAGCTTCCTCTCTAGCCAAAGTTAAAGATACCCTCTTCAGTTATCAAAGGGAAAGATGCACATTTTAGATGAGTTAAACAGCATAACAAAGGTCTTATTAATTTCAGGATGGAAATTGCTCTGAGCAGCTGCCTGAGGGCAGAAACAGAAAATTTTCATTTGTTCAGGTCCCTTGTAGACAGGAGCTGTGAATTTCAATGTTCTTAATCTTTATTGTACTGAAGACCTGGCTTGACTCTCCTTGGTGGACCACCTTAATTTCTTACCCTACAGCCAGCTTGTGGGAGAATAGCTGGAACTTAGGAAGGCTTCTGAATTAAATCTGAACTGCAGTATTTGTCCTCTGTGGCCGTGATCCAAGAAAGCCAAACGCACACAGCCAGGTTTGTCTTTGAAGTCTCTCTTGCCAGCCTCTAGCTGCTTTTCTTAAAGTTTAAACTTTAAAATTTAAACCAAAAAGTGGGTTGTCTCCTCGGCATGTGGTGGAAACTTCAAAGAAACCCCTGGCTGAGATATTTTCCTATGTGTGTGTGTTGTTTTTTTCCATGAGTCTTGGGGACAACCTGAAAAGACAGGGCAGCCCAGGTTCATTCCCCTATTAACTTTGGCAGTGAAGTCCTTTCCATCTGCACTGTTTGTGTAGCCTCTATGGTGGGGAATTATGCTCCTGCTGTTTTTCCTTGCTGTGCCACCCATGTTAGAAAATTGGAGCTATCCCATAATCCTTTTTAGAAGCAGATTCCATAATATCTTGCACTGTTCTCCCAAACAGAGATGGATTCAAATTACAAGTATAGAGTTTTCTACCTAAATGTTGGGAAGAACTTATTGACTGTAAGAACTGTTTGATAGTGGAATAGATTGCCTTCGATGGTTGGTGGACTGTCTATTTCTAAATAAAGACAGTCCACCTCCCCCCCCAAGGCAATCCATTCCACTGTCAAACAGCTCTTACAGATGGCTGGATGGACATCTCTTAGGAGTGCTTTAGTGTGATGGGGTTGGACTAATAGCCCTTGTGGTCCCTTCTAACTATGTGAATCTTCTTTGTGATTCTAAAGAGCTGTATGACAGTTGGGATAGACTGCCTTAGAGGGTGATTGACTTTCAGTATTTAGAGGCTTTTAAACAGATGCTGGATGGCCATTGTTCAGGAGTGCTTTAGTTGTCTATTCCTGCATGGTATGAGGGCTGGAGTAGATGGTCCTTATGGTCCCTTCCAACTCTATAATTCCAGAGCACAGGAGAGAAGGAAGTGGTGGGACCTTTGGTTCAAAGGGAAGCTTAATTGACAAGAGATTACACCTAAACATTAGAAAGAACTTATTGACTGAAAGGACAGTGGTGGACTCTCCATCTTTGGAGTCAGAGGGGAATCACCCATGAGTGCTGTAATTGTGGATTCTTGCATGGCCAGCATTGGACAAGATGGTTGTTGTGGCCCCTTCCAACTCTAAGATTCTATGACATTTGTGGGCAGTTTTAAACCAAACATTCCTAAACCACATACCACAAGAAATGTGCCAAATATTTAAAGGTTTCTATAAGACCCACATGCAGATGTTGTTGCCTTGCATCTCTGCTTGCTTTCTTGTTCTGAGATTGGTTCCTTTTCCTCAGCTAAAGGCAGGGCATGTTGCTGTGTCTGCACATCAGTTGCGATTGGGTCCATCAATCACATTTAATACAGATAATGCAACAGAATTATCTGTCCTTAGAGGAGGTTACCCACTGCATTTCTGGATGAGCCTCTGATCTGATCTTTCCAGATAAGAGTGTATGTTCATAACAGGAATTAGCTGCTAAATACTGGGGTACTGTGATTTTCTGAAGATGGTTCATTTTGCACATGTAAACCTTTCTACAGAAATACATAATGCTAGTGATCAGAAGTTTGGGGAAACACTGTTTTCTAACACACCAACTCTTGGGTGCTTGCAGACTAGAATGAAATGCATAGCATGGGCATGCTAACTCATGGTTGTGAATGCCTTTTCCCACAAAGAGTCAAGGTACTGATATAGAGGAATCCACAGGGCTTTATCTAAACTTATTTTATTTGGGAAATTGGGACGAAAACCACTTTTACTTGCAGTGGAAGCACTGGGGTGTGTGTAGAGGCCAAACTGCACCAAGTCACACTGTCAGAGGGAGGAGTGACACCAGCCTTAGTAATACCACAATTTACCTTACTAATACAGTTGGCCCTCTGTATCCATAGGTTCTGCATCCATGGATTCGAACAACCATGACTCAAAATTTTCAGTGTGTATGTGTGTGGAACCCAAAAAGCAAACCTTGCTGTTTGTCATTTTATATAAGAGATGCCATTTTCTATACCATTGTATATAATGTGACTTGAGCATCCACGGATTTTGGTGTCCACAGGGGGCAGGGGTGTCCTGGAACCAAACCCCAGCAGATAATGAGGGTCCACTGTACCAGAAGGTGTGGGTTTGTAAAAGAATGTTGTTTGTTCTTTCCATCATGTTATTATGCCACAGAGACAAAAATTGGTCTCTCTTTTGTCTTCCCCCCTCAAATACCATAATGTTGCATTGCTATGCACTCTTTTGGCTGTTCAATGCAAGGCCTGGAGTAAACTCTCTTGTACTTGGAGACATTGAAGGCTGCCCCCCAAAACTCCTCTTTCTTTCTCAAACCTGAGCACCTCATTTGCCCCCAGAGATCAGCCAGGTCATATAACCTTGCAGCCTCTGGAGTGCAAGACCCCTTGATGGCAGTTGTGCAAACCACATTCTTGCTGTTTCTTTCCCTACACTGACTCAATGAAATGCAGACTTTGGGTGTTTGCTGCAAAAAGGAAGGGATGGGATATGAAATATTTATTTACAGCTCTTCCCTCTCCCTCTCTGCTGCCCTGAAGTGTTTTTGAAGGGGAAAGAAAATTGAGAGTAACATGAAAAGAGCTCCTGTGGTAAAAATATGTTGGTTTGTTTATTCCCCCCAGCAACTACCTCTGCCACCACCCAGTCCTGGTTTATTTTGCCTTTTTAGAGGCTGGTTTGCCAAGAGATGGCTGAGGTTGTTGTGTGAGGAGGAGATGTGGGAGCTGATATTGATCGGTTTCAGAAGGAAGGCAACCAACCCATGTATTAGTGGCAGCTTTGTGGTGTCATTAAGCAGGGCGTAGGACATTTTGCAGCCTGAGGCAAAGTAGCAAATGGTGGTCCCCCTGATCAGGCAACATAGTATTTAAAGCCTGCCACATTATTCTGGAACATGAGGCAGAAAATGCCACAAGCACATCTCCCCAGTCCATGTCAATAAATATTACGATAATAGCAAAATAAATAACTAATCATTTGCTGCCCTTTCTTGGCATAGAAAGTGTGCTGCCTAAGGCTGTCGCTTGACTTTGTCTTAGGGAAGGGCTAACCATGGCATCAGAGCAAACATCAGCACCCGGTATCTTTGGGTAACCTACAGGGCCTTGTCCCCTTTAAAATAATAACAAAAACAACTTGGGTCCACAGTCCAAACAGCACTGGGAAACTGTGCCTAGCCATCATTTTGATTTCCTACAGCTCTCCAGAGTGACTGTGCAATGGAGACATTGCAGAAATTAAAATCAGAAGCTAGATACAGCTGCATGGATGACTATCTAGGCAGAGAGAGAGAGAGAAGCAGCTACCTCAGGCTGCAGTTATTGAAGGTCAGAGCTCCCTTCTATCCCCCAGGAGAGGCTGCAAGGAATGTAGATCTACACTGTTGTTGCCAACATTGGACTGAGATTCAGTGGTCAGTCTGGTTGGCTTCTATATGTAGCATGGGGAAGAGCATTTTGCTTCAGGCAGCAAAATGTCCTGAATCAGCCCTGGCATTATGGCACTGCTCAGAACAGGTCACAACATAAATCCAGTTGTAGTCTCACCTAGATTAGCCCCGTTAAATCAATTAACATACATTTTGACTTAATTGGACTTAATTTTTCACTTAATTTGTACTGTTTTAAATATGTTGTCAGCTGTCTGGAGTCCCATTATTGGGAGAAAGGAGGAAGGATATGGTAAATGAAGTAAATACTGTAAATAAACAGAGAGACAAATAGATTTCCCTTGGTTTTTTTCCGGGCTGTGAGACCGTGTTCTGGAATAGCTTCTTCCTGGAAAAGAAGCTATTCCAGAACACGGCCTCACAGCCTGGAAAAAAAACCAAGGGAAATCTATGGATGCCGGCCATGAAAGCCTTCGACTTCACAGAGACAAATAAATAAATAAATAATAAAATTATTAGTGGATAAACAAGCTGTCTTTTACAGTGGCTTCTTGGCCATTACTTATCTCCTCAAAGGAGGAGTCCCTGGTATGTTTTTTGAGGAACCCTGACATTTCCTGGAACGCCACTTAAGTATCACCTTTCTGTCATCTTCTGAGACAGCCCTCAGAGAATAGTGCTTTAGAGTGGGTTTTGAACCTTTGCACACCTCAGGATGCCATGTGAGTCATGCCAGCCCAGTTGGATTTTGCTGCCTGTTCCTTGCAATACTGTAATTTTGAATGGAGACCAGAGATATATTAATTAAAACTGCTAGAGGCAACAATTAAGGAAGGAGGAAGAGATTTAGGGGGAAGACGGAATTCCAAGCCAGCCACACAAAAGTGCCCTGAAGTAGGAGACTTATCGTCCTGAGCTGTAAGCCCAGCCAAGATTTCTCCCAAAAAGCATTGGAAACCAGACCTGGGCTGTGTGGGATTGTTCTGATTTAATAATTAATGCAGATTTAATTGAGGCTTTTACTGAAGGGAGGGGAGATAAAAGAACCCTGCCTGTGTGGATGTGCTGCCCTCCCTGGGGACAAGTGTTTGCCAGCTCCTGTGAGAAACCCCCTGCTTTCTGGCCCCCTTCCCCTACTGTCTTCCTTTCACCCCCTTCCCATAGACACACTCTCCTGCTCCTAGAAATGACCTGGGCACAGATACAGCAGTGGTATGTGTGTCCTGGCAGGGAGCAACTCTCAGTTTCCCATGCTTTCCTCCTCCTCTGCCATTGCTTGCAATAGATTTTCTGTTTTGCCTGCTGAACTGAGGAGCCATTGAGCTGTGCAGTAAGTGACAAAGGAGACTTCCAAAAGGGAGAGACAGTCTGGGCAGGGGAGAGAGGCACAGCAGACAGACAGATGGAAGCTGGTCTGCATTATTCTTTAGAAAGCTAGCCTGGCTGGAGAGTTTGAAATGAGGCAGAAGGGCTTGGCAATGGAAGCAGCACACAGTGATATGTGCAGATTACCTGGAAATGCAGTTGGGATTTCAATCCATTTGGGCTTTGCTGTTTCCCCTTGAGTGACACACAGACAGAGATAGGGTCAGGCAGGTTCAGTGGACAGGGGATTCTGACAGTTGTGTGTGAGGGTGCTCATGTACACATGCATGTCTGCCTTCAAGTTGCCTGTCCACTTATGGCGACCCCATGAATTTTATAGGGTTTTCTTAGGCAAGGAATACTCAGAGGTGTTTTTGCCAGTTACTTCCTCTGAAATATAGCCAACAGCACCTGGTATTCACTGATGGTCTCCCATCCAAGTGCTCACCAGAGCTGATCCTGCTTAGCTTCCAAGATCAGATGGGATCTGGTGCTTTTGGAGTATTTAGGCCATCACTCCCCCCCCACCCAAAGTATCTTTGTTGGCTGGGGTAAGTGTGGGTATGTGGGGTCAGAGAGATGGGGAAAAGAGATCTCTGGGTATCATGGCTTGTGCATGTGGCAGTTCCTGAAATCAGGATATGAGAAGTACAGTAGTTATTTGCCATTAGCACAAGCTGCTTGAAAGGAAATCGCCCAAGGGATCTGTCACACTTGGGATGTAATTTTGCTCTGGGAAGCAGAGCTTGTAAACATTACTTTTTAAACTACAACTTGCCATGCTGGATAGGGGATTCTGAGCACTGTAGTCCAAACTAACTTTTTTTCAAGCTCTGCTGGGAACCTAGGGAGCTGCTGTATACCAAGTCAGACACTGGTCCACCTGACTCTAAGCTCAGTTCTGACAGGCAGCAACTCTCCAGAGTTTCAGACAAGGATCCTTTCAAGCCCTACGTGGAGATGCTGATGACTGAACCTGGTAATTTTTGCATGCAAACAGGGGCTCTGTTGCTCAGCTGCAGCGGTTCTCCTACAGCAGGTTGTGAATCTGAAATCAGGAGGCATTCCTCAAATGGGCCAGAAGCAAGAAAGTACTGTAGTCATGGATGGGCTGGAGGTCAGGTACCAGGCAAGGCTGAGCAGTTTTCAGTGCTAATGGTTGTGGAGAGTTGCTGAGACTATCAGGCTCAGAGGGAGGTTTTATAGACCCCAGTGCATCTATTGGCTTGTGGGGCCAGCTGGTCATCTTCATACTCTGGGTTCAGATTATGTCATTCAGGCTGGAACTATACTGTAAAGATCCTTGACTCACCTGGCCTCTTCTCTCTGTCTGCCTCTCTTCTCTGAGGGACCTGAGTGCTTTCTAAGCCCTAGTCTTAATGGAAGAGTCATCACTCATTGGCAGAAGACATGTTGTGTGTGCAGAAGGTTCCAGGTTCAACACCCTGGAGGGCCACTGCCAGTCAGTGTAAACAACACGAACCTAGATGGACCAAGAATCTGACCTTGATATAAATTAGCCTGCTCTGTTCTTGTCTAAATCGCCTTTATTCAGAATCATAAGGAGTGGAGTCTTGCTTTATGTCTGAGGAGAAGGCCCATAGGGTATAGAAATGTAAGGCTGCTTCTCATGAGCTGGAGAGATCAGAGGTGAGTAGCAGAGTACTTGCTTTCCTTGCAGAAGGCCTTCAGTTCAGTCATCAGCAGTTAAAAGGATTTGGCAATAGGAGAGGCCTTCCTCTGCCTGAAACCACGTGGAGCCAGAGCAGACAATAATGGTCTTGTAGATGGAGGAATTGTGGGACCTGGTATCTGGCAACTTCCTATGTTGCTGAAGCTGGATCCTGAATTAATGTATCCCACAAGCATCAGTTTAGGAAAAGCAAAAGCCAGTTGTGCTGCAGGTATATCTCACCAATGGCAGTGTGTGAAACAGCAGGCTTGATACTGCACTGTGCCTTGGGTTTAATGTTGCTGATCTTTCATGTGATTGTTTGCCTGGCCTAGCTCATCACTGCTGTCACCTTTCTGCAACATTGGCAAGAGATAGTCCTAGCAAATGTGATGTCCTTGTGGGAAAATAGTTGGTTATGGGATGCAAAACACTTAGCCTTGTCTTTTAGAAAACAGCACAAACGCCAAACAAAAAAGCACGCAGAGCTGAAATCTACCACTCTGAGTGTGCCACCTTGTGATTTTGTTGCATAAAAACAGAAATTGGTATGGGGTGCAGAATTAATTTATTCTAAGAATGGTGGCTTTTCTAGGTAAGGAATTGTCAAGAGAGAGGGAGAGGGAGACTCACCTTTTATATAACCCTCTGTACAGAGCAGCAGGAGTTAGGGCTGTCTGCAGGAACTGGGCTTTTGTAGGGAAGATTTTTGCCCTAATAATTCCTGTGGAGATAAACACAGGGAAAGCATTGTTGGGATTGATTAATAGAAGGAGAGGAAATCTATCAAGGTAAAAACAGAGGAGTCTTTCTTGCTTCCTCTGAAAAATCCACATTGTGTTGTCCTTATGTATCTGCTTTTCCCTCTCCCCACCCCCTTGCCCCCCAAAAATAATTCCCGCACAGGGGAGGAAAAAGGCCCTCAGTTCCTCTGGTTCTTTTCCTTGCAAGAGTTGGAGGGCAGAATAAATAGCTTGGCGGGCATCTTGGTTCATCAAAGACAGCTTGGGTGGGGGGAAAGAAATAATAATCAAGCTTGATAAACAGAGCAGGAATGGGGAGAGGCAGCAGCGTGGGATGCACACACATATGGCATCCTCCTCCGTTTCTCCTAGTGGATGATTAGGGAGGTCACTTAGCTGCTGGCGCCTGGGAAAACTACTCAAGCAGCGTTGACCCCAGGCTCAGGTCTGGCCTATCTCTTCCCCTCCCCTCCTCCCCTGCTGTTGCCTCTGCCACTACTTTCAGTTTCCTAATTAAGGGCTTTTGTGCTGGCCTCCCCCCACCCTTTTAACTGCCAGTCATTTGCTATTGCAAAGCATCCTTGGTTGCATGTGTGTGTGTGTTTGAGAGAGAGAAGGGGGCAACAGGGACAGAAGATTCCAGTTTACACAACTCTGGTTGTGATGAGAATAATGGAAGAAAAGGGGCTCTTCTTTCTTTTCCTGGCTTCCTTTTCGGGGCCTGCTCAGCTCCAGAAATGACCTTCAATAAGAATCATAAAATGGTTTCTTCTGGTCTTTTCTGAGCAGCAGTAAGGAAAGGCTCCAGCATGAGGACTTGTTTTGGTGGCTCTTGCCAAAGGCACAGCATTCTGGTTTGAGCATCAGTCAGATAGATGCCTCTGTAATAGACCCACACAACCTGTGACCTAACAGAACAGAACACAGCTGTTCCTTGGACGACCAACTGCTAGTCCTAGCTTGAGTAGATGCATTCAATAGGTTGTTGTTATTGTTGTTGTTGTTGTTGTGTGCCTTCAAGTCATTTCCATTTTATGGCGACCTAAGGTGAACCTATCACTGTTGCGATTTTTTTGTCAAGATTTCTTCAAAAGAGGTTTGCCATTGCCTTCCTCTGAGGCTGAGAGTGTGTGACTTACCCACTCAAACCACTACACCATGTTGGCTCTCAGCTGGATAATTGGGATTTGAGATTTGTACACGTTTTTATTTACCATCCAACAGTTGAATAAATGGCTGAATGATAAATAAAAACGTATGTAAATCTCATTGATTTAGTGGGTGTGTGCTAGTTTGGGGCTAGCAATTGGATTTAGGCCTTTATGTCTCCTGATCTTGCAGTCCTACTGTGCAGGCAGACAACAAAACTAGGAAGGTTCTCAGACCACCATATGTGGCTAGTGGGCTGCATTCGGCAAGTTGTGTTCTCCTGCTCTTGGAAGCTCACAGACAGACTGCTTCTGGACATAAAGGACCTCTTAAGATATCACTGCTAAGAGTTGTTGAGTTGTGCTTGCCCATCCCCAATGAATATATCTGGCCCTTATTCAGGAACAAAGATGTGATTAGGTCTGACCTCACCAAGTCATAGGACCATCACACTGGGCAGAATTTTGAAGTATAGTCAGACCCCCGTATCCATGGGAGTTTGGTTCCTGGTCTTATTGCAGATACTAGAAACCACAGATAATAGCAAACCCTATTGAAATAAAGGATTTCTGGTACAAACATACCATAGAGTTGCATTGGTGGACCTAGTGATTCCTAGAGAGAACACCTCTCTAGGCATTTTCCATCACAACTCTATGGTATGTGTCCCTATTTTTTCAGCTGCAGACAACTGAAACTGTGGATATTGGTTCTGCAGATACAGCAGTTCCCCTGTAGTTACTGTAATACCATTCCTCCAATAAGAAAGGCATAGCTATCTTTATATGATCGTTGTAACTTGACTAGTGATAACTACACTCCTAGTGTGGTATAACTGTAACTTTTCCATTATTTTTAGAATTATGGGTGTGGCCTTCCTAAATGGTGAAGGAGGAATTTCATATGAATAAATAGTTTCTGCTATTGGCCTGCGCTGTCAGCTGGTGCTGTGTTGAAGGCATTGAGGTGACAAATTGAAGGCATTTGGACAGGAGCAGAATGTGTTTTGTACCACAAACCTCTAGCTTGCACCATTCAGATTCCTCAGAAATAACCATTTTAGTTATTTTTATGCTTAAGGAAAAGAAAAGTGTTACATTTTTAAAAATGCTGTTACAGCAGCAAGCCAATATTTTATTTGTGGTATTGGGGCTATAACTATAACTATTACTTACTAAAAAGTAACTCTTCAGGCTCTTATGGAGGACCTTGGACTTAGGGAATGTAGATGGATGCATCAGCCTCATTCAGATGCAAAGCTGAATTGTGGTTTAGTGCTCTGTGAATGAGTCTAGGGAGATTTTCACACAGGATCCAAAAGCCCTGGTTCTGTCCCACTACCTCCTCTCCCGTTCCTGCAACAGAATGGAGGTGAATGTTCCCACACTTACCTCCATTCCGCTGCAGGAAGGGGTCTTCTCCATCCTTGCCGGCTGTAAATGCAGCTGTCCTAAGGCTGCCTTTAGACCAACTGGGGGAAATCCCGCTTGTCCTCCTGAGAGAACAGTGGGAGGGAAATTCAAAAACAACCCCCCCAGCTGTCAAATAAAGAAAAAAAACATTTTAAAAAATAAAAATAAAACAAGGAACCTGGGGAAGGGTGGCACCAGGGCCGGTTTAAGGCACCAGTAGCGTCAACATCTGCAGGGGCCCCCATCATTGTGGGGCCCCCGTAGTAACCCTCCTCCTGCAAAAACATTACTACTAATAATCTGAATATCCTGTCCTGTGAATAGCTTAGGTTGAGTTAGGTTACATTGACCTGAGATAAACATATGGGGCCCCAAAAATAAAGCATTGCAGGATCCCCCAAAATTCCTTACACTGGTCCTGGGTGGCACTTACCTGGCTGCCCAGATCATGGCAGGAAGTGCCTGCCATGGAGCTCCTCCCCCGTCCCTGTCATTCCAGAACAGGGATGAGGATCCGATTCGCACACCCACGTTCCGTTACAGAAACGGAACCGGGTGCTCAATAACGACTTCTCCCCATGAATAATATATCACGGGGAGAAAACTGGATAGGGACAATTTGGGCACAGAACAGGGTAAACGTGTCTGAAAGGAAAATCTTTCAGCAACCCTGTTCCATGCCAGTAACAGGACAAATTACCCGTGTGAAAATCTCCTAGGTGAGTAATGAGTTTATCCCTCTTCTCTTTTCCTTTGGTGCAGCCATGAGGGGAAGACTGGAGGCATTTGCTCCTGCTCTAATCTAAGTGTACAGGCACATCTCTGTTAACAAAGCCTCTGACAAAAAAACCACACCTTTTTACAAAGTCGTCTTAGACCCACCCAACTTCCCCTTTTACTTATTGTCTCCTGTTGCTGGACATTTTTTAGCAGCATTGGCCTTGGGAGAAACATAGACTGTCAGTGTTGGGTTGTAGCAGTGTACAATGCATTACAGCTTAAGCTGGGAAAGGATGAAATCCTGCTGTAGTTGTGTATGCCTGCTTGCAACAGGCAAGGTAAGCAGCCACTGTCTCCAGATAGCAAAAATAGGGGGAAAGCAGATAAGCCTTCCTCATCAGCTCCCCCAGCATGTTAGAAAAGCAGAGATCAGGAAGTTTGGCCAACAAAATGGAAATCACAGGAGATGAAACAAATTATCCCTAGTTGCATTTTGGAAGATGCTTTCAAGTGTTCGCTAGAAGATTCAAATGTTTTGCTTACTTACGTGAAGCTTACTTGACCTGGCCTGGTTGGTTCATTTCACACATACAATGTTGTTAGTTTTGGATAAAATGTTTACTGAAATATATTGAAGTGCTCTTCTTTTTGCGGTGTAGGACTCTGTTCCTATTCTTTCCATGTTATTTCAACCTCTGTGACAGAATTTTCTGTTTAAAGAAGTCATGCCCAGGAACACATCTGCTTCATTAATGGAAGTATACCTGTAATTTGTCATGATGTCCAGTTCAGGAACTGCAGTTGCTTTCCAACATAGCCTATCTGAAGAAGCCTGGATTACAAACAGTGGTTTGAAACTGGCTTGTTGAGACTGCTTAAAGCTGGCTATGTTTTGTCCTGATTGAACATAATGACAAGCTGCAAAGTAGATATGAGCCTGGGGCTCACTCACACTTGTTCCCATAGCACTAAGTCAGTCTAGCTCCCACCATTCCTAACCATTGGCCATGCTGCCTGGGGCTGCTGAAAAACATAGAGAGCTAGAGAGCACCGGGTTGGGGCTGTACCCTAGAGAAGATGTGACCCATCACCCTCCAAAGGGCAGACTGGTGTTACTCCAGTTTCCTCCAGCCACAGCCAACCTGGTTAGTTATAACAATATCTGCAGGACCCTAGGTCCCTTCCCATGTACTGTGGATCCTGAAGCAGCTAACTGAGATCTCTGGACAATATGAAAATTTACAGACGACATAGAATGGCATGGTAAAATTTTGTAACATAACTGAATCTGCAAGTGGGACATATTATTTGTTCAGCCTTCATCAAAATTTGTTCAGCCTTCATCCTTGGACAATCTGATCTTTTAGGAGGACCTAGAAGGCCATTAGTGATGGGCATCTATCTCTATGAAGGACATTCTAGCAAGCTGGGACCACAGCTGAAGAGTGTAAAAAGAGCACACGCACAGGAAGAACGTAGGCCAAGGTGGCCACTTAGAAGTGACCTGTAAGTTGCTTAGTGTGATGCTGAAAGCTTTGCCCTTTTGTTTACTAGCACAATAAGCTTAGTGTATTAAATAGGACATTACTTGATTTGAGAAATAAATAAATCCTCCTGCTAAATACATTAAGAATCTTTTCTGCCCTTTGGAAAGGAAGAGACAGAGACAGAGAGAAAGAGAGAGGCCTGCTGGAATTGTATGACGTGCCATGTCTCCATTGCATGCACCAGCTGGCAGCTGGGTCGGAAGCAAAACCCTTTGGAAACACTCCTCTTTATCTCTCTTGAGTGAACTTTCCTGGCACAGAAGGTTGGACTTCTGCATGTCAGGCCAGGAAGCTGATGTTTCAGAGGCCTTCCTCTTTGTTTAACCCCATCAACACTGTGTTATAGTCAAAGGAAGAAAAAAAAATCATTTTAATTAAAGGATCTGGGGCGTGCAGAGGGTGGCAGAGAATGGAGATAGTAACCCTGGTTGTAACAGCGAGAGTGTCTAAACAACAGAAGACCAATGGAAGAGCATGAAGGTTGCATTAGTCTGGTAAGGGAACCAGAAAGACAGCAAAGCTTTCCTCAAATTTTCAAGAGGTCCTGATAAAAAAATTGTCATGAATTCATAAGGTGGCCTTATGAGCAATCATAGCACTCCACATAATGCAAGGGTGGGACCTGTTGATGTTATCTTTACATTTGTTGTTGTTGTGTGCCTTCAGGTTGACATTGACTCACAGGGACCCAATCCTAGGGTTTTCTTGGCAAGAATTATTCTGAAGAGGTTTGCCATTGCCTTCCTCTGAGGCTGATAAAGAGTGACTTACCCAAGGCCATCGAAATAGTTTTCATGGTCAGGCAGGGATTTGAACCTTGGTCTCCTGGGGTCCTAGTCCAACACTTAAACCACTACATCTCTGACTTAGGTTGACTGTTGTCTTTCTTTCTTGGCAAGACTTATTCTGTGGAGGTTTGCCATTGCCTTCCTCTAAAGCCCCCCACCCCATGGGTTCCCATATTAAGGGTAAGAAATCTCAGCCTGAGGACTACATTCAGTTCCAGGTAGGTTCTCAGAGAAGGTCATGTTCTGGCGATGGGATTGGCCAAAGTCAAATACCAGCATATTTTAGCATAGAGCTCTTTACTGCCAGTAATTAAGTCTTAAGAGAGTAATGTTAACCTTTCAAGGTGGGGAAAAACTCATACAAAAGCTGGGGAAAGCACCCAGCTGGGGTGTCATAGAAAGGGAGATGCTCTTTGTGGAAGTCCAAAGGACCAGATTCAGCCATCAGAAAGACCAGATTCTGGGCCTACAGCTCCACACCTCTTCTTTAAAGCCATATATGATGTAGGATTCTAATATTGTTGTTATATCTTACCTTTTCCCCAGTTTGCGACTCAAGGTGGCTTAAAACAGTTAAAACAGTTTAACTTCACAGGATACAAAAGTTAAAAAGCAACTAAACTGTCATAAAATTAAAAACATAAACCATTAAAAAAATCACAACAAATAGAAGTCCAACACATTATACAAGGCCTAAAAAAGCCATTCTCAAAGGCTTGTTAGAATAAAAGGGATTTTATCTGCTTGCAGAAAGATAGTAAGGAGGGTTCCCATCTAGCCTTGCTGGGAAGGGAGTTGCAAAGCCTGGAAGGAATCAGTAAGAAGGCCCTCTCCTGTATTCCCACCAAATGTACATGTTAGGATGGTGGGACAGAGAGCAGCGCCTCCCCAGAAGATCTCAAAACAGGCAGGTTAATATATGATCGTTGTAGTTGTTGTTGTTGTGTCTCTTCAGGTTGTCTTCAACTGATGACAACCCTATGGAGACACCTAAGGGGAACCGATCGCTGGGTTTTCTTGGCATGGGTGTCTGCCTTTGCTTCCCACTGAGGCTGAGAGAGTGTGACATGCCCAAGGTCATCCAGTGGGTTTCCATGGCCAAAGGGAGATTCAAACCCTGGTCTCCAGAGTTGTACTTCAACGTTCAATGCACTATACCACACTGGTTCTCATGACAATACAGTCAGAATTGAGCCATATAAGTAAGCATTTATAGGTCATCAACAGCACTTTCCAGTGTGCCCAGAAATGAGTAGCCAGCATCTGTTGCACTTAATCCCTACCCCCATTGCCATTCTCTTTTCCTTGTATTTCCTGTCTTTTTATGTTGTAAGCCTGAGGGCATGGAATTGTCAAATTAACAATTTGTAAGCTGCTTTGGGAATCTTTTTGCTTGGTGTGTGTGTGCACGCACTAATGATAAATGCTATAAATAAATACAAGATGACATTCCCTCCAACTGTGGATTTGAAGAGATGGGCAGATTTAAGAGTCACTGGAACATTATGCTGTGGTTGGCATCAGTGGAATGAACTATAGTTGGATGTGAGCATGGGGCTTTATGTTCTCAACTGTTAGAGCACAGAATGTGAGTACAAATTAGCATTTTACATATTATGGAGAAAAAAACCCCACTGGTTTTATGCACAAGCCCCTCCATCCCAGACTACTACTGTGAGATGACAGAAGGAAAGTAAGTTGTTTTTTATTGCTTGTATAGTGTCTGTATGGTGTCATTGAGAGTGCTAGAAGCAAGAGAAAATATTTCAAAAATAGTTGTTGTTCTTGTTAACTTTATTTATACCCTACTTTTCCCCCAAGATTGGGACACAAAGTGGTTTACAAAGTAAAATGTTTACAGTATAGTTAAAAACAGAAAAGTCAAAATTAAAATAGAATTAAACTATCGCAATAGTAAGATAATTTAAGACTAAGGAGATTTTCAGACAACACTGTTATAGTGTTACTATTCCACTTTATTTGCTATGGCTGCCTTCTGTGGAATTCTGGGATTTGCAGTTTAGGGATGGGCATTACAACTCTCAGTGGGAGAGCTCTTAGGCCTCACTAAACTACAAACCCCAGAACCCCACAGAAGGCAGCCAGAGCAGTTAAAGTGGAATAGTAACACTATAATAGCGTAGTGTGAAAATCTTAATACACTTGAAAATCTCTCTCTGGCTTTTCTTCGCAAACGAAGATTCAGGAAGGACTCATCCCGCGCCTTCTGCAAGCGCGCTGATGACTAAAAAGGCCAATCCGAGATAAACAAGTCCGGTTGCAAAAAGTGCAGCAGAAGGTCTCCTTGGGTGATGTTTTTGGGTTGTGATTCTTTCTGCGTTGTCGTTTCTCTTCAAGACTTGTTCGTCGTGAGTTCTCAAATAAGGCTGCAGCATTGTGGATAGTGCGTCTCCATGCCTCCCGATGTGAGGCCAGGGCGGACCACCGTTGGTGATCAATCTGGCCAAGCCTGAGATGTTGTTTCAGGGAGTCCTTGTATCGCTTTTTTGGAGCGCCCCTCCCACGCTGACCCGTGGCGAGTTCACCGTAGAGTAGTATTTTTGGGAGGCGATGGTCCTCCATCCTAGAAACGTGCCCTGCCCAGCGCAGCTGTGTTCTCAATATCATGGCCTCAATGCTGGTGATCCCTGCTTGTTCAAGGACAGCAACATTCGTCACATAGTCAGTCCAGTGTATATTTAGGATTGTGCGTAGACAGCGCTGATGAAAGCGCTCGAGGAGTCGTAGGTGGTGGCGATAGGTAACCCATGTTTCAGATCCATAAAGGAGGATAGACAGTACGATGGCTCTATACACACTGATTTTTGTGCTTTGCCTCAGGTGTTTATTGCTCCAGACTCTTTTGTGAAGTCTTCCAAATGCACTATATGCCTTTGCTAATCTGTGATCGATCTCTTTGTCAATCTTGGCATCTGAGGAGATGATGCTTCCCAGGTAGGTGAACTGCTGAACGGACTTGAGCACTGATTTGCCGACGGCAATGTGGGGATGGTGGTGTTCGTCCTGTGGTGCAGGCTGGTAAAGAACTTCTGTTTTCTTCAGGTTGACTTCTAGCCCAAACAGCTCTGCAGCTGTTGCAAAGCAGGACGTTAGGCGCTGCAGAGCTGCTTCTGTGTGGGCAACAAGGGCAGCATCATCGGCGAAGAGCAGCTCACGGACTAGATAGTTTAGAGTCTTAGTGTGAGCCCTCAGACGGCTTAAGTTAAACAAGCTACCATCAGTACGGTAGCGTATATAGATGCCGTCGTCTTCTTCAAGCTCTGCCATAGCCCTTTGGAGCATCGTGCTAAAGAAGATTGTAAATAAAGTTGGTGCAAGAACACAACCTTGCTTCACTCCATTAGTTATTAGAAAGGGCTCTGAAAGAGCATCGCCATATCTGACTTGACCACGCTGGCCCTCGTGTAGCAAGATAATCATTTTAAGGAATTTGGGGGGACATCCTAGTTTTTCCAGGATCTGCCACAGACCTTTTCTACTTACAGTGTCAAAGGCTTAATAATCAGTTAAAACAGTATAATTTAAACCTTACAGCACCTTCTTAAAAGACCCTTGCTTAAAAGCCTTCAGTTCTAAAAGCCTGACAGATTTTTTTAAAGTGTTAACTGATGACAACCCTATGCCTACCTAAGAGGGAGTTCCACAATCTAGGGGCAGGCACTGAGAAGGCCCTATCTCGTGTTCCCACCAGCCTTACCTGTGTGGTGGTACTGAGAGATCTCGAACTGGGCAGACTCATGTGAGGAGACAGGGTCTGTTATATAACCTGGACCTAAGCCATGTAGGGCTTTGTAGGTCATAGCTAGAACTTTGAATTATGCCTGGCAACTAACTGGCAACCAGTGGAAGTATTGGAGCAGGGAGTACAGTAGTTTGATCCCTGGTACGATGAAGACAAGGAAGATGAAGAAAAGTCCCTGTTCCTATAAATCTAAAATAAATGTGGCAAGCTAGGGAGAGCAAGGTTTGGAGAGATTAAGTTTTGTGAAGGAAGAACAAATGCAAATAGTGGGCAAAATTAAGAGGTTAAGACACAGAAAAGGGGATTCTGAAGACAATAGTACAGTTAGACTCTGAGGTTATTGGGAAGTTCTTTAGCCAATTTCACTTACTTTTAAAATGTGTTAAGCCAACCCTACTGTGTTTGGGGGCCCTTCCGTTCATTTTGTTCAGTTGGAATTGGGGGGTTTGTCCCCATTTCCTGTCCTAATGGCACCACACAGTTTAAGAAGGGATGTGAAGTGCAGGAATGGAGAGGGGGCTGTACACCATACATGCTGAGAACAGGGATTTGGTGAAATGAGAGAACACGCAGAATTGATAGAGGAAACAGAAAGCCTTAGGGTGGCAACTGAAAAAGGTGGAGTACTACCAACTTAGAAAATCAGGGAAGTCAAACTGGAACTCAAATAATTCCTGTAGGTAGCAGTTGTGTGGTTCATGCCAGAAGTAGCACTGAGGCATCCACTCTTTGCACCCCGATATGGCAGAGCCAATACAGATCAAGCTCCATGTGCTTGTGTATTTCTTTCTGGGTTCTGTGGGGCCAGTTTTAAATTAATATTGCAAACATAATCAAGATTTAAGTCTGATTTTTTTAAAAAATACCACAAAATTATATACTGTATTTAACACAAGTCAAATGTCCCCAAAGTTCTACGCATCCAATTAGGTGCCAGTGCTGGAGTTGACTTTATGACTCTTCTAATTATCTTGCTCATTAGTATTGTGACTTTGGATGTAAACCTTAACACCATAAATAAAAAGTTTAAAAAATAGGTTCAAATGCATAATAGAAATCTCCAAAGGAATATATCTTTTGTCTCCTCCTAAATACATACAGTAACTGAAAAGTCTACTACTGTATTTTGGGTGAAAAGCACTTAATCCTTATCCCTGCCAACTGCAGCTGTTCTCTCTTTCTGAATGCCTTTAGTAAGTATAGCCTCTTCTTTAGGATTTCCTCTCCCATTGGGCCAAACCAATAATTCATAGGAGTTACACTTGCTGTTCATACTGTAAACAAAAATCTTCTGTTCGCTTAAATGCAAGTAGTAGGCATGGTGTCCCAACCAGATTGAGGGCCAAACGCTTAACCTTGTACTCTTGCTAGTCTCCCAATCCAGATTGCTTCCCTCCCCAATAAACCTTAAAATTTACTAGAAAAAAAACTATTCATGCTATTCCTAATATCGCGAATGGCCTTGGGAGTAGCCAACATCCAGACAGGCAAGATTAAAGGATGACATTCAGGCTGAAGATGACATACAGGTTAAGATGGAGAATATAAGGGCAACTTCAGTTCAGGCACTACCATGCTCATCACTCAGTGGTGGTTAACATGATCTGAATCAAGTTCTATTTATCTGAAATTGCCTTGAAAGGTCACGCACCGCAGAGCCTCCATATCGCACAATCTATCTGCCATGGGGGCGGATCACACCTTTGCTACTGAGTCATGGCGTGGGGCTATCACTCAGTGGTGTAGAGCACCTGATTTGCACACAGAAGAAGGTCCCCAAGTTCTACCCCCGTCTCTCTTGTTAAAATACATGTGTGTGGGTCACATGAGGCCCTTGGAAGACTTTTGTGCAGCCCACACAGGTGCCCAAAATATTGTTGCCCAATCTCCCTTCCCACTAGAGCCTCCCCCTCACACTTATGTGCTGCTCCTCCAAGCCCAACACTCACTTCTTTGGCAGGCTGAAGAGAACACAGGTGTCAGAGCAAAAACAGCACATTGTTTTTATGCACTTTCCTCCCTCAGCCTGCCAGGGATTTCTTGGTGGGTTGGAGTGGGTAGGATGGCATACAGGATGGAGAAAAATGCATCCTTCCTATAACCCGTCCCTGCCAGAAATGAGTGATTTATTTCACACTGAACAGATATAGCACTTTGATACCACTGTAACTACCATGGTTCTGCTTTCTTTCACCCTAAAGAATTGTAACACTTGAAACCAATTTAACCCCTATGACTGCATCCTATGGAATCCTGGGCTTTCTAGTTTGGGGAGGCACTAGTGCTCTCGTGGTAGAAAAGTGTAACTAAAACCCAGCAAACTACAAATCCCAGGATTATTAGGATAGAGCTGTGGAAGAGGGAAATGGAAAGTCCTCTAATTGTATAGTGTGAATGGAAGCCTGGGATTTACAATGTTTTGATGGATTCAGAAGTCTGTGCCAGAGAGCTTTAGTGCCTCTCCAAACCAAGATTTTGTAGGATGCAGCCATGGCAGGTAAAATGGCATCAAAGTGCTATAATGGTGTAGTGTAAAAGAGGTCTCTCTGTGTGTTTGTCTCTGAGTGTGAGAGCTGTATGAGTGTGTGCGTGCTTGAATGTGATAAAGGCTGTGTGTGTATGAGTGTGTGTGCAGGGTGGGGGGCAGAATTCAACAGCAAGCCAAAGTCTTGCCACTAGCCTTATACCCTCCAACTGTATCAGTTTGGGAGGGACAGTCCCAAATAATCCTTTGTCGTTCCACTTTTTTGAGCTGTTTTAAATGTCTCAGTTTTTCTCTCCTCTTCACTTTCCCCTTGGTCCTCAGCTTATTTCAGTTGCTGCAGACTGAGTTCAAAGGGCAAAAGTAGTTAACTCAGTAGTGGGGCGAGGAGAGGAGGGGGTTAAATCTTTTCCTTACCAGCAGACTCAAGCAAAAGCAAACTACAGCAGCCTCTCCTAGCATGTGTGTTCCTCATCATTAATAATTTCTGCCATCTTGATTATAATCTGGTGTTGCTTGGCCATAAATTTCCTGGTTTTCATGTGTGAAATAGTGGTTGGTATGTGGCCTGCAGCCCCCTGACCCACTGGTTATAGCTGCATGCAGCTCATGGAGTAAAAAAGGTCGCTGGTCCTGAATTTAAAAAGTTCCTAGATAGCAGATCTCAGAGATCTGCCAGTCAGAGTAGACAGTGCTTTGCAGGGAGTGAGAACTCAGTTGATATCCCAATAGAAACACTATTGAGAGCCTATATTTAGAATTAGGCTCATAGCAGAAATACCCCTCTTCCAATTTTTGGTGGGGGAGTCAGAGAAATGCTCAGATTCCCAAGCCTTGTTTCAAACCAAAAGGGAATATCACTTATCTTGGTTAGTGAGACACAGTAGAAGATCCCAGAAAAGACGGCTGATGTTTAGTTTATATGCTGCATTTCAGCCCGAAGAATCTTCCTTTGCGAAGAAAAGCCAGAGAGAGATTGAGAGAGATTGAGAGAGAGAGAGAGAGAGAGAGAGAGAGAGAGAGCATTTCAGCCCAAGGAGGCAAAGTTTGTCTGGTAGGAAGATGGATTAATCAGAATAGATGAGTTAAAAGCAACACTTCACCTTGGCTCTACAGGAAGATATTAACCCCGGCAAATAAAGGGCAGAGTTCTTGAACAAAATCTCCAGGGTTTTAAGGCCTGGAGAGTAGCTGCTAAATAAATCTGGCTTGGCTGCTTATTATCACTCAACGCCACCCCCATCACTCCTCTGTGATGGGGGGGAGAGTGTGTTGAAAACTCCAGGGAAGACCTCCTCCTCTCTGTCCTCTCCTTACAAAGTTTCTTCCCTCATACCCTGGAGGTGAGTAATGAATGGAAAAGTGTGGGAACATCATGGCCTCATAACTAGGAATATCTCAGTGGGGGGATGAAACTTTCCTGCTGACCTCACGCTGAGCATCTGGAATCTTTCCTCAGAGGCAAGCTGTAGCCTAGTAAATAGGGCAGGAAGCCTGGCACAGCCGGCTGCTTATGCCGGCATACAGCTGTGCGTGCCAGCCTCTCCCCAGGAGGGAGTTTTAGTATTCCTGTCCAGAGGGCTATCTGCTGTGTGCTTGCCAAAATTCCAGTCAGATTTGGACATAAGGCGTAGGTGAGAAATGCACCTCTCTCGGACTCAAGCTGACGCATTTCCACAGGGTGTTGGTTGGCAAGACTTCTGCTTTCCCTCAGCAGTGCTAGAAAGAAGCTGTGTGGGGGGCAACATGGCTAATTTTAAAGCTGTCCTGATTTGGTAGGGATAGTCCTGATTAGTCCTCTGTCATCCCATTTTTTCAGCTACCTTAAAAATATTTCAGTTTTTCTCTCTACCTCCCACTTCCCGCCTTTGTTCACAATTTCCTTCAGTTGCTGCAAACTGAATTCACAGTGCAAAAGTAGTTTGTACTCAGATAACTCAGCAGAGGGGGGAGGCGAGGAGGGGACAGATTCTTGTCCTTCCCAGTAGCATCAGGCAAAAACAAACTGCTGCAGCCTCTCCTCACTGTCTGTTCATCCTCATTAGTAACTTTTGTGATCTTGACCCCACTCTGATGTTGCTTGGTCACATGTGTCCCAGTTTTCATCTGTAAAAAGCTGGAGGGTATGGTGTCTCTGAGGGCCAAACTGAGTTGTTGGGTCCCTGCAAAATATTTAAGAAATGTCTGGGAAGGAAGGCATGCGTAGAACTTGGTCGCCTTACGTCAAAGTCATCTTGATGGAAAATAATAACAAGGCCTGAGAAATGTGGGTGAAGGACAAGATGGTACCCCATAAACCTTTAATGCCATGTGCAGACTGGTAATTAAATCATACATCAATGTTGTCTCTTCCACTGAAATGGTTGGCAGCAGCAAAGGCAGGGCAGGGCAGTGTAGTCTATGTGGCACCTGCTGCTCTCTCCTCTGGTACCTTGGTGCCATCACACCCTCCCCTGCTATCTAAGGTAGCTACTTCACTTTGCTTAAAAGGAGGGCCAGCCTTGTCAATGAAAAATAAGTTGGTGGGAAACCCCAGATATACTAAGAAATGACTCATTCAGGCTTGTGAGTTATTTCAGTCCAGGGACCTCTGCTTATCTACCAATTTACCAGGGTAAAACCCACCCCTCTTCCTCCCTCTCCTCTCTGCTGTCCTCCTACTCACCTTAACTTGATCTGGAAGGCCTGCCCTTCCTCAATGGCTAGGTGAGTCAGAGGTGACTCAGACCCTGCTAGAGGCCATTGCTGCTCTTGTAGAACAGTGCAAGCAGTTCAGGTGACATGATCTTGTTTTCCCTGTAAGGTCACCTGGCTTAGGTTACATAGGGCTTTCATAGAGCCAGCCAGGGATCCAGACCCAGGTCCCTCCCACTTCCCACCAAAAGCTTCTAATCCTTTTCAAGGCCAGTGGCTTTCAAACTGTCTCCCTTCAAGAAACAGAAGATCCCTGTCGGATCAGAACAAAATTCTATCCTGTCCAGCATGATGTTTCACATAGTGGTGAAACCTCTGGGCATCCCACAGGCAGAAAGCAACACCTTTTTCTTGCTGTGGATTCTCATCATTTAAAGGCACACTGCCCCTCAACAGAAAGGTTCCAGACAATGGCTTAATAGCTATTTATAGATGTCTCCTCCTCTGTCTGTCCCTTAAAGACATTTACACCAGTGACTGTTACCACCTTTTGTGACAGTTAATTCCTTAAACAAAGGAATATTCACCCTGAACACTTTCTATAACACTGAGGCAAGGCTGTGGCATAATGGAGAAGCACCTGCTTTGCATGCAAAATGCCCCCCCCGCTTCAGTTCCCAGCATCTTTAATTAAAAGGATCAGGTGAGGGAGCAGGTGATGCCAAATAATTTTTCTGCTAGACAAACCAATGGTGGCTTCCTATATTCTGTAAGAGTACTCTGAACACGCTCAGAGATGTTGCCCTTCTACTACCTTTTACTAAGGCTTTTTTTTTTTAGCATTAATTCAGATTCATTTGCGTTCATGTTAACATTTCTAGGAAGGTCATGAACATACTTATAATGCAGTTCAGTCTCCTGGAGAGATTTTAGTTGTTTTGAACAATATTGGGCGGGTTACATATATCATACTGAAGTCAGAGAACATTGTTGGAATTATTTGTCCTTGCTGGAGAGAATGGATAGTTATGAAGATCACATCCCTGGTTATCACTCAGAGCAGACAACATTGAATTTTGAACTATACAAGGGCTGGGCAACTGTGGCCTACCAGATTGGGGGTAGGGAGGTTAGCCCACAATTCCCATGAGCCCCAGCCAACAAGACCACTATTTCTCACCCCTGGACTAGGTAGATAAATAATCTGGTCTAGTTTAAGTCAGTTTCCTAGCTTCCCATCTTTAGAAAAACCCAACTCAATACATGTATCTTTAATGACAGCTTGATATGCAGAAAATATAGTTGGTGGGACAGAGTTAAAGTGATCAGGATGGTATCACCAGCTGAATTGCTGCCCATAGTTAGAAAAACTAATACTCTCTCTCTCACACACACACACACACCCTACCTGTGGCTATTCTACATCCCAAGCTATCTTGCCAGTAAGGGTAATATGACTATCTTTCTGGAAAGATTGGCTGGCTGTACTAATCTTCTCTCCGAGAAACCTTTTGGAAACACCAGAAGTTGACAGAACATTATATGGAAGACCAATGCAGTAGACTGTTACTTTCTGTAGTCCCACTATACTTTGATAGTAGTTGCTGTTGTATTTTCCTGAACTTTGTAGGATAAGACCAACATATTTAAGCCAGTTAAAAGTCATGTTTGAAGTCTCATTAAAAAAAAAAGATGTTAAAATGATGCTCGTGGACATTATTTCATCTCCTTTAGATTACAGGACAAAGTAATATGAATTCCTCGCCACCACCACTTTGGCTGTCATGCCCACTTGATCTGTCATGCTGATTTTTCAAGAAAAATTGCCACTTCAGCAAAAGGGAAGGCCTACCCTGTGGTGGTGCCTTGTCTTTGGAACACCCTGTCTTCCAGCACCGGTCAAGGCTTTTTTAATAGGCACAAGCAGTTTATATAGGCTTTATTGCCTCTGTCTGTGTTATAGATTTATGGTTTTACCATCTTTTAGTTAAGTGTTACATGCCGTGATATACTGTGTTGATTTTATTATATTGTGTTTTTATTACCATGCAATATCCTGGAATCTGTCAGGATAAAGAGCAGTTTATAAAATTTTTAAAATTCTTAAATAGAAAGCCAGCTTGGTGTACTAGTTTGAGCATTGGTCCCTAAAAAAGCAAGCCTTTTCAGGCATAAGAGAGAACTGTAGTTTCAGTTCTAATTGGAGGGGCGATGCTTGGATGGCACATTATTAGATTGTTTAAAGAACTGCATATTATGCCACACATGTTCATTGCAGAACTGATAGAAAACCACATTGGAATAGTTTTTTGGGCATAACTTTTGCACTTCATCCTGGTTTGGCAGTGGCTCTCTCTCTTAACTGCAGAATTAATTGAATTTGACCATCGTCAACTCTGGAATTATTACTTAATTACTTTTGTATCCCACCTTCCCTCCAAGGAGCTCAGGGTCCATGGTTAGTTTCATGTCCGAGTGTGATTCAAACCGACACTGTTTTAACACTATATTGTATAGTATTCCACTTTAACTGCTATGGCACATCTTATGGAATCCTGGGCGTTGCAACTTAGGGAGTTGTGTTTAGAATTGTCGGCCAGAGAGCTCTTGGGCCTCACTAAACTACAAATCCCAGAATTCCACAGAGTGTTGCAATGGCAGTTATTATAGCACTATAACAGTGTAGTGTGATAGGGAAGTTAGTCCTCAATCTTAGTTGAACCAGTGATGTAATGGAACCATACCAGGACTTTTTGGTCAGCAAGGAGCTATCTCTGTTGAAATACAAAGTATTTAAGAGTAGCTTGGTATTGAATGGGCAGTTAAGTCCCATTACCTCTGCAAAAGACCTGTTCCTGACGAAGCGGAAAACTGCTAGAACTGGTGTGCTGGTATGGATCCATGGCATTGGTTGCATTTTTTACTCTTCTTGATGTGTGACTATCGGAGCTATCAGGATGAGTGCTTGAAACCTCCAAATTTACCACTATACCGCTGAGACCAACACTTTAACTACTGTATTACATTGTCCCCTCTCCAACTCACTGGCCTCTAATTCACACTTTCTTTGTTTCATTATATGCAAGCATTTCAGGGCTATGCTGCTCTATGGCTGAGAGCCCCATGTGCACCCATTCTCCTAGGGTTTGTGTTCTTCCTTAAAAAAAAAAAAAGCAAAGAGGATAAAAATCTTGCATGGAAGAAACTGAGGGCTCTTCTAGACTGGTCTAAAGAAGTGTGTGTTCTTGCAGTATTGTTCCTTGAGGTTTTTATTGGGTTTTGCTGGTTGTTTTCAGTGCTGCATCCACTTGTCCCATCCTTTTGGGATCTATTTTTAGAAATGTACTGGATCTGCATTAGTGCTCCTCCAAAAATCCCCCCCTCAGCTGGGTCTTGGTTTCCTGAGATGTTGCTATAGCTGTAAGGGCAAATGCTCTCCTCTCTGGTTTTTTTTTTTTTTTTTAGTTATAGATCTTCTTCGTGGTCTCTGTGAATCACACAGTTGGGTTTATTCCTGCGCCTGCGCAGTGCATACGGAACCTTCTAGTATGGCTAGGCAGAATGTGCATAGATACATTTTTGGTGGTAACTCCGCCCACCATAACGGTCCCTTAAAAGGCTCTCCCGCCTAAATCCCCTCAGTTCCTTTTTTTCTGCCGCGCTAGCAGCTCGAAAGGAACCTTCGTTCGCTGTTGATTGCTTTCTCTTTTTGGATTCTGACTCGGACTGTTTTTCTTGACCACGACTTCTCTGTTTCCCCGGCTACTTTGACTATACGACTGGCTTGGCTTTCGGACAACGGTTTTTTTCGCGGCCTTTCTGATCTGGTTACGATCTCTGACCTCTCGGCTTGACTCGGACTGTTTGACTTCGGCGACCCTCCTACCCCTATTTGGCTTTGGTATCTTGCTTTGATTAACGGCTTGATCTTGTTACTTCACCTTGACCATGGCTTCAAAAACCGGCTTTAAGAGATGTGTGGTGTGCCAAGCCAAGCTCCCTAGTTTGGACGGACATTCTCGGTGTCTGATATGTTTGGGTGAGACCCATAATGTGGACGCGTGCGTACATTGCCAGGCTTTCACCCCGCAGGCGAGAAAACACCGCTCCTCTCGCCTGAAGTCCTTTCTGTACGAAAAGGCCCTCATACCATCTGCAGCATAGACTCCGGCTGTGGGACAAGGGGTTTCCCCCCAACACCGGGGACGATCTCCTTTGTCGAAGTCTCCACCTGCAAAACGACGCCGTTCTCCAAGCCCATCTCGGAGACGATCTGTGGCGTCTGATCCCGAGGCAGTGAGGCATTCACACAAACATGCCTCTAAACCGACCTCGACCGCAAGTCAGACTCCCTCGGGCTCGACTACCGATCCGAGGGCCCGTTCTCGGGACCGAACAGACCCCAAGGACTCGAGCAGGGACCGGGAGTCATCAACTTCATCGAAAGGCAAGGCCCACAAAAAGAAGAAGGCCAAGCGTCCATGCAGGGAAGAGAGGCCACCGGCTCCTCCTCAGCCACAGCAGCTCCTACCAGCTGCTTCGACGTCCGAGACCCCTACGGTTCGACCTGATCCTTCTCCTCGGGATCATGGTGTCGGGGCCGAGCGTCCACACTCTAGATCTCCGACCCCTACTCCGTCGCTGGAAATCGTGGAGGTCGAGGTGGGCTCTCCGGATGAACCGGAGCATCCTTTACGGGTTCGTGGCCCTTCGCCTGCTTTACTTGTCTCCAGGTCGGAGCTGCTCCAGCAATTTGTGACTACACAGCAAGAGACAATTGATGAGCCCATACCCTCAACGTCCAGGCTTCGGGAGGACGAAATGGCTTACGGCGCATACGACCTGGCTAGGTCAGTCCTTGCAGCCCCACTGCCAGAGGGATCGATGACCAGGGCCGCCTCCGACCGGGTCTTCCGACTCACCTCGGAGGCCGCAACACTTCATGCCGTTACTCTGTCGCCACCCCGGATCTCCTTCCATGGAGGGGTCAAAGAATCCTCCCTGCTGAGGGACTCGTCGAAACTGACTCGTAGGGGTGCATCCTGTCAGGTGTCACCAATCCAACCCTTGCCTCCGTTGCCTTCTGCGCCGCGTCCACGTACACCGCCGCCACGCTCCACATCCCTCGTTGATCGGCGTCGATCACCTTCTTCCTCCTCTGATTCTTCATCTTCCTCTGACTCCTCAGAGGGGTACCTACCATTTTTACCATCTCCGCAACCTGACCTCCTGGAAGATGACTCATCCTCGCCAACGGATGACGTCCGCTCCTTTGCGGAGCAGGTGGTTCGAATGGCACATGCTCTAGAACTCAAGATCACAGAGAAGGATTCTGAGCCCTTAGATCCTATCTCTCAGAGGCTCAAGTCCAGAACTCCTCCTTTGGCTTGTCTACCAGTGTTGGCATCTCTCCTCAAATTGACTCAGGGTTCTTGGGAGAATCCCTCCTCCATACCCTCGACTTCTAAGAGGATAGACAGATTATATAGAGTGTCTGGTGATGGTATCGATTGGCTTCAGGAGCACCCTAAGCCAAATTCAGTGGTCGTTGAAGCTGCACAGCCCATAAGGCAACGGCGAGCCCAGTCAACTCCTTCAGATCCCAAAGGAAGAAAATTAGACATCATGGGGAAGAAGTTGTATTCTGCGGCCGGCCTCAGTTTTAGGATCGCTAATTACTTGGCGTGTATGGACGCCTATCAGCAGGTTCTATGGGAGAGGATGCTGCCACTTATACAGGACCTGCCTGATGAGCGTCGTCGGCTTGCAGAGGCCATTCAGGGAGAGGCACAGCTGTTAGCAGGACAGCAGATGAACTCTGCATGCCACGTTGCTGACTGCGCAGCGAAAACGGTAGCGGGCTCCATTGCCCTACGGAGGCATGCTTGGTTACGATCCTCGGGGTTGTCCACAAGCATCGGCTACGATAGAGGACATGCCCTTTGATAGTTCCGGCCTCTTTAACGCCTCTACCGATGAAAAGCTGGAATTTACGCAGAAGATGAGGTCCACCACGCGGAAGTACGATATGCCTTCGACCTCATCTTCTGCATACTGACCCAGACATCGTTCGGCTTGGCATACCTCTTCCTATGCTCAGCCGTTCAGACGAAGTGGCACGCCTCAGTCTTCAAGGCGCCCCCGGTTCCAACAGCCGCTGTCCTCCACCTCTTCGGTGAGGAGCCAGGGGTCCACTTCTTGGTACCGGCTGCCCTCTAAACAACGCCCAAAGGAGCAGGGCAAACGAAGATTTTGATTGCCTCCTCATTCCTGATGTTTCCCTTTTCTTTTAGACCCCCCTGTTTGGAGATCGCCTTTCATCGTTCCAAGACGCCTGGTCCCGGATAACATCGGACCGCTGGGTGCTGAAAATTGTGCAACAGGGCTACTGGATCGAGTTTGACGAGCAACCTCCAACAGGTCAGATCAGGATAACGCCGCCCTCCCCTCCCCTCCTCGAGGAAGTTCAGACCCTACTTCAGAAAGGAGCTGTCGAGCCTGTGGATCCCGAGCGTCGCCACCTCTGTTTTTTCTCCAAATACTTCCTGATACCGAAGAAGGACGGTGGCCTCCGTCCCATCCTCGATCTCAGAGGGGTGAACTCATACATCGTCCCCAAGAAGTTCAGGATGACTACGCTTGCGCTCATCCTCCCCTTCCTCCAACGCGGGGATTGGTTTGCATCCATAGACCTCAAGGACGCTTACTTCCATGTGGGGATCCATCCTGCCCACAGGAGATTTCTGGCGTTTTAAATCGGAACCGAGCCTTACCAGTTCCGTGTCCTGCCCTTCGGACTCTCCACGGCACCGAGAGTTTTCACGAAATGCATGGCACCGGTAGCCGCCTACCTTAGACAATACGGAGTCATAGTCTTCCCGTATATCGACGACTGGCTCCTTGTGGCGGATTCGAAGGCCCAACTCGAGAAGGACATCAGCTTTACCCTAGATGTGCTGCACACCCTGGGACTTGTTGTCAACACGGAGAAGTCCCACTTGACTCCTACGCAAGTGATTCAGTTCATCGGTGCCCGACTCGACTCCGTCTCAGCTGCAGCCTATTTGCCAGAGGACCGGTTCATCACCTTACGGTCCCTTATTCACAGTTGTCGCCATTCACGACAGGTTCGAGCACGTGACATCCAAGTGCTGTTGGGCCACATGGCAGCGACTACGGCCGTCACTCCCCTCTCTAGGCTTCGGTTCTAGCCGCTTCAACATTGGTTCCTGACAGTCTTCAACCATCTGCAGGACTCTCCCGAGAAGCTCTTGATGATGCCCCACATGGTCCACCATTCCCTCGATTGGTGGCTCTTACCTTGGAATGTCCTCTCGGGCCTTCCTTTCGACCCTCCGCAGCCGACCATCTCCCTCACAACGGATGGATCCCTGCTCGGCTGGGGAGCTCATCTAGGCCACCACAAAATTCAGAGCCTATGGACCAACGAAGAGAAGACGTTACACATCAACGTCTTGGAGCTCCTGGCAGTCCAGAAAGCTCTTTGAGCTTTCGAGGTGCTGGTTCGGAACAGGACCGTCCTTCTGGTCACGGACAACACCTCCGTAATGTATTACATAAACAAACAAGGTGGTACCAAGTCTCCCCAGCTCCTTCAACTCACTCTGCAGATGTGGGATTGGTGCGTGGAGAGAAGGGTCTCCCTGCAGTCCATCCATCTCCCAGGGGATAACAATATTCTTGCCGATGGACTGAGCCGTTCTAATTCCAACGTCCACGAGTGGATGTTGCATCGGCAAGTAGTCTCCGATCTTTTCCATCGTTGGGGGACTCCTCTACTGGACCTCTTCGCAACTTCCCAGAATGCTCAGTGTACCCAATTTTGCTCCAGAGCAAGACACAAGGACTCGAGAGGGGATGTGTTCCTGTACCAGTGGAATGGACTGTTTCTGTACCTTTTCCCTCCAATTCCACTACTGACAAGAGTCGTCGCCAAGCTTCGACGGGATCGAGCGAATGGGATCCTCATTACACCATGGTGGCCTCGACAGCCGTGGTTTGCCCCACTGCTACATCTGGCCAGACGTCGGTTCCTTCGCCTTCCAAGCAGACCGGACCTACTCACCATCCAGCAAGGCAAGGTGAGACATCCGGACATCGACTCACTCCGACTGACAGCCTGGAGAATCCTTCCGTGATTGTGTATCCTCCTCAACCTCCCCCCCCCGCCTCCCGTGCCCCCAGAGGTTCAGGCGGTTATTGATGCTGCCAGGAAGCCCTCGACATGTAAAGCCTGCCTCTATAAGTGCAGCCAGTTCGAGACAGCTAAGGGACAGCTAAGGGAATGACTGTCGACTCCTGCTCGGTATCAACGGTCCTTGAATTCCTCCTAGATTTATCCAAGGCGATTTATCAGTATCGTCTCTTCGAGGCTATCTGGCTGCTATATCCGTCGAGTTCCAGTCTCGGGATCGACCATCCCCCTTCCAGGATCCGACGGTGTAGAGATTCCTGAAGGGATATGTCAACTTCCATCCTCCGGTTCTCGAACCCGTGCCGGCCTGGAGCCTTGAGCTCGTTCTCTCTCAGTTGGTGAGGCGCCCGTTTGAACCTCTGGCTTCAACAGACCTCCGTCTGCTGACTTGGAAGACTGCCTTTCTGGTGGCTATCACCTCCGCCCGTCGGGCCGGAGAGCTTTGTGCTCTACGATCTGGCCCTCCTTACCTCTGCTTCCATAAGCACAAGGTGGTCCTAAGACCGGACATTTCCTTTCTCCCTAAGGTGGTGTCTAGCTTCCACCTCAACCAACCTATCGTCCTACCGGCGTTGATGCAGGACCCGAAGGACGAATTCGAACGGACCCTCCACTCCATGGACGTTAGAAGGGCGCTTGCCTTCTATATACAACGGACTGCTCCATTTCGACAATCACCCCAGCTCTTCGTCTCCTATGCTGACTCCAAACGGATTTCGTCGCAGCGGCTGTCCAAGTGGGTTACGTCGACCATTGCCCTCTGTTATGAACTGGCCAAGAAGCCGCTGCCCTCACGAATTCGTGGACACTCTACGAGAGCTGTCTCCGCTTTGACTGCATTCCTCTCAGGGGTGCCCCTAGAGGACGTTTGCCGTGCCGCGACTTGGTCCTCACCATTGACATTCATCTCTCATTATAGACTGGACTCTCGTTCTAGAAACGAGGCTGCCTTTGGGAGGGCAGTCCTTCTGTCCTCCAAACATTGAGTGACTGTATTCATGTTGAAATTTTTCACTGTTGATTTGTTTCATGGTTAGTCTACTTCTGCATTGGCATGTATGTATGGCTATATTTACAATAGTTAATGATTGCGGAATGTGCAAAAAAAATTGAAAGCAAAATAAATGAGTAAATGAGACACATTCCCTTTTAAGGCTAGGGTAAAGAGTCCTCATTTGTGCTGTAGGACATACCCTCCTCCAGTGGGGAAGCTTGCTAATCTACCCAACTGTGTGATTCACAGAGACCACGAAGAAGATGGACAGGTTGCTTACCTGTAACCATAGATCTTCGAGTGGTCTTCTGTGAATTCACACAGACCCGCCCATCCTCCCCTCTATGTCCTATTATTGCACATGTGCTTAATGTTCCTGATGCTGCTTATTGCGGCGTCATTCAAGGAACTGAGGGGATTTAGGCGGGAGAGCCTTTTAAGGGACCGTTATGGTGGGCGGAGTTACCGCCAAAAATGTATCTATGCACATTCTGCCTAGCGATACTAGAAGGTTCTGTATGCACTGCGCAGGCGCAGGAATAAACCCAACTGTGTGAATTAACAGAAGACCACTCGAAGATCTATGGTTACAGGTAAGCAACCTGTCCATTTCTAGTGCAAAAGTTCTGTTTCACTGGTGCATTGTAGTGTTTTATACTTTGAAAAATAAAAAAGAAAGGCAGAGAAGAGAAGGGAACATATTGTTCTGTCTCAAAATTAAAAGGAAACCCACTCAGTTGCGGAATTACTGTATGTCTTATGGATGTTTTTGCAGGGCATTTGTTATTTGGGGTTGTAAAAAGGCAGGGTTTAATTCTGTGGAGATGTGACGAAGGAGTCTGTTTTTAATCCAGGTTGTTTCTGCTCTCTCTGTCTCTCTCTGTGCTGTCGGGATGGCAAATGACTCACATAGGAGGCGGCTTTGGGGCGGCCTTGCTAATTGAAATGTGCCGCCGCCGGCCTCATCACAGTCTCTGCTCTGCCTCCCCAGTGACTCCAGCTGCGGCTGCTATGGCTGAGAAAGCTGATGGGGTCACGGTGGCGGGTTAGAGACAGGCCTGTAGCCAAGAAAAAAAAAAGAAAAGAAAAGAACGGAGTGCAGAAGGAGAGGAGGATGACAAGCATTCTCCTCCCCCCCTTCTCCCTTGGTCATTTTCTTTGTGCATTTTGGTACATATAAAGGCACATGAGAATTGCCTTGCTGGGTCAGGGCAAAGGTCTGCCTAGTCCAGAATCCTCTTTCCAGCCACAGTCAAGTTCTGGGAACCTCACAAACTGAGTGCATGCAATGAGGGCAGCTTTCTTTGATTGTTTGCCCTCAGGTGCGGTATTGGAAGGTAGACTGCCTCTGAACATGCAGATTCCATTTGCCCTTTGTAGCTCCTAGTTGCCAGTAGAGCCTACCATGACTTGCCTAATTTTTTAAAGCCATCTAATATAGAGAACTTCTGTTTTCTTCAGGTTGACTTCCAGCCCAAACAGCTCTGCAGCTGTTGTGAAGCAGGATGTTAGGCGCTGCAGAGCTGCTTCTGTGTGGGCAACAAGGGCAGCATCATCAGTGAAGAGCAGCTCACGGACTAGATAGGTTAGAGTCTTTGTGTGAGCCCTCAGACGGCTTAAGTTAAACAAGCTACCATCAGTACGGTAACGTATATAGATGCTGTCGTCTTCTTCAAGCTCTGCCGTAGCCCTTTGGAGCATCATGCTGAAGAAGATTGTAAATAAAGTTGGCGCAAGAACACAACCTTGCTTCACTCCATTAGTTATTAGAAAGGACTCTGAAAGAACATTGCCATATCTGACTTGACCGCGCTGGCACTTGTGTAGCAAGATAATCATTTTAAGGAATTTGGGGGGACATCTTAGTCTTTCCAGAATCTGCCACAGACCTTTTCTACTCACAGTGTCGAAGGCTTTGGTGAGGTCGACAAATGTTACATAGAAACCCTTGTTCTGCTCCCTACATTTTTCTTGCAGTTGTCTAAGGGCAAATACCATATCTGTGGTACGCCTATTGGCTCTGAAGCCACATTGGCTTTCAGGAAGACGTTCTTCTGCAATAGCAGGAACTAATCTGTTCAGGAGTATCCTTGCAAGGATTTTTCCAGCAATAGAGAGCAGTGTTATGCCTCGATAGTTTGAGCAATCGGATTTTGCTCCTTTTTTCTTGTACAGGGTGATGATGACTGCATCTCGGAGATCTGATGGCAGTTCCCCTTTTCCCCAGCAATTCGTTCTTTACCAGCCTGCACCACAGGATGAACACCATCATCCCCACATTGCCATAGGCAAATCTGTGCTCAAGTCCATTAAGCAGTTCACCTATCTGGGAAGCATCATCTCCTCAGATGTCAAGATTGACAAAGAGATCAATCACAGATTAGCAAAGGCATATAGCACATTTAGAAGACTTCACAAAAGAGTCTTGAGTAATAAAAACCTGAGGCAAAGCACAAAAATCAGTGTATATAGAGCCATTGTACTGTCTATTCTCCTTTATGGATCTGAAACATGGATCACCTATCGCCACCACCTACGACTTCTCGAACGCTTTCATCAGCGCTGTCTACGCACAATCCTAAATATACACTGGACTGACTATGTGACGAATGTTGCTGTCCTTGAGCAAGCAGGGATCACCAGTATTGAGGCCATGATATTGATAACACAGCTGCGCTGGGCAGGGCATGTTTCTAGGATGGAGGACTATTGCTTCCCAAAAATAGTACTCTACGGTGAACTCGCCACGGGGTCAGCGTAAGAGGGGTGCTCCAAGAAAATGATACGAGGACTCCCTGAAACAACATCTCAGGCTCGGCCAAATTGATCACCAACAGTGGTCCGCCCTGGCCTCACATTGGGAGGCATGGAGACACACTATCCACAATGCTGCAGCCTTATTTGAGAACTCATGCCAAACAAGTCTTGAAGAGAAACGACAACGCAGAAAGAATCACAACCCAGAAACATCACCCAAGGAGACCTTCTGCTGTGCTTTCTGCAACCGGACTTGTTTATCTTGGATTGGCCTTTTCAGTCATCAGCGCGCTTGCAGAAAGCGCAGGATGAGTCCTTCCTAAATCTTCATTTGCGAAGAAAAGCCAGAGAGAATATAGAGACCAATGCCTTACCTTGTGACAGTGAGTTTTATAGGGGTTTTCTTGGCAAGATTTCTTCAGAAGGGGTTTGCCCTTGCCTTCCTCTGAGACTGAGAGAGTGTGACTTGCCCAAGGTCACCCAGTGGTGTTCCATGGCCAAACATGGATTCAAACTCTGGTATCCCAGCCTCCTAGTCTAGTCTCTAAAATTCCAACAAGCACTGTTTTCATTTGTCAGTCCAACACCAGAATTTGGAAAAGTTATTTTTTAAAGCTACAGTTCCAGACATACTAGCTGTGGGATTTTAGGAGTTATTGTACAAAAGGATAACCTTTTTCAACTCTGTTGATCACCAATAATTTTTCTGGGGCAACACTTGTCCTCCAGTCCTAGTATTATGCATGAGAGGAAGTTTCTGTCTTCACACATGCTGTTTCTAAAGCAGAGTTGGGCATCTTCTGTGCATCCAGGAACCAGTTTTCTGTTCAAGGACCCTCCAGGGACTGCACATACTGCCAAAAATGAAAACAAAAAAGTAAAAAACCTGGAAGTGGCTGGAAATCTATTTCTGGTTTTTAAATTTTGATATGTTCTATGTTCAGTGCAGGGAGGGCAGTGCAACCTATTTAAAAGGTAACCAGTGCTACTGGCAGCCTGCAAAAGAAGCAACTCATCTTTCTATATCTAGGAAAAAGGTGGTTCCAAGCAATTGGAGGCATTGAGGGCCTTAAAAAACAGCCTTGGGGACTGTACATGGCCTCAGGACCACACATTGCCAACCCTTATTGTAATGGCTATGGAAGTGAGATTCCCACTGATGCAGACATTCCCACTGAGATGATCACAATTGCATGAACGGATGAATCACAATATTTGAGATTCCTGGCTTATCTTGAGCTAGGCTAAATGTGTGCTTACGAAACAAATGATGGTTTGTTTGTTTAATGTGTTAATTTAATAAAGTGTTAATTTAATAGCCCATCTCCTCCCACCTGTGGTTAGCACAGAGGTGGGGACATGTTCAGCAGATGGATGACGAACATGTTTTCCTTCAGGTATACTGCAACTTCCATCACACCTTGCCCATGCCGATGGGATTATTTCCCAATGACAAATGGAAGACCACATTTTTCTCATACCTGCTTTAGTGTGTTGTCTGAATTGGGGTTTTGGTTTGTTGTGTCCTTTCCGCAAACTAAGAGTAGTTTTTGGAGCACTAGGCCAGGTATCCCAGTTCAGATGACAAATTAAACAAACTATTCTATATGAAGTCGAAGGCTTTCACGGCCAGCATCCATAGATTTTTCTTGGGTTCTTTCCGGGCTGTGAGGCCGTGTTCTGGAATAGTTTCTGGAAAACTATTCTATACTTTGCATAGTTGTCTTGCTCATGGGGAAGAGCAAAGTAGAAGTAAATGGGCTTCATGCACCAGCTCACAAATTATTCACAATAATCAGAAGTCTCTGGAATTCTGGTACACAGTTCGATGCAAACATAGTAAATGGCTCAGTTTACACATCACAGTGAGCCATGATTAACAAAGCTGGTTTACAGTCAGCCATCAAACCAGAATTAGAAACCAAAGTTTGAAGTGCATTTGCAAACTATGGCTTGTGATAACAGCAAAGATCACTTTGATAAATCATAATTTGACATTATGAATAAGAAGCAGAAAACCATAGTTTGAAATAGGTTTCCAAACCATGCTTTGTGGCCATCATAGTATATAGTATAGTGCCAAAAATGGATAAAACACAGTTTTGTCTGTTCTTCATCCTCTGCTATAGTTTGAGATGGTGTGTGAACTGAGCCAATGTACTGTATGTGAAATGCTGTTATCACATTTCTGGGCGCAATTACAAATGCTGGTTATTACCTTTAAAGCCCTATACAGTTAAATGCTAGGATAGCTTAAGGACAGTCTTTTCCCATGTAAAACCTGCTTGCTTATTCAGGCATCCTACCACCGTATTAAATTGAGTTCATGATTGGATCCAGGGCAACTTCTGGTGTCAATCCCTAGTTTATGGAACTCTGTTCTTTTTGAGGTTTTCAGTAGTTGTCATATTGCATGTTTGGGCTTTTGAACTTGAACGGTTTTTCTCCCACCTGTCAAATACTAATTTGCTTTTATTGTTGGTTTATTTGAAAGGGTTTACGGAGTCTTGTATTTTATTTATATTTTAAGAGTTTCTTAGTTACCTCTTCTGTTTTTCTGTTTGATACATTTTGTATGCCACTTTGAAGGTGTTGAATGGACATACACTCTATAAAAGGGAGCATAGATGCAAATTAAAATGCTGAGGTGCCCTTCTTGTTATGAGTAGCTGAGTTCCATGCTGGTTGGAATGGCTGGTTGGAATACCCTCCTCTACAAGGTTGCCAGTGTTATGAGAAGGGAAAGGAATCGTAGACTCACAGGGGCAGCAAAATACTAGGTTGTGATGAAGATCTATACAAAATGCCAGCTGGGGAGAGAGCACAAAGCCAGAGCCACAAAGACAAAAGACTTCATGGAATCTGAAATGCTTTATTAGGAGAAGCACAGCCTGGCTGTGCATTATGGCCTCTGTCTTTCCCAAGGGAGATGCGTTTCAGCTGAGGTCAGTTAAAGTGAATGAGAGTCAATGCAAGTCCCTTGTCCACGCCCACAATAGGATTGCACTTGAGGATAAGGCAATGGATCATGCTGTACAGTACAGAGAACAATTTTGTGTTTAGAGTTCAGTCTATAAAAGGTTGGCCTTCATGCACTATCCAAACTAGCACTGAATAAGCAATGCAAGACCACTTATTAGATTAGTTTCTATGGGGAAAAGAAGATGCAAACTTTGGACTTAGGCAGCACTCTTTATTGGCCAGGACAAGTTGTTCTGCAAAATAAACACTTGTGTGTAGCTCCCCAGGATCCCTGCAGAGTTTAATTTGCTTTGGACCCTGGTTGACTGGTCACAAGCAGATGCACAAAATAAAGGGTGATTTGGAGATTTGATCCACCATGGCCAAATCCACAGGGAAATGCTCCTGCACAGATTGTGACCCTGTTCCATTTCCCTGTGGACTGTGGCCCATGGGTATGTTTCTGTATTAGAGTGAGACTAGGTCACAGCAGGAAAAAATACTTTTGGCACTACAACTCCCATAATCCCTCAACCAGCAGAACCACTGGCCATGCTGGTTGGGGGATTCTGGGATGTGTAGTCTAAAAAGTAACTTTTCTGAGCTGTGGATTAAGACATTTGTTGTGTGCCTTCAAGTTGTCCCCGACTTATGGCAACCCTATCACAGGATTTTCTGAGGCTGAGAGTGTGTGACTTGCCCAAGGTCACCAAGGAGGTTTTCATGATTGTGTAGGGATTCAAACCCTGGTCTCCAGAGTTGTAGGCCAGTGGTCACACCACTACACCACACTGACTCCTAGGAAGATATTTAGATTCCCCTATGAAAAAGGCCTTGAGCCGGCCTAGAACAGAAAGACTTTAATCCCTGCTGTCCAAATAAATATTCCAGGTGAGAGAGATTGCTCCCCCAACCTACTCAGGCCCAATTTACGTGGCCATTTTAGTCACTAAGCTCCCAGGAGCACTGATGGAAAGCCTAATCAATTAATACCTGTATCTTGCAGCGGAAGGAAAACCACCTCTGAGTATTCCTTTCCAAAGAAAATCTTGTGCAATTCATGGGGTCACCATAAGTCAATAGGCAACTTGAACATATACACAGGCCTGGAAAGCTCAGAGCTCTGGATAGCAGTTGCTATAAAAAGTGAAGAGAAGTCTCACCATTTGCATGAAGGTTAGATTATATTGAGGGAGGGGATGAAGAAGGCACTCCAATAAATAATTGTGTTGTTTTTTAATTATGGATCATTCCCTAGGGAAAGGGCAAAGGTTGTTAATTGTTCTGCTCTATTCTCCCTAATCCCCTACCCACCAAAAGCCAATATGAGTTGGGAAATCCACAGATTCTGGAACATGCAGAAGCTCAGGCTTGGATGAGTCCTTCCTTGGAGGTCTTTAAACAGAGGCTGGATGGCCATCTGTTGGGGATGCTTTGATCAAGATTTCCTGCGTGGCAGGGGGGTTGGACTGGATGGCCCTCGTGGTCTCTTCCAACTCTGCAATTCTATGATTCTATGATTCTGTGAGTCTCTGGGATAAAAGTATTTGAATGTGGAAAGGTCTCTGCTGAGAGAGAGCCCTTCTTTGTGCCCTTCTGCAGAACTTGGAGAAGTTGCTTTCCTTGGACTACAGTTCCCAGAATTCTCCAACCAGCATGTCAGCTGAGAGATTCTGGGAGCTGTAATCCATAGAATGAACCTCTCTAAATTGTGCCCTCAAGGGCCTAATTTGGAACATTGATCGTACAGTTCAAAGAATATTTGTGGTCACTGTAAACATATTATGTGCAGGCGGGTAAGCTTGTAGGCGTGCTAGACCCAGGACAGTAGGGAATTACAGATTGTCTCTAGTACTTTAATAAGGTGATACAGGGGAACTGCTGTGACTAATTTGCAAAGACCTTCTCCGTAGGGTCAAGGGTCTGTCTCACTCTCCATCCTGTTTCCAGTTGTGGCCAAGCAGATGCTTCCATAAACAGAATGTGAAAGCAACAACCCTTCTCTGCCACTGCCACCACCACCCACCACAGATCCAACACCAGAAGTAGGCTGCCTTTTTCTATAAAGGGTCCATTCCCAACTCCCATGACCAATAGTCAGGGCAGGACTTTGGGGCAGAGGAACAGGTGCCCAGTCAGCAAGATGAGCAGCAACCCGCAGTCTGCAAATTCAGGGAGGTCTAGTTCATCACATTTTGAAGGAAATGAAGAACTACATTGAAAAGATGGGTGGTGGGAGAACAGAGCTTGGAAAAGTGACCTTAATTTGCACAACAACGCCCAGAATCCACTCATTGACCATGCATGGCAATAACTGTGGAATTTAGAAGGGAAATACCTAAACACAGTATGTTTGCTGGTATGCTATTTTTCCTTCCTCTGAATCTCTCTCTCTCTCTCAAACACACACACACACACACACACACACCTGGTTCAATTTATCTTCCTGCCCCAGGATTTTGCTGATTGAATTCAGTCCGTCCATACAGAGGGATGGAAGGCAGGCTCTCTCTGTTGCTTTGCACAGGTTTGCACAGCTGAGGTTTCAGTGCAGTATCCAGCCAAGATGTTTCCAGGGTCTGTTTTGAAAAACTGCATGCGGACAGACCACCCAGTCAGAGACTTCCTGGCACAGGTTTTGACCTGTTTCCCTTAGCAGGCTGGGGGCCAATTCCTTTCACACATCAGCTGTTACCTCTGCCTGGTGATGACACTCAAATATCCCATATACTTTTACAGTTTTTACACAGGGATGATACAGCCTTATCTCCAACCATCAGTGCCTTCCCCATTCCGTAGGGTGGAAGGAGAGATTTTCAGCCAGGAAGGAACGTGGCTATAGAGAAGGGTGGAGTGTGTGTGTGTATTGTAGGACGGCTGGATTGTGGTGAAGAATGATCCTACATGGATCTTTAGAGTAGCATTATTTTAATTAGCTCGTCCTGCTGGTTTCCTGCCATCTTATTTTATAGAAAGCATGGCCTTGACAGGTGCTGGTGGCAGGAAAACAAATCCTCTGTGGATCTTTGGGAGGGGGCAGTTGAGGAAGAGAGAGAGAGCCCTAATAAGCAGAAGAAGGATTGATAAATTTCAAGAAGTGCTTTAGAATCAAACACTGAGTGCGCATGCACTTCTTGAGTCCCTGGAATGTGGCGTTGTTGTGCCAAAGACAATGAGGCTACCCAGGAGAGCAAGTGGTTATCAGACCAATGGGACTCCCCCTCTGTATTTCATTCACTATTTTCAGCAGTAGCCCCACTCCCTCTTATTGTGCATGCCTTAACATTCTTGCTCTTTCCTCCAGCTCCTTTGCATCTGCCGTAGTGACAGCAGTGTGGTGGGACTACTCTTTTCACAGTTAGCTGAACTTCTTGTCAGAATATTGTCCTTTAGAACTTTTTGTTCGTTCTTTCTTCAGTTTCCCCCCTTATTTCCTCATCTGCTAAGAGATATTATCGAGGAGAATATAGGTTGTGACAGTCTGGCGGATCTAGGCCCAAGGACAAATAAGCTTCTCTCTCTGTGTGTGTTATGGATATAAGTCTTCACTGTTTAGTAATTTTAGCAATTTTCTTCCCACTCCAAAAAAGTATTTGAAAACTGTGCAGTTTGGGACTTACTTTGCACAGAATTTGCATGTAGTACTTTTACATAAAGAGCAATTATTTTCTGCACAGGAATACTATCTTATGCACAGAAAAATATGTTTTCTGCACAAAAATACCATATGCAAATTTTGTGTAGAAAAAGGCCCCAAAGGCAAAGATTCTTATCAGTCCAGGAGTGATATTAATTAAAAGATTTTACCGCATTGGATTTTTCTTCAACTCCTGCCAAAAGCACTTCTGCCCAATCCAGAAACTTTGTAAGCTGTAAGCTCCCACACTTCCATACGTGTTTTAGCAGTAGCCCTGGCCACCTCCAGTGCCACCATATAGAGGCCTTCCCACCAAAACCACCAGTTCCTTTTCATCTGCCGCTGCTGCTAACAGCATTGATAGGAATACTGTAATGTTCTTCAGCCTTTTGGCTTGTCTTTTTCTTCTACAGGGAAAATGCACTCAGACAGGAAACTGAATATTAAGGAATATGCAGGCTGTCCAATTCCTGGTCTTTCATGTGAGCCAGCAGAAGTTGAGGAGTCCCACAGATTTAAATTGTGAGGATCAAACTAATGTGTCCAGCTTCCATGGATCTAGCCATATCGAAGTCCTCTGAGTTCCCTGTCTGTAAAATGGGTCTTCAGATGTTCAGTTAAGCCAATCTGTTATCATAGCTTGCTTGTTAGTAGAGAACATTCTGTTCACTTTATCAGAACTTTCAAAATCCTGCAAATTTCTACATGAATTTGATGGAAAGAAGTTGAGTTTTGCTTTTTTTTTAAAATGGAGAAATCAACATTTTAGATTTTTCTCCATCTCAGCACAGGTTTTTGATGCTTAACTCTCAAAAGTCTGGCTTTGAAATGCTGAGCATTAAACCAGATGAGGGCAGGGGACAGAATGAATTAGTGCTGCTACCTCTTTTTTTCTGATAGGTTTCTCATCTTTAACAGCCACATTGCAAATAGGTACATCACAAGCCTCTCCATATTAGAAATAGCAATACCTATGGAACTGGCCAGTGTACTGTAGATGGTTGAGAATTTCATTTATTTCATGCTTTTAGTGTTTTTAGAAGCTTAACAGACATCGAGAATAATTTCATACATTCAACACAAAGAACTTGTGATATTTGTTTTAATGGCTTGGCAACAAAACAGAACAGGCTTAAAACTAGCCCCCTAACACCATATAGATAGCAGTGGCCTCCTGTTCTCCTGTATGTTCCTGGTGTGTCCAGGCTTAGACTGGAAGTCCTGTGGTGGACCAAAAGGGGGAGTACGCTCAGACCTGGGTGCAAACCTTTAAGGGGGTACAATGGCAGCTCCTCATTCCCCCCCTCCTTCACTGATGGTCCAGAAAAGAGAAGAAGGGCTCAGCTGCCAAGAACCGTGAATTGAGGAGCTGCAGACACTTGCAACCTGCCTCAAGGCAAGCGGATCTCCTTCCCTTCCTCCCCTTCCTCTTGGAATTTCCTTGAGTAAGGCAGAAAAGAAAGGAGGAGAGAGGGGGTGGGCTGATGCTTAGAAGTAGTCCTGCTAGTCTGTGTTGCACCAGAAGGGGGGAGGGGGTAAAGGGGAATCTAGTAATCACTTTAAGACTAACTTTCTAAGACTAATTTATATTTTAGCACAAGTGTTTGTGCTTATCAATCCACTTCCTCAGATGCAGTGACTGAGGAAGTGGATTGATATCTGCAAAAGCTCGTCCTAAAGTTAGTCTTAAAGGGACTGTAGATTCCTTCCCCCCTCCCTCCCTTTTCCTTTATCTCTGTTTGCCTGTACATGTGTGCCCACAAGTCTTTAAACTGCCTGTGAGCTTATGTCAGCCTCATGAATTTCATAGGGTTTCCTTAGGCAAGAATACTCAAGAGGTGGTTCGCCAGTCCGTTCCTCTGAAATATAGCCCAGAGCACCTGGTTTTTGTTGGCAGTTTCCCATCCAAGTAGTAACCAGGGCTGACACTGTTAAGCTTCCAAGAGCAGACTGGATCTGGTGCCTTTAGAGTATTTACAGTGTGGAGTTATAATTTTTCTTATTCAGCATCTTTTCTTTCTTGCAGGAATGTGCGTACAGTGGGATTTCAAGGGTATGGGGGGCATTATCCAAGGCTCATATTGTAGGGCTTTCATATGACCAGACTGGCCCAATTAAATACAGATTTTAGGCATTCTACCCCATACCTGTTAGGGCCATTAGCTAGCCTGGATTCTAAGATTTCATTATTTAAAAGGACAACATAGCCATAGTCCTAGATTATGCCCCACCTACAAAGGCAGAAGAAGGAGAAGTTGAAAGATGTTATGCTAGAATCCAGGGGAAATTGATCATGCACCCAAACAGGATATGTCGATAATCATAGGTGACTGGAATGTAAAAGTAGGAAACAGAGCAGAAACAAAGATCGTTAGAGAATTTGGCCTAGGATTGAGAAAAGAAGCAGGAGAACAACTGATTTAATTTTGTGAGGCCAAAAGTTTGTTCACTGCAAACACATGCTTCAGGCAGCCAAAGAAACATCTATAAACATAGACGTCTCCTGATGGCCAACATAGAAATCACATAGAAATCAAATAGACTACATAATTGGAAGCAGAAAATGGAAAAGTTCCATTATCTCTGCAAAAACAAGACCAGGAGCAGTTGTGGCACCAACCATGAACTGCTAATGTAAAAATGCATATGTAGATGCAAAGCCATTAGTAAAGCTTAAGTTGGTTGCCTGTCTCTTTGTTCTCATGGCTGGGTCAAAGCACTGTACCTCAGAGTCCCACTCCTGCTCTAACTGCACAATAAAGTTAATTCCTGACAGTTTTAACTTTTAAGAAATTTCCCCAAAAGGGCTAACGTGCTGGGACCTCAAATTTTACCACAACCAGGCCTGCCGAGTCCAAAGGCTGATGTTGCAGGGACATTTCTCTTCTCACATGGCTGGCTAATGGGACATTCCTGTTTGGTGCCATGTTGTTTGAGTGCCACTGAGGCACCAAGACTTCTGTGCCAACGTTTGTCATCTTTTCCCAGGCCTCCTCCCCACTGAGCTATTGACGAGGGTGGCTTGCTGAAAAACATGCAACCATCTTGCTAGTATTCCAGATGAGTATCTTCTCAAAAGTTGGCAGGAAGGCTGTCATGTTGTCGCATCCAACTGCTGTCAGCGGAGGGTGTGTTTGTTAGATGTGGAGCCAGTGCGGTATGGTGGAAAGATACCTGGCTGTCTCCTGTAGGCTGTCATGGGCATGCACACCCACAGACACACACCACACAAGCAGGAAACAGTGTGCACACCTTAGTTACCAAGGCTAGGCGGAGGTGTAGAGTGTGAGACGGATGTATAATTAAAGGCGGAATAACCGCCTCTCTTGCTTCACCCCTGCAGCATGAAATAAGAGCAAGACTCAGGGGCTGGCTGCTGGCGATTCAGCCGTGGCAGCATGAAAAATGAAGAGGAGAGCGATAAGAAACTAATAATTTATGTTCCAAGCACAGCCTCACACCAGCACGGAGGGGAAATTTGTGCCAATAACTCCTACTAACTCAGAAAGGCACGCAATCTTTTATTGCACAAATTATTAACGACCAGAAAATAAATGACTCTGTAATCAGATCGGTGCTGCCGGCACTTTGAGTTTCTTCCTTTATTTGTATAAATTCTGAAGCCTGGCCCGCCCCTGGAGCCTAAGTAAAAAAAGGGGGAAACTTTTACTGGCCCACCGCCCTGCTTGACAACACAGCAGATTAAACAAAGACGGAGCAGGCACATCCTGGTTATCTCTCTGCCTGTCAGAGGCCTGTTTGCTCAATAAACAAGCAGTGGCCCAGTTTTTGTCAGGCGGCAGGGATTGTAAGGGAACCTGGATTTGGAAGCTGGCTGTATTTTTAGAGAATATTAGAATTCTCTTTTTAAGTAAACAAGCATGGCTTTCTGCCATGTTAGCCTCTTTTTCTACTAACACCATCCTGCTGCATGCCGTGTACTTAAATATCTCAAACCAAAAAGGTGTCTTGCACTTTACTTACAAACCCTCAGTTTCTGCAACTGTTTCTGTTGTCTTCTTATTATATATGTGTGTGTGTATGTGCTTTCGAGTTGCCTGTAAGTCATCTTTAAAAGCATGCCCTCCAACCGCCCTGAGTTGGCAGAAAAGTCCCAATTAGTCCTCCGTTGTCCCACTTGGTCAACTGTTTTTAAAATGTCCCAGTTTCCTCTTTGTCCTTGGCTTATTTCAATTGCTGCAGACTATGCTTAAAATATAAAAGTAATTTCACTCAATTAACTCAGTGAGGGTAGAGATGGGGCAGGATCTTGCCTTTCCCAGGAGTTTCAGGTAAAAGCAAACTGCTGTAGCCTCTCCTAGTTCTGTCTGTTCTTCCTAATAAATAACTTTTGCTATCTTGACTATACTGATGTTGTTTGGCCACAAGTGGCCCAGTATTCTTCTGTGAAATGTTTTAGGGTATGTAAAAGGTTTCTCCCTGGAAAGTCACCTAAAAGTAATTTTAGGTTGTTGTTTTTTTAAAGCTAGAATACACAAATGATGTAAATTGTCCTGGAAGTTAGGGACTTTGACAACTAACGAAAGATCCATGTACATTTATGCTGTAACCTTTTGATATCCATCGGAGTATTAACTCAGGCATAGATACAAAAGAATATAGGGTTATACCTTTGACCCTGCAAATGTTTTGGGCTTCATTCTCCCCAAAACTGTGGCATGGACAGTGATAGGAAACTGTGGGAAATGTAATCAAAACAACTGGACAACTGAAGGACAGAGGCGCCTTAGTTTAAATGTAATGCCTGCTACAAACACAGAATTTCTTATGCAAATAGCACATTAGTTGGTAGACAAAGATTTATGAGTAGTTTGTGTATCCAAGGAAGCCACAATGTTTTAGGCTGCTGAGTAAATTACATTTTAAAAGTCCTCTGAGCTTTCAGAACCAATGGGAAATTCCAAAGGAATGCTAAAGTTCCTTCAGAGATAGTCATCTCCATACTGGGTGATCTTGGAATATAGGAGGGTGTGCCTTTGTTTGGATTTATGGTGAGGGATCAGTGTTTTGTCCCTTGATGATGACAGATTAGGTTCCTTAATTCAAGGGTTTATATTATTATAATTTTTCATGAGGACAGAGGAGAAGAGATTAAAGAGCAGCAAAAGGAAGTCTAAAGATGGTGGGGAAACAAGTGACTTTTCAAGAAGTTTCAGTCCTGCTAGTCCCAAGCATCTTCCCCACTTGGTGGTGTTTGGAAAAGATTTAATCAGCTGGAATTAGTGTGGACTGCAAACAAATAGTGTTGATTTACTGAGAAGTTTAAAATATTTTCTGGAGTTTGTGGCAAAAATGGAAGTGGGATCCAATTGAAATGGTTCCTGTGAAGGGAGGAATTGGGCAAGCCTAGCTGAAGGCAGGCAGTCACAGCTCAGGGAATGCCGTGAAGGAGGGCCTGCGGAGAAGAATTATTACAAAACAGAGGTTTGTCTCTGTCAGAGGCCAGATAGGGTTTAGATTGCAGAGAGTTAGGAACATGAGTGGCAACTGAGACAAGGATGGTCAGTCAGAGGGGAGAACTGACTCTGGTTTTGGGGAGCTATAAATGATTGAGGAGTTAAAGGGTTAATGTATTATTTACTTGTGTCTTAATAAACTTCCACTTGTTTGTGTTTTTACAACTTTCCCTGTCTGCTCTTATTAAGTTTGGTGGAGGGCCTGGCTTACGCTCACCACAGTGAACCCACCAAAACAATCTAGCCACTGGTCCACAATAAGGGGTCACCTTGAAATCCAAGTATGCAATCCAGGAAGGGGTTAAGAGGGGGGAAAGGGAAAGGTGCATGGGAGGAACCCAGGGTTGGAACTGTGGGACAGCAACTCCCTGAATCCCTAACTATTGAACATGGTAGCTGGGCGCAGTCTGGGGAACAAACTTTAGGCTGGCATGTTGTTTTGGCCAAAGGAGGATTTTTCATTGTTTATTAAGCTGGCGCTGGTGTGCATGTGATGGGGAGGTGGGAAGGGAAGGAATAAATCTTTCCTTATTTTTTATTTTCTTTTACAGTATCAAATAATATGTTTAATTTATTTCAAATTCTTCCAGGTGTTCCTATGAGTGGTGACTGGTGCCCATTTTGCAACAGCCTTTCTGAATAAGTACCCAGAGGTTATTAGCCCACAAGCATATTTACAGGTCAGGTGGCCTGCCCACATATTCTTCACACCCAGTCTTTTGTGGTGCACCCTTAGCTTGTAAGAGTAAAGCCCCAGAGCACAAGACAAATGACCAGCTTCCTTGATTTGCAGAGCTAGCTTGCGGGGGGGGGGGGATTATTACTTGCTATGAGCTACCCTGCTAGTACCCAGCTGAAACCTCTTCTGCAAGAGGTCTCTGATCACCACCTTGATTCTTTTGCATTTGTTGGATCCTAGTCCTTTTGGCAGCTGCACTTTTCAAGACCATGTGCTGACTCTTTCCATGATAGTTTCAGTCACAAGCTTCAAATGCACAGGAAACCTCTGCTAGGTTGAAACTATTTATTGGACCAAATTCTCTTTAAAAAAAAATTTCAAAAGCTTTTGAATGGAATCTAAAAGCTTGATGGGATCAAAAGGAGGTTAACATCACCATATATGTATACTGTGGCTTTGTGAGTACATATGGCAGAACCATGGTCAGTACTAGCTACGGAATGGCTACATTCTCAAGTGTGGAGTGAACTGAGAAAGAGCTTATTAGTTCATACCTGCTTAAAGAGAGCATGTGTACAGCTGGACTGGCCCTCCCATTCGGTAGAGTGAGTAGATCCTGGAGGGGAGGCTGTGGCAAAAAGGCCTTAGAAGACAGTAATACACACACACACACAACTAGTCATCCTGCTGCCTTCACTCTGCTTGACTTTTGTACACAGAACGGGAGACTGTAGGTGTCATCCTTCTGGGTCAGGCAACAAAATATATTGGGTAGGTGCTGGTGTATAGAGACAACAGTAAGACTTTTTATTATTTTGCAAGCAGACCTTGGAAAAATTACTTTTTTGGATTACACGCAACACAAGAGAACCTTACTGGTCATACAGAGTTTAGTGGCTAGATGTGCTTATAGCCTTGTTCAGAATGGTATTCTTGATGTCTTGTAGTCTGCCCTTGAGGGGGATGTTTGTGTACAGGGATCCCATATCCATAGTGACTGAGATGGTGTTTTCTGGGAAATTGTGGATAGACTATATTTTCCTCAGGAAGTCAGTTGTATCCCTCATACAGCTTGGAGTGTTGGTGGCGTATGGGCTGAAAACTCAGAGTACTCCAGATGGCTATGTCCATGGAAACTGGACATGTTGTTTTGATCCTCACAAGTTAAATCACTTGGATCCTTCAGTTCCTGCTGGCTGACATGAGGGACCAAGAATGGGTCAGCCTGCATATTCCTTACACTCCATTTCACAGTCTGACTGCATTTTTCCTGAACAAATGCTCATCTTCCAGCTGTAAATCTGGGCAGTTGTCATCTACCCAGATCTGGGGGAGGGTGTGTGAACGCTGAACTTCCAGATTCCAAATCCCAGCTCTAAGAACAGCACAAAATGTCACCTATCTTTGTAGAGCACTGCACAAGGAAACTCTTAATGGAGCTTGGAGAAAGAGAATAGCATTTTTCTGCCTGCATTTCATTTTTGTACACACAGCCCCAGGCTACTCCCTGATGAGAAATTATATTTTAGGAATACCCCATTGAGTGATAACTAAGGAAACAGGAGGGCTTTAATTTTACAGCCTTTCTGGATTTGGCAGAAAGACCCTTAGCAAGAATCTGAGAGAAATCCACTAGATGCCCTGACAGTGAGGTATTTTGGGTAGTAGATAGAAGATACTTGGTCAGGCCTCCTGGGGTCTGTCCATTTTAGTTTGGTTATGTACACCAGTGGGGAATTATCTGAATAATTTGTGTCGTTCCTTCTGATGTTCATCTGTGGGATCTTTAGCTAGGATTCTGTAAAACATGGCCAAGTGTTAAGTGTGTGGAAGACCATCATGCAGCACTTGACAAATAAATGTTATCCAACCATTAGCACCCTATGGCAGTAGAAGAGAACAGGTGCACTTTGATGCAGTGTCTTGCTAAGAAAACACTTCAAGATTATTTGGATTAGCTATTCTTCTTGAAAAAAAAACCTCTCTAAACTAACATGCCACAACTTTCTCCTGATTCATATGTAGTTGGCAGTCAGCAATTCCACGTTACCTGTTTCTCATTGGAAAAGGAGATGAGGGAGAGATATACTGGGGCTTGACCACAAACAGATTTTCTTGATTTTGAGGGATGGATCGCCTCACACCCATGCCCACGCCCCCCACCTTTGCACTGTCAAGAACATCTGACAAGACGGCATTTCTGTCATTAATTCAGTCCATTTATTACCAATGCTGTTATCTCCTTGATGGCTCCTTCTGAAATTATTGGGGGGGGGAAGGGTGGCTGGCCCTCTTAATAGTGAGGGGGGTGTTTGTAAAGGAGACTGCAAGGCTACCATAATGAATTATGTTCCCAAGAACTGTAAGTGTTTTATTAAGGCTGGTTGGGGTTTCTCCCACCCCTCCTTTACCCCTTCTTTTCAGACTGAATGCCCAATCACCATAGAACCGTGAAACTCAAATTGCCTTACAGCTCTCTCATGAACATACTTTTAATCTCGTTGACCTGTCGTTATGCTACGAGGCATAAATTCAGATTTGGAGATCTTATGTTCAATCATAAATTGGGCTGGCAGTCTTCCGATCAACAGAATAAAACTGTCTCCGACGAGGTGGGTTTTTTATTTGCCGGAGCTGTTCCAGGAGATGAAGCGGAGGTAGAGTCAGCTTTTCTTAATAAACTATCATTTTTTAAAAAAGAAGAAGGAGAATGTGCGAGAAAGACCCAGGCGTGAAATTTGTAAGAGGGGGAAGGAGGGGGAAAATAAGGAGATGTTTAAATAACATTAATGTCAAACATAAACTTACAGAACATGGGAAATTCTGAATTAGGGCTGGCACGGTGGCAGTCCTGGTGGCGCCCACTCTTGCAACAATGAAGAAATTATGAGGCAGGGGAGAAAGAGGGGGAAGGGAAATGAAGCGGCTATAAGAGCCTGAGGAGGAGCAACCTTTGATCTGCTTTGAGTTTTGTAAATTCTGCACCCCTCAAATTCTGTGATACATCCCTATTACTACACATAGAGAGGCAACCCCAAAGGTGTCGCTGTTGGGGGAAGGGGAGGATAGAATGAAGGCATTGCCCCTGAAATAGGAATCCCAATGAAATGTTCCTTTAGTCCCCAAATTTCTAGTAGCGCAGAGAGTGTGGAGATTTTCAGACGCGATTTTCAGCAGGATATATTGTAAAACAGCTCTGTTGCTGCTGCGTGGCAGGGGAGCTGTTTTGGACGCTGCCGTCCCTCTGCCAAAACCCTCCGTGTCACTTCCGTGACAGAATGGAGGAAACCGTGTCATATTTCACTCACAGGCAACAATCGTAAATGAAATATGATGCGGTTTCCTCCATTCTGTCACGGAAGTGACACGGGGGGTTTCGGCAAAAGGACGGCATCTTCTGAAACAGCTCCCCTGCCGCACGGCAGCAACGGAGCAGTTTTGCAATATATCCTGCCGAAAATCGCGTCTGAAAATCTCCTGTGACACTGAAAATCGTTCATACTTCCAACTTTCTATTTTTGGTGTTTGCATTCCCTTGGCTACTTTGCCTGGCCTCTCATCTTTGGCTGCCTAAACTGTGTATCTAAATGCTCCACTGAAGTTTTAAGTTACTGCAGTGCTAGAAAATTGAGAACTGATGGAAAATTGAGGTGGGCAGAATTCTTATATTGGGGTCAATGCCCTTAATCTCTCCCCCCCCCCCCCCAGTACACCCCTAGACAGCTCTCTCGGGTAGCAGATTTTGGGTATCATGAAAGAGCAATAGATGGTTTGTTGTTATTGTAGGTTTGATGCCAGGGAGGGAGAGAAAGGCATTTATGGGATTTTCCTCTTTGGGTGCCAAAATAACCTGGCTGGTTTTGGCTATATGCACCTTGAATGAGTGAGTGTTGGGTCATTTGCTTTTCTCCCTTAAGCAGTGAGATGCCCTCAGCTGGTCCTGCCACAATGTGAATATCTGTTTTCAAATGGAGCACAGTGCATATTACTTTTGAGTTGGTTTAAGTAATGCTCAAGCAATGCTTTAAGTTGTCTTAACCATGGGACTAGAATTAGGGATCTTGTCTTTTTGTGTGTTGTACAGTTACATAAAACTTTGGAATCTTATAAAAATTGCAGGTTGTGATTGTATAGAAAGTATGTTTGATACCAGAAACAGGCAGATAATCCTTCTTTTTGGTCTGGTTGAAAAATAGTTCACTCTCAACCTAAAACACCAACATATGAAACTGCTTCAATAAAATCGAATTACTGTTCCACCTGTCTCAGTGCTGTCTGCTCCAGACCCTGGAAAAGTTTTTTTATTATTATTATCCCAGCTCTAGAATTCTCCCAGCCAGCACAGTGGCCAGGTTGACTAAGAGATTGTCAGAGCTGAAGTCCAAAAGTTATTTTTTCCCAACCTCTGTGATTGGGAGGAGCTCTCCAGACCCTCAAGCTGAGAGGACCTTTGCTAGCTGAGATCTTTTAAAATGGAGCTACCAAAGTTGGAACCTGGGATATTCTGCAGGCAAAGCAGCTGATCTGCCATGGTGTCTGCTTTTCACTTTTTCCCATTAGGAGGCCCACTTTTTACTTTTTGCAATGGATATCCATCTTTCTCATCATAGAGCATCAAGAGCAAATCTGCTTTACAAGAACACTCCAAGTTCTTCTCCCGGTGTCACCATGTAAAGTATCTCAGGTTGCAAATATGAGAAGAAAAACTAAAAACCCAGAGAGCTGTGCCAGTTAAAGTAACTACAGACTAACGGGCTTGGTGGACAGATTTTCAACATACCTTCTAGAATGCCTTAGTAATGAGTTTTCTGAGCAAACACACACACACACACATATATATATAATGGGTGGGGAAGGTGCAGCCCTCCAGGTACTGCTAGACTGCACCTCCAATCAACCTTAGCCAACACAACCACTGGTGGGGATGATGGGAGGTACAGTCTGATGACCTCTGAAGAGCTGTACCTTCCCCACCCATGATACATATCTATGTAGGCAGGCAAACAGTATTAACCTTCTACCAGATCATGGAATGCCATGTTCTGTCAAATAATATCTCCTGGCCTTGCTTTCCTAATAACAAGTGAGGAAGGGGAGTATGGAGTGGGGGAGTGATGGCAGATGTTCTTCACTAGCTGCTTCCTCTACTCTACTTCCACTGAATAATTGGCTAGGGAGCTGCCATCACTGCCTGCTCCAGTTCCTTCCATATGAGTTGATTGCTTCACTTACCAATGACAGACTTGAGGACATTCATATTTTTGAGACTTCAGCTCCTAGAAGTTGCCATAGAATAACCAGAACTCCTGAAACAGATGTCATGGAAAGACATAACCTTTCTATATGGGCCTTTGGGGGAAAGGCTTGAGGGAGCTTCACCCCAGGAGATGGAGAGCTCCTGACCCCCTCCAATGAGAGGATGGATGAAGCAAGAACACTTCCCAGACCAAGAGAATGTGAGTTGTTGAAAATATGTGCAAGGCTGGTGGATTCATAAGGCAATGTGTACGTGGGAGGAAAAACTCCTTAGGAGTTAAGTCCTCTTTGTGAGCAAGGCCTTGTTCATGAGGAGATCCTTTGCCAAAATGCCAGCAGCTAAGGCCTGGATGGGCCTATGAAAGCTCATGTTTATCAGCCTCTCTTCTGGCCAAAAAAGGCTGCTAGACAATAATCCTTGTGTTGCTTCAGCCCCTTCCTTGGTCCTGGCAGGTCTCCTTTCTGATTGATCTTGGGAAAAGTTTATCTTTTTATACTACAACAGTAGCCATGCTGATTGGGAGTTATAGTCCGAAAAAGGGGAAACTTCCACGCTCCGCAAAAGAGGTACTCTGATGACACAGCTTTGGCCTTTTTCATGCTTACAGACCAGACTGGAGCAACAGTGGGGAGCTGTGCTGATGATCCTCAAAGACTATTGAGATTCATCTGTGTGGCACAGCTAGACAAGATGCCTTGTCACCTTCCACTGGACCCAGTGCTTGTGCTAAAAAGGACTTCTGTTCTGAGGAGCCACTTCTGTTGGCTCTGATGCGGCTGGCAGAACAACTGTATAGACGCACCCATAGTGAGCATGTATGAGATGGAGAAGGAATGAAAAATGCAGTCAGGGAAGAGAAATGCAGGGCTTGAAACATGAGGACTAGGGACGTAATGTGGAAGCCATCCAGGATATGGAGAGCAGCATATGCTGCTGGTGTTGGGAGGTCTTGTTTTCTGCCATGCTTTGCATCTTTCTGAATTTCCCGTGAGCTACAATTTCCCCATAAATAAATCTGCTTCTTTCCTTCCCCTCGGTTCCTCAAGCGGATTTTAATTTCTGTCTCTCCAGTTTTTCCGTTAGTAATCTCCCTGGCAGGCACTGCTCTTCCCTCTCCTTGTGCGTTCCTGTGGGGTTTCCACAGGGAGCATATAAAGCCCCATCGTTCAGCACTATCTGACTAGTTTTAATCATAGCATTTTCCATTTAATTAGGAAAGGAGACACACTTTGCATATTAATCTATGGCACAGCTCTTGCCTCCCTGTGTGTTTGAGAGGGAACATTTGGGATAGGGACTTCCCAACCTGCCAAATGTGGTTTGTATGAAGATCACGTGTGGTGAAAATTCTTTTCCAGATTGGTGCTTGAAGCCTGAAATGGGGAGCAGGGATGGTTTGGCATGGGGGTGACCCCTGCTAGCTCTCATAACCCAGGTTAAGAAGAAGGGTTAGGCTTTTATTCTGAGAAAACTTAATTGGAAGGAATGTACTGTCCTTTGCAGCTGCTTCCTCCTCCTCCTCCTCCTCCTCCTCCTCCTCCTCCTCCTCCTCTGCCATCATCATCTTAGCTGTGGTTGTGTACTTTATTAGCTACAATTCTTCACAATATCCTTCAGGTTTTGGTGTAGTTCATACATATTTGGAAAGGGAGGCTTGTTTTCTAGGGCTGTGTTGCACTTCAGGATGTGTTGATATATGTGTAACTGGGCAGGTGGATTTGTGAGACTGAAATGTTTAAACAAACAATGTTGGGATGGGTGAAGGGTCATGGGTTTTAGTTTTACATTATTGTTTATTGGTTGCTGTCCCTGTCATTATGGTTTGAATGAAAGTATTATGGAATAGGTTACATGGACAATATGTATGTGAAAGGGGAAAAATACAGGAAAGGAGGAAACAAAAACATCTGGAGATGCTCAGTAGCTCTGCTAAGCACTACTGGTGGCAAAGTGGACTCTCATTTCTGGATTCTGGCTTGCTGTTTGGAGACGTGTTCATGAACTCTTGGTAATTCTTGCTGTAGTCCAGTGGTTCCCAAACTTTGGTCCTCTAGCCGTCTTGGACTTCAACTTCCAGAAGCCCCAGCCAGCTTGGCCAATAGTCAGGAATTCTGGGATCTGAAGCCCAAAACATCTGGAGGACCAAAGTTTGGGAAAGCCTGCATTAGTCATGCCAATTGCCCATCCAGAGTCTTATCTGTTTTTCTGTCTATTGTTGTTACGGTAAGTGCCTTCAAGTCAATTTCAACTTATGGCAACACTGTCATAGAGTTTTCTTAGCAAGATTTATTCAAGGGAGGTTTGCCACTTCCTTCTAAGCCTGAGAGAGTGTGCCTTGCCCAAGGTCACCTAGGGGTTTCCATAGCTGAACTGGCACTAGAAGTTTTTATAGAAGCCAAGGGGTGTCTACTAATGCATTCTGGAACTATCAGTGTAAAGAGGTCTCCCTGTAGTTTCCTCCTTTGTCTACAGCTAAGTAGCAACACATAGACTCAATCTCAACTAGTCTTTTCTCTGGTCACCAGTTCAAGATCCCAATAGACATTCTGACTGGGAGATTCTGAGAAGTGTAGTTCAAAAATAACATACGCAAGCTCTGGACCTCCTCACTCAGCCTGTTTAAGACCCACTCTCTCCCCAAAGAGCCCCACCACTTGGACAAGGAGACAGGACAACTGGCTCTGTTGAGCACAATTGCCTGAAGCACCCTGCAGTGTGGATTCTTAAAGACCCCCCCCTCACTCCTTGCCTCTCCTGTCAGACTCATTGTAACATTGAGAAGATCTTACCATTGGGCAGAATGAGTTAACTGCCTTGAACAGCAGATTCCGGAGGTCAGCAGAAGGGGCAACCCTTGGCTGTTTTTTTCCTGAGCCTCTGCCACTTCTCTTTTGTTGGAGGTCAGAACTGCTTAGGTAGCATACAACCTGGCCTGCCTGCCCCCAAACCAGCCAACTACTGCAGATGCAGTAGAGCAGTGCTTCTCAGGATATCCAATGTGGACAACTGGCAGTTATTTTCTCCCGGCTGTGCCAGGGATTGGCACCATATTTATTCCCATTGACTACAATTTTTTTTTTTCTGTGCTGGAAACTCACCAGGGCCTGGTAGCCAGTGGCACAAGGGACCAGCAGCTGTCCATGGACCACCACTTTGAGTAACACTGCAGTAGAGGATGCTAGTGTTGAAGTAAGATTCAACAGCTGGTCCAGTTGGCTCCTACACATGGAATGAGAAGAGCTGCCTTAGGTAGCAGAAGTCTTGGGCTGACACTGAGAAGGTCTATCTGCAAAATAGAATGAGACTTTTGTGGGATGAGAGCAGAACTTTCTGGCATTTTCCACTTCCTTTCCTGTGTTTATTTGTGCTTTTTAAAGGCACATGCTAGGAATGAGAGTCACACACACCTTTTTCCATGTGAGGAATGGCTTGACATGAACTGGAAGCCAGGACTTTAACTGGAACACCTAAGATATTCCCGCTAGGATCTGTGGTCTTAGCTGTATGGGGTGGAGTACTGAGATTTCAAACTGTGGATGCTGCTGGTGGTGATTGTTGCTCTTGGATTGAGTTCTGAAAAATCCCCCAAATCCTACAAAGAGTTAGGTTACCTGTTTCCATCTGGAAAACAGTGTCCTAAAAATCCTGTTGTTAGAGTAAACCCACTTAAACATTTCAATTTTCCTATGTCTTGATTCAAAAGTCAACAATTGATACAATAGGTCTATTCTAGTTGGAATTTACCAACAGAATTCTGGCCAGTGGTGGAAAATGGAATATTACAATGTTTTACCCTACCTGCTTCCCTGCTACTTAAACCTGAATGCTTTTTTTTTTTTAAACTTGACCCGCACAGGTTCTTTAGCAAACCAAAATGCAGAAAACACAATCATGCAAGCTTTCAAAGCTCCACTGGCTTCCTCATCAGGCAAAAGATGTTAAAAACCATACAGGATAAGAAAAAAAGAAAAGAAAAGTGATAGTGTTGGAGTCACAGGCCTACATTTTGTATCAAATGCTGTTTCTGTCGTTGTTCAGTTGGTTTGGAGGGATCTCAAAGCAGGAAGTGGCCACTCCCTTTTTTTTGCCACGTGGGGACCGGGACAAAGGACAATAAAATGAAAACTCCATTAGCAGCCTGTGACTCCCAACACTGTCACTTTACTTTTTTTCTCCTACATGAGTTTTTAATATGTTTTGTCTGATGAAGAAGCTTCGCAAGCTTGCATAATGTGTTTTCTGCATTTTGGTTGGCCAATAAAGGTATGGCCAACATGACTACCCCTGAATATGTTTACAGGTTCTTCGATGTATAGCCTCATCCCGCTATTGTAGGGGTGAGAAAAGTGCAAGCCATGGGTTGTATGCAGCTCTAAGGCAGATTTTGTGGTCCTTCTCCTAATTCCTCTCTCCACTTTCGAAATTGTTTTGGGACCCAAAACTGCCAATTTCTTCTCTTCAATAAAGTATATGACATGACATGGGGGTGGAAAATTGGCTCCCAGGCTGCTGGAACTTGCTCACTCCTGCACTATCATAATTGTCCATTAGTGTTAAAAGTTAGAACTAACCAACACAATTCTGGCCAATGGTGAACAATACACTATTACCATGTCTTATCCTACCTACCTTCCAGCCATTTCAATCATGCTTCAGAAAGCTTGTTCACTGTGCGGTTAGATTGCACACTAGAAACAATGTTTCCAAAATTATGATACTGTTATTGTATGGATCCCTTTACACCCCCTTGTCGTGGGGGAGAGGCTTGCATACCCAGTATAAGAGGGGCGCTCCAAAAAAGCAATACAAGGACTCCCTGAAACAACATCTCAAGCTCGGCCAAATTGATCACCAACAATGGTCCGCCATGGCCTCACATCGGGAGGCTTGGAGAGAACTATCCACAATGCTGCAACCTTATTTGAGAGCTCACACTGAACAAGTCTTGAAGAGAAACGACAACGCAGAAAGAATCACAACCCAAAAACATCACCCAAGGAGACCTTCTGCTGTGCTTTCTGTAACGGGACTTGTTCATCTCGGATTGGCCTTTTCAGTCATCAGCACGCTTGCAGTAAGCGCAGGATGAGTCCTCCCTGAATCTTTGTTTGCGAAAAAAAGCCAGAGAGTATGGATCCCAAAATTGCCTTTCAGATTAATGTTCTTCCCAAAGTTGTTTATAATAATCAGTAAAAACAATATTGTAAGATTGCCCAAGGAACAATCACTTGAAATATTAAATGAGCAGCCTTGCTATAAGTAAAACAGATAAGAACAATAAAAAGCCAGAGATGCTGCCCTTAAACAGTGACAATTTTGTCTCCAGCTCATCATTGGTCACTTTGGGAAAGGGATCCCCTCTGCCTTTATGCCTTCTCCCTCCTGTGCTTTCTGGACACTTAGTGATTCCCCATTGAAATATTAAACCCCTTGACAAGTTATTGGCCCAGGCAATACTTCCCTCCAAACAGCTGCTTGCAGAGCCAAACCTGCCTGAGTTAGCCTTCAGAAAAAAAGGCCAAGGCTGCTATTGCTTGGGCACATTGGAGCAGAGCAATGTTTTTGCCAAACAGGTCATACCGATCCAAGCATGGATGCGGAGAGTGAATTAACACCCCCCACCACCACAGCCAAGTGATGAAAGTATTGCTATTTATAGAAAGGGCAGGTCACAGAGTTCTCTGAGGTGGAACCGGTTTGCTCAGAGGTGAAGACAGAGAGCCAGATAGGATCAACAGTTTGCCACTTCGGTCAAAGAAGGGAGCTCAGCCACCAGGGCAGATCCTAATCTGGTGGTGCCAGGAGCCACTCTCTGGGAGATTTTAAACATGCAACTGTTTTATCACTAGAGACTCAGACCCCTTCAGAAAGCAAACCTCCACTAGGGCCCAAGTGGAATCAGCAGCCTATTCCCTAAGGAGCCAAAAAGTGGCTCTTTTTAACCCTCTTCTCACTGTCAGAACTTATGTTGCATTAGAGTTACTTTTTTGGGCCACAGCTCCCAGAATCCTTCAGCCTGTATTGCCAGTGGCCATGCTGGCCCCTTAAGGGGTTTAGGAAGGGGGTGGGGGCACTTCTGGTGAGGAATTCACCTGTGTCTGGCTGAAGGGTTGTTTGGGTGTAATAAACTGAAGAGGTCTCTCCCTGTGTTTACAAATGCTCATCTCCACTTGGCAGTTTATGCGAATTTCTACATCAAACAACATTGGGATAGGGTTGAGGCCAAAAAGTCATGCTACATCTTTGTAAACAGACAGGCTGATACATATTTTGATGGGCTGATTTCTTTTGTGCACTTATTTGTATAAATGAGGTACAACCTCCATGCTTAGGAGGCAGACTGGATTAACTGCTGCAGCCTTATTTGAGAACTCATGCCGAACAAGTCTTGAAGAGAAACGACAACGCAGAAAGAATCACAACCCGGAAACATCACCCAAGGAGACCTTCTGCTGTGCTTTCTGTAACGGGACTTGTTCATCTCGGATTGGCCTTTTTAGTCATCAGCGCGCTTGCAGAAAGTGCGAGATGAGTCCTTCATGAATCTTCGTTTGCGAAGAAAAGCCAGAGAGAGAGAGAGAGAGAGGAGCTGCTCTGTAGAGCAAGAGTAGCCATCCCAGTACCTAAACATGCCAGAACAACATGTCCTTCTCAAAACTAATATTGGAAAATTGAAGCTAGGAAGTGGCCATTGGTATCAAGCTTTTCTAAAGTTGCCTTTAATCTTTCTCAGATTAGCAAATTGCGCCTGGTGGCTTCGGCTTTCTTCCTTTCATACACAACAACAGCTGTTCTTGGACAACTGCACAATGAGCCTCCAAGTAGTAACAACATGGCAAACATTGGGCGGATCGGAGAGACAAGGCCCACAATGAGGCCCAATTGGTGTTTGACCAGGGTGGAGCATGGAGTGTCTCAGTCACACCTGTTCTAGCATTTTATAAGGAAGATTCAGCTAACTTCAAGAAATGGAAGCCATGAGGATTTCTGGCACACAAGTACAAAACCAAGCCAGCAGTTCCTGCCCAGCCAGAATATGTGTGTACTATAATATGCTGTCTGCCAAGTGTATACTCCATTCTTCCAAACTGCTCAAGATTGCCTACGGGTTTGTTATAACCATTTGGAAAAGAGAGCGCCAAGGTTAATGTGCCCAGGGTCTCAAGTATCAGCTCTGGGGATTAGCTGAGTTTGCGGTAAAGATCCTTCAAAAATGCAAGGCCCTCCACTACTCATGTTATCTCTCTTCCAAAGCTGGCACAGCCTCCTTCAATGTTGACTGAGTGTAGGGTTTGTGGACTTAAACAACTGAATTGATATTTGGACTAGGCAAGCAAGTGTTCACCATTACTACTAAAAGCCACCATGAGCCTTCCCCTGGGCAACTTACAGGGCCTACACACACCATATCCTATGAATGAGCCCTCTGCATGTTAAGAAGCCTCTGGTTTCCTGTATTGCTTCTGAGAGTTGTTGCAGGCTCCTAGCAGAAAGCTTTCTTCTCACAGCCCTGTCATTGCCCTCTAATCTGCCTGTTCAGTTTACATGAGTAAACAAGAAAATCTGCTACTGCACCCCCAGGTCACCTCAGACTCCTACTATAAAGGAATACCCCACCTGTTATCCTGGCTGTTAGGAATAACTAACATTCTGAAATATTTGTTCAGCAATGCAGGCATAACACTAGTCCAGGGAGAGAGATAACAAATGGAGAGTTTGGTCATTTTCTTTTGCCACACATCAATGCATGCTGAAGCACTCTGCCTGGACTGGACAGTAGGCAGAAAGTTCATTCATGCACCAGGGTTTCTTTGGCCAGAATCCCATTGGTGTCTTACCCATGTGTAAGTTATCCTACAGAAGCAGGTGGGCACTTTTGTGCATTGTGGAACTGCCATGTTCATTTCAAGATTGCCAAAGCAGAGTTGCACATTGCACAGAGTTGCACATTGCCATTGCACATGGATGCACATTGTGTGTAGATTTGCCTGTGCATTTGATTACATATGTGGTGTCCTAGTTAGTTGCACAACCTGGCCATCCAGCGCAAGCATTGCGTAGCACAATGAATGCACGAGGAGATTTAAGCTATGCAACTCCAATGTAGGATCTAATTTTTCATCTTCAGCTCCATAGGCTGCTCTCCCTTTTAATGGAAAACCAAGGCTTTTCCTGTTATGGGGTAAATGCAAGGAGTGGCTTGCCTGGAGTTACAGCATTGTTGTATGTGTGTGTGGTGGGGGTGTTGAATCAGTATCTCCTGCACCTCCAGGGCCAATTGCACCTTTCACTTCTGGACATCAAGCACCAGTCATATCTTATGCCATTGCCTTCTTACAGGGCAAGTATGGTAATGCCAGCAAGGTCTGACACATTGCCTTGGTTATGGGAAGCCTCATGGCCTAGCTCGCCTTCTGTGTCTGTTTTCTTTCCTCCCCTGCCACCACACACCCAAGTTTAATAAAGTTTGTTTTCCTCTTCCTTACACCCCCTCCAACCCTGAGCGATTACAATTATAGATGTTTGCCAAAGGAGTGCTACCCACTATTTCTGCTTTTAAAAGAAAGAGTGGTGAGAACATGTAAAACCACAAGAGAGAAGGCGAGAGTCCGTTTCTGGGTGTGAGCGTGGGTGTAGGATTCCCCTCTTCAGAGAAGGCAGCTCCTCTCCTGTTCCTCTCTCCCCGCCGCCTGGCATGATAAAAGAAAAGCACCAAGCCAAGCGTATAAGCTGTCTCTCACCACACAGCAGATCGCTGGCAGAACCTTCATCCTTGCACTTGACAGCTCCGGATTTTTTTTAAAAAAAAGAAGGCCACAGAACAAAGGAGATAAAAAGAGGAATCCTGTTCCTTTAACACTTTGAGGTTTATTGCTTTAGAGATGGTAGCAGCCAGAGCCGTGTTTTATAAATCCTGGGATTTGTGTGTGTGGGGGATGTATCGGCTCCCTCCTGCCTGCTTGTTAAAACTGGTTAAAACCACCAAATGCCACTGGCTTTTCCAGCTAGTTGCTCATCTTCTGTCAGTCACAATGTTTATTCATCACATTGCATCAAGTGTGGTGGAAATGAGGGGTGGGGGGTAGGCGAGGGCACAAGCAAAACAGGGTTGTCTTCTGTGTCACAGGAAAAACTACAATTTCTTCCCTTCTCAGATTCTGCAGCCAAAAAACTAGATTGTGCAACCCACATACATTACGTAAATGTGTATTACTTCTTCTTCTTCTTCTTTGCATTCTTTAGTCTTCATTTTTTTGCATAATTTTTCTTGGTTGTGGTAAGCACAGAGAGGATTTTTTTTTTTAAGAGAAGCAGTATAAAAGATCTTGAAATCCTGAAATTTCAGACAAGTGTCCATGCTGTCTCAAACATATCTTCACACCCATTAAGACTGAAACTTGTTTTTTTTTTTTTAAGGAAACTGAGAATCAATGAAAAATGAATTCTACACCTGGTATCCCAGTGTGTACTTCTTTTGTATTTACTGTATGCAGTATGAAGCATATATCCAGACTGACATCTAGGTAGAAAAGCTAACTTGCTGCTTTTAAGGATCCGTCCACATGTCCAAGTGGACCTGTGGCTCTCAGTTTCATTTGTTTCTTGCAAGGACTGGGTTTTCAGGAGCACCTCTATTCCCAAGGACTATAGAGGATGTAAAGGCCTAATATGGATCTTCCTTGCTTGACAACAGCCTTAAATCAACATATGCAGATCAACATATCCAGATCTTCCCCTCCTGTCAACTAATTGACAAGCATACCTAGTTGTTTCATTTTGGATTTGCCCATCATAGGGTTTTCAAGGTAAAAAAATTCAGGAATGGTTTACCATTGCTGCCTGCTGTGCAGTACTAACTCTTTTAGCTAAAATACCACTGTGTCTGCCAGTGTCACCCCACACAACTGTTGCTGCCCTGTAGCTGTTTGGCACACTTAGTTTGGTGCCAAAACAAAAGCTTATCTAACTTATGTGCATCAGTGCTACCATCAGCATAACCTCTTACTTCATTGGAACAGGCAAGCTCACCACCGTGTGCTGGAGGAGAGTTCTATAGATACCATGGGCTGCTAAAAAGACAAAATTAAGAGGTCTAAGAGCAAATCAGGCCTGAATTCTTACTAGAGGACTAATAAACTGAAGCTGTTGTACTTTGGGCATATCACAAGAAGACGTGACTCACTGGAAAAATGATAATGCTGGGCAAAGTGGAAAGCAGTAGGAATAGACGAAGACTGCATTATAGGTGGATTAATTCAATCAAGGAAGCTGCACCCCTGAGTTTGCAAGCCCTGAGCAGAGAAGATGATAACCAGGGCTCTTGCAGGTCTCTCATTCATAGGGTTGCCATCAGTCAAAGTACAAATAACATCAACAACCTAGTTGCTTTGGTCTGCTCACCTGCCTGAGCCAGTAGGCAGTTGTACAGTATACTTCCTTTCTGATTATGGCAAACTCTGGCCCAAACAGTGTGATCAGTAGACCTGTTGAGCTTTGTAGCGAGGCTGGCCTTCAGACATGAGGTTGGACTAGACATTCTTTTTGGACATATTTTCACTTTCTCTGATTCAGATAAGAATTAATATTGATCTATTGAGGATGTTGAAAAGGTGAGACATGCAGTGAAGGGAGAAAAAAAAAGACAAACTGGCTTTCAAAGCATTTGCAGAGTGAGATGGTAAAGTCTAGAGGTAATTAAAAAAACAACTGTCCTATTTTGTACTGGTGGTGGCAAGATTCTATTTTATTTCTTTGTATTACCCCCAGCCAGCCAGCTACCTTGTTATCCTGACTATCAGCTCTTTCTTAGGTTGGATAGCAATAAATGTACTTTTTGCTGATATCAAACTATCAGCAACTGTAGTCATCATCAAGAATCTTTTCTGGGGCCATTCTTTCTTTCTGTTGTCCAGGGGAACGGTAACAGTCCCATTATTTTTCTGGGATCATAAAGGCTGCTTGCTGAACAGTGGTCACAGTGCTGTATGTAACAACAAATAAGGGACTAGAGAGATGTGTGAGCTTGTGCACTTCGTGGGACAGATTTGGCCAAGTAGCCATTTCTGACAGTGATTCTGCCACTGTATTGTTGTTCTAGCCTTGCCTCTGAGCATTGGCGTTTATGCCAGTTGCTGGAGAAGAGGTATGGTGGAGGGTGGGATGGGATGGCTGCCATCATGCCTTCCTTGCAGGCTTGTGGGCTTCCCTTGATTGTGGTTCCTGGTGGCCCATTTCAGTGCTGTCCAAGGTGCTGAACTCTTGACTGCAAAATAGGTTCAACACCATGGATAGCTCCTTTAAAAGTGTGATCTATAGTTCAGTAGATCCATTGCCACACTGACGTGGAAGCCACAACTCACCACCGCTGTGGGCAAGCACCCTGTTGCCCTCCAGATGTTTGGGACTTTGATTCCCATCAGCCCTGACCAGTGGACCAGGCTTACAAGAGTTGTAGTTGATGCCTACTTCTCTCCAGTTAAGAAATCCTGTCAAGTGTTTTGAGAGATCTCCCACATTGGGAGAAGAAGAGAATGAAAACCACAGAGCTATGTGGAAGTGTTTGCATCCCTTATTCCTCTTTGTTTTGTTTTGAAGGGTCCATCTAGTGGGAGCAGCAGAGAGGCCTTCTTGGTAGCTGCTCCCAGCCTCTGGGACTCTCTTCCTAGAAAGGTTAGAGTGGTGCTTCCTGGCTCTTTTCCTAAGCACATGAAAACCTTGATGTCCAGGCCTTTGGCAGCTGACTGCTCTGAGAGAAAGGGCCTTGCATGTGCTGTCTTGTTTATATTTGTTGATCTTTTTCATGGATTACTTTTAGCTGCTTTTAATACGGTTGATGGTTTACCTTTCAAAAATTTAAATGTTAAAACTTTGGTATGCTGTATTATTATTTTTTTTTAGCTGTATCTGTTTTGACTTGACTTTTCCCTGCACTGGGGAAAAGGCAGGTTATAAACAGATACAAAGAGGAGGAGGAGGCAAACCTTTGGACCACTTAGCTGCTTCCTAATGATGGCACTGGCAGGGGCCCCTTCTCTGGAGCTTAGCGCAGACTAAGAGAGTCATTTCAGCCCAGGTCAGAGTGGGTTTTATTTTTTGGGAGGTGGAGGGGGGTCCCTAGCCTGTTAAATGCAGGGGGTGATGGTTACTGCCCTTCTACCCAGGCAGCCTGGGTTCCTCAAAACCAGGCCCAAGAAGTCTCAGCCAGGATTCTCCCAGGGCAGGGTCGTCCTCCAGAGACTAGGACACGGAGCAATGGGTTCGAACTACAGGAAAAGAGATTCCACCTAAACATGAGGAAGAACTTTCTGACAGTAAGAACTGTTCAGCAGTGGAATGCTCTCCCTCGGAGTGTGGCGTCCTCTCCTTCTTCGGAGGTTTCTAAACAGAGGCTGGATGGCCATCTTTAGGGAATGCTTTGTGTATTCCTGCAAGCCAGGGGGTTGGACTGGATGGCCCTTGAGGTCTCTTCCAACTCTATGATTCTATGATTCTCAGGGCCGTTTAAAGCACCTGCAGCGTCAACATCTGCAGGGGGGCCCATCATTGTGGGGGCCCCTGTAGTAACCCTCCTCCTGCAAAAACATTATTAGCAATAATCTGAATATCCTGTCCTGTGAATAGCTTAGGTTGAGTTAGGTTACATTGGCCTGAAACATATGGGCCCCCCAAAATAAAGCACTGCAGCCACCCCCCCCTCTAAAATTGCTTAAACCGGTCCTGCTGATTCTGCCCGCTGCCTGGTTTGGGAGGGGGGCCCTCTATTGGAGGGGGGCTTGGCCCCAGTCTGGTGTGGGAAGACCCCCTCCCTCCGGCCCGGGTGGCTCTGCTCCTCCTGCCGGGCGGCCCGGGGGCGGGGGTCTGCTTTCTGAGGCTCGCCAGCCTCCCCGCTTGCCTCCGTCTGGCCCGGGCGGCTCCAGGCCTTCGGGGGGGGGGCGGGCAGCCGGGAGGCCTTTCCAGCCGGAGCCGCCGCCCCCGCCCGCGCCGCGGCAGGGCTGGGCCGCCCGGGGCTCCTCCGCGCCCCTCGCCGGCTGATTGATGACCTCGCTGGGCCGGCGGCGGCGCTGGGGCTGGGAGGCGGCGGCGGCGGCGGCGGCGGCCCAGGAGGCGGGGGTGGCGAGGAGGAGAGGGGCCCCGCACGGGCGAGGGGGATCCGGAGCAACGACGCTCCCGCTGCAGCCCCGCATCGCTCCGGCTGGCTGGCTCGCGAGAGCCTTTGGAAGCGGCGCTCCTGGGAGGCTTTGGGGCCGGCAGGGCAGCCCGCCTGGCCAGCAGAAACCCCACGGGCGGAGGCGATGGGGCAGGCAGGGCGGCACCGAGTGCAGGGCTGCTCGTCCTGTCGGAAAGTTGGCGGCAAAACTGTGTGAACGCCTCTGAGGAGGGGAGAGGTGATAGAGAGGGGCATCTGTTGAACCCCCCCCCCTTTTCTGTGTAGTCAGGGAGGAATTCAACAGGGGAATGCTAGACTCCGGCAGAGACTGGAGAGGGGCTGCTGGATTTCTGCTCTCATGCCAAGAAGGACAGATGACCGCTGAAGCTAGCTGAAGCTGTGTTTATTTTTGACCTTCTCAAGGCCTTAGTCCAAGGGAAGGGATTGGACGAAGTTGCACCTGTTGAATTCCGCCTTTCCTTTCTGTCTCAGAGGAACTGGCTGGCAGCCCTTTACCAGGTGAAGCTTAGACTCAGGCTGAGCTTAGAAAAAGCTGTGTCTGTTGGGTTTCTGCTTTCCATCCTGAGAAGGATGGCACCTCCTTTCATGGAACTAACTAGGTGCTTGGCCAGGGCTTGAATGGGAGATCTCTTGGAAATGGAACCGTCACTGCCTTGAGTTTCATCCTGGAGGAAAAGTCAGACACAATATGTATGACTAAAGTTGGGCTGTCTATGTTGGCCCTCCCACCTGAGGCAAAGAGAGGCAGCTGGTTGGGGAGGGGCGGATCTGAGGTGCCATCAGGGTAGCCCGGGGTCAAAGTGGGCTGGGCGCAGCATCTGAAGTCAGGCAGTGCAACAACCTTGTAGAAGAGGCCAGTGCCTGCACGCATGCTACCTTCTCAGAAGGAAAGCAAGAGAGAAATGTAATGAAGAAACAAATCAGTCACGGCACACCTCTCTCATTCTAGTGGCAATGCTCTTGCACATGGGTTTTGGTAAAGTCAAAGAGCTTAGTGCTGCATAACTTTCCCAGAGGACGGAGTTCCATTAACTATTCAACAGAGAGGAGGGATGCTGTATTGATTTCCCATCTCAGGCAACCAAGTATTACCCAATGAGAGAACAGAGCACTGGAGTGGATGGGTCTTTGTCACTTGTGACTCCTGGCTTCCATGTCAGTGGGGAGATGAATCCACACTGGGATTTAATCCTGGAGCTATCCAGGGTGCTGAACATTAAAAACCCCATATAGGTTATCCAGCACCTTGGATAGCCCCTTTAAAGATCCAGCTAAAACCTAGAGTGGACACCCTATCTCTTGGACTGGGAAGCCATCAGCATCACCCCCTCCTCCTCCACTATACTTTTTCCTCTTCCTTTTCTTTTTCCTCCTCTTCTTTTTCTTTCCATGTCTGGCAATCAGAATTTCCTTAGGCATCTGGCTTCTCCTTTGTATGAACAGCAAGATTAAAGCAGTATAGAAAATTTGTGGCACCAAGGTTACATAGAAGTCCATGGACTAAATTCAAATCACTCTGCAAGTGGTTTGGATGTCTGGTAGGAGAGAGCCAATAATCCTCTGTCACTCCCTTGGCAGGGACAAAGAGAGAGAGAAAGAGGGAGGGAGACAAGGGACTTATACCGCGTAACGACACTGTTGCATGGCAGGGGGTCCGTTTTGGACGACGCCGTCCCTCTCTCAGCATTGTCCGTGACTGTTCTGGGTAAGATTGAAGGTAAGATTGTGCCATTTTTTACTCATATAAGTTGTCTGTAAGTAAAAAATGGTGCGGCTGCCTTCAATCTTACCTGGAACAGTCACAGATGACGCAGAGAGAGGGACGGCATCATCCGAAATGGACTCCCTGCCGCTCAACAGTGTCGTTACTGTTCCGGAAGCTTCTTGCGCGGTAAGGGGTATCTGAAAAAGTCCAAGGTGTCAGAGGGAGGAAAGAGTGTCTCTGCCCTCTTATTTGCTCTGGCCACACTGTTCCATGTACCACCAACAGATGATCCCCATGGGATGGCTGGCTTCCATACAAAAAGTTTTCCCATCTGGCTCATAGTTCAAGACTGGAGCAGTTGAAGGCAGCTGTTTGTAACCACCATCATGTACATTTGATGGGGAACACTGGAAATTGTATTAGTTGTTCTTCACTCTACTTATTGAGACTTTCCTACAATAGGAACTTAACAGATCACCAGTGATGGTGAGAATTCCTTATTAGATATCCTGAGCCCGGCTCACACACCGGCAATTCCCAGAATTTTTGGACAATGGAACAGTTGTTGAACCTTTGCATTCCACCATTGGGAACAGTTTGTCATGTGGAGATTTGGAAGAGGACTTTCTTGTCTCTAGTGCCTGTGGTTTTCAGTGCTCTCCCCGTAGAAGTCCAGTTAGCATCAGAAATTGGATTTCTAAGGGCCAAGTAATAGCCTTCCTTTTTACCCAAGTTGTTTGAGGCCTTGGGTGAAAAACATGGCTTATTTTTCAGTCTGTTGGATTTACTTTTGATTGTTAAATTGTTTCAAATTGTTACCAGACTGTTAAAATTGTTTTACATTGCTTTAAAGTTATTTGATTGGTTGTAGCCTGTTCTAAGATCACCAGATATGGGGCTCGCTAGAAATATTCTAACAAATAAATAAAAATAGAAATGAATTTATTTTAGGATGTAGTGTAGATCAGCCTTCTCAAGCTGTTGTTTGTTTTTCAGATGCATAAAAGTGGCACAGGTTTACCAAGCAATGAACCTCTCTGTCTGTCAATCTACCTATCGCCCACCGTTCTAAAACATTTTTTTTTTAAATGCTACTGAAGACACAATAAACTCTAATAATAAAATGCAATTAAACAAGTAGGGTTTCCTTCCTTGGAGGTTTTTAAACAGAGGCTGGATGGCCATCTGTCAGGGATGCTTTGATCGTGATTTCCTGCGTGGCAGGGGGTTGGACTGGATGGCCCTTGTGGTCTCTTCCAACTCTACAGTTCTGATTCTATGATTCGAAATTGCAGTGTTAAAACAATGGCTGAATTAAAGGACATTTTCAAATGCAAGAGAAGGAGGGATATACAGAACATGTCCATTGTGGTTAGAAAGCCCCTCCCTCAACAGTCAATCAGTTGGCTTAAGTCTGTTTACATTAAAAAAAAAAAAAGCTTGCCAAATGAAAGGAAAACAGGGAGGGAGCCAACATAGTCTCACATGGTAGGGACTCCCAGAGCCTGGGAGTAGCCACCAAGAAAGGCCCTCTCTTGTGTCTTCACCATTTTGTGGTTGACAATCTCCATAAAATGACAAGTAACAATAATATTTTCAACATATATGGTGTTAAGAAAAAATAAATAACTACAACAGCACAAACAAACAAGGATAAATATTAAAAGGAAAAATTATGCTCTTATATATGTCTGGTATGCAGTTTCTTAATATATGATTCAATTTGGTTGTGCTGAACTTTGTACAGTGCATTTTTATGATACAGTACAGGAGTTAACATCTTAATTCTCCAGAATATCATTATGGGGGATTTGAGAGGTGTTGGAAACTTCTGGGGGTTTGGTGAATTAAAATGCCACATATGTGTGTGGTTTAGGGCCATTTTGGGGATAATACACCCACAAATCATCCCAGCATATTTTTTTAATAGAAGTTTGAGGAGCTTGAAGGTATCCAGGAAGACTTTGAGGACACAAAAAAAGGGGGGGTTAGGAGTTGAATATGGCCCATTGGCCATATTTTGCCCATCCCTGCTGTAACTGGTCCTGGTCAACTGTCTGGTTGCAGGATTTTGAACTTGCTGAAGTACCCAAATATATGCATGTTTAACCCGTGCTGCACATGTGGGATGAATTATTTGTTATGGTGCAACAGACATATTCTACTGAAAGTGGCAAAAGTGGACTTATACATACAGCAGTGTTGTGCATCACAGCTGCACATTGTAGCTGTGCATTGCACATTGCACAATGACACCCAGTCATTGACATATGTTGTACGATGTTTTTATTCTTCATGGGGGTTGCATAATGTTGGCATAGCATAGCTCTGCATGTGGATATGTATGCTATGGTGAGGGGATGTTGGATTGCAGCCAGTGTGTATTACGTAATTCACATGGGATGTAACTAAGGTATGCACCACCATGGCCAAATCAGACATCTGCAGTAACAGGTGCATGAACTGTAACCGTACTGATATATTCCTGACGCCACAGAAACTTGGGCATTCAAGCTCAGGGCTGGTCCTAGGAGTATTCCCAGCTGTGGGCCTGAATTAACAGGCAGAATGTGATCCCATCCAGCACAGGTTAAATCTCTGTACCCTGATTTGCTTTTCTACTGACTAGGAACACCTCTGTCTTGTCTGGATGAAGCTTCCAGTTTGTCTCCGCAACAATTCACCTAATATGTAACTGACATCAGACACCAGATTAGAACTGTCAGCTTTCTCAGTGGTGATATGTCTGGACCTTCAAATGATTTGAAGGTACAGACACATCACCATTGTACTGGTACTGGTACTGAACCTCTGCACCCTGGACAAGCAGTCCCAGTAGTTTCAAGCATGAGGGATAAGAAAGAACCCTGAGGGACCCTAGAGGCTAACAGCCAACATGTTGAACATTACTCTCTCAACACCAGCTTCTGAGTTTGCACCTCCAGGAAGTCCCAGAGCTATGAGTGGCTTCAAGTCCAGAAGGATGCCATAGTTGGTGGTATCAGAAGCCACCAAGAGGTTCACTAGAAACCCATTCCACCTATACAGCTCCTGATGGAGATAAGAGCGAACAACCTCTGGAGGCCAGCTGAATTTATTCTGCAGGCCAGTGGTTTCCCAGTCCTGGTTTAAGCAGTCCTTTTAGCCTATTAATCCTCTCCTGTCCTACATCCAATCATTCCATACACTACGCACATTCACACACTTGCACCCTTACATATTCATTTACTAAGGGTATGAGAACTACTAGGATATTTTTATAACAAATAAAAATGCTAAGGTCTAAAACTCTTTTTAGCATCAATGCTTTAAAATAGGACATTTTACCCCTTTTAGTCTAAATCCAGGACGTCTATTTGTATCATAGTAGTGAGGGAAAGTAGAAGAGAATCCTAATGTGCTGTGAAGAGACCTTTAATTAAGATCCAGTACAATTTGAACCACTGGACGTTTTAATTGAGGAATTCTAAATAACTAAAGGGGGGCCTGCAACAAAATGTTGTAGTGTTGAGGGCTTCTTGTCAGAATTCCAGTCAGCCAGGCAAGCCTTGTTTGAAGGTACTCCATTTGACTGCTCTGCTGTAGCCCCCACAGGTAATCAGTCAGCATGGTATACTCATGAAATACGTTTAGATGACACTGAGTTGTTCTGTTAAGATCCCCTGACTAAGGATATATTTTTAAGAAACAACCCTCCTTAGGTTAAATAAATATGTATCTTGCAAACCTTTGGATTCCTCTGAGCCCATTGATACCTCCCTCTTTAGTGTGGGTGGTACTGTTTGGCTACATAAGGATCAACACTCAAAGAACAAGCTTCTTATTAGTGTGCATGTTTTATATGATGATTTTACTACAGCCATTTTCCTTGTCTTCTTTCAGTTTACTCACTAATTTCATATACTTGAACATATGACTCAATAATGTGGCAGGTGGGGGGGGCAGATTTGCAATCCCAGCTGGGAGTTTAGACACACTGGCTTAAATATATGAATTGATAAATCTGCACCAGAGCTCAAATTAGGTACTTTTTGTACTACAACTACCAAAATCCCTCAACCACTGGCCATGCTTGTTCAGAGTTGTAGTCCCAGAACTAACTTTTCCATGTTCTGACCTGCATACATAGACAGCAGTATGTTCACACTGTTGTTTTGTGCAAATCATCTGCCTCTATGAAGATTTTTTTTAAAGTGGTTTCTTTCACTTGGAAGGCACATGGTGACATGTTCTGAAACTTCCTGCTGCAAAGGAAGCTGTATTTTCTTCCTGACAGCTAACAGTTTTGCACTTTCTTTGCTGTATGTATTAATTTTTTCTCTCTTTTTTTGGTTTTTCTTTTGCCTTCACTTTCCTGCCCATTCCAATGGTCTTAAGAGTGGTTTACAGGATTTAATTAACATTTCACCTTTGGTAGGTCTTCCCCACACACACATACACTAGATGATTTCTCTTAATCTCACATGTCATTGCAGTTGCAAGACCATTAATTATCCTGCTGATTGACAGGAGGGGGTTTAAGAAAGGAGCCTTTCTCTGGGGGGCTGATGCTGGAAGGAGCACACAGCAATTTTCCTGCCTCCCCCTCACTTTTTAACCATGTCTCCACTAAAATCTCCTCTGCTGTGGCACCCAGCTGTAGAATGCCTTCCCCTTAAAGGCCCTATAAGTGGTGACATTGGCTTCTTTCTGGCATCAAATTAAAACAAGGTGTGGGGAGGGGGAGAAGAGAAGGAATCTAGAAGAACCTTTCAGACAATTAAAGGTGCTGCTAGATTTCTTCTCTCTCCACCCACTTTCCTTTTTATGCTGCAGCAGACTCCTGTGACTGTCTCTCTGAAAGTTAAAACAATTTACTCCTTCTTGTTTTAAATTTAAATTGACCTAAATTGTGCCAATTTTATCCGTATACTGCCTGAGATCTTATGATATAGGGTGGGATACAAATATTTAAATCCATGAATAAAAAAGATATATCACCTGCTGCTAGGGTGCTTAGCCAGCTGGTGATAGCTTTCTCTTTCATGCATATTTTAAAAACCTCTTTTCATTTCCACATTTTGGTAAATTCTTCAGAAACAAAATGAATCAATCCACACCACCTCTTTTCCTCTGGCCTAATTCAGTATCTGCAGACATACCTCAGTTAACAAAGCCTCTGACAAAGAAGCAGGGGTGTTTTTTTTAACAGAGTCTTTTTATGCCTGCCCATACCCCCTTCTCCTCCTTGTCCTCTGTCTATCTGGAAGTATTTTAGCAGCATTGATGAACCCATCTTGACAGGCTGGCTTGTTGCTGCAGTTGCTGTCCATGTTGCTCTCTGAAGCCAGGAAGGAGTCCCACAGCATGTGACCAAGGCTGGTCACATACAGGAGGCCTTGGTCTAGATATATACCCTCTGGATATATCTTTCGGGAAGACAGTATGTGGTAGTGGTTTGAATGCTGGACTAGGACTCAGGGAGATCAGAATTTGAATCCCTGTTTAGTCCCGGAAGCCCACTAGGTGACCTTTGTCCCACTCTCTCAGCCTCAGAGGAAGTCAGAGGCAAACCTCCTGTGAACTAATCTTGTCAAGGAAACCCTGTAATAGGGTCGCCTTAGGGTCACCATAAGTCAGAAGCAACTTGAAGACTCTCAACAACATACACTGAAAGGTACTTGAGTATTGAAGTCCTAGTCCATTTAGGGCTTCGTGTGTCATCAGCAACACCTTGAACCTGTATTGGTAGCGTGTTGGCAGCATTCGTATTGAGAGTTTTAACACTAGCGTGCTGTTGGAAGTGTCTGAATTTTAACAAGTGGGGTTTGTGTGTTTTAGCATCCTGCTGGAAGATCCAGCTGTTATTTTCCAAGAGGAAATTACTGAGAAAAATATAGTTGCTGGGACCCTCCAGGGCAGAAATGGGTAGAGTGGCCTTTTAAGAGGCAACAGACTCCACACTCTCTTTCATTTCCTATTGGGGAATACCCTTGCTGAAGGAGTATCATCTAGACTGGGTTACCAGCACCACAGGGGAAGATACTGAGGTGATTGTAATACATGGAAGGAGAATGAGCATGGTGTCTAGGCAACACAGAGCTTGGAAAAGTTACTTTTTTGAACCACAGTTCCCAAAATTCCCCAGCCAGCACAGTCATTGAGAGTTGTAGTCCAATAAAATAACTTTCTTAAGCTCTGTTTTGGGCTGTGTACTGAAGATTATGATCAAAAAAGCTCCTTGCCATATCAAAGCAACAGCTCCATCTGCCCCATCATTTTATTCTCAGAGTGGCTGGTTGGGAATTACACAAGCCAAATGTGCTTGCTTTTTGCCTCCCTTCTGACATTTATTCCCATTTTTGAAGGTCAGATGGTCCCATGCAGCTCTTGCATGCATGATCTAGTGCAATGAGGAAGAACTGCCCCACTGGACCATCAGGCTACAGTGAGCAGCCAGATGGTGCTGGGAAGCTCTCAAGCAGGGTGAGAATGCAGTCTCTGTAGCTTGCCTTTAGCTCCTTGTCATTCAGGGCCACCCTGCCTTTGTACATAGCAGATCAGTCTAAGCCAACCTCATATTTCAGCACTCACCTTTTCACCACAGGTGATCAGGTATTGCAAGCAGATGAGCAAACAAGTTGGTAGAAGAGGAATGAAGTGTACAACCTCTCCTTTAGGCACAACACAGAAAGCAAGCAGGTTGCATCCAAAAGGACTCCTCCTCCTCTTCCCCAGGTCATAGAAGTACAGCTCTTTGATCCTCTGCCAGCCCCAGCGGGCTAGTAATGTTTTTTCCCCAGACTGGTTTGTTTAAAAGCTTGCTTTAAGCTCTTTGCTCTGGAATCCTGAGAGTGAGTCCCCTTACATCCGCAGAAACAAATTAAGCACAGTTTGATGGCAAATTGTCCAGTGTCAACAGGAAGTTTGAACTATTGCAAAATCTCTGAGAAGTTACTGTACATGCCCAGGAAAGTTTTGAGCCCCATGTTATGGTTTAGTTTTGCCCTGTTTTCCTCTATACAGTATTTGGTATCACTTTAGCATAGGAGTGGGCATATTCTGGGCATCTGGGGGTTAATTCTACCTCCCTGTCGGACTGGCCATGGCTCACACATGCCATGCATGCTTGCTCCCAGTTGAAACTGGAAATGACCCAAAAGTCCACTTCTGGTTTCTACCACCACCACCCCGCCATCTATCTTTCTTTCTTTCTTTCTTTCTTTCTTTCTTTCTTTCTTTCTTTCTTAACAAAAACGGCATGGATGATTGGTCCATGATTCATTTTAAAGGATCATTGTGTATTTTTTCCAAAAATTGTCTCTGCCCCCCCACAGACTACGAGTCTCCCTTTTTTAAATGAAAAAATGGAGTGGGGGTGGCATTTGAGGTTGCAGATAAATGGCCAGCCTACAGGTTGTCCACCCCTACTGCAGTGTCAACACAGCCAGGCATCTTCCTCTCCATCCTCAATCTTCTCCCTCAGCCGCCAGTTCTGCCTCCCCTCCCGCATGCAGCATGGAAGAGGAATGGATGCAAATATCTGTCTCCCGTTTTTTGGCTTGCAGTATTTCTTTTCCACTTGCTGCCTCCTCACTGTCTGCAGGCCTGCTAATGTCCCCAGAGCTCCTGAGCCCATTTATTTTCCCATCCGCACTCTCTACACTGCCTGAAGCAGCACTAATGCATCCCAAAAGGCCTTTGCTCCCTGTTAATTACATCGGGGGAAGCCTTCACAGCTGGGGGGGGGGCAGAGAAGGTTGAATCAGAATGGTGGTTGGCAGGTGGGCGAGAGTGAATGGCTGTGGAGGGAATCAACAGTCTTGAGAGCCAGGCAAGCAAGGGCATGGGAAGGAGGCGCACAGCTTCCTGTGCTCTTATTTTGATGCTTGAGCAAGAGATAAGCCCCTTGCACCTTTGGGACCCACCTGTATGTAGGAAGTTTCCAAAGGTCTCTTGGCTGTGCTGCAGAGATCTGCAAGCCAATTTACAGCTGTAAGCTCTTCCTCATTGCTCTAAAGAAGCATGAGTTATCACAATACAGGCATACCTCAGTTAGCAAAGCCTCTGACCATGACATTCCTTTTTACAACGTCTTTTTACACTCACCCAGCACTTCTTTTCCTCTGTGTCATCTACCTGACTGGACATTTTTAGAAGCATCAGCACTGGAGGGATGGTGAAGGAAGGCTGGAGAAACCCAGACTTTTGGTATTGGGTGGCAACAGAGGGCTTGTGTAGACGGGCAGTTTACCCTGGCTCCCCTGTCACCCGTGTTGGAGCCCTACAGTCCAAATGACACAGGGCTCTTGCCTCAATTCACCTCCAGACAGTCCTGATGACGCTGAAGGGGATGCTGGGAAAAACCCTTTTAAAACATTTCAAAATAACCTCTGGGAAAACCTGTGTCATGTGGGAAAACACGGATGAGTCTGGCTCAGGAACATAGGAGTCTGTACCTGCATGCTGGACATGAATTGCCAGATACTTCTGCTGTCGCTGCCTCCCTGAAGCCAGGAAGAAGGCCTCCAGCACATGATCAAGGCCCCCTGCATGAAAACAGCCTTGATCACATGCTGAGGGCCTCCTTCTCAGCTTCAGAGAGTCCGATGGTGTCAGAGGCACCACTGATACTGGCTGGTGTTTGTGTGGAGACTTCTGCCCATTTTGTCACAACAACAGGAGATCCGGGCCAGTTCCAGAGCAAGAATACTTCAGCCAGAAGGCGACATACTCTGGCCAGTGTAGGCAAGCCCAGAGTGTCTGCAGTAAATAATGCAATCAAGCTCAAGTTGGGGAGGAGCAAGATGCTATTCTACTGATCCTGATATTGCTGTGTGTGTCTGCTTGCAACAGCAAGGTTAAACAGCATCTGCCTCCAGCATCCCTTGCTGAGTGTGTGTGAACAGCAAAACAGAGAGAAAAGTGGATAAGAAAAGATAAGAAAAGTGGAGACTGGAGAAAGGAAAAGTCGTCCCTAGCTGCATTTTGGATGAAGCTTTTAAGTGGTTCCTAAAAGGTTCGATTTTACTCTAGTCAGGGCTAAAATAGGATTTAGGTAGCATGTGTATGTTCAGAAGGAGAATGGGCTTTGAGGATGGGTTTTGTTTGTGTTTAGCATCTGAGTGCTATTTTTGGTGTGGGGAAATTACTGGCCAGATTGTTAAGAGGCGTGAATGCCTTGGCTTGGCTCATTTGCCTGAGCATCTACAAGCACCCTCTTCTGTGCTGTGCTTGTTCTTTGCATGTTGGCACACTTTTTTTTCCATAGGTTAATATGGGCAGGAAGATGCTGTCATGTGGCAAGAGATGCAGGTTCAATGGCAAGAACTTATAACTGACATGCAAAGGCCTTCCAAATTCTTCTAGTGAGGCTGAATGCAAGGAGATTCAGGGGAACATGAGTGGGAGGATCCTCCTGCATTCATGTCCTTCAGCGGGCTTCCCAGAGACCTCTGGTTAGTACTTAGTAAAGGTAGGAAACCAGGTGTTGGACTAGACAGGGCTTTTGTCTGATCCAGCAGGGCTCTTACATTCCTAGGTCCCAGGTTTAGTCCCTAACATCTCAGTTTAAAGAGATCAGACAACAGATGATGAGCAAAACCTCACACAAAGAAAATGACTACAAACCAGTGCAGAGAATGCTGCTAAGTTAAAATAGAGCAATAGTCATAATTTTGTACAAGGCAGCTTCCTATATGGCCCTCTTTCAGGGCAGAAAGTTGATTAGATTGGTGATTCTCAACCATTGTTTTTGTTTGCCCTCACATCATTTCCAACTTATGCTGACCCTAAGGCAAACCTATCACAGGGTTTTCTTGGCAAGAGTTGTTCAGAGGGGGATTGCCTTTGCCTTCCTCTGAGGATGAGGTGAGTGTGACTTATCCAAGTCCACCCAGCGGATTTCCATGAGCAAGTGGGGATTCAAATCCTGGTCTCCTGGTCTCTCTTAGCCTTTAGCCCAGTCATTCTCAGCCTTTGACTCTCTAGGTGTTTTGGACTTTAACTCCCAAAAGTCCCAGCCACCTAGCTATGACCATACCCAATGATCAGGAATTCTGTGAGCTGAAGTTCAAAATATTTCAACCTTTTGCCCTCCAAATATTTTAGACTTCAGCTCCCAGAATTCCTGATCATTGGATATGGTCATGGCTGGCTGGGGCTTCTGGGAGTTAAAGTCTGAAACACCTAGAGTCAAAGGCTGAGAACCACTCGCTTAGTTGGCATCTCTTGCGTTTCTGAGATTCTGTGGACCAGTGAATGCATCACCCAGCAGTGATGTAGGAGCTGCTGTAATGACTGGTCCCAGGACCACAGAGGTAATGTGGGTCTCATAACACAATTTTTCCCCTGCTGACAGCAATGTTCTCCCCCCTTTGCAATTAGTACTATGTTGTAATAGCCACTAAAAAGCTAGCTGACCTTTCCTCTAGGCTTCCCATTTGCTGTTACCAAAGTTTCTTCTTCAGTGGGTGTGAATGGCAAGAAAATGTTTCTTTGGTGGACCATGATAGCTGGAGACTAGCACAAAGGGCTGAGCTATAGATGTCTGTATTTTTGCCACTGGTTGGAGTGTGGTGATGGGTGAGGCTCCAAAGGCTTGCTGTTCATTTTGGAGAGGAACAGAGCTGTTCCACAGATTAACATTGTCTGGATGCTCACCTGCTCCTTCATGTGCAATGGGCATATTTGCAAACAAGCAGCAATTACAAAAGTGTTAGAAATGGCCAATACTCTCTGTTCATTATCCTGTCAAACACTAGAACTCCCCCTCTATTCCTCTCCTTTAGAGAATCCAGTTAGTGAATGAGAGTCACGTGCTATACATTTAATAACATTAAATTGGGGCTTAACAGAGACTGGAAGTGGCTCACTCACTACAGAAAATAATGGTCCCTCTTTAGTTGTTTATTACATACATGTTATTCATGTGGCTTTACTAGTTCACTGATGGATGGGAATGGGTTACACCATTACACCCATTATGACTGGGACTTTTACTCCTTAGACTGAAGGATCATGTTTTCACTTTCTCACCCATTGCTGAGTCTTCCAGCCTCACTTTGCTATACTCACTTTCCCTATCTTCTTCTGCCTATACCCATGTAGGGATACTTCCGTGCAAATGTGCATGCATGTCAATAATTCATGCATCTAACGAAAAGGCTTCTGATGACAGGACTACAACTCCCAGAATCCCTCATCCAGCATGGCCAATGACTTGTTGTCAGGGAGTTGTAAGAGCTATAGTGCAAAAAAGTAACTTCTTCAAATTGTAACTACAATGGCAGGCAATTGGGTGTTACCATTTAAATTTTCCACAATGCCCCCAATTTAGCATACCTCTGGGGCATTGAAGGAGTATTATGTGGTTTTAAGTTGCCCAGCTCTGCTACAAGTCCCAGAACAGTGGGCAGGAGAGCTTCTGAAAGCTTGGTGGCAACCCAGCAATGTTACATGCTGACACTAGCACTGTTAATGTGCTTGCCTGTTGGCTACACACACTGAGCACTTCAAGATGTGCCTCTGTGTGTGTGAAGAGGTTGAATCCACTCTTGCGGTCAGATCTATGCATAAACAGTGGATTCATCTTCCCCTTCCACACACACCTACTGTAGGCCCAAGGCTTCTGTGATACAACCTAGATTGCAAACACACACACACACGCGCGGAGAGGAGGAAGGAATGGGAAACTCTGATGCCAAGTGACAGATGCAGAGAGACAGCCTGCCCAATCCTGCCTTTGATGTCAGTTTGACCTGGGCACAGGCTCCTGGAGCAGCTGGCCTGCAGCCAAACTCCTATGGGCAGTTGGGTTAAAGACAGAAGCTGCCCTGGCCAGATCAAAAAAAGTGGTCAGTCTCAAGCTGTCCCTGTCTTGTTTGGCAAGCAGGTGAGTAGAGGCAAGGTGACTTTTCCTTTTCCCCCTACTGTCCGAAGATGGTGCTGCTTGATAGCACTGTAGCAGTGATAAATGTTGCCATCATCAGAATTGCTATGCTGGTGGGTGAAGACTGACCACTCCTAGCCATGTTGTGCCTTAAGGAGGGTCACTTCAGTGGCATCTTTTTGGAGAGAGAGGGTGGGGACAGCAAAGGAGAACAAGCCAAATACATATGGTCATATATCAATGTAGATATGAACATAGTACCTACCAGTGCTTTTCCAATAGGATGCTTTTCACAGAATCTCGTCAAGCATAGAACTCCAGAGCAGGATTGGCCCAAGGCATTTTGTTATCACTAATACCCCCCATTCAAAGGCACAGAGATACTCAAAGCCAGGCAAATTAGTTGGATGAGTGAGGCAGAAAATCCCATAAAAACTTTTCCCGTTCCTGGTAGAAGAATAACAAATTAAATAATTGGCAATTTAGTGTCCTTTCAGAATACACAGAATCAGCTGCCTGCAGCAGCTACCTCACCCTGCCTAATGGTAGGACTAGCTCTGCTATGGAGCCTCTGTCCTTGGAGTCCTCATTCATTGCAGAGGGTTCAGGCGAATGGGTACACTCAGAGATGATCCACCTGGTCTGCCCTGGATATTATTAGTGTGGGACCTGCCTTCAGTTCTCAAAGGAGGGTTAGGGAGGCTCCGGCTCTGCTACCTACTTGGCAAGGAAATCTCAGTCCTTCATCTCAGGTGCGACTAGTGACTATGGCTCAACAGAAGCAAGGTGAAAGAACTTCGTATACGTGCGAAGGCAACATTGTTATCTGTTCCTTTTGAAATGGGACATGGACAAAGATGGAAAGAGGAAAGATAACTGGAGTATGGCTTAGAACATGGAGGAGAAAGTGGCCAGATCCAGAATTAATCATTTAATATAAGTATATGAGTACTGGAGAGGTTCTCTATGATCTACAGGAGGCGCTTTACATAAATATTAACATATTATAGTAGTTCAGTGTTATCCAGCATAGCAGTATTTTGGTAAATGGTTTCTAGCATAGCCAGAAAATCTCAAGTAAGCATAAGAATGTGTTAGGGAATAGCCTTTGTTTTGTTTTTCAGCTTACTTGGAATTTTGCTGCTGCTACTGCCTTAACCAGAGCAAAGGTGAATTCTGATGGTATATTCCTCTTTTACCCATAGCAGGAGCTTACGTGACAGGGAGCTTCTCATTTTCTGTGTCTCCCACCCTCTTCCTTCTCGCTTTGGCTGTTTGGATTGCAGACTCCTGGGGAAGCAGATACTGTTGAGAGGAGGAGAGCCTTTTAATACCCCTTTAAAGGCTATATTAAATGCAAAAGGCAATTGAGTAGCCCATTAAAAAGCAGTGGTGCTGGTGGCTTTCATATCAGTAGGACAGTGAATCGACTCTGGGCTTTAGTCTGAACTTTAAAGGAACTCTCCAGGGTGCTGAAGCTATTTGGAGATACAGTTCAGCTCCTTTCAAGCAATGTTTCTCAGGCTGATGTAGGAAACCAGGATTATTATTTTTTCAATTTAATTTATTATTATTATTATTGTCTAATCTGCCAGGGACTGCTGCTGCGTTTGTGCCCATCAGCTACAACTGTTTCTTTCTTTCCTGGAAACTATCCATAGATGAGCAGCTGCTCGCTGGCACACTGGCCCCAATCTAGGGACCACCACTTTGAATATCATTTTTCTTTAATGTTTGGATCAAAGCAAAAGCAGATTAAGTGTGTCACAGGCATGCAAACTACCAGCCATCGCTGCCTAAGAGAAAAACAAGGGCTGAGATCTCCAGATGAAAACTGGGATACATGTGGCTAAGCAACATCAGAGTGCAGTCAAGATGGGAAAACTTATTAATAAGGAAGAACTCTCAAGCTAGAAGAGGCTGCAGCAAATTGCTTTTGCCTGTGCCTCCTGGGAAGGGCAAAATTCTGCCTCTCCCTCCTGCTGAGTGAATTCTGTGGGGACTACTTTTGTGCTTTGAACTCAGCTTGCAACAGTTGAAGTGAGCTGACAACAAATACAGAATTTAAATGTTCAAGACTATAGTAAACTAAGGGCATGATCCTGTTGGCTGCATAGTTGCACCAATGTAGGTAGCAGCAGCAGCATCCGCAGCATAACAGCATAGGCAATGGTGTGATAGCAGAAGTAAAAGAGCCATAGATGGGGTAGGGGAGTGACAGTGACGGCAGCAAATGTTGCCTTTGTCAGGAGGGAAAGTTTGTCCTGTTTGCTCTCAAGCTGTTCGGGACCCAGCAGGGCTGCTTTCTCTTACGAAGGAGACACCATTTTCTGCTGTTCCCCTTTTCTGGCCTTGCACTGCTCCAAAAAGTGCAGAGTAACAGACTATTACACTGGCATAACGTACCAATCACATTCCAGCCAAACTATTGTTAGGTTTGGATGAACAAAAAAATGTCTAAACTTAACACTGAAGCAATAACAGGGATTGGTGAGTTGACCTGGTTAATTGGTTCTGGAGGTGTGATGTTACCACAGAAAGTGGCCGTAGTCCCAGGTCATCTCTTTATTGCCACTAGTTGTGTGGGAACATCTGCAGAAGGAATTCAGAGGACTGTTTTAGTACCTAGACAGTTACATGTGGAAAGAGGAGCGCTTGAGTTATTCTGGTCCTAAGGTTATTTACCTATGCTGACTGAAGATGCTGGGACTTGTAGACCAACAGAGCTTGAGGGAGCCAGATTGGATAAGATTGTCATCATCTGCTTAGGAGTTTTGAATGCTAAAACCATGATCTCAAATTGGGCCTGAAAAGGAATTGGGGGGCAGTAAAGCTGTTTCAAAAGCACTGAGGCATGTTCCATGTGCCCAGTCCCAGATAGCAACTGAGCTGCTGTGTTACAAACTACAGTACTTGACCTTCTCCAACAAACTCAGTAGTTCTAACAGGACATTGGAGATTGTCACACTACACTGTTAGAGTGTTACTATTCCACTTTAACTGCTCTGGCTTCCTCCTGTGGAATTATGGGGTTTGTAGTTTAGTGAGGCCTAAGATCTCTCTGGCTGAGAGTTGTAAATGCCCCTCCCTAAACTGCAAATCCCAGGATTCCACAGGAGGCAGCCATAGCAAATAAAGTGGAATAGTAACAGTGTAGTGTGAAAATCTCCATTATCAGTGCATGAAAAACTGAGGCTAGGCTATCTGTCTATGACCAGGGTAAGGAACCTCTTTCATTTCTTCCCCTTAACTTGAGTCCTATTCATGGGAGGAAGGCTGGATACTGACCAAATACATAAATTAAAAGTTTCTCTGAGGCTGGAGATCTGACCTTTGTCACAGTTACACCTCCAGACACTCTCTAAGTGAAGTCCAGACTGTGGCTGGGGCAGCCAGAGCTGGCAACCCCCAGACAGATGTTTCACCTCGTCTGCTCTGCTACTGCCATCTCATCCCATTGCATTTTGCACACTGCTGGTGTGATCTCCTACAGCAGCCCTGTCATCAAACCTCTCTCTTTTGATGAATTGCAGGTGGGTCTGTCTGGGAACAGCCTTTCTGAAAGGTGGTGATGAGTAGTCAGAGGAAGAGAGAGAAGGGACAGATGAAGTGAACCAAGGGAAATGGGCTTCTTTTCCTTTCCAGACCTTCTGCTGAAGCAGTGAGCTTTCTAAGGGCTGGTTGCTCCCTCCCTCTGCTCCCACTTCTCTCCCCCCACATATTTATCTATCTATATCTTTACCTACTTGGTTGATGGATAGGTTTGGTTCCTCATTCACTTTTTACCCTTCTTTTTAGAGGGGGGCAAGAGGCCTGTCAAACTGCCTAGCACAAGACTGGTAATTGTGCATGCTAGCCTGAAGCAAACTCTTGGCTTGGGAAACAAAAAGTAAAGCAAAACTAGTAAGCAAACAACAAGAGAAGTGACCAGGAAAAACCTCTTTGGTGTGGTTCAGTGATAGGATGTTGGATGTGGGACTGTGAAAGGTATGGCCTGACTGGTGGTTGTTGTACTCATGTAAAAGAAAAGGACAGGAGCACAGCAGATATCTGACAGAAGGGATGAAGAATGTAGTGGTGAGTAGCTTTAGGAATGAGGTCCCTTCTCCCAGCTGTGACAAAAATGAGCACCTGAGCTTGGAAACGATACATTTCTGTGTGAAATGAGCACCTGAGCTTGGAAACTATACTCTAGCTCCCAGCACTCCCCAGCCTGGCCGGTGATCATGCTGACTTGGGGAATTGTAGGAGTTGGATTCAAGACAAGTACAGGCACAACTCACTTCATGTGTGCATACTGTAAATTTTAAATAAAAAGTGTGCTGAAAGATGTTGAACTGCTCTTCTTTTTTGTAGTGTAGGAACCTAGTCCTATTCTTTCCATGTTAATTGTACCCTAGTACCAAATTTCTGGTTAAAGCAGGAACACACTGACTTTGTTAACCAATGTACTGTATATCTTTAATTGTTCCCAAGTTCTGAGCAAGAATGAGTTTAGACAGCCTGTATTTTCCATAGTTCATGTAATAATTTGTCACATTTATACAGTACCTTTAAAGGACTTCACATTATTTCAGTCATTCAGATGGCAACTCGAAAAGGAAGACCGGTGTTACTCTCTTGTTGCAGATAGAGGCCTCAGCCTGAGAGAATGTTGAGCAGGTAGTTTCATGGATTAACCACTCAGAGAACATTATTAATTGGATGGAATACAAGTGATGTAAATAAAGGTAGGGTGGAGGTGAGAGAACTTCCCTCCCCTCAGACTTTGGTTTCGCTCTGCAGTACTTCAGCTGGTGGCAGACAGGGGTTTCCATGTGAATCCCCTGTGGGTTTTAATCTATACTCTAAAGTCACCAAAGCCTGCCTGATCCTGGTTAGTACTTGAATGGGAGACCACCAGTAATCACCAGGCACTGTAAGTTATATTTCAGAGGAAGGAACTGGCAAAGCCACCCCTCAGTAGTCCTTGCCTAAGAAAACCCTATGAAATTCATGGGGTCACCATAAGTTGATAGCCAACTTGTAGGCAATACGCAAACACATAATGTAGCTACCCAGGGTGCTGAACCCTTTCCTTACAGTAAGTTCAGAGCACTGGACAACTCCTTTAAAGTTCAGACTAAATCCAAGTCTGGATTTTCCACCCCACTAACACAGAAACCACTAACCACCACCACTGCCTTCCAGCTCTGCATAAAATGTCCAAGGAACCAAGGAAAATAGAGTGTCTGATATGTGGAGACACCTGTTCACATTTTACAGCATTTGGTGCAATTTCACTGCTGTGGGTCTTATTTTTGTTTTGTTTTGTCGTCCTTACCTCTCTTTCCCATCTTATCGGAGTTTTGTTTGATTAAAGCTCCACATTGCGTGGTTGCTGTGGCAACGGGTTTACTTCAATTAATCCCTTGCCTGGGGAATAAGACTAAGAGGAAGCAAAGGGGTGGGGAACTGGTTGGGCAAAAAACAAAACAGAAAGCAAACAAATAAACAAATAAAAAAAGGCCACAAGCATTCTCATAACTGAGAACGAAGGGCCCTATCCAGATCTTGGCCTCCTTGGAACCACTGAGAAAGACTTTCTAATTTGATGCCATTATCAGGAGTAGGGACACAGGCAGTTTGCATACCTTCCAACTGTCCCCATTGGTAGGGATACTCGTGAATATCCTCTGATGTTCCACTTTTTTCAGCTGCTTTTAAAATGTCCCAGTTTCTCTCTCCTTCTCCTTCTTTCCACATTTGCTCTCAGCTTACTTTTATTACTGCAAACTGAGTTCAAAGTGCAAAAGTAGTTTCCATTCAGTTAATTCAGTTGGGGGCGGGGGGGAGAGGAAAGGAGAATGGGGAGAATCTTCAGGCAAAAGCAAACTGCTGCAGCCTTTCCTAGATTATGTGTTCTTCCTCATTAATAAGTGTCGCCATCTTGACCACAATCTGCTGTCCCAGTTTTTATCTGTGAAATGTTGAGGAATAAGAGTTTGTAACTTTAGAGCATCTCCTCTACATCTTTTGTCCACACTATACAAAGGATTGCATCTCCCTATATGAGATTGTCCAAGTTTTAAGAGCTTCAGGAGGGGCTTTTGTTCAGTCCCACTGCCTTCACAAGCATTTGGTGAGGACTTGGGAAAGAGCCGCCTTGGTTGCTCCTCCCAGACTATTTAACTCTCTTCCACAGGAGACTAGACTGGCCCCCTACCTGCTCTCCATTTGCCAGCACATAAAGTTATTTTTATTTGAACAAGCATTTGGTGACTATGTGGCCATGTGGAAAGATCTTTAATGGGCATTTTCTAATTGTTCTTGTCATGTTTCAAATGATTTTATGTACAGTATTTTTAAAATATGTATGTTTTAATATACTGTAGTAGCTTATTTAATGGTTTTTTAAAAATATATATTTATTAAAATATTTATATAAAGCCCTCTATCAGAAAATGTCAAGGCATCTTACAATAAAATTAATTTAAAGCAATAAATAGAAATAACAATATTTTAAAAACAATATACAGTATTACATCATTTACCAGTAAAGCCACACCATTAAAAGCCAGTTAAAACAATTTAAAATCATGCCAATCTTAGTACATGTGCCAATTGGGTAACACCATTTAGACCCTGAAGGCTTTACTAGAAAGTCATGTTTTGACTTTGCCTCAATTGACACCAGTGTTGGCACCAGGTAGGCCTGCTAGGGGAGGGAATTCCATAACCGGGGTGCCTGTGCAGAAAAGGCCATTCTATTTTTAAATTTATGTACTATGTTTGTCTTAAGGTTGTGAGCCACCTGTCTTATTCAGGAGAAAGGTGGGATATAAATTAAATAAAATAAAAATCTGAATATTGTACCTTTTGGACCCTTTTTAGGGATGTAAGACCTGAGACAGTTGCTCTGCAAAGGGGAAATACATCTTGGACCTGCAGATATTTCCTCCTTCTTTCTGAGAAACTGGTATAGAATCACAGGTGCCTCTGTTGGATTACAATGGGTGAAACTGGGGAACCTTCTAGTAATGATGTTATGTTGCTTTTTTTTAAAAGTAGGCATTCATTGTCCTCCTTGCTTGGACCCCTCACCTCACCCCAAGGCCTCGTCACCTTTGCTGGCTGCTGCCTCAGTGCTGTCAAAAAAATCTCCCCTAATGAAGCAGTCTGGCCTTAGGCTAGGCTGACCTCCATCGACCAGGACTCAGGCTGCACTACTAAGCCACCTGTGCTGCACAATGAGCACAGATGGACTCGTGTGTGTATGGTTCTGTATCCAGCCTGGAACAAAATAGCTAGTAAAAATAAAATAATTTTTAAAAGCTATGAAGCAAGTTGTTGAGACACAAGCTGGGTTGATCTAAAGAAGTTGTCTTTGGTTGCAGATAAGGTTTTGCTCCTGCCTGTTCAGCAAGTACAGGTAGTAGGAAGGGGAAAGGACACCTGCCCACTAGTAGGTCTCTCAACAGTTTTGTCACTGTGGGGTTTTTCAAAGTCTGACAGCCTTGCTGCAGGGATGTGCAACTCTGTGAATTCCCTTTGTGAGTATGTTGTGAATTCATGGAGGAGTTGTTGCATGCTTTTGAGTAATTTTTAACTTATAGCAATCCTTTCACAGGGTTTTCTTGGCAAGATTTATTCAGAGGAGGTTTGCCACTGCCTTCCTCTGAGGCTGAGAGAGTATGGCTTGCCTAAGACCACTCTGTGGGTTTCCATGACAGAGCTAGGATTTGAACTCTGGTCTCTTGGAGTCCTAATCCAACACTCAAACCACTACACCATGCTGGCTCTGGCTTTGGCTTGTGTGTGTGTAGGTGCCTTCAAATCACCTGAGCGGTGTACAAATGAAATTAATTAAATACGAACAGGGAAAGCATCAGTGTTATTTATATCTATCGAAAGAAAGCTAGATAGAGCATTCACACTTAATGCTGGAGATCTGCTTTGTAGGTCAAAATGTTTTGTAGACTTCTTTGTCCTTGCATCAGAGCTTGGAAAATCAACTTTTTGGACTGCAACTCCTAGAATCCCTCAGCCTGTATGGCCAGTACCCATACTGGTAGGGGGAGGGGATTCTGGGAGATGCAGTCCAAAGAAAGCCAGGTTATTAAGATTGGCCCCGCACCCTTCTTTCCTGGAGTATCATTATTTGGCCAATACACACTCTTCTAATTTAACAATTTGTCATGAAATCAGCCTACGTGGTACTTCCCAGAGAAATATTCTGCAAAAAAGGAAAGTGAGCAAGATGTGTCTGCCCCAAGCATCATTGTCACCCCTCACTGGTAAATCAAGCACTGGCTGCCTTTAGCCGGCAGGCGCCTCCCTGATGGAGAGAGAGGGTGGTGGCCAAAGCACCACTTCAGCACACACTGCTTGAGTAGTCTCTTCTTCAGCAGAGCTGTTATGAGAACAGGGCTGGAGTATTATCTGTCTTAAGCACCCATGCACCATATGCCCCAATCTTGTCCCTTGATTCAGAGAGAGAGAGAGAGAGAGAGAGAGAGAGAGACTTCCCAGACAAAGTCTATTATGCCTTTATTCCGTGTATAGAAAGAAACAGAAAAGTCGACATCCTACTATAATTATCAAAAGGGAAGACAAGTTTCAGGTTCCTGCCATCATGCCTTACTTGAGCTTCTTAATCCACTTTGTCAGGATGTTCAGTGTTTCAGCTCGTTGGTGTCCAGCACACTCATCCTGGAAACTAGGAATGGAGAGATGATGGCTAATCCACTGATCCTCTGAAGGGATGGGACCCTCTTGAATTCCCCCCCCCCGCTTCTGTGATGCTAGCTAAATCCATTCTGCCACACTCCTTGTACTCTTCCTTCCTTCCTTTTTCTTTAACTTGACAGTTTTAGGCTGGGAAAAGATATGAAATCTGGAAGGCAAATTTTCCTCTGTTGTTAACCTGGTGGCACAGTTCCCATCACATCCCTCTGCCTTCCAGTTGGGTGGTCTGTTACCTTGGGTTCCCAACCCCACCCACCCCTGCACTCTAATGATTAGAAGGGTGGGGAAAGTGCAGTTCATGGCGATGTGCATCCCCCTCCCCTGGCCCTTTTTTGTGCTCACAAAGCCACCAGATTCTCACCCATCCCTTCTTGAAGAGCATGGCGTTGCTTTGTGATCCAAGGTTTGCACTGATAAGAATTAAGACGTGACATGCGACAAAAGGGTCTTGACAACCAGGTGGAGAGCTGCTGCCAGTCACAGTGGACAGACCAGGGCCCAATAGACCAGTAGTCAAAATATAAGACAGCTTCATAGGTAATGGCCATAGCTCAGTCAAGTACACTTTTCAGAACACCGTGGGATCTCAAAGCTCTTCTCTCTGGATTCTGTGCCATGCTGCATTCAGGATCTCCCAGAGCCTTGACAGGAGAACCAGGCTTTGGACAAACCAATTTGGCACCAGTTTGTCCTTGGCAATGAGCAGGGAGACAGAACTCGGAGTCCAACTCAGCTCTGTCTTTACCACAGTGGAGACACATCACTCTTTTTCAGAGCTTAGGCAGGCTGGTTGTCGCCAGACAGTCTCTTCATATTCCAAAAGGGTAGCAAACCGTCCATTTTTCCTCTGGGGAGCATGCCAGCCTTGCCTTATTGTTGATGTTGTGTTCCCCCTCCCATACAAATTATTTTTTAATACCAGAACAAATTCTCTCTCTCTCTCTGGCTTTTCTTCGCAAACGAAGATTCAGGCAGGACTCATCCTGCGCTTTCTGCAAGCGCGCTGATTACTAAAGAGGCCAATCCGAGATAAACAAGTCCAGTTACAGAAAGCACAGCAGAAGGTCTCCTTGGGTGATGTTTCTGGGTTGTGATTCTTTCTGTGTTGTTGTCTCTCTTCAAGACTTGTCAGTGTGAGTTTTCAAATAAGGCTGCAGCATTGTGGATAGTGCGTCTCCATGCCTCCCGATGTGAGGCCAGGGTGGACCATTATTTGGCCGACCAGTTTGGCCGAGCCTGAGATGTTGTTTCAGGGAGTCGTTGTATCACTTTTTTGGAGCGCCCCTCTTACGCTGACCCATGGCGAGTTCACTGTAGAGTACTATTTTTGGGAGGCGGTGGTCCTCCATCCTAGAAATGTGCCTTGCCCAGCACAGCTGTGTTCTCAACAGACCAGAACAAATTAGATATGTGGCAAATATAAAGGTGGTATGTTTTAATACAGTGTTTTAAATTGTGCCACCTTTTTAATGGAAAGCAATAAAAGGTGCCAGTTAGGAGGTCACCCAGCACACCCAAGTTGTAAACTGCACACTACAAATGAGACACTTCCTTCTTCCTCCATAGAGAGGGAGTAGATCTGGAATGAGAGGTGAGGGGTTTGTATGTGTGTTTATCATTTCCCCAGCTCCTTTTCTCAGCCTGTTACATGTGAGCATTTGGACTGGATCATGGAGAGAGGAGTCCAACAGCTTCTGCTCAAGAAGTAGTCAAATCTAGATATTTTACCACTATTCAAAGACGTGTTAGTCTGTTGCAGAATAAAGAGATATAGTATAATGGAATCTTATAGCATCTTTGAGACTGAGGGGGGAAAAACAAGTGTAAGATCAGATACATGGAGCGAAGCCATGCAAATATTTTACTAGATGCAGTATTTGTAAGATATTTTATGGTAAGGATGGGCAACTGGTGTCCAGGTAGTTTTACTTGCCCCTGATAGCTCATTTGGAAAGCATTCTCAATACTGTATGACATAGAGACTCACACTTTAATGATAAACCTGTTTGTACGCACACACAGAGACCTAGCAGCTTCAACATCATTGGCGGTATTGAATCCGCAGTGGGTTTTAGTCTGAACTTTAAAGTCACTATCCAAGGTGTTGATCCTTATCACCCCCCAAATGGGTTCAGTACCTTGGATAGTTCCTGTAAAGCTGAGACTGAAACCTGGAATGGATTCCTTGCCTCACTGGGATCCACCAGTTCCCAGCACACATCCCTGCAGAGGCATTTTGAACTCAGAAAAGTTACTTCTAAGAAAAAGGAACAAAATGGCATTCTGTAGCTTACCATAACTAAGCAATGTTAGGAAGATGTTTTTGATTCAGAGTATCATGCTACCACTGTTTGGTTATGCCTGGCTGGCTTCAGTATGTCAATGATGTGCCTAAAACATGGATACAGCATGACTCCCTTACTGTTGGATGGAAGTGAAATATATGGTCCATGTAACAGCCCAAGACTCCCTGTTCACCACATGATGTATAGAAAACAGCCCTTCAAGTAGCCAGCTTTGGTCAGTGTTATGTGTGCAGGAGCCTCACCTGGAAAAGGGGGTTGGTTGTGTGTCTGTTTACATGTTACCTGGTTGGGCTAGACTTGTGGTCCTACACAATCTCATAGAGCAGAGATAGGAAATAACTAAATCCTGTGAACCTCCTGCCTGTGGGCTAAATGTGGCTGACAGAAGCTCCCAGTGTTGCGCTACAAGCTTCATTTGCTCTTATCTCCAATCAGGGATTTGAAGATCATATCAGTTGAAGATATGAGGCTATTTTAAGTCCCAGATCCCATCCACCCAGAAGCAATTGCAGGAAAGGCAGCTGTGCTTTGCTACCCAGGGGGCTGGCGTACTGAGGCTTGCTCCTGAGTAGGTGTGCATGAACCTGAGCTGTGCTTTGTAGGTTTTGGGTGGGAAATGTCTGAACTGGTGAATAATTTTCTGAAGCCCTGCCCACTTCAGGTAAGCTCCGCCCCATCACTTTAGCCCCATCCACTGCTAGGGCTTCCTTTTCCCTCCCCGCCTCCTAAACCAGAATGTGGCCTTGTTGTCATAGATGGAACCCCTAATAGGCTTTCTTTTGGGGAAGCTTTATTCAATGAAATAAAATAAAGATTAAAAACCCTCCCCTTTCATCTGGCCCAGAAGCTGGTCTTCCCTGAACTGGTCCACCCTTGTGGAACCAGTGCTGTGTGTCTCGAAGGGAATGTCCCTCTGCATAGATGCTCAAGCCTGAGCAAAGTCTAGCCATGGAAACAGGCTGGTGGGTCAAAGCCTCCGTGACACCCCCCACCCCGCTTTCAATCTCTGGCCTTGTCGGTAAGAGCAACAGGGACCCCCCCCCTTAACTTTTATCCTATAGCTAAGAGAGGGCGCGCCCCAGAGAGAGAGACTTGGGCTGCTCCCTTGCAGGAGGCGGTTGTCCGTCGCTTACCCCCCTCTCCCCGAGCCCGGCCCCCCACCTTCCCCCTCCCCCCTCCTCTCCGCTTGCTCCCCCCTCCTCCTTTTCCTTTTTTTCTTTTTGTGAGCGCCTTGTGCGGTTTAAATGGGCCAAGTCAGAGCGGCGGCGGCGGCGGAGACGGAGACGCAAGTCTGGTCGGAAGAGTCTCAGAACTCCACGCCGACTTTGGAGAAGCTGTCAACACGCATACACACACATATATACACAGCCACACAGCCACAGCTGCCAGAAGGGGAGGGAAACAGCCCAGTCGTTCCTCCCCCCTTTCTGATGAAGACAGAGGCGGGTGGGGGGCTGTATGTGAATGGGGATGGTCGACCCATCGAGTGGCACTGCTGTTTTATAGGTTCCCAATCGTCACCATCATCATCATCATAATTTCTAGCCTGGAGAGCGTCTCTCCCATCCTCACAAACCAATAGGCAAGCGGGGGGAAATAGCGGGAGGGGGACACGCACCCGTGGGCAGGTGTGCACGCGTGGAAGCGTGCGCGGGAGTGATTTTCTGCGAATTCTGAGAAAGTTACACCCAACCCTCCACAACTCTGCCCCGAAAGCCGCGCGTCAGCGCCTCGGTGGTGTGTGCATTGTGCAGTTTTAAACCGATTTCCTTTGGCAAGTGCGAGGGGGGGGAGAGAGAGGGGGGAGCGTGGGTTTCCTGCGTGGAAAGGCAACGCGGGGAGCGAGAGGGGGGCGGGCAGGGGGCGGCTGGCTGCGGGGTCTGAGAGGAGCGGGAGACTCGGTTTCCTTTGCGTTCCTTGGGGGGGGGGAGGCGAAAGCAGCCCGCCCGCCACGAACTTCACTCCCGGGAGAGCTTAAAAATAAATCAGGAGGCGGCGGCGGCGGCGGGCGGGCAGGGCAGCGTGTGTGTGTGTTGTGTGCGTGTGGTAGGAGAGCGGTGGGCTGTTGGGGGCGGCGGGGCGCGTTCCTCTCGGCGCGCGGGGTGGGCGATCGATAACCCTTGGGCGACCGACCCCACCATGTCTCTGGCGGCGGCGGTGGCGCCCTTTGGCTGCCGCGATGTCGAGCCTTGCTCCGGCGGGGCCCCTCTGCCGCCAGCGCGCCCGCTCTGAACTCCTCCGGGGCGCCTTCAGCTCGGCTTGCCGCCGCCGCCGCCGGGATCCCGGCGCCCTTTGGCTGCTGCCGCCGCCGCCGCCGCCCCCGCCTCCGCCTTCGCCGCCTGGCCGCTGGGGCGCTTGGCCAGCGGGCGGCTGCGCCTCCGAGGGCTCTCCGCCTGCCAGGCGCTGCTGCTGCTCGGGCTGCTCGCGGGCCTGCCGGTGCTGCTGCCGGTGCTGCTGCTGCTGCTCCCCTTGGCCGCCTCCGGCTCCCCAACCCAGCCGGCCAGTGGCGGTAGCGGCGGCGGCGGCTCCCAGCATGCCGGCCATCAAGCGGGAGCGCCCGGACCGGGAGGAGCTGGCGCTGGCCGCCTTCAACCAGCCCATGGAGAGCCTGCCGGACTACCTGCTGCCCTTGGCCGCCGCCATCCCGGGGGTCACCCCGCACCCGCCGCCCGCCTACGAGCACCTCTTCGCCGCCGCCGCCGCCGCCGCCCACCAGCCCCAGCCCCCGCGCGGCTACCTGGACTTCCACGCCGCCCCCCACGCCCACGCGCACCCGCCGGCCCCCCCGCCGCCGCCCCCGCCGCCGCCGCTGCCCGAGGACCTGCTGCTGGAGCGCTTCTCCTCCCTGCCGGACTTCCAGCCCTTCTTCGACCACGGCGAGCCCTGCCTGGAGGTGGAGTGCGGCGAGAACAAGGCGCTCCTCTACATCAACAAGTTGTGCCAGGGCAGCAAGGGGCCCTCCATCCGCTACCGGGGCGAGTGGCTCACCCCCAACGAGTTCCAGTTCGTCAGCGGCCGGGAGACTGCCAAGGACTGGAAGCGGAGCATCCGCCACAAAGGTACCACCGACGGACCGCTTCGCTGGGCTTGGCTCGGGGCGAGCAGAGGGGTCGGCTTCCCGGGGACACCGGGCTCCTCGGCAGGCTGAGCGGCCGGAGGGGAGGGGGAGCAGGAAGGAGGCCGGGCTCCTCTCTGCCCCCCCCCCCGGTTTGAAATCGGAAGTATTGGGTCAAGGCGGTCCTGGGAGGAGCAGTTTGGGAGACCTGCCGGTCTCACCGGGCTCTTGGTTACGGCTTTGTGGCTGTTGGGGAAATCACGGGGTGTAAGGGCTCAAACGGAAGGTGGCCGGGTGTCCAGCCTGGCCGGACCCTTTTTCCTTCCGATGCTAAAGGGCGCAGAGTGGTCCTGGATGACACGTTAGTGAGGGTCACTGAGAGGACGCTCTGCTCATGTTCAGAGGCACTCGGACTACTTGGCGCGTCTGGAGTCCAGGGCAGCAGCGTGGAGAGGCGTCTCTCGCCAACCGGTCCCGGGGAAGCCCCTGGTAGGGCCGCCACCCTTGCGTGGCTCGGCTCCTTCCCCGTGAAGCCTTGGCTCCCATCGTAGGGGAGGGAAGGGGCGAGGCAGGCGCTGGGGTTGTGTGCGTGGGCGCGCGTGTCGGGTGCGGGGCAGCCTCCTTTGATCGGGGGCGGCGTTGGGGGCTGCGCCTGTGCGCCCCCCTTGCCTCGGGGTCCTTCCCCTCCGGAACTCGCCGCCCCTCCTTTGCTTTTCGGGGTGGGGGAGAGGCGAGTGACAGCCCTGCGGGCAAACGCCGCGCCAGACGATGCGAGGGAGTGGACGAGCGAAGAGGCGGAAAGGCCAAGGAGGGAGGCAGGGAGGGAGGCTGTGCCGAAGTTTCACGCGTGGTTTGGAAACAAGTGGCGAGCGAGGCGAGGCGGGGGCGAGCGATGTGCGGGGCGTCTCTGGCTGGATGGTGAGGAAGCGCGACGCGGGCGACGTGTGTGTGTGTGCGGGGGGGTTGCACTTGCTGGGCGGCGGCGCGTGGGGTGGGGTGGCGTGGGGGGGGAGAGGCTGGGCGGCTCCACTCGGCGTCTCCTCCACTTCAAACCGGAGCCGCCTGGCGAGGAGGAGGAGGAGGACGACGACGGCCCGAGCGGAGCCTAAGCGACGCCCGCCCCGGGCCGGGGGGGGGCAGGAGACGGCGGAGGGGCGCGCTGGCCTGGGGTGCGTAGCCGTGCGGGGCGGGCCGGGGCTGCGGGGCGGAGACCTCCTCCCGGGTGGCGCCTCTCTTGGGCGCTCCCGCTCGGCTGCGGCGTGCCTGGTGCTGGTGGCCGCTGCCCCGCTGTGTTGTGGACGCCTAGTGCCGCTGGTGAGACGGAGGGGGGGGACCAGGGCTCGGGGTCGCTCTGCTGGCCTCTGGGTGCCCCTCCGCGCCGTCGCGGGCGGACCTGGCCCGCCGCCCCTCTCTGCCGGCCGTCCGCACTTTCCGAGCCGAGCTCGGGGCAGAGCCGCTTCCAGCCCGCCCCTCCTCTGCTTCTGCGGGCAAACTTTCCGCCGGCGGCCACGTCGCTCGAGAGGCGGCCGGGGCGTACTTCGGAGGAGAGCCGGGGGTCCCTGCGGCGGGGGGAAGGACGGCGGTCGCGGCCCAGAGGACCGAGCGGTGGGCCCGGCATAGCCGTGGGGGCGGCGGGGGCTTGGGGGGCGAGGGAGGGGGTGCCTTTTTTCCTCGCGTGGGCGCTGGCGGAGGGGGGGAGGGGGAGGAGGGGGCGCGTGGCTTTTCCGCGCTGGATCTCACCCGCATCCGTGGGCGAGGGGGGGAGAGGCGAGTGGCTTGGGAAGCTGCTGCGAATAGGACCCGCAAGAAGAGGCCAGCTGGCGGCTCAGCCCGGGCCTGGCAGGTGGGGGGCGGCGGGGGTGTGGAGGGAGCCCCCCGCCCCCGTGGCTTGCCCCCTTTCTTCTCCTGCCCCGAATGACCCTCCCCTGCGCCTGGGCCCCGCGCCCTCCCCGAGGCAAGGCGGCCAGCCAGCCAGCCGGCGGGGCGGGGGGCCCTTCCTCCTCCTCCTCCTCCTCCCCCGCCCTCCGCCTTGGGGACCAGAGGGGGGAGGCGTTTCTCCCCCCCCCCGCCGCCCTCTTTCCCCCTCCTGTCACCCGGGCGGAGGCTGGAGAGGCGGGCTGGCCCCAGGAGGGGGAAAGGGGGGCGGCCAGGCCTTGAGAGACGTCGTTAGCCGGGGGCGGGAGGGGTCAAGCCGGGGCTCCGGGGAGCCTGGGGAGGGAGCGAGGCCGCGCCTGGTTCATGGATCGCCGGGAGGGAGGCGGCCAACCCCCGCCGCCCTAAGGCTGCCCCGCGCCTCCGGGAAAACTTCGCCTGCCTCCGGGGGGAGCGAGTTGCCACCCAGGCGGCCTTGGCCCTCCCTTCCCATCGCCCCCACTCCACGGGTCCGGCTGGCCAATTTTGCCTGCCTCTGTCTGTCTTCCTCTCTTTCCTTTTTTAGGTGTGGGTGTGTGTTTGTTTAATGCCGGCTCTGACAGTGACAGCCCCACGCCTACTACCTCCTTTGCAGGGCTCCCCATTCTTTTCAGCCTGGAGGAAAAAGGGAGGGGGATTGGTGGGCTTAACGAGGGCCGCCTCTGCTGCTGCTGTTGCTTTTCATCCTTTGCTGCAGGGTAGAAAGTTCAATTAGGGTGTAAGCCCCCCCCTCCAAGGGCTGGAGGTTGGGGCTGGGAGGGGAGCGGGGATGGATCTCCTTTGTTTTTGTGCACTTCACTCTTTCCCCGACCAAACAAAAGACTCATGGTTTTCCCCCCCTTCTTTCTTTTTCCTTTCTCACATCCAGGGAAAAGTTTGAAGACTCTTATGTCCAAAGGAATCTTACAGGTACATCCTCCAATCTGTGATTGCCCTGGGTGTCGAATTTCGTCTCCAGTGGTAAGATTATTGCTAAAACCCAAATGAAACGCAACCATTTTCTCTCTTCCGATGAAAAGCTGACTCTGCCTGTTCTGCCCCATCTGTGCTTTTTGTTAAGGGAAGGGGGTTCATACAGGGAGGATGCCCTCAAAGGGCTTCTGAGAGCCATGGCCTGGAGAGTTCTTGTGGTGAAAATACGACTCAAGAGAAGTCAGCCTCAGAAAGAAGGGGCAAGACTACAAGCACCCACCAGCCAGGCCTAGTGCCCTCTAAGAATTGCAGGATGGTGGCTTTCATGGTGGTGGGGTGCTGAATCTATTCTGGGTTTTAGTCTGAACTTTAAGGGAGCTGTCCAGAGTGCTGACCTCTTTTTAAAAAGCATAGGTTCAGTACTCTGAATATATGTGTGTGCTGTGTGCCTTCAAGTTGTTTCTGGCTTATGGTGGCCCTAGGGTGAACTTATCTCAGCAAGATTTGTTCAGAGGGTGGTTGCCTTCATCTGAGGCTGAGAGAGTGTGACTTGCTCAAGGTCACCCAGTGGGTTTCCATAACTGAGTGGGGATTCAAACCCTGGTTACCCAGAGTCCTAGTGCAACATTCAAACCCCCGGACTATGCTAGCTCACTCACCCTGAATGGTGCTTTGAATAATAGAGTTGAAAGGGACTGTAAAGGAGGTCAAGTGCAACCCCCTGCCATGCAGGAATACACAGCTAAAGATGGCCACTTAACCTCTGTTGAAATACCTCCAGAGAAGGGGACCCCTCTTCCAGCTGAATTCCCCGCACCATTGGCATGGAAGCCACCAGCTGCTGTGGGTGCCAGGCCAGGTGGAAGGTTCAGAAATGGTTCCTGGAATGCAGCATTATAGCTTACAGGCTAGTCTTCTGTTGCTCTTTGTAGTATCTTTCATCTCTCGCATACTCTTCAACATTATATAAGAGGATTGTAAGTCAAAATATGATAATAGGATGCACAGACTGTAGACTCGTTTTGCTCAGAGGCTGGAGGAATGGCAATGACAGTCTTAATTTGAAAAGGAGGAGAAATCTAGCTCCCCCCCCCCGGGAATTGTACATTTATTTTTATTTTGAGTATGAGAATGGTTCATGTTTGCAACATGTTTTCTAGGATTCAATAAAATGAAGGGCCCTGATCTGATTTGCATTTTGCTTGTGTACAGATGCTTTTGAAAAAATCGCCAGAGCATACTTTTCAGTTTTGATCATTCAGTATATTTTAGGCACAGTGTTGTATATCCTTTAAATTGGGGTGGAAACATGGTTCACTCTCCTCCCCCACTTTTCAAATCATGCAGCTAGGCATGAGGAATGGGTTTGCGTTGGTGATGGTGAGTATAGAAGCTGGAGAGGGAATCAGTTAATTCCACGCCGTTTAATGCGGAGTACAGGAATGTGACATTGTGTAGAGTACTGTATAGGATTTGGGTTTTAGCTCATAGTTGTTGAGTCATTTGCCTGAGAACTTTTCGACAATTGCATGATATCACAATTTTTTTCCGCCCGGAAAAAGGTTGAGGTCACTCTTAATAAATATTCAGAAGTATTGAGCAAGAAACACATCTAGAAACAGTTGAAAATATATGCATATGGGGCTGAATTCTGGAAATAAACTCTTAGGTTTTTTGAAGTACAGCTAAATCTGGGAATTACTGGTATCTGAAAGGAAGCTGATGATATTATCATCATAATCATCATCATTAGCATTAGTATTAGCATTTGCATTTGAAGTAAGGGAGGGCAGGTACTGATTTGGTGGTGGTGTGTTCATTGCCAAAACACTTGCATCACATAATTTTTGGTGGTATGGAAGAGAATCCACCTCAGACTGATGGATCTAGTATTGGTTTAAATTCATAGTGTGGAATGAGTGGTAGGATAGATCTGGATCCCTTGGAGTAGAGCAGCTAGGATTTCTGACTCCTAACTGCAGCAACAAAATTACTCCTGTTTACTGTTGCCTCCAGAGCCAGTGTGGTGTAGTGATCTGAGTGTTGGACTATGACTCTGGAGACCAGGGTTCAAATCCCTGTTCGGCCATGGAATGCACTGCGTGACTTTGGACAAGTCACACTCTCTCAGCCTCAGAGGAAGGCAAAGGAGAACATGGCTGAACAAATCTTGCCAAGGAAATCCTGTGATAGGTTTGCCTTAGGGTCACCATAAGTTGGAAATGGCTTGAAGGCATATAAATAACAAGGCTGGAGCGTACAGATCTCTGGTTTGTCAAATCTAGTTTGGGTTTCTTGTCCAGATCCCCAAACTAGAGCCAGGCGAAAAAGATATATGCTTACCCCTCTTTCATACAGCACAATTATAGCACTTTGATACTGCTTGAACTATGATGGATCCATTCTTTGGAATCCTAGAACTTGTATTTTACAATGTCTCAGGGAACATCTCCTTTATGTTGTTAACTTCACCACTAGTCCCAACCATACCACTGTCAGCTGTGTGAAGTAGAGGAGACTGACAAACATATTGGTGACTTGGAAGTATCAGGTAGTTCAAATTATTGTTTGTGAGCCTCAACAGGAACCCTGTGTGTGAACATGCCTTGAAAATGAGTATTAAGAGGGTGGTGCTAAAATTCCCAAGATCAAATAGTCTAGAGAGGTGCAGCCTCTAATTAAAATGTGGTTGGAAACTTCCAAAACTTTGCTGGTATTAATTTGCCACATTGTTGGGAGTCCTCCATTTCACCTCCACTGCCAACTCTTTAAGGAGAAGAACTATAAAGGTGATTCTGGTGTGGATAATTATTTTAAATTGTTATCCAAAAATAAACTGAAAAGGAAACACACCCTACAATGCCAAGTACCTGGAAGATATATTGTTGGCACTTTATAGTTAAAACAGTAGTTTCAAAGAATCATGTTGGATTCCAGATTGGTCCAACATGGGCAGAGCTAGCCTAAGACTAGCCTGAGGATGCTGTCTTATTGCCAGCTTTGAAATAAGAGTCAAATGTCAGGCAGTAAAATCTTATTTCAAAAGTGATCATAGAATCATAGAATTGCAGAGTTGGAAGAGACCACGAGGGCCATCCAGTCCAACCCCCTGCCACGCAGGAATCATGATCAAAGCATCCCTGACAGATGGCCATCCAACCTCTGTTTGAAGACCTCCAAGGAAGGAGACCCCACCATGCTCCGAGGGATAATGGGACATCATCCATCCCCGTAACTGGGAGGCTACTAGTCATGCATGGGGGTGTAAGGCAGATGTGTGGCACATGCAAGTCTGTCTTCTAACACCCCTGGTGCTCCTTACGTCTTGGAATTTGTTACCTGAGGCAGCCACCTCACTTTGCCTAACAGTAGGAGTGGCCCATGTTATTAAGATATGGAGTTCTTTTTGGAGCAGTTTTGTCCAGGGTGTATGCAGCAAAATGTTTGCCAAAAAGAGACCCATCTGCCTTTCTGCTGGAGCAAGGAACTTACTCCTATGCCTACAGATTAAGAATCAAATCTGTGTTCAGATGCAGGGGTTGTGAGAAACTAGTTTGTGTTTGTGTGAGAGAGTGTAACTAATTAGTTCACTCTTGCCAAAAACACATATGCACTTGGAAATATGGGAGATTCTGCAGAGGTTTGGCTTTGGACTTTACAAAAGGCTTGTAAAACAGGTAGAAAGTAGATAAGTAGCTCCTGTTAGATCTCTTGCAATAGATCAGCAAGGGTTCCTGACTCTTAGAGAATTAGTAAGAACACAAAATGACACTTGCCACCTAAATCAAGGATGGGAAAATGTCTGGTGTGCATGTGGGGGGAGAGCATCAGCCTTCTACATGATCTCAGAGTCACCCCCCTCAATGCACACACACCCCGCCTGCAGAATTGTTTATATTTTTAAAAGTTTATAGTACTTTTTTATTAAAACACTCCCTTATATCCCCTAGCGGGCAGAGGAAACAATTTCACCACACATATTCCCCAGGCTATTTTAAACCCAGGAGAGGCCTTTATTTAATTAATTGATTTCTGGCTTAATTTCTGCTTTCTGAAAAGGCCTCTTCTAGGTTGAAACCACCCCACGTGGAGGATTCTGCCCATAATGTGTGTTTTTTAAAATGGTTCATGACAAATACCCCTCTGCTTTTCTAGAGTATGTGTGTAGGATTTTAAGTTTTAAAAACAAATACCTTTTTTTAATGGGAAGATCTAAAAACAGTCTTGGGCAGTGGCATGCAACCTGTGAGTGCCACTTCTGCCATCCCCGGTCTAAACTGAAGTTAAGGAACCTTAGGCTAGCCAGAAGTGGACTTTAGTGTGATAGGACTGTGGGTTCCATTTGGTTCTGGTATTGCAGATAGATTCCTGGCCCTAGAATGTGCTCAGAGGTACCCTGTTCTTTAATTTGAAGTACAATGTCTTTCCCATCTGGGTTTGAGGGGCAGATCTCAGGGTTCTAGGGGAAACAAAATAGATCTGACAAGCCTGAAATTGCTCATCCCTGGTGTAAAGTGTGCTCTGTACAGTAAAGAGAGGAGAAATTTCCACTCCAACATGTTTACTGCTGACATATTGCCTCTCTCTTTTCTCCCTTGCCTCTGTTCAATTTAAAATGAGTGGCATCTAAATATGTGTAATCTTCTCTAGAGTGCACCTCTTTGCCCCAATCAGCCTTTGCAAATAACTTCATAACATTTCCCCACTCCATTTTACTAATGCAGTTGACTTTATATCATGTCTTGCCTAGAAGAAAGCCAAGTTTCCTAAAAGAAATAAAGATGTCCTGGTTGCCCAGAGCTTACTCTTCACTCACCATAGGTAACCAAGTACATGAATTCTTTTCACTCTTGGCCATGATCCAGTGGCCTGTGTCTGACTGGCTTTGGAACTACACCCTTATCTTTTACTGTTTAACTTAGGGAAACTATCTTGATGGTTTTACACTGGACTTTTCAAAAGCAAGACAATATTTAACTTTTTAAAGTATTATTCCTGGCGCTGTTCCACAAAATACCACTCCTCTTCCTACACAGACACTACAGCCTTTGAAATATTGTTGTTTAGTTCCCTTTTGGAAACAGCATGCTCAGTAATCTTAGCAAGGCTGGGAGAACAATAGCCTTCCCATAACAAGATACAATCTCCAAGCAAAGGAATCTATGCCCCACAGTGCACCTTGACTGCTACTCAAAAGTTACTCTACAAAATGGTTGCAGTTAGGAATGTTTCATTGAGTGTGATGAAGACACAGCAAAAGTCCTTGCATGGGCAAAGGGGCATCAAGTCGATTTAGCACCTATGAGAGGCTGATTGGTTTTAAAATCCTCTTTGTTGTTATAATTATGTGCCTTCAAGTCATTTTCAGTTTATGGCGACCCTAAGATGAACCTATCATTGGTTTTTTGGGGGCAAGGTTTGTTCAGAGGGGAGTTGCCTTTGCCTTCATCTGAGGCTGAAACAGTGTGGCTTGCCCAAGATCACCCAATGGATTTCCATGGCTGAGTGGGGATTTGCACCCTGGTCTCCAGAGTCATTGTCCAGTACTGAAACCACTACATCACATTGGCTGTGAAATCCTCTAGGGCAGTGTTACTTAAAGTGGTGTTCTGTGGAGCAGTGCAGGTTACAGAATCAAAAAGATGGAAGGGGCTCCATTGGACACTGAGTCCAAATCTGCCCCCCCCACGCAGGAAATCCAGCTAGAGCACCCCGCAGGTCTAGCCTCTTTTTGAAGACATCCTGAGAAGGAGACCCCACCACCTCTCTACGTAATTGGTTAATTTGTCAAATGGCTTGAACCATCAGGAAGTTCCTTCTAATATTCAATCAAAATCTACCCTCCTGTAACTTAAAACCATTAGACTTGGTCCTACCCTTTAGGAAAGCAGAGGACAAATCTGCCCCCTCCTCTCTGTGACAGCATTTTAGATATTGAAAGAGAGCAACCATGGGCTCATCTACATGGGAGGGGGGGAGAACAGAGTACCTCATAGTAATGGCATTTCGCAGCAGCCACTACATGTCTTAACTGGTGTTTTTGGCCTCAGAAGCCCCCATAAGCTTAGCATACCAGATGGCAGCTGTGAGTGATTTACTTGTGTTAGTTCTTTGCCGCTGCTGATTTTTTTTAAAGTTGCCTAAGGTGCACTGGAGTGATATAGCGATTTTTTGATTTAACAAGAAAGCAAAACAAAAAAACCCCACCCCATTTTATTACCTTAGCAATCGCTCGCTAAGGCGAAAAGCCAACATGGCGGCAGTGGGCACTTGCCCTGTTGGTAAGCTCCACGCTCTTTCCCGGCCAATCAGCTTTGTGCTTCGCTTCAAATTGCTTGTCCTTCGCTTGTCCTAACAAACAGGAATGTGCACCCCCCTCACTGTTTTTAAAAAAACTATGAGGAAAGGGTTGTTTTTGCTGTGTTGGGCCCCCTCCTTCCAAACAGAGTGGATTTGTGCAGAATCCCATTTAGACAGGGAGGATTCCCAGCTAATTCTATGAGGGTTATTTTGACAATTTAGACGGGCCCCATGTCAGCCCTCAATCTTCTCTTCACCAGGCTGAACATGCCCAATTCCTTCAACCTTTCCTCAGATGTTTTGTTCTCCATACATCATATCATCCCTTCTCTGGACCTGCTGCTGGTTTGTGGGGAGTTCCCAGGAAAGAAAGAAAGAGTTGTAGTCAGTGGGGGCAGATATGTTTCAGGTTCCCACTGCTAGCCTCCAATATCAGTTAGCTTAAGAAGCACTGCTCTCTTGGTCTCAGCATCACTGGAGGCATTTTTGGGCAGGGTCTTCTCGGTGGCTGCTCCAAGGCTGTGGTAATCCCTTCCAAGGGAAGCTATTCTGGCTTTTCCTTGGCTGTCCTTCCATCTGTTGGCACAGATCACTTTATCCATAGAGGCTTTTGATATCTAAGCAGTATTACTGTTGATGGCACAGCACTGGGTTAACTGGTATGGTGATTTTATTATTGTTTTCATTCTGTCTGATACCCTTGATTGTACTTACTCTTTTTTATCTTTTAATTTCACTATTGTGAGCTGGCTTGAGTATCATTTTTGCTGGAGAGGAAGGCTATAAATTAAGTAATAAATTAATTAACTGGAAGACTTGATGGCAACAGTGTTGTTGTTTTAAAGTCTCTTGCTGATAACACTTGGCTTGGGCAGCCTACCTTTCCTCCCCTAGTTGTATCCTTTTAGCAAAAGTTCCACTCCTCTTTGGCTGCATCCTCTTATACCAAGGGACTAAAGGAATACGAGTGCAGTGGCTTAGGCATGTATACACTCAGCACTGTCTCCATATTCTTAAAACAAAAGAGCAGGGTTCCCTTCTAAGGTCCCTTTCATACTACACAATTAATAGCACTACAATTCCAGTATGGTATCACTTTGGGATTTGCAGTTTAGGGAGGGGAATTAAGAATTCCCAGCCTGAGAACTCCAGTGCCTTCCTAAACTCCAGGTTTCCATAGGATGCTCCAGGTTTCCATAGGATAGTGGACCCATGACAGTTGAAAGGGAATATAATAGCACTACAGTTGTGCTGCGTGAAAGGGTCTAAATCATGGACAGCTCAGCCATTAGGTAGAAAGTTTATGTGTCATAACAGGACCAGAAATTAATAGTTAATATATTTACTGCCAGGAAAGAGAAAATCTGCTGGGAAAGTTCCTACCTTAGGTGCCAAAATAATTTGACTGGCCTAGAATAATATACTAAGCAGCTTGATTTCTCGTGGTTGTGATGGGGGTTGATTTGCGGCTCTTCCTCAGGCAGCAAAATGCTTTTAGACTAATCCTGGGCACAAAGCAGGACATCAAATGGCCCTTGGCATCACTCTTTTCCCTATCAAACATTGCCCCTGCCCCCATGTCCCTGAAAGTCTACCTTGACAACACACTGGTATCTTTAAAAGCTTGTGGTAGGACTCTCATGCCACTGTTACAACCAGCAGGGGCACACTATTTGTGACCACTGCTGCTGTGTGCCTTCAGGTCATTTCTCATAGCGTTTTCTTGGCAAAATTTATTCAGAGGAGCTTTGCCATTGCCTTTCTCCGAGGCTGAGTGTGTGACTTGCTCAATGTTACCCATTGGATTTCCATGGCCATTTGGGAATTTGATTCTTGGTCTTAGTCCAACACTCAAACCATTATACCGTACTGGCTTTCATCTGTGACCACTCCCTTTTTTCCGGTCTGCTAGCTGGGAAGTAGTAGAAGTTGTAGTCCCCAAAAGTAACTTTTCCAAATGTTGCTTATCCTTGGGTAACTCTGCTTTGGAATTGTGGCCTATGGGTTTTCACATGACACACTGAAGTAACCTCATAGAAATGTATTGGCTGTCTCCCAGAGTAAACAGAGCTTAAGGACTAGAGCCAATGCATTACTTATCAATAGTAAAACTCGTCAACCTTTTTCAAAACAATAATTTATGGGGATGTTTTTGATCAGTAATATCTCCCGTTTGCTGTGTAGGACAAGAGAGGGAAGCACTGCAAGTCTATGATTGGCAACTCCTGGCTCTTACAAAGATGAAATTAAATTTATCCAGCCCCTCCCTCTTACCACAGCTTTCCCTTACATTCCCCCCTTCCTATCATTCTCTTGTGCCAAATCAAATTTGTGGTGTCAAGGGCTTTAATCAACCTCAGTGAATGGTTTGAGACCACGTCAGCCACCCAGAAAGGCCATGGGGACGGAGGCGGGGGTGGAATTGATTTGAAGAGGAAATTGCATCTGGCTATAGATTGACTTTGGAGATCAGCTTGGCAGGAAACAGGGCTCCCTACCACATCTTGTGCCTGAAGCTGCTTCTAAACTGGCTATTTTTTGTCCTCTGTGAAACCTCATTAGGAAAATACAAGGATTGTTTCTTCATCAGTGTCAATAGAGTGTCCCTCCTTTATTTAGTCTGTGTGTAGTGGTGTTGGGGGTGCTTCTGCAAACAACTTGGCTGGGGGAGAAAGTTCAGCCCTTCCATACATGTTTGTGGTGGGTTTGATCCAGATTAGCTCAGAGCTAATTTCCAAATACAAAAGGACAAACTGTTTTAGCCACAAACTATATACATGTAATATAGTGTGTTGCTGGATGATATAAATCCTGGGTTCAAACCTCCACCCTTGTCTTTAACCACTATTTAATGGGTTGTTTCCCATCTACACAGCCTGGGTTTCTGAATGCTTGGTCTGTGGCAGCTTGAATGTGTAAACAGATGCACACATTTTGGGTCCCCCCTCCTCTGTATTTTACTTTAATCTTTTATTTCTCGCCTTTACACCACAATAATGCATCTTATAAAACTACTTGATTTTGTTGTTAAGTAACTTCAAGTTGACTCTGACTTATGCAGATCCTATTCTGGGATATTCTTGGCAAGATTTATTCAGAGAAAGTTTGAGTTTCTCATAGGCTTGAGGGAATGGGACTTGCCCAAGGTCACCCAGTGGGCTGAGTGAAGAAGATTTGAACCCTGGTCTTCTGGAGTCCCAGTTCAACATTCAAGCTACTACGCCACACTGGCTCTTATTAAATACACACAGAGAGAGATGTATATAAGTACCATATACGTCATGGAACAAGTTAAATTCTAAGACTAACAAGACACCAATGCCAGTTCTGACAGAGCTTGTCTTATTCACACATGCACGGTGTTGCTTCATGTTGCATTCATCAAAATGGGAAAACAATGGGTGATGGCACAGGGCTTCATGTCTGTGGAACCTTGGCCTTGATTCTGACCAAGGCAATATTATGACTGTACATTTACTGCCATCCAGTAGAAATCTGGCTCACTGGAGAAAAACCTTCTCCTGCTTTAAAAATTGCCTAATACGTCAGAGAGAAAGCTAGCCCAGTTTTCTGTTTATGGATTTGTACAGAGGGGAATGAAACCATGAATTCCCCACCCACCGTCTGACGTGCAAATACAAGGTTGATTCCTCAGAACAAGAGATCCCTGACCCACTCTAGTGATCCCTGGAGCTATATTTGCAAACACATGTGGAAGGTTGCTCACTTGCCTTCCTGTTTGGTTGGCCCAAATAAAGGCCGATCTTAGGAAAAGTGTGCATTTGGTGACATATACTTCTAGGGATGTCCCCAAATCTATAAAACGGAGCCAATACTTTACTTAGGCCAACCAAAAGGACACACATTTATGCAAGCTCTTGGGATCTCCAGCTTTCTTGGTAACAGGGGCCCTTAAACTCAGGAGCCCTTTCACACTAAACAGTTACAGTGCTATGATTCATCCTGCGGCTTGTAGTTTGGTGAGGCTCTACAGCTCTCTCTGGTGAATTCTAAATGCTTTTCCCTACCCACAAATCCCAGGATCCCACAGGATATTGTCATGATATTGTATTATATGTTGATTTTGATTTGTATTGATTTAATAATGTTTTAAGGGGGGGAAGGGATTTTGAGTTGTTTTATATTATGTATTATTTTACTGTTGTAAGCCTCCCCGATTGTTCGCAGAGGGGCGGGATATAAATAAATTTTATTATTATTATTATTATGAAAGCTAGAGTGGAATATAGCAGTAGTTCTTAACCTGTGATCCAGGGATCCCTAGGGGGCTGCAGTGTCCTCATAGGGGGTCTAGGAAAGCTTGAAGGCAGCTTGGCCCACCTCCTCTCTGCAGTTGAGGGGCTATGTGACAGGAGCCAAGGGAAAGGCTGGCTGACTTGGTCTGCACATTGCCATACAATCTGCTCCAGCCACAAACTTGCAGGAAGAAGCAGGAGAAGTCTTCCCTCCCCCTCCAGTGCCTCTAAGGGAAGGTTTAATGGATGGTGTAATTGCATCATCATCAACATCATCAGCATCATTATTAGGTATTATTATTAGGAGCTTAAATCTTGAATTAAGTCCTGGGGTCAGTGGCAACAAAAGATATTTAAAGGGGAGTCCCTGGTAAAGAAAAGGTTGAACCACTGGATATAGGTCTCTAATTGTATATACAGTTGTCCCTCCATATCCATGGATTTGGTATCCACGAATTTAAGTATTCATGGCTTGAAAATAATCTTTAAAAAATAATAATCCAAACAGCAAACCTTGATTTTGCTGTCTTACATAAGGGGCTCCATTTTGCTATGCCACTGCATATAATGGGACTTGAGTATTCACGGATTTTGGTAACCACAGGGGTCCTGCAACCAAACCCCAGTGAATATGAAGGGATAAGTGTTGTGTGAACAGGGCTGGTTGAAGGCACCGGCAGTGTCAGCATCCACAGGGGGCCCCATCATTGTGGGGGCGGGGCGTAGTAACCCTCCTCCTGCAAAAACATTATTAGTAATCATCTGAATATCCTGTACTGTGAATAGCTTAGGTTGAGTTAGGTTACATTGACCTGAGAGAAATATATGCACACACACCCCAAATAAAGCATGGCAGCCCCCCCATTCCTTAAACCGAGTGTGAATGGCCCCCATGGTGTCTACATGGCATTTTTTTTGCATCTCCTAACTTTCCTGGTATCCTTCGACTGCAGTTCCCATCAGCTCCGGGCAATTGTGAGGGTTGTTGGGAGCTGAAACTGAAAAGCAGTTAAGAGAGCAATGCTTTTCCCAGAGCTGGAGAAAGATTCTTTTCTCCCCCACTTGCGTTGAGGATTCTGGAAGGTGTAGTCTCAGAAAAGCTTTTTCCAAACGGTGCCTCTCCTAGAAATAGAGTCTCAAGTCTGCGGAGGGGGGGCGGTCTTGCAAAGGTACGGGGGGGGATAGTGGCCAAGGCGGAGGAAGGGGGGGAGCGGATTCCTGGCGAGGCGAGCTTGCAAAGTTGCTGCTGCCGCCGCCGCCGCCGCCGCTGCCGGGCGCCTCTCCCCTCCGCCTGCTTCTCCTTCCAGCTGCGCAGCCGAGCGGCGGCTAATGGGGCGGAAGGGCGCGGCGCGGGAGAGGCGGCCAGGCGGGCGGGGAGGTCAGGCCCCGGGCAGGCCGAGGCGGAGGCGGAGGCGAGGCCCCCGCGCTCGGCCCCCGCGCTCGGCCCCCGCGCTCGGCCCCCTTGCCAGGGAAGGGAGGGGAGAGCCAGCCAGCCGAGCCCAGGTTGCAGAGCCGGTGAGTCCCGCCAGCGCCCCCGCCGTCGCCTTCGGCAGCCAACTTGTGGCTCGCTCTCCATGGAGCGGCTTCTTTACGCAGCGCCTCTCCAAACCAAGGCGGGCGCCTTCAGTTGCCAACAGGCAGGCAGGCAGGCAGGCGATGCTCCCTTGCCCGGAAAGAAGCCGCTTTCCCCATCTGTCAGGGATGCTTTGGTCGCGATTTCCTGCGTGGCAGGGGGTTGGACTGGATGGCCCTTGGGGTCTCTTACAACTCTAGGATTCTATGATTTCCCCCCTTTCGGCATGCGCCACGCAGGACCGGTTGAAGGAATTTTAGGGGGCCCTTCCATGCTTTACTTTGGGGTCCCATAGGTTTATCTCAGGTCAATGTAACCTAACTCAACCTAAACTATTCCCAGGACAGGATATTCAGATTATTACTAATAAGGTTTTTGCAGGAGGAGGGTTACTACCCCCCCCCACAATGATAGGGCTCCCTGCAATGCTTTATTTTGGGGGGAGCCATATGTTTCTCTCTGGTCAGTGTAACATAACTCAGCCTAAGCTATTCACAGTACAGGATATTCAGATTATTACTAATAATGTTTTTGCAGGAGGAGGGTTACTACGCGCAGCCCACAATGATTGGCCCCCCTGCGGGTACTGACGCCACTGGTGCCTTAAACCGGCCCTGGCGCCACGTTTGTTCCAGAAATCAGTTTCTTGGCACTGGAAGGTGGGCTCTTCCCCTTCCCCTACTGCTTTTAAAAGGTGCAGCTTGCTTGGGAGGCAGGCTTGCCTGGCCTACTCAGAAGTAAACCTCGCAGCCTTTATCCTAAGCTGGATAAGGTTGCCCTCTAGGGTGCAATCCTGCATTTAGAGAGTCAGTCCCACCGCCTGTAGGAAGCCTGCAGCACTTTAGTCAGCCAGAGTCACTAGCAGTACTTGTTGAGAACATTTGCAGCTCAAGACTCTAAATTTTGTTTTGTTTTAAGCACTTCCTTATTGGTGATATTCTTAATCCTAATTCCTATTTTGTGAACTCTGAAAATTTGGTTGTAAAAAAAAAAGAAAAGAAAGTGAAAACCCATCCCCTTAAGGAAAAAGACAACAAAATGTTGCAGTGCTGTGTAATTTTCTTCTGGGGATCTTGCTGACAGTCGCTGCCATCTTTTGGTTAGCCCCAACTAGAATAGACCCATTCAGTTGATGATTGAATGGTGAATCAACACAAAGGTAAATCCCATTGGTTCAGTGGGTCAGCTGTAGTCAGGACTAACAACAAGATGTAGGCCAATATCCACCCCTAGGATACTTGATGCAGTACAAGTTTTCAGCTCTTCCCAACAGTCAGTGTTATGTGTCTATTGAGCTAGCTCATTCTTTTTGCCATCTGAAGCCTCCTTTTTATTTTTTTTAAAATTGAGGTGGTCATTCTGTTTCTGGATTGTACTGCTTCAGACAAATACACATCTCATCAGCCCCACCAATCATGACCAGTGATAAGGAATTTTTGGATTTGTAGTCCAAAACATTTGGAGGGCCAAAGGTTCCCCTATCCCTGCATTAGTGGCCTTTAAGTACGCCACAGTTACTTAAGCTCCTGCAGGTAATTTTTATGAGCCAACCTTAAAGGATTGTTTTGTGTTGATTTATCTGGAGAAAGAATGCAAAGAGCCAATGACCAGGAAGCAAGGTTCTTTCTTGCATTAATCTTGGTTGAGGCTGGGGCTAGACTGTTCCCATTCAGTCATGTTGCCGTTCACACCCCCGCCTCCCTGGGAAGACAGCCAAAGGGGCAACATTATGGTGTTCCATATATATCCCACATACAGCCCCCATGCTGTATATTTTACCTGACTTTGGTTCGGTTGGCTGGCAAAGTCTGGACTTGACAGTTCTGGCCACGAGATTGCCTGGTTCAGTGATCATGGTTCAGGTGAGGGTGCAAATCCAGGAGAAGCTGGTGTGGCAAGGGAGAGGAACAGGAATGCAAATAAATGAATGGGGAGGGCAGATGAGGCGTAGTCTTGTTAGCGATGCGTCAAGGGCAGTGTAAAGGTGAGCTCCGATAAGTAATTTTGCTGTCAAAATTATTTAGAGATGTCATTAAAACTGCTCGGGGCTGTCTCCATTGCTTCAGGGCATGAGCGACTGTTTTTAATTTGCTGGTGTCTCTCTGTCCCCATCTCACCGCCCTGCCTTGGGCTCTGTGGCAACTGCCTTCTGAGGAGGGGGCGGCAGGAAAATGAGGAGCCGGGGTCTGGCCTCTGGTAAAATTTCCACCTGGCCAGTACTGCATGCCCACCTGTTCCAAGGCCTGAGAGAAAGCACCTTCTTCCCCATTCCTAACATTCGGGATAGATCATCTTTTGTAGATTAATGTTTGTGGACAGAGGTGGTGGAGGGAAAGAAGCTTTCCTGTAGTTTGAGAGAGAGAAAGAGAGAGCCAGTGTGGTGTAGTGGTTAGAAAACTGGTCTATGACTTTGGAAACTAGGGTTTGAAGGCAAACCTTCCTATGAACAAATCTTGCAAGAAAAACCCATGATAGGGTCACCATAATTTGGAAATGACTTGAAGGTACACAATAACATATATATGTTAAATATGTTTTTGTCCCTTCTCTCCTTGTATTACTTAATTTCTTTGGCTGTCAGCTGGTGTTTTCTGCTCCACGCAGTCTGTTTCCTATATCTAGCAACTTGGCAAGAGTCTCGCTACATAACAGATACCAGTGCTGAGGCTTCCTTGACAGGGCTACCTCCCTCCTCCCTTTCAGTCCCCCCCTTCCCCCTGCCTCCTTGCTCAAGGGCCATGACTTTTTGCTCAGTTTTGACTAGGCATTGCTTTTGCCACAAGTGTTCTTGTGCGACCTAATTCAAAATTATCTGATTGACACTGGAGATGTATTCCCTCTTACCTAGAATTATACACAGCTGAGCCTTCTGCAGACTCAGCCCATTGCTCGATCTAGGTTAGTATTGTTTCTCACAGGGTGGGTGAGGGTTAGAGGCGGGCAACCTGGCTCTCTCTCCAAATGTTTTGTACTACAAAGTCCTATCAGCCACAGGCAGTCTGTCCCGTGGTTGGGGATGTTGGAAGCTGTAGTCTAGTGTTTGGAGGGTGGCAGATTACCTGCCCCTGGTCTGTGCAACTGTTTTTAGTAGGTGCTTTATGAATTTTGAATTGTTTTAAATCAGAAGGGGACAACTGTGGAAGGCTATTATTAGCTCCACAGGAGACCTTGGAGGGCTGCACCCCCTCCCCACACTGAGTCCCACAAAAAAATAATCAAAAATTGTTTTCACCATATTTTGGGGCCTTCTTGGATCACTTTAGGCCCAAGCAAGGCCCTTTTAACAATAATAAGTAAGTGGAAGTTGCTTCCTGTTCCAAAAATGGGCCTCTTTTGGGACTAAATTGGCTCAGTGCCCCCCCTCAAAACATGTTGGAAGTTTTCCCAAACTCCCTAGAGGGCATTTGGGGGCAAATACATTAAAAAAATCTACCAAACATTGTTTGGCTCCTGGGGCATCCCACCATGGTGGAAATACTGCCACACACCCTAGAGGGCATTCTGGAACAAAAACATTTTTGGAAAAGTAATTATGGAAAAAAAAAATCTATTCCAGGCTGTCATGGGGGCACCCCCAAAAAATGACAGTGGGAGGCTACATGCAGCCTGCAGCTCAGATCCCCCCTGTTTTAAACTAATATCTTAAAAGTAATGTTTTGATTGGATTGATTGTTTAATGCTTTTTAAACTTTTGCACTATATACAGAGTTACATACTTGGTAGATGAAGGGAATGCTGTTGATATAGTGTATCTTGATTTCAGTAAGGCATTTGACAAAGTCCCCCATGATATTCTTGCAAAATAGTTTGTAACCTGTGGGCTAGACAAGGCAACTGTTAGGTGGATTTGTAATTGGTTGATGGGCCGAATCCAAAGGGTGCTCACCAATGGCTCCCCTTCATCCTGGAGAGAAGTGACCAGCGGGGTGCCACAGGGTTCTGTCCTGGGCCAGTGCTATTCAACATCTTTATCAATGACTAGGATGAGGGAATAGCGGGGATTCTTATCAAATTTGCAGATGACACCAAATTAGGGGGGGGTATAATACCCCAGAGGACAGGATCAGAATTCAAAATGGTCTGAACAGATTAGAAAGCTGGGCCAAAACTAATAATATGAATTTCAGTAGGAAGAAATGTAGGATACTACACTTGAGCAGTAAAAATGAAAAGCACAGATACAGGATGGATGACATCCTGGCTTGATGAAAGGGATCTAGGAGATTTAGAGGACCACAAACTGAACATGAGTCAGCAGTGTGATGCAGCAGCTAAAAAGCCAACGCTATTCTAGGCTGCATCAATAGGAGTCTAGTGTCTAGATCAAGGGAAGTAATAGTGCCACTCTATTCTCCTTTAGTCAGACCTCACCTGGAATACTATGTCCAGTTCTGGGCACCACAATTAAAGAAGGATATTGAGAAGCTGGAACGTGTCCAGAGGAGGGCGACCAGGATGGTGGGTAATCTGGAAGCCATGCCCTATGAGGAGTGGCTTAGGGAGCTAGGCATGTTTAGCCTGGGGAAGAGAAAGTTAAGAGGGGACATGATAACCATGTTTAAATATTTGAAAGGATGTCATACTGAGGATGGGGCAAGCTTATTTTCTGCTGCTCCAGAGATTAGGACACGGAGCAATGGACTCAAACTATAGGAAAAGAGATTCTACCTAAACATGAGGCAGAACTTCCTGATGGTAAGAGCTATTTGGCAGTGGAATGCACTGCCTGGGAGTGTGGTGAAGTCTCCTTTGGAGGTTTTTAAGCAGAGGCTGGATGGCCATCTTTTGGGAATGCTTTGATTGTTTATTCCTGCATGACAGGGGGTTGGACTGGGTGATCTGTTCCAACTCTATGATTCTATACTGTTTTAACTACAGTATTTTGTTTCAACACTGTAAACCTCTTGGGATCCATTTGGGCAGAAAAGTGGGATATTTAAAATAAATAAATTAATAAATGTGTGCTGGCTGGCAGTGGCTCTCTGGGGCATCAGACAGGAGTCTTTCTAGCACTATCTGGAAATGCTGGCTGTTGAATCAAGAGACTGTGTGCATGCAAGATATAGACATCAAAAACTGACCTGTACAGAATCAGACTACCTGTGCATCTTGTTACTGTGTGCCATCAAATAGTTTCTGACTCACGGCAACCCTATGGTGAATCTATCACAGGGCTTTCTCTGTAAGATTTGTTCAGGGGGGGTTGCCATTGACTCCCTCTTGGGGCTGAGAGAGTGTGACTTGGCCAAGGTTCCCCAGTGGGTTTCTATGGCTGAATGAGGAATCAACACTTGTCTCCTGCAGTTCTAGTACACCCTTCAAACAACTGCACCACACTTGGCTCTCTCCAGTTGATTTAGCTCAGTATTATCCACACTGATTAAAGCTAGCCTGAATTTACAGGTGAACTTTCATGTTCATAATAATGGAGGGCCAAAACTTTGCTTGTTGGTTTGTTCTTTGCAAACACAGTTGGCTGCTCTGGCCTGACACCCGGGTATACCCAATGGAGCCATGTTTGAATTTATTTTGGTGACTCTTCCCTGTATCACCACTTCATACATGTTGAAGACATGAGGACTTCAAAATCAGGCCTGTTCTTGCTTTTCTGTCCTCCTCTTTCCCAGCCTCTTCCTTTATTTCTCTCCCCCGCCCCGTGCATTTGATGCCATCTTGCCTTATGAAGAGATCTGGCAGTTTCAAAAGCTTACTCATAATTTTGTTGGATTCCCTAAGACAAGTATTACCCTGCTAGGAAGTTTGGGTTTTATTTTATGATCCATGTGGCTGCCTCTTTGTACTGATTAACAGTGACTCTCTAGTGTCTACGTTGGGAGACTGACAGCCACATCATTTGGCTCTCTTTGTCTAGAACTGTCACACTAAAGGCAGTTGGGTCTTATCCTTTTAGGTCTGCCTTTTTCAACTCTTGTTCTTGGCCTTGTTTAGTTTCCCCCAAATTAGCAGGGGCAGAGAGGAAACTGCACCTTCCCCTGGGTTGTGAATATAATCCATTGCAGGATTTCCTTGTAACTTGTCTGAGGGAGGCGGAAGGGTGGGAATCCCCAGCTGTATGAAGGAGAGACTTACACACATTCTGGTTCTGGTTAGAGCTGAAGTTTTAATTGCTCTTGAGTAGTTTTGCACATGGTAGAGGGGAGGACACCCTTGAGCGAAATCACTTTCCAGTTGCCCTTGCCAAATTGGCCAGCATTTCAACCAGACCTGTCTCGGTATTTTAATTATCTGGATAGATTTATTATTTAAAACAAAACAGTTCTTTTCAAATGAGCTATGGCTTTGTTTTCAGCACTGTCTGTATCCTGATCCTCCAAACCCTGGCTTCCCAGAGCTCCAGCCTTACTCTTGAATATACAGAAAACAAAATTCCTGCTATTCCAATGCTTCTTGCTACACCTCCTCCCCTTTTCACACATCTGCTGAGCTTCACTTAATTTATTCTGCTTCCTTGGTCCTCCAGGGTTTTGCAGATAATTTGGAAGTTGCACAATTGAGGCACACCAAATTTAGAGAGGGAAAATAAGTACTTGTGGACTTTTTTGATTTTTTTTCCTCCAAGGGAGCACAAGGCCTAGGGATGATGAACTTCACACCAAGTAATTTGCAGTGGGGTGCTCCAGACTTTACAGAGGGATGAATTCTCTCATCTTTTCTCCTCCATTTCAGGAGGAAATGCTCTTTCTCACTTTGAGCAACCTTACTGGCCAAAGGCACATGATATCTTGGGGGCTAAGAGCTCAGGCTGCTTGCATCTTAGCACTGTAGAGAGAGAAAGAGAGGTTTTTCTTGCTGCTCTGTGTTCTGGGCTATTAAGTAAATGAAGAAAAGTTGGAAAAGTTAGGTTTTTGGATCACAACTCCCAGAATCCCCAATGATTTTACCAGTTGTGGTCCAAAAAGTAACTTTTCCAAGCTCTGAGTAAAAGTCGAATTTGCATACCAGTCAGTTTGCTAGTGTTTCTTAGCTGACCATCTCCTAATTTTTTGAAGAAAATAAAGCTACAGGAAAAAAGATTCCAACTAAACATTAGGGGGAACTTCCTGACAGTAAGAGCTGTTCAACAGTGGAATGTGCTGCCTTGGAGTGTGGTGGAGTCTCCTTCTTTGGAGGTTTTTAAACAGAGGCTGGATGGCCATATGTTGGGAGTACTTTGACTGGATATTCCTGCATGGCAGGGGGTTGGACTGGATGGCCCTTGTGGTCTCTTCCAACTCCATGATTCTATGAACATTTTGTTTTTCTTCTTTGAAATGAGAAGTTAGAAAGGATATGGGTTTCTTAAAAGCACTTCTGAGGACTGAAGGGCAAGTTTTTTAAAAAAATCTTAAATGATTTTAGAATGTATATGTGTGTTCTCACGCCTAAATGGTCTTCCTGAGCTTCAGCTCATAAGTCAATCATTTCTCTAGCCAGTAAGCTCTTTGTGGACCTTCTCTGCTGTTGCCTTCTTTTATTTTGGTCAGTTGAAGATGGTGGATGCTTCCAAAGGAAGTATTTATTGCATAGTCCTACCTCATTCTTTCAGACTGCACAGTTAACTAACATGGCTTAATTCTGTGGAATCCTACGATTTGTAGTTTGGTGAGGCACTAGATGCCCCTGGCACAGACCTCTAAATGCCTTCCCAATTACAAATGCCATTATTCCCTAGGATGAAGCCATGGCAATTAAAATGTATCATACCATAATCGTATAGTGTCAATGAGACTATGGAATGTTATGGGGGATCCAGATATTGTCATCTTCCCATCATCATGTCTATGGTTTCCTCCTGCCAGGAGAAAAAAAAACATTCATGAGGAACAGATGGAATAGCTGTGCAATGCCTTTGGACTGGTAGTACAGGAGCCTTTGATCTGGAAGTAGACCTTATCTCTTTTGGCTGCAATGCAACTGTTTCCCCTCCCATAATCTCTTACTCTGGTTCCCTGACATTGTCTGCATTGTCTTTTTTATGTTCTCCTCCTTGCTGCTGACTGTGGGACAAATACTGCAAGCACCTGTAATGAAACTCTGTCACTTCTTTGAAATGGAAAAGACCTTTGGGAAGTTGTGATCTTGGGCAGAGGAGGAGGGTCTCTCTTTTTAACCTTCTCTCACCTACCTCTTTGCATTTTACTCCATGATTTCCTCCACCCTGGCTTCCTTTCCCTCTCTCAGGTTGCAGATGTACAAACACAAAAACTGGGGTCTATGCAGAAAACTGAGCTTGCTGCTGAAGGTTGAGCAGAGAAGTGGTTGTCTGCAAGGAGGGGAAACCATTTAAATACCATATCCTTCAAAATGGCGGGGTCCAAGCCAAAAGTAGGCAGAATTATGGTTATGATTCTTACCTTTTTCCAGATTGCCAAAGTGTGTGTGTGTGTGAGAGAGAGAGAGATAGACATTTGTATGTAGCTATTCTTCACCAACTTCTGTAAGGTTCCCTCCATCAGCCTGTCATTAAGGGCAAATTAGGACAACCTCAATAATATCAGTAACCTACAGTGGGGCTGATGAGACGCCAGGGATTATCGAGGGGTCTGGATTGAAAAGACTGGCCTTTTGATCTCATTCAACATGGCTTTTCTTATCTGCTTAGTCTTGATTGTTAGTAATAGGACCTCCAAATACAGAATCAGTCTATCTCTGAATGTAGTTGGCATAGGATGTACAACAGGGGAGACTTGTTACTGCCATGTCCTGCTGATGAACTTCCTAGGTGCATCTGGTTGACCAGGATGAGAAATGCCATAGGATGCCAGGTAGACCTTTGGTCTGCTTTAGGTTTTGCTTCAGATGGTGACACACATGCACAACTGAGATCCAGCGTGATGTCGTGGTGTGGGTGTTGGACTAGGTCCTAGAACATCAGCAGACTCAGGTTCAGATTTGTGCTCAGCCATGGAAACCCACTAGGTGACCTTGGGCAAGTCACACTCTCTCAGCCTCAAAGGAAGACAATGGCAATCACCTCTGAATAAATCTTGCCAACCACACCCTATGCTATGGTTAATATCAGTATTTGTTGCAAGGCTGTTGTAGAAAGGTGTTTTTAATGGTGTGTGTGCATGATGACCTTGTATTCTCGTAGTTATTTTTTATAAATGCTTTTAAACTGTTTTAAATTAGTGCAGAATAATTTTTAGGTGTTTTTTTTAATTATGACTGTTATAGCTGCACAGAATAGGGAATATATTACCATAGAGAGCCAATGTGATGCAGCAGTTTGAACGTTGGACTATGATCCTGGAGACCAGGCTTTGAATTCCTCAGCCATGGAAACCTACTGGATGAACTTGGGCAAGTCACATTCTCTCAGCTTCAGAGGAGGCAAAAAAACCACAAGCCTCTGAACAAAACTTGCCAAGAACCCCCCCTGATAGGTTCACCTAAGGGTCACCATAAGTCAGAATGACTTGAAGGCATTCAACAACAACAAACTATGGGTCACTGTCAGTGTGTGTGTGGTACTTCGACAAATAATTCTGGGCATAAAGGGATGAAAATATAGTATTTTCTAAGAGAGTAAGTGTCACCATTGTAATAGTTGGATTGAAATGGCTAGAGCTCATTTTGAACAGACAGCTCCGTGAGATCCAGAATATCTGGCAAAATAGCATGGAAGCTCATGTTGCACCCAAATGTGCAGCTTGCACATATAGGAATTTCCTGTCTTTGATCTGCTAAACAAACACATATCTTCAAGAAGGGGAATTCAGGCAATTTTCAACTGCTTTCATTTCAGTTGAGGGAAGAATGTGCAGGTGGATGTAGGACGAGACACAAGCTGTGTCTTTGTAGAATTTGCAACTGGATTACCTGAAGCATGTTGGCATTCCACATAACGCCAGCAAATTTATGCCCACAGGTTAGAGGCATTTGGTGCCACTTGTTAAGGAGTTTCCCTCCTTGAAGAGGTCTGCCAGAACGCACATTCTCCCTTGTAGTTTTAGAGAGTGGCTAATGGTGTGATTTTGCTCAGGGCATTTTGAAAAACTGACTAGAACTTTGTTGCTGGTCTTTGATTAGAGGTGTGGTCGCTGAGGTTTGTCAGTTGTCCAATTTTGGAATTTATTTTTTCAAGACTTTTTAAAGACTGTAGTCCTTTTTTTTTTACTGCTTTTGCAGAAAATGCTAGCAAAATTTCCAGGGCTTACCCAAGACATTTTGCTGTCTGAGGCAAAATACCAACTGGCCCCAAGCTATATAGGGCTTTATCCAGGACAGGAAGTTCTTTTAAGACCCCCACGGGTTCTAAGACAGCTGGGGAGGGTTAAATTCCTCATCTAGCTTCCTTGTCTCCATGGTTCCTCCATACTCCTGGGCAGTCTCTACTGATGATAACATGGACAGGGGCCTTTTCCTGCTTTCCTTTAGTATACATCTAGGAAGGGGAGGAAATCCTGCCCATACCACTTGCCAATAAAAAAACCCTCAATTCCTGGTATATTTGAGATATGCCTGGGTGCAGGGGCAGGAACGAGTACACGCTCCCATGACAAAATAGCCTGACATCATGTACCAGGGCATTTGGTCACTCAGGATGCATCAACCCTCAAATATAAACCAAGGGAGAAAGTCTCTTATAGTAAAGGGGCCTCTTGAATAGATCCAGCATGCAGTTTGAAAAGGTCAGGTCAAACTTTGCTGTAGTGTGCATATTCTTGAGCTGTCCAGCACATTTGTGCTAAGAAGTAGAACCTCAGCCTTGTTGAATTAGACCGAAGACCCAACATCATTTTCCTCGCAGCCTTGAACCTGAAAGCTTATTGGAGAAACCCAAGAGTGGATGTGAAAGTTGCTTCCTTATACCTGAGACTAAGAAGTAAATTGGGAACTGACTTAATATTTTCCAGTTTAGATACTGTCAGTCATCTAGAGCACGGCTAGTCTAATGTTGGACTGCAGCTCCCATGATCTCTCAGTATTGGCAGTACTGGTTAGGGCTGCTGGGAGCTGCAGTCCAACAACATTAGGGGGTTGCATATTCGCTGTCCCTGGTCCAGAACCATAGGACCAGGTTTTAGATGGAAAACAGTGAGAGTTCTCATTCTCCTCCCAGTCTTATGCTGTGTTCCAATTTACTTTCTCACTGGTGGATTCTGAATTATAGGTAGACCTCCTCCTCTTCTTGGCTGGACGGGGTTCTATATGTCTGTATCCATGAAGTATTAAACACCCTCTTCTCTTTGGGTTTGTTTTTTTAAATCTGGAGATGAATGTAGTAGGTGGTACTTCAGTTTTATGGAAATGGCTTTTGCTGGGTTGCTAAGGCAACGGGAGATAGCAGATCAAGGAACAGGCAGGCCTTGCTCTTTGCTATGGCAGAGCATTGGTGACTGATCAAGATCAGGTGGAGTTAGATGATCCCCAGAGTGCTTGTGGTTTTGGTGCCAGGTACTATGCCTATGTGGTAAAATGAATTGTCCACTGATCATTGACTTCTCCCATCCTTTCTCTTTCCCCATAAGCCATATTTCCTCAATGTGATGCCTTGTAGATAATTTTGGACTACAACTCCCATAATTGGAGTCTAACACAATTATGTTCAGGTTGGGGAACACTCTTTTGGTGGCCTTTCTGGTGGTGGGGAGTAGCCAGTGCAGGATTCTAGCAAAAACAAGGCTATGTCTGGCTTGTAAATAGGTATTAATCTAGTCTCCTCTGGCAAGCCATGGTGTAATGGACCCAGAGCTTGCAGAATCAATGCCCCAAGATTGTTTTATGAGTGGGGACCATCATCTGCTTGCTTCCCTCTGTTCCCTCTGAATTTAGGTGCAATCCCCATAGCAATACTGCAATACTAGCAATCCTAATATTGCAATCCTAGCAATACTATATTGTTATGAGCTTCTTGTTGTTGTTGTTGTTGTTGTGTGCCTTCTAGTCATTTCTGATTTAGGCAATCCTATCGTGGGGTTTTCTGAGGCTAACTAAAAGTGTGTGACTTGCCCAAGATCACCCAGTGGGTTTTCATGGCTGGGCAAGGATTTGAACCCTGCTTTCCAGAGTTGTAGTCCAATACACAAACCACTATGCCAGGCTGGCTCCAATTGTTATGAGCTATCCCTTTTCAGTTCAGAGTATTTTGGGATGGCTTGATCATAAGTGGGAAAGACCTGTTAGCTGTTCAAATTACTTAGATGATGTAAACTATTGGAAATGGTTTTTATTTAGATCTATACAGCAGCCCTTATGTGCGGGTGTCACTACAGGGAGTGTCCTGATGAGGGCTGCATTTCAGAATTTCCCACTTCACCACTGATGGTGAGTGAGAATTCCCAAACAAATGGCTGAGTGCTCTTCTCCGAGGATTCATCTAGACTGTAAAGTCCTAGATTTCCCCCCCTGTTCATTCTGATTTTATTCTGAGATTAAAATAAACTGACCTGGGGGACTGGTATAAAAACTCTTTGTACTGGGAGCTGACAGAAAATATTGTGGGATTTAAAAGAAAACTTGTATGAATCTCCAAAACAAAATCTGAAAGAACATGAACAAAATCTGGGACTTCCTGGTGTTTTTAGTCTTTTTAATCAGTCTGGATCCACAGTTAAGGGTACTAAAAACAATTTTTTTCCAGCTTTATAAGCTGGATATAGTTATGGAAGAAGTAGAAATGAGATGTGGCTTAAAGCTATTTCAGAAGACTGTTGGTACCTGGTAGAGAAAGACCCCCCCCCCACTCAGCCCACCCACTGTTACAGGCAGGTCTTTGGGCGGCCAAGAGGGACAAAGGAGCTTTTCAGGTTTTTCTTCCCTCTCCCTTTTTAGTCTTCCCCCACCCTCTTTTCTTCCTGAGAGGCATGGCAGTTTCTTGGAAGCTTGCCATGAACATTTTCCTATAGGAAGCATAGCAGGTGAAGTCTCATTGTCCAGATCCGGTGTGAGTATCTAAATGTAAAAGTAATCTTTGGGAAGGTGGTATGGTGCTGAGGAGTTAGGAGGAGAACTGTTCCAAGTTTGGAGCATTGGCTGGCCAGAGGCAGGAGTTATATGTGTGCATGCGCCCGTGCACACACACACATACACACAAACACACACACTGCTTGTGCTAAGAAAAGGGGGAGGGTAAAATATTAAACATTTATAAAAGGTTAGCCTACATTCTGCTTTATATAAGTCTGAATTTTTGCAACTGAGGAGGGTTTCTGACTGAGGGGCCACTCTTGTGTCAATCACATTTGTTCCAGCTTTTCTCTTGCCACTTGCAATGTGTGTCTGTGTGTATTTCCAGCAACTTGAGATTTTCCTCATCTGATCTGCTTGTATAACACCCCACCCCCCGCCAAGTGTCCCTGGTTAGAGTCTATCTGGTGTACATAACAAAGCAAGTAAGAGTCAGCAGTCCAGTCCAGCATGGTGCAGGAGTTACAATAGCAGGCTGTGACTGGAAAGACCTAGGATTCAGAACCCTTCTGGGCTAAAACTCTTAAGTTTCTTGGTTCCTTTGGTGACCTAGGATCAGTTGCGCTGTCTCTCATCTGAACCTACCTCACAGGATGGTTCTGACGATAAAATGGGAGAAGAGGGCTACGAATGCCATCCCTGAGCCCTTGGAAGATATAAATAAAAATACAATAATACTATCAATTTATGTACAGGTTGCCCACTGTATCCACAGGGAATATGTTCCCAGACTTATCACAAATACTTGAAACTGTGGGTACTGAACCCCATAGAATCATACTGGAGGACCTGGGAAATGCCCAAAGAGGCTGCCTCCAGCAGAAGTTACCATGGCTGAGTGCTCTTCTCCAAGGATGCATCTAGACTGTAAAGCCCTAGATTTCCCCCCTTGTTCATTCTGATTTTATTCCAGGATTAAAGTAAACTGACCTGGGGAGCTCAGCTGCTTGCTCGGAAGGGTTTTTAATAAATTTGTATTATAAGCTGATTTTAATTTGTATTGATTTAATAATGTTTTAAGGGGGGGAAGGGATTTTGAGTTGTTTTATACTATGTACTATTTTACTGTTGTAAGCCGCCCCGATTGTTCACAGTGGGGCGGGATATAAATAATAATAATAATAATAATAATAATAATAATAATAATATAGTCACTAGTCTAGAGGACCTCCAAAATGCCTAGAGAGACCGTATTTTTCAGACAATGCATAATTGAAACCTCAGGTACTGGTCACATGCATATGGTGTGTGTGTGTTTATTTAATTTATAGTCTGCTTTTCTTCCAACTGTAATTCAAAGCAGCTTACAATGTACATTAAAGCCAAAACAGATGAAACTGAATGTTGTACAAAAGTTTTAAAAGCATTAAACCATCAGTCCAGCTAAAACACTGTTTTTAAGACAAAATTTGAAAAACAGAACACATGAAGTACGTACATATTGCATATTAAAAGCAGCACACTTAATTGCATTTCCTTCTATCCTAATCAGTTAAAGAGTGAAGGCCTGTTTAAACAGGGAAGGTCTTTGCCTGTCAGATTAAAGAAAGCAAAGAGGGGGCCAACTAAACTTCCAGCGGAAGTTCCATAGCCTAGGAGCAGCAGCCAGTGAAAAGACTCTCTTCCTTGTCTTCACCAGACAGCCTGGGAGGGTTTGCTTGGGCAGCTTTTACCCATCCGTGTCTACAGCTTTCATGTGGGCTTTTACAATGGACAGACGTCCCAAGCTTTACCTGCTGTGCCTTCTCTTGCCCGCCACCTGAAACAATGACTCTTCTATGGTTTTTGCCTGTGAGCCAACCTTTCTTTCCACACCTGGATGCTATTTGAGCCCTGAGTCCTCATCTGGGTGCTTTTGGTTTTAATTTTTCCTCTCCCCAGTCTTTCCTATTTGGGCCCTGTCTTATATTTCAATTATCTAAATAACTGATTAGGCACTCTGTTTTGTCAAGACTTGCACCTCCTTAAACAAACAAATTCTCCCCTTTCTTGGTGTTTGCTTTAACGATCTTGGAAGGATGTCAATGTTGGGAGGAGGAAACTCATTGGGGCGTAATGCATCACTAACCACACTGCACGGTACAGTAACTGTTGGGAAATATTATGAGTCCTGCTCTTCCTCCCTCCCTCCACACCTTGCTCGTAATGAGAGATGTCCTCCTGTAGCAAGGGCCAAACATTGAGCTTGAAGGCAAGTAAGAGGCATGTTGTGCCAGCTCCTGTAAGCTTGGAGACAGCATTCAGTTATACAAATCTGCCAAAACCCTATGTTACTTTGCTGTTGCTAGCAATGTTGCATGCCCTCCAACATTTCACACTGAAAACCAGAACACATGATTGATAAACATCAGAGTGTGGTCAAGATGGCAAGGGTTATTAATGAGAAAGAGATAGCAGTAGTTTATCTTTGCCAGAGTCTAATCGGAATGGCAAGACTCTGCCCCTTCTCTTTTCTCCACCCTCGTCTTCTCCCCCTTTGCTGAGTTAACTGAGTACAGACTTCCTACTCTTTAACTTTGAACTCAGTTTGCAGCAGTTGAAGTAACCTGAGGACAAGGGGAAAGTGAGAGGAGGAGAGAGAAGCTAGGACATTTTAAAAGCAGCTGAAAAAATGGGACAGCAGAGGATTAATTGGGACTGTCCCTGCCAAATCAGAACAGTTGAAGGGTATGGTACTGGTGATTCCTTGCTTATTTTTCATTGCTGATTTCTACATCAGCACACAAGACACAACTGGCCTGCAGATAATTAGCATGGTGCTGCGTCATCTTTAACAGAGAACAGGGGGGGGGAAAGGTTTTTTTTTCCAACTTTTCCAGTTGGTCTTCACCTGTTTGTTCACAAGAGCAAATGGTGCTTTTGTGTCTCCTTATTCATGGAGTCTGCAGCATCGTGTTAATGGGTTGATGATTGTAGTAATTTCTTGTTTTTTCACCTGCTCATTCACAAGTTGTATTCATAGAATCATAGAATTGCAGAGTTGGAAGAGACCACGAGGGCCATCCAGTCCAACCCCCCTGCCACGCAGGAAATCTTGATCAAAGCATCCCCGACAGATGGCAATCCAGCCTCTGTTTAAAGACCTCCAAGGAAGGAGACCCCACCACGCTCCGAGGGAGTGTGTTCCACTGCCGAACAGCTCTTACTATCAAAAAGTTCCTCCTCATGTTGAGGTGGAATCTCTGTTCCTGGAGCTTGCATCCATTGCTCCGTGTTCCAGTCTCTGGAGCAGCAGAAAACAAGCCTGCTCTCTATCCTCAGCGTGACATCCCTTCAAATACTTAAACAGGGCTATCATATCGCCTCTTAACCGTCTTTTTTCCAGGCTAAACATACCAAGCTCCCTAAGTCTCTACTCATAAGGCATCGTTTCCAGACCTTTCACCATTTTAGTTGCCCTCCTCTGGACACGCTCCAATTTGTCAATATCCTTTTTAAATTTTGGTGCCCAGAACTGGACACAGTATTCTAAGTGAGGTCTGGCCAAGGCAGAATAGAGTGGCACTATTACTTCCCTTGATCTGGACACTATACTTCTATTGATACAGCCTAAAATTGCATTGGCCTTTTTAGCTGCCGCATCACACTGTTGGCTTATGTTCAACTTGTGGTCTACTAGGGCTCCTAGATCCCTTTCGCACGTAGTCTCATTCAGCCAGGTCTCTCCCATCCTATATCTATGCATTTCATTTTTCCGCCCTAAATGCAGTACTTTACATTTCTCCGTATTGAATTTCATTTTGTTAGCTTTGGCCCAGCTCTCCGGTCTGTTTCTCTCAAAAATAATCTACCATGGTTCCAGTGAGGTGCTAGCAGTGTGCTATCTTCAGTGAATATACAGTGGGCCCTCTGGATCTGCGGGGGTTCGGTTCTGGGAGAACCCACCACAACCACAGATGGCAAAAACCGCAGATGGTTGTGCCCCGTATTATTAAATGGGGACAACGCATGTGGGGATGTGTCAGTGCATCTGTGTGCATGTTGCCACCATTTTAGGTATGGGATATGACAATCTGTGGGTGGGTTAAACCATGGATTGGAATCCTGAGACCATGCTTCTTCAGTTCTCCCATATTGTATACATTGAGCAATCACCAAATCATGAAGACACCAAGGAAGTGGAATTATGCATACTTTAAAAAAAAAAAAAGAGAGAGAGAGAGAGAGATTTTAAGCAAGAATGATGAGTACCAGGTTGTTGGTAGCTAGTTCTGAATCCATTACAGTTGTCTCTCCTTATCCACGGATTTGCTATCCACGGATTTTTAAGTATTCATGGCCTGAAAATATTCTTTAAAAAATAATAATCCAAAAAGTAAACCTTGATTTTGCCATCTTATATAAGGGACACCATTTTGCTAGGCCATTGCATATAATGGGACTTGATTATTCACGGATTTTGGTATCCACTGGGATCAGGAATTTTTTTATTGGAATAAGATCATTATACTGAAAAATACACCCAACCACAAAAAGCCATAACAATAACACAATAATAATAATAATTGTTTTCCTCTGTTCTTACTAATACAAAAATAAAACTATCTATCCTAACACTAATACATTTTTCCTCTTAATCTAAACGCACTATAATCACATTATATTTACACATTACAATTATACCTATTTGGAAAAGAAAAAAATCAATAAAAGATTAATACAAAATTAATACAAAATAATACAATAATATAATAATAATAATAAAATATTTATTTAAAATATCCTTTTATGTTATTGCTGAGGTTGTCTCACTAAACCACGGCCAAAACTTTTTCCAACGATGGTTTGGCAATCCACTGGTGGGGCCCTAGAACTAAACCCTAGCAAATATGAAGGGACAACTGTATTTCTTTATAGCAATATGGCTGTTGTTCATTGGTGAACATTTATTGCGCTTATGCTTTTTGTATTTTGTAAGCCATTTTGGTTATTTATTTATTTATTTATTTTGGAAGGAAACTGTGCCTTAAGTATTACACTGCCAGACTTCTTAAAAGGGCTGACGGGAGACAACTCAGGCTCATTTGGTGGGGAGACTTTGGAACTCTCTTCCTCTGGAGGCTGGGATGGCTCGCTCCTTATGTTGACATGTCCTATTCCATCAGGCTTTTCAGAACTGACAGTGATGGACTTTTAATGGTGTGCTGTGCTGTTTTGTTGATTTGTTTTTATATTGTCTTTTTTTTAAATGTACATGGTTTTAACAATGGAGATTGTTTAATTGCTGTTTTTTTAAAAAAAAATAACTGCTGTGTTTCTATTTTTACTGATATATTTGGTATGGTTTCAATCTGTACTGGTTTTAATAATTTGTAATTCCCCTTGAGTCCCATTATTGGGAGAAAGGCAGGCTAAAAATGATGATGATGATGATGATGATGTGTGGTCAACTCCCGTTTGTGCTGTTACCACTTAAATAACTGAGTGTTTGTTGTGCTGTTGGACTTGGAGGGCAGGGATTGCATTCTCTCAGCCTGTTACAGCCTCATACAGACCAGCCTCCTACACTTGGTGAGAGACCCTTCTTGTTCAAGCTGTGAAGCTTTCCACATGCGGAGGGATTTTGACAAGAGAGTCATGGCTGTCTTTGAGTCCATCCTCACCCTTCCCTGATTGGGAGCTGCTATTGCGTGACTCTGCCTGATTCCTGACAGGCCAGAGGGCAGAATCGATGAGGCCTTTGATCAGGAATTCACTGGGCTGTGATCAGAAAACCATGCTAATTAAAGCTGGGAAAGATGCACTGATTTTTTGTCAAGGTTCTTCTTCACAACAGCCATGATAAAATCTGTCCTCTGTTGCCATTCTTCAGCCCTTCTTGACCTGTGGATTCTGGACATACTGTGTGTATAGCACAGGCATGCAATACACAACTGTGAAAATTAATGTTAAAATACACGCTCTACAGTTTCTCTGGCTTCAGTGTATGTTCCAGAGCTTGGAAGGAACATGTTACCTATAACAACATTGCCTTAATAGATGACTTCTTTGATAATGAGAGGCTAACAATGTTATTTCAATACTAATTGACTCATAATGTCATTTGTGTGTATGCATATGTTGCTGTAACCAGAGATAGGCTAAATTTTAGTCCCAACTACAATAGAACTATTGAATCGTAAGTGTGGCAAATAGGCTGGATGGTAGGGCAACACTAGATAAATCCTGTTGATGTCACTAGGCATAATTGGGATGACCAATTAGATTTAGGATTTATTTGCATGTTGCTTGGGGGGATATTTTCAGGTGATATTTCGGGATATGGGACCATTTCATCTATTAAAATTTCTTTATTGATTAAGGGAGCAGGTGAGTTACGTACTTTGCAGTTGGAAAATTGCGTTAGAGACAGACCAGTAAATAAAGAGGAAGCAGCAGTGGGAGGTTGACAGGCAACCAGATGCAGACCCCAAGCACTGCCTCCTTTGCTTAAAAAAACACAAGCACAAGTATTTTGCTCTGGGTAGGCATGCATGCTTCACATGCAAGTCTGTGGCTCCTACCATTTTATAAACTTTGGCTGCCATCATTTCAGTCCCAAAGTATGAAGACTTCAGGGGTTGTGGAGGAAGAGTGTGCCTGGACACAGCACAAAGGCCAGGCAAGCAGACAGATACTAGTCTGCTCATGTTTTGGTCTCAAGTATTCTGCAGACATGGTTTATGGCATCTACAGTAAAGGTTGGCCTCCAATTTTGGAGGGTTGCAACCCCCACAACCAGTCGTCATGCAGGGTGGGGGTTTATGGGAACTGTAGTCCAAAATACTTGGCAGGGACCAGGTTGTTTACTTTTGATATATGGCCATCTTGGTAGATGGAAATGTGCCTGATAAGGATGTAAATAATAAAAAGCTATGTGAACTGAAAATACAGAGATCTCACCTCACTCATACATAGCACATGTCCTTTTTTCTTTTCTCCCTTCCATCCCGTATTATTTAAATGTATTATTTATCTAGGCTAGAGGTGGGCCAGCCAATTAATCCATCTGCACAATAAAGCTCACAGGGTGACATTGGTCTGGTCACACTAGCCCTATCTCACAGGATTGCTGAGAGGATTAAAAAAAACAAACAACCACCATGCGTGCATACATAAGCAGCTCTAATCAGGATAAATGTGTAAGAAACTAAAAAATATCCTTACTCCCAACAATTCCACAGAGGTTCACGTGATTCTCTCTCCTTCCAGTTGCATCTTCACTACAACTCTTTGTAAGGCTGTGAGAAAGTCTGACTTGCCCAAGAATACCTAGTGAGTTTTATGGCAGGGGTTGGTAGGTGTTGTATTCTCCTGTCTCAAGTCAAGTTCCCATTCCCACCTCCTTCTGGAGGATTTGGGAATGAGTGATCATCCTCCAAATAGTATGGCAAGGCAAAACAGTGCAGCTAACAAACTGCCCAGTGTACCCTGTGATGATTAAATAGTTAAAAATTCTTGTGAAGTAGCTTCCATAGAGGAGGCTGGCTGCATCATCAATGCATGGCTCTGACCTTGTCTGCTTTTAATCTGTTACGCCTAGGGGGGGTATCATTCCCACGCCACATCATTTTCTTAGGCTCTTCTACTTGCTCCTGATACACAGTTTGGACAGGAGTGCCTGCCTCCTGAGGAAATTAGCTGTTATGTCTCTGTGTGATGTTTGCATTGCAATTGCCTCCTTTCATTGGCAGTGGGAGGAGTTAGAACAGTGATTTGCACAGAAACACAACGGGTGCTCTTGTTTGAGAAGGTTGGTAGAAGCACCTCTGATACTATACTTCTTCAGAGTTAAGAGCTGAAGTGTGCCTCCCATTTTCATTCTGTGGGGAGGAGCAATATTTGGAGATAACCCAAGAACTGTTACTGGCTGAGGTAAAGGACAAATTGAAGACACCCCCTCGCCCATCTCCATTCCACATACAGAGACTGACTGGTCTGGCAGCTGAATCTCACATCTGCAGTGTCATCCGGATGGTATCTTCACAACATCAGAAGGTAGCAGGCTAGTTGAGAGGGTGTGGACAGATTGTGTGGCCCATACAAATCCATCATCCATGGAAAGAGTGGTCGGGGGCTCAGGGGGAATGGCTAGAGCTGGAGGGGGGTGCTGCTGGGAAAGATGGTAGCTCAGAATGAAAGGAATGGCTGAAGCTGGAGGCTGCTACTGGGCATGATGGAAAGCTCAGAATGAGCTGAGACTGGCTAGGCAAAGAAGGATCAATACCCCCCCCCCAATACTTCTCAAGCAAGAGAATGACCAAGGAGACAGTGGGGCTGCTGTTCAGTGCGGCTGGTAAAATGCTAATAAATCAAAATGAAAAGGCAGAAGTACTCAATACGTAATTTGCTTCAGTTTTCTCCCCAAAAGAGAACTGCATTTCCATGCAGCAGCAGAGACTTTGGCAAGGGATCTGGATTGCAAATAAGATTGATAGGGAAGGGAGTTAGTGAGGAATCACCTAGCTAACCTAAATGAGTTGAAATCTGCAGGGCCAGAAGAATAGCATCCCAAAGTACTGAAGGAACTTGCTGATGTACTCGCTGAACCACTTGCCATTGTTTTTCAGACATCTTGGAGAACAGGTGAGGTACCAAAGGACTGGAGAAGGGCAAATGCTGTCCTTCTCTTCAGAAAAGGCAAAGACGAAGATCCAGGAAACTACAGACCAGTCAGCCTAACCTCAATACCAGGAAAAATAATAGAATGGGTTAAACAAGACTCTATCTGCAAGTACCTTGATGACAATGCAGTGATCAGTAGGAGCCAGCATGGGTTGTCAAGAACAAATCTTGCCAAACTAATATTTTATCTTTCTTGATCAGGTTGCTAGTTTTGTAGACTGTGGGAATGCTCTGGATGCCATTTATCTGAATTTCAGCAAAGCATTTGATAAGGTCCCCCATAATATTTTGATTAGCAAACTGATTAAATGTGGAATAGATGGGAACACTTGAGCATGGTTTTCTAACCAATTATTAATCCATTTGACAATGTTCCCAACTGAGCATCGTCGTCAGTGGCTGCACTTCAAACTGGAAAGAGGTCTCAAGTGGAGTGCCTCCGTTCTGGACTGTTAATCTTCAACATTTTAATCAATTACTTAGATGACGGGGTGGAGGGAATCCAAGTTTGAAGATGACACAAAACTGGGAGGGGTGGCTAGCAGATTGGAAGATAGGGACAGAATTTAAAAGCATCTAGATAAACTAGAAAATTGGGCAGAAATTAATAAGATGAAATCCCAGTGGAGACAAATGCAAAATTCTACATTTAGGCCACAAAAATCAAATGCACAGGTATAGGATGGGGGATACATGGCTCACCAGTACACAATTAAACTCTTTCTAAGCACCTCAAGAGCTGTCACAGAGAGGAGAGTGCAGGCTTGTTCTCTGCTACTCCAGAAGGTAGGACCAGGCCTAATGGGTTGAAGTTACAGGAAGGTAGATTTTGGTGGAACATTAGAAAGAACTTCTTGACAGTAAGAGTGGTTCAGCAGTGGAGCCAGTTGCCCAGAGAGGTCTGCTGAGGATGCTTTAGCTGGAGATCCTACATCGTGCATTGAGAATGAGTCTCCTTCCAAGTCTTATGTTTCTATGGGTTGAAGTCCAGAGCAGCTTGAGGATGCTGAGTTGTGGAAGGCTAGTTTACACTGACTGGCAAGGGCACTTCAGGGTTTTCAGACAGATGTCTTTTCCAGAGCTGTTTGGAAATGCCCTAAGAACTAGACTCTCTGTATACAGAAATGAGGATAGATGGCATGGTTTGAGTGATGGACTGGGAGTCTGGGAGGCCAGGGTTCGAATCCCTGCTCAGCCATGGAAACCTACCGGATGACCTTGGGCAAGTCTCACTCTCTCAGCTTTAGAGGAAGGCAATGAATAAATAATTGCCAAAAAAACTCACCCCTGTGCCTAGGGTCAGAAGTCAGAATTGATTTGAAGACACATGAGGACAACAGCAATACAGTAATGTGCCCCAAGGTTGATCAGCAAACCTAACCCTGTTCCCCTTAATCAGCTGCATATTTGACAAAACTGATTGCAGCTAGAGGAATGTGTAATTTTATAGATTTCACTGCTGTTATATGAATGCAGATCTGATTTCTGTGTATGGATGTGAAAGCTGGACAGTGAAGAAAGCTGACAGGAAGAAAACCAACTCATTTGAAATGTGGTGCTGGAAGAGAGTACTTTGGACTGTGGACTGCTAAAAAGACAAATAAATGGGTCCTAATGCAAATCAGGCCTGAATTCTCCCTAGAAGCCAATATGGCTAAACTGAGGCTGTTGTACTTTGGACATATCATAAGGTGATGTGACTCTTTGGAAAAGATAATAAAGTGGGGAAAGGTGAAAGGCAGTAGTAAAAGGGAAGACTGCATTATAGACAGATTGACTCAATCGAGAAAGCCACAACCCTGAGTTTTCAAAATCTGAGCAGGGCTTGATGACTCTTGGAGATCTCTTGTTTATAGAGTTGCTGTAAGTTGAAGTTGACTTGATGGAAGTAACAACAAATGTGGATGTGGTGATGTCCAGAGGCTTTAGATGACTTTAAAAGGGAGGCGTAACAGAGTAAAAGTCAATCCATATTTTTTGGCTAAGACCGAAATTGTAGGCTCCGTTTACATGAGATGATATACCACCAAATACTTTGGGGTGGGGAGGCAATAAATAGGAGAAGACTTTAAGCTTACTATGGTCCTTATGGGCATACCAGAGTCAGCTGGTTGGCTGCTCTGGAAAACAGGGGGATGGGAATTAGGGTGGGTGGGACCTTAAGCTTCAGTTCATTTTTTAAAAATAAGAATTTACTAAACTTTGCCAATTTTTTCATATTTGGGGTGGAAAGAACTTGAGAATGGGACATGGTAGAAACTGAAACAGGCCGTTCTAATTTATTTGTCCAGGAGTGTGCAAAGTGTGGCTCAGGGGCCCAGGAAGACCCCAAAACATGTTGAGAATGCTTCCATGTTGCCTATAAGGCAAAGAATATTTTGATTATTTTTGCAGGAGTGAGTGTGGTGGAGGGTGTGCAGCCCTTCAAGGTCTTCTGGGTGTGTGTGTGTGTGCTAATGCAGCCCCCTAACCTTCCACAATTCCCTACCCCGATCTAAGCCAAGAGTTTTGTGTGCTTGCAACACTTAAATGTCTGGTTTTGAATCCTTGTCTATTCAGCCAACTCTTTTTCCTGAAAGGTTCTTAATCTTGAACACTTATAATGCAAGGAGGCACACGATGATTCTTGCCAGGCTGGCTGTGCTGAATTTGGCCAGTCCAAATAGGAGATTTTTATTTCAGTTTGCCTTTGAAGAATTATCTACAATCTCCACATTTCTGCATAAATCTGAAGGAAAACACTTGAGATATTAAAAAAAAAAAAAGAAGTGCAGAAGAAAGCAAAGCTTGACACAGCTCTGTTCTTCTTAATTCATTTTAATAATCGTGAGCTACTCCCATTTCTGGGAGTTCTGACCCATTTAGTTTGTCTCAATGAAAGGGTGGTGGTTTCCTGGGAGGAAGAGCTTTGCACTTTCTTTCTGCATTGGAGTGGGCCTGGCAAACACCCATGTGCTAGGCCTTCAGGTCACCATGCAGTGCTTTTGCTGTAGGAATCAATACTGTCAGGGGCTTGATGCAGCACTGGCTTGAATGAATACTTGGGAGGCCCAGTGTTTATTCAGCTCTGTATTGATTTGCTGAGCAGGGCTATGGCTTTGGGATGTGGCTTGGGCTTACATCTAGAACAGTGTGTGTGGTGAAATTCTGTGGAGGCACAGACAAAGCAAAGGCTACGTTGTTGTGCAGAGTGTGAATATTCTCAAGAAATTCAGCTTGAAGAGGGCAGAAGTTTCTAGCCCTGATTGTTGCAAACGTGTTTTGGAAGTATGTTGGCACCACCAGATAGAACATGAAAATGACAGAGTACTGGCTGAAGATGATTCCCCCTCCCCCCCAGTGATCCCAAAGTGAGGCATTAGTGCCCTGTGTACCTCCTCTTTCTAAATTTAAGCAGATGGCTTAGATTAAACAGTGAACATTGAAGAGTGAATTTATCAGGAACAAGTAAGTTGTGGGGAAAGTACTTGATTTGCACAATGCACAGACATGTCACAGAGTTTGGTGCAAGAGTTTCTTGCAGTTACACACAGCACATGCTTGCCTTCTCTTTGTGTCGTGGGGCTGAGCCAGCCCCACCATCAAGGAGGGCTACCAGATAGACCTTATGTTTTGTTTGGCTAATTGACACACAGAGCCCTGGCAGAATATATGGGCATTAATCTATATTGTATTCACAATAGCCCTGTGAGGTGGTTAAGTTGAATGTGTGTGATTGGACTTTTCTTCCCCCTCTTACTCTGTTTATTTATATCTTAGCTTTTTCCCAGCACAGGACTCATAGTGGCTTAAAACAGTTAGGGTAAGAGCTTGCAGTTCACATCATGCAAAAGTTCAAAGTTAAGGAGCCCTGGTTGCGCAGTGGTTAAATGCCAGTACTGCAAGTCACCATGTTGCAAGTTTGATTCCAGCGGGCTCCAAGGTTGACTCAGCCTTCCATCCTTTCGTAGGTCGGTAAAATGAGTACCCAGCTTGTGGGGGCAATTAGGTAACACACATTGGAAAAGGCTTAATGCAGTGTAGATGTGTAAATTGCTATTGCTTAAAAACAAAATTGTAAGCCACTCTGATAGCCTTTGTGGCTGAAGAGTGGGGTATAAATGCCTAAAAATTAAAATATAATCAAACTATCAATAAAATTAAACGTAGTTAAAACGCATAACAATTAAAAAGAAAAACAGTAAATCAAGACAATACAGCACATTACGAGAGGCCTGTTCTGCTGCCCCATTAGTGCTTTAAAGCCTTGTTGAAACAAACAAAAGTCTTCATTTGCCTATGGAAGGATAGCAAGGAGAATATCAATGTAACTTCCTTAGAAAGGGAGTTTGTGAGCCCAGGTGCAACCACCGTGAAGGCCCTGTTCCCACAAACTGTACCTGTGAAAGTTGGTGAGACTGACAGAAAAGCCTCTCTTGCAGATCTCAGAGTTGAGACAGGCTCATGGGGGAGATACAGTCAGCCTGGACCTAAGCCATAAAAGTTTTTATATATGAAGGCTCTCATCCACCTGGAAAAGCTGGATTGGGGTCCAGGTCATGAGATTCTGCCCTCTTGATGTTCACTTTTTTGTGAACATCTTTTGTGGAGCAGCTTTTGTGGAGTCGGCATGGTGTCAGGCAGAAGCTTGTGAAATCTCTGTCCCCCCTTGCTTCTCCCTCTGGCCTTTCCCATCTCTTGACTTTTTCCTAGTCGTAGTCTGTGCAAATGTGTGAAGACATGTACATTGTTAATGACTCCTAAATATAGCAGCTGTTCCACACACCTGTTAAGCTGTCAAATGGCAGTCCAGCCTACCTAGTCTTGCTCTTTGTTCAGGAGGCTGGGTTTGGCTCGCCACTGGCTTGTCAGATTCCCCAAGGAAGACCCAAACACGCTTTGGAAAATGAACTCCAGGCCAAGAGGCAGAACGCTAATGAGAGCTGGCAGTTTTCCCATAGCCTTTTGGGTAGCAGCCCCTCTGAGTGTTGGCTTAGTTGAAAGGATTTCCTTTTGTTGTTTCACCTTTCCTTTTTTCTCCTTTACTTCTGGAGGGAGATGCTTTGAAATATATCCTTGAATGCCTTTTGAAACTTTATCCCTCGTAATTTAGAACAGGATAATGAGTGAAGTGAAATTAATTATCATATAACCATGGGATTTAGAAGTTGAAGGGATCCTACAGGTCATCTAGTCTTACTCTCACCCTTGCTCAGTGCACTAACAAGTAGCTATAGCACAAAAACTTCTGGGTGAAGTATATTCCTTCTCACATTTTGCTATTGAGATTGAGACGGGGTGGGGGGACTGTATTTTCTTACTTACATTGGCAGCACACACGGGGGTGGGGGTCATATCCCACCCACCACACATCCCACCCACCCACCATAGTCATGCAGCTGTGAAGTAGGCTTGGCTGAGAAGCAGTGGTTGGATCAAAATTACCTAGTGAGCTGGACACCTGAATGTGGCATTCAAACCCCAGGTCTTCCCTCCTGCCCATCCTAACCCAGCACTCTAAAACTGGGTGGCCTTTGGTGTGTTACTTTTTTTCAACTTGATCTGCTTCACAGGGTTGTTGTGAAAATAAAATAGAAGGGAATCTGTATGCTATTCCATGGGAAACCATTCCTTTACTTATAGCAAAAAAGGCAGGGAGAGAGAAAAGTTCTGTAAATTTCAGTGACATTAGGGCAGGAGAATTCCCTCCTGGGCATTAGAGAGATGGGCTTGTCCCTTGGTGTTTTTTTTTTCTTTCTATGTCAGGCAATCCAAATGGAGCTGGCTGAAAGGCACCCCTCCACAAACACACACACCCATGCACACATCTCCAAGTCATGCCACCTTTAATTTTGCTTTTAAACAAAAGAGTTTTTATAAAAATAGCCATGGGGAAAAGGAGGTTGCTGATCCAGATCAACATTGTGGCATTCTTCTTTTCCTATTGGAGATCCCACAATTTCCCCAGAGCTGCTCTTTGCTCTGATAGGGATGCTGCTATTGTGTGCCCATAGCAGCATTTGGGGTGTGTGGTTTTGGGTGGGAAAACTGTATGTGGAAAGGAGAGGTTAAATCCACCCCTCTCTTGTGCATGGTTGCAGTCCACGTTGGAACTGTGGTGGTTGCTGTCTTCATTTTATTTTAAATAAATGTGTAGTCACACTTACATCATCTTCCAACTGGGCATTCAACAAGAAGATTGTAGGAACAAAAGAACACAGTGTGTTTGTTAAATTGAAACAATTGTGTTTGCAAATACAGGCCACACAGAGAGAGCATTGTTGCACACAGGTAGCTCTTTAACATGAGCTATGCAAGAATTTGCACAAAAATATATGGGAGCAGAGATAGTAGGGTGGGGGTGGGGAGGAAGGAAAACCCTTTTGATGAGAGAAGAAGGAAAATTCACATCAAAGACTAAAGCTGAGATCTGACACCATAGTGTAAATACCCACTGGGCGGCATTCTGTGTTGCACACCCTATGTAGACCAGTGGTCAGCGGACATGGTTGGCAACCCATTCTGCAATTGCAGTGTATAGTGTATGAATGCAATACATAGAGACAGTGTGCATTCACACATGATGCTATGTACTTTAATGCAGTATCGCATGGATAACAATCCCAGATGTGCAGCTCCACTCATGCTGCTGTCAGCTGGACTCAACCATTGCAGGACACCAACCCCTCATGCATAGCACATCTTACATCTGCATATATCACTAACAGGATGCCAGCTATGTCCTGCTTTTAAGTTAAACTAATGTTTTTAATGAGGTTGCTTGCCAGTTTTGCCTGAACCTGTATGCTGTGAACAAGGGCATGGTCTGTGCCAGGCCTAGATGTGTTGGTTTTGATTTGGGATGTACAGGTTGACCCCTGTACCCACAGTTTCATTTATCCATGTCTGAAACAATATGTTCTCTCTAGGGATTTCTAGGTGCCCCAGTGTGATTCTTTGGTCAACTTTTGGCATTTGTCTCATTGAAAATAATAGTGTTCCCTATTATCCATGGTTTCAGGTATTCACTGGGTGTGTGTGTGTGTGTCTTGGAACATATCCCCTGCGGATACAGGGGTTGACCTGTATCTTTTTCAGAAAGGAAGGAGCAATTCTACATCTTCATCTGCAGGTACGATCCACTAAGGCAGAGGTGTGTATGATCCATAGCCTAGAGAGCCACCCTGCCTGATTTTCAGCCATTCTGCAGTTCCACAGGGCCACAGTGCACTATCCCAGCCAGAATTTTGGTCATTCTAGTCAATGTTTGCCTGCTTCTGAAAAGGGCACCCATACCATGTCATTTCTCTTCTCTCCCCTCATCAGCTACAGTGATGACAAAGACATTTTGCTTTGTCTCCAGCTTTCTTCCTGCTATTCCCAGATGCTCCCAATAACCGACAGCAATAAGCTCAGGTCTCCAAAAAATGCAGGAAAATCACTCTTTGTTACATGGCAAATAAAGCAAGCCTATAGGGAAAATAACCATAAATGTTCATTATTTGTACAGGAAAATCAATTGTTAGGGCAATTGACCAAACAAAGTAATGCGATTTGCTGGCAAATCTCTCTCTCTTTCCCCCTTCCTCAGTATGGCAGACAAATAATCAAATGAGTTGTGAATAAAAAGCTCAGTTTGCCTGTGTCTCACAAGTTGTAAGGGGCTTGGTAGAATTTGTATGTTTCTGGGAAGAGAGGTTTTATGAAAAAGATCAGGAGTACTTGGGAGACACAGATTCAAGTCCCCACTGAACCATAAAAACTTGTCGCATGACCTTGGGACATTCACATTTTGTTAGCCTAACCCTATTTCACACGGTTGTTATTAAGACAAAGTGGGGAGATGGAGGAGAGGCATATATGCTGCCTTGAGCTTTCTCCAAGGGCCATGTGGATAGTTGTGCCCCCATCCATTTTGTCTTCATAACAACCTTATAAATAGGTAAGGATGAGAGCTAATGATTGGCTCAAGACCACTTATCGGAGTTCAGGGCAGAGCAGAGTTTTGAGCTCTGGTTTCCCTGGTTCTAGTCCAACTACTCCACAACATTGCCACTTTGATTCCTTCAGTTCAGATGCTTAGAAGAACCCAGTTCCTGGAAAAAGTAATCAGTCCTGCAAGATTTACAGATTTGCTTAACTTAAGTGAATTATTTTTGGTTCCAGAGGCATAGCAGCCTGGTTTTCATATCTGTGAGTGCTTTGCACAGATGCTTGTGTGCTGCAGATGGGGAAACATTGGCGGAAACATGGTTTTCCTTGACTTAGCCGGGGTCACATGTGGAACTGGGAATATTTTTCTCTCTTTGATCCTTTCTGCTCCCCTTCTTTCTGAGGGTGCAGGTGGTGAGGTTGCTTTTGGTATCCCACCCCCAGCATGACATCAGAAGTGAATTCAGAAAGGTGGCTTCTTGACTTTCTGTCTGGAAGTAAGTGCCCTCTTAACCTCTCAGAATCATCTATCCTGTCACAAACAGCTGGTGATCAAAGGTCCTAAAGATGCAAAGAATTTACAGTCTGCCTTTGGGTTCATTTATTAGCACCTCCAGTAAATACTAGCAGAATATCTCCTTAGCTAGCCTCTGGCGGCTCCTTTTTTCAACTGCTTCCATCCTGCCTTCCCCACTCAGTGAGAATTCTGCTGAAATGGCACCTAGAACCAAAGAGTAATTTAGACCGAAGCCCAATTTGAGGGGATAAAATTGTTCAGGGACTCCCTTGACAAAGCTATTAAGGAAACTTTCTAGAGCTCGACAAATTGCAATGTTCCTTCCTTGGGTGGGAGGAGAGGAAGCTGCATGGGACTTGGAGCAAGAAGGGACACAAGACATAAGCACCATGCCCAAGGTCAGAAGAATTGTTTGATTCAGCTTTTTCCATCCATTGTGGACTTGGAGATTATTCTCATTATTTGTTGGCTGCAAGGACCGAGGACACTAGTGATTCACAGTTACTTGGTTGTTGCTGTTGTTGTGGTTGTGCACACCTTCAAATAATTAATGCAACCTAAGTTGACTCTCTCAAAGTATTTCCTTGGTAAGATTTGTTCAGAGCGGGTTCGCCATTATCTTCCTCTTGAGGCTGAGAGAGGATGATTTGTCCAAGGCCACCTGGGGTGGGGTTTCTATGCTTGAGTGGGGATTTGAACTCAGGTCTCCCAGTCAAGCATTCAAATCACACCATACTGGCTCCTGCCTTCAAATAGACCCTGACTTATGGGAATCCTATCTTAGGGTTTTCTTGACAAGATGTATTCAGAGGTGGTTTGTCATTGCCTTCCCCTAAGGCTAAGAGAGTATGACTTGTGTGAGGTTACACAGGGGGTTTCCATGGCTGAGCAGGGATTTGAACCCTGGTCTGCCAGAATCCTAGTCCAACACTCAAACCACTACATAGAATTATAGAATCACAGAGTTGAAAGAGACCACAAGAGCCATCCAGTCCAACCCCCTGCCATGCAAGAATAAACAATCAAAGCATTCCTGACAGATGGCCATCCAGTCTCTGTTTAAAAACCTCCAAAGAAGGAGACTCCACCACACTCCGAGGGAATGTATTCCACTTCCAAACAGCTTTTACTGTCAGGAAGTTCTTCCTAATGTTTAGGTGGAATCTCTTGTCCTGGAGTTTGAACCCATTGCTCCGTGTCCTAGTCTCTGGAGCAGCAGAAAACAAGCTGGCTCCATCCTCAGTATGACATCCCTTCAAATATTTAAACATGGCTATCATGTCCCCTCTTAACCTTCTCTTCCCCAGGTAAAACATACCCATCTCCCTAAGCTGCTCCTCATAGGACATGGCTTCCAGACTCCCAGCATTTTGGTCACCCTCCTCTGGACATGTTCCAGCTTGTCCATAACCTTCTTGAATTGTGGTGCCCAGAACTGGACACATTATTCCAGGTGAGGTCTGACTAAAGCAGAATAGAGTGGCACTATTACTTCCCTTGATCTAGACTATACTATTGATGCATCCTCGAATCACATTGGCTTTTTTAGCTACTGTATCACACTGCTGACTTATGGTCAGTTTGTGGTCCTCTAAGACAACTAGATCCCTTTCACATGTACTGCCATCAAGCCAGGTGTCACCCATCCTAGATCTGTGCTTTTCATTTTTGCTGCCCAACCTTAGTATCCTACATTTCTCCCTGTTGAAATTCATTTTGTTAGTTTTGGCCCAGCTTTCTAATCTGTTAAGACCATTTTGAATTCTGATCCTATCCTGTGAGGTATTAGCTACCCCACCTAATTTGGTGTCATCTGCAAACTTGATAAGCATGTGACTACGTACTATGACTTGTTAAAGATGCCAAAATCAGTGTCTATCAATGAAGGAGAATGGTGTTTCTTTTTATTGGCTTGCCCAGACTGGCTTTTACTCCTAAGAGCAAGGGAAATCATCCAACAGATCTTCTGTCAAAATAACTGCCATAAGGAATTTCCCCATGGTGGAATTTATGATCATCTTGAGGCAATGGAAAAACTCTGCAGCTAAGCATTAGGCTAAAGAGAAGAGTATGGAAGAACCAAGGTGGCGGCAGTTCATGAGCAGACTGTGCCTCTTTGCTTTCAGCTACATACTTTCAGAAGGCTCAGCCTGAAATCCTGCAAGTGCCTGCTTAGGAGTCAGCCCCACTGAATATAGGAAGGGTTGCATGGGAAGAAGTGTAGCATAGGATTGTGCCATAGGCCTGATGTTTGTGAATGGGAAGAACATTATGTTGTGAGTACAAAATTTACATTGCTTGGGAATTATGTGTGCTCAGTCCTTAAAGAGTAGAAAGAAATATTGTGCGTAGGCAAATAACATTGCAATCCTTTATGTATCTACTGAAGGGGTCCCATTAATTTTAATGGGACTTGATCCTTCTGTAAACCTCTGCCGTTCAAATAGTTGGATTACAACTCCCAGTGTCTCCAGCCAGAATTCCTATAAACTGCACTTCCTTTGGTTGATGTTATTTATTTTGCTGTGGTTTATTTCTGTTGTTGTTGTTGATGATGGTGTTGTTGATGATGATGATGATAACAAGAGTGGCAAAGACAATGCAATCCTTAACTATTGAACACTTTAATTGGTCAGTCTTTCTGATATCAGAGATTGTCCCTTACTTTCAAAACATACCTATTTCTGCATCTGTAAGGGCTAATTCAGAAATTGTTGCTTTTGTAAAGAAAGAAAGAAAGATGCCAAGACACTGGGTTCTCCACCCCCAGCTTCAAATCAGATTTGACAGGTATCTTATGCAGGTTTCAAAGTGAATTGGACTCAACTGCCACCTTTGTAGGTTTCAAAAGGAATCTTGGCCAATGCCTGCAAGCGGCACCAGCACTAAGCTTTTCAGGGCTTTGTGGAGAAGAAACGTTTCTTGACCCTGTGCTCTGCTGCTGTCTCTGTGTTCCTTTGAAACACCAACTTCCGGGCATGACTTCCTGTTGTGCAGAAAAAGAGATCTCCAGGTCTTGACACAGCCTCTTCACATTTTCCTCCTTGGAAGTGGGTCTCTGGCAGCTGTATTTTGTTCTTTGTAAAAAGGGTTCTTTTTAAAAAGGGTTTTACAAACAGCTTTCCCTTCAACTAGACATTACAGTTAGTGTGTGGCTGCTGGTAGAAATGGCAACCTGACACTTAGGGCAGGGGTGCCAATTGTGCAGTCCTCCAGATCTTGTCAGACTTCATCCCCAGCATTCCTCAGCATTGGCTATGTTGGTTGGGGCTGCTAACACAACATCTGGAGCCTACTTGTAATTGCTCTCCCTGGTCTTGTCACTTCTCACTCATAATGGTTAGTATAATGTTCATCATCATGTGGTGTTCCAGTTTGCAGCTGTTGAGAGACAGTAGTGAAATATGAAATAGGTTGTGACACTCGGAGCGTGGTGGGGTCTCCTTCCTTGGAGGTCTTTAAACAGAGGCTGGATTGCCATCTGTCGGGGATGCTTTGATCAAGATTTCCTGCGTGGCGGGGGGTTGGACTGGATGGCCCTCGTGGTCTCTTCCAACTCTACGATTCTATGATTCTGTGACGGAACCAGAGGTGAGCACCTGCTTGGAGGCCAAGGGACAGTTCCCCCCCCCCCAAACTCACCTCTCCACAAGTCCAAATACCTACAGTCGCCCTCAGAATGGTGATGCTGGGTCACTTCCTGTCACCATTTTGAGAAGGACTGTTGAGGAAAACAGGTATTTGGGGGCACCATGGGGTTCTGGGGGGCTTTGGGTGGTGAGGTGGAGGGTTTTTTGTGTGTGTTTTCATGCATTTGGGGGGCTTTCTGCATGGTTGCTGGGCAAAAATTGCCAAAACCACTGTTTTTTTGTAATTGGGGGAGTTTGGGGTTGAGGACCACAAAAGCGGGGAGGGGGGGTGCAAGGGCTGTGTGTGGCTTATGGTCCACAATGTGCCCATCCCTCTTTTAAATGATACTTGAGAGAGCTTGATGCATGATAGCTATCTTCTGCGGTAGGCTTGCGTTTTGTGCCACCTTCCCCAACTTTACTGGCTGGGAATGATGCCAGTTCCCAGTCCAGTACATCTAGTTGACGCCATATTAAGGACTGTTGAACACTTCAGCCCTTCACTGGAAGGGTGGGAGACAGTGTTTTTCTAGATGAAGGGGCTCCTAGCACTACCTGATAAAAGGTAGTTTGACCCTTTTCTGCCTTCTCTTTCTTAACAGATACAGTACTTTCCACTAAGAGAAGAAATGGGGGTGGAGGGTGGGGACTGCTGTTAAAGCATAAGAGGGCTACAGAGTGAAAACAGAGCCTTGTTAAATTCTGTGAATGGGGCAGGATGGTTGTGTGATGTGATCCGCATTTGGAAGCACCCATAGACTTGTCCCATGAGGCACACTGTGCCAGTGTGCATTGTACAAGCTTGATTGAAGTGAACAGCAACTGCACAAGAGCAGAAAAATTTCCTCAATATATTGTGGCCATAAAACTTCCCAAATATATTGTGGCCAGTGTTAATTTGTATGTGTGTGTGTGTTTTGGGATTTCATTTTCAAGTATCTGGATACCATGTGCATGTGTACTTACATTTGCTTCTTCGTTGTTATTTTTGCATTGCTGTAAGAGATGGCTGCTGAGTTGTTTTGACTGGAGTTTTACTAAGGAAGTAATATGTTTGCCAACCCAAAGAATAAAAGAATCCAAAGAAATTTTTAAAGCTATGCCAACACTTCTAAATGGGAACGACATTTATACAAAGCCAAAAGAGCATACCTGCTTCTTGTTTGGGCATTAATAGTTCAGACTCTACCTGAGGGAGGGAGGGGCTCACTGAAAAAAATATACTTTTATTGCTGCCTTTCCAGTGTGTTTGTGTTTGTGTATGCTCAAGAAAAGCAGGTCTTCCAGGGAGAGGTTCTTAACTTTTTGATCTACTCATTCTCCTTACACCAGATAGGTTTGTCAAACTATGTGCAGTTCTCCTTTCTGTGGGTCTCTTGTTTTCTGTCTGTCTTTGGTTCAGTTCAGAGAATACCAAAACTGGGTCTGCTAAGAAAATGTCAGCCAACTGCCTCTTCCCTATGGCTCCAAATCAGCAACTCAACCATCTAAAAATATGACTATCACAGGATCTCTGAGAAGTGTTCTTTTAAAGGCATATGATTTATTTATTTGTTGAATGCACGTATAGCCTGAATTGCAAGGTGGCCCACAGTATTCTTGTGTGCCTTTAGATTGCTTCCCACTTACGGCGACCTTGTCACAGGGTTTTCTTAGTAAGATTTTCTGCAGAGAAGGTTTGCTGTTGCTTTCTTCTGAGGCAGAGGGAGTGTGACTTGGTCCAGGTGCCCCAGTAGGTTTACATGGCCAAGTGGGAATTCGAACCCTGATTTCCCAGAATCATAGTCCAACACTCAAACCACTAAACCACATTGGCTCTTGCCTCAAAATGTATCCTAGGACAAGATGAAATAAAAGAATATTTAAAATAAAGGCAAGGCATTAGTGTAGAAGCAGCAAACGAGCACATAAAAACAGCAGGCAGGCTTACAGCGAATCATAAGCACTGTAGGCAGACAAATCACACAGCACTCCTCTTTAGTTTAAAAGGTTAGATCAAACAATATTCTTCCCATCTGGTGCTGAAAACTTAGAAGGGCTTCCTGCACCTAACCTTGAAGGCAACCTTTAAGGAGGGACCAATAGCTGAGTGAAAAGGGGAAAGGGAGAACTTTTTCTGCCTCTCTCATAATACTAAAACAAAAAAAGGGGTTGTGCAGTGAAAGACTAGTGAGTAGTGGGCAATACAAGCCTAGGTAAAGGGCAATTGTTCACACACAAACTGTAAAATTTGCTACTTTGAGATATAGTAATGGCCACAGCAAGGACTGTACCACATGATTTTTGACCACTTTGTTATTGTTGTTAACTGCCGTCAAGTTGACTTTGACTTATGGCAACCCTATGAATGAGAGACCTTCAAGTCACCCTGTCATCAACAGCCCTGCTCAGGTCTTGCAGACTCAGGGTTGTGGCTTCCTTGATTGAACAAGCAAGGCACAGTGGACCTTTGGGATCCACGGGGGATTGGTTCTTGGACCCCACGCGGATACCAAAAAGTGGATGATTACACCCCATATTATTAAATGGTGGCAACTCAAACATGCATGCTTCAGTGTGCATGCATTCACATTGCCACTGTTTAATAATAATAATATGGAGTGTGATGATCTGCAGTCGGTTGAATTTGTGGGTCTGGAGCCCACAGGTCCGAGGGTCTACCGTATTACAGAAGAGGTTTATGTCACACGTAGGGTTACTGGTGTGAAAAATGGAGACAGGTCTTGATTCTTTAATGGTTGTGCAGAAGAAGGAACTTCAACAGGTGCTGCTTGTTACCTGGTTGTGTAACAAGCAGCCCATGCTAAAATTCCCTCTTCTACACAGCCATTAAGACAGTGGTTCCCAAAGTGGTCCTCCAGATGTTTTGGGTTTCATCTCCTTGACTCTTGGCCAAGGTGGCTAGGGCTTCTGGAGATGACGTCCAAAACACCTGGAAGACCAGTTAGTGGGAATCACTGCATTAAAGGTACAGGAACCCTTTCCAGTTTTCACTCTGGCAGCCCTAGTCATACAACGTGCCACCACCATTTTTAAAGTAAAGTTCAGCAGTCAGTCCTGTCAGCTTTTGTGCATGGAATGGGAAGGGACACCATCCCACTCTTTGCCTCAGGCAGCAAATACCTTAGGCTGCCCCCCATGCTCCTTTAGCACTCCCTTTCACTCATGGTCTTTGGGGCCTACAGCCACATAGGGCCGCCACTGACAAATGTGGGTACTGCCCGCATAAGCGATGACTTGGATTAGCAATCGGGCATGGAACTAGGCTGCTTTTGACAGGTGATGAAGGGAAGGCGCTCAGCAGCAAAGCCTGTCGAGAGAGCCAAGCCGGCTGTTCTTTTATTCATCTGCTCATTACTCTTACGTTGGAGCTGGGGACGTTGCAGAGCCTGGGAAGCCTGTTTTATCAGTGGCCTGAGTTTTAATAGCAAAGCTGGTTAAGCGCAAGGAAGGAAGGTGGTGGCTGTCCCAGCCATGGATTTACTATTGAAATAATCAGTGATGCTGAGGTGCTGCTGGTCTGAGATGTGTAATGAAGGCCTGTGGGAGAGACGGGGGCTTATTTTGGAACCTGGTGTGACCCTGGCCAGGTAATCACGACTTGATTTAAAATGGAGTGGGTAAACAGAAGGAACAGCCCCCCTTCCCTCTTTCTTACTGAGGGGAGGAGTCGCCAACATTTTTGTCTCTACAATTTCCTAATTAAAAATCCACCAGCCTTCCCTTTTTGCTTTTCTCAGCCACCGTGTCCCTGTTTCTGAAGCTCAGTCAGCCCTTTGTGTCAATAACAAGGGAATGAGAATGCCTCCTAACGCTGGGATTTCCTGTGCATACAGCACTTATTTGAACGGTCTCCTCTCCCCACTTTTTCTGTGGGCTTATTGCAGGGAACACATAACCCCGAACTCTTCTCTCAGAGGCGACTCAACCATGAGGCAAGGTGCAATGGCTGTTACAGGTAGTAAATTGGGTGTGCCATTGGGGCAGAACTTGGAAAAGTTAGGTTTTGGACTACAGTTCTCAGACTCCCCCCCCCCCCAAGCAGCAGGGCTGCTGGCCATGCTGGCCGGAGGATTCTGGGAGTTGTTGCTGTTGTAATTCATTTATATCCCACCTTTTCCCCAACATTGGCCAACAAATTTTAAACAAATAGTGATTGAAATGCATACAATAGCATCAGTAAAACATGTGAAAGTTATTTTTAAAATGCAAACAGCTTGGAGTTGCAGGCCAGAGTCTGGCTTTTCTTTAGTTATGGAGATACAGCAGAATGGAGACATAGCTGACTCATGAGACACAGTTTAGTGCAGGAGTGCACAACTATGTGAACCCAAAGGCCACAGCGTGCTTATCAGTGATATTTTTCTCCACCCCATCCACCTCCAAGGAAAGAGCAATCCCTGTGAGGACCTTGGGGAAAGGAGTGGATGGCTTTTGGCCTCATTGTGGAAAAAGGAAATCTGTATGAATTCAGTGGGAAATCAGCAGGAGGAGAGTTTAACCACAGGGGCCATACTTAAAGTCTTGCAAGGCAAGGATGTGGGTTGTGTACCCTTCTCTAACAGAAGTTCCCATTCTTTACAAGCCTCCGTAAATTAAATGTGAGCCATGCAAAACCTGCCTCTGTTTTCAGGGAGGCTTATATGTAGGAGGGGAGTTTCTGCTATCCCTGTGCTTCTCAGATGATCTGATATGATCTCTTCCAACTCTATGATTCTATGTGGGCAACCAATTAATTATCACTCCCCATGTGTCAGGGACTGGCACCATGTTTGTGCCCATTGGCTACAATTGTTTGTTGTTTTCCTGGAGACCTGTCTGAGATTGGCACTGGTCCAGGGATAATCGCTTTGGGTAGCACTATGCTAGACCAGGAGAAGAGAAACTATGACTCTCCAGATGGTGTTAGACTCTTAGCTCCTATTAGCCCCAGCCAGCATAGCCACTGGTCAGGGATAATGAACACTGGTTAGAGGGTCTCTAGTTACCTGCCTCTGCAGTGGAATCTGTTCGGTGTTAATTATTACAAGGGCATCTCAGTTGAATCCCCACTTTATGTCTTCAGATCTGTTACCTCATTTCCCCACAGTTTCCAAGTGTTTGTGTCACAGCTTGGAAAAGCTACATTTTTTGGCTACAGCATCCAGAATCCCCAGGCAGTAGCCACACCTGCCTGGGATTCTGGGAGTTTGCTGTCCAGAAAGTAACTTTTCCAAGCTCTGATTTGTTTGTTATTTAATATGATACTTTTCTTCCCAGCATGGGATCCAAGGCAGTTTACAAAAGCCTAAAACAAGATAAGCTAAATACCTGATAATAAAAAAGTTAAAACGCGATTAAATCATTACATTAAAACACCATTACATTTCTAAAAAGTATAGAATCATTTAAAACACAATACAGTACCCTTCATAAAAAGGATAATTATTAAATGCTTGTTTGAATACAGAGGTATTTGTCTGCTGGAAAAAGGAAGCCAGAGAGGGAGTCAAAAGGATTTCCTATGGAAGGGAATTTCACAGGCTGCCATTGAGTAGGCTCTCTACCCTGTACTTGACAGACCAGACTGTGATGGTACCAAGAGAAAGCCCTCTTAAGGATATCAAGACTGTCAGGTTCATATAGGGAAATACAGTCTTTCAGCTAGTCTGGACCTGAGCCATATAGAGCTTTAAAGGTCACTTTGAATTGTTCCCAGAAATGAAGCGGTGGCCAGGGAAGCTATTTCAACAGGGGAGTTATATGCTCCCTGTAACTAGCCCTGGTCAGCATTCTGGCCACAGCATTTTGGTCCAAAAGCAAACCAGTTTGTGTATGTATGAGAACACAAGAGAGGCATGTTTTTTGTTAATTTATTTGGCTTTGCCACTGTAGAGTGGAGAGGGAAATAATTATGGCTTGTCTTCATGTGTAGGTTGTCTTATTTTGTACCATCACTGTGACATACAGCTTTCCTTTTTGAATACCTGGCCAGACTGCTGGCCTCTCTTGTTCAGGATTATCTGAGCTAAATGTTTAGGATCTCTGGCAGGCATACTTTTTGTACAGAAATATTAGAAAGAAAAACTGGGGCTTTTGGCATGAAATTCAGGTAATTTGCCATTGAGCTTTCACAAGCACTCGTGTGCATAGATCCACCAGTGTCTCCTTTCTGTTTACCTTTTTGCTAGGGGAGAAACAGATAAGATTATTGGCTGAAGTTGAATCTGCTCAAGAGTGTTAAAAGGCTGATCTCTGGAAAAAATGAGAACCAGCGTAGTGTTGTGGTTTGAGTATTGGACTCTAGGAGTTTGGAAGCCAGGATTGGAATCCTCACTCATCAGTGGAAACCCACTGGGTGACCTTAGGCAAATCACACTCTCTCAGCCTCAGAGGAAGAGAATGACAAACCTCCTCTGAACAAATCTTGCAAGAAAATCCTGTGATTGGTTCGCTTCAGGACCGCCATAAGTTGGAAATGACTTGAAGGCACACATCAGGAACTCTGGGAAAATGTTGACTCGTCCCTCCCAAAGTCTCACTTTTTTTTACTGTACAGCCTTGTTAAAGCTGCTTTTTCCAATCTCTCCTCCCCCATCTGCCACATGTTGCTAATACTGCCTTAGCCAGGCCTCCACATCTCTGGGATCAATTAAACTCTCACCAGGGACCTGCTGGAAAGAATTGTTTTTCTGGCAGCTGTACTACATCACAACCAGGGCGTTGATATGGTTTGACCTCCTCTCTGAGAAGAGGGAACCTTTCCTAAACCTCCCTCCCTATTTTGCTTATACTTTCCACCCTTCTGTTTTCATCTGCAAATCCCATCTGGATTCTTCCTTATTCCACTGAAAAAATGTCTCTCCATTATTATTTTTTGGATAGCCCACAATGTGACTTAGGGGACCAAGGTTAGTTTGGGTAGGTGGAAAGCAGTTTTTTTCTAATGATTTGGCTGACTTGGATTGGCTGTTCCAAGTAATTCTGTATTGTTTCTTCTTGGGATGTCTGAGTCCTGCTCAGGATGAGGGATTTTTTTTTTTTTTTAAAAAGACCTACTATGCATGTGCATGAAAGTCTGAAAGCAAAACTTTTGAATTTTAACCTCTTTCCTCTCTGCTGACTTCATTTTCTGTAGATTGCTTCCCTGGAGCTAAGTATTAACTACCTACTTTTCTTCCTCTGAAGATCCCTAGCAATTTCTGCTAACTCACAAGCTGGGTCTGTGTCAACAGTCTACAGAGTCATTGTGTCAAACAATTTGGAAAGAGTGTCTGGGCAGAGAGTGGTGGAGAGGCTTTGTGGCTTGTTTTGGCTTCCTTAAATCCAGACCAGACCAGACCATGTCCTCCAATTTCAGAACCCTGCGGTGCTGGAACCTGAAGGACAGTACAAAAAAGAAGCAGTTTTTACAAGCAAGGGTAGTAGATTGGGGTGTAAGGATTTCTTCCAGGTGCAGATAGTCTGATACTTTTGTACTTCTTAATAGTAAGGCAGTGATGGGCAACCTTTTGAGTTTGGTGTGTCAAACTTTGCCAAAAAACTGAGCATAACTTGGGTGGTGTGCCACTTTGAGGAAAAAAACATGTATGTGTGCAGGATTCCCGCTTTGGGGAGGGTGGAGGAAAGTGGGACCAGGGCTTCGAAGCCCCGATCACCACTTTAGGGAGGGGGAAGGAAAGTGGCGACCGGGGCTTCGAAGCCCTGATCACCACTTTAGGGAGGATGGGGGTGGAGGAAAGTGGTGACTAGGGCTTCGAAGCCCCGATCACCACTTTAGGAAAGGTGGGGGGCTGGAGGAAAGTGGCAACCGGGGCTTTGAAGCTCCGATTGCCACTTTTGGGAGGGTGGTGAGGTTGCGGGTGGGGGAGAGGAGGCCTACAGCCGTGTGTCATCAGAAATGGCTACGCGTGTCAGTGTTGACACGCGTGTCATAGGTTCGCCATCACTGTTAAGGGTTGGGTTGGTTATACACTGCTGTTTGCTTTCGTACCTGAAGAGGGCAGTGAAGTATGGCTGTTCACCAGGGGTGGGGAATGTGTGGCCCTCCAGATGTTGTTAGACTCCAACTCCCATCAACCATCATCCTGCTTGTGGCGGCTAGAGCTGATGGGAGTTATAATCAATGTTTGGAAGAATATTCATTCTCCATCCCTGCTATATACAGTCTCTGGTACCTCCTGTGACTAGGCCTCAGATGCATCCTGATGAAGCTCTGAAATCTCTTGACGGCCGGTTCCTTAAAGGATATGGCTCCTGTGGCAGTGTTTACCTAAGCTATTGTGCAACCTGAAGCAAAGAACAAGGTGGTTCTTTCTCCCCACACCCCCATCTGAAGTCCATACACAAAAGCTAGCTGATGAATTTTCAGTACTGGTGGAGGGATCCTCTCTTCCATCACTGTGGAGGGCAACAGGCAAACATGGGTTGTGTGAGACAGAACATGTTCTTTATAATTGAGGTATTAATGGCACAATAGTGAGCAAGGAAAAGAAGAGAACTCAAATCAGGGCAACTAAATTACGAGTATTCAGATGAGCCCAGATAGAATCATAGATGTAAAAGGGCTGTTTAGAGGAACTGGAAGGAAGGGCACACTATTAAGCATGTACACACAAGTAGCCCAACCTTGTAGGGATAGTATCATAAGGGCTAAAGCCTAGAATGAGTTTGGGCTTGCCAGTGATGTATATAATCCTTTTGAGCAAGAGACAGGTTGAACTGCTCAGCTCCCGTGTTGCTTCCCTGTTGGAGTGGCAGCCATGGGAACAACTACTACTCTAAATAGCTACCCTTCTTGGTTACTAAAGGAACTTGAAGATATAATCTTAGTCCCTCAAGCTATAGGTTTTAGAGGTGAAGTGCTGCAAAAACAGCAGAAAGCAAATGTTCCAGTCCTGGAGGGGAAGGAAGATCTTGGCAACTACTGACCAGTCAGCTTGACACTGATATCTGGAAAGACTCTAGAACAAATAACTATGCATTCCATCTCTGGGAAAAGGCTGTGATTGCAGGGAGCCCAGCATGGGTTTCTCAACAATAGGTAATACCTAGCTAATCTCACCTCCCTTTCTTCTTTCCCTTTTCTCTTCTCCCCTTTTTCCTTCTTTTTCTTACATTGGAAAAGCTAGTAGCTTAGTAGAACAGGGGAATGCTATGAATGTAGTTTATCTTGATTTTTACAAAATCTTTCAACAATGCTTGCCATGCTGTTCATGATGACAGATTCTGTCCTGGACTTTAAGCTACAGTTCCTGTCTGAGCAACTTTTTGCTGAGAATAGTCATGAGACAGTACTGGAAGCCCATTTTGCTGTGCAGAATTGGACTTTGCCAAAGCTGAGATCATGGCACCTCACAATGTTCTTATAGGGAAGGAAGATAATCAGATATTAAGCACATCAAAATAACAACTGGTCTTGAAGAATTAATATATGGGAGGAAAAACAATGACTGTATTGGCTTCAGTGAAGACACAGCTGGTGATTGGGTGAATTTCAGGGTGGCAGAATATGTATGTGAGCTTGAGCTATCTGATCACTTTAATCTTCCCAGTGCATGTACGTTTTCCATCCTTTCCTCTGTCTCTACTACTGTACAGGTATGAGTTCTTCATGTAGCCAAATGGAGAAGCCTGTCAAAATAGCTGAGGACTTAGCTTGCTGTCTGACTGCAGGATGGGGGACAGAAAAATGGGTGGGCAAATGGGAGTGTCCTGGAGGGGAGCGTGGCTGATTAAATAGGAGCACCCTTGCACATTTGTAATTTCAGTTTGAGAAGAAAAAAAAGCCAAAAGAAAGGAGATTTTGTTTTCCTCTCACACAGTGGTATACTCTTAGTTGCAAAGGAGGAGGATCTTAGGGTTATAAAATGAGACCATGTCCAAAGGGATTTCCTTTGAGCTGATTCAGTGTTTGTACTGGAGGTTAACAAAATTATGATTCGTTCTTAAAATACCAATGTTATTACTATTGTTTTTTACATCCATATTTGTGTGTGCTTGGGGTGGCAGTAATGGTTTTCCCAGGCAGGATACTGGCCTAGCAACTGTGAAATATTTGAGATGTTTGATATATACCATGGCTGCTGCATTAGCCTCTGAAAAGGAGACAAACCAGAAGGAATTAGGATGTGACCTTGAATTCAGCCAACTTTCTGCTAACACCTCATTTTTTGTGACTTGGAAAACATGACTGCCTTTTTTTTTAAACTGTGAATGAGGCTCAAGACTCCTGAATAGTAATTATCTGCAACCCTCTTAGCCATTAGCTGAGTTGTTGTGATGTCACAGAATGTTTATAAACATTCTAATTAATCAGGATGGTGTTTCAGTTGTGAAGCCATAGAAAGCTCATAAATATTATAAAGTCTCATGGTGGTGTGATGTCAATAAAAAAGTAAGCCACAGGACGCGGTTTTTTTCAGCAAGAGTAACGTATCAATATATGAAATTTAGATATTAACTTGTCTGTTAAATATTTGTGTTCAGAACTTATATGCAATGTTTATCCACCCTAAATGTTCAGGACAATCTGTATATAAATAGATCAGACAGAGTCATGTGAAAGGTATATTGCATGTTAGGGTAAGAAACAAATCCTGTAGTGTCATCATCAGTCCTCACTTTATGGAGATCACTCCTGTATGCGAAGGAATTTACAATCTGAAATTCAACATTCAGGGCTAACAAAAAAGGGGAAGAAGTGGAGGGAGGGGTACAGTTGTTTTAGTTGTGCATAGTTAGGCTAGATTGCAAACCTATTTGTGGTAAGGCAGACTTTCCCAGCTTGGCATCCTCCAGATGTGTTGAACACCACAGCTGAGGAATTCTGAGAGCTACACTCTACCACATCTGGAGGCCATCAAGTTGGGGAAAGGTTAAAGCAGGACCAGAGCATTTTTGGACTACAGTTCCCAGAATCCCTAAACCTTCAGGACAGTTGCCATGCAGACAGGGAGAGACTGGAAACTATTTTTCCAAGCTCCAGGTAGGGCATGGGGGGCCTAGCATGTTACAACCTTTTAGGGAATGTTGGGGCTGGGGATGGCTCGGATTGAAGTGAGAGAGGCAGCTCCAAGCATGGGGGGGGCAGTGGAGAAAGGGTGGAGGGCTTTGGAGGTAAAGATTGCGATGCTCATGCTAGATGCAGGAGCAGGCAAGAAAGCCCTGTCCAAGGATTTAATATGGCTCAGGTTACAGAAACAGTTGCCTCTGTTACAGCCTTACAAATTCCTTATGCTACTGCACTCATAAAACCTCATCCTTCTCTTCTGTTAGGTTCACCTAACTGCCACCTGTTGGTTTCATAGGAGGCTGTTTGTATTTATCCTCTCAGCCACTGATGGTTAACTCTAGCAGCGCCATACTTCATCATGATAGGTACAGGCACACTCCAGGCAGGAGAAGCTTTTATTCCCCACCCCATCTGCACACTGTATTAGCAGTGCACAGAGGACAGAAAAGAAGTGCTTTACTCGTGGTGTAAACTGCTACTGCTTGACACATCTGTCCTTAAAGCAGTGGTTCTTAACCTTTTTTGGGGGGGGGGTCAGTGATCTGTTCGGGAATCCAATGAAAACTATAGCGCCACTGCTCAGAAAAAATTGCACTTGAATGCAGATGTGCAAAATTTTGCTTACAATTGGTTTTTATTACTCTGGACATTAATTTCCTTTACATAGATAGTCTAGAAAGAAAGAAAAATACAGCAAACACTTGGAAAAAGTAAATTTTTTACTTCAGAATTCCTAGTCAAAGGAAAGATTCAAAGTACTGTAACAGGAAGGAAATCAAAGAAAAAGAAAACTTTTTGCAGTGATTGCCCCCCTGAAGAATGTATGTGGCTAGTCCATTGCACCCAGGTTAAGAACCCATGCCTTAGTGTCATCTTAAAAGTAAGTAATTTCTCTGGCTTGTAGTGTTTGAAAATAAACTCACTGTCATTATTCACTCCATTGCTTTGGAAGTAACCCACATTAATGGGCATGCTTCGCATTGCTTTTTAATTTCCTTTAATTAATTAAAAAACCATTTAGGATAAGTAAGAGAATGGTGTAAACTTGAAAAGGTCTTGTCGAAAGTGTAACAAGTTTAAGTTACATTAAGTGTAATTTCATAATGTTACACTTAATGTAATTTTAACAAGTTAAACTTAAATGTAATTTTATAAAGTAAACTATAAAACAGTATTCATTACTGTCAAGAAAGTAATGTTGTTGTCAGTTGTTACATTTTGTTGCATTACTGTTGAAATGTCACTTCATTGCACCTGTTATAGTTGCTGTGTTGTTTGTAAGTTGTAATTTGTTGTTTCTGAGCTCAGTTCCTTCCCACAGAGTGAAGCTATGGAAGGGAAGGATGAAGGCATTGCCCTCCCAAATCAGCATTTTGACTGCCAATAATTTTTTCCTTCAATCCCAATATTTCTAGCATTGCAGTAACTTTTAGAATTTCAGTTGAACATTTAGAAATTGAGTTTAGGCCTCTAAAGAAAAGGGGCGGGCAAAGTGATCAAAGGAATGGGAACGCAGCAAGTAGCAGAGTTCTAGGTGTGAACCATTTCCAGTGTCTCACCCTTTGCAATGCTAGAAATGTGAGGACTGAAGGAAAATTTCATTTGAGAGGGGCAGAATTGGGGACAGTGTCCTCATTTTTACTCCCTACGACTACACTTCTGCCTTCCTCTTAGAAGTGTGCTCTTGAATCCTCTCACTTGTGAGTTGGGCAGAGCTGTTAAAGGAAACTTAGTCCCTTAACATGGTTTCTTGAGTATGCTCCTTAATATTCTGTTCGTGGGACTCTAAATAGCTTCCAAGTGGGGTTGATGTTTTCCCCGCTCTCCCATTGCAGTTCCACTGTATTGCCCCTAACACTTCCCTTTCCTCTCATTAGATAAGATGAGTCCCTGGGCAGGTACCATAACGGCTGCTAAATGATTTTTATGAGCTGATCAGCACTACCGTCCTTTGCTTGTGAAATCACATTGGAGGAAGTCCCCTGGTTGTCATTGGTTGCCAACTTGCACACTGCTGACTCTTAATTGATACAATAAATTGTGACTTCTCAGGAAGGAAGATCATTGAGAGATCTCACTTGGGATCAGGTACAGGCATGAAGCTCTGCTGCTCCTTAGTAAAGCATCCAGAGAAGGAAATAGACATATTCCACCAACTGGACTCTGTTTCCTGAGAATACCTTAAACTAGAAAGCACGACTGTACTGTAGTTTTGTTAGGATAAAACTGCAAGCTGTGCAGCAGAGACAAGACTTCCATGGGTTTGTTGAAGAATGAGCAACTTGGGGCTGACAAAGCTGGAGGGCAAATGTGACACAGAAGAAGGATTCTTGACCCTTCATGTCCAGCATTTTTTTTCTCCTCTGCAACTTCCATCCTCTGCTGCAGAGATGGAGAACTACGGTTACTCTGGATGAATTCCAACCCCCCCTCCCCGTGCACAGTACGTCTCTTGAGAGAACTCTATGATTCTAAGATGGTGATGATGATGATATTTATATTCTGCCTTTTTCCTAGTTTGGGACTCAAGGCAGCTTACAACAGGTTAAAGTACACAGCTAAAAATGTAACAAAATACAAAAGTTAAAAAGTGATTAAACTGTTGTTGTTGTTGTGTTGTGCCTTCAAATCGTTTCTGACTTAAGACAACCCTATCACAGGGTTTTTTTGGCGAGATTTGTTCAGAGTTTTCTTTGCCTTCCTCTGAGGCTATGAGAATGTGACTTGCCGAAGATCACCCAGTGGGTTTCCATGGCCAAGCAGTGATTCAAGCCCTAATCTCTAGAGTCATTGTCCAGTGCTCTAGCCACTACACCATGCTGGCTCTCTAGGGACTTTATCACATGATAGGTTTGTTACACAATTGCATTGTTTTAGTTCCGGTTTGATTTTTCCATATCACACAATGCTGTGACTCTCCTGTTGTTGCATTGCTTTTCCATCATTATTGGATTACATCTTTTCATTGATGGGAAAAACCCGTTAATGGCTCAATATCACTGCTGTTCAGCTATTGGTTTTGGTACTATCATTTTGTTCCACTGAGGTTCTGATATTCCAGCAGTCATGCGGTGTGAGTGGACATGGTACTTCACTTCTCCCTCTCCCTCAGCAGGGTGAAGTCATGTTGATTTTACTCTGTTCCCTGGTTTTTTATTTTATTTTTAAAATTTGTTTTGCTGTAACTGCGCAATTGCACTGCTGTGGTGGGTTGCCAGCATGCTGCAATTATGCAGTTATGACAGTGCCCTCCATTTGGGAGAAGCATTGAAACAGCAAAATTGTGTCATAAAAAATAAAAATATTAAACACTGTGCATGCACTAGGTAGGGCAGACATAGGTAGTAAGGCGAGGTCAAGTGAGTCAGTGTGGAAGACTGATTGTGGGAACATGCATCACTGAAGTGGCACCAAAAAGCTATTAGAGAGAAGGTGTGAAAGTGATTGTTTCCATACCAGTATATTTCCGTTTGTTTAAACAACACAATTGCAGCAAGACAACAGGCTGGTATGACATAGGATTAAACTATTACAAGTGGTTAAACTAGGATCACATCTTCTTTTCTGTGACATCATGGTTTGGTGACTTACCAGCTTTTGTATAGATCTCTCCTTCCCATCCTAAAAACCTGAAATACATATTCTAAGGCATAGTTACTAATAGAAAGGGTTTAAACTGAAATATACATGTTTTAGGGTCTTACCTCCCCTTTTGCCTTTGACCTCACCCACAACTGGAATGTGCCCCCAAGTCTCTAAATATTGAGATCAGCCCTCCAGATAGTAGTAATTCCCCACCTTTTGTTGTTGTTGTTGTGTGCCTTCAAGTCATTTTCGACTTATGATGACCCTAAGGCCAACCTGTCATGGATTCTGAGTCTGAGAGTGTGTGATTTGCTCAAGGTCACCCAGTGAGTTTTCATGGCAGAGTGGGAATTTGAACCCCAGTCTCCCAAGTTGTAGTCCAACACTCATTATGCCATGCTGGCTCCACACCCTTACCCATCTTACTCTGGGAAAGGAGCTCATTTTTCCCTGGATTCTGAAATATTTCTTGAAGTCAGTACAGTTGTTCCTTCATATTCGCTGGGGTTTGGTTCCAGGACACACACACCCCGTGAATACCAAAATCCATGCGTACTCAAGTCCCATTATATGCAATGGCATAGCAAAATGGTGTCCCTTATACAAGATGGCAAAATCAAGGTTTGCTTTTTGGATTATTATCTTTTAAAGAATATTTTCAAGCCGTGAATACTTAAATCCATGGATACCAAATCCATGGATACGGAGGGACAACTGTATAGAGACCTGAATGGACCTGACCCTACTAGAATTGGTTATTTTCTTTTATAAAAAGTTTTTTCTTCTGTTGTAGAATTTGAGAGACTTATCCAGACGGAGTCACTTAATCATTTTTCTTGTTTTTTGTCTCTCCTACCCCTAACCCTCCTTCCCGGCCTTCTCCTTTGGCTCCAACTTCCTCCTGTTCTCCAGAATCGAGGCCGCCTGGCTGAGAAGAGGACAATCCCTTTGCCTCCCACCAGAACACCGAAGAAAGAGCTGCCCTCCATTTTCTCACACAGTGACGACAGCGAGGAGAGTGACAAGGTCAACGGCCACCACTCTGATGTCAAACAAGAGGAGGATTTGCATATTAGTATCATGAAAAGAAGGTATTTCAGATTGCCATCCATGATAAATTACAGGCATGCCTCAGTTAACAAAGCCTCTGACAGAGATGCTCTGTTATACAAAGTATTTTTTTATACCTGCTCCCTTTCCCCTCATCCTCTGTCTAACTGGAAGGTTTTTAGCAGCATTGGCATTGGGAGTATGATGAGGGAAGACTGGAGATACACAGATTTTCAGTGTCATGTTGCAGCAACATGTCTGCAGTAAACAATACAATGAAGCTTAAGGTGGAAAAAAGCAGGATTCTGCTCTAGCCAATTGTACTGTAGCTGTGTGTGCCTGCCTATAACAGGCAAAGTAAACAGTAGCTTCCTTCAGAATCCCTTATTGAGCGTTCATGAAATACAAAAGGGGGAGAATAGATAAACCTGCCTTAGCAGCTCCTCCTCAGTATGTTAAAAAAAAGAAAAAAGAGCATAGACTTATAAGTTTGGCCACCAACATGGAAATTATAAGAAAGGTGGAGGCTGGTGAAAGAAAAAATTGTTTCTGAAAGCCTTTTGGAAAAAACTTTTAAGTGGTCTCTAGAAGGTTGAAAATGTTTTTGCTTATTTTTGCAAGGCTTAACTAACCTGGTTGTTTCATTTTACATGTACATATTGTTAGTTTTGGATGAAAAGTTTGCTGAAACAGACTCTTCTTTTTTGTGGTATAGGAACCTACCCCTATTCTTTCCATGTTATTTCTGCCTCTGGTACTAAAATTTCTGTTAAAAGAAGTTATGCTCAGGAACACATTTATTTCATTAACCGAGGCATATCTCTAATCATGTATGCCATGAGTTGGCAAGTGTGGGGACTGTATAAGCCTCCGATTGGATAGCTACATATCTTGGTGACATGTTCCTGAAAATTCACATGTACTGAAAGAGTAGTTTGCACAACAAAATGCCACTGTTATTCCATTTTTCTAAAAGAATCAAGTTATTCAAGCAACCAAAAAAGGTTTTTACCTTCTCCATTGGTACCATGAGAGATTGCAGAGTGCCTGAATTTGAGTTCCTTTTGGAGGGCAGAGAGCACTGGAGACTGGAGGCCATGTTTCCTTGATATACAAAGATATTCATACAACAGAAGTGGAGGCAAAGTGGCAATCTTTCAGGGCACCTTCCTTGTACTTTATCAGGGTTCCTTGTATCCCCAGGGCTTCAGACAACATTTGTGATAGAATCACAGTATTTTAGGGTTCAGAGTGACTTTGGAGTTTATTCAGCTCAACCCACTGCTCAATGTAGGAAGCATGTGTGAATGCTGTCTTAGAGACACACACCTTTCCTTACCTGAGGTGTGTTATCACCTTTCCCAAATTCTGATGGGTATCTCTTTCAAATGGAGAGCAATTCCCAACTCTGTCCTGACCGTTCATTGAGGAAGGAGCAACCAATCATTCTGGACCATTAACCAACAATCATTCTAACAGAAGGGTGATCATACTGCTTTGTAACAATATAATACCAGATAGGGGATGGAAAGTCCAAGAATTCATTAGTTAGACACTAAGGTGCTGTGATGTCACCTAATGCTCATTAACATTCTAAATGGTGTGTGCAGGAGCAAAGAGCTAGTCTGTGTAGCTGGGAATATATATGGTGGCTTCCTGACTTTGGATTCCACTGAGCAAACATGGTGCTTGTAAGATCTTGTAATAGTAAAGTAATAAAAATGTAATGCAGCCGCATCTCATGGCCCTCCCCCTTCCCAGTGGGTGTCATTACAGCTCCTTTTGATCATCATCACCATCATCATAGCTGTGCGCTCACTAATGCACGAAGTTGCTTGGATTCTAGAGACAAGCCCTATAAAAACAAAGGAGTGGAAAGCAAAAGCGAGTAATTGCTTTCCTTGCTTTATGTGTGTGTTGCTTGAGAGTGGCTAAGCCATTTTCTTGGTATGGGGTGGTTTACAAGGGCAGAGATTTCAGCACCTGGGTGGCTGGACTTCTTTCCTCCCTCCACCCCCTCAAGCAACTAACCAGTCAATCAAAGTACATCTCTAATTTGACCTGGAGATGCAAAACTAGGGAATAATTTATTTCCCTGCCATCCCCACAGAAACCCCTGCATGCTCAGTAAGCGGCTGTACTGTGTGTGTGTGTGTAAGCCTTCAAGTCATTGGACTACCCAAGTGCAAATAATGACCCATCCTTCCTCTTAATTGCACATTTAATCAAATACCACTCCAATGCTCTGCTTAGTCTTATGAAGGAGGGAAGATAGCTGAAGAAATCTGCTCCCAACCTCTCATAATTTCTTTTCTTAAGTTCCTTTTATACCCAACCTTCTTCTACCTATAAGGAAAGGTTGCTTCCCCAAAACAAACAAACATGTAATACAAGAATATGTTGTTAAAAGATACCATCACTCAGTGGGGAGAGACTCTGCTTGAAACATGTTCATGATTTCTTGAACTATGGTGCAAATCTGATCACTAAAATCTTTTAATTTGCCACTCAGCAGAGCAGTGTATGAGGAGGTAATAGGTTCAATCCCCCTTGTGGCAAAGTGGAGGGGTCTTTTCATTCTTCTTTCTGATCTTGTCCTCTACCTTGCCTGCCTCGTCTTCACTCATGTGAGCACACTGTCATTCAGCCCATGTCTTTGTATATCATGTAACTGTACTGTACTGAGAAGCAGTAACTGGAAGCTCAGAACTTAAAGAACTGATAATTAGTTGTTGAATACTGAGCAGACTAGAGATACTTTCATGAAGTGGAAAACTTAAAATGAATGTCCATGTTTGTTTGGGAGGCACCTTAGTGTGTGTGATGGAGCCACTAATTTGTTTTTATGAGACTGTATAGATTTAGCCAGAGTGTCTGTGATGAGGGTTAGGTTTTGTGTGTGTGTGTGGTTTTAAATTGCTTGTTGCCTTATGGTGACCTGATGAATTTTATAGGGTTTTCTTAGGCAATACTCAGAGGTGGTTTTGCCAGTTCCTTCCTCTGAAATACAGCCTATAGCACCTGGTATTCATTGGCAGTCTCCCATCCAAGTACCCATCCTGGTACCAAGTACCAGGGATCTGGTGCATTTAGGGTATTTAGGCCTTTGAATGAGTTTAAAGTGGAACAGAATCAATGGAACCCATGTAAGTATTGATGTTATTGATTCTGTATATCTACACCAGTTTCTGATTTCTATGCATAGTTGTGAAAGCTGGACAGTGAAGAAAGCTGAAGAAAATCAACTTGTTTGAAATATGGTGCTGGTGGAGAGTTCTGTGGATACCCTGGACTACCAAAAAGGCAAACAATGGGTCCTGGAGCAAATCAAGCCTGAATTCTCCCTAGAAGCCAAAACGACCAAACCAAGGCTATAATACTTTGACGTATTATGAGATTAAATCACTCATTAGAAAATATGATGATGCTTGGTAGAGTGGAAGGCACTAAGAGAAGAAGAGGCTCTTAATAAGAGGTTGTCTTGAACGTTTCTCTTTCATAGAATTGTTAAGTCAAAGCCGACTCGACAGCATTTAATGTATGCCTTAGTATTTTATTCTCATATATAAATCTAAATTAATTTTTTTAAGCTGTAGGGGTTTTTTTCCTTCAAAAAATGAATGATTTTTATCTGCTGTGGTTTCTAAGAAAATAATAATTTGGTGTCAATAGTTTTTCCTGTTGTGGTTTGGATTAAGGAGCACATAGATGTGTCCTATTTGCGCTCACCCAAAATAGAATAGAAGTCAGATGGCGCTGTCTTCATTTTCTATCTATGGCTACACTCAGTCATCAAAGAATACACATTTAGATGGATCTACAACACCCCTGCTTAGTTCACCTCCTAAGAAGATACAGTGACACACAAATGTGTTTTAAAAAACAGTAGCAGTTCTTTGATGGCTCTTGGCAAAGGCTCTTAGTCCACCTGTTTCTTGGTAAACCAGGTGAATGGTTTTGGAAAGATGGAAATGTTTCACCGCTGCCCTTCCAATGTGCTGGGAGCTGTACAGGACAGAAGTGAAAGCTTTATAGGCTGCAGTATTCAGAGAAGAGAGGATGGGAAGGCTAGGGACCCTTTTGTGAGAGGCGTAGAAAGATTGATGGATGGGGTTAAGGGGTGTGTGTCAATGTACATTTTTAAATGTTTGAAAATTCCCCTCATTTCGCCGCTGGATTTTGACTGATGCTCTGAGTGTCTCTGCGGTTTAGTGAGAGGGATACAGGCTGCCTGCTGCCCTCCTCCTTCATTCTAATTCTCTGCAAACCCCCCCCCCGCAGCCCCCATTTCCTTTCCACTTTGCCTCCAGCGAACCGGGTCAGTGCGCTGCTCTTCCCAAGGCTTCCATCTTCTAATAGCAAAATTGCCAGTCTCCGAGAGGGCTTTAATGGTTCGTGGCTGTCAGTCTGTCAGACGCATCCCGGAGCTCTTAAGTGGAAAGCTATTTCTGACATCCCAGAAGGCTGCTGCTCTTTGACTCTCTAATTGATTGGAGTTCAAACCAAAGCACCCTCCCCCCCATTATTTCCCCCCACCATTGCATGTTCTGACACCTGTGAGATGCAGCTGGGTGCTAAGGGAGATCAGCACCATGCCCGTGACTCCGTTTTCTGAAAGATGCCCTTAAAGCTACATAAAAAGGGGCCTTTTTAGTGATCCTTCCCCCCATTTTTTATGGCAGTTTACAGGGTGCTCTGTGCTAGCCACTAGAGAAAAATGAACTTAGCACCTTGGAAAACAGAAACACAAAGTGGTGGTACATATCCTTGAATACTAAACTGAGGATGGCTGCTGCCATAATCGACGGTGTCACCTGGTGCAGTTTGGCTTCTACTGACCCCTTCATGCTGTCCCTGGCCATAGTATTTCCAGTTTATACACATGGTTGTGAAAACTGAACTGTGAAGAAAGCCGAAAGGAAGAAAATCAACTTAGCTGAAATGTGGTGCTGGGGGAGAGTCCTGTGGATACCATGGACTGCCCAAAAGACAAGCAAATGGGCCTGAGAGCAAATCAATGCTGCATTCTCAGTAGAAGCCAAAATGACTAAATGGAAGCTGTTGTACTATGGACAATATCAGGAGACAGCATGACTTCTTGGAAAAGGTGATAGTGCTTGATAAAGTGGAAGGCAGTAGGAAAGGAGGAAGACCGCATTACAGGTGGACTGGGTCAATCAAGGAAGCCACAGACCTGAGTTCGCAAGACCTGAGCAGGGCTGCTAACAACACGGGCTCTCTGAGGTCTCTCATTTATAGGGTTATCCTAAGTCAAAGCTGACTTGATGGTGCTTTAAAAACAACAACATTTCCTACAATTTCATTGTGTTCTATTGAATATATGTGGGAAGGGAGGAGATACCACCAGAGACAGTAATGCCTCCCCTTAAAAGCCACGCAGTTGCTAGGAAGGCTTGGACAGTGATTGGCCCCAGGCAGAGTGGAAAGTGAGGAGTAGCAAGATGTTGGAGGATGCCAAGGTAGCCTGTGGTGTGTTGGAGGCGGCTTAGCTGTGGTAGAAAACACTGCCCTGTAATCGGTGTTGTAGCAAGATTCAGCTAGGGTGGGTAAGAATTTCCCTTCAGTTCATTTCTGGTTAGAAACTACCAAAACCCAGAGATTTTTTCATATTCAGGATGGAAGAATCATAGAATCATAGAATCATAGAATTGCAGAGTTGGAAGAGACCACGAGGGCCATCCAGTCCAACCCCCCTGCCACGCAGGAAATCACAATCAAAGCATCCCCGACAGATGGCCATCCAGCCTCTGTTTAAAGACCTCCAAGGAAGGAGACCCCACCACGCTCCGAGGGAGTGTGTTCCACTGCCGAACAGCTCTTACTGTCAAAAAGTTCCTCCTCATGTTGAGGTGGAATCTCTGTTCCTGGAGCTTGCATCCATTGCTCCGTGTTCCAGTCTCTGGAGCAGCAGAAAACAAGCCTGCTCCATCCTCAGCGTGACATCCCTTCAAATACTTAAACAGGGCTATCATATCGCCTCTAAACCGTCTTTTTTCCAGGCTAAACATACCCAGCTCCCTAAGTCTCTCCTCATAAGGCATTGTTTCCAGACCTTTCACCATTTTAGTTGCCCTTCTCTGGACACGCTCCAATTTGTCAATATCCTTTCTGAATTGTGGTGCTCAGAACTGGACACAGTATTCTAAGTGAGGTCTGACCAAAGCAGAATAGAGTGGCACTATTACTTCCCTTGATCTAGACACTATACTTCTATTGATACAGCCCAAAATTGCATTGGCCTTTTTAGCTGCCGCATCACACTGTTGGCTCATGTTCAACTTGTGGTCTACTAGGACTCCTAGAGCCCTTTCGCATGTAGTCTCATTCAGCCAGGTCTCTCCCGTCCTATATTTATGCATTTCATTTTTCCGCCCTAAATGCAGTACTTTACATTTCTCCGTATTGAATTTCATTTTGTTAGCTTTTTTTTGGGGGGGGGGAATGAGTGAGGGAGAAAGTGAAACTGATTTGATTGTGTATTCCTGCATGGCAGGGGGTTGGACTGGATGCCCTTGAGGTCTCTTCCAGCTCTATGCTTCTGTGATTCTATGACTCTAATTCATCTATTCAGACTCAGGGCTTTGCATGTTTTAACTATTAAAAGTTGGATTTCAAATTGAATTCAGGCCTCCTGGATGGTGCTGAATTACTGTTGCCATCTTCTGTTTTCTCCCACCAGCTCCTCATCTTTAACCGATCCATGGCAGGCAGGTATAACATGATCCTCCCCATACTGCAATAACTGTACCTATTAAATTTGGCCACTGTGGATGGAACAGAAATTAATTTTGTTTGGGTCTTGTTAGAAGAACTTCCAAACATTCAGATATGTCTTCATAAATTAAAGGGAAAGAACTTGTTGTTGTTGTTGTTTTTAAAGGCCCAAATATGGGAGAAAGCAAAACAGTCTGATTTGTCCCTTTTTTCTATTTCCCAACTTCCTGGAAAAACAGGGTGGTTTAGCCCATCGTGCCCTACCACCATACTGCCAATTTTGCTTTCCTTCCAGCCCTGTTCTTCTGTGTTTGGATATTTCTTCTAGCAGCACAGCTGCCTGCTGCTGCTGTCGCCGCTTCATAATAATGACTGTCACCCTAATAAATAAAATACATTTAAGATCTGTCTGGGAAACGAATGCTGGATTTGATCCAGAGTGCCAGGAAGCAGCCGCCGGTCTAATGAGGACTTAGATTTGATAGTGAGCGGAAATGGCTACTTTATTGTGTTGTGGAACGGGTGGGCAGGAGAAAGTGGGGCAGGAGTGGGTGGGTGGGGTGTTGGAGGGATTGAATATGGCTGGGGAGCGGTGTGTGTGTGTGTGTGTGTGTGTGTGTGTAAGAGAAGGAGGGCACATGAACACTCACATTAAGATTCGTAGCTGGCCAGAATGTAGACCACTGGCTAAGAGACTGAGCTGTTAACTAGGAAAATTGGCTGTTCAAAGCCTGATTCTTTCATTAGAAACACAACTGCTTGGAATGGAAGTGAAAATAGTAAGGGAGATCTTCTGTGTCCCATGGTGTGTGCATCTGTTTTATTTTACCATACACATAATTCTTGTAACCAGTTATTGCCTCAGGTGAAGCAGGTTTTGCAGGTTCTTTAAACAATATAAAAGCCAGCCAAATCCATTTGACTGGGAGGCAAAGAATGGAACTGGTCTGTATAGGGGCATATACCACTGGTAGGAATGGCGTGGCCCTCTAACTAGAATCATAGAATTGGAACGGGCTGCAAGGACCATAGTCCAACCCTCTGCCATGCAAGAATACACAGATGAAAGATAACCATCCAACCTCTCTTATCTTTTTAGACCTCCATCTATGTAGTTCAAAGATGTTTAACTACAACTTCCAGAAGCCTTATCCAGCATAACCCAGCAGTGGTGGATGTTGGAAGTTGTAGTTCGGTAATATCCGGAGGGGCATACAGTTGCCATCCCTGCAATATACAGTACTCAGAAGCTGAAGTCCAATTCCAACTAGCGTAGACCCATTGAATTAATGGCATTTACAGAAATGTTGATTTACCAAGTTCCTATTAACTTAGGGTGCCTCTATGTTGTAGAAATAATGCAGCTTGACACTGCTTTAACTGCCATGGCTCCATCCTACAGAATCCTGGGATTTGTAGTTTTGTGAGACACCAGCACTCTTTGGCAGGGAAGACTAAAGACTAGAAATCCCTGGATTCCATAGGATGGAGGTGTCAAACTGCATTATTTCTACAGTGTGGCTGCACCTTTGGTGAGTTGATTCAAGCTGAAACTAGCTATTGAATTTAGGACAGAGACTTAATAAGGCTAGGTGGAATACTATTGGCCTCTTTATGGCCCCTGCCAAACCACTGAACTGGAGGGTTCAGTGCCAGCTTCTAGGAGCACCAAAGTTTAGCCAGAAAGAGGCCACCAAATCTTCTCTCCCCTCTTCCTCTGCCACAGTGCTACAGAGGAAAAATGCCTTCAGATTGAGTGTAGTCAAATCTGTGCCCCTCCTGGTCCCTCTTGTGAGCACAGTTGGCCTCCTGAATGTTGTCTTCCATTGTTAATAAAACTGGAGAAGGTCTGGCAGAGAGATTGCTGAGTTACCCCACCCTGGCCTTTTCCCACCTTAACATGGATGTAGATTTCACAAACAAAAAGAAGAAGAGGATTCCCTTTCCTTTTGGGAAGCCTGCAGGGGGTGGGAAGATGGATTCAGAGAGAGGGTTGCAGCTGCAATGGGTTGGCTCTGTTGCCTCTCTCCAAGGCAAGCTCCGAGAGGCCCTTTTTCACTACATAACCATAACACTATGATTCCACTTCAACTGCCATGGCAAAATCCTATGGAATCTTGGGGTTTGTAGTTTGAGGATGCACTGGAGCTCTCTAAGAATTCTAAATGCCCCTCCCTAAACTGCAAATCCCAGGATTCCGTAGGACAGAACGACAGACAGTTGAAGTGGAATCATTGCTCTATGACTGTGTAATGTGAAAGGGCCCTAGTTCGCTCTTGCCGCAGTTCCTGGTTAGACTTCTGAATCTTTTCTTCTATCTCTCTTTTTTCTAAAAGAATAGGTCTGTAGGAATATTTTCAGGTCTTTCCACATACAGCAGTTTCCAGCTTTCCATCACACCACATGTGTATGCTTCCCTTAGGCACAGACAAACGCTTCCATCTGGTCATTGCAGGACCCATCTGTCCTTATTAAACTCTTTACAACTGATTGCAGGGGAGAGATCGTATCAGTTATGTTGCTGCAGTTTGCTTGGAGTGCCTGCTCCTTCCTCTGTTTCCCCCTCCCCCAACCTGCCTCCCCTTTCTTTTTTAATTATTAGTAATTTATAAGGAACCATCTTGGCTCCTCCATCCCACCCAAAAGACGAAGCTCGTGCAGCTTGATAGCTTGCAAATTATTAGTAATTTGATTTCAATTGAATGAATAACCCGCTAAAGGGAAACGCACATTAGCCCCAGAAATCTAATTGGAGATAACACCATAGAAACTAGGGAAACGTGGAGTGAGTGTGTGGATAAGCTATCCAGAAAAGGAGGGGGGAAAGCAGCCGCGGGGGGGGGGGTGAGAGATAGAAGATAATTGGGATTTAATTTCATTTCTTACCTATTCATTTGTTTAAATATGGGTGTTTAATTATCCAGCACCACAGATAGCTATAGTTGCCAAGCTCTGAATATGTATTCCTTTCTGTAGCACATAGTTTTCCTCCTCTTTGAAGAAAAGCCTCTGCTGCTAACCTATAGCAGGCCTTGATGTCAGGCCACATCCAGCTTTATTGAAAATGGCTGCAGTGGGGCCCTTGGTGTGTGTACAAGCATGCATAAATTGCTCCAGCCACTTGGTAAGAGGCTCGATACCTTTTGGAGATAGGAGTTGGTGGTGTTTTTTTTTTTAATGGACTGATGGATGCTACTGCAGTGATAAAAAAGGATAGCAACATATCTGTGGTAGGGTGAAAAGGTTTGTTGAATGAGTATGTATGTGTGTTTTCTCATATTACCATCTCTGCATGAGGTGCTTAAAACATAACAGGCATGACAGATCCCCTGTCTAGTGGACTTACCTTCCTAAATTCACATTGAGAGTTTCCGGTCATACAGTGGGGCATAGCTGTGGAGATAGTCAATTCTGAGTCCCATTTTGGGAGAAAGACGGGATATAAATCAAATAAATAAACAAATCTTGCTTAATAACATGGCCATTTCTAGTTAAGCTTTTCTGCATGGGAGTTTTATATTGCATGTGCTGGGAGAAAGGTATTGTATAACAAAGAATATCAAATTATGAAATGATGGGGAAATAAAATCTCCTTGCAAAATGTTTTGGACAAATGGATTAGGGTGAAGAGTTTATTTACTTGTTTAAAAATGGGATTTTTCAAAAACTGGACCAATAAATACTTTGGTGATATTTTTCTATTTAAAAAAGTTTCTATTTTGGACAAAGACTTGTCTTTGATGGAAATTAATAACAATAATAATAATAATAATTTTTATTTTTTTGTTTATACACTGCTCTTCAGCCACAAAGGCTATCAGAGTGGCTTACAAATAGTCAATTTAACAGTTCCCTGCCCTCAGGCTTACAATCTAAATAAGACATGACACATAAGGAAAAGGGAATGGCAGTGGGGGTAGGGATAAATCCAGCAGATACTAATACTAATACTACTAATAATAATGTTTATGTTTAAAAGTTTATGTTTGGTATTGTAGCACGAACTGACCTAAATACCATGAAGACACTAAATCCCATCAGATTTTGGAAGTGAAGCAGGGTCAGGCTAAGTTAGCACTTAGATGAGAGACCACCAAAGAATACCAGGTGCTGGAGGCTAAATTTCAGAGGAAGGCAAAAGCAAACCTCCTCTTGAGTAGCCTTTAAGGCCCATGAAAGCCCTGTGAAATTCATGGGGACCACATAAGTTGACAGGCAACTTGAAGGGCACATACACACACCTCTAAGCAGGAGCCACAGGTGGACTTGTGCTGTTGACTTTCAAGACACTGGTCTGTGTAGCCTTGCTTCTTCAGCCATTGCTTTTGAACCTGCTTGGATCCCTGTAGCTTTATGGTCCCTTTACTGGCTCTACGTGCCCTGTTCTGATTAGCCATGGTCTTTTTGGAGCAGGGGTAGGTGCAGTATAATCTTACCTTTGGGTTTCTATGTGCAAAAATAGCAGCAGCAAGGGGTGGGGAGATTGTGTAAAGCTCCCTAAACCTCTGGTCTGCCTAATGACAGGACTGGCTCAGAGACAAAAGTGAACTGTGTGAGGTTTCCAAGATCCCGTCTGTTCCTTCCAATCCCTTGCTGGAGGCAGCTCCTGTTTACCTTGCCTGTTGCAGGTGAGCAGAGACAGCTGCAGTAGGATTGGCTAGAGCAGAATTCCATTATTTCTAGTTTCAGCTTTATTACATTGTTTACTACAGACAGCCTGCTGGAACCCCACAACAAAAGTCTGTGTTTCTCCAGCCCTCCTTGGTCATCTATCCAGTGCTGATGCTAGTGTGATCCAGTGTGTTGTTTAGCTAACACACATTGGAAACTGCTTAATGCAGTGTTAGATGTGTAAACTGCTATTGCTTAAAACAGTTTGTATGCCACTCTGATAGCCTTGTGGCTGAAGAGCAGAGTATAAATAAATAAATAAAATACTAAAAACCATCCAGCTAGGCAGAGGTCAATGAGCAAAAGGGTGGGGGGGCGGTCTGAATGGGGTAAAAAAGATTTTGTTTTAAAAAAGCTTCTTTGTCAGAGGTCTTGTTAAGTGGGGAACGCTTGCACAATAAAAGCAACCATGAACCAAGCAAGAAAATACCTGGAGCCCTGTAAAGCTAGTTTTAAAAAGCAGTGCCTAGGAATGCCTACATGAAGAGGTTGTGAAGAAAAACTTGCTGTTCTTGCAGAGTGATGCCCAGGAAATTATATGAGAGATTTTATCTTATTTATAACTCATCTTTCTACCAAGAAAGCCTAGGGTTTGTTTTTTCTCCCAGGGAGGAGAGGAGCCTCTCTAGCACAAAGAAGAAAACTAGTGGTGGGGAGGCTCAAGCCCTGTGATCCCTATTTGGCCTTTGAGCTTCTCCAGATCCCAGTATCCCCTTCCTCTTTTGTATGAATTCTCCTTCTCTCCTTTTAAAAGGTTCAAGTGCCTCTCCTGAGGTTTAGATTGGCAGTAAAGGTTTTAATATGTAGATATTTTGGACCCTTTCCACCACTGAAATGTGGCTCTGGAGCAGTTACATCCCACTGATTTTGGCCTTCCTGCATTTGGCCCTCTCTTAAGGTAGAGTAATAGAAGGCTGGTGGCTGGAGGTACAGAGGGAATACCTAAGAAATCTAAACCAGCCTAGGGACTCCAAATACCACACAGAGAAGGGTGTAGATTTGTGGTGTATAGCTTGGCCAAGCTATCTCAGTTGAGTTGCAGTCTCATTGGCGGATTGGGGGTTATTGTTGTTGTATGCCTTCAAGTCATTTCGGACTTAAGGCAACCCTATCATGGGGTTTTCTTGGCAAGTTTTTTTCAGAGGGGTTTTTCCTTTGCTTCCTCTGAGGCCGAGAGAGTGTGACTTACCCAAAGTCACCCAGTGGGTTTCCATGGCTGAGTGGGGATTCAGAATTGTAGTCCTATGCTCAAACCACTGCACCATGCTTACTCTCTTCTGGATCACTGTGCCAGCCTTCAAATGGGCAAAGGTAAAACAGCATCTACCTCCAGAATCTATTACTGAACATGTGTGAACAGAAAATGGGGTGGGGGGGATCTTCTAGATCGGGGCTGAGGTGTTAAAGCACATCTATTCCAGCCTGGGAACTATGTCTTGGTTCCCAAATGGAAAAGGACTTGTATGGACTCGACTGGCCTGTGAAATACCCAATCAGTCCATCCAGAAGGGAAGAGCAGACAGGGGGACTGGGGGCTACCTGGTACCTGATACCTGGAGCCCACAGCAGGGAGGAAAAAATATCATCGATGCCCCTCCCGCTTGTCAGTATCTAAATTTAGGCAGCTGCTTGTCTGGAATCTTGTCTTTCCAGCTTGCAGGCAGAACATGCAGAATTAATTTCAGAGGTGGGGAAAGGGCTAATGATTTATTTACAGCTGGAGGGAGGCAGCGGTGGGATGGGACGGGATGGGGGGGGCACACAGTGCAAGGCAGCAAGCAGCATTTGGGCTTCCTTAATACATGCCAACCCTTGGTTCTTCAGCTTCCTGCAAGTTCATCCTATTCCTCTGAGACATAATCTCTCACCTCCTTTCTTCCTTTTAATGCAGCTGCATGGCATACTTTTCCAGCACATGCAGATCTCTCTGTTAAAGCAGTAGGGCAGAACCACTTTAGGCTTGGTGTAACATTTCCTCATCTCCTTATAATAAAGTAACAGTCAGTGCTCAACAGCCTTTCTGCTTTCTTTCCTCCCACCTATCCGAATTGCCTTGCATGCTTTTCCTTAGGATTAGCTCCACATATAGTATTATAGTATTATATTTTCACCAATGCTCTGTTGTTACAAACCGACACCAACAGTGTGTGTTCATTCAGCCCTCTTTCCAGCACTGATGCTGCTAAAAACCATCTAGCTAGGCAGAGGATGAGGAGGGAGGGGGATAGGTGAATATAAAAAAATAGTTTGTAAAAAGGAGCTTCACCGTCAGAGGCTTTGTTAACTGAGGTGTGCCTGTACTTGTAATTGATTTGTTTCAAGGTATTGGTTAGCATAAACCTCTGTGCAGTTACCAGCTACATGCTGATTGCCAGAAATGGTGGTGGGACCTTGTATATGTTAGACTTCGTTTAAATATGAAAAAATGTTGCACTCAGTCTGAGGCTTTGCTTCTCTGAGTCGTAATGTCATGTTGGGCACGTGCGACTGAAAGCTTTCTCTCTCTGTCTTCTTTTCCCCCCCTTTCTCAACAGGATACACGCACATTGGGATCTGAATATCTCTTTCCACGAGACTTCTTGCAGGTACCAATTCTGGGCCCATTCTTTGTATGGTAGGCCAGGAGTTTCTATGATAACACATTTCAAAATTGGCATAATTGAGTACTGTGAGAAAGACGGGAGACCTTTCAGAGGGACTGTGTGATTGTTGTGTGATTGCAGTCTCTTGGGTTCAGTTGTCTTTTCCTTCCCTTGTGGAACACTCAGAATGGGGCTGGTGGGAGAAGAGAACACATTTTTCTCTGAATTAGTCCTATGCAAGGATAAATTGCACAACCAGATGAGGCAGGTAAAGGATATGAATCATATATGTCTGTATTTTGCCACATGTGGTGAAGCACTGACTAATTTGACACACAGCCAATTTTCATTTCTGGCGCCATTCTTTAATTAATTTCCCTTTTAAAAATTGAAACCCTTTCTATAAGGTAGAGCCAATATGGCATAATGGTTAGAGCACTGGACTCCAGTTCCAGGCTCCACTGAGCCATCAAAGGTTGCTGTGGGGAAGAAGAGAGCCACTATGCTGTTCTGAATTTATTGAAAGAAAGGTGAAATATAAATGTAATACATAAGCAAACAAATAATATATCCCATAAGAGGTAACAGTAGTTACCTACAATCAAGTGTTAACGTTAGAACAATCCCACTGGACAAGACAAAAAACACCTAGTCTTGAAACTATATTTGTGACATTCTTGGCAGTCAGATCTGATCCAGCAGTGTGTGGTAGCAACAGTGGTTCCTTATCATTGGTTCGCAGCATTTGATATTCAGTGCTACACTGCTCTAAATATAGAGCTTCTGCTCACCTGTTATGGTTAAACACTTCCATTAGAATTACTGAACATAATTACCTTGCAGTAAATATGCAACTGAACATTGACATGAAGAATGTTTATGTCATTGGCAACAGATTTCTGATGGTTAAGTAATCCTGGAATTTGGTTGTGTGAACTGGACAACTCTTTTTTCTTTCTTTCTTTTTGTTTTTGTTTTTGTTTTTGTTTGTTTGTTTTGCTGTTTTTGGGGCAGTTCAGCGTTTAAAAACATGCAGATCAGTAGGCCCATGTGGAGACTGATGTAGCAACTGAAATGAATGTGAAAAAGCAGTCAGATGCTGTCAACTGGTTATTGCATGTATGGTCTACAAAAGGGGTGGGGTGACCTGTGGTCTTCCAGATGTTGTCAAGATGCAGCTCCCATTGTCCTTGCCTTGAAAATCTGTGGAGTTTTTTGTGTGTAGATTTGGGTTTTCCCCCCCACACCCCCCAAACCCGCCCAGGAACAGCCTGACTTGATTTTACCTGCCTGCTCCCTTAGATCTCCTTTTCCAAGTCTGTAGAGGTGCCTGCTTTTTTTCCCTTGTGTAGTCTGGTCACCTTGGAGTCACTGTCTTTGTCATCCTTGATGAAAGAATGTTTAATTAGGCACAAACAAGTCTCATGCTATTGGCGCCAAACCCCACTGCAGTGTTGAAGCTTCATTCTTTCCTCCCGCCCTTCCTTACCCTTTCCTAAAAGGGAAAGAGTGCATTCTCTCAAGGCCTCATTGTTAAGGCTTTCTCCTCATTGCTTTGAAGTTAATGTACAGTTGGTGTTTTAGTACAGTTTCTAAGTGCGTCTCTAGCTTTCTTTCTTTCTTTTTTTTAATTTTAAAGGAAGTGGCTCCATGTGGTGACATTGCCTTTGTAAAAATGTGTTGTTCCCTCAGATGCTTTGTTTAAAAAAAAAAAACACGCAATGCTTCAGGATCACTCAATAAATTTAGTGCTTTTAGGCTCCTGCACACATACGCTTTCCCCATTTTTAAAACATTGTTTATTTCAAGCAAAGTCCTGTTTGGGTTCAAAGCTGAGCCAATACTCCTATGGCCTAACACTTCAAGGCGTGTGTTTCTTGGCAGATTGTGTACCCCATTTTCTCTTTTCGGAGCCAAAAGGAAAGAGAAGTACTGTATCACTACTTTCATTCAATGTCAATGAACATGTGGCAAACATGCCACCCACCATAGAGTTCATGCTTTCTGTGTCCTCAGCAGCCATAGGTTTACCCGTCTGGTAGGTCACTTTGTTGTTCTTAGCCTTCAAGTCATTTCAGTCCCCTAAGGCAAACCTGCCATGGAGTGTCTTTGGCAAGATTTATTCAGAAGGTGTTTCTCATTGCCTTGCTCTGAGGCTGAGAGTGTGTGACTTGCCCAAGATCACCCAGTGGGTTTCCAAGGCTGAGCAGGGATTCCAGATGTCCAAAGGGCATCTTTCAGAAAGGTCAGAATGTATTCCTTTCCCATTCTTCTTTTTAAAAACAACAAAACTAGCCAGACTTTGCCCAATAAGAGAAAAGATGGCAGTGACAATAGGAAAACAATGGTGGATTTCAAATGGAGGATTATATTGTGATGTCTCTTACGTAAAGTGTGAGTAAACATGTTGTGATGGTGCCATAAATCCACACCTGGGAGCAACCTGGGCCTTTTATTTCCCACTTGAACAGGAAATGTTCTGTAGAGTGCACCTGACACCACTCTGCATTTGCAGATCATGGGAGGAGGGGTGGGCAAGCTTGTTTTCTAGGGAAGCTTGATCACAAAATGCCTCATCAAGGGAACTCATAATAATTTCTCCATAATTTGAGGAGTGTGGCGGTGGACGTCTGTGGGACACAGCTTGAAATCCAGCAAGGTGCCCCATTAGGGCTGTGTGCAGTGTGCCTCTTGTCTTGCCGCCAGCAAATCTTTGTATTAATAGCCACATTGTGCTGTGGTCAGGGAATGATCAATAACTCAGGTGCTTGATGGATGTGGAGAGGGAAGATTTATAGGCACCGGTAGCCGATGGAGATAGACAGCAGGGCGGGTGTGTGGGCAGGGGAGGAAGGGGGGAGAGTCCTTCAGAACATTGCTAAGAAAGAGCCCTTCTGTAGATGTGTATCTCCAAATCAAAAGGTCTCCTGTTTCCATCATTGAACCTGACCCTTAGACTGAACTCTTGCAGGGCTGGGCTCTCTGTGTGTGTGGATATGCTTTCAACTCGCCAGTTGGCTTATAGCAGCCCAATGAATTTCAGAGGGTTTTCTTAGGCAAGGAATGCTCAGAGGCAGTTTGTCATTGCCCTCCTTTGAAATATAGCCTCCAGCAGCTGGTCTTCCTTGCCAGTGCCCCGTTCTTGTACTAACCAGGCCTGACCCTGCTTAGCTTCCAAGACCAGACAGGATCAGTTGCCTTCTAGGTCTCTAGGCTCTACACCCACCACAGTCTCCTGCCCCTTCTCCCACCTCCTTCCAGTCCTGAATCTTCAGTCATTTGGGGCTAGTGGCTCTAGTGTTGCTGAGATGGTGAATTCCATCTGGACTTTAGTCCAAACATTAAAGGAGCTATCCAAAGTGTAGAATGTATTTTGGGGATAAGGTTCAGCACCTTAGATAGTTTATTTAAAACTCAGACCAAAAACCAGTGGGGATTCACTGCCTCACTGACAAGGGAGGCACCAGCTGCCATTGTCTTCAATGAAGAACAGACTTTGTGTGCAGTGTGTTATGATGTTAGAACACACACACACACACACACACACACACGTAACCATTTCAAAGTTCTGGATTGGGGAGACTTCCATGACTAGCAGCATGCACAGAATAATAGTCAAGAAATTGCTGCTGTTTCACATACCGTAATCCAAAATCTGCTTCCTGGGCCAGCCTAGTGGTGGAACCAGTCCTGGTCTCACTTGTTTGTCTGAATAGAAGGAGAATTCTGGCTGATTTTAGAAACCCCAGAGAGCCGAAGCCCAGTTTTGTCACATCCCCTGCTTGATGCAAGATTAAAGCAGGAAAAGCTTCCTTAGACCTCCACAACTGCAGAACCTTGTTCTGTTAATGGTTGGCTTGGCCAGGGGTAATCTAAGCATCTTGGAGGAAAACATCACCATCACAGCCTCTCTCTGGCTTGTAATGCTCCCTGTTTTGTACCCAAGCACTTTTGCACTTGGCAACACCCTCCCTCCCTCGGTCTTTTGCCCTTTCTGCTTACTGATTAGGCACTCCATTGCCAGGCTTTGAGAGCCTTGACCCAAATCCTGGAGATGCTCATCTTCAGGGTTTATCTTCCCGAGGCTGTTCTATCCGCCATTGATTGGAGAAGAAAGGTATTGGCCATGCAGCGAGCGATTAGGGTAAGTCGATAAGCACCTGCGTGGAGGCTGCATGTGAGAAGGAGGGGAGGCAAGGAGCTTGGATCAAGTTGATCTGTCAGCTTCTCTCGGATCTCTATCCTTTTCTTTCAGCTGACTCAGAGGTCCTGGGTTTACCTTCCCAGGAACTTTGGAGGAGGCACCGACCTTGTTTGCTGGCTCTAGGCCTTTTCTACTGGATGGCCGGCTGGCTGGACTCCAGCAAAGCCAAGCATCCATGGAAGCCTGTTGTTTGCATTCCTCATGCTCAAGCCAGGGAGTGTTAATTCCCTTTGGATGGGTAAAAACATGAGACTGCTGCAACCCAAATGGTATTCTTCTTATGAGTGGGGAAAACCCTTTGGAACCTTATCCTTTTTAAGTTAAAAAAAAAAAGACTTAAGGATAAAAGAATGGTAGAGCCTAATATTATCAAGCATGGTGGTGGTGGGGAAGGGGATATAAGTAATTTCCTCCCTTCCTCTATCATAACAGTAGAAAGAGACATAGATTTATCTCAGGGTGATTCCAAATGGAGGGCTCCTAGTAATGGTGGTCAGAAGACATTGCACAGCTATTTTGTCTTTCCCTCTTTAATGGATGTTCTCTGGAAAGCAAAAGGATGAAAAAAGTGGTGAGAAAGCAGGGATTTAAGCGAAAGATTGCAAATTATGATTACACAATGAAAGTCTCATTTGGAAGTCCCCATTTCTTGCATTTCATTTCCCCCTTACTTTGCTGTGTACATTCTCCTCACCCCATACCCCTGTGTAGAGATATACCTGCCAACTCAGGGTAATATTAGCTTCATGCCTCAGTGTGAGGGGGCTGCCACCACTGGGTCTGCTGGAGTCAAGTTCTTTAGTCCTGCATCACAGGACTACAGCTTTGAAAAGTTCCTTTTTGGACTACAGCTCCCAGAATCCCTGGGCGAGTCTTGGAGTTTAAATCAAAAAAGGGAGCCCTCCCCCTGCACAAGACTCACATTTGTTTTTGCAGCCACAGACTAACCCAGCTCCCCCATCTTGATTCCTACAGTGCAGTTTGGACTTTGCCTCCTATGTGGTGTAATAATTGCCAGAGGCTTAATGGCTCTAAAACAGGGTTCGGCAAATTCATGATTCTCTCAGGGGGTGTTGGCCATGAGGGTTAAATGGAGACTGGTGCTTAGAGGCAGAGTACTGCTGAACACCACTTACTGCTGGCCTCCAGATAGGGCAGTGGGTTGTTGCACTCTTGCTCTGATACTCAGAAACCTCTGTTTGGTCACTTTGGGAAATGGGATGGGAGACTATCTTGACCTTCTGTGGTAGTTCTGGTTGTTATTTCTGTTTATTCCATGTCCTTCCACCTAACAGCTCTAGGCAGCAAGATTAATATGTGGTGATGGTTATTTATTCAGTTTTTATCCCACTCTTTTTGGAAGTAGTTGACCCAGGTTAGGTTCTTTCAGATGTCCCTCTCTCTTCATCACATTTGTGGCCAAATCCAGGATAGAGGTGGGAGTTCTGTTGTGACCTTATCTCAAGGGTCCTGCTGCATGGCCTACCATTACGGCAGTGGTGGGCCCACTCTAGAGCCCATTAGTCCACACTGCACCATTGTTGGCTTCTCCGGAGAGTTGCAGAGCATCATCACGGCCACCCTTTTGCATGACAGGAAGTGATGATGCACAGCCTGTTGTTGCCTTTCTGTTCTTCTTTTTTTGGGGGGGGGTCTTTTTCCTGTTTCAGGGTAGGTAACCCCTCAAAAAAGCATTCTACTGTCATGCACAAAGGTTTTTTCTTAGCATTTAGAGGGGAGGTTGGCCAAAAAAATTGGGGGGTTGTCAGGGTTTTTGGGGTTTGGTGGGGTTCCAAAGGACTGTACTTGGGCTCTCCAAAGGCCCTGTGTGATCTGTGGATGAGTCATTTCCCACTTCTATTTAAGGCAAAGTTAAGTCAGGTACCTCAGGTGGCAGATGGACTGGGCCAGGGGAAATTGCAAAAAAAAAAAGAGGGGGGGGGTTGCACGAAAACCAGTGTGCAGAAAACTGTGTAAATTTGGTGTAAAACCACTATTTTTTCCTGTAAATTTTTTTTTAATTTAAAAGGTCTTGAAATGTGAAAAATCATCAAAACAATGCACAAAAACTCTCATAATCTTGCCCAGCAGGAAGAAAATGTTTGATGTTCATTCTTCTTATATGCGAGAATGATGGAGATGGACATCCCTAATGCAAACACTACCAACTGTTGACTCCCTTGTCCCTTGACAACATTCTTGTTGAAATTCCCTTTTGAGGTTTGCTTTCACTAATCTGGTCCATTAATTCTATCCCTTTGGGGCCAGACACCAAAAGAGCCACTGGGTTCTCTATATTTTTGTGTGGCCGTTCTGCTCACACTTTCCAGCTTGCCTCTCTTAGCTGCAGATGGACCTCTGAAGGGGCTTCAAGAGCCAACCCTCCAAATTTAGATTCAGATTCACTCTCCAACAGTTAGGCCCCAGAATGCCATACTGTTCAGGTGATGGATGCCTTCCTCTAGGCCCAAGTAAAAATACCCCAACCTCTTAGTGTGGTTTCTTATCGGGGATATGGGCAGCATCCCATCTTTTATTCTCAAGGCTTGAGTCAGGGTTCTGTTTTGGGGCAGGAGGGCAGGACCCGATTTGGGGAAGGCAGCTTAGGAGCGTTGCTTCATGGGAGATTATCAGACACTGTAAAAAGTACCTGAGCAGAAGGCCAGGATGATGTTCCTATCCTGCAAATGGGACCTTGTGCACTGCCTTACTAACTGCAGAAGCACTGGAGCAGAACCCAAGGACTTGCATGAGGACTTGTGAAACCAGGTCCTGTTTGCAGGATAGGAAGGTTGTCCTGGCATTCTCCTCAGGTACTTTTTGGACACATCTGATAATCTCCTAGCTTGGTCTGAGTCCAGAGATGAGAGAGTGGAAAGGAGGACAGGGAAATAAAGCTTGCGGCCAAAAGTAAGTGCAGGTCTCTCTCAGTTTCTCACCCTCCCACACCTCTCAGTGCTGACAGGCCGCTAGTAAACAGTAAAGCACCAAGAATAGTGGGAAATCGAAATAATACATTGGCAACAGGAGTTGAAGTGAATGGAGGTGCAGCTACAGGGAAGTTTTGTAAGCATTTAAGACAATTCAAAGAGCCATCAGTGGGCATTCTGAGCCTTATGTCAACCCTTTTACCCACACTGCAGAAAAGGCTTGACCCAGTTTTGGCTTCTAGACATGCAGTCCACATGATCAGCATACACAGAACTTATATATGGATGGAGAACTTTCCGCTGTTGTATAACTTAAACCCCACTGTCACTGGTAGAGGTGTACCGGTAGTTCTTTTGATAATTTCTTCTTGAAGAAAGCAACAAGTAATTCTAGCAATTTAGCAAGCAAGTCTTTGGAAACTATGCAATTTTCAAAGACCATTCACACTTTGATACTTTGTGTAAATTTTGCATGTGGTATTTTGGGGCAGAAAATAGCATTTTCTAAGCAAGAAACAGCATTTTCTGTGCACACAGTGCACACAAATAGCATTTTTCCCCCTCAGAAAATATTGTTTCTGACCCAGAAAAGGTTGTTTCTTGCACAGAAAATGTGGTTTTCTGCACAGAAATGCTACATGTGATTTTATTTTATTTTATTTTATTTAGTTATTTATACCCCGCTCTTCAGCCACAAGGCTATCAGAGCGACTTACAAATTGTTTTAAGCAATAGCTATTTACACATCTACACTGCATTAAACAGTTTCCAATGTGTGTTAGCTAATTTTTGCCTAGAATAAGTCCCAAGCTATATTTTCTGCACAGGAAACATTGTTTTTGGAATATTTGCCCAATTTTTGAATATTTTTGAAAATAACATTTCCACAAAAATACTATTTTTGTTACAGAAAATACTTTTGTTTTCAGCAACAAAATGACCATATGGGGATATAGAAGTCCCAAAAGGATTCTTATCAGTCCAGGATGCTTTTCACTGGGGTTTTTAAACACTTCAGAAATGTGTTTTTTGACTGCTTTTCAAATATTTTTAAAATGTTCTTCCCATCGCTTGGCACTGCCCATGCTAGCTGGGGCTATTGTGAGTTGGAGCCCAGTAACATCTGAAAAACCACAGGTTCTGTACCCTTCTCAAGTATATGCATCATAATGCTGGTCAGGTGTGGGTAAGGCCTAGGATGAGCAGCTCATGGTGTTCCAGATGTTGGACTGTAGCTCCCGTCAGCCCAAGGCAGCCCAGCCAGTGGTGAGGAATGTTGGAAGTTGCAGACCATCATCGTCATCATCATTGGGAGGGTGCAAAGCTGCCTAGTCTAGCATTAAAGTGATAACTTTAAAATCAGTTTATTGGATGTTCCTTTCCAGTAGCTTTTGCCCAACCAGGTGAGCAGACAGGGAATGGCTCCGTCCATTCTCTTAATGTCTTTGTGGTTTGTCAGCTCTGTCTGTGCTGCCGCTGTTGCCGCCGCAACTGCTCCCCGCTTTGCATATTGGATTTTATTTTATATGTTAAGGAAGGGCAGAGGGTCGGGACAGGTTTATGGCGACGGTATTGATCAGGGAAATTTAATACGATCCCTGCAGCGGCAGAAGGATCGTTAAGAGATGGCAAGATGAGTGAAACTTTTTTCTTTTTCTTTTTTCTAATTTAAAGGGGTGCTTTTCCATTGCATTTCATATCTCATTATCTATCTGAACCTCTGGTTTTTTCCAGCAGATTTGCCAGTGGGTGCCAGTGATTGTGTTAGGCACAGAGCAAGTGATTTGGATGAGCCTCTTCAACAAGATCATATATTGTTGTACTGGGACAGAGGGAGAAAAGATGAAATGAGTGGTTCTGTGAACTCCAGGCTCAATGTTACCATTAGGTAATTTTAGACTCTGGGTATAGAGTGGTGGATTGCCCTCCTCTTGGGGAGAGGAATGCTAAATCCCCCTTGCCTTCTTTAAGTCCATGCACTTAACACTGTAGGATGCCATTTAGAAATGCTTTATTGACAGTTCAACATTTCAGGGGCCTGGCTACATCACACCTACAATCCCTGGGTACTTAGATACACCTTCACCTCACAGTTGATTGTTTTCCCCTTGCAGAGATTGAGGGATTCCTTACATACCCAGGCTGCCCAGCTCTGGATAAATTCCCCCTGGCTGTAGCTCCTACACTGGGGTTGATAGAAGGCTGGCTACCACTGCACTTGCCTGGCACTAGGAGGAACTCTGAGGCTGCTACTTTGTCCAGTACATCTACTTGGCAGCCTGGAGAAGTTTCTGGCCCCACTGTCACTGGATCAGTTTTTGGGCAAGGACTCACTCTGCCTGTCCACCTTGCTGGTAAACCCAAGCTGACTGCTTCTGCTGACTTCTCCACACTCCCCTGTTGAATCTTCTGGCTAGCGCTGACAAGGCCACATGCTGCTTTCCTCCCTCCCAGCTGTTACTGCTTAGATTGCTCAGGCCAGTGTCCAACTGTGATGCCTCCTGATTTGCCTACCATGGTTGGCCCTGCTTGCCTATCCTTCCAGGTTCCACCATCAGCTCTACCTTGATGAGTCCCTCCAGCTTCTTACAAATGGTCTTATGAGGGTGGGGACCAGCTGTCTCTAGATGGCAGCCCAGTAAGCTAGGCCTCTTGCATTGGGGGGTGGGGGCTCCTCCTGCTCATTTGCTTTGGGGTCCTTGGACATTTACTCCAAAGTCCTGCCATGATAGTGCCACTGATTAGGCCTGTAGGTTGTGTTGACCTGGTCTTTTGCTGGGGATACTAACATCACTGGATGTTGAGGGGAAAGGAGGGAATGTAGAACCACACAAAAATGAGTGGAACTGAGTTGTACTTTTACTGCTCTGAGTATCCCCAAAATCTTGCAACTTGAGCATCTCCCCTATGAGGAAGAGCTGCAACATTTGGATCTTCTTTGGCTGAGAACGGGGGAAAGGGGGTGTTGCAGACCTGATGCCAGTCCATAGAAACCAACCTCCTCCAAGGTGGAGCCTCCATATGTGTTGGACTACAGCTCCCATCACACCCAGCCAACTGGCTAGAGATGGTGGGAGCTCTAGTCCAGTCCATCTGGAGGGCTTCTGGGTTGGATGAGGCTGGAAAAGGCAGTGTTGAAGCAGATGAAATGATAGAAGCTGAGATGCAATATCAGCAGCCCAGGGAACAGGAGAGTCTGACAATTATCAGGGACTACTACTGTAGGTTAGCCTTCATTCTTCCCTGCATATTCTTTCTAAAGTCAGGAGCCTGCAATCTTAAGGTTACGATATCGTCTGTTGGAAACTAGAAGAATCCAGCCAACAGAACAGAATTCCTGCCATCAAGGGCCCAGCTTCTTCTCACCCCTCTGGTTTAGATTACGGCACAGCCACACCCCAGCCCTAGAGAGATACTGATTTCTTCCAGTTTCAGGATTTCTTACAGAGGTGCACTAGGTTGCTACCTTTCCCAATTCAGCCTTGTGTTTTGTATCCCTCATTTGTATTGTTAGCATTCACCACCTATTGAAGCCTCTGTTCTCTCTCCCCCCACCCCCCACTTATAGCTAATTGCTTCTGAGTGTGGCTAACATTTGGGATAGCTCAGTGCCTGGGAGACTCAGCAAGAGTTAAGCATCACAACACTGAGTTGTTTTTTGGTGCCTTCATCCATTGGCCTCTTCATCCTTCCTACCGTTAAAGACTTGTTGACTACACTTGTTCCTCCACATTCACGGATTTAGCATTCATGGTTTTAATTATATTCACTGCTTGAAAATATTCTTAAAAAAATAATAATCCAAAAAGCAAACCTTGATTTTGCCATCTTATATAAGGGACATCATTTTGCTGTGCCATTGCATATAATGGGACTTGAGTATTCACAGATTTGGATATTCACGGGGGGTCCTGGAACCAAACCCCAGTGAACGTGAAGGGACAAGTGTAATTCATAATACCTAATAAATGAGTATTATATGTATTTTCAAAGCAAATAAGCTGCCTGCTAGAATTTGTTTTGAGTTAGCCACAGTAGATTGGGGGGGGGGCATATGGTATAGACATAGGAGCCAAGACACTTGGTTTTGATGTATTGTACCACAAACTAATTATCACCACACAAAGACACTTAGGAGTAGGGATGTGTGAAGAAACTCTGTGAGATTTTGTCCTTGTGGTTGATTCTCCTGTTTAAGCACTATGCTGGATATGGACTAAATGCAGTTTGCATTTGAAAATCCCCATGTTCTAGGACTTGGCCAAAATGTGCTGTACACATGGAAGAGGCCATGCATTTAAAAAATGCATGCAGACATGCCTTTGTCACTGAATGAATGCATGCAAACAAGTGTGTACAGTTTGCACACATAGCTCGTAGTTGGATGCATACAAACAATTTATATATTGGTCCTGATGTGGTGTAGAGATGGGAGGATGAAGAAGAGGGCTTCCACTCCAAAATATAGTGCCCTCCATTAGTCACTGCCACATGGTGATGGCGGCAACCTTTCTACCTTGTAGCGCCTTTAGAATGATTGACTTTTAGAGAATGCCACCTACTGCCAAATGGAGCCCTCCCCCAAGCTTCCACAAACCATAGTAGAGTGCTGAACACTGGGAAGTGAACAGGAATTGATATGAATTGTTTGTGTTGGTTTTGTGAGAAACAAGTGTGTGGTGTGACAGAGTTAACCTACTTCAGAGGTTCCATGGAACAGCAAAAACACCTGACTCCAGTTCTTCCTTCCACAATGGTTGGCTGAGGTTATCTTTCTGCCCAGAGGTCATCTCACCCTTATATAGCCTCTTGAGATCCATTTCCCGCAAGCTACAGAGCTATCCTGTTGCTGTTGGTGAATCATTATATTGCCATTATAGAGGATGGATTAGGACTGTCCGCCTTTTGAGGGAAGGCAAAGGAAATATTAGTCCCATTAAATGTAGACAGTAGATTAATTGGAGCATTGGACAGAGACATTAACAATTGTATTTGTTTTTGTTGTGGTCAGCTATGCAGTGGTGTGTGTGTGTGTATGTGTGTGTGTGTCTGTCTATCTATCTGAAGGCTTGGGAAAGTGACCTTTTGGAACACAACTCCTAGAATCTCCCAACCAGCATGGGAAGTATCCATGCTTGTTTGGAATTTCTGGGAGTTGTAATCCAAAATTACAACCTTTCCAGGTTATTACACACACATGCAAACAAGCAAACAGCCTGATCATTTGCAAAAATCAGGATGCCATCCAGAGTTTGCTTGAGGGACAAAGCAAGAATGCCATAGTGGAGTGGAAACTATTAATTTAAGTAGCAGCCTTTAAAACATTTTATGGCTGTTGTGAGTCCTCCAAGACCATAAAGTTGCTAGCATATAGCTTTGTGTGACGTGCTGGAAGGATTGGTCAGCATACTGAGGAGACACTGTTAGCAAGGTTGGATATTAGCTCCTAAATAGTCAAAGTCTAGCTTCCTGAACTGCAGAATGTTAGACTTGGGATACCCAGGTTCACATTTCCATTTCAGCTGTGGAGTTGATTAGTCCACCATGGGCTGGCTGCTCCCTCTTCTCCCTTGCACACACACACATACAGGCCATGATTTGTTTGGGCAACATATGCAGGTATACGTTGTGCTGTGGCATGCAGAATGACTTCTGGGGACAATGCAGACTGGACATATCCAGTTGATAGTGGAAGGAGCAAAATTTCGCTTGTGGAACGATTGCAGATGCACAATAGTACATCTATAGAGTAGTGTGTTAGTGCACATTTGTGCATTGAGCATTATGCAGTGATGTGATTGCAGTGCAGATCACAGTTTCATACATTGCGCTATGGTGATATTCAGGACAGGGATTGTGTAGTGCTAGCATAGCTTAACTCTACTGACAGATACTTAACGCTACACTGAGATTATATGGGATTTTGGCCGGAGTGTACTTAATCGAACTCATAGGGCTGCTTGGGAAATATAATGGGATAGTTTCCCTGTGTGTATCACTCTGGACTCTGGACTCCTCAGGAAGAGCAAAACATACATAGAAAAAACAGGTGCCAGAGTATAGTCTTGGCACAGTGAAGTAACAGTGAAAGCCTGGTGGTTGTTGTGTACTTTCAAGTCATTTCCAACTTATGGCGACACTAAGGTGAATCTATCATGGGGTTTTCTTGGTAAGATTTGTCCAGAGGAGGTATGCCATCACATTCCTCTGAGGCTGAGAGAGTGTGACTTGCCCAAGGTTACCCAGCAGGTTTCCATGGCGCCAGAGTCCTAATCCACACTCAAACCACTACATCACACTGGCTTCCAACAGTGAAGGCTAGAACCAAATAAGAGCCTCTGTTTTGCTTTTGTTTTTAAAGAGTTGAATGTAATTTGAGGAGAGCATCATTTTCCATGATGTGTTTCCATGCACACAACCCCTAGACGTCTTTGTTTATCCCACTGGTTTTACACTTTTTGAAACCACACACAAACCTGCCATAGTTGTTTGAGTAGAGACAAGAGGGGAATGAATGTGTAACATGAGCAGGCAATCTGTCTTTGAAGTTACCTCTCATTCCCGGGGAAACACCCAGTTTTCTGTCTCCAGCCAAAGCAAATATTTATAGGAGGAATTCTCTTACCTCAGAGTATCCAGAACTTGTAGTCATAGAATCGTAGAATCATAGAATTGCAAAGTCGGAAGAGACCACGAGGGCCATCCAGTCCAACCCCCTGCCACGCAGGAAATCACATGCAGAAGGGGACAGGATTTCTAAGTTGGTGAGTACCCCTTCTGGGTTTGTCTGAGCCAGAGCTTGGGGAAATTGGTTTTGGCTGTGCTGGCTGAGGGTTTCTGGGAGTTGCAGTCCCCTCAGTGCAATCTCTGGTCTGATCCCTAATAGATGTCTTTTAAACCAGAGGTGGGAATCATGCAGCCGGGGGGGTTGAATATAACCCCAAACCCTTTTGTGCCCCCCCCAAAGCTCCCAGGTTTTGCAAAAACTGGGGGAACACACCTCTAGAAGCTCCCAGGGATGTGCTCCTCACATCTTGTTTTAGAACCAACCACACTTAAAAATATTTTTTGTCAAGAAGAACTGGTGATGTGGCCCTGGAAATGCCTAGACTGGTGGGCAGTGATGGTTCCCCCGCAGTTGCCCACCTCTGTTTTAATCAATTAAGCCATTGTGCTCCATGTACCCATAACAAATCTGAGTGCCAGTCCTTGATGTTGCTGACACAGCACCATCCATGCACATGAGGAAGGTGTTGACAGGCTTAAAGGACATCTCCTTCCACGCCCCATTGGGGGGGGGGGCTGGAAGAGGTAAAAATGCTAATTGGAAAATGAGCCTAAGCAGATTGGGGGGGGGCACACACCATAAAATAGGCTAATGAAGACTGGGGGTGTTCAGAGACCATGGAATGCTAGATCTCTGTTTGAGAAGAAAGGAAGAGAAAACTGGTTTCACACAAAGTGACAAAGAGAAGGTGGAATGGAGTGTCCTGGAAAAGAGTGTGGTTGGCCACAGACCCCAACATTGGCAACATTTTGCTGAGATCCCACTTTTCTCACCTATCTACAGTGTACTATTGCATGAGTTTGTGTGTGTATGTACGGAGACAGAGAAAGAGAGAAATGTTGTGTTCCTTCTCCATTCCAGCCTCCCTTTCTCCTCTAAGCTGTCGACACTGAAGACCTTCCAAAGCATTAATTAGCAGAACCTGGGGCAAACTTTTGTAAATGGAAAATGGTTATGGCAACCTTGAGCCATTCAGGAGATTATCTATCTCCTGCTTAACCTCTCAAGAGATCCATCTCCCTCCCTCCCTCTGTCCTTCTTCTCTAATTCGTTTTTTAAAAATACAATATTGTACTGCTGGAAGGGATCAGACACTAATCTGATTTTGCACATGTATATAGATATGCACGTGTGTGTTTCTGAAAAGGTGAGTATGGGGTACCTGTCTGTCTTTTAAGAAAAACACAATGTTCCACTGAAGGACTGTGTGTGTTTTTAAGGTGTCTCCAGGTTACAAATCTTCACATTCTATTATCAGTTCAGTTATTGACAAAGTTTCTGTGGCGTTTTCTATCCCAGTTCAGATCTTTGGTCCATCCAGACCACTACTGACTTGCAGTGGCTCTTCAGGTTTCAAAAACCAAAAGTTTTTTTCTAGCACTATGTGGAGAGATGCCAGGATTGAAACCGGGGACCTTCTTCAGGGAAAGCCAATGTGGTGTAGTGAATTGAGTGCTGAACTAGGACTCTAGAAAATCAGGGTTCAAATTCCTGTTCAGCCATGGAAACCCATTGGGTGTCCCTGGGCAAATCATACTCTCTCAGCCTCAGAAAAAGGCAATGACATGCACCCTCTGAATAAAATCTTAACAAGAAAACCCTAGGAGAGACAGCATGATGTTTGTGTGTTGGACAAGACCAGAGTTGTAATACCCCACTCAGCCATGGAAATCCACTGGGTGATCTTGGGTAAGTCATTCTCCCTCAGCCTTAGAGGGTGGTAAAATGGCAAACCCTCTCTGAAGAAATCTTTTCTAGAAAGTCCCCTGATTTATGTCAAGTGGCTATAAATCGGGAGTGATTTGAAGGCACCCAATAAGCTTGCGTGCAAGGCAGGCTTCTCCCACTGAACTTTAGTCCTTCCCTTGTAGAAAGAACTTTTTCCACATTAGTTGCATCACAGCAGAGAGATTCTGGAGAACATGCCTGCATGCACTTGATCAAGATGGCCTGACAAAGATATTACCCTAATACAGATTTTAGAATTTCACTCGATTTGATTTTTTAAAAATTGTACTTTAATCAATTGTTTCATGCTATTTGGGGGACTTTTTTGAAAGCAGCTTATAAACTGTGTGCATAAATAAATTAGGGAACAGGCAAGTCTCCTAAGAGTAGGGGTTCTTCTTTGATTTTGGGATACTGAGCAGCTTATCAAGTCCCGCCAACATTTGTGGACATTGAAGCAGGGGAGCGTTCAATGCTGTGACCTCCCTCCTCCATATCAGCTACAGTCTTCAATGGTAGCGCCCAGTTTACTGCCAAACCTACTACTTTCAGAAAGCAGGTTGCAGAGTATGACACTGACCAAAAAATGCAGGCCAGTGGTTGATGCATAGAAGATAATCAGGCGTAGAGACAACTTCCACGAAAAATGTGTTATACGGCTGGGTAGGTAGGGGGGATGAGAGACCAATTAAACTGTTGTGCACATCCACTACGTTGTCCTCCTCCCCTTTCTTTTCCTGTTGTGCTGATGGCAGCTTTTATCTGTCCTCTGTCCCCGTTGTCCAGGGATATTGATTTGCACGATTAAGAGGAACCGATAATCGCCTCAAATTAATCCTCTAAACTCCTTTACAAATATTTTGCATAATGCATCTCAGAGGTAGCATCTTGGCAAGGCTAAGCCCTGAAATTGCTTGCTGTGGTATTGCCCAGGGACGGAGTGGGGAGGAAGGGCAGTGGGGGAATGGGACGTCATCCATCAGTGGTGAGAACCCTCATGTTTCTTTTTTTTCCCCTGCAAGGTTTTCCTGCAAGTAATGACTCTGGTGTTCACACCAGGGTGATTCCACCTTGAATGAACAATGTCACCTTTTAACTTAAGGAAAGAAGTGTGTGTATTAGGAGGAACTTTTTGACAGTAAGAGCTGTTCGGCAGTGGAACGCACTCCCTCGGAGCGTGGTGGGGTCTCCTTCCTTGGAGGTCTTTAAACAGAGGCTGGATGGCCATCTGTCGGGGATGCTTTGATCGGGATTTCCTGCGTGGCAGGGGGGTTGGACTGGATGGCCCTCGTGGTCTCTTCCAACTCTGCAATTCTATGATTCTATGTATGTGTGTGTGTGTTGGGCTGTGTTTTCTGGTTAAAATGCCTTTGGCTGGCTTGAAGTGACCTATTGAAGTGAGGGCTGACAAAGCAAAGCAACTGGATGGGGGGGGGGAGGACTCTGGCAGTGGAATAAGAGAGTGGCTAGTTTGCCAACATCTGTGCAGGCGCCCTGTGAAAATCCATAGCCAGACGCCCATCGACAGCACCTCCGTCTAATGACTTTTCTGTCATAAACTTTATCTGATTAAGCAGAGCCCTGACTAGAGATTAGTACCCCCTCTCTCTCCACCCCCCCCTTTCCTTCTTCCCCTTCCACCCCCTTTCCCTCCCATTCTGGATGGGCTCATTGGAGCAGCTGAGCAGCACTTCAGGTCCGAGCTTGGGGGTGGGTGGGGGAGGTAAAGTGGTGGGAGGGGAGTGCTATTTAAAGAGAGGGGATTGTGAGGTAATTGAGCAGATAATGTGCAGTCCTGGTTGGCCCAGCAGTCCGGGTGGTCTTCCTGGAGCGCAGCGAACAGGCAGTCATGTGCTGTGCTTTGCCAATGCACAGAGTAAGGCCGTGGGTTATGTGAGTATGAGCTCTATCAGAACGAACCTCCTTTGGCTTAATGAATGGTGGGCAGATTCTTTGTGTGTGTTTGGTATTTTTTTAGACAAGGGGTGATGAGGATGAGGAGGAGAAGGGGGGCAGCAAATTCCTGGATGTTGGGTCTACCAAAGGCTGTTAGCTGTAAGCAGAACTTTAAAAAGTTATTGTTCTGGGATTTGAGCTCTCAGAATCCCTCGCCATGCTGGCTGCAGGGTTCTGGGAGTTGTAGTCTAAAAAAGTAACTTCCAATATCTGGTTGTGAGGACTAAATGAAGCCTCCACATTATATTGCCAGATGTTGGGGAGATTCAGAAGGGGTTACCCTAGTCTGTTTGAAAAACCATACATGCCCTGCCACCAGCCGGAGGATTTAAACACTGCTGGGTTGAATTTGTGTACTTAGTCTACCTGTCCAGGTAATTCTTTTGGGAATCTGTAACATTATGATTTGGTGCTAGAATTTCCTTGTTTCCTTCTTGTCTCTTTGTTCCATTTCCCGTTTTGCACTGGTAGACAGTGAGGCAAGAACTCGGAATGTAACTCTCTGAACATCATTAGAAAAATACTAGATGTGTTAAAAGTGCTAAATGCGAACTACTATTACTAATACTGCTAACATAGTGAGCTTATCAGATTCTCAGCTCAACATCCCATGATGTTCCTGAGGGTGGTCACACTTAAACACTAGGCCCTCTCAAACTCCTGGTAATATTTTTTGGATTCCCTTGCAGTCAAGACAATCCCAGGGGAAATGGAGCGACCACACGTGAAGCTGAAGGCTTTCACAGCTAGCATCCATAGATTTTCCTTGGGTTTTTTCCTGGGCTGTGAGGCCGTGTTCTGGCAGAGTTTCTTTCTGACATTTCACCTGCATCTCTGGCTGGCATCAGATGCCAGCCACAGATGCAGGTGAAACGTCAGAAAGAAACTCTGCCAGAACACGGCCTCACAGCCCGGGAAAAAATCCAAGGAAAATCTATCGAGTGACCACAGTTTGTAAGCAGAATGATGGACTGGAACAAACCATTGATCAGATCCTGCAAAGCACCTCTTGTGATCCTATCTGAAGGAGGAACAGGGCTAGAGGCAGACCCTTTAAAACAGAACTAGTGGACACAACTTGATTTTTTTTTTTTTTTTGTAACTCAGAATAATCGTGGTTGTAGTGTATACAGTATTTATGCATCACAGGCCAGTTGAATGTTTCTGTCCTTTTAATATCACAAGTTTGTATGTATTCAGCCTGTACTCATGGGAAGATTTTTAACTGAGAAGAAAGAGTATGAAAGGATCTAGAGATGGATCAGTCCTCACTGCTACCAATTAAATTGGAAAAACGGAGAGAAGACAGCCTTGAACCAAGTTTTCAGAAGTTCATTGCATTAAGAAGGAAAGGTCTTGGTACTCATATTTTGATGAGATAGATAAGAATGTTACAATGAGCACTAAAAATCAGTGAATGTTGACTTTTACATGTGAATCCTGGCATTTCCAGATAAATTTGAGAAATTTGGGGAAAATACATAATTTCCACACTTTTTTGGACACCCACCCATTTAGATGATGGTCACCATTCACTGGTGTTTTCGAAAATGTAGCTGGAATTGTCAGCACTGACCAGACTTTAAACATATGCTGTATACATAAATTGCATTGCTTGTATTTCTGTTTATTTGTGAAAATAATTTTGATGGGAAGAAATGAAGTTTTAAGGAATCCAAAACATATCTAGATTGGTGTGCATGACTGATGTTATTTGGCTCACTTTGATGTTAGGATAAAGCCTGTGAGTAGCACACAACACTACTAAGGTGGGAAGCATTGAAAAAGAGATGGTGCAACCTGGAAATCTGCCAAGTGCTATCCTTCTGGCATAAGTGGTTTGCTAAAAGGTGTGTGATGATGGTTGTGATTTAAGACAGCCAATGCCCCATGCAGCACTTAACTTCTGGTATCTGCAGAATGAATGCAAGGGATGGAACGCTGAAGCTGCATTGCTATTCTTTCCTACTTTGTGAAAATAAGGTTTATAAACCTGAACATGATCTGGACTGTGGCTGTCTATCTCTCTCTCTCTCTCTCTCTGGCTTTTCTTTGCAAACGAAGATTCAGGAAGGACAAGCGCGCTGATGACTGAAAAGGCCAATCCAAGATAAACAAGTCTGGTTGCAGAAAGCACAGCCGAAGGTCTTCTTGGGTGATATTTCCGGGTTGTGATTCTTTCTGCATTGTCATTTCTTTTTAAGACTTGTTCGGCGTGAGTTCTTAAATAAGGCTGCAGCATTGTGGATAGTGTGTCTCCATGCCTCCCAATGTGAGGCCATGGCGGATCATTGTTGGTGATCAATTTGGCCGAGACTGAGATGTTGTTTCAGGGAGTCGTTGTATCGCTTTTTTGGAGCGCCCCTCTTACGCTGACCCATGGCGAGTTCACCATACTGTTTTTGTCTAAATGTATTGCATCCCTTTAAATGTATCAATATGTTTCTGGTTTGAGAGAAGGCAGTTCAGAAGGGTGCTGAGAACTGTTTAAATGAGGTTTTGTCATCTCTTATGCAACCACATCCTTCCCTATGTCCCACCATTGATTCTGATCAAGCTGATGTTGCAGAGTTTGGGAACTGTATGAAAACCTGCAGAACCAGTTTCGACACAGAAGCAAGTCACAGCAATGATCCCTCTTCCCTACCTCTTTCACCATTCTGAAAAATGTCATTGCCCGACTCCAGCTATAGACACAAACAAATAATACATTGGTAAGCAGAGACAACGTCTAGGTCTAAAGAGTGTTGCTTCTCTTCCTTTGCCTGTCAGGCCAATCTCATCTGTCACTCTTTCATTCTCTCTCTCTCTCCTTCCCTGCCTTCCTCCTTTTCCTGTTTGTACTTACCCTGCCGGTTATTGATCTAGTCATAAGAGTCATTCCAGAATTTCTAGTTTGTTGCAGTTGGGATGAGCAAACCTTGTTTAGCAAAGGAGATGTGCAGGGGTATTTTGGAAAAAGCTGTCAACATGGCTGCTTGTGCTGTATTGCAGAAAACTGATATTCTTTTGGAATATCTCCACAGTTTGAAGTCGGCTTCAGAGGGTGATGGCTAGGCCCTGGAGTCAAAGAAGAGCCCATTTTTCTAACAACGCTGACAGTCATGCTTTGAACGAAACAAGAGAGAAGGCTGGAGGCAGTGTGAGGAAAATTCTCAGTTTGCATTCTCGTAATAACTCCAAGGGAAATAGCTTGGACACTGAAGATAGTATGCATTGGGATGGGTGAGAATTTAGCTTCAGTTCCCTTGTACAGGTATACCTCAGTTAATGTGTAGCTGTGTTCCTCAGGTTACTTCTTTAAAAGAAAATGTGGTACCAGAGGCAGAAACAACATGGAAAAAATAGGAATAGGTTGCTACACCATAAAAAAGAAGAGCACTTCACTGTCTTTCAGCAGACTTTTTATTCAAAACTAACAATATGTGCATGTAAAATGAAACTTCCAGTAAAACTGTAAGTAAAAAAAAAAGAAGAAGACAATTTTGAACTTTCTAGAGATCATTTCTTTCAAAATGCATCCAGGGATGATTCTTTCTTTCAACAGCATCCACTTTTCTTATGATTTCCATGTTTGGTGGCTGAACTTATAGGTTTATGCTTCGTTAGTATGCTAGGGGGTATCTGGGGAGACAGGCTTATCTGCTTTCCCCCTTTCTTTCTGTTTTGCTGTTCACGCCTGCTCAGTAAGGGCTTCTGGAGGCAGCTGCTGTTTACTTTGTGTGTTGTAGGAAGACACACATGTCTACAGTAGGATTAGCTAGAGCAGAATCCCCTCTTTACCTGCTCAAGCTTCTTTGCATGGTTTACTGCAGGTAGGCAGCTGCCACCCAACAACAATAGTCTGTGTTTCTCTAGCTCTCCTTCACCATCCTCCCAATGCTGCTGCTGCTGCTTAAAAACATCCAGCTAGATAGAGAGCAAGGGGAAAAGGCAGCTGGGCCAAAATAAAAAGCCTTGGTTAAAAGGGGCTTCTTTATCCTGTATAAGAAGTTATCAAAATCCAGGATGGAAAAGTTTTTTAAAAAATTGGAAAATGAGAAGCTAAAACTGAAAGGTATGCCAGTATAAGCCCAAAATGTTGAAGAGTTCGCTTTTAAAAGTCTGAGCCAAATTAGGATTGGTTGCACTTTTATTCCAAGAGGCTCTTCATCTTTGACACCTATTGGTTCTCTGCATGCTGGGGATAGGCATACTTATTGCATTTAAATGATACATGAGGGAGAGAATTTCTTTTCACTTTGGTTTGAAGAATTAACTAAAAATTGTACATTTCTTCATCGGCTTGCTGAAAAGTTTTGAGGGGGAAATTGTGTATGTGGGAGAGTGAAACAGACACTTTTCCCATCCCTCATATAAGCATGCATGCACACGCACACACACACACACAAAATCAATAGATAAAGTGGATTTGTTCTTCTCTTAATGGAGAATTTAAATTTTGATAAAAAAATACAGGCAACTAAAAGTCAGAATACACATCATTCTAATACAAGAAGATTTAAAAGGCAAAAAAAGGAAATCTGCAGGATATCTTTTTCTTGATAGATGACAGGTAAGCTTATGAGTCAATGACAGCAAAACAGCCTCTGGAGAAGTTTCAGTGTGTATTTTTGGATTTTTGTTTTATACCCCTGCATTTTTTAAAAGGTGAAGATCAATATGACTTCCCCAACTAGTAAAAGAGAGAGAAGGTGAGACAGAAAGAGAAAGTGAGTCTGTGTTGAGATGTCTCCTGAGTTCACCCCTTTCTTCTCTCTTTTCACAGCCGGGACAACGACCTCACCTCCTTCATTTCCAACCTCCACCAGAGTCGCCAGCTCGTAATGCCAGAAACCCAGAGCCGCTGCGAGTTCAAGAGAAGCAGCTTGGACGTCAGCTTGGGAGCAGCAGGTAAGCTCTCCGGTTGTTGAGATGAGGGCTGTTTCATCTTCCCTGCCTGTTCTTTTTTGTGCATTCCCCCTCTTCCATTTGTGGATGCAGTGTGAAAATTTTTTGGGAGCTGGTTTTAACTGCAGCCTGACCATTTGAGGCTTCCCCTTTCCCCTTTTCTTTATTGGGGGGAAAATCTTCTCATCTGGCAGCCTGTGTACCTGCTGTTCCGCCAGAGCCTTGAAACGGCCTGCAGGAGGCGGAGGCATTAAGCAAGGCAGCGAAGCAGAAAGCGACCTCAGTTGGGTTTGTAATTGCATTAATCAGAGGCTTGTCGCCTCCGTCCCTGCTGGCCCCCTTGCTTGAGTGGCTTGCTCAACTTTATGCTGTGGTCTGACCTTTGCGGAGTTCAGTTGGATCTGGCTTGTCTTGCTGCTGAAGTAGTTGGGGTGGGGCTCTGATGGGAGGGTGATGGGGGAAAGAGAGATGGAAGAGCCGGCTGTGCCTGCTCTTTCCTCTAGTCAACAGCAGCATCGAAGGAGACAGGCCAGGTCTGTAAAGGGCGATAGCGCATCAGTCAACAAGTGAGACTCAATAGTCCTTTTTCTCTGTCAGCTCTTTTTATTTTCAACAGGGGTGAGGAGCTGCTTCTTCAGAATATAACCTGGTTGGGAGAGGATGCAGGAGTGGAGGGGATGTCAAGATAAATAGGAAAGATCCAGAGAGGGAGGCTAATAGAGTTGTAGTGCCGAAAGTGCACAGCCACTATATAATCATTTGATTATTTATTTCGATTTCCCCGCCTCTCCTCCTGACTTTTCTCAAGAGCACAGGGCGGTGTCCATTTTCCATCCCTTCTTTCCTCCCGCCTTCACCCCATTCCATTTTATCTTCACAACTTCCCTGTGAAGTAGTCTCTGGGCTGAGAGAGAAATGCTGGCAAAGATAATGAAAGCCAGTGTGAGTTAGTGGTGAGAATGAAGGCCTCAGGAGGTCCAGGTCCTAGGCTCCACTGGGGCATGACGCTTACTGGGTGACTTTTAGCTAGCCGTTCTCTTCTCAGACTCACACACCTCACAGGGTTGTTGTAAAGGTAAAGTGAGTAGTAGTAGTAGTAGTAGTAGTAGAGTTATGTATGCTGTCTTGTGGTCATTGGAGGAAATTATAAATGAATAAGTAAGTGAACTTGAATGGTTTGAGTAGGGATTTAAGGCACTGATGATGGCATTAATCCAGACTTGCTAGAAACACCTTTTTTATGACGTCAGTTTTCATGCTGCACCATTTATTTCTTGTTCTTGTATGCCTTCAAGTAGTTTCCGACTTACGACAACCCTAAGGCGAACCTGTCACAGGGTTTTCTTGCCAAGATTTGTCAAAGGGAACTTGCCTTTGCCTTCCTCTGAGGCTGAGAGCATGTGACTTGCTGAAGGTCACTCAGTGGTTTTCCATGGCTGAGCAGGGATCCAAACCCTGATCTCGAGTTGTTGTCCAACACTCGGACATTGCACCATAAATCCACTCTAGCACGCTACATAAATATTTTTAAAATACATACAGTGGATTCTGCCTTGCTTCAATGTATGCAGTGCAAGGAGATTTACATAGGTTTTTTTTTCCTTTGCATGATTTATCCACTTCTGTTAGTAACATGTGATGATGGAGTGAGGAGCTACCCTGGGTACTGATGTTTGTCTACATACTTTCAAGCACCTTTAAATCATGCAAGCAAAGGATCTAGAAACTTGGTTGGTTGTTTTTAAAATGAAAAATGAGGTGCTTAGGGACCAACTTCAGTCAAATAGTGGCATTTCTGCAATCTGATGGCGGCAGGGTGATAGTAAGAATATCTCACTGCTTGCATCCTGAAAATGCCAGGTTCAGTCCTAACATCTGTAGCAAGGTCTTTAAAGAAATAGATTAGCCCCCAAATCCCAGAGGATTGCTGTCAGTCAGTGTAGAAAAACAAAACAGAGCTAGGTGGACCCGTGTTCTTAGTTGGTAGTGCAAGGCAGCTCTCTGCATTCCTACTATGTCCTTATTGTCTGAGAGTGGCAACTTGTAGCCCTTCTAGCTGTTGTTAGACTGCAGTTCCCACCAGCCCTAGCCAGCATAGTCATTGCTGAGGGATCATGAGAGTTGTGGTTCATACATGGAAAGCACCTTATGTTCACCTTATTACTGTCCTTTCCGGCTACAGTCTAGCATCCACGATGCAATCCTGTGCATGGTTGTTTGGAATCCATCCCATTGAATTTAGTGGTGTTTATTCCCTAGTAAGTGTGTCTGGGATTCATTCATACAAAAATCTCTTTGACTTCAGTTGATGGAGAGCATTTATATATGCAGAATGCACAGACGCAGCCTCAGAAAAGCAAACACCCTGTCTTGAGGTGAATTAACATTTCTGTCTTCAGGCTGCCTCTCGGAGGACTGGGTTAAAGTCCATTGCACACCAACAGGTTTATAAAGGTCTTCTACTTCAGTCTGGCCTCAGCTTCACTCCCATGGAGGTCTCTCATTTTTTTCAAGAACTCAAAAAAGCCTTTCAAAGGGATTATGGATTTCTGTACCGCAACATGTGGTGATGGCTGATGATTTGGAACTTTCAAATAAGCAAGGATTAAACAAATTAAGGATGAATAGGGACTGTCCCCAGCTCTCAGCCAGAAGAACTAAAATGGAGCCTCCATCTTCAGAGGCAGTCTGTTTCTGGATGCCTGATGCTGGAGATACAGCCAACAAGGGAGCTTCTCAGGGTCATCATCTTGTTGGGGAAAAGATTGCTGGACCTAACAGATTCGATCTTAAGAAGAGGAGAAGATCCATGCTGGACTAGTATCAGACCTAAGCCAGCATTCTGTGCCAACTGCACCCAACCTGCTGCCTCTGGTGAAGTGCTTAAGCAGGGCATGAGCGTAACAGAACTCCCTTGCATTCCCCAGCAGCTGGTATTAAGAAGCATACTGCCGCTAGTCCTGAGGGCACAGGTTAGAAAAGCTGCCTTTTTAGACTGTGCTGTCCAGAATCCTGGAACCATAGCACAGGCAGTGACACTGAAAATTCTGGAAGTTGCATTCCCCCAAAAGTTATTTTTGCAGGCTCTGCCTGGAGGTAATGCATAGCCATGATGACTAGTAGCCACTAATACTTTTGTCCTCCCTGTATCCTTCCCTTATGTTCTTTTGGACTACAATTCTCTAGTCTGCATACCAAGATCTAGAGTGTGTGCTTACTTATGGAGGGGTGGGCAGGACAGGGCTACCAGTGTTGCTTGGCTTTTTGCAATAAATTCTCAGCACTTTCATTGGGTTGCCAGTAGTTTAGGTCACTTTGTCATACTCACCCCTCCCCTTTTCTCAAGGCAAAATATGCCCAAACTACAGGTGCATATATATAACCAGAGGATTGAGAGAGAGAAGGAGAGAGAGAGATGCAAATGCAAAAAATGTAATGCAGTCTGCTTTTATGGAGGGCAGAATGCTGCACTACTACCCCTCCCAAGGCAGGTACAGCTTGGCCTTTTGCCTTGGCAGCACATGCAAGCTAAGAGGCCAGGGGAGCAGGCGCTGATAAAATCTAATTGCCCCATCGATTGCTCTCGGAGCTGCCGTGGGTTGCCGCTTAATGACTGAGATATTCTTAACGTGTCTGATGCAATGCTTAGCTATATCTCGCTCTGCCCGGCCCACTGGGGACCGTAAGGTATTACAGGGATCTCTTAATCATGAAGCAGGGATGCATGTGCCGGCTGCAGCTCTCCACCCGGCACGGAAAGATTTATTATAATTATCACCAGAGTCTTGCCTGGCTCTCTGCAAGAATACAGAGATGGGATTGCACTGTGTGGTTGTGTGTGTGTGTCGGGGGAGCTGCGTGGTTAAACTCTTTCAAACATTGCCTTGCTGATAAAATTCACACAGGAGGAAAGTAAATTAACGAAGAAGCATCACTAGTCTAGTTTGCCCTTGCAGCCTAATTATCCAATATGTTAGCCCCCCCACACACCATTTTTAAAAAAATAAAATTGGTTCTTTCAAACAGAATAATCCTTAGAGAAATGTTTCTGGAAAGCAAGGAGTGCACACTCCTAAGAATTGCACGTTTCCACACTGTGCATTGGGTTTCATGAAATAACAACAGATTTTTAGATCTTATTTGTTGTTTTACTTTAATGCCAGGCATGAAGAAGAGGTGCTTGTGGAATTTTCTACCTCCTATGTCAAAATAACTTGTCTGGATTCAAATGGCAGCAAAATGTCTGGAGGCCTTAGTGGCAGTGACAGCAGCTGCAACTTATGAGTTAACACAGAGATGTTCTGCTGTTGTGAATAGAAGGTGTAGTACAGATTGAATATCCCTTATCCAAAATATTTGGGACCAGAAGCTTAAGGTTAAGGCACAATATGATAGCCCTGTTTAAGTATTTGAAGGGGTGTCATGTTGAGGATGGAGCAGGCTTATTTTCTGCTGCTCCAGAGACTGGAACATGGAGCAGTGGATGCAAGCTCCAAGAACAGAGATTCCACCTCCACATTAGGAGGAACTTTTTGACAGTAAGAGCTGTTCGGCAGTGGAACACACTCCCTCGGAGCGTGGTGGGGTCTCCTTCCTTGGAGGTCTTTAAACAGAGGCTGGATGGCCATCTGTTGGGAATGCTTTGATTGTTTATTCCTGCATGGCAGGGGGTCGGACTGGATGGCCCTTGTGGTCTCTTCCAACTCTACGATTCTATGATTCTATGAGAAGCGTTTTGTATTTCAGATTTTTTCAGATTTTGGAATATTTACATATATATAATGGAACATCTTGGAGACTGGACCCAAATCTAAACACGAAATTAATTTATGTTTCATATACACCTTATACACACATAGTCTGAAGGTAATTTTATACATTTTTAATATTTTAATATTTGTATTTTTTATTCATATTTAAATATTTAAATGTTTTGGATTTTTAAGCATTTCAAATTTCCGGATGAGTGATACTCAACCTGTATTAGGAGTAGAATTTTTCTGCGATTGGATGTGTGTAGGATTCCATAAATGATCTGAGGTGCCGTTCAACACATGAGTGCTCCCACACTACCACTTCACTTGCTGTGATGTGTAGATAGTTTCCTGCCCAGCTGGCTCAAAATCGGGTGGTGTCCGTTGGCATAGTCGAACTCACATTCAACTGAGATTTCTCTCCATGTTGAAATTAGTCAGATTTTCTGCTACCAGCAGCAGTTTGGTGTTTCTGGACATTTTTTAATTTGAATAATTTTTAGAATGTTTTTCAGCACTTGGCCTGAAGTGTATTTCAAGAGAAAAATTAGAGCACCATCGATTTTTACTTTCAAGTTCTTTTGGAATATTTGAAAAATTTAAAAACAAAAGCATGTACTTTGCTAACATTGTTTAAGTTTAAGGAGGGAACATACAACTGTTTTCACAAATAAACATTTTAGCAACCTGTGCCTGATATGCTGACAAACACTCATGTATTGGAACAGATTTCAACTCTCTTCCACTGAGGTTGTTGGAGAATTTTCATTTCCACTGTCATTACTTATTAGTTCCATTTCACATAATCATTCCTGATCAACGCTTCTAAAATCACATATTTGTCATTCTTTTACAAATCAGTTACGTACATATATTTTCTCACATACTTGTTAGACATAATCATCAGGAAAAACACATTAATTACAGCACTGAAGCTGCCAAATTTTCTTAGCGTTGTATTTACAGTTGGCATTTATTCATTATTGTAAATGAAATGTATGAAATGCAAAACATTCTGCAGAAAAATCAAGTACTGGGAATTTTTCTTTTTTTTGGAAAATTTTCCACCCAACATCCTGGGCTTACAAGTAGGTATATGAACATGATGCTGTTTAGCAGAAATGGCACTTGTGATAATAGGCTCATTATTCTGTATGTAGCAGCTAGCTCATTTTGCCAATAATAGGTCTATGGTATTTCCTTTCTCCATGAATGATTATGACCAGTTGGGGCTGGAGTGAAAAGTTCAGCCATAGAGTTTTGCTATAAACTCTTTTGAGTAAACAAATGTAGCCTCTGACTCACACTCTTTGTGTGCGCACGCGTGCATATACAGCAATGCTCACATATTCTCTTTCTCACATGTATGCACACTGGAGGGGGTTGTGTTTGTACTGGAAGGATACAGGTTTATTGTTGTTAATATTAAATATACCCGAAGTGTGTGAGTGCATACGTAGTCGGACCCCCGTATCCTCAGAACCAATATCCATGGTTTCAGTTATTCATGAGATACAAAACAGAGACATACCATAGAGTCACCCTAGAAAATACTTAGTGAGGAGTCCTCTCTAGACATTCAATGCAACACTATGGTATATTTTTACCGGAAGTCCATCATTTGAATAGGGTTTGCTGTTATCTGCAGTTTCTGTTATCCGCAGTAAGTCTGGGAACCACCGCAGATACAGGGGTCCGGCTGTACATAGTGTGTCAATGAGGACACCATGGTTTGTGGCAGGCAAATCTATTACAGGTGACCATCCCAAAGATGGGGGTCTACTACTAAAAGGACCTTGTCTCAGGTCTCCACCTGTTTAGCTTCTAGTAGGAAGAGATTTTAAGAAGGACTTCAAAGGATGAGCTCACTATTTGGACAGATTTATGTGGGAACAATACTTTTCCTTGAATTACACTGGTCCTAAGAAACCCTATATAGACTTTAATGGTTTGATTTTTACCTGACTCTTCAGCCAAAAAGACGGCTTAAAAAGTTTACAACCAAGAATCAGACATCTAAAAGATGTGACAGAAAAGGAAAAGGGATGGGGTGGGAGGAGGAAAATGCCATCCCGGGCACTGTTTGTTTATAAACTTCTACTAATGACCCACTAGTACAGAAAAACAGTTGATTTGAAGTAGACTCCGAGTCCAAAGTTGCTGGTGGAGTCAACTTGTTCTCTCCTTCCAGCTGCTTTCCTTGTGTTGACATAGCAAATTATTGTTATTTGTTGCTGTGATGATGATTATGATGATATCTCTTCCAACTCTGTACCAGAAGAGTACAGAGCACAACACTCATCTGGGAAAAATGATGCAATTACAGTGGGCCCTCCTGATCCACGGGCTCCTGATCCGTGATTTCAAGCAACCACAGATTTGTCAGATTTCTATACTTAAAATGGAAGTGCTGCAAATGTGGACATGCTGAAGCATCCATGGACATGCTACCGCCATGGGACATGATTGTCCACATTTTTTATCATCCACCGGAGGTCCCAGAACCAGACCCCCATGGATCGGGAGAGCCCACTATATACTTAATTAGCCTGAAATTAATTAATTGCAGATCATGTGTCCATCTCTCTGTCTCTTTCTCTTCCTCCACCTCCTTTTTCTTGGTGGCAGGATTTTGGAGTTGTTCTAATGGAGAAACTGCTTCTATATAGTTGCACAGACTACTGCCTCTGCATCCCACCCACTCCCACTGGCTTCCCCTCTCTCTCCCCCTCGGCGCCCCTCCCCAATGGATCAGATAACTGCGAAGCTGCTTGCAAGGTGCTGCTCTCTTGCCACAAAGGGATTTTCTCTATGTGCAAGAGGCAGGATGATGGCATAAGGCTCTTTTTAATCTTAATTGAGAGCGACACACAAAGGGATGAGCGGAGGAGCCGGAGCCGTCTGACAAAGGCATGGCAGCAAAGCTGGTGGTTTGCACATCAAACAGAGACTTAGAGCCTCCCTGAGAAGCTTGCTGCGTGTCGGTAAACAAATCCAATCCTTTTTATCCAGTTTGGCTAATTCACTCTGCCAAGGCATGCAAAGAACCCACAAACCCCAACATGGGCAGTTGGTGGTGGCGGCAACAGCAGTGGGAAGAAGAGGAGGAGGGATAGAGCTTTATAGAGGCAGTGCCTGTCATGAGAAGAGTTGATCCTCTGGTATGTCCCTAGTAGGAGATGTTCTTCCTGGAGTTGATCGTAAACTGCTTGTTCTCTCTCTCCTCCCCAGGCTTTTATTGTTGTGTGCCTTCAAGTTATTTCCAACTTATGGCAATCATAGGCTGATCACAAGGTTTTCCTGGCCACATGTCTTCAGAAGGGGTTTGCCTTTGCCTTCTTCCAAGGCTAGGAGAGTGAGACTTGCCCAAGGACACCTTCTGGGTTTCCGTGGCTGATGAGGTATTCAAACCCTGGTATCCTGGTCTTATACTCAAACTACTATACTATGCTGGTTCTTAATTGTTATGTGCCTTCAGGTCAATTCTGACTTATGGTGACCCCCCATCTTAGGACATTCTTGGCAAGATTTCTTCAGAGGGGGTTTGCCATTGCCTTCCTCCAAGGCTGAGAGATTGTGACTTGCCCTGCATTACCCAGTGGTTGCTGCTGCTAAGCAGGGATTTGAACCCTGGCTTTCTGGAATCCTAGTCCAACATTGAAATCACTATGCCACACTGGCTCTCTCCAATACTTTCAACAGTGTCAAAAAAAAAAAAAAACCCTAAAAACCTACCTTCCTTCTATTTTAGTCTGGGTTTTTGTTTTTGGTGTTTTGTTTTTTGTTTTTGTTTTTTGGCTTTCCACGGATAAGGACTTCCTTGTTCAAATTGCCCACCATCTCCCATTAGGCTCTGTCACTCTCAGTGATATAATTATGATGCTAGTTCTGATTAACTAAAACGTATGACATCATCCTGCTCAGAAGTGTGTGTTCATATCAGGGTGAGCAAAATATGGACCTCCAGATATTTTTGGATGGCAACTCCCAAGCTGTAGTCAATGGTCTGGAAGGATGGGATTCCCACAACATCTAAAAAACCACAGGTTGTCCACCTGTGGTTTGTATTTATAATAACCAACTTTTCTTCTGTGGTGTTCAACATGTCATACATGGTTCTTTCCTCCCGCAGTGTATCCTTTCAGTGTAGTTGTGAAATGCATGAGGTAGAGTGCGAAGAGATTGTCATAGATCTACCCAATGAACTTCATGATTTCATGATTCATATGAAAGATCTTCCAATATGAGGGTTGGTGTGATTAGAGAGCTAGACTCAGACCTACAAGTTCCTGGCTTCAGTCAGTTGTTAGTCTCAACTAGAGTAGACCCATGAAATCAAGAACGGGGGAAATGCAACCCTCCAGAAGTTCTTGGGTTGCAGTTTCCTTCATTCCTCACCATTAGCTGTGCTTGCTAAGACTGCTGGGACTTCCAGTAGAACAATATCTGGAAGGCTGGATAATTCCCCCAACATTAAATCAGTGTGATTTACATAAGTGTTAACACACCAAGTTCCCATTGATTTTAAGGGGTCTGCTCTAGTTATGAATAATAAATGCATTTAGCACTCAAATTATAGTTCACACTGAGCCATGAAATCCACGGGTCTCACTAGTTGCTTTTTTGGGGACTACCTTGGCCATGTTGGCTGGGCAGTTGGGGGAATTATAGCCCCAAAAGGTAACTTCCCAAAGATCTGTCACTGTAACTTTGGTCTTTCTCAGCCAGATCTATATCATGCTGTTGTTGTAAAGATTAAAAGTCTGCAGGATGAGAGCTGTGTATGCCACCTTGAGCTCATTGGAGGAAACACTAGCAATAAATGTAATGAATAAGTAATAAATCTAGCTTTAAACTTTTTCTTCATAGAATTGCAGAGTTGGAAGAGACCACGAGGGCCATCCATTCTTTTTAAATTTAAGAAAGCTGAAAGGTTTTGGGATGCTCTTGAAAATCCAAGTTTGTGAAGCAAATAGTAGTAACATCTGCTTTGCAATTCAGTCCCTGGTGTTCCCAATTTAAAGATCTAGGAGGAGAAGGTCACTAGTTCTAACAATACAAAATATGCCCAGCCATGCCATGGAATCTTTGGCGCAGTTCAAGGATGGAATTGACAAGTATTTTCTTCCAGGACCCTGGAAAAAATCATAACACTTGATTAGGGTCCAAATTGGGATGCAAGTGTGGCTTAGCTTTTGGTTTCCCTCCTTTTCTTAGCCTTCTCTTCAATTTCCTATCACATGAAACTGAGCAGAAAAACACCCCAAACTTATGGTCAAGCTACTGGAGGCAGTGGCTGATGCCCCCCCCCCCACCAATTCCTTTTTGTTTGTTTAAACCATCCTCATTACTCAATGTCCATCTGTTGGTTTTGTGTTCAGCCTGAGAAGTGCAGCCTTTGTACTGTGTTTTGATTTTGAATCTGGGGTCCTAAGACTATTGACTAAGGCTGAATTTATCTATCAGGTTATTTATGGAAGAGGAATTGTCATGTGATAATCTGAGTTACTATCTGTTCTCACAAAAGGTTGCCTCTTAGCACAGTGGGATTCAACCAATAATAATATCAAAATAGCAAAGAAGTTGCATGTCCGTCATCCCTTGTGGCTTATTTTGGGGTTCCTTAGAAGCTTGGGGGGGGGGGCTGTCTGTGAAGTTAGTATTGCAGGCCAAGCTTCTCAGAAAGATCGCTTGCCCTTCAATACTGATTTTTTCCTGCAACAGAAGACCACATCTCATCTTCCTCACATACAGGGGAGTGCTGGGGTGTTTGCTGGAGATGGGTGGGGAACCTTAGGACCTGGAGCCAAATGTATCTCTCATGACTCCCAGTTTGACCCTCTGGGATTCCTCATGACACAATCACTGTGTGGCTTCCCAGTATTTGTACATTTTTTTTCCATTCAAGAACTTGGAGCTAAACTACAGTCGGTGCTCCATATCCACAGATTCTGCATCCACGAATTCCACCATCCACAGCTTGAAAATATTTGTTTTTAAAAATCCCAAAAGCAAACATTTATTTTGCCATGTTATATAAGGGACACCATTTTACTACGCCATTGTATATAATGGGACTTGAGCATCCACGGATTTTGGTATCCACAGGGGGTCTTGGAAGCAAACCCCATCGGAAACCAAGGGCCCACTGTCTGCTGGTATTTTGTTCTTGCTCCTTTTTGCCTTTGGCCCCACCTGCCATTGCAGTGTGACCCCTGAGAACGTCTCTGAAATTGAATTCAGTCCTTGGGCTGAGAGTGGTCCCGATCCTTAACCTAGAGGTACATTTTCAGTTCCATTGGGACAGTAGTAAGGCTCAACAGACCTGGCTTGTGCCCTGGAACAGAGACAGATATACAGGAATACTTCCATTAACAAAGTCATTTTTATAGAGCTCTTTTTTATAAGCTCCTTTTTATGCTCAACTGGCCCCATTTCCTCCTTGTCCTCTGTCTAGCTGGAAGGCTTTTAACTACCTAGGCATTTGAAATGGTGAAGGAGGGCTGGAGAAACAGTCTTTCAGCATCAGATTGCACCAGTGCTTTCAGTAAACAATGCAATAAACAAAGCTTAAGCTTGAAAAGAGTGGGCTTCTATTACTGTTTAGCCAGTCCTAGTGTAGCCATGCGTGTCTGTCTACAATAGGCAAAGTAAACAGCAACTGCCTCCAGAATCCCTTACTGGGTATATGTAAACACCAGAACAGATACAAGGGGAGAGTAGATAAGCCTTCCACACCAGCTATTTTTTAGTATGTTAAAAAAATAGATCTAGAAGTTTGACCACCAACATAGAAATCATAAAGAAAAGTGGAGGCTGGTGAAAGGCCAGGGCGGGGGGAAATCATTGCTTGATGCATTTTGGAAAAAGCTTTCAAGTGGTCTCTAGAAGGTCTAAAATATGTTTGTTTGCTTACACAAGGATTTCCCGACCTGTTTGTTTCATTCCACATGTGCATATTGTTAGTTTTGAATAATGGATTTGCTGAAACATATGGAAGTGATTTTCTTTTTTGTGATGTAGGAAACTATCCCTATTATTTCTGTGTTATTTCTGCCTCTGGTACCAAATAATCTGTTAAAGAAGTAATGTCTAGGAGCGGATCTACTTCATTGACTGAAGTATACCTGTACTTCAGGCTTACAGACTCTACTTTCTTTTTTTACTGGAACTCTGAATACCATCAGCTGGGGATCCATAAAGGATAAGATGGAGGGGAAGACGCATAGTGGCTCAGGGGACAAGGGTCATTACAGTTGACACTTCATATTCACTGGGGTTTGTTTCCAGGACCCCCCATGGATACTAAATCTGTGAATACTCAAGTCCCATTACTGTATATGCAATGGCAGAGCAAAATGATGTCCCTTATATAAATAAGATGACAAAATCAAGGTTTGCTTTTTGGATTATTATTTTTAAAGAATATTTTCAAGCTGTGAATACTTTTATCCATGGATACCAAATCCGTGGATACGGAGGGACAACTCTACCTACTCTCTCCTCAGCATCAGCCATGCAGTGAGACAGCTCCCCCTTTCTTCTTAATCTCCAGGTGCATTTAGCCCTAGTTCACCAGTCACAGCACAAGATTTGGGAAGGCTGCTTTGAGATAACCAGCCTAAACAAGTACCAGTTTACATTTGCAATATCACCATTCAGGGATTCTGACACCAAACTCCTAAATCTATCTGGCAGAACTGCACAAAGACCTTTTCTTAAAGACAACCAGTTAACAAACTTGTAGAGGCGAGGACTCTAAAACTCCTTAGTTGAGCCAAAGCAAGGTCATGGAAAAATGTTCCCACACTTTGCAGTTGCTTGGAGAATAAGCAGCAACAGAGTCCAACTTCTGTGAGGGAAGAGAATATTGTTATGTTTGGCTGGGCCTGGTTTCTTAGACCTTAGAGACATGAGGGTCTATATTGACAAGCTGATGGTGGGAAAACTGAGTGGGAACTGATTCCCATCATTAGGATCACTCAGGGACAGCATGAGGTAGGATGGCTGAAAGCGGAGGTGAAGTACATGGATATTGGAGAAAGTGTAACATAAGGAAACAGATGCGAGAAAAGAAGGGTTGCAGAGAAGATAAGAAGTGAATGGAAGAATGGATCGAAAAGAAGAGAATATATAAAAAAGAGTCCCAGGTCCAAGAGGCAGTGGGGTCAGGTAGGGGCTGATTATGACATATCAACTGGAACTAGTTCTGTGGGCTGACTTCTAGTATATTTTATTTATTAATAAGTTACTTTATATTCTGGCTTTCTTCCTGTGATTTCAAGGCAATGTACATGGCTTTCCTTTTCCCTACTGTACCCTTACAATGACCCTGTGAGGTGGGTCAGGCTGAGTGTGTATGACTGACTCAATGTCACCCAGTGAATTTCATAGCCAAGGGGAGACGTGAACCTGTATCTCCCAAGTCGCAGTCTAAGACTACGCTTCACTGTCTTCACACTGGGTACTTCAATCTATCCTTTCACACATGGAGGTAGAGCTGAGAAGAGGGGCAAAAAGACAGTTCCCCACCTCCATCAGATTCTATTTGTGGTGACTTTTGTGGGGATGGGGTAGCCACCATTTTGGGAGAGTAAATCTATTGTGCCAGGCAAAGTTGGGGTGGTGTGGTGTTGAGGGGTATATAAGTCATGGAAAGAAGAATGGGGGAGGTTTCCTCTCCTCCCTCAATATCTTTCATGGAGAGAAACCAGTGCCATAGTTTACCAACTTTTTTCCTGTGAGTAACAGAACAACTTTATATACATCTACTCAAATGGCAACTCCCATTGATTATAATGAAGCCCACCTCCAGATAAATGCACTCTGAAGGTGTTACTCAGTCTTGATAGGCGTTCAAGATGGACAGCATCCCAAATAATTCTGAGAATAACTTTTATGGGAGCAAACATGCTGATAGGCTAAGGTAGCCAGCGTTCATGTTCGTTGTCTTTAGAGCAGACTTTTGTGCATCTTCTAAAGTGTTACTGCCTGATCAGTGTAGCTTTTTTGGTATCAAAAAAATCTGTTTGGGGTCCTACCAGTCTTTTATAAAACAAGTGGTGCCCACTGCTGATCAGGTACTAGATTTGGCATGTGTTTTTTGAGAGGAAAGTCATATTCCAGCAGATCCCAGCTCATATTGAAGCCCATGAGGATTTTCTCAGTCAAAATAACGTCTTTGGTCTGGTGTGGGAGAAACAGCCCTAATGAGATCCAGAAAAGGAACTAAATGAGCTTGTTCCCCAATAAAGCCCTCCTTCTTGGTCCCACCTTCTCTTTCAGGTGCTTCTCAGGCAGAGTTGATAGAGCACCAAAAATATACTGGATTCTCTCTAGTGTTGTATATGGAAATCCAATATAGGCTGCAGCTTGACCCTGTAACCTTTCTATTCTTTGCCTCTTGCTACTCAGGGCAGGAGATACATTTCTCTTTGCCAAGTTATTGTTTATGTGTGTAAATATGCCCTTGTATACATGCATGCATGTATCGGTGTGTCCGAAGACACATTAATGCCTCGGCCAGAACAGCAATGCACCAGCCACCCATCAAGTTGAAAAATACCCAAGGCCAGTTAAGTTTTGTTTTGGGGATTTTCAGACACATGAAGCAAACATAAAATAAAATAATCCCACCAACCCATCTCTTCATTATGGGCCATAAAAATATAATTGCAACACATTAAATTGCTAACAGTTTGCTGCCCTTCCATGACACCCAGAATCTTCTCCCTGAGATTATTGTCTCATGCCACCTAATGATAGGGCCGGCTATAGGGTTGTCAGGTGAAAAAAGGGACTGGTCTCCTGTACCTTTGATGGTTGTGTAGAAGAGGGTATTTCAGCAGATATTGTTTGCATGACAACCAACACCTTCTGAAATTCCCTCTTCTACATAACTATTAAAGGTACAGGAGGAGCCCTGTCTTACTTCACCTGACTGTGATTCAGGCTTCTTCATGATGTACCTCTTAGGCCTGATGGCGATGTAATGTTCCTGACTGGGAGGCTGGCATGCTATAGAGTTACATATCTCCCTCTTTCTCTTGTGTAGATTTCCCCTTCCCATTTCAGAGCTAGCCATGGTGCTGTATTACACCTCCACAGATATTAACACCAACACAGAGACTGGAAAAGTTATTTGTTGGGAACACAACTCACCAAATTCCCCAACCGTCATGGCCACTGTAGTCCAGAAATTAACTTTTCCAAAGCTGTGCGTTAACGTTAGTAATTATCTAGCCATAACTTTGAAAAGGTAGCAAGGGGAAATTCAGAGTCCTGCCATGTCCCTGTCCCCAACCCCATCACCCGTTCCTTTTTATGGAGAGATTTCATGTGTAATGGGTGTTGTATCTTGTCCGGGTTTGAAATGGGATTGGAGATGAGAAAGGAGTCCATCCAGAGCATGCCTGGAGGCCGCTTGCGTTAAGCCAGTAATGTGCCTGCAGCTCATAATTTAACCAAAGCCTGCCCCTTCCCCAGATACAAAAATGAGGTATCGAACAAGGCTGCTGGGGTGACTTGTTGTTCAGTGGCGGATGCTGAGCTCTCTCTCTCCAGCAGTGGGAAACTATTAATTGGCCAAGGAGCAGCTGGGGTGGGGTGGGGGGAGAGGAGCAAAACCAATTAAGAGCTCAGGGGAGACTTTGCTGTGCAGACCACCCCCTCCTACCTTTGATTTTCCCAGTCACTAGCACAGTTCTCTCCTGTTCACACCCCACATCTGTCTTTCTTTCCCTATGTCACTTGTCTTCTATGCACTCTCTTTTTTAAAACTGCATTTTCTCCTGTTCCATCTGAGGGCCAGGTTAACATTTCTGCCCATCGTGACAATGCACTTACCTGTTTTGTTACTCCACATGCTAGCCAAAATGGACAAAAGATTCTTACACCCTCATCCATAGCACCTGAATTCCATCTTGAAGGTACCAGCTTGTATCTCTACTGATAGGCAGTTACAGGGGTTCTGTTGTATCTGTGGGCTCATGAGCTCCGGATTCAACACACCGAGGATTCAAATGTACACAATACACAATACTGTACCTGTACTGTACTGTGCTTTCCCCAACACGGTATTTGAACAAAACAGGAGATCTCCCTTATGAGTCCCTATTTAAAAATGTTGTAGTGCAGCAGCAGAGGCGTCGGCAAGCCCAGGCAGTCAGACGTGCATTCTTCGAAGGCAGACGTGGGTGGCTGGCATGCACCCCAGAGGCAAGGGAACCCGAAGAACGTGCACTTGGCAACTAGGGCTTGCTGCCACCTCTACTGATACCCTATGCCATTTTTAATAGGAACTTGAGCATTCACATTTTTTGGTACCAACAGGAGTTCCTGTAAGCAATCCCTCACAGATACAAAGGGCCCACTGACCTGGTCCACAAACTCTGAAACGTGAAGCCCCACTATAACAAATGCCTGCATGCGCCCTTGAGTTGTGATCACACTGCGTTTGTTTCCTGTTGAACCTAGATCTGATTTTTCGTATTTATTTCCTTTCCTTAGCTTACGAACTCTCTGTGTGTGACAGAATTATCATCATGGAGTAATTCGTGTGTGTATGTACCATCTCTTATCCATCTGAATTCAAGTGTTTAAAAAGCCAGTCCCTGTGTCCAATCAGTGAGAGCAGTACATTGTTTGGACACACTGAAAGTGGCCTCCTCTGCTTTGGCACCCTGGTTGGGGAATGCTCATCCCTTGGAGGCCAGTTGCCTTCATTTCAGCACCAGTTTACAATTTGACTCTTCAGACAAGTTTTTGGGCCTCTTCACCTAACTTGGCAGTAACCTGTTAGGTTGTGGGTTGTTGTCCTCCGTTTTATTCCACTGAATGGTTTTAAGTTGTTCTAGTTGTCTGCTTACTGACTTGAGATCTCTAGCTTAAGAGCAGGAAATAAATATTATAATAAAATAATAAATATATAAAGGTGCTGTGTTAACGAGACACATGCCTGTAGTGCCCTGGAAGATCACATCACATGTTTAATCTGCCTGTCCTCAGATCATCTCCCCATGCCTAAATAATGATTTTTCTGCTGCCACCATTTTGTTTCCCCACAGTGCCCCAGACCAATACAACATGCAGGGCATTTTGCGAAAGGGGGTAAATTTAGAACATCACACCAGTATTCAGAAGAGCTCTGTGACTACTTAATAGCAGTTTTTAAAAAGTATGCCACTTTGAAGACCCAACATGGTATAGTGGTTCAAATGTTGGATTAGGAATCTGAGGGGCCAGGATTCAAAACCCCACTTAGCCATGGAAAACCACTTGGTGACATTAGGCAAATCACACTCTCTCGACCTTGAAGGCAAGAGCAACCATCCTCTGAATAAATCCTGCCAAGAAAACCCTAAGATAGAGTCACCATAAGTCAGAATTGAATTGGAGGCACATAACAACAAATGCCACTGTGGTATACTACAAGTTATTTGACTTCCTTGAACCTAGAAGGGATACATTGGAAGGCATTTTTTCCCAAGGGGGCTTCCTGATAACTGGAGCTCCCTGCTTATGCTGGTGTTTTCATGTGGTCCAACAACCTATGCAAGGTCATTTTACCACAAGTACTAAGAGGAAAACTCACCTTGTGGTGACTTTCCCATCTCAGACACATACATAGATCCTATGTCTATATTCTCTGTGTATTGAAGGTGCTCATCTTCCCTTCCTGAGTTTTCTCCCTTTTCTCTCATCCCTGTCCACTTTGTGTGTGCTTGTGTGTGATCTTTCTCTTTCCCCATGCTCCCCATTACCTTCTCTTTGCCACCCCTTGCTATGTCTTTGAGCTCCTCGGGAAGAAGACAATTTGAAGGCTTTCCGCTCCGCACTCAGCCGAGAGGTTCTTTTTCCCTCAAGCCAATCAATGGCAGCCTTTTCGGCCCGGTGGGGCTCGGCAAACATGAGATCAATAAGTTATTAGCACCATTCTGTCAGCTGTAATGTGGAGATTGATCGGGGCTGGGGCTTCTGCACGCCGCTTGGCACTTCCCCGGCCTGATAAAGATGACAGATTAAGGGAATAAGAAAAAGGAATTAAGGAGTCTGGCTGTCAAAGCCTGTCATGGCCCGGTGGGGGCTGAATGAGTGTAGTCGGACGTTTAAGTGACGCTGAGGGCAAGGCTCCTCCTGGCAGCTCCCCATGAAACCTCTGTCTGTCTCTTAACAGCCGCCAGGGAAAGGCGGAAGCCTTGACAAAATGAAAGGCTCATGGTCACAGTGGATGTGACGGGCCTAGTATCCGAATAGGCCTCAAACATCATCATGGAGATTAGGATTTACCCGGATCTCAGTGCCTGGCCCTGAGACTCCAATTTTTGTGGGGCATCTCCAGGTAAGAAATGCAGGTGCAGATTCTCCGGTTTTGATAGGCTTCACTCCAGGCAGAAGCAAAGGGTTGTGTCCAAATCTCCAGCTCAGCCAAGAGGGCAGCAGTTTACTACAACTTCTAAGGATTACTTGATTTTTTTGCTGCAACTTGCAAAGACTCTCTGGAAGGTGAGGTTCTATGTATTTCCTAAATTAGCTTCCTCCTTCCTTCTCAGTTGTTGTGAGGCCAGGGCTCACCCTCCACTTTGCTCTGCATCCACCTTCTAGCTAGAAGCAAGTAGGCTAGATTAGATGTTCCTTATCCTGTCTCCCTGTGTAGGTGAGAAAGAGTTTTCTCTTCATTTTTCCTTGATCTGGGAACTGCCCCTTTAGTTAAAATTTTAGTCTTTATTTCCAGACGTGAAAATACATTGTGTGTGTGTGTGTGTGTGTGTTCGAGTGACAAATTATGAGCAAATGTGGTTGGTACTTACTGCATAACTCTTAATGACCACCAAGGGCCATCCCTAGGTCTCAAGTTTTGGCCAAAAAACTTTAGGGCCTGAGAAAATCCTGAACTGGCAATGTTAATGGAGATGGGTAATGGGACCAGTGGTTTCTGTAGAGAAGGGTGGGGAAAGTGTGAGCCATAGACTGTATGCAATCTCTGAGCCCCACTTTTGTAGCTGCCAGATCTGCACGGTGACCTCCAAAATCCCTGGAATTTCCCAAAAACATTAAAAAAAAAAAAACAGCCCCAACTGCACCAGAATTGCACACGAATCAGGCAATTTAACTTGTTTGCTGTCCAGAAACCACACAGGTCCCCCTAAAAGTTGAAAACATGGCCAAAATCAGCCACAAATGGGTACTGGAAGAGATGTTGCACCACTTCTGCTGCATTCAGATGTACCAGTGTGGCCTGGGAGAGATGGCAGGGGCACAACCCTGTATGCTAAGGTGGCATTGGCATACCCTCTTGAACATGGCCACTCATTTTGGTTGCCCGAGATAAGTAAGAATTCACTTCGGGTGACCAAACAGGCTGGAGCAGAGTTGAATTTTATGTTCATTCAAGAACTTCAGAGATAAGATTGAAATGTTTGGAATAATAACATAGCTTGGGAAAGTTATCTGTGTCTGTACTGACTGGGAGGAAGTTGTAGCCTGAAAAAGTAATGTCATGGTGCAAAAAAAGGGGAAAAAAAGAATAAAATTCCAAGCTTTGAACAATATTTCTTAAATCTAGTGCAGATGTATCTTTTCTGGTCTCTATCAGAGTTAGGCGATAAAAGTATTTTGTAAGATCACACATTTCCTCTGGTTCTTTTCTGCAAGGTCCTCCTTTCCTTCTGTTTGTGAAGTAGGCTGCTATAAATACAGCGTTGGTGGAAATTTTGATTACCTGTGAACCCTAGAGTAAGTAGCACGTAAACCCTGGTTCAATGTAGGATATCGACAATGTTGTTAACACAGGGGTTCCAATCTCTGGTCTAGACAGTGGTTCCACACTTGTGCAATCTCACTTGACCTTATCAACAGAAAGAGCAATAGACCCAGGTGTTTTCATGAAGTTGATGAAACCTGATGTCATCAGAAACCTTTGATGACTTCACCTACTAGCAGGCTCATGTACATCTTCGTTGGAGGTAGCCAAATGTCCTGTATTCAACCAGGGTGTGAACTAAGATTTCAAACCTTGGTTGAGATGGAAGTAGGAGTGGAACATTAACTGAGGTTGGTGTAGCTTGTATGCTTGGTCTTTGACTTAACCATTTGAGTCCTGCATGTGCCATAGCAAATACTGGCATCAAAAAGACACCAATCCGTTCAGACTTTTTTTTTTTTTATTTAGGTATTTATACCCCACTCTTCAGCCACAAAGGCTATCAGAGTGGCTTACAATTTGTTTTAAGCAATAGCAATTTAACTACACTGCATTAAGCAGTTTCCAATGTGTATTAGCTAATTGCCCCCACAAGCCAGGTATTCATTTTACCGACCTACGAAAGGATGGAAGGCTGAGTGAACCTTGGAGCCCACTGAAATCGAACTTGCAGTGTGGTGACTTGCAGTATTGGCATTTAACCACTGCGCCACCTATGCCACCTACGGCCTGCATGTTCTACCTGGGTCTCTTCCTTCATTTTGATGAGGAATGGCTCAGCTTGTTTTCCATGCTATGAATTTTTACCACCTTTTTAGGACCCGGCACATGCTGTAAAGATGAGTCTGACAGGGCATGTCTGTGCACTTCTCCTCATAAACACTTATTACAGGTGAGTGTCAGAGAGCATCTCTCCCCTTCTCCTTTTGTCACTTTCCTTTGAAGTGATATTGAGGCTGACATCCCAAAGAGACCCGTGTTGTTGAACCAAACCTCAGGAATCAGATTGTTGGGGCTTTGCCTCTTGACGTTGTTTGTGGTATAACAATCGGCTCTCCCTCCAGAAAGACTTTTCTTTTGGAGAGGTCTTCCTTCAGTCAGGTGCTGTCAAGGACAGGGCCACACTGCAGTTCTGGTTATGGACTCCCTTGAATAGGTCCAAAGCCCAATAGAGCCTTTTCCAACCTACAGTTATGCCTCTGTAACATGGAAACTAAGCTTTTTGAGGAGAGACTTGGGCAGCTGGATATTTAAAAAGCTATTTAAAAAAGTCAAATTCCCCATGAATCTGGCCTGGTAGTGCCACACAGTGTGTGGCCTTTCCTCTGAATCTGGTGACTATGTGACAAATGTTGCTGTCCTTGAGCAAGCAGGGATCACCAGTATTAAGGCTATGATACTGAGAACACAGCTGCGCTGGGCAGGGCATGTTTCTAGGATGGAGGACCACCACCTCCCAAAAATAGTACTCTACAGTGAACTCGCCATGGGTCAGCGTAAGAGGGGCGCTCCAAAAAAGCAATACAAAGACTCCCTGAAACAACATCTCAGGCTTGGCCAAATTGATCACCAACAGTGGTCCGCCCTGGCCTCACATCAGGAGGCATGGAGACACACTATCCACAATGCTGCAGCCTTTTTGAGAACTCACACCGAACAAGTCTTGAAAAGAAACGATAACGCAGAAAGAATCACAACCCGGAAACATCACCCAAGGAGACCTTCTGCTGTGCTTTCTGCAACCGGACATGTTTATCTCGGATTGGCCTTTTTAGTCATCAGCGCAGTTGCAGAAAGTGCGGGATGAGTCCTTCCTGAATCTTCGTTTGCGAAGAAAAGCCAGAGAAAGAGAGGGGTGTGGAAAAGGCACATGACGTGCGGCCCTATTCACACCAGACTCAGGGAATACCCCCCCTTAATCCAGATTTTAGAAAACCGCAGTTTTCGCCAAAGTTTGATTGAAACTCCAGAGAAACTGCCACGTGAACAATCCATCTGCTCTGGATTTCGAGGGCGTTGGGAGCAGAGGAAGGACAAGCTCTGCCTGAGGTGCTGCCATTTTCCCCTTCTTTGGTACCACTTCTCGTTCCAAACGCAGCGCCCCAGAGGCAGTCATCTCCTCTGAGGGCAGAACTCCAGCAAGCCCATCACCTGGGAAAGCAAAGCGTCAATGAGGCTTGCCCAGTCTGAAGGCAGAATGTGCGCCCGCACCACCATAGTGATTAAGCTGCTTATTCTGGCTTCAGAGAAGGCAACTACCACTGGGATTTTGTTTGTCTAGCACAGAATCCCTCCTCCGAGCTCCAGGAAAAGCAAAGACATGGTAGCTGCCTGTTCTGGCTTCAGAGAGGCTACTCCCACTGGGTGATTGTGCAACCAGAAAAACAAAGCCACAGTGGTAGTCATCTTCACTGAAGCCAGAATGGGCAGCTTAATTGCGTTGGCAGTGTGGGTGCGAATTCTGCCTTCAGACCAAGCAAGTCCCATTGATGCTTTGATTTCCTAGGTGATTGTGTGCCAGAAAAGCAAAGCGCCAGAAGAACTTGCCCGGTCTGAAGGCAGAACACATATCTGCACCACCATTCCCCATGTAAGGCTAGCTGCCCATTCTGACTTCTGGGTCTTTGCTTTCCCAGTGCACAGTTGCCCCTCTGAGATCTCTGAAAAGTGAGGCCCCAGCAGAGGCTGCTCTCCCTGAAGCCACTGTAAAAATCTGTATGTGAATTCAGACTTTGGCCAGTAGTGTGTTAAAATCTGAATGCAGATTCAGACTTTGGCCAGAGGTGTGGTGCATAAATCCGGGCCAGAGTGGCTCGAATTTCATGCACCACAGCTTTGGGCCAAAGTAGTCCTAACTCCATCCATATTTTTACCCCCCCCCATGTGAATGACCCTCAGAGAGAGAAAAGAGATTTCCCCATTACCTGCTGCCCAAGCCCATTTTAATTGAAGATGTCCGGGATGAAAGGGGGATACCTAAAGGCACCAGATTTTGGAAGATAAGCAGGGATAGTGCTGTTAGTACTTGGATGGGAGACTGCCAGTAGATACCAGGTGCTGTAGGCTATATTTCAGAGGAAGGAACTTGCCTAAGAAAACCCTATGAATTCATAAGTCGACAGGCAACTTGAAGACACACACATCTGCAAATAAAGTCAACTGCTCCATCATGGAGCTAGGATCGTCCGGATAGGAAACTGAAGAGGGGAGGGAAGGAGGGCCTCAAACAGACTTGAGAAAGTTCCTTTAAAAAAAAATACAGTGTCCAGAATATGTGGACATGCACACATACACACACCAGCCAGCACGGGCAGCATCATGCTGGATAGGGGATTGTAGAAGCTAATTTCAAAGCTCTGTTCTTAAGGAAGATGGGCAAAGGCGAGGATGGAGTGAGAGAACATGAGAAAGGAAGGATGTTTGGGAAAGACATGGAACTCAAGAAAGGGTGAATCAGTTGGAAGAGAGAATGTGGAGAAAATCTTCCATGAGGGCTAGTGAAATGGGGACTATAATAGTAGCGAAAAAAATAAAAAAGCAAAGGGGATTACAGGCAAGGGAGCCAACTGGGCAACAAGAATCAGAAGCATACATTGATTTAAACTAAACAGTCACATCTTGGCTCCTTGGTCTCAAAACTCCAATCCTTTCTTTCTTTCCACCCCCATTTCCATTGGTCACCCTCTATTTAAATTGCTCCCTGTAATTCCCATGACCTTCCACTGCCTTCATCCCTTTGTAAGAAGGATTCCTTGCCTCAAAGGGTAAAAAGGAGCAGTATAGAGATCCCATGCAGCAACACATGGAACCCCGCTGGCTGCCTTTCATTGTCTTGTAGTCTTGATGGAAGGGTGGAAGCTAGCATTGCTTCTTACTTAATGTGGGGTGGGCAGGAACAAAAGCTGCCCTGTTGCCAAGGGTGCAGTTTCTAGAGGGTTGAGCAAGTGCGTTCTGCATACCATGGTAATAATGGTTGAACACTAGAAAGGGGTTATCCAGGGAGAGGGCAGAATGCTTGTGCCCACCAGCTTCTGTAAATGTCAGATTTGCAAGGCAAGGATCAGCAGAGCTTGGATGGGATACTTTTTGGAGCAGAACTCCCGCAATTGCCCACTATGACCAGAGGACATGCGAGTTGGGGTATATTCAAGACATATTTGGATTGTAAGTGAAATATTCCTGGAGTGTTGGGTGATAAGTTGTTTTTTCCTGTTTTCATTCTTAATTTACAATCATATGTATTTTCTGTCATAAAACTCAAGTCGAAAACTGTTGAGAACTAAGTATTCTGCATGGATCTCCTTATCTTGGTTCTATTTCTTTATCCCAGATTGCAGCCTGTTCTCACTGTTTCCTCATAGAACTAAATGGGCATCCATGGGGAACTTGTGAAGTCTTCATTTGTATATCTGGCCATTGGCATAGTGCTCCAATGTGGTGGAATCCCCAAAGCTGACTTTTGTGTACTTGCTGGAAGAGGACAACCAGCCCAGATAGAAGGAGTGTGTTGTTGTTGTTTTGGGACAAGGGTATACAATAGCTTTACTCCCCTGCTAGAACCTCCAAACAAGCTCAGAATCTATTTATAGGAGAACATCGGGTAGTCAATGTGAAGTCGAAGCCGTTCATGGCTGGCATCCATAGATTTTCCTTGGTTTTTTTCCGGGTTGTGAAGCCGTGTTCTGGAAGAGTTTATTCCTGATGTTTCACCTGGATCTGTGGCTGGCATCTTCAGAGAATGGTTGGGTAGGAGTGTGTGTGGAGTTTATATACTGTGAACCTCTGTTGGGGAGGATATGTAAATTTGTGTATTTAAATGGCTAGTTTCTGGGTGGAGATATGCAAGGAGGATTAGCCAAACAGACACTAATCCTCCCTGCATATCTCCACCCAGAAACTAGCTATTCAAATATACAAATTTACATATCCTCCCCAACAGGGGTTCACAGTATATAAACTCCACACACACACACACACACACACCCCTACCCAACCATTCTCTGAAGATGCCAGCCACAGATACAGGCAAAATGTCAGAAACAAACTCTTCCAGAACATGGCCTCACAGCCCGGGAAAAAATCCAAGGAAAATCTATCGGGTAGTCAGCTTTCCTTAGTTGCTGCAAAATAGCACATCCAGTAAAGCCAGCAGTCCAGTGAACTGAGATGAGGATAGAGTACTTAAGATTTTAAAAATGAGTTCCTCCTGTCAGTCAGTCCTGATATGAAACTGTCACACTGATAAGCCTTCAGAAATAGCGCCCTCTTAAAATTTTACACAGTAGCTTTAGGATCTCTATCTGTAAAAAAAATTAACACTTAGACCACTGAGGTTCAACCTTTGGTCCTCCACATGGTTTGGACTTCAGTTTGCAAAAGGTTCAGCCAGCATGGCAAATGGTTGAGGATTCTGGGAACTGACATCCAAAATATACAGAAGGCCTCAGGTTGAGAACGACTAATCCAGAGCAACCATGAGCAAAACTTCCTATTGTACATGTGATGTAGGCTGCCACCACACTATAGAAATACTAATGCAGTTTGACACTGCTTTAACTATCATGGATCCTTCCTATGGAATCCTGGGTTTTATAGTTTGTTGTGGCACCAGAGCTCTCTGACAGAGAAAGCTAATTCTCTCAGCACCAAGGCGGCATACAGTGTTTTTTAAAAGCACAATACAATTAAAAAAAAACTCTGAATATAAAAGTTAAAACACAATTAAAGTAAGTTTCTATTTTAAAAAACAGCTAAAAACAGCAATAAAAACAAGTTAAAGAAAAGCATTAAAAGACACTTAAAGCATAATAAAATAAAAACACTACACCCACCCATTTATCTGTTGCAAAAAACCTAAAAGACAAAATGCCTCCTTAAATAAGAAGGTCTTTACCAGCCAGCGTCTGCTTGTCTGTTCAGAAGAGACAATAACTACAAAACGGTTGAAACTGTCACTTCTGCCAGACCACTGCATGAGCATGCAGACTTTTCAGTCATACTGAACACTGCTTTAGAGTCTTTAAAGCCTAACAAATTTATTGTAGCATGAGATTTTACAGATTATGCTCCACTAGGGCTGCTGCCACGCTGCAGAAATAATGCAATTTGACACTACTTTAGCTGTCATGGCAATCCTAGGATTTGTAGTTTAGTGAGATATAGGTGGGATATATAATTAAATAAATAAAATGAAGAATAAATAAGCTCATCCTGGATACATTATGCAAACTGAACAAATTTATATTTGCATACATTTTATTTTACAGTGTGGGTTGTATACGTGTGTTACAGAATTGTTACTCTGAGTGAGGTTGTTTTTTATTTAAAAAAATACACACATAATGCGTTCTGACTTTGTTGAACACGGGTAGGAACACTGAAGTATGAAGTCAACCTTCAACTCTTGGAAGGCTTACTCAGTGGCTCACCTTGCGTTTTGGGATTGGGATTCTAGAAGCCACAGGGACTAAAAGCTTGTTTTTTATTTGAATCAAACACTGGAATTTCAAAGAAGCAAATTTCTGTACCTAGTGTGATATTCCAAGGTGTTCTTTTGTATGTTGCTGCAATTTGCAGCATATGCAAATTTTAGCACTGTACTGTTTTTTCACTTTTTAAAGTGTGTGGGGAGGGGGTGGGTGCCCCTTTTACAAGCTTTTTGATAGATGAGAATTCGATGCTTGTGAGATGACAGTCCGCCTCTTCTTTCCTGCCTTTATTCCAACAACACTTGCCTTTCTTTCCCCCCCCCCCCACCAGTACCACTTCCCTCCCCAGGATTATTACGAGAGGATATTGATTTTTAAATCTGTATGAGAGAAGGGCAAAGTGGATGGGGGAAGGGAGAGAAGATGCTGTAATTGTATATTAGATATTTTGTGTTGGCTTGCTAGGACAGCACAAATAAGAGAGGCACAGGGCTTTCTGCACAGTCGAGAGGGTTGAAGAAAGCTGAAGGCTTTGAGATCACCCAGAGAACGGGGTGGTGGGTGAGAGAGAGAGAGAAGGAACATTGAGGAGCGCTGTGTGTGTGTGTGTGTGTGTGTGTGTAGGGGAGGATTCTGCTTTTCCTCCCCTTGCTCCCCACTACCACCCGCCAAGACCCCAGCTGTTTTGCATCAGGGCATGAAACGCGAGGACACACCCGGGGACGAAAAGCAGGCGATCAAATAATGCAGTTCAGTAAGGAAATAAACTAGATTTCCAAATTTATGGCTGGAAACGGTGGTTGCCATTGATCAGTGCATTGAGGGTTGCTGTGTCCCTTGGGGCTGCATGATTAGGAAAGCCTATCTGGGTGCTCAAGATGACTTCTTCCACCCCGCCATTCAACTCTGTGTGTGCATGTACAGAATGCCCCCCTGAAGTCTCTGGATAAGGGAGGGGGGGAGAAAAACTACCTTTATATCTAATTGTGTTTCACTTGTTCCTCCCTCCTCCCCCACCTTTTCTTTCTTCCAGATGAAGTTTTAGGCAAGAGAAGAGGGTGTTCACCCAACAGCAACAGTGAGTGTCCCCTTGAAAGCAAGAAATCCCGAAGTGAGTCCCCAAAAGGTAGGAGTCTCTTTCTCTTCTTTTTTAAAGAAAAGAAAATGCCTTCCAATTTCTGAAGGGAAAGCGGGTGGGGTGGGGTTGGATGTATACTGGAGGCTCCCTACTGTGCTGTCTTTCGAAAGACTCAAAGGAGCCCTCCTTTTTCACATCATCAGGCTGTGGGGAGCATTGGCTAATTAAAATTACTCTGTAATTTATGCTGACCCTGATCTGGGCAAGGTTCTACCTTTTATACCCAATGAGAGCACCATTCCATAATGTTTTTTTTATCTTGCTCCTTTTCTGATGTAATTGTTAAAATTAGCAAAAGTTCCATGCCCTGTTTCTTTCCATAGCATTTACTTTCTTCCGCTTCCCAACCCCCAGTCTTCTCCCAGTTTGGGTTCTTAAGCTGAAAAACATTTCCTTTAAAGACTTTGACAGAATACAAAGACCTCTTTTATTCACACCCGGGGACTTGGGCATGGCCAATGCAGTTTATTTGTTTTTCTCTGAATGTCCGTGCACTCAATGTGTCATCTCACCAACTGCTTTCTAAAGCTCCTGAAGTTCAAATAGCAATTTGCCATATGGCACATTGGAGTGGGGGGGGGGCATGCAATGTTCTGGAGGCAGAAAGATAAATCAAAATCCTATGGGGCAGGATAGATCAGGATCTGCTAGTAGTTGGTTTTGCAGTAGATCAGCAAGAGTTTCTGATGCCTAACTGTTGTTGCTAAAGAAAACATAAAAAGCTATACTTTCCACTTAAATTGGGCTTCTGAAATGAAGAAAAGTTGGTGTAACTGCTGCTTGTATACCTTAAGGCTTCCTCATTTTAGCAATATAATTCTGGATTGTGCCTGTGGTGATAGTGCGTTGTTATTTTATTATTGGTGTGATTATAAAGTTGGGATCCATTGGTGTGCAGAGAGCACCATGGGCTCCATTCAGTTCCAGTCCTCAGAACATACTCCTGTATTTGGAATGTTGTTTCTTCTGCACAGTCTGTCTGGATTACACACACACACACACACACACACACACAGAGCAAAGTAGATCCTGTATGCTTGAAATTTTGTCTCGCCCTTTTCTTTGGTGTACAATGCTATATTTTTTTAAATCTCCATAGTTTGTTTCTGTGTGCTCCTCTTATCAAGCTGATAAATAAAATAAAACCTTCATTATGATGTGTGATAGAAAAAAAGGGGGTGCTGTATGATGGATACACAATACAGTAGTGAGGTACGCCAGGTTGTCTTGAGTGTTAAGAGTGAAGATGTGAAAGTGAGAGGGTGATATTTGGAAAGAAGAACATAGAAAGCTGTCTGGGTTATTTGTTGTTGTTGTGTGCTTTCAGGTTGTTTCTGACTTACTGGTAGGTGTTTCCTTGGCAAGATTTGTTCCGGGGGGGGGTTGGTTACCTTTGCTTTCCTCTGAGGCTGAGAGGGTGTGACTTGCCCAAGGTCACCTATTGGGTTTCCATGTCTGAGTGGGGATTCGAACCTGGTCTCCAGAGTTATAGTCCAGTTCTTAAATTACTACACCACTCTGGCTCTCTTTGCTTGGTTATACTTGGTCATGAAACTCCATGGTGTCTGCTCTGACTGGCAGCAGCTCTTCAGAATGTCAAGCAGAGGGAGAAGGACAGAGAGCTCTGGATCACCTTAAAGGGAAACCCATTTTATTGGGGCAGGCAGTTTTATGGGCTAGAAGTCACTTCATCAGCTGCATGCAGGTCCTAGTCTACAAAAACACATGCCCAAATAACATGTGTTAATCTTTTAAGGTGCATCAAGACTCTTAGTTACGTTTGCTGTAAGAGATGGACACACCTAGCTTTCTGGAAGTATAGGAAAGTATTCTGCAGCATTACCTGCTTCCTGGTCCTTTAAGCTGGAGAAATCAGGGTTTGGACTTAGAAAACAGTCTGCATGCAAAGCAGGGAGTCTACATTGAGCCTTCTATTTCTCTGTTCCCAGATAGGAACCACTGTTTGGGTAACAGTAGAATGGCGGGAACGGCAGCCAAGTCCCAAGTTTTGGGCAATCATTTAATGGCATAGGAGTAGAGCTTCTGAATCCAGCTTTCAGATGAATGTTCTTTCCATTGCAACTTGTTTGGGAAACAGGGTGTAGGTCATGTGTGGTGAACCTCAGGCCTGGGACCCAAATGCAGCCCTTGTGGGGTCCCCCAATGACCATGTTCCCTTCCGAATGGTACCCTCTTATGGTGGTTTCCCTGCTGTTCTCTGGACTTTTGCACATTCTAAAAGGTTGAAATGCTTCTAAAGCTTAGCTACTAGCAGTTTAAGAGCATCCAGCTGAAACATCCTTGTATTTTTGGCTCCATCTATTATTGCCCACCCATCACTAAAATAGGACCTCTAGAACTTCTCTGAAAGCCCTGGATGTATTGAATTGGGCATGAAAGAAGGTAAGAGCACCCTTGTCAGGAAGGAGAAAGTAAGAAATAAGTGTCCCTCCCAGGCTTTCTGTTCCTTGGAGGCATGGTTGTTTAAGTTCAAACTAATTAGCAATCAATAATGCTCACACTGATTAGGATTGCTTGACCTGTGTTTTGACTGAGGAACCAGAAAAAGTTTTGCTACACTAGTTTCTGTGCAAATAAAACACTGGATCCTGCCTCTCTTAGGACTCTCTTCTAGGTTAGAAAAGGGTGCTATGATGGACGTCTCATGCACCTTTTCACTTTTTATACAGAAGTGGGTATATGAAATTGTGGCAAAAGCCATGCCATGATGGGTATTAGATGTGTGCTTTTGATTTGGTTCTAGTATTTTCTTGGCTGCCTTGAAGATTACAACTGAGTGTTTTGAAACAGAGGAAGGGGAGGTGTCCAGGGGCATGCCATTCTCTCCTCCCCTCTTGTTACTCCTGGGGTCATGTAGCCTGGTTGTCTGTTTCCCCCTGCCCCCCCCCACAGTCTTCTTTCAGCTAAATGGATTTTATTAGACACTGCCTGCAATCTTATCTTTACAGGCATAAGATCTAGAATTTTTAATTTAAAATCCAAATAGAAACAAAGATTGTCAGGGTGCTCTATTCTACACTGTAGTTTTAGAGGGAAAAGAAGATGCTCCAGACCTATAAAACATAGTGTGAACTGGCCCTGGAGAGCAGCACACATTCCTGCTCAAAAGCCCAAAGTCCTGTTCTTTCCCTACGCTCAAAGCCGCCTCTTCATTTCCTGTACTGCCTCCTCCTCCTCCTCCTCCTCCTTGGAGTTGCAATTAGAAAGACATCAATATTCCAATAGGGATCTAGGATGCTAAAATGCATTTTGCTACCAGAGACGCCAGCTTATATCAGAGGGGACCAAGTGGTCTTAACCTGTAAAATGCTGCTGCACTAATTTTTCTCTTAATATGGTACCAGTACACATCTGCACACTATCTCTGACCCCCCACCTTCTCTTTTTGCTTCATTTTCTTCATTTCCTCCCCCCCTCCACTGCATCCTCTGAAAAATTAATCAAGGTGATAGCAGTTTAATCCATCTCTTGGAGAAGGCAGCTAAGCTTTAATCAGGCTTTCCTGAGACCTGGCTATCTATTGCTTTGGAATCAATGCTACTTATTCCAAACCTCAAAGAGGCCTCTCCTCCCTCCCTCACCTCTGTTCTTGCACAGATTTCAGTTTTCTCCTGCCCCCACATCTGGTGACTCACCATTCAAACCTCTCAGCTTGCTACACACCTCTTGGCATGGGCAGTTTCATACTGAAATGAAATATTATCCAATCTGACTTGAGATCAGTCAGCATGATTTGGGGTGGGGGGGGTTCTATTTATCTGCAGAGGTTTAGATGAAATAAATGCAGGGACTTGTCTTTCAGGTCAAGCTGGACTAAAGACACTGAAGTGGTCCTTTTCAGCCTTCTGCTTAAGTCAGTTGCTTGTCTCACCTTGCATCCTAGAAGCATCTGCTTTGTAGCTACTCTTTGAGGTACCTGCCTTGTCTTGAATGCACAAGGGGGCTGCTCATTGGATTGGTGTCTCCTTAGTGTAAAGCACTAACTTTCTGTGAACTCTATTAGCTCCGTGATTCATCTCCATCCTCTGTTCATCTCTTATCACTGCCTTTCTGTTCAGCCATTGATTGAGTTGCTGTGATGTCACAGAATGTTTCACCCTTATTCCATTTGCTGGAGTGGCAAGATTTTTCAGAGGGGGGTTGCCTTTGCCTTCCTCTCAGGCTGAGAGAGTGTGATTTGCCTAAGGTCACCCAATAGGTTTCCATGGCCAAGCAGGGATTCAAACCCTAGTCTCCAGAGTCATAGTCCAACACTCAAACCACTCCCCCATGTTGGCTCTCTTGATGTTACCAAACAATAAGTCTTGGACTGTCTTTCCTCAACATCTCCTCTCCAGTACCCCAACCTTGGCAGAGCTTTTGCAGCCCTTTTCAGCCATACTTACATTATGAATTCTCCCCCTCCTCTTGCCTATAAATATTTTCAACATGCAGATACAGAAAAGGAGCCATTGAAAGTTAGCCCTGGGGAGAGGTAGCATTCCCGTTATAGCATATTTGGAGTGTTATATAGCACTCTGGAGCCTTTTCTGGCTGTATGTTCTACCATGGAAAAGGAAGCAGAGGTAACCTTGTGAATTTACTAGAGGATGGGGGTTGAAGGGGTCGAAGACACCTGTAGGGCCTGTCAAAGTTTCCAGTGGTGAAGCAGGTAGCCTTCTCTTCCTTCCTCCCTCTCCTGGTGTGCCTGGCAGAGATCAAACACCACCCCCATCTTGGTGGAAGTCAGGCCCGTTGAGTGTCTGCTGTCAAACCGAGCAGAACATTCTTGCGTCTAATATGGAAATATGACCGTATCAGAGGCTTGGAACAGAGGCTGCGCTGGCAGGTCACGGAGGAAGCATTCTCCCCAGGAGAAGGGTCTGGCTCTCCTCGGTCCTCTCTCCCTCCATTAAATTCTCACTCCTGACACCATGAGGTGGAGATTGACTCCCACAGTAACCTGGAGAAAGGAAATGAAATGAAACTATATTATTGAAAGGTTGCATTGAGAGTGGGGAGCAGAGAGGAGAAGCCGGAAGATTATTGAGGTTCTCTCTCCCTGCTCTGCAAACTTATTTGTACAACTGCAGAAATAAATCCAGCAGAGCTTCCATCACTTTGGGGAGATGGTGAGCTTGGCTAATTATACAAGCGTCAAAGCAGGAAAATGCAGTATAAAGGTGAAATCTTTCACTTTTCTACATGAGCCAATAGGCATCTGCTCCAGATGTAATGGGGTGTATGTGTAAAGGCAGGGGCTGGATGGTTGGAGGATAAACAAGCTGCTAGGCAGTGCTTCAGAAACTGAGCTGTCATAGCTTGCATCTTTTGCTAACAATGAGGACTAGCAGCCTGCTTTCTTCTTATGTGAAAGCTGAGATTTGTAAGAGTCCCATGCTCTGTTCTCAATTCAAGTTGGCTTTCTGGATGGGATTGCTACTGATAGATCACAAAAGTTTTCTGTTTGCAAAGTCTGCTCTTTCTCATTTCCAAAGTGGGAACTTTCTATTTTAGGAGATAGGCTGCATGCATAAGGTTAAAATTGGCTCTGCCCCCAGACGTATTCTTGAGCTCAGTTCAGATTAATATAGAGAACACCTCTATGCATGCATATAGTATTGTTTGTATGCCATTGACGACCTCATACCTACATATCTTTAGGCTTTCCAAGTGACAGAGAGAGCAAAAGCGCTCCTGATTTTCTAGACAGAAATGAGAAACCAGGAATCTTGGCTTAATTAACCATGATATGACCTAGCTGTGTGCTGAGTTCTCCCTGCTCTGAACAAATGGGTAGATGAACCAGGGAAGAGTAGGCTTCTTGTGACATGCAAACCTGGAACTGTTGTGGCCAGACAAGCCAGAATTCCTAAATCAGGATTGTTTGTGCCAAGCAAATAATCCTGGTTTGCTTGGGAACATATAACCACGAACTCAGGTTCTGCTGGCAGGAAAAGTGTAGGAGTAATGAGTCTAAAAATAAAACTGTATTTAAAAATTCCAGGATCTAGTCCTTTTAAAAAGCAACAAGAATTATCTCCTTTTAAAAAGAGAGTTAAAAAATCATTCATTTACTTTTAACTTCATGCAGAGTGCACTTAAGAATGCTGACTTAAGCTCAATTAACATTTAAAAAGTGTATTCAGAGGTCTGAGATCACTCAGTTAAATTAGACTCATTACAAAACAAAGGAGTCAGTTTAAAATGCAAATCAAAAGTTTAGTGAAGGTATATCAATCTCAATCTACATACTAAAACAAACTTTAAAAAGAGGTTCCTAACTGACTAAGAATATTTAGGGTGGTAAAACTCGCCGGCCTACAGCGGTAGAAGGCTGCATGGTGAAACATCATAGCATGGTTACAGGAAAGAAAGCTTAAGATGTCTAAAGATGGAGTAAGATGGCTACAGCCTCATGGAGACTCAAACTTAAAAAGAACTTACACAAAGTAATAAAATTTAAATTAGGTCATGTGTGGAATGACCCAGCACTCCAGTTGGCTGGAAGTGCCCAGTGAAATAAGAGAAAGGGAACTTGGGAGAACAAAAGGCATGCAGGGAAAAAAAAACCCTAGACTTATCTTAGGATGTGAATGAGGTACACAAGATTGCTTTTACATTACAATGATTATTTCCCCACATACTACAAAAAGCTGTTCCTTGCCTGCATTGTGTACTCAGATAGGCAGAGGGAGGAAGGAACAAAGTGAGGCATGTGTGGCTCACATCCCCTAGCACAGTGGTTCTCAACCTGTGGGTCTCCAGATGTTGTTGGACTACAGTTCCCATGAGCCCTCTGATGTCTCACCTTGGCAGCCAAGTGGTCCTCCCAGTCATTAGTGAGGCTGTAGGATTGAACTCACAACCTCACTAATGACTACTGTGGTTTGTTGCCTACATTCAAAACTGAGGGAAATGCTAAACTTCAGTTCGAGGTTAGTGAAATAAAGATGCAGGTTGAGATCCTTCATCATCAGATGCAATGATGAAGCTCTGTTATCACAGCTATGTCTGATGATCCCCTACCCCAAACCTACCATTACAGCCAGGCAGAAACCCAAGCAAATGGTTTCTGAAGCATTGCAGATCAGGGTACTGGGACATGGTGTCTGCAGTGCTCTCCTGGTCACAGGACACATTGGGAACAATGAGTTGGAGAGACTTCTTGGGGTCCTGCCACAGCTGCTTCTTTTGAGGTGCTCCACAACCAGGAGAGTGCTGCAGAAATCCCAGCATCCTGATCTGCAGTGCCCTGAAAATGCTTCAGTTTGGGTGCTGTCTGGCTGAAAAGGTAGGTTTTGGGATCAGGGTTGATCATGAAGGACCGTAAACCTGAATCTCCAAAGTTACAAGATCCAGCTTGCAATCTTGTAATTGCTGAACAGGATGCCAGGTATAACTCCCCCCCCCCCAAGTTCATGGACCCCCTGAAATCTATCTGTCGAGGGTTTGGGAATCTGCAGATCCCAGGTTAAGAACCCTTGTTAAGAGAATACCTGGCTAGATAAACCCATAAAGCAGCAGCTACTAGGGTTTCTAAGGGGCAGCATGTGGTATCCAATCTGACTGAATTTTGCATATAATGGAAGCGCTCACTCTTGGTAGGTGTTGTGGATGATCTGTTTCTTTGCAAGGGACTTGCCTTGTATATCAGTTCAATGTGCTGTTTAATGGTGCCAGCACAGTTTGCAGCATTGCCGTATAGGACTGAGCAAAACAGGGGGGATGCTTCACAGCATCTGTGCGCTGAGCAGACCAGAAGGCCAGGCAGCTGCTGCCGTCTAGGCCATGCCTTCTGAGCAGCTTCACTGGAGTCCATGTCACACCTGGTGGCGGCTGGGGATTTGACGGGATCAAGCGCCCGCATTAACCCGCCAGCGCTAAGAAGACCAAAACAGACAGCAAAGCTGCATCAGAGCAAGGAATTGGGAGGGCAACTGAGTGAGTGGGGGGCGGAATCGCCCTTGTTTTTCAGTGCAGCAAATATCTCCCCCCCCCACCCTTCCTCCAAAGCCTTTCTCAGCACTTGGGTGTCTCCGTCTTGCACCTGAAATCTTCTTTGGGACAGATCAGGAGGCATTTACAGTAATTAGAAGTGTCATAATCATTCTATCTCCCCACTCCTTACACCTCCTTCTCCTGCTTATGGGAGGGGGAGGGGGGACAAGATCCAATCCAAGCGTAATTCCCCTTCCCTTCCCTTCCCCCACATCTTTGGCTAAGAGCGGGTGGGAAGGGGGCTGCATAGCTGGCTGTGAGACAGTTGGTGCCTTTCTGAGCTCCCTCCAGGGAGGAGGGTGGGCGGCAAGCGTGGGAGGCCCTGTCACTCAGCAGCCAGGAGTGGCAGCGGTTGGTGGCGGCAGGAATACAAGAGGGAAAATTCCAAAGCCTTGCACCTTCTTTCCCTGGGGTATAAGCCACCTGCCGTGCAGCATGGGCCGTAGTTTTGTCTAGTTTTGTCTACTCGTGTGGGCTTCCTGCCTGCAGCCCCCTTCCCATTCCTCTTCTGAGTCAACTGGTCTCAGTGCTTCATGGAGGGTGGGCTGGAGGGGGTTGTGTTTGAGGCCACTTACCTCTTAATTTTTCGTGATTTAACTCAAGGTGGGAATTTTTACTGACCTGGGTACATAAGAAGCCTGTCCCTAAAAGGCTGATGGATGGCAAGGGTCGGGGGAGGATTAGCACAGGTGAAGTTTGCAAGGTAGTATTTTTAAACCTGCCTTTTCAGAATGTGTCCAGACCTTTGAAATGTGGTGAATTTCTATCTTCTGAGGAAGGCAAACTTGAAATCAGCAATGAGGCAAGGCATGCTAGATATTTAGCACTTGAGAGGAAGTTGCTGAGAACCAGCAGGATTAGTATCTCTTCAGAGTTTTGAACATGCCCTGCCTCTAAAAGATTCGGAGGCAAGAAACAACATCTGAAAGCAAAATTTAAAAACATGTTTAAAACAGCTATTGTGGGAGGGAGAAGCCACCAAGAAAAGACTACGTGGCTGCTCTTGTCTGTTTGGATCTGACATGCTGAGCATCACCATCTGAAGACTCCAGTCAGCTAATGCTCCTGTCGTTGTATCTTGAGGAGGAAGCAACAGCATCATAAATGACAGGAAAAGTAGCTTTTCCCTTCATGTGAACCATTTGTGTATACCACGAGTGGCCGACTGCAGAGGGGGTAGGGCCCAATGTTCATTCTGGAGCTTCCTCCTCCCCTGGAAAGCCGCGCCATCATGTTGTAGTGAACCAACCCAAGAGGGTTTCTCCCACCTCTTCATAGTCAGGCCCCTCGGGTGTCAGCCATCTTGAATTTGGGCCAGCACAGCTACTATTGGCAGGGCAGGAAAAGGGCTGCCCCAGGACCCAAATGGGCCCACGCCTGGTGAGGAGAACACAAAGTCATTTCATTAATAGATTGTTATCGGATTCAATTAACACCCTGCCTGTTTTGATGGAACAATTGCATGGGGAACGGGTGAATCAGGCATGCATGCACGTACAGGGGACCCCTTTCCCAATTCACTTGTGGGTTTGCTTGGTTTGCTGCCCTCCTTTCCCCCCTCCCGTCCTCCTTCTTCCCTTCTCCCCCTCCCTCAGCTGCCTCCCCAATGTGCAAAGTGTTGTGGGGGTTCCTCTGAGTATGAAAAGACTTGGCCTGTGGGGATGGCTGAGCAGAGATAAAACAGCGCTGGAGCAGATGCTGGCAAAGCAGAGAGAGCAGTAATTACTGCAGAGCCTTGCTTACAGTAAATAAATGTTGCCTAGCTTAGTTTTTATCTTCCTCTGTGCTGTTGAGGCAGGAATCCCATGCCTTACTGGGGTGGGGGGGTCAGATGGGGTGGGCAGGAGAACAGAAACAGCAGGAAACAGTCTCTCTTGGTGGAGGTGGAAATGGGATGGGCACATCTAGCCAGGACAAACCTTTTGGGAGGTTGCAGTATTTGTTGCTGTAGTTCTCTGTTTTTGTTGTTGTTGTTGTTGTTTTAAAGGAATGTTCAAAGAACATTTCTCTTGTCCTGAACTGCTTTCTGGCAATTCCTGGCACAAGCTGCAGCATTTTATTCCCACCCTCAAAAAGGTTTTGTTTTAATTCCGAGACATAGAGGAACAATAGAGTTATAATACATCAGCGTATCAGTGAAATGACATTTTTGCCCTGTAGCACTATATATTTTTTAAAATGGTCAAACGTCAGGGAGGAAAATTTGCTGTTCAAACCAACCTCAGGCAAAGTACACCTCATTAAAAAAAAATGGAAAAGCCTAGTGCACATTCAAGAAATTGGTGTAAACAGCCCCTAAAAATAATAGAACAAGTGGACACAGTGGTGACAACAAACTGGGCAAAAGTGAAGAAGCTACATCATGCGAACTCATGCTTCTTTAAACTACTATGGAAGAGCCCATGGGGTTTGTCCATCACTTGATTTAAAAAACTCTTCCACATTCCACACGTGTGCATGCATACACACACAACCACCTTCTCTCCAACAAAACCTGCATTTAGCAGTAATACTTTCATTAGGAGCAACCAAAATGCCACAAAGCCATGTGAGCTTTTGAGTTCTCCAAAACTCTTCAGTGGGGTTAGGTAGTACAAACCAAGGAGGGGATGGAAGAAGAAACAGAAATAAAACTCATTGTGGCAAGTATAAGGTTTGCAGATAAACTCTGCTCAGAATCCATTTGGTGCACCGTACCCAACACAACTATACTGTGTAAGGTGGTAGTGACATTAGTTTTAAAAAGCTGCAGGCAAAGCACCCAGACATTAGAGCAGGGATGGGCATAGTGTGACCCTCTGTGTCGCATGCAGCCTCTTGACCCTACTCTTGTGGCCATCCCCCCCTCCAAAAATGGGGCAGTTTGGGGGCAAGTCTTGCCCTCAAAGCACACAGAAAGCCTCCAAAATGAATGGAAACACAAATACCTCCACCCCACTCCCACAAGCAACCCAGAACACTGTACTACCTCAAACAGCCTCTGCAGTCCCTATCAAAATGGCAGCAGGAAATGACATAACATCACATACTGTCACAATTTGAGTGGGACTGAAGAGGGAAATCGAGGTATTTGGGGCTACAGGAAGGGTGGCCTGTGGAGGGGCAATTGTCCATGGTTTCTATGCAGTTCTGCAGCCAAACTAGAGAAATAGACTACTGGCAAATTTGGTCAGCTCTGGACGGAGCGAGCCAGTCTCAAGGAGTAGGTGGGCCCCAGCAGTGGATAGTAGTGAGTGATTCTAAGTAAAAGTGACTCTGAGTAAAATGTCTGTAAGCAGCAGCTGGAGGAATAGGGTCTTTTGTTCCTGCTATTTAGGCTCTAGCCTAGAGCGGCCAGCCAGCACCTCTTGCTGCCTCTTCTCCTTTTTCCTCATCTGTTCTTGCAGAGCCTGCCTTTCTTGGGTCATGCCCAGATGCTCTAGGTATTGCTCTGAAGAGCCAAAACAGCAGTGCATTCCTCCCGCTGCTGCTTGTGAACATTTTGAGGGAGGAAGGAGAGAGCATGCGTGCTTCTGGGAATAAATAATACCTAGCTGCTTTCCTTGGCTCCGAGAAGCTCTATCCAGCCTACATGTCCCCCTCATTTTATCCTAACGAGATACTTTTAAACAAGGGTGTAGTTGCAGGGTAGGGTGGCAAAATGAAAGCATTGCCTCTTAAATAACAATTCTTCCCCCTTCCCCAATGAAATTTTCCTTTAGTCCCCAAATTTGTAGCATGACAGAGAGTGAGACATTGAAAATCACTCAGATCTAGAACTCTCCTATTTGCTGTGTTCACATTCCTTTGGTCCCTTTGCTTGCACCCCTTTTCTTTGGAAGTCCAAACTATTTCTAAATGCTCAACTGAAGTTTTAGGTTACTGCAATGTCAGAAATGTGGGGGAGCTGAAGGAAAATTTCACTGGGGGATACAGAATTCTTATTTGGGGGGCATTGCTTTCATCCCCCCCCCTCCAATAGCTATATCTCTGCTTTTAGATGTAAGTCTGTAGAAAAATGGTAACATATGAAGCTGTCTGTCAATGTGGGCTTGCTCGCTATTCAAATACAGACATCTTGTTTGTAGAGATGGGTGGGGTGTGCTGTGGGATGTGTTGCTCTGAAATTTTTGTACAAGTGGAAGTATAGAAAGGAGATTCCCCTTCCAGGGCTCTTCTCTCTTCATCTCTTAGCTTTTCTTCACTTTTGCCCTGGCATCAGCATGCCTTCTTAATGCTTTGTTTTCATATCTTGCAGAAAACTCCCACACGCCCCTGCTGGAGGGCACCGTCACTCAAATGACCCCAGAGGAGCATTACAGGCGGATGATGTCGGCTCTCAATGAACACGGCACTTTCGAGGAGCAGCAGCAGCAACAACAGCGTCTTTACCAGTTGGCCAACAGCATGGCAGTCCCCAGCCATAGCGGTGAGGGTACTTTATTTGTCAGGAGTGGCTCTTGGGAGGTTCTCCCACCTCAAAGTAATGATGTGAAGAATATTTGTTAATAGCTACATCCGTGATGTAAAAATGGTGTTATAGCACTCAAGAGTCTCCCCTCTGAGAAAAAAGGGAGCAGCTATGAGATTAGGAGGAGGAGGAACAAACTTATTTATTTATACTTATTTATAAAACTTATTTAACTTATTTATACACCATCTTTTCCCCAAAAGTGGGGCTCAGGGTAGCCTACAAATTGAAAAAAATACAATATAGTTAAAACATACAAAAGCCCAATTTTAAAATGGAATTAAGCTATCAGCAGCATTAAAAACAACTGAGAACATACAATTAAAGTATCAACAGCATTGAAAACAACATACAATTTCAAATTTTAAAAGCTGTTTAAAAAAGTGCAACTAAAATTATACAGAACTCTCTTAAAAATCCTTTCTTTAAAATCCTGTTGGGTTAGAAAAGTTTGTGCTTGTTGACTAAAGGACAGCAAGGACATTTAGCCCCATTAGCAATGGGGTTTCAGAGTGTGGGGCAGACACCTCTGTCCCATCAGCTATGCCTGTGAACTGGGTGGGACTGAGAGAAGGGCCTCTCCTGTGAGGAGATAGGGAGCTGAATCTAAACCATATAGGGCTCATATACAGCTCATAACCAGCACTTTGAATTGTGTCTGGAAGCAGAGACTGGGACTTCCTTGAAGAAAACTCCTTTATGCAAAAATACACATTGGTTTTCTTCACATAATGTGCACCAGCTCCTGTGCAGAAAAACATGCTTCCTTTCTGTCCCAAAACACATTTTCTGCATAGAAATATCACATTTATTTGTCCACAAGCAAATATTTCCACATGAAGCTGTGAAAAACAAGAAGTACTTAAAAACTGTGCAGAAAACTTTTGTATTCTTGTTGAGCAGGGAGAAAGTTGCTGAAATTATCCATTCTTCCATGCAGGAATGAGCTACACCAAGATTTATTTCCCTACCTCAAGGCTTCTTTTAAAAGTCCCTTGGAAAGCAAGTCAAGGGTCTCTTAAAAATCAGTAATGGTGGAGAAGTTTCAGAATTTCATTGAAATGACAGTCTCACTGAAAGCAGCATTTTCACACCTCCAGAAAACACTGAGGAAATATATACACCTCGCCCCTGAGCATTCACACATTTGCACAGCTTACAGGGCATTTCCAAGAAATAAAGTATGCATACAGCTATGTGTATATTTTAAAATGGGAGCAGCCAGAATGCACAGAATTGAATAAAAGATGCAAAAGCATGTTTTAATCAAAGGGGGAGAATTGTGTAAATTAGGTCAGGAGGGCAGATGTGTGCAAATGAGGGAGATGAGTTTTTAAAACATTTCCAAACTCTGCTTAAATGGCTTTAAAAAGGAGTTGGATTAATTCACAGGAGAGGATATTGTAAGATAGCTAAATGTAGTCCACTGTCCTTTCGCCAGGCAGGCGGATCTCAGTTGCAAGCTCTGAAAAATCTAGGTCGATAGCCAAGTTTCCACACAGGACAGCACAGCACAGCACAGTAGACACAACCAAGCAAGGGACATCCTGATAACAGAGGTCACACTGACCTTATCAGTAAGTCAGGTGGAGTGGGATAGTCCAGAGCCAGAGTCAAGCAGTAGTCTTAAGATCTAAAACGAGGTTAGGAAAGTGTGAGCAGCAGGCTGCATGCAGCCTTTGGGTCCCCAAAGTGCAGCCCACACGTTTTGCAAAGCCCCCAAACCCCAATTTATTTATTTTTTAAATCTTTGTGCCACCAGCTATTGCTGCCGGGTGCAGTGGGATAAAGGGGTGAAAATTGGTCCACTCCACAGTGGCCCATCCTAATGCAGCCTATGGCCTGTGCGGAGCTCAGAACTTTTTTCTTATAGACCCCACTTCCCCACCCCACCCCTATACTTCCCTTTCTGGCCTGCTACAGCATGCCTCTTCCTTACATTCTGCTTCTTCCAGGTAGAAAATGAGACTCCAAGTTGGTGTTAAACTTCTTGGGCTTCATTTGTTTCAGGGTAGAAAAGCAGCGGTTTCAGCACTTTCAGGTTACTGAATGGCTGGCTCTTACTGATTAAACTGCTTTGATTAACAATCCATCTTTCTCCTAAAACTAGGACTCAAGGCAGCTCACAACAAATATTTTAAAAGGTGCAAATAGTAGTAGGTTTATTATTAAAACACAGTTAAGCAGATTATAATATTAAAACACAGTCAAATATAAAGCAGTTTTTAAAAGGCATATCCCTTTTAAAAAGTACACCATCCTCCATTAAAAGCAGAAGGAAGCACAAAAGAAGACCAGCCTAACCTTCCTTGGGAACCAGCATGATGTAGTGGTTTCAGTGTTTGACTAGGATTCTGGGAGACCAGTATTCAAATCCCCATTCAGCTGTGGAAACCCACTGGATGGTTTCTGGCAAGTCATACTCCCTCATTCTAAGAGGAAGGCAGTGGCAAACTTCCACTTAATAAATTGTCAATAAAACCCTCTGGTAAGCATTGTCTTAAGTCATCTTAGTCAACTTGAAGGCACAGAACAACCTTCCTAGGAAGGGGGTTACACACTTGCAAAGTAGCTACTGTGAAGGTTTTTTGGAGCAGTCTAGTGCATTAAATCTACAAAAATGAGTAGCCCACAAATATGCTGCTTGCTTTACTACCTAGTGTTTACTAGCTAGCACACCCCTGACTTGCACGTGCCTATGTTAAATATTTTTTTGGAATGTAAGAAGAATTAATTTTTTTAAAGCTTTCCTGTTTGACAGCCTGGGAACAAGTTGTAACTCACTACAGGTAACTAAAGGCTTATCTGTATGGTGAAAATACTCTTCATTGAATGCGAGAAGAAGGCTACTTGTCTTAATGGGATCCCGCGGTGTGTCAACAGATTCAGAAGGAACAGGGCAAAAAAGGCCAAAAACTTTGCAAGAAAAGCCTTCGCGGCTTTTCCCGTAGTTTTTGAAAAACTGCGAGGGGGCATTTAGGACAGTGATTTGATTGCCATCACTGTCCTATAGTAAAGGAAGCACGCCTCTGATTGGCTGGGCAAGTGTGGGGGTGGGGCTTGCTGACAGGGCAGGCGCCTGCAGCCACCATTTCCCCCCTCCCAGCGATCCGGAATGAGGGAGGGAGGAAGGCGGCTGCCATCCTCCACCCTTCCCCGTCCCCCCTTGCTGCTGCCTCCACAGAGACCGAGGAAGGAAGGAAGACTCTCTTGCCTTCTTCTCCCTTCCTCAGTTGTCATCTTGGCATGCAAAGCTTCTGGGGACCGCTGGGGGGAAAAACACCATTAAGACACATCGCAGCTGCTGCGACTTGCTACTACTGCGGGTAGTACATTCCCCCTCCCCATCTAGATGGGGCCTAAGAAAAAAACTTACTTAAAACATTAACATGAGGGTAGAACTGGATGGCGAAGTGAGGTCAACTTCTCTTCCATCTGTAACTCCAACGCTAAGTCCAGAACAGCAGAAACTCTCTGGGAAGAGCAAGTTCAGGCTGAAATCAGGTATAAATTTTATTTCTGCCAGCACAAAGCACTGATTATCTATGGGCACACCCGGTGGCACCAACTAACGTTTAATAATTTAGGAACTCTTTTTGGGGCTTAATTGCTTGTCTCTGCTTCCCTCTCCTCTGCCGTCTCCATCAACATTAATCCCACATTCTCCCTTCTCCCCGTCTGGAACTGCCATCCCTGGAGCATCTCTCTGTCAATCACTCTTGATTTCCAAACCATCGGAGAGTGTAGTATTGTAAATAACACATCCTCTGTATCTGTGTACGGCGGGGAGGGGGACTTCTGGAAGACAGGGGAGGTGGGAGGGTGAGGGAGGAGGAGATGGGTGGATTGTTGCGGTCATTCCGGATCGATGCCGCAGCCATTCTCCTCCGCCCCCACCTGCTACAATAAGGCACGGATGGCCTTTTTCGGATAATTAATTTATAAACATGGAAGGCGTACAGTCACTGGGCTAGAGAGAAAGCTGAGCTTTCAGTGCGTTCTGATGGAGCTGGCAGTTTATCCCTCTGTTAATTTTCTTTAAAAAAAAATCTCTCTCATTTAAAAATTGCTGAGAAAATCCATATGTATGCACATGTATTTACAGATAAATAAGTAGGGTGTTTGTGGGGAGGAAATGGCCTTTATAGGCAAAAATGTGCATTAAACATGCAAGCACATGTTTGTTTCTTCAGTGAATCTACTGCAGTTCTGTATGTGTTGGTGAGAGAAGATTTGCAGGATAAGAAGGGAGTAAACCTTTTACATACCTGTTGATTTTTTTTTTATTTTATAGCAAATATACCCCTTTTCCCACTTGTTGCCCCTATAACTAATCCTTCTCTCAGCCCCGCACACTACACTTTTTAAAGCTCTTTGATTCGACTTTAGCTGGTGTGGATGGAGTCCTGGGGTTTGTAGTTTGATGAGCCATTCTAGCTTTCTGGCTGAAAATGCTAAATATCCTTCCCTAAATTACAAACCCCAGGATGCCATGGGATGGATCCATTGTAGTTAAAGGGGAATTGTGTCATCTGAAAGGGCCCCTGGTCTCCAAGCCTTGGTAGCAGCCTTGGGGGAGATATACTGTACTAGGGTTTGAGTAGCACCTCACATTCCATCTGCTCATCTTTCCCTGCAAATGTTCTCCTAGCATTATGCCTCCAAGACCACTACATTTCTCTGGTAATGTCTAGTTCTCCACCTCCTCTTCTACGTAGTAGGTTGCCTCACCTGATCCTCCCTCATGTTATTGTCTTTCCTGAGCTGAGACACTGAATTCCAGTTGTGTGAAAGCCATGCACATGCAAATTGATATGGGGCCACCACTAGAACCACACATTCAAGCACCACCTGTGACAGGATGGCTGTGGAATTCAAAAAGCTCCCTTTCATAGGATGATGTTGGTCTGAAAAGGCACTCTCTGTCTTCTTCATCCATTAATGTGGTTTTGTGTACCTAATTTTTTCTCCTGGATCTCTCTCTGTCTCACACACACACACACACACAGTCACCATTCAGCCAGGAGGATAAAGGCATCAACTAGCATAATAAATAAACCATTGTCTGCTTTCTCTGAGTGGGGTACAAACAGTTGCTAATTAGCACTTGCTAATTACCTAGCCGTGGAAGGATTAACACTCCTGGCTTCAAAAGGGAGGGGAAGGGAAGCTAAGCTGCCTCAGCAGCTGCTGGGCTTGAGATGGAACAGGGAACAAATCCAGGGATAGTTATTTATTACAATGAGGATTATTATCTCCAGTTACAACAAACTTTTAGGAAAGGGAGGCATGACGGGGTGGGGGGTATGATGAGGAATGCTGTTTTCAGGGTAAAAAACTATGGTTTGAGGGGAGATTTCCAGTGACTTTGTAAGCCTGGTGTTCAAGAAACCACGTTCGTATGTTCATGATGTGAACTAGCTTTATATGTCAGTTTAATTAGGAAGGAGCTGTTGCTTTTTTTTCTGTCTTGACCTTTAGGCTTTCCAGAGGCATCTGAAGGGTCACTCTTGAGAAGTAGGGTGTTAGACTAGATGGGCCATTGGCCTAATCCTTACATTCCCCATTGAACTAACAACAACCAGGGGTCTACTCCTGTTCAGTCTAGCAAATGGCAGAAGTAGGGCGTAACAGCTTTTCTGACCCTCCCTGGGTAGGACTGTTTGTACAGTTGGGGAAGCTGAGGCTGGGAGGAAACACATGGTTTAACATGGTTTGGGGAACCTGGGGCCCTCCAGGTGTGGGTTTGCAGCTCCCATCAGCCCCATCCAGCTTAGCTATTGGTACAGGTGATGGGAGTGCCGTCCAGTAATGTGTAGAAGGCTGTATCTTCCGATCCCTGTCTTGACCAATGTCAACTCCAGACTTGAGTGCAATTAAATACAACAGCAACATGGCGAATTGTCTTGCTGTGTATACACACCAACAACCCTTGCCTAACAGGTAGTCATGTCCCAGTTAAACATCCACCTGCAAGGCTCATGATTCCTCCCCCCACCCAACCTTTGCCTCATCCATTTATCAGTGTTTAACTCCACAATTTGCCCTTTCTCTCTTCCCTTTTCCTTGGGATTGTCCTCATGCCCAGAGGCTACGCCTCAAGTTCTCATATGGCCCTGGCAAGGAGGTAGCCCATGCACCAGCACCACCCAAATAAGATGCTTCTCACACTTTCCTTAGCAAATGCCAAACTACCACAGCCATCCCCTCTGCCTATATCTCCCTCCTCGCTGATTCCTCTTTCCCCTTCTGCACAGGCATTTCTTCCTTCCAGCTCAAAACCCCAAAACTAGGAATGGGGTTAAATGTTGGCCAAGACAGACCCAGTACAGCAAGAGAAATATATCAACTGTACAGGCTATAAATAAATTGCAGGCTGGCTGGCTGCTCTGACAGAGCAAGCAAAACGCAAGGGGAAGGAGGGGGGAAACCCCAGCTGTAGGATGAGTTATTGCTGGACTCTGTCCTGTGCATCCTTCATGCAGAGGGCAGGTTAGGGAGGAAGGAAGGGGCATACACAGGAGAAATAGAGAAGGACTTGAAAAGAGAGGTGTGGTAGTTCTCCCGGTGTTGCTATTAAAAACTGTGAAGCGTCCAGGTATTGGTCAGGCAGGGTGGGAAGCAAGACAGAGAAGCCCCAGGGCAAACAAAGCAAGGGCCACTAACCAGGTGAATGTTACCCACGTGTGTTCAAGCGTAATCTAAGTGCAACACCATTCCAGGCTACAAAGTGCAACTCAGTTCCATGCAACAGTTTCTTGGCCTTTTAAGTTCTCTTCTCTCCCAACAGCTGTCCAGTGGTAAAAGCAGAAGGGTAGTTGTAGGCTGGATGAGGAGTGATGGCTGTTATTGTAGAGAAATGGAGATTCTTGAGATATAAATCCCATATCAATGCTGGATGTGTAGAAATCATGTGGCCAGGGTGATAGCTGATGTGCAGTTCCAGTGCACACGTGTGTTTGATGGGGATGCAAACAGGTGATACCAGATGAGATGAGCAGGATGCATTTGACCAGAGGTGGCTGCACGTTTTTATCTATCCCCTTAGTTGTGGTACAAGACCTACTATTTACTCCAGCTTCTATTTTTGAGCATGTTGCTGGCTTTCTACACATACTTCTTAGACATGGGGGTTCCAGCTTTCAGCAGCAACAAGCCTCCTTGTTTCATTGCAGCGTGACAAAAGGCCAGCCCAAGAGGTTTTCCTGTTCAAAGACATGGGAAGGCAGGTTGTTATTAATTTTGCCCCTTTGCCAGGGGGAGGACAAATTATTTTCCCCATCCATGATCATTCAGGCATCCTTAAATCTGAAGATTTTTATAAGCATAATGGGTGTGTAGAAGTCCATGTAGTCAGGTCAGCTTACTTGCAAGTAAGTGAACAGAGGATAGATTGCAGGCAGACTCTGTTGTTCCTAGGAGGGCTCAATAATAATCGCTGTCTTACTATTTCTTAGACCTTGATCATTTAGTACACTTCTGGTTGAGAATGCCTCAGGAGGCTCAACTACATACACACCTTGGTGGCCCAATTTTTTTCAGATCATTTCAGGGGGAGGCTCAGACCACTCTACCCTAGTCTTGGAGGATCAAACCCCCATTCTGGGGCCCATGGTCAAATGACACCCTTTACCCATCCACGTCAAAACATCTATTATCCCTCATGCTGCAAATGGCTGCACAGAGGATGTGGCAAATAGTCTTTAGTTGGACAAGTTACCTGCACGTTGAGAACATTATCCAACAATGAGAACATCAACTTCTAGTATTGCCTTTGCTAACAAGAACATTTCCCCATTTAAATTGCCATTGCATATGGCAAAGTTCTGGCTCAATGCTTTTTGAACAATGTAGCTGGACTGTTGAGTTAAACAACCATCTGAGTGAATCCCCCAATGGATTGAAATAATGCTCTTGTGATTTGATGACTCCCAGTGGACCAATTGAGACTTGTTGTTCTGTTCTTATTCTTACTGTCATGAATGTATTTTCTGGAAAACTTTTTTAAAAAAGTGCTTAGTACCCCAAACCAACCAAGTTAATTTGGCCTGTGAGCCAGAACATCCCAGAATCATCTCTCCCCTTCACCTGGCAGTAAAAATACATTCGCTGCTCTTTTACAATACCCGAAATCTGCTGCTTGAGGCAGCTATCTCACCCTGCCTTGTGGTAGGAACAGTCATGAGTTTTGACAAGGAAATAAAATTCTCTCTTGAGCAGGAAAAGGACTTTTTTATTCTTGCTTGTCATCCCACGCCCCAGACACCCTCTCCTCTTGGGTTTGCTTACACAGTTTTCTCTGACTTGCTAAAACCAAGAGCAGTGTATGCGTGTACATGCGTGCGAAAGAGGGGGGAAGGGACTGGTTGAGTTCGAAAATACCTTCCTTCCTTGCATAACTGTGTCTAGGAAGGAAGCTTTTGACTGTATTGCAGCAAATAGATGCAACAGCTGTGATTCCCATTCTCTCTGTCTCTCTCCCTTTCTCCCCTCCATCTTCTCCAAACTGCCACATGAGTGTTGACGGGAGGAATCTATTCTCTTGTTGTCCTTTAATACTCCAAGATAATCCCCTTAACATGCTGAAGGAGCTGGGGGTTTTCATTAGAGCTCAGAGAGAGAGAGAGAGAGAGGCTTCTTTCTCCAAGTCTGGTAGATGAAGTTCGTGGGGAAGGGGAGAGAGAGCAAGGGGTCTGCATGGAAGAAGGAGAACTCACTAAGTCTGGGGGTGGGGGTAAGAAGGAGGACTGGTGACCCAAGGATCTTCTGGTTTCCTAAGGTTGGGAAACAGGAGGAGGAAGGAAGCAGGAGCTGTGCCTCTGAAGACATGAATGGGGTAGGTAGAGACAAATCATGGGAAGTAACACATTACAGTTCTTTTGTACAAGAGCTAAGATCAGTGTTGATGTTCAGTTGCAACTGAAATGTAATGAGCTGTGACTTCACTCCTTTTGCCGTGTAATTGTAACTTAGAAGAGAAAGACCAGTTGTTGAATTTAAATAACTTCATAGTAAAATGTGCTAGACATGATCTTCCTGCCTTTAGAGATCCAGTTGAAAACAAAGGGTAAGGATGGCCATTTTGAGCAAATTTGACACTGAAAGAAATCAAAGGCATGAATTCAGTTGATAGTCAAAACTAAAGTAGACCCACTGAATCCATGGGAGTGTGAAAAGTTAGCACTTAGGGAAATCCCACTGATTCCTGGATTTAGGCCAGAGTGTGTTCATCTGTTTATAACTGTTTTTGCTTACTTTGATAGTTATGGGGGAGGGGGTGTAGCCTCACTACTTTGGTGTGTTTGGTGCTACAGTCCAGCACCTCGTAGTATTTTCATGATTTCTTTAAAAAAAAAAAGAATTAAAAGCAACTATTTACTGACTTGAATAATGAGAAATCTAAACATTACTTTAAAATTGTAGTTATAGCTGTAACTAACTGCTTTTTTTATTGGAATTGTGGCCAATCTCTTTTTAAGCTCTAGGTAATGTGTGGGATTATGTGGCCCTCCCAACCTTGTTGGACTGCAGCTCCCAGCATTCTTCACCATTGGCTGTGCTGACTGGGACTGAGGGAGTTGCAGTCAGACAACATCAGGAGGCCCACATGAGTCCCATCCTCACTGTCAGTGGTGGGAAGTTTCTCCCCCTGTTCTATGGCACATTGAAACTGAACTTCTTCATGGGCCAAGGTTGAGGGTGAGAATACAGTTGGCCCTCCATATCCACGAATTTTACATCTATGGATTCAACCATCCATGGCTTGAAAATACCCCCTCCCCAAAATTCCCAAAAGCAAACCTTGATTTTACCGTTTTATATAAGGGAAACCATTCTGCTACACCATAGTATATAATGGGACTTCAGTATCAACAGATTTGGGTATTCACAGGGGGTCCTGGAGCCAAACCCCAGCAGATACCAAGGGCCCACAGTACAAGCTTTCTTTGGGGTATCAGTTTTAGAAAGCAATAGTCTCTGTCATCTTTTCTTTTAATTACCTTATGTAGTATGTGGGGAAATAATCATTGTAATGTAAAAGCAATCTTGTGTACCCCATTCACATCCTAAGATAAGTCTAGGTTTTTTCCCTGCATGCTTCTGTTCTCCCAAACTCCCTTTCTCTTATTTCACTGGGCACTTCCAGCCAACTGGAGTGCTGGGTCATTCCACGCATGACCTAATTCAAATTTTATTGCTCTGTGTAAGTTCTCTTTTTTAAGTTAGAGTCTCCATGAGGCTGTAGCCATCTTAAGCTATATTATCTTTGTTTAGCCATCTTTCCTGAAACCATGCCATGATGTTCACCATGCAGGGTGGGAGGGCAAATTGACACAGTGGTGTAGATGCAGCAACACAATGTTTGCTGGCTGCCTTCCCTGGCAAGTCAGCTCTACCAAAGAGCAGGTGCAAACCTGGTCCTTTGTTTCTGCTGGCTGTGATGGGGTGGGGAGAGGGAGATGGCAAGAAGAGGAGCCAAGGGCCTAAGCCCACCTGGCAGTTACTCCCTGTGCTCTGTAAGCTCTCCTCCCTGCTTTCTGTTGTATGAACCTGTTTGCAGCCATATGCTCGAGGCACTCTCATCGCATCCTAGGAAGCAACAGACGCTGGGCCTAAAGCCTAAGCCCAGTCAAACCTGGTACCCATTAACTCCTGCAGGTGTTCCCATCTTGCCCCAGCAACTCACGCCGAGATTCCTGTTTCCTCCACAGATCTCCTCCGGGCACGGCAAGAGGTGGCAGCTGCAGCCGCAGCACGCAACCCTGGCACCATGGAGGCTCACCTCCCGTCGGCCACCAACTCATCCAGTCAGCGCCGGAAACAGGGGCTCCCCCAGCACCGGGATTCACACTTCACTGAGAGGTACCTTGCAACTGTTTTGACCCACAAGGGTCTGAATGTATCTTCTCCTCCTCCCCTGCCAGCAACATGGGGCTTTGGGTTCTTCCTTCCCACTGTCCTGCCTATGTGTGTGTTTGGGGGGGGCACCACAACAAAGTGGGGATGGGGCATGGGTCTGCCCAATTAAATTGCTTTTGGAAGGCTGGCAGGTGGGGTGTGGTTATGCTTTGGGGTGTGGTTGCACTGCATCCTGAACAAGGTTGGACCTGGAATTGTGGGTTGTTGCAAATTATGTGGACAGACCTAGAACTTGGAAACATGGCTTTTTTGGATTATGACTCCCCAAATCCCCTAACCAGCATAACTGATGGGTGATTCTGGGTTTTGCTATCTGATAAAATAATATATGTAAGTCCTGAGGAAACCAGGGCTGAGGGTATGGACCCATGGGTACATTAGCATGGCACGGAAGCCTAAAGGAAGAAGCGGGCTAGCTCTGGTGGACCAGGGCCAGAGCTATAGAGACTGACATGCAGGGATGGAGAGAGGAGGGTGAGGTGGACTAAGAGCATTTTGCAGGCAAAGCCAGCCACAACCCGCACTAGATCTGCAAACATTTTAAAAGGAGGTTTGCTTACCCCAGCTCTGACAATGGCTTGTGGCTCTGTAAGTGGCTCTCAGAAGCAGAGCTGTAGCCATGAGGATCAGAGAGCCTTCTGAGGATCCCAAAGTGCTCTGTAGCCTTGGGCATCCTTGCTAGTTTTCTGTCTGTCTTGGCCCAGGTTTGCTTTGATACCAGTTCAAAGTCTGTATCCCACTTGTTCCAGAATAGCCTGCTTTCTAACACCAAGTATTTTGAGCCTAGCTGTGTGGTTCCTTAGTAGGTAGATGGGGCCCTGTGCGTGTTCAGAGGCTCCTTTGTGATAAGGGCATATCTCCTGCCAACAACAAAGCCCTGGAGTCCTATACAAGTTCTTTGCCTGTCCCAGTTCTACTTAAGAGCAAGGAAGCACTTCATTTCTTGCAGGCTTCTTCCATCCAATAGTTCTGCTGCCCTGTTGGGCCTGGTGCAGAGCATGGCAAAGTTACTTTTTTGGTTTGCAGCTTCCAAAGTCTTCATGCCTATGATGATTGAGGGACTCTGGGATTGGTGATCTAAAAAAGTAATTTTGCTAACCCCTGGCCTGGTGTGATTTTTCTGGGAAGGAGGAGAAGTGTGTGTGTGTGTGTGTGTGTTAGAGAGAGAGAGAGACTGAGAGGAGAGAAAGAGAGACTCTGGTTGACCTGCCCCATAACTTCTCCCCATTCCAAAGCTGGCCAAGCTGCTGCAGACAGATCTGTCTGTCAGGAATGCGGACATAAGCGGGTTTCAGTTCTGAGGAAACCTCTCAGGCTCTGTGTGGGCTGGAAAACAGCCAGGGGACTGGCTGAAAAATCACTTTGGTGGAGCAGGCTGGGAATGTGCAAAGGGGTGTGTGTGTGTGCAGGGAGCAAATGAACCAGCCTGTCTGATACGTGCTGTCATCCGTTCCTGACCATACAGGTGGACTGCTCCCCTAGGGCCAGTTCTGGTCTAGCTTGGCTGGCAACTTCCAACTGGGAGTTCAGGGTTTATTTTGTTCCCAAGCTGTTCTGATGCTGAGGGCAGAACTGCCCAGCATCCTTTCTTTGTTGGCTGTCTTCTAGTCTGTCCTAGAAGTATGAACGTTTTGTCCCAAATAAAAATAATCCAGTACAGTATAGCATATGCACAGTTGCTGGTGGGCATATCCTTCACTTAAATATATGCATATTGCTGTTTGCAGGAATACTAATACAGAACATCAGGAGATTTCCCCAAGGATCCTCTTGTTAAGAAAGGATGCCTACATTTATATTTGATTTGATTCCCCCCCCCCGCAACACACCTTTGTATATTTATTTTCCTGGACCACCCATGTACATAGAGCTTTATGGACTAATGAGAGTGTAGACAAACATACTTTGAAACAACAGTTGATCCGGGGTGAGGTCTGCTGCAGGATAGGCTCTGCTTTGCCTCACCTCCACCTCCACCCTCCTTACTTGTATAGGTTTGGAAGTGAATGCTGATCTCATTTTTCCTCTCTGCTGTTCTCCTCTGTGTTAACCATTTGGCTGTCTGTTTGTCCCCATCAACATACCCCCTCCCCTCCATGCTTTACAAATGCTTTACATATCTGTCATCAAACATTTTTTTTCATGTTTAAATAAGCACTACCCTCCCTTGCCCTCCCCTCCCAGTCATTAAGAGGGTGTGCACAAGAAACAAGGCCTCTGAGGTGGTGGCCCTGTGGCATTGGGATGTTCTCTCCGTTTAGATCTATCAGGCTCCCTTTCTGGCCTCGTTTTACTCCAATCTGAAACTCTTTCAGCAATGCTTTTGGTATTCAAACTTATACTGTTGCCTTGTTGTTGTACTGTATTTTAGATTGCTACTGTTTTATTTATTTAGGCTAGGGTTTTTAATGTGTACATTTCTGTATCAACAGTCCATCATCTAAGTCAGTGTATCTCAGGCTTTCTAATGTGGAGGGAATCAATAATTTCCCCCCAGTATAATAGTTCCCCCTTTGGGCACAGTTGTTTCTTTCTTTCCTTGAAACGGGGGATAGCAGCTGATGATGGTTCTTGAACCAGCATAGGGTCAGGGATCAGCATGGGCTCAGAGACCCCACCTCAAGCAACACTCATCTAAGCAAGGGGGGGCACCTCTTGCATTCATATATGTGGGTGTGGGTGAGTATATTTTATTTCATTAGAGTCTCTCTCGAGTGTCCTGCATATGGATGATCAGTTTTAAAACTGAGGTTTTAAGTTACTGCAATGCTAGAAATGTTGGGGAATTAATGGAAAAATAATTTTTATTGAGGGGTAATGCCCTCTCTCCATAATTACAGCCCTGATTTATTTATACCTCATCTTTCTTTCTTCAAGAAGCTCAAGATGGCTGCCTGGTGGATGCTGAGATTCCAAACAGAATCTCAGCCATATTGACAGGGAATTCTGGGTATTATCATCCAAAAGTAACTTTTCAAGGTTTTGAGCTTCGCATCTAGAGACTGACTCAGGCCAGACCTGCCCACCATCAAAACAAACTCCTGATCTGATTTTTAATTGTTTCCTCCTGTTGAGAGAGGTTCTGTGTAACCAAAAAACTTCTTCCTCTTCCTTTCCTGGGAAAAAGACACACAGAGAGTTTCTGAAATGTGGGGCTTATATGACCCCTCTCTCTTGTTCCCTACTCCTCCTTGTCTTTTCTATTTGGCAGCTGCAGCCCTGCTTTTCCCTCCTCCTACTCCCCTCCTTGGGTCAACAAGGTCAATCAAAGCTGCTGCTGTGTATGCCTGGGCTCTCCGAAGGGGGTGTGCAGGTTTGAAACACAGGCGGTAGGTAGCGAATGGCCTGGGGCGGCCAAGTGGGGTAGGGCGAGAGCATGGAGACATTGTGGCGGAGCAGGAGGAGGGAAGAAGAGGCGGCTTGAAAGGCTCTGGTTTGAGCAGAACAAACTGCAGGTAGATTTATGGCGTCTGCCTTTCCCGAGAGCCTGGCAATAATGCATGTCGTGGGGGGGGGCGGAGAGGAAGAGGCGAATGGAAGCGACTTGGCATGGTGCTAAAATTCCATTTCAGCTTCCTGTCGGGAGCTCCGCAGGGATTAGGTCAGTTCACAGATGCAGTGGCAAGAATAATTAGCCACTGAAGAATTCAGCCATTAGCTGGAGGCAGAGAGGGGAGGAGGCAAGCAGGCAGGGAAGAGAGGCCCGCTGGCAACTTGGGGCTCATTTAGGAATGTGGCACTGCAGGTGGTGGTGAGGAGGGACTTAGACCTATTACATCCTGCTACAGTTGGGCGGTGCAAGACGATCAGGCCCAGGTACAAAGATGGCTGGGTGCTACCGTGTCACTTTAAGAGGACAGAACAACCTTCCACAACGGATTGCCTGGGCGCTGTCTTGGATGACAAATCCCAGAATCCCCTAATCAGGATGGTGCATACTGGGAATGGATCCCTGGGTAAGAGGCAAAGGGAGAAACCAGACACCCCAATGGTGGAGGATACATGTTGTACATAGGAGCAGGCTGGGAGGTTTGTACTCTTTTGGTGTATCTGATCAGATTGATTGCAAGCAGTAGGACTTGAAAAGCTTCTCTTTGCTAGAGACCTTAGAGGGGTTGCCAAATATGCAGTTGTGGTTGGGGAAGGGGTCAGACTCATTAGAAATATGCCCTTCTCAATAGTGTGTTTCTGAAGTAGTACAGAAAAGGCACAAAAGAAATTTTACAAAAGTAATGTAGGGCCTAAATACCCTAAAGGCACCAGATCCCATCTGATCTTGGAAGCTAAGCAGAGTCAGTCCTGGTTAGTACATGGATGGGAGACCACCCATGAATACCAGGTGCTGTAGGCTATATTTCAGAGAAAGGAATTGGTGAAACCACCTCTGAGTATTCCTTGCCTCATAAAACCCTATGAAATTCATGGGGTTGCCGTAAGATGACAGGCGACTTGAAGGTACATACACACACAAGCTTCCAGTCCTTTTATATAATTTTACAACTGTAAGCTGAGATCCCAGAGTCTTCCTTGAGGCTGTTATCACAAAGAATATGCTGCGATGGTGAGGTGAGGAATCTTCTCTAGCCAGAAGTGTTGCTAGGCTTGAGCACATAGGACCCTAGTCTCAAATCTGTATCCCAGGACCTCACATGTGTCCATAGATAGATAAGGTTTGTCTCCCATGGGGCCTGGTCTCAAATCTAACAACACCTCTGGCTCCAAGTGTTGTCCTGTTAGTAACATGCAACAGATCTTCCCTTATTTCAGGGCTGAATCTCTAAATGCTGTTGAATTGCAGCTCCCAGCACCCTTACTCAGCATTGCCAGTAATGAGGAATATTATCTAGTGTAGTTCAACAACATCTGGAGGACTGTATAGTTCCTACTCACATCTTGTGTCAGTGGTTCTCAGCCTTTGGTTCTCCAGATGTTTTCAATTTAAGCTCCCAGAAGCCCCATCCAGCATTACCGATGATGAGGAATTCTGGGAGTTGAAGTCAAAAACATCTGGACAAATGGAGGTTGAGAACCACTGCACTATACAGTATTATTCAGGATTCCCAGTAAATCTGGGATTAAAGTTGCTACTTATGTTTATTGCCCAGAAAAGCCAGGCATTGAAAATGTCCTGGAATCCATTTCCTGTTCATTGCATATTCACCAAGACTGGGACAGGGATGAGCCAGTGGTGGCCCTCCAGATGTTGTTGGATCGTAGCTCCCACCAGTCCTAGCCAGAATAGCAATGGTGAGGGAAGATGCAGTTGCACTGTCTGGAGGATTACAAGTTGTCTACCATAGTCTAGGGCTGTAACAGTTGGCTTGGAGCACTGGGTCAGGTTTTGGGCAACATAGTTTAAGAAGAATTTGGGGAAAGAGGAATATGTCTGGAGGGTGACAGATGGAAAACCCAAGTTCCCTGTTGGTCCAGAGAATAGGACCTGAATTAACAGGTTTAAATTACAAGAAAGGGATTTGACCAAGGTTAGGAAGAATTTGCTGACAGTACAAGCTGTTCAGTGGAACAGGAGGTGGTGAACTTCTCCAAGGAGAACCAGTACCTGACAACTTACTGAATCATTGGTGGGTTGAATTGAATGACCTTTGAGGTTCCAGTTCTAATCCTGAGAAAGGCTGTGCTGGATCAAACCAAAGAGTTGCTTCCATTCCTTCTTGTGGTTATCCAAATGCCTCAAGAATCCTGCAAGCAAGGTACCAAGCCAGATGTGCCTCCCTGCTGTTTGTCCCCAGCATTACAGTTATACTGCCCCTGTACATGCCATATCCATTCCTAACTACAATAGGTAATAAGAACCCAAGAAAAGCCCTGCTGGACCCAATCATCCACTCCAGCATCCTGTTTCCAGCAACGGCCAACCAGTCACATCTGGGAAGCCCACAAGCAGGACTCGAGGCCAACAGGAACTGGTGTTCCATAGTAACTGGCATAGTGTGGCATACAGCCAAGCACACTCAGGAGATTCTGCACAGCTGTATAAGAAGATGGGAGGATGTAGTGGCCAAAACTGGACATTTTGACAGAGAACCTTAGAAAAAACAATGAGGGGCTGGAATGTAATTTGGACAGGGTAAAGGGTTATGGGATGTGGTGGGGAATACTTACCCTTCCTTGACTACTGCTTCCCCCATCTGCTCTACCTCCCAGCATATCCTCCAACTCTCTAGTTTGGCAAGAACAGTCCTATTTAATCCTTTGTCATCTCACTCTTTCAGCTGCTTTTAAAATGTCCCACTTTCTCTCACTTCATCTCACTTTTCCCCTTTGTCCTCAGCTTTTCTTCCATTGGTACAAACTGAGCTCCCAAGTGCAAAAATAGTTTGCACTTAACTCAATTAACTCAGCAAGGGGACAGAGTCTTGCCCTTCCCAGTAGACTTAAGCAAAAGCAAACTGCTGAAGCCTTTCCTAGCTTGTGTGTTCCTCCTCATTAATCTCTTTTGCCACTTTGACCCCAAACCAATGTTGCTTGGCTACATCTGTCCCTCTTTTCATCTGGGAAACACTGGAAGGTATGTCCCAGCTGTAGCACTTCAGAGCTCTATTTGGGTTAAAGCATCTGAAAGGAGAGGAAAGATGCAGAAACAAATTTAAAGACCTTTTCTACCACTCACCACTCCTACCCTATAAATCACACACATCCTTTTTCAGATTGGTTCTCCTCAAGCCAGCTCCCCCCAGATGTGTTGGACTATAACTCTGTTTGTGGGGGAAGATGAGAACTGAAGATGCCTGTCTGGTAGAGAACGTTTATGTATTCAGCAGTGGTTTGGATCTTTCTGCCGGACATCTAGTTTGGCTCCCTCACCAGTAAGGGAGGAAACCTTATTCTTCCTACCCTCTAAGGGACCCATCCTTATGTATTTTAGTTCTCTTAGGCTCAGGTTGTGTTGCTTTGCTTCAACCCTCTCCCCTCCCTCCCTTCTCCCCCCCCCCCATCTGTAGGAGGCAGCTTGTGAGCTTGGTGCCTGTTTGCAATTGTGGAAGGCAAGAGAGGAGGTTAAAATGCATTGCATGGTTTTAACAGTATAATGTGTAACCCTGTAATGACTTAAAGTATTGATTATTTGAAGGCCATTAGTGCTTATTGTTAAAGAAAAGTCAATACTTTTAAATCCTTGTGAACCATTTGTATCCTCTTAAAGGACATATCAAATTTAGCAACATGCAGTTAAAAATCCCCTTATACCTTTGCACGTAAACCCCTGGGTGGTGTGTGTGTGTGTGTGCATGCAACACATATGCATATACAGATAAACACACCCATGTGTTTATTCTAATTGCTGCTTTGTTTTCTTTATTATGATTTGTTAATTGTCCTCCAGTGCATACACAAATATCTTCCTGGGTTTTTTTGGTGGATTAATGAAAGCAGATGTAAGGGAGTTGTTTCCTGCTGCTCTTGGGGCAGGACTAGAACCAATGGGTAGAAATTGCACAGAAATAGAATTTAGCTAAAAGTTAGGAGAAACTTGCTAGTAGTAAGAGATGCAGGTGATTGACACTTTCTTCTTGGAAGTCTCTAAGCAGAGGCTGTCAAGGCAATGGTAGTTGGATCCTGGGCTACAGAGCCTGTATTGATTAGGTGGTTAGGTTAGATGACCTTTAAGGTTCCATCCAACTCTTGTTGTGTGCCTTCAAATCATTTTTGACTGGCAGCGACCCTAAGGCGAACCTATCACATGGTTTTCTTGGCAAGATTTGTTCAGAGGGGCTTTGCCCTTGCCTTCTGCTGAGGCTGAGAGAATGTGACTTGCCTAAGATCTCACCCAATAGGCTTCCATGGCCGAGTGGGGATTCGAACCCTGGTCTCCAGAGTCAAAGTCCAACACTCAAACCACTACCCCATGCTGGCTCTCCCACAGTTCTACAAATCACCACCCCTTGGTTTTGCCAACAATACAGTGTAAAAGCAGTACAACAAATAACACTTTCCCATACCAGAGGACTGTGGTCTCCTGTGCCCTAAATCCAATACCGCATCATTAGTCTGACACTCTTATCTATAAAGCTATGTCTGCTTTAAATTCTGCTCCAAGAGAGACCTGTAGTCTGCAATCCTGTATAAATTATGGAAATCGAGCTGATTTGCATAATCACTCTTATGTTGCATTATTTATTCTACAGTGCTGGACAATTTGCATGATTTATTCCACTTTTGGCATGGATGGGGTGGACTAAGGCTATGAGGTAGTGCACCAGCACCTTACTTCTGATACCTGGAAACCTTACTCAGCCAACATTTTTGGCTTCTGTTATTTCAGAGGTGTTTGCCTGTAGATTTTCAAGGGCTAGAAACCTGTTTCGTTCCCCCGCACTCCTTAATGGAAGCTAATATTTTCCGGAAACATTCCTGCTCCAGTGATCCTGCATTTTTTTTTTCTCAGTACATGGAAAAATTACTTTCTGTGACTACATCTCTCAGAATACCCCTGCCAGCGGCTTGTGCCAGCTGGAGATTCTGGGAGTTGTCATCCAAAACTTGGCTTGTCTGGTCTCTGCTTTTTATGCATGTACAGTATAGTGTCCGCACGTAACTTTTACATTCTGTTTCTTTAGGGTTGCCAGACTGAAAACTGGAGAGGGTTCCTGTACCTTTAATGGGTGTGTAGAAGAGGGAATTTCAGCAGGTGTTGCTTGTTAGCTAGTTGTGCAACAAGCCACACATGCTGAAATTCCTTCTTCTGCACAACCGTTAGAGGTACAGGACCCCACTCCAGTTTTGAGGCCGGTAACCCTATTTTCATGCGACGATCATGTCTTGCCAAATACACTGCAGCTTTTTTGTCTCCCCACTTCATCCTTCACTGTGTTGTGTGTGTCCTCTTTAACTTTTCCAAAAATGTATGCTGGGAGGGCGGTAGAAAAAAAAAGACCACAGCATAACCCCCCCCCCCCGACTTCTCTCTCTCTCAAAAATAATAATAATAAAAAAGAGATCACACTGTAACTTTAGCCCTATGGCGACATCTCCCTCCCTCTTTCCATCTTATCTTGCTTGCAATCCCATCAGGCCTCGAGCCACAGCAAATCAATGCATCCTCAAAGGGAGAGAAAACAGGTTCTGCTGTACATGGTGTTTGGAGCCAAAAAAGTTCATGCAAGAGACAAATTGAAATTCAGCTGTGTGAGAGGAGGAAGGAAGGTGGTCGTGTTCCTAGCTAAGCATCAATACCACTCCAATCCAGTTCCCCTTTGATTTATATCCAGATCTGTGGAGAGGGGGCTGTGGAATGATGTATTCTTTCCTAACCCCCATCGGTGACCTTGGGTCTTACCCACACCCCTTTTCTCAAATCATAAGGGTTTTAAAAAATTCTCTTCATCAACTTGTCTTGTCATTGACATGTTGTGTGTTGCAAAGGATTCTGGGTGATGTCTATGGTTGGTCTGTTCAGGATATTGTCCAGGCCTCTTGGCCTGGCGTCTCTTACCCAATGGGAGCACACTTGTGTTCTTTCCTGTAGCTAGGACGATCAATAGTGATGGACAAGTTGGCTTTTGAACTATCACTGAACTCATCAAGAATTCCCCACCCCACAAACACCCCAGGAGGCTGTACTAACCCTAACACTTCTGTTTTCCTCTGCAGTCCCTCTCAAAATGGTGACTTCCAGCCACCATTTTGAGAAGGACTACAGAGGAAAATGAAGGAATTTGGACTTTCTGTTGAGGTGTGTGGCTGGGGGATATTACCAAAGTGAGCTAAGGTGGAGGAATAAATCAAATCGATTTGAGGTCTTGAGGAAGAGTGCCAAAGAGCAGAAAAAGCTGGCAAGAAGGCAGGAATAGGAGAAAAAGACAGTCAGGATGGGGTGAACAGCCAGCTTGCTCTGGAGATGCTTGTCTCTGAATGGTTGTGTCCCACTCAAAATCAGATCCCCCACCACATGTTTACAGGAGGTCAGAGAAGGGGCAGCATGCCCCGCTTGGCCACAAAACGGTTAAACGCCACTTGATTTCCTCAATTGCTTCTTATAAAACTAGTGCCACGTCTGCCAGGCTCGTCTCCCCATGATTACAGCTAATTACGATCGAGCGGACACCTCCCGGCCCCGTCATGCTGCTTTAATTGTCCGTTATTCATCCGCTCGGCTGTCCGGAGTGGCAGCGCACTTGGCAGCCCGGCGACCGAGGCCTTGGCTAATTGTGAGGCCTCGGGGATTAGGGCAGGTGATTACACACTTCATGGTGTAATTACATAAGCATCGCTTGGCTGCTGCCCCGGCACTGAGCCCCGAAGGTCATGCGCTGCGTTACCTGAGATTAATTGGCGCTGCCACTGAAGTGCGAGGCGCTGGCGGAGCGGTTATACGATTAGCATTAACATTTCAACAGCGACGGATCGATCTGTGGCTCTCCTCCAGACACCCGGAGCTGTGCAATTAGTTTAGAGGAGAGCTTGGGAGGAAGGAGGGAGAAAAGCCGAAAGCTGGGGGTGGTGGCCGGTGGCGAAGGGCGGGCAGGCAAGAAGGGGGAGGCCGGAGAGACGGACAGAAGGGGAACAGGCGGAGGGAGGGAGAGCAAGTGGGGTGAGCCAGACGGCAAGTTGGGGAGAAGGACAGATGGGAGCAGAACAAGGGGAGGAAGGACTGGGTCTTCTGAGGGGAAAATGTTTAATCCACTCAATTATTCCACCCTCCTCTCAAATCCTCTGTCTCTCATAGCATTTGCAGATTTTCCTTAGAAATAAAATTCTCCCACTCCACTCATGTAGCTTTCAATCCTGCCCCCCATGCTTTACATATGTATGTATTTATTTGAATGGTCTTGTGGGACATACATTTTTACTCCACCTAGTATTCCCAGGAAATTCTTTTTTCAGATAGAGGTTTAGGATTAATTGGATTGATTATTAAATGTTTTTGTATGGGCCTAAATAGACCTAAATACCCTAAAAGCACCAGATCCTGTCTGATCCTGGAAGCTAAGCAGGGTCAGCCCTGGTTAATACTTGGATGGGAGAGGACTTGGATGGGCAGAAGGTTTGTTCTTTCTGCCACAAATCCCATATCTCACTATGCCACCTCAATACTTAAAAAATATATGAATGGACTCATGAAAGGGCAACTTTTAATCTGTACACCAAAATGAAAATGTTGGACTTCTCTTGAAGGAAAATCTGCCACCAGTAGGAATAGACTTTAAAAAGGTTATCTGAGGGGGAGAATATTTTGGAAAGAATGTACGTAATCAGCAATAATAAACTGTATTTCCTTTCCCCAGGAGGACAACATGCATCTAGAGCTGTACCTCTTTCTCCCTCTGTTCACTGCACGTAACTCCTGCAAGACCTTACCTTTGGCTTATGAATATTTCCTAATACTGGATAAAGAAAACAGTGTGAAAAGACAAGATTAAATAGTTTGGCCTATATTTGAGGCTACAGTCTTTAGATATGTTTAACCTGGGAATAAGACTAATTGAACTCAGTGGATCGATCGTAACTTCTGAACATGCATAGGATAGCCCTGCAAGTTTCTTTCCCAAAATACTGATTTGAAAAGTAATTTATCTCTCCATTGTCTTGTTGGCCTAGGGATATGTTTTCCCACTGGTGTTCATCCAGGGGGAGTTGACAGGAGCTTAAGTCAAATAGCTCCCCAAAGAGTGCTCCAAAGGACCACAAGGGAGCTAAACATCCTCTAAACTGTCGGGATGGGAGACCTCCTGCAATTCATATGCCAGATGGGGTTTTGAATTTCCAAAAGAATTGGGGAGGAGAATAATTAGCTCTCACATGAATCCTGTAGATGTGTTTTATATGCTTCAGGCGTACATAACATAGTCCTTGGAATTGTTGCATATGCCAAGCCACAGTGAGCTTTTCCAGTATCTAAGAGGGTGTGAGATACTCGATTAAAATAAATATGTGGCAGACAGGTATCACCCTACTGCTTGGGCCAGTGGGAAGAGAGATCCTGTGGGTGCTCCCTTGCTGGCTGGCCCAATAAAAGAGGGCATCCTAATCAAGACACAAAATTGGAATGCTTTTGTGTTTTTCATAAAGGCTGAACAATTAAACTTTGCTTAGGTTTATGGTTTCTCAAATGTGAGCTTGGCATTCTTTGTTGTTGTCTTTGCCTTGCAGCCGTTTTTGCCAAGTCTTTTACTTCTGTGAGTCTTTGCGAGTCTTTGACTTCTGTGGGGCGCCATGTCAGGGATGCCTCAAAATTAACACTTTCAGCTATCAGACGTCTTTGCTTCCTATGCTACTTTGCAGGTCCTGTGACCTTGGTGACCCACCTCCACACCCACTAGGATGCTTAACCATCTCTGTTTGTTTCCCTTTTAGGGAGATGTCCCACCCACCTCCTCTTCTGTCACCTCAAAATGCTCCTCACATTGCATTAGGACCCCACTTGAGGCCCCCCTTCTTAGGGGTACCTTCAGCTTTGTGCCAGACGCCAGGTAAGTGCACGCAAGAATAGTCCATTATTGCTAAATAATGGAGTGTTCCAGGAGGAAGACTCCAGACACAGTGATATTATTGTGCAGGATGGCCCTCCCTTTAAATGTTAATGTGTGTTACTTGACTGGTTTCAGAATGTGATAACCCAGCCCAGTTGCGTTCTGTTTTGTGGTAGCCCTGGATGTCTCTTGCAAAATCTTACCCTAACAGTACTCCTATTCCTCCACATCCAAATGGTATAGTAAAATAGAAGAGTGCATGATTTTCTCCCCACCTGGCTGCATTTCATATAGGAGAAGTGACAGTAGTTGGGACCAGAGCCAAAAGTGGGCAGAGACACCCCATCTCTTAAGAACACAAGAAGGCCCTGGATCAGACCAACGGCTTATTCAGTCCAGCGTTCTGCTCACATGGTGGTCAACCAGGTGCTTTTGGGAAGCCCATAATCAGGACATGGGTGCAAAGGTGCTCCCTCTCTTGTCTTGGTCTCACTGCCTGTCTCACTGCCATCCCCTTCTCCTCCTTCACACAGCCCTGTTCTCTCACAGCCATCCATAGGTGCCCATGTGCCTACCCCATTCACACACACACCTCCCCACCACCCACCCACAGAGGATGCCCTGGACTGCTTATCTTTTTCTGCCAACCAGCCAGGGGAGGATTAAACCTCTCCGTGCTGCTCAGCTGACTGGTGGGCGACAGCTGAGCCACTGTGAAAAGGAGGCTTCATGGTTGCTTGTACATCAGTAGGACCCAGCAGCTGGGACCCCCACCTCCATCCCCACCTCCCCTTCTGCTCAGCTGTTTCTGCCAGACAGCTGGGTAGCATGGGAGGGGGGGAGGAAATCCCAGGGAAAGGAGCTCTAAAGTTCATCTCCCCCTTACCTCCTCCCTCCTTTCTTGCTCAGCTCCCCAGTAGAAAACAGCTGAGTAGCTGGCAAAGGGGGAGCAGCTAAGGGAAGGTTGAGGACAGAGCGGGGGATTGGGAGGAGGGCTGGTGGGGTGAAGGCTGCATTTGCCCCTTGGGCTGGAGTTTTCCCATCCTTTGCTTTAGACACAAAAGATCCCCTGGGGTCAGTCCTTGGGACTTCCAGAGAGAGCAGGGAGAGGCCCAGGGTGGGGGTCAGTGGGCCAAAAGACTGACTTCTCTCTCAAGCATCATATTTATACATTAACTCCCAGCTGCTTTCTCCTCCCACTGCAGGCTATGGATTTCTACAGCCGGCCCAAGCAGAGATGTTTGCCCGGCAGCAGGAGATGCTGAGAAAACAGAACCTCGCCAGGTGAGGAGCAGGGTTCATGAAGACCCCCCCCCCCCTTGCCAAAGGGAAGGGCCTTTGCCTCCCTTTCCCCTGGTGCTTATAGCTGGAGCCACCCGGTGCTTGGCCCTGACTTCATCCCTTCGCCCTCCCTCCTATATCCATTGAGGAGGAGAGATTAGCTGGTATGCTTCATTGAGCCAAAGAGCCAGAGGCTATGCCAGACACATTATTATCATTCTGTTCCAACTACTCTCTCCTGGACAGCTTCTCTCTCCTCCAGGGGGGGGGGGAGATGGGAGACTGGGAAGGCTGCCTAGGAGGTGGGTGTTTTGGAAAGCATTGTGATTTGACTGGCATTGCCCGCTGTCCCTCCCATGCTAGACTCCAGCTTGGCCCCCTCCCCGCCTGGAAGCGGAGGAACTGGCAGGATGAGTTCAGGGTGTTTGAGGTGAGGAAAGGGTTTCCTGGATAGGGAATGAGATTGGGAAAAGAAACCCACTGAGGTAAAAAAAAAACACACACACACACATGCTCCTTGCTCTGTGTGCTCCTCCAGGTCAGTTTATAAAGCACTTAATTGTGTAGGCATTAGGAATGTGTGTACTTCTTGCACAACAGTCCTGTGAGTTAGATCATTTTGAATCCCATTTTAGAGATGGGGGCGCTGGGGCCAGGAGAGAGTGAAAATCCCCAAGCTGTGCAGTGAATTATTATTGTTGTTGTTATTATTATATTTTATTTCTATAGCGCCATCAATGTACATGGTGCTTTACAAGAAAAAAGAACAGCAAAAATCTGGGGCAAAGGTGAGACTTGAACTCAGGTCTTTTCGCTCCTTCCCAACTGCAACTTTTTTTATCTGTTCAGGCTTGAGATGTCAGCTGAGATCATTCGGCAGAAGGAACTGGAAAACCTCCATCGGCAGCGGCTACTGGCTGGGGATCCAATGAGCTTGCACCCAGGCCTACCGCCGGACCACCCGGCTTTGCGCAATGTCCATGACATCCCTGAGGGACACCCACTCAGGGACGAGCTCTCCCGTAGGAACGCTATGTTGGTGCTCCGGCACAACAACACTCCGCTGTTGTCGCTCAACCATCACGGAGTGCCCAGTGCCTCCACCACCCCGCCTAAGGAGCAGGGAACCAGGAGGGGGAGCCGGAAGTCCGCACACCACCGGGCCGAGGCTCCGGGCCAGAGTGAATCCAAAGAGCTGTCTGACAGCCGCCCCCCTGATGGCAATGACGAAGAGATGAAGGACTCAGAGAGTGATGCTGATGCAAATGATGAGAAACTGGATGGCCTGAAGGCCGAGAGCAGTAGCTCAGCTAGCGAGCTCAAAGAGTGCAAAGAGGCGGCCAAAACCTGTGATGGCACCAAAGAACTGAGTGAATTATCTGCCAGCCAGAACGCCCCCTGTAGCTCCTCCAGTGCTGAGTCACCCAGCCATCTCCTGGGCCCTGTCATCAACAAAACGGAGGCAAAATACCTCCCTCCAGCTTCCCTCCCACCACCTCAACCACTGCCATTCGGATTCCCATACACCATGAGCCCCTATTTCCATGCAGGTAGGTGAGAGCGGCAAAGTAAGAATGCGAGCATGTCTCACTGTGGCAGGTGTTTTAAGTCAGCCGAATTCCTGGTGGAACTGGGCCTTGGTTTTTGCAAAGTTTGTACCCCAGGTGTGGAAAGAAATGCTTTCCCGCTCCCCTTCTCTCACTTACCCTCTTTTAAATAAAAGAACAAGAAGAAGTGGTTTATTCAATTTTAGTGTGCCTCAGCCAGAGCTGGGAAAAGTTCCTTTTTTGTACTATAGTTCACAGAATCCTGCAACTCAGTAGTTTCCAAACTTTGGTCCAAAACACCTGGAGGACCAGAGTCTGGGAATCAGTGCTGTAATGGGTGGCATGCTGGCTGGGGGATTCTGGGACTTGTAGTACAAAAAGGGATAATTTCCAACTCTGGCCTCCATACATCAGGTCCAGTTCTGTTTCTCACATAAAGTGTTTATTGTTGCAGAAGAAGCTTGAAAGCAGGGGCAGAAATTGTGTGGAGTTTAACCCCCACAGCCAGAGATAGCACAGGGCTAGCACAGCAAACTGCAGAGGATTATGGGAGTTGTAGTCCAACAGCATCTGAAATTGCTCTATTCCTAAATTGTCTTTGTTCACAAGAACTTCTCCTGGCAACCCCCGTGTCCACCCAGAACCAAGCTCTGTTGTGAGGTAGAGTCTCAGGTGGTGTTTTTTTAAGCAGTGCTGAAGGGTGCTATTTATTTATTTGTTTGTTTTTGTTGGGGTGGGGTGAGCATAGAGTGACTCAGGTGTAGCTTCTACTCTGGGTGCCCAATTGTGTGGCCTTAAATCATCCATTCCCTCACCTGATATCCTTGAGGCATTTGGACAAACTGCCACCAACATTAGCTGGTATGGTTAATGGTCAGGGATGATAGGACCTGTAGTCCAAGTAACGGGGACAGACTTCCAGGTAGAAACTTAATGTAAAGTGTCCTTTCCTGACAAAGCTTCCGGCCAAAAGAGGGCAAAGTGAGGGCCTCCTGATGACAAATAAATGGGTCATAAAGCAAAGTAAATCTGAATTCTTGCCAGAAGCCGACATGACTAAACTGAGAAGACATGACTCGCTAGAAAAGTCAATAATGCTTGGAAAGGTAGAAGGCAGTAGGAAAAGAGGAAAACCACATTGCAGATGGATAGACTCAGTCAAGGAAGCCACGGCCCTGAGTCTGCAAGACCTGAGGGGGGCTGTTGAGGAGAGGGTGACTTGGAGGTCTCTCATTCATAGGGTTGCTATAAGTCGAAGCCAGGTCACTCCTATTGTGTTATAAGGCTAATTCTTTCAGTTCCTTTCCTAGTTATGGAGATGTAGCCTCACTAATTGGTGGAAGGGGAGTGCCAGTGGTTCAAATGCTATGCCTCCTGTGGTGTTGTGGCTGTGGAGCAACAAGTGGTAGAATGTGAAGGCGGTGTCACAAGGGAAAGGAGCTCTAACTTCACTTTTTTACTTGCTGTGCTTTTTTTTTTAAACTATTTTCAAGCAGAGACATAGAACCTAAGGGGAGCAAGGTCTGGCCCAGTTCTTTGCTTTCTGGTTGTTGTTGGGTATTTTTGGAGAGGATAGGTTTTATGGGAACTTTGTAATGTAGGGGAGCTCTCAGAAATCTGATTCCCTTTCCTGTCCACCACTTGAGGCCTAAGTGGCATAACCCACCTCCCAGACTCCTGCCTCATTCTGGCCTCATGTGTTGGGCCAACCCTGGGGGCTGAAATTGGGCAAATGGAAACCTGTATGAGCCATCTGTGTATAGCACTGTCATTCCAGGTTGTGTGACAGAAAGATGGAACATCTGCCTCTTCCCATAAAATGTTCTGCACAGAAACACACACACACCCCTTGCGTGGCAGAAAGAAGGTTAGCAAACGTCTTCCCCTGTAGACGTTGGGTATCTGTGCATAAAGGATGGTTTGTATGTGTGCATGTATGGGAGCAGGCTCAGATATGAACCTTCCTTTGACTCTGAAATGGTACGTCCAAGGAACAGACGCACCAGTACTTATCTGCCACAAGAGCAAGGATGTGTAGTTGTCAGGAACGGAGGACAGTGGATTTGACCCTCTTTCTGGGAAGTGGCTTCCTTCAAAACCACAGGCCTCTGTTGTTGTTTTTTGTGGTTAGTTTAAATCATATGTGTTTTAATTGATGAAATCTGTATGTGGGTCAAAATAATACATCTGGAAAAAGGTATGGCCTTAAAAAAAAATGACGATGCACACTTGGGTTTCAGGAGGTGGTGTCTTACAAGATATATTCCTGCCCTCTTTGCAGAAGGGAATGCTTGTTCTAAATTGGGGGTTTCCATCTGCAGCTTTTTTAATGGACTTGTATCAAAAACAATGGTAAAGTTACATATCTTTTTGCTGACTCATTGGAACACTTAAACATTTGCAGCCCTAGTATTTTGTAATGGGTAGTGATGGTCTTTCTCCCCCTGCCCCACCCCCCAGCCTTGGTCCAGACCTGAGAACACAGGTCAACTTCTGAAATACTCTGTTATAACTATTTACAGTTGTCCCTCCACACTCACGGATTTGGCATTCACGGATTTAAGTATTCACGGCCTGAAAATATCCTTTAAAAAAACAATAATCCAAAAAGCAAACCTTGATTTTGCCATCTTATGTAAGGGACACCATTTTGCTATGCCATTGCATATAATGGGACTTAAGTATTCATGGATTTTGGGTATTCACGGGGGTCCTGGAACCAAACCCCAGCGATGTGAAGGCCCGTCACATGTTTTCAGAAGGCACATACCATCTTATGTAAATCAGGGTATGTAAAAATGGTGATAGGAGTAGGAACTTTGCAACTTGCCCATGAGGTCTCCGATTTTGCTCCTGTTTCTAGGTGATGAATAGAGGGAAAAGAGAGAGAATTAATCTCCTCCTCTCTTGTATTAAAACTCCATAGAGTCATCCACTACTGATTGTTTTTTAATATTAATTTTTGTTTATTTGTAATACTAACACAGAAATAAGCACAAAACAAAAAGATAAACACAAATACACCACCATATGACAAAACAGATTACATTAAAAAGAAACCCTCTCAAAGACAGAATCCGTTTTCTAGCAGAGTAATTTTTTACATTCTTTTCTTCTTTTTCAGTGAATAATCCTAAATCTTCATTTTTCAAAAAGTAAGATATGGATTCCATAGCAGATCGTTCCAATATTTATGCGGAAACTGGAATGGTCTCTGGATTCAGATATATTATTTACAAAAGCAGTAAATGGTTGCATATCAAGTTCTTTTCCCCTTTAAGAACTTTACCCTTAGCTGTTAACTTTTCACATAATGCCAGATCCCACAGCCTTCCCACATGCAAGAAGATAGTGGCCACTCATCATAACAGCTATATGTTACCTTCAGGATCACCAACTGTGTGCCTCTACATTCAGTTGGTGTACATGAAGGGGAAGGTTCTGTTGTGCTCCTGTATGTGGGTTTCTCAGAGGCTGGGTCTCTGTGTGTTATTAGGAAGAGGAGGAAAGGAGTTCCTCCCCTGGGAGAGGAGAAGAGGGTCAAAAAGCCACTTGGGTAATGAGACCCACCCTCCTTTCTGAAAGGACCAAGTTGGGTCAAAACAAACCCAACAGGCAGGTGGTAACCATCAGGCTATCTTGCAGCATGAAGGAAAGGAGCAATTTTTTCCTGACATCAGAGGGTCAGTCAGACATGATGAATATCCTCAGCCACCTCAACAGATGAGTCCGCTTGGCAAAAATCCTTTTTCTCACCAGCTGCTCAAGAGTGGAATGTGTGGTTTTAGAAGAGCACAGAATGAGAGGGACTGAGTCCCAGATGGGCATGGAGCAAGCTTCTCCAAGCCCTAGTAGTGTTGTTATGACTTTTCTTAGGAACAACAGCATTGATTCTCAGACTTTTCTGTTATGTTGTGAGAGGCAATGCCTTCTTATGGCTTCAACAAGCCACCCCATTAAATAGTAATTGGCAGTGGACAGTGAATATGTGAGAGCCAGTAGTGGCTGTAGTGACTTCAGCATTGGAATACAACTCTGGAGACAAGGGTTCGAATCCCCACTCAGCCATGGAAATCCACTGGGTGACTTTGAGCAAGTCACACACTCTCAGCCTCAGAGGCAGGCAATGGTGGCAACCTCCTCTGAACACATTGTGCCAAGAAAACCCCGCAATAGGTTTGCCTTAGGGTTGCCATAGGTCAGAAACGACTTGGAAGCACACAGCAACAGGAAGCTTTGAATGGATGTTTATGGTGTGCATGTTTCTGTGTGGGTTTTTTAATGTGTTCAAGCAGTCAGGCTGGACTGTAGGGCAGAAAAACCACTACTACTAGAACCGTTGATGAGGCTGCAGTCCTTTTTCATTTTCCTTTTTTTTAATCAACAAGATGATATTGACTTTGGGAAGGTTTTGGATTACACAGTAGGCTTATTCACACACAGCTGGATTTCTCTCCACTGGATCCCTGGTGTCTGAATGTATGAAACAGCTTCCTTGAAAAAGAATTGTGCTTCAGTCAACAGAAGGTGATAACACTAGTTCTGTGAACAGGGACTTGTTCACACATGCTGGTCCTTGCATCCTGTTGCTACCGCCCTGTGTGCTTGTGTTCATTGGCATTTGAGGCCTTGTCATGTTGCTGACTGAAACAGAGATAAACAAGGCAGAGAAAGTCCAGATAACAGCAGCCTGGGAGGATGAAAAGGGGAAAGGGAGTGATATAATATCTGCAAATGATCCAAAGAAGACTTGGAAAGATTCTGGCCATGTTCCAGGGAAGAAAGGAGGAGGGAGAAGGCAGGCTCCTCTGGTACTTTGGAGGAAGAGAACCATTTTCCATCCCCCGTGACAGAAAATTATCGAGGCGGCAGCCCATTGCTGGGTCGATTCTCCCAGCCGCCTTATGAGAACCTGGCCATTGCCAAAATGACCTCATTTTGTCAGGGTTTTGGCCACAGCACTCCTCTCTCCCCATGCTGCTGTCCTCTGGCAAAGGTGAAGGATGGACCAGAGAGAGGCTAAAATCTTCCTATCGATCTGCAGTCTGGAGAGCAATTAACGTCAGCCTCCCAGGGCACTCTGGGACTCCCAGTTCTCCACAAGGAGGGGAGAGAGAGAGAGAGAGAATAACAAGATGGATTCAGCCCCCTCTGTTTGGGTCAAAGGCAAGGCCCACACAAAAGAGCAGGCTGCTCTCTGTGGCTTGATTTGGCCCCCTGACCCAATATGGTTGCAGTGAGATTAAGTCAAGGGAGGAAGGTGTGCTCTTTCTGGCAATGCAAGATGAAGGTAAGGAAATGTTTGAGGGTCTGCCCTCCTGAGGAATCCTAACCATCCCCATCCTTTCTCTGGACATATCAGTCCTACAGGCTCCTGGGCTTATTTTTACCAAACTTGACTTTTCTGCAGAGAAACCTGGGAAGCATAATTTTAACCGAGTAAGTATAGTATCTGGACATTTGTGGTCCTCCTAGACAGTGGTGAACTGGGTCTAAAAATATTGGTTGCCAGGAGAAAAGGGGGGCCCACCCATAACTATAAGGCTATCATATTGTCTAATGTTTAAAGGGGGGCACTTCATAAGGGGCCCACAGGGTCCACTTGCCATTGGGCAAGCTGACACCCTGGCCAGTCTGCAGCTGCTCCTAGATGTGAGACCATTATTAGGCCTCTTCAGCATAGGGTGTAAATGTGTCCAGAGTTTGGAAAAATTACGGCCCAAGCTGGCTGTGGGATGCTGGGATCACAAAAGTAACTTCTTGAAGCTCTGGGTGATACATTTGCATGGGCCATCTCAAAGGTTTCTACTTTGATGACTCATGTAAGCAAGCCCCTCAGCATGCAAAATATGACACTGTCCCAGAGGTTTGGACAGGCCCCATAGCCAGAAATCTGGCGGATAATGATGGTAGTCAGGATAGTTAAATAAACATGGTTCTTGTAAAGGCATTATTACATAGGCTTCGTATGCACAGGGGCAGGGCAGGGCAAGCACAGCTGGGTGAGGTCAATAGCCAGTCCATTCATGTCTTAGGAGGACAGGCCAGAGGGCATTTGGGATAACTGGCTGACTGTATCCTGCCGGCATCACCACTGGCTGTGGGCAGAGATTCATGCCAAGTTTGTTTGCTACATGTTATATTGTGCCTTTCTTCCAAGGAGCTCAAGCATATGGTTCTCCAACCTTTTTTAAAAGTTGTTGTTATTATTATTAACAACACAATAATTTTATGTGGGTAGGTGACTTGACCAGAGTCACCAGAGCTGCATGGCCAAGCGGGGATTTGAACCTTGGTCACACCAGTCATGAGGCTTAAAGGCACCAGATCCCGGCTGATCTTGGAAGCTGAGTAGGGTCAACCCTGGTTAGTACTCAGATGGAGGACTGCCAATGAATCCCAGGTGCTGGCAAAAACACCTTTGAGTTTTCCTTGCCTAAGAAAACCCTATGATATTCATGGGGGCACCATAAATTGACAGGCAACTTGAAGGCACATACACTCACCAGTTGTCCAACATGCTAGGTTAGGATATGCTAGATAGGAAAGCAAAGAGCCATTGCTAGAAAGTTCAGTGTGGCTTCCTTCAGACCTCACTATCCCTCCGGAGGTCTCCTGGCCTTCTGTGAAGTTATCAAGGACTTTGGCTGAAAAGTCTCTGTTCAAAAATCCTTAGAACTCTTCATGGAAATACATTTGCAGATGGTGGGGTGGGAAATTGAACATGACTACTAAATGTGGTATGGATGCACACTGGTGTTAACATTAGTTTCATCTTTACACACAAACATCCATCAGGAAGGTAATTGTATACAGGTTCCCCCCCCCCCTGTATCCGCAGGGGATATGTTCCTGGACTTACCATCTATAAGTGAAACTATTAAAATAAAGGACTTCCTCTACAAGCATACCATAGAGTTGTGTTGGAGGACCTAGTGATTCCTAGAGAGGATGCCTCTCTAGGCATTTTCCAGTGCAACTTTATGTTATGTGTACCTATTGTTTCAGCCGTGGGTAACTGAAACAGCAGATACTGTTTCTGTGGATACGGGGCTGGGGGGGCTCTACATTAAATGCCCAATATATGTAGCAAATTTGGAAAAAACGCCTTTTGGAGTACCAGCTCCCAAAATTAACTAGCCAATATGTCAGGTTCCTGAAGGGAGAGCAGAGAGATAAATCCCCCACCACACACACACCTCTGTTACGTTGCTAAAACACAGTGGGGTCATGCCATGAAGCTGAATTGTGAAAGATGCAGGGCAGACAAAAAGAACAGTCTTCACACAGTGCTTAATCAAATCATGTCAGAAGCAGTCTTTAGCTGGGGATGAGATGAGTCTTTAACTGGGGAAGATAGGTCTATCACTGGCTAGTCATCACAATGGCTACAGATGTTTCTTGACACCAGCGGGAAGTTTGCTGTTGGCCGCCTCCTTCCGGTGGTCTTCAGCCAGTATGGGAACTTAGTGCAGGCTAAGAGCCTCTGGCCTGATCCAACATGGCACTTCCTTTCCGTAAATTTCTTGCCTCTTAGGCTGTAAGATACCAGCCCACAAGCCTGGCTAATATCCCAAGGAGCCCTCCTTGTGGAGGGCTGAGCAGAAGGAGGGTGTATAAGAACACTTCCCAGTCACTACATTTTCTAGTGTATGGGGTTACTTGACTCAAGCAAGTTTTGGGCTCTCTGTACAGTACTTGTTTGTCAGCACAGAATTTCAGCTGTGTTTACTTTGGAAAACAAACATCTTGCATCTCTCTTTCTTCCCTGTTCAGAAACTGCCAATAAAGTGCTTACATTCCACTCCCCCCACAAGCCATCCATCAGCTCAGAAATTTTTAGGACACCAGACGCTTTGTGTGGTGTGTGTGTTTCCTGGTGACGGAGACAGGAAGGGAGGATGAGCTTTCTTGTGATAAATATTTTGGCAGGGCCTGTGGCTGTGTGTAAGATAGTTGTGGATTCTTACAGGAGAAATCTTGCATTCCCTCCCTATTCAGAGATGTCTGTTTTGTTTTTTTATAATCCTCTCCTCCTCCTTTGTAATAAATGAGCAGGAGAGAATTTGGATCACTTGCTGCCTGATGATGAACTTGCATCATTGCCAGCATCTCATGATTGATTTTGGTTTGGAATGTAGGAATCTGCTTTATTCCAGGTCATACTGTTTACCTGTCCAGTTCAGGCTTATCTACTCTGACCAGCAGAGTCTCAGGCACTGAGAAGGGTCTTTCCCATCATCAGTTACCTTCTAACTGGAGATGCTGGGAACTGAACTGAGCAAGTTCTTTGCCACTGGGTCTTCACCCTTAGAATTGCCCCACACTTGAGACAAAGACATTGAACAAATAGCACCAGGTTGGCATGCTGAAGTAAATCACATCTACTGTGCTAGAGAGCTGAACTCTGTGATGAAGCCCCCTGCCCTGTGGTGTTGGATCTTGTGTTCAATACTTTCCCCACAGCCTTTCCCAGCCTGCTTCCTCCTCCTGCCTGCCTTCAGCTATCTTTCCTATTTGATCACTTGCTTCCAGAATCCGCTTCCCCAGGCTCCCTGTTCATGTCCCTTCTGTTCTCAGATGCTGAGTTTTGTCATCTTGATGTGATGTAGTAGCCAGCTCTTGTTTGCTGTCACAATTGATCCTAAATCTCCCTTCCCCACCCCCCAGGCCTCTGGTGGAGGAGATCCCTTGCTTCTTGACACCACTGCAGCATAGGTGGGCCTGCCTATCTCTCCCTCTCTCTCTGGCAGCTTCTGACCTAACCATTGTGCCTGCTGCAAATTCTCTACCTAGGCCACAAGATTCCAAAGCGGCCAAGTTTGGTGTCTTGCCAATTGACGATGCCAAACCTGTTTCCAGGTGATGTAGAGCGTACTTGGGTCTCTCCCTTGGACAAGGAGAAGAAGGGAGATGGCAATCAGAATTAAATTTCTTCCCTGCCATACATCATGATTGGGGAGGAGGTTATGTCCCCAAGAGTCTATGCTAAATCTACACTATTTTTTCTTATCGTTTCATTGAGTCTATAAGTTTGTGTGAAGCATTCTGTGACTCGTAGCCCCAAAGGCCTCTGAGAGTGCTTTTTCCAGGAGAAATTGGCTAAAGGAAATCAAGGTCTCTTTTGAAATCCAAGGCATCCTTCCCAAGAGGGAGCTGCCTGTTGTGAATCCGCATGAGTTGCTGCTGTGTGTGTAACTTTCCTGGTCAGGAGGCCCACTCTCAAGAGCAACATGCAGAGAGACAGGGAAGGAGGCTCCTAGGAAGAAGAAGGCTATGCTGTTGATGCTCAGAAGTGACAGAACGTCTGGTTTTGATTCTGATACAGATTGGGTGTGTGCAAGAGAGAAAGAGGTGAGAGAGATCCAGGTGCCCAGTTATCAGATTAACAGGTTGGATTAAAAGGCAGATAGAGTTGTAGAATATGGCCAGAATCGAGACACTCTTGCAGGTGTCCAGTTACTCATCTTTGCCATTCACTAACGGGGTTCTTTAGCACTTCTGCTTTGTAGGTGGTATATGCAAACTTGCGTAACATAGCCTATGATAGAGAATTCCAGCCAATATCTCTAGGCTGACATATCTCTAGTCCCATGAACGGTTTGATTTGAACTGTAGGTCTGCTGGCTCTGTGGAGGCAAGAGCCATTCCTGCTGATGCGGAGCCAGAGAGTCGAGGCTCAAGGCTGCCAGCCAAACAGAGGAGGAGGCTCTGTTCCGAGAGCTCTACTGAGCTGCTATCCTTGGCCTGCCTCAGGAAGGAGGAAGTGCATAATTTGAAATCAGTTGGCTGTGGCTGCCAGATCCTCTCTGAGCAGGAGGAGGAGAGGAGACTCTTGCACCGGCTGCAGATGGAGGCGTCTTGCTGGAGCCTTGGCTGTGCCTGGAATAATTGACTTCGATTCCACTTCCTCTATTTACCAAGTCACAGTTGTTCGTCCAAAAGGGGTGGGTGGAAGGTTGGGGGAGAGAGAAAAGCCGCTCCCTAGTGTTTGGCATAAACCATGTCTAGTCTGGGTTGCTAGAAAGGAAAAACCAAAGGCAAGTACCTTGGGCCAGGCTTATACTACTTCAGTAGCATTTTGTCATATCTTAGCTCACCGGAGGTTGGCTGCAGGCATATGCAAGCCTTTTGGGTTTTACAGGAATCCATGTTTCACCAACAAAGAATTCTGTTGAAGCTGAAAATGTGCATACCTTTATTATTAAGTTGGTTCCATAGTAGCTCTCATGTTCCCCATTTCCCATTTTTTCTCTTTGGGACCACTTGGATGCAGCTATTGATATACTGAGCTGGCTGCCATATCCCTGAGAGGTCTGGAAACCATGTCTTATGAGGAAAGACTTAGGGAGCGGGTATGTTAGCCTGGAAAAAAGACAGTTAAGGGGGGATATGATAGCCCTATTTAAGTATTTGAAGGGGTGTCAAATTGAGGATGGAGCAAACTTGTTTTCTGCTGCTCCAGAGACTAGAACACGGAACAATGGATGCAAGCTCCAGGAACAGAGATTCCACCTCAACATTAGGAGGAACTTTTTTGACATTAAGAGCTGTTACGCAGTGGAACACACTCCCTCGGAGCGTGGTGGGGTCTCCTTCCTTGGAGGTCTTTAAACAGAGGCTGGATGGCCATCTGTCAGGGATGCTTTGATTGTGTGTTCCTGCATGGCAGGGGGTTGGACTGGATGGCCCTTGTGGTCTCTTCCAACTCTACAATTCTATGCTTCTATGCTTCTATCCCAGTTGGGGGAAAAGGGGTGGCCACACACAGCGTGGCTTGTGGATTCCATCTTAGTAGACTGGTGAATCCAGTCTGGAATTTAATCTGAATTTAACAGAGATAACCAAGGTGATGAATGATCTAAACTAGGACCTTGGATAACTCTTTTAAAGTTCAAACTCAAACCTGGACTCACTACTGGCCAGTTATGATCACAGTTTGGAAAACATTGTTTGGACTGCAACTTCCATCATCCCATAGCCAATATTCCCAGATAATAGTCCAAAACTGCCAAATTTTCTCAAGCTCTGCTTATAATATATTAAGACCTTCATGGCAAAATTACCTACCCACCCATATGTAGCTCTCTGGCCATGAATACTTTTCCTTTTTCCTCTGTTCATATCTCAGATCAGCCCCCCCCCTTTCTTTGCCATGGTCAATTGTGGACAAGGAAGTGTGTGTGTATGTGTGTATGTACATACACTGGAAATAGAGCAAGTAAGGTTCCCAGACAGTCCTCCACACTCGTGTGTTTGGACAGCAGCCATAGTGCAGAAGGTCCTTCTCACCTCAGCTGAAAGTTATTTCCTGCCCTTTGCTCATGAGATCTCAAGCAATGAAACAATATGAACAATAAAATTAAAATCACTAATTTAAACAACATAAAAGCATATTAAACTATTCAAACCAGTTAGAACAGTTTTAAGAAAATGCACAGGCTTAAAAGTAAATGAGACCCCCAGATGCTTTTAATAAAAAGCCATTTCTTGACCTTGCACTGAAATTAAAGCAATATTGGTGCCAATCAGGCCTCTAAGGGGAAGGGGTTCCACAAGTGGGGTGCCACAGCCGAGAAGGTCCTCTCCCAGGTCATAATGCCCCCAATGATGGGACACAGAAAGGTGCCCCCTCCAGCACAACTTCACCCTCAGGCAAGGGTATATGTGGACAGATGCTCCTCATCACCAGCACCTTGAGTTCAGACCAGAAGAAAGTTGGTAGCCAGACCCTTCTTTCACAGCTGCACAACTGTGTGTGTGCATGTGAAAGAGTTGTGAGAGTGGTTGTGTGAGAATATGCAGTTGTGTGTGTGAAAGCCTGCGCATGTGAGAGACAGACAAGAGCGTGCATTTGAGAGATGTATGTGTGTGTGTGTGTAAGAGTGAGAGTGCAAGTGAACATGTAAAAGAGAAACAAGTGTGTCTGTGTGTGGGAGAGAAAGAGCTTGTGTGTGTGCGCATGCATGTAATGTAGCCAGTTGGGGCTTTCCAGATTTATAATGCTTGCTTGTTTCCTGAGGAGCAGAGCAATTAGGAACTCCAGGGGGAGGAAGAGGGGAGGGAAGGGGGATTGGAGCTTCCCAGAATTCATTGGTATTCTGAGCACGCTGCTGGAGGTGGATGGAGACCCTCACGGGCTAGCTGTACTTTTTGTTGCTATTTTTTTGGTTTGGCAGTCCTTGAAGGATTTCCCCCCTTCCTTCCCCTGCAGCTGAAGAGCATTAAGCACATTGAAGACATTACCGGGCAAGATCGCCCCCTGAGCCCCCCCCACTGACTGTCAGGATCTCACCTCCCCCCCCCCCAGGTGAAGAACCTGCAGGAGGTTGTGGCCTGCAGATTGACCCTGCCTGGTGTTTTAATTGACAGTTCATTAAAGATGGATGTGTGGCTGGAGGAACAGGCTGTGATGGCAGGAGAGGCCGGCCCTGGCTTTCCATGTCTGTGTGCATGTGATTTATGTTTTCTCTCTTCCTGCCCCAATGCACCCCCTAAAACCTTTTCCTTCTCTGTATTTCTGTCTCACATTCAACACAGGCACTATGGGAGGTCTCTTTTTGGACAGCGAAGAGAGCCCAGGGCTGGAGGACGTCAGCAAGTGGACAGTGGAGGACGTCTGCAGCTTTGTGGGTGGTTTGTCTGGCTGCGCTGAGTACACTCAGGTAAATTCAAAGCCACTCCCAAAGAGTCTGGAGAGAAAGGGGAGGACCAAACCCACAACTCTGGTTTCCACTTAACTTCCAAATGATCATCAAAACAAAGGGTTTGATGTTTCTCTTCCCCACCCATAAACACAATTTATAAAGAGAAAACACAAACTCTTGGCTGTGTTGATTTCTGGGAGCAGGTAGAATGGGGCTGGTAAATCCTGAAGGCCACATGCACAACTGGTGTGTTTTCTCAAGGGTAATAAAAAGAAAAGGCAACAAATTAAAATTCTGCGTCTGGGTAAGCAGAATTCTGCGGGTTGTATAAATGATATAAAACATATTCTGCTTTTCCAAGCTGCAGGAAGCAATTTAGAAGACAGACGCATTGCCCTTAGCCACGTTTTGGCTAGCTTCTGAGATTTTGCTAGGCTTTGTCCACACATTTTTATTGATAAGGTCTAGAAACTTGTATTCTCTTTTTATATCAGAAACCGAAACTCTAAACTGAAGGTGAGAGTGAATCACTCTATCTCGGTATGTCTGTTGTAGAAATGCACAGAGGCCTGGCCCAAAAATGGCCCTCATATTTTTCCTCTGAAAAACTCTTCCCTGCAAGACTCTACAGCTTCCTCCCCCACCTTTAATCACATTTATTAATTTGTGGAAAGATCACAGCCCTTGAGTGTTGTTTCATCGCTAACATTTGTAAAATTCTGATCAAACAAAGGAAACAAAAGGTAGCATTTTCTTATAGACAGACAAAGTGACTAACCTGAAGGAGAACCATGGTTGAAGTAGTGGGAATGGTGTTAATTTCATTTTGTTGGTTAGGAAATACAATTAAATTAGTCATACATGTGCCTGATCCAAAGAAAACCTAGTTGAGAAAAGCATGGCTAGGATGTGTAAATGTCCTTCTAGTATACGGAAATTTGTGTTTTGAAGAATCCAGGCATACAAGAGGTTTTAGTGGCGATGATGGTTTCTCATACCAGCTTTTTGGACAAGTGTGTCTGATAATTGTGTGAAAGCAATTAAAGAGGTCTGTGCTAGAGATCTTTAATGCTGAAAACCCAGCACCTGGGGGCTGCAGCCAAGGCTGGAATGAGGAGAGGAAATCCTGAGCCAAAAAACCCTCATGGAGCAAACATACCACATCCATCACAGCCAGGTGTGGGAGGGAGTGTGAAGTGGCACAGTGTGAGGCAGCTAGTCAGGATACAGACCCCATGTCTGTTTGTCTAGCTCCAGAGACAGCCAGGGCCTCTTGTAAACACAGGACTGAAAGGCAGGCGGGGAGAGAAAGCACAAACACAAACTGTGGGTGGTGGTGGGAGATGGTTTCCTCTTCCCCTTTCAGGAGAAAATACCTGCAGAATACTGTAGAGGAGGATAAGGATAAAGAGCAGAGCCTGTCTTTTTGGTTTGTTGGTCTAAAATTGTTGGGAGTTCTGACTGGGATGGAGACTTCAGACTCAAATATTGGCTGCTGTTAATATTAAAAATATTACTACCACACCATTCTCATTGGTGTAAATTAGGGTTTTGCCAAGCAAAAATAGGCTCTGCCCTCAAGGAGCTTATACTGTATTTCAGTAAAGGGGAAGACATCTGGAGGAGAAAGACAGTGGTGCAAGTACCATATCTGAGTGGCAGCCAGTCGTATACCACTTGGCCTTCTTTTCTATTGGGAGGACTGAAGCGTTAGGCCCAGAGTTTGGAAAGTTTATTGTTTGGGGCTACAACTCCCCCATTTCCACCACCACTACCGACCATGCTGTGGTGAGATTCTCATGAGTTGCAGTTCCTCGAGTCCTGGGCCAACCACAGGCTTTCCAGAAATGTTGGCTTTTGAAAGGGAGGAAGGACTGCAGGAAAAGAGTGAGAGGGCACCACATGGTTTTCCTGGCACTTTCTGAGGAGTAAGAAAGGACAAAATCTTTTGTTGGCATTGCCAAACAAAGGCTGCAAAAATGTCAGTTGCGAGCCTTCAAGTCATTTCTGACTGGCCGCAAGGTGAATCTATTGCGGGCGGGGGGGGGGGGAATCCTTGGCAAGATTTGTTCAGAGGGGGTTTGCCTTTGCCTTCTTCCGTGTCTGTGACTTGTCCAAGATCACCCAGTGGGTTTCCATGTCTGAGCAGGTATTCAAACCCTGGTCTTCAGAGTCATAGTCAAACACTCAAACCACTCCACCATGCCAGCTTTCTTTTGCCAAAATATGTGGGCAAGTTATTAGGAGCACTGGCAACTCCAGCCTCTACTGCCCAGCACTCTCCAATCAGGCTGCTCACCGCTCTGGAGATTCGAACTCCATAGGACCTCTGTGGGCCTTTGCTCTGGGGCTCTCTGTCTCCTGCCCTCCCTCCTCCAGTGTACCCCCCCCACACCCCATTGGGAACCTTCCAGAAAGCCAAGGCCTCAAGGCTCACTCCCCACCCCCCAACACAAGTTTTCTCTCTGGGTGGCTGGTGGGTGTTGGGTTCTTCAAGGCAGGACTTGCTCCCCCTTCCTCTGGTTAATCCCCTCGCAACACGCTTCATTAAAGCCACCTGTGTGATTGTAGTCTCCGGCAAGCAGAGGCAGTTCGCTGGTTGGGAGGACAGGGAGCCAGCAAGACATGGCAGGAGAACACTTGGCAAGGAAGAGTGATGACAGAATGGGTAGCACACCTTAGAAGAAGGCAGCCACCCTGACTCATGCTGTAGCTGTTTCAGTGTTGGACAAGGACTCGGGAAGACCAGAGTTTGAATCCCACCCAGTCAAGGAAACTCACTGGGCAAGTTGCACTCTCTCGGCCTTAGAGGAAGGCAATAGCAAAGCCCCTCTGAACAAATCTTGCCAAGAAAGTTTTATGGCAGGTTCACCCTATGTCAGAAATGGCTTGAAGACACATAATAACAATAATCCTGACTCAAAAGCTGACCTGTTGCCCAGAAGGGAATGAGCTTACTAAATGAAGGAAGTTCAAAGCATTTAATTGCCCCCCCCCGCCAGAGCTTGGAAAAGTTACATTTTGGACTACAGTGCCCAGGATCCATCTCAGGTGGGGATTCTGGGAGTTGCAGACCAAAAGGTAACTTGTCCAAGCCCTGATTTTCTCCCACCATAATGGTTACTTCATTTGTTTACACTCAGTGTGTATGGGTGCTTCTCATAGATTTGCACATGGAAAAACAGGTCCCTTGTTCCACAGTTATTTCCAATCTAAAACTTGTGTTTTTAAGCACATGTAGGATTTTAGGTTCAGACGGAGAGAGCACACTTAAAAGTTTTGAATACCTTATACAGTACAAGATCTTGGTGGTTTTGCACTTTTATAAAGCATTAATTGGAAAAGCAGTACAGTAGGACCCCTGTATCCGCTGGGGATTGGTTCTGGGAGGGGCATGTGGATACTGAAAACAGTGGATAATAGCAAACACCACTGAAAATCATGGAACTTCTGGTTTAAAATACCGTAAGAGTTTTCCTGGAAGACCTAGAAAATGGCTAGAGAGGACACGTTTTCTAGGAAGACTCTATGGTAGGTGTGCTGTTTTGTATTCTGTGGATAATTGAGTCAGTGGATATGGGGGGTCCTACTGTATCCATTTTTACAAATGAAGTCCAATGGTTATGGTTTTTGATGTTAAAATTTATTTGATTCTGAACTGCCTTGCAGATAGAAAAACTCCCATGTCAGGGAGCTTTTTCTAAACACAGCCATGCACAAATACCCCTTGCTTACCCTTTAGCAGATAGGGAATGAGTCTTTGGTACCAAAATGGCTCTTCTTTTCCGGTAGGGAACACATCTATTTCCTGACTAGCTGTTCCAGGCCATTTACCAGTGATATCTAATGGAAGATGTGGCCCTCTGGCTATTCAGTGACTCTAAGTAGTGATTCTGGTTCTCAGAAGTAGAAACCTAGCATTTCAGGGAAAAAGGCTAAGCTGGAAATCAGAAGAGTACTTCTGGGAAGCTTTACATAAGGCAGAGAATTAAACCATATGAAGTTCCTTGTGTCCACCTCACCCTCCTCTTGTCCAAATCTTAATTCTTCTTTCTAGCGCCTCTGGCACAGACTCCTGGCATGTAAGAAGTCAGCCTTGGGACTCACCAAGGACTTTGCACAAGGGAGTGCAAAGTGAGCTTTTTGGTAAAACTCACTAGCCACCCTGATCTCCCTGAGAGCCAAAGGGAACAGAAGGAGCTGCACTTTTCCTTGTAAGCAAGGGCCTGTCAACAGCTCCAGAGTGTGCCAACAGAGAGAGGAGGAGATCATGGGAAGAGACATGAGTGACTCTGGCATGGAAAGAGTTAAAGGGAATGTATTTTTTTGTTGCTGTTGTTTTTGTCCACAGCAGGCTCTGCATTTAACAGGTTTTGACTCTGTGAGAAAGGCAGGCCACCCCACCCCCTTTGCCACTGGGAGAGATCCAACACTGCAGAGCTGTCTGCCTGCTTTCTCTCCTCCAGAAACCGCAGCTGCAGGGGAGGTCTGGCATAGAGCTGACCTCCGCCCCTGCACTAGGCTTGGGGAGGAGAGGGAAAGTCCCCCAGTACAAACCCTGTATTGGAAGCAGCCCCCTACATTCTACCTCCCTGGAACTCTTAGAGCCCCAGGGAACATCCATCTGTGTCTCTATGGAGCACGTTGCCTCCTGCACACACAGCTTGGGCATTTGGCTGCAGGGAGGCCTGAGGCAGAGACAGGGCTTCTGGGCTCTTGCCAGGCTGGCTGGCTAGGAAGGAAAGATACTCAGTTAAGGTCTGCTGGGTCACAGTGCAAAGATCCAGGCAGTGCTTATGATTGGCTGGAAGACTGTGGCCAGTGCAGGAGAAGAGAAGAATGCCGCTAGTGAGTTTCTTTTTTGAAGGAAATACTTGCAACAGCACTCTGTGTCTGCTCCTGACTACTAGATGAGAGTGCCCATGTAAGGTGAAGGGAATGAAAAGACTGAATGCAGCTCTTTGCCCTGATCACCTTTTAACAGGTTCCCCTACTTGCAAGTAGAAAGCTAGCACAGCAAGGAGAGGCCTGAGACAGAACCATCCCTCTGTCTCCCCCCTTGGTGTGCTCATTCTCCCTCTGAATGTAGGCTAGTTGCATTCAGCAGTATGTTCCAACCCAACTATCAACTCTCTGAAGAGGTACAGCCTAGTCGGCCATCTGACCCTGCTGTGTGCTCCCAGGTGTGTTAGTTCTGAAAACATGAATTGTTTAGGTATGTAGCCGGTATGTAATTCTGTACTAGCTGCTCTGACTGTGATGATTCAAGGGTAGTAAGGGGTCATGAACCAGTGTTCATTTGTGTGGAACATATGCCCCAAGGACGACCCTGGTGCAGGGCAACTTAAGAAAGGAAAGCTTGCAAAGCAGGCCCAGAGGAGCCCTCATGCTTTGTGTTAATTGCTTGTGTGTCTACAGCAAGTCCACCTTAATCTTGGGAAAAACTTTGGGGTGCAGTGCAGGCAGAATCCTATTTCTTGGTTGCTACACACATTGTTTTTGCTTCCTGTCAACAGGTCTTCCGGGAGCAGGCCATTGATGGTGAAACACTGCCCCTTTTGACCGAAGAGCACTTACTGAATAACATGGGACTAAAACTGGGGCCTGCGCTGAAGATACGTTCACAGGTAAGAGTTTTAAATTAGTAAAACAAAACTCTCTGGAAATTAGTTGACGTTCAGCTTTGCCTATTGAGATGAAGCCAGAGGCCACACACCCTGCTCTGGCCAGCAGGTGGGTCAGCTTTGGACAGTCTGCAGGTATGGTGAAGTGACCCACCCAGAGGGGCAGGCCTGACTCCCTGTCACATCTGGGATGCAAGAAATCCCTTCCTTCTTGGGCGCAGTCCTAAAGATCCTACAATGGCCTTTTCTAAACAGTCTCTGAACATAAGAGCAATAGATTGGGATCACTGCAGGTATAGGGAGAGGTCGGTTTTAGAATGCTCCCCTTCTTAAAGAAAAAAAAAACACCCCCCAAAAAAACATGAAGTCCCTGCTGTAGGAAAAAAAACAACCTTGGTGGATAAATTAGGCTTGGCTAAGTTGATGTACTCCTTATTGAAAAACATTGGTTGGGACAGCATTCAACATTTTGGCTGTCTTCCTGTTAGTGACATACACAGGTGGTAAGCTGAATTTACACCTGCCTCCATGGTGGTTTTTTCCCCCATTGTTGCTGAGGTTGGAATCATTTTCCTCACTTGAGCAAACCAAAGCCCCCCCCCAAAAAAAACCCTTTAGCTTTTACATGCTGCACCCCATCCCCCCAATACAGCCATTTACTACAGCCAAGGTTCTGGGAATCGTTATTACTCTGCGTTTAGCTACAGGCACATAGCTGGATGCTTCTCTTCTCCCCTCAACTCTCCACCAGTCAGTACATGGCTTTGTTGGAGGCAGGAGGCGCAGTACGTAAAAGGCTTTTGCAGGGGCAAGAGAAGAGATGGCCCTCAGTTCCCCCTAGTGGGGAACTTTACACCCCCATCTTCTGCTGCAGCAGCTCAGCTCTCTCCTCCCACCTTCCTCTTGAAGTGAGTCTCCCACTCCAGAAGACTTGGCCATCTCCCTCTGCTCCACATGCAGAACAGACCTGGCCTAAGGGGCTCCTCGCTTGCCTAAGTTAGCAGCTGTTGCAATTCTTCTATCTGCATCTGCAGTGGTAGGAACTGTTCTCCTTCCATCCCCATGACATAGACAAAGCTGAGAAGAACCCTACTCAAAAGCAAACTCAACATTGACTCATGGCTTTACGGTGTATTGTGTGATTTCTGTGCAGGAGAACAGGTGAATTTAGCACTAGAACTACACAAATTTTGTTTAAGGGCCTCTGTAACCTGCAAGGCTGTGTGCCGGCCCTAAGTTGTCTTACTGGAAGATGCCGTTCTAGGTAACGTTTGCTCAGGACATTCTGCCTCCAGTGGGAAAGGGCTGAAATGGTTGGTAGGGATTTGAGCAGCTTTTTCACTCAGGCCAGAGCTGCAAACATGAGGGACTTCTCCTATCCCCAGATCTTACGTTTACTTTCCCTATAATGTTACCCTTGTTCTTGCCTAGCAGACTTCATTTGTGCAGTTCAGCAGTTTTAAGGGGAGCTCTCTGCCCTCTCCCCAGCTGCTGCCCCCTCCCTCCTCCGCCAAGGACGGTGGGAACCTGGGCTTCTATTAATCACCTTCCACAAGGCCTCCGTCTTGCGCCTGCACCTACACAGCTGGTTTTTGTTAGGGCTTCAATAAAAACAGGGGCTCATATTTAACCCAAAACAACCAGAGTATTATTCGGTTAGCAAAATGTGGGGAAGAGGCAATGGTTTTGTTATAAAAATCATTTTAATGTTACTGTTGCAGTATTTCTTCCCCCTCCAGCACACAACAAGCACATACGCTTAGCAAAAACCACACAAAAAGCCCACCATCTTTAAATGTGTATCAAAGCTGGGTTGGTGCTCCTGATTTCTTGCTCCCCACAGCTTTCTTCCTTGAATCAGTTTTATTTCCTGCAGAATTGATCCACGGGGAACAATTGCCCAGAGAACCTTTTTATTAGCCCCCTCGTAAACAGTAAGGGCTGCAGGGAAAGTAATAAAGTTGCCCTTATTGTTTTAACATAATATAACAAATGTATATGGCTGGTGGGTGAGGGAGGCGCGGGGGAAAGGGAAGCCAAGGTCTGCATCAGCAAAGTGTATTTATTCTACTGTAGGCGGTCTCCAAACGTGAGAGGGCCTTTGCTCCGCGACAGCACCCTACTCATGATTGCACAGGCCTAGGATGAATGGGGTGGAGTGTGTGAGGTTTTGCAGCATGCAGAAGGTTAGACAGCCCAGAAGGGGGTGGTGGGCAGAATCTACCCATTCCAGTCTGTAGTTTCCACAGGTGCTACAAGAGAGAAAATAGAAGCACAGACAGTATTGGGATGAGGGCTACACCTGTCCCCTGGCTATGAAACCGCTTGGCTGAATTCCAGTTAGGTCCTGTACTGAGCCTGTTATCTCCATGCCTCCATTCTGATTTGGGTCACACCAGTGTGTAGTGGACTCAGTTCTGGGAAACTAACTCCTATAGAGAAATCTTGCTCAGATAATATAAAATGTCACCTCATTATGCAGAGAGTGAATGGTTGAGTGTGCATGTGTGTGTTATGCACAATTATGTACACACATGCACAGTTTCGCAGCACGAGAACTACTATGAAGTCAGGCTTCTAGCCCTCAAGGACAGGTAGATCTCAAAGTATGTAGGCAATGCATGGTGATATGTTGGCCATAGTTTCCTGGAGAGCTCCTGACCCTATCGGAAGTAGGATAAGTTTGCAAACATATGATACGCACATTTTAAATTGCATTTTGGATTTCCTTGATGCCGAATTTCCATTTTGCTTAGCACTGCCCTGTGAAAGAGTGGCAGCCAAACCCAGTAGTCTCCCCCCACCCACAGTGACTTGTATAAACTCTTTTGTTAGTTGATCAGCACAAGCCCTTGGACTACCAGAGCTGAACGAGAATTGTTCCTCATGGTAAGCTCAAGGGCTGCTTCTTAGGTCTGCGTTCTTTTACCTGTGAGACTGCCTTTGCTGCACATTAATGTCCTTTGCACCTGTGATCTCCACCCGCAGGTAGCCAAGAGAGTCGGCCGCGTGTTGTATATGGCCAGCTTCCCCATGGCCTTTCCGCTACAGCCTCCGGGCCTACGACCCACAGATCGTGACTTGCCTCCTGGAGAACTTCGCCCATCCTCCACAGGAAGCGTGGCCTCCTCTCCCTACAACAGCACCCTCCTCCCCATCAGCCGCATCTCGCCAAAGCAGGAAAATGGAAATCCCTTACTGGCTGGTCTCAATGACACTGCAAAGCCGCCATCTTAACTGCCCCACTGCCTCTGCCCAAGCCTGGCCTCTCCTGCTTCGTCCCTCAGGTTTCCGTAGCTGAAACCTACAAGCTGGAAGAACTCAGAGAGACTTGAAGAGTTCAGGTGGTCATATGAGAGAATAATGTAGTCAGCTTTGGGATTTTAAGGCAATGATCAGGATGATGGGGGGGTGGCAGGGGCATCCAATCCAAAGATTTCTTGGAAGCAATTTGAAAGGGACATATGATTTTGGGGGGGAGGGAAGAGACTTTTTGCTTTATTTCTTTTTTGCCTTTATGAAAATGCAACTTGGGAGAACATCCAAGGAAACCATCAAGCCCTCTTGTTGCCTTTCTTTCCCCACTCCCTCAAACCTATGAGGAAACTATTATCTCCCCCTCTATTTTTTTTTTTAAATGCGTCCCTCACTGGAACTTGTAAACAGTTCCTCCTTCAGGGTGTCTATGCATCGCTAACAACTTTTGAAACAATACCAAAGACAGACGAACTGACCCAATGCCCAAGTTCCGGTCCATGTTTACTTCAGTTTGGATGGTACGACGCAGCTAGTTCTGTGGGGTACAGTTTTTGCGTTCCTGGTTGTTGTTGTTGTTTTTAAATTGCATTTCAGGGTTTTGCTGCTTGAACACTGCAGATGGACTGCGGAAGATTCCCTTCTCTGAGCTCATAGAATTGTTTTGTGAAAGAAACATAATAATATTAATATAGCATTAGGGAACAAAGGGGAGAGCAGGAAATGTGGAGCAGGCTCAGCCAGAGAGGCTGCGATTCTCCCCTCCTCAAACAATGTGTGTACAGAAGTTGTGTGTTCCGTTTTTATTTTGTACGTGGGGAGTGCGTGCGTGCGTGTGTGGATATTTTGGAGGGGGGTCGGGGGGGCGCTTTGTTGCAAAGGATACGGAGTTGCACGTTTTACTTGGCCCCCTAAGACCAGGTAATAAGGTACCTGAGTGTGCCCATCGGGGAAGTCCGCTCACGCCAGCTGTTGGCCACCTCTGCCCCCCACCTTACAATTTGTACAGTAGTGGAAAACAATCATGTGACTGATGATCGTCCGTCTTTCTCTCTACTTGCCCTTTCTGTTTAAAACACCTGCACGTTCTATTTTTATTTTCTTTTTTGTTTGCATTTTCAAAAAGAAAAAAAAATCAGAGAAAGCTAGCTTGGTGGTACCTTAGCTTCTTTATATATTGTAAATGGTAATCATCCATCACCTCAAGACCAATGCTTTCCAGCAAAACAATTTAAATAATAATAAAAAGAAATCACTTAATTTATAAAATGGTTGCTCTGCAGGCTGTGTGTTTAAAAACAGCTGCCTTTGATGGAAGGAGGCAGTATTTGAGGAATGCAGAGTTAAGGAGGAGTGGTTTTCAAAAGGATGCAGATGTAAAGCCAGTACGCTCCACTATGTCCATTTGCATCTAAGAGGAAGCCAAAGGATGCTGGCTTAATAAGCCAGAATGCACAGTACCTACATCCTACAACCGGGTAAAGTAGTCTGATGGCCCAGCTAACCATAGCATCTATAACATGCAAATTGCCTACTGGGGCCAATTGTTTCAGGCAGGACCAGTTGGTCTGTTTCAAATCTGATGAAAATGCCATGGCTAAGTCCCATTTTGCCATTCACGCAATGGAAGAAAGTGTGTGAGCTCCTGTCTTAGGAAACTACAACTGCAAGCTCAGCATGTTGGAAAAACCCTGGTTCTCCGGCTTCATACACTCAGATGGGTGCCCTACTCTGAAGTCAAGAAAAGCTAAGTATCTGAGCAAAACAGTTAACCAGTGAACACTTTGGAATCTGGAGGAGGGGGTAGGCAATTTCCAGCCCTCCGGATGTTGTATATTACTGCCTGAATCACAAATCACCACTGGCCAGGCCAGCTAGGGCTATGGGGAATGTGAGTTTTACAGCAGGTTCCCCTGGCTTGTTTTGGAGACTATTTACTGAAAACTGAACTAAAGTTTAGCACATAGAAAACAAGTACCATCATACCCTTGCCCAAATTTTCAAGGAAGAGCACAACGCACACACACTTGCAGTCCCAGTATGCTATCATTAGAGAAGGTATGCCACTCTTTGCAGTCAAAACCTTCTGCTGAGGCTGGATCGCCATCTATCAGGCATGCTTTGGTTTGGGCATTCCTGCAGGGCAGAATGGGGTTGGACTAGATGGCCCTCGTGGTCCTTTCCAACTCTGATTCTACGACCTGTCTAGACATAAGCAAGCCCATCCCACTATACTCCCAGGGGAGAGAGCATAATTCAGTCTGCATGCTGAAGTTAGCTGTTTTACCTTGGCTGCCTCCATTTATCACAAAAACCTCACACAGGCAGCAGCTCCTTGCCATCACAAGCTTTGCAGTAACTGCCACTTTGTAGTTCGGTACATTCACTTGCAAGAAAACAAGCAGACAAGACTTTGGCTTTCCTTTAAAAAAAAAGAAGCACAAGCTACACTGTGGTAAAAGCAGAGCTGGCTGGAGAGAGCGCATTATCAACATTTAATTTTTCCACACAAAGAGAGGGTTGGCCTGGTCCTTGGACAAAATGGACTGCAGAGTGATGGGGTGGGGGGTTGGAGTCTAGCTTAAAAAAACCCAGGAATCTAAGAAGCAAGGGCAGCTCCATCTGCCCCATGTTATTTAAAGAGGTGAATTTTTAACTGGGTCTTTTATTGCCTCGGCTGAGCGGCTTTACAGTCCCCTGGCCAAACCGCAAATTTTACTATGTTTCCCCCCCAACGCATAAAACTCCGCTGGAGAAGATTTTCAACATTCCAAGTGGTGCCTTGTGGGCAACTTCAATGGAGCAACATCCTCTCCACCCCAACTGCTGCTTTGAAGGGGGGAAGCTAGGTTACCCCTCACTCAGCTCCTACCGTCCTGTCACTTGTGGTTCTCCCAAAGGGAAGGCCCCGGCTGACAAGCACGGCTGTCAGTCATCGTCCTCATCGGAGAAGTCCAGCTCTTCCACCACGTCCTCGGGTCCCTGTGCCAGTTGCCGCAACTCAGCCTGAGACAGCTGTTTCCTGACTCCCTTGGGTTTGGTGCCTATGTCGTCTCCCCCTGCAGAAGGAAGAGAGCAGAGAGGTGTAAATCCTGCCCTGTCATGGTAAAGAAGGAAAGAAAAGAAAAGGTGGCAGTCAGAGGGGGCTCATTGCTAATTAATCACAAACACTAATTAATTTCTCAGGGGTTGCTGCATCTTCCAGATAGCAGGGGAGGGAGGAACACCTGTAATACAGTTCAGATGCAAGAGACACAGCATGTACTGCCTAAACCAAAGATAGCCTCCACTATTCTTTTGCATGAGCATGTCTGAGCTCAGAGAGAAAGAGGAATAATTGTTCTGAGGTCTAACTACTAAGACACCAGTCCTGGAAAGGATGCCAATGCAGATCTATGAAGCTGCCATTGTCCCTTTTTATCATTAGAATTCAATATTCTCTCTCACTCATACACATGTGTATGTATGTGCGTATATGCATATGTATGCAGATAGCAGGTACTTCAGCCTCCAAATCTCTTTCTCATCACAAAAATACAGCATTTGAAAGAATCCCCACTCCTCCCTACCACTTTTCTCACAGTAAGGGAAGCCCAAAAGAACATGCAATTCTGACAGAGCCAGGAAGGCACTAGTACAAAATAACTAGCTACCTGTAATTAATCCCTCCAGTTTGTTGTTGTTGTGTGCCTTCAAGTTGTTCCCGACTTACGGTGATCCTACAGCAAACCTAACATCGGGTTTTCTTGGCAATATTTGTTCAGAGGGGGGTTGCCTTTGCCTTCCTCTGAGGCTGAGAGAGTATGACTTGCCCAAGGTCACCCAGTGGGTTTCCATGGCCAAACAGGAATTTGAACCCAGGTAATGCACACTTTTGGCTATCTGGTTTAGGCAGTATATGTTCCCCCCACCCTAGTAACAGTCCCAGTGTTGGCTGTGTTTCTCACCTCTAAAGTGTATTACTAATGCTATTACAGTTGCATTGCTTCTCTGGTAATGCAACTATAACTAAACTACATTGTCATCTCACCTTAATAAGAGATAACTATGGCAGTTGGAAAACGTAGTTACCGATACTTTTATTGTTATGGGAGTGGGTTCCCACTAGACAGTGGAGGATAACTCATAAGATTCAAGGGCTGCCTTCTGCCGCTTCCTTGTGCTTTGTTGAGACTTTTGAAACAAAAAGGAGGTTGACTTTAGGAGATAAGGTTTTGTACCTTAGCCTGAAGGTTTGTAGCATTCAGATTTTTTTAAAAAAATAGTAACCAAATGCACCAACTGAGGTCCTGATTCAAGCTGGGGGGGGGACACAAGGAAAGCCCCCTACCAACACCCTAAAAAGAGGGGTGATGGCACATTCAGCGTGAATGTGCACCAAGATATTGAGAAAAGCATCTTTGGAAGCAACTTCACCTCTCTCTGCCTTGCCAGGCCTGCAGCCACTGAGAAGTGGCTCTAAGAGCTGGCAAGGAAACGCCGCCAAGTGTTCGCAGCCATCCTCAGCTCTTGTCTCCGCTGCTCATCTATTCTGGGCAACAGCACAGGGGCTCATGTGCCAACCCTCTGCCATCTGCCACAGTGAATCACTCAGTGGGCTGTGTGGATGGCTCTCCCTCCTGCTTCCTCTCATTTTCACTTGAAAGCTGAGCAGGGGAGAAACCAGGCTGAAGAAAGAGAGGTGGGGAGGAAGGCAGCAGGTGCCCCCCTCCAAAAACACACCACCACTAAGCAGGGATCACGCCGTTATGTACCAGCTCTCACAGACAGGAAGACAGTTGCTAATGGGAAAGAACAGCAAGAAGCAGCAGCAAATATGGACAAGCAACTTTATCCTGGTGGAATTGTGTTTCTCCCTCTTTAAATCACAAGCTAAGACAAGACCACTCACTCCTGCAGCTGCCATTCCCCCTTCGTTCTGCCTCAACTGGCCCACTGCCTTTCCAACACGACAAAACTGGCATCTTCTCAGCCAGCTTGGTCCAAGCTGAAACGTCAGAATCACTGTCCCAAAGCTCTGTCACTGAGCACCAGCTGCCTCCCCCAGAGGGGCACCACAACAAGTGACAATGGCTAGCAACAACATTAGGAAGTGGCCAACTGCCCCTTGTGACAATAGCTAAACCCGCTGACTATCTCAATGGAGTTTAATATCAGAGTCAAACTTGGAAAGTTGCTTTTGAAGGTAATTGTGCACATTACGGTGTTTAATAATTCAATGCCAGCATTACTTACGGCGGTGGTTTGTTCTGTTGTTTACTGCTTTTTTCTTACTTTTTCTTAGAGTCCCCCCCACCCAGACACCACCACCACTGCAGTTAATAAGGGAGTAGCATAAAGCTTGCAAAATTCCACCCAAATGACTCTAAAAATGCCCTTGAATAGTAACTTTTTAAAGTGACTAAAACCACTACTCACAAAGTAACTTTGCTCCTACTTGTTGAATTACAGCTGTCCCTTCATATTCACTGGGGTTTTGTTCCAGGACCCCCCCCCCCGTGGATACCAAAATCCATGAATACTCAAGTCCCATTATATGCAATGGCATAGCAAAATGGTGTCCCTTATTTAAGATGGCAAAATCAAGGTTTGCTTTTTGGATTCTTAAATATTTGGAAATATTTAAGAATATTTCCAAGCTGTGAATACTTAAATCCGTGGATACAGAGGGACAACTGTAGTTTGGAAACGTAGCTTGTTCTACCTTCATTACCAAAAAAGTAACCTTTTGCCAAGATAGGTGTGCACCTTGTAACTTATCACTTCTGAGCTCTGCCTGAGAAGAGTGGATGAGATCACATATTCCATACAAAGGGCTCAAGTAGAATGAGGGCACATCCTCAAATACGGATGTAAACCACTGCAACATTCCACTTTTCCCTCCACCTTTGTTAGTTATCTTACATCATAATGGTCCATGCAACCCAATACTATCTGTTCTGGCTGGCAGCAGCTGTCCAGGGTTTCATGCAATTTATTTTTATTTTATTTTTTGCTCCCAAATGCCCAAAACGATCTCTTAAGTGGTGTAGAGGGCATTTCCACATGTTTGGAGCCCCCTTGGACCATCCCCAGGGTTAAAATTAAAATTTGCAAAAAGGAAAAAAAATATCATAGAATCACAGAATTGTAGAGTTGGAAGAAACCACGAGAGCCATCCAGTCCAACCCCCTGCCATGCAGGAATACACAATCAAAGCATCCCTGACAGATGGCCATCCAGCCTCTGTTTAAAGACCTCCAAGGAAGGAGACCCCACCACGCTCCGAGGGAGTGCGTTCCACTGCCAAACAGCTCTTACTGTCAAAAAGTTCCTCCTACTGTTGAGGTGGAATCTCTGTTCCTGGAGCTTGCATCCATTGCTCCGTGTTCCAGTCTCTGGAGCAGCAGAAAACAAGCCTGCTCCATCTTCAACGTGACACCCCTTCAAATACTTAAACAGGGCTATCATATCGCCTCTTAACCGTCTTTTTTCCAGGCTAAACATACCCAACTCCCTAAGTCTCTCCTCATAAGGCATGGTTTCCAGACCTTTCACCATTTTAGTCGCCTTTCTCTGGACATGCTCCAATTTGTCAATATCCTCTTTGAATTGTGGTGCCCAGAACTGGACACAGTATGCTAGGTGATAAAGATATTGCTCTTTCCTATCAACATATTGCTCTTTCCTACACAGAACTGTATTTCCTGAACAATCTGCTCTTCTGACCCATAACAAGAGTCAGCAACATGAACATAAATGCCCGTGTAACACCTCACAAAGTTGTTACCCCAGCCAGCTATAACCACACCCTTCTTACCATCTGAATCACTCCAGTTCTCTTCCTCCTCCTCTTCTTCATCATCTTCCACTTCATATTCACCATCATCGTCATCATCATTCTCCTCTTCACTGCTGTCGACTGAAGCACTGTCTAGGCGGCTCTTTTTGGCCTTTGATTTCTCTGCATCAAAGAACAGAAAAGGAAAGCTGATTTAGAAAGACAGGCCTCGCTCACTGACTGGCAAAGGTTGGAAAACACGTGTTTCCATAACACAAAGAAATCCAAAATTTAGTATATATAAAATATTTACTATATAAAGAAATCCAAAATTTAGTATATATGGAGTTGCAAGTTGCCAAAGAAAAAGACAGCTGCACAAATTGGTATGACCATCGATGTATTGAATACAACTGTTTACCACATGGTAACATAAATGATCTTATATAAAATTTGTGCTCTACTGTACCAAAACTTAAACAAGAAACCTCACTTATCATAAGAGCTCTTCAGAGCAGTACAAGTCCTATCACAGTTGCAGTGGGAGGCAGGGGTGGGAAGAGTTCAACACATTTTAAAACAAGTCTCAGATTGGACAAGAGGAGAAACTGTTGTGGCAGACAGAAATGGCGCCAGGCTTGGCAGAACTAAAGCTGGGTTTGCAAGGAACACTCTTTATAACCCGAGCGCACCAACAGTGTCACTTTGCTGGGCAATGCGCCGTCATTACTAGTAATTCTGTAAAGAATTAATATCCCCATATTGCCTACTGGAAGTGGCTGGGGAGGGAGCTGGAGACTGGGGCAGTGAACCAACAACTTTGTTCAAGGCTGAGCTGAGATTTGCTCCAGTGGTGCCTCCCTTGCTCACACTCCTGACCCACAACGCTGTACCAGCCATGGGGCACACAGGTGAGTTTAACTTTTTTATAAGGCACTCTCTTGATGCAACCCCATTAGGCTGCCCTCTCCCTCTTTAACTTGTCCAGACAAATTATCTCTGCTGTCCTTGTGGGCCAGCCAGACTTCTGCAGCTGTCTTGTTCACCCCCTCCTCCTGCCCCATCAAAGCCAGCTGGGCTAAGTGCAGCCGATTACTCTTTGCCCAGAGAAAATAGCAGCAACATTTAGCTGCATTTGTATTGACTCCAACAGAAGACAGGCAGGATATTCAGCCAGCAGAGACATGCATACATTCGCACACAGGGACACACTCTTTCCTACAGCTGTCCAATTAGCCAGCCCTTGGCTGCTGATCTACCTCTGCTCCTTTCCTGCTTCACCACATGGTGCTGCTGACAACAGCGGATGGTGGAAACACCCAGGTTCAGATACAAAGGAGAATCAATGAACTTCTCCAGCATGTACCTGCTCTCTCTCTCTTTTCTCAATCTAATCATAAAAAGATGGAGCTACGGGATTCAAGATAAAGCTTTTTGGATGCAGAGAATGGGGCACAATTGATCTTCCTAAGATGCTCACCTTTGGGAAAAAAACCAAGTTTCTAGACCTTAAGACACAAAAGAGATATTGGGAAAATGAGGGGGGGGCAGGAGATAGTTGCAGAAACATTAGGAGTTTCAGGGAATCATAGAACTGTAAAGTTGGAAGAGACCACGAGGGCCATCTAGACCAACCTCATGCCCTGCAGGAAGACACAATCAAAGAATCCCTGACAGATGGCCATCCAGCCTCTGTTTGAAGACTTCCAAGGAAGGAGACCCCACCACGCTCCGAGGGAGTGTGTTTCACTGCCAAATAGCTCTTACTGTCAAAAAGTTCCTCCTAATGTTGAGGTGGAATCTCTGTTCCTGGAGCTTGCATCCATTGCTCTGTGTCCTAGTCTCTGGCGCAGCAGAAAACAAGCTTGCTCCATCCCCAATATGACACCCCTTCAAATACTTAAACAGGGCTATCATATCACCCCTTAACCGCCTTTTTTCCAGGCTAAACATACCCAGCTCCCTACGTCTCTCCTCATAAGGCATGGTTTCCAGACCTTTCACCATTTTAGTCGCCCTCCTCTGGACACGCTCCAATTTGTCAATATCCTTTTTGAATTGAGGTGCCCAGAACTGGACACAGTATTCTAGGTGAGGCCTGACCAAGGCAGAATAGAGTGGCACTATGACTTCCCTTGATCTAGACACTATACTTCTACTGATGCAGCCCAAAATTGCATTGGCCTTTTTAGCTGCCACATCACACTGTTGACTCATGTTCAACTTGTGGAGAGCTGAAGGTTTTCATTGGTTGAAGGTGGTGTTTTACAAAATATCTACCTCAATCTCCAAACTAAACTTATGCCAAATAAAATAACCTAATCTGCATAATTTATATCCTCTGTTTTTTGCTTCCTCTGGCACAGAATTTGGAATCATGTTGTTGCAATATTTGGATATTTTTAAAGTGCAAAATACACACAGACTTTTGGATAGCTTATGCTATTATGGCAGAAGCCATATAGACAGTATCAATGCAATTTCCAAAACGATTACCAATCATGAGGGCTAGAAACCTACTTTCCTGTGTTTTTAAGACAAATCTGAGAAGGCTGAATTTTGTACTGCAGTATCTCATTTTGCCTTTACAGAGCAAAAGCAGGATGTGCTGAAAACTTCCTTAAACATTGCTCCAGATTCGGCCACATGTCACTTCCGCACATTCTCCTATTCAGACTTTTCAACCACTAGCTAATGTGAATACTGTTGCAATGATGATGGTTTGAAGCATAGACTCAATTTGGAGTAAGCCCCACCCACTGAAATCCTAGCTTCTGCCTTTCAAATACATCACGGGTCTTCAAGGTTCTGGTTCTACTAACACGGGAAAGGGGTAACATTTTTAGTCCCTTGCTCCCTTTCCACTGATCTACAAAGTCCAAATATGTCTTCACTACCCTGTGCATTGGATTTGGAGGCACTGGGTAACAAAAGGGTGGCAAATTTAAAATGCTGGAATATTCTGGCATTCAGACACAACTCTACTGCACAGGTGGAAAATGTATGCCCCCACACACATAATTCATCAGCTCCTGCTAAGCACAAGCAATGTCAAGGGATGGTAGGAATGGACGTCCAGCAACATATGGAAAGCCACACATTTCCCTGCCCGGCTCTAAGGGGTAGCCAGCAACCTGGCATCCACCAGTTGTTCTGGACTACAGGCCCCACAACCCTGACCATTAGCCAGGCTAGCTGGGGATAACATAGTTCTAGTCCAAGAGCAACTTGCGAAGTGCACAGATTCTCCAAAACATTTATTTGAAGGGTGCCAGGCTGTCTATCCCTCTAAAATGTAGACATGTTGCTTTCAAAACCAACCTTGAGAGATACACTTATTTAAACAACACTCTTAAGTTTACATGCATAGCAGCAGAATTTCTGCCAACAAAAATGGGAAATGGAACAATGGTCCACAGATTGGAAACACTGAATGATTCCAATCTCCAATACATTCCAATCTCTAAGGAAATGGACACCAGAGATTGTAGTAACCATCGGACTATCGCACTAATCTCCTGTGCAAGCAAAGTGATGCTTCAGATTTTACAAGAAACGCTTTTACCTTATACGGTCCAAGAAATGCCAGACATCCAAGCTAGGTTCAGAAAAGGAAGAAGCACTAGGGATCATAGTGAAAACATGCATTGGATACTGGAACACATCAAAGAATTTCAGAAGAAAATCAACCTGTGCTTTACAGATTACAAAAAAGCTTTTGACGATGAGAAATAATAGTTCACTCTAAAAGAAATGGGGAGTGCCACAACATCTGATTGTCCTGATGCATAACCTATACTCTGAACAAGAGACCACTGCCAGGACACAATATGGAGAATCAGAATGGTTTCTCAATGGTAACGAGGTCAAGACAAGACTGGATTTTATCACTATAATAAGATGCAGAATATATAAGAAAAGCAGAGGAAGCAAGCATGAAAACGGGGGAAGGAAAATCAACAACTTAAGATATGTAGATGACACTTGCAGAAAATAGCAGACTTGCAATTACTATTGATGAAAGTTGAGGGAGAAAGTGAAAAAGCAGGGTTACAGCGGAAGAAAAGAAAATAACCACAGATGATTTACATAACGTTAAAGTGGATAACGAAGACATTGAAATAGTTACAGATTTCCTATAGTTTTGCTCAGTTACTAACTGAAATGGAAATTGTAGTAAAAAAAAAATCAGGAGAAGACTCGGAAAGGCAGCCATGAAAGAACTAGATAAGATCCTCAAATGTAAAAACAGACCATTACATACTAAAGTATTTCCGATTTCTATGTATCATTTTGAAAGCTGGACAGTGAAGAAACCAGACAGGAACAAAATAATCTCATCTGAAATGCTGGAGGAGAGTTCTGTAGATATCATCGACTGCTAAAAAGACAAATAAATGGGTCCCAGAGCAAATCAAACCTCAACTCGTACTAGAAATGAAGATGACGAAAAGTGAGTCTGTCATATTTGGACATATCATGAGATGATGGGACACAATGAAAAGATTATAATGCTTGCTAAAGTGGGAAGCAGTAGGAATAGAGGAAGATTGCACTATGGGTGGAATGATTCAATCCGGTTACTCATGGCTGCTCTGAGTCTGCAAGACCTGAACATCTGATGACCAGAGATCTTGGAGGTCTCTCATTCACCGGGGTGCCATAAGTCAAAAGTCAAAGTCAACTTGAGACCAAATAACAACAACAAGCACCTTGACATTCCAACAAATTGATACAGATCCCATCACCATCTCACAATCAGAGAAAGAGGGAGCTTCAAAGAACATGGAAATCTGAATTCTTCCAAATCAGAGTATACATTTATTTGAGAATCTGCAACCCACCCACCCAAATTCACTTTGGCTCCAACTTCAAAACAGCCCCTTCCAGAGTGCTCATCTCCGAGCTGCCTCCCCCCCCCCCCCGCATCTTCTCCCCCTCCAAATACAAGATGGATGGCAGCCCTGCCTCCTGCAGCAGATAAAGCTGACAAGCACCTGAGCAGCCCTATCTCTGAGAGCACAGGAGAGCAGAGGAAACAAAAAGACCATCTCTTTCCCCATTCATCATGGGCGGCTGGCGGGCTCCAACTGCTCCAACGGGGCACCCTGATGGAGCTCAGCTGCAACTGACAATTGCAAAGCCAACCCCTTGATTAATTCCTATTACCTTGGTGGCCAGCCAATGGAGTGTGATATACAGGGACCGGTGCCTGTATGGGAGCTTCTGCTCAACTTTAGAATCACTTTTCTAGACAAATACTGCAATGTTATTTTATCCTCCCCTTGCTTCTCTTTTTCTCTATTTATTATACTTTATTATGACATATCCTCCAATGAGCTTAAGAGACATGTAACCCCTCCTCTTGTTTTTAACCTCGCATGAACTCCTTGAGGCAGGTCAGAAAGGGCAAGCCAGATTTTAATGACACCTTAACCCCCCACCCCCACCCCATGCCGCTTGCCCCAAAGGCCTCTCTCATAGAATCATAGAGTTGGAAGAGACCACAAAAGCCATCTAGTCCAACCCCGTCTTGCAGGAATACACAATCCAAGCACCCCCAACAGATGGCCACCCAGCCTCTGTTTAAAAATCTCCAAAGAAGGAGATACCACGTTACGAGGCAGCGTATTCCATTATTGAACAGCTCTTACTGTCAGGAAGTTCTTCCTAATATTTAGGTGGGGTCTCTCTTCCTGTAGTTTGAGCCCACTGCTCTGTGTCCTAGTCTCTGGAGCAGCAGAAAACAAGCTTGCTCCCTCTACAACATGATGTCCTTTCAAGTATTTAAACATGGCTATCGTGTAACCTCTTAACCTTCTCTTCCCTAGGCTAAACATACCCAGCTGTCTAAGCTGCGCCTCATAGGTTATGGCTTCCAGACCTTCCACTATTTTGGTCATCCTCCTCCGGACACGTTCCATCTGCATGGATACTTCCTTTCCATCCCCACTCAAAACTGCTCATCTTCCATGAAATCTGAGTTCTCAACCCTTCCTTCCACAACTGAATATGAGAAAAAGCCTGCTGAATGAAACCCAAAGGCCTGTCAAGCCAAGCAACCTGTTTCCCACAATGCGTGCCTTATTCAGATATCTCTGGAACTCCAATAACCACAGAGCATGGAGGAAATAATCTGTTTTTCTCCAGCAATCGGTATTCAGTGGTAGACTGCTGCTGTAGAAGGAGGCCCCATTTAGACCATTTTTGTGGCTAACTGCCACTGGTAGATATATCCTATTGCCCCATTATATGTTTTAAAACCATTTAAAGCAGTAGCCATGAATGTCATGTAGCCGCAAGGTCTCTAGTCTTGTATTGCCAAACAAAAAACCTAATTAATTAGCCCATACTTGTCCTCGGTTGCCCTTGTCTCCTCCCCCACCTCTAAATTCAGGCTGCAAGAGCACACAGGGAATGGAGACTTATATGGGATATGTAGGCACCCACATGTGTGAATGCAGGCTTACAGCAGTCTGTAAATTAATGTGTGTGCGTGACCTGGTTCATCACAGTAAAGCACCATGTGGAAGGGATGTCACTTCTATCAACAGCCATGAGCTTTTCAAATTACAGAGTGCTTTATAAAACCCTTCTCCCCTATCTGCCTGGATTAGCAGAAAAGGCCTGCTCTCAAGAGGGGCAATTTGGTCAAGGCCACCCAGAGAGCAGCGTGATAGCGAAGGAATTTGAACCTTGGCCTGCCAAATCCAACAACTCTCTCCCCTACATCACCCCTCTGTTCCTGGTGAGAGATGACAACACTTTTGCTTGCCTGGGGGAAGGAAACCGCCACCCACTGTGACATCAGGCGCCTCTTTTTCCCACTAGCCTCCTGGCAGCCACAGGCACCCCAAAGTCCTTAACCGAGGGTGGGGGGAAACCCACCCCCTCTTTGACACTCAGAGCCAAGAGCATCCTGTTCTTACTGGGCCACATCCCACCATGCTTTCCCCCACCGGAATCCCTGCTGGCGAGAGAGAGTTGGAGATATCAGCCTGACTTTTAATACAATTTGGTTGGGAAGCAAGCACTCTAAAGGCTGCATTAATCACTTTAACGATGAAGCTATTACTGGAGGTGCAGGAGGAGGGGAGGGGAGAGGGGAGGATGGGAAATTCTCCATGTTTCCTCCCGCCCCTTCGCCTGGAAACCCAACTTGCTCTCACTCCCTCGCCCCCCTTTCATCCGCCACCACCAAGAAAGGAAAGTAAAAAAAATCTGGCCAAAGTAGCTCAGCTCACAATGGGCTTTGGTGTGCCATTTCCCATCCTATTTTTGCAAAACTTTTGGAGTGTCCTGCCTGCCACAAGATACAGCTGCTGACTTAAGATGGATTTTAAAAATGCACAGAGGGGAGGAGAAGACAGTACTGTCTTCATGTCCTCCTTGTGGGACTCCCAGAGGAACTGGGCTGGTTTCTGTGGGCAACAGAAGGCTGGGCTACAGACCTTCGGTTTGCGCCAAGGAGGCAGTACCTTCAGGTCTTATTCTCTTCGGTGTGACTCAGCGCTTCCACTTCCCTCATCCATAAAATGGGCATAATGAAACAGATCCACCTTCCAGAGAAAAATATGCTTCCAGGAAGGTAATGGCACACTCCAAAGTAAGCAGGCTCCCAAATCATCTACATTGGGAAATGCCAGGGAGGAACGCTTTTAGACAACACTTCTGATGATGCAAAATAGCTAGAAGGCAGTGTGTTCCAGTGGATAGATTTCTGGAGGCCAGGGTTCAAATTTGCACTCAGTCATGAAACTGTGGGGAGGGAGAGGAAAAAAATTGTTGCAAATGCCTCATGACCCTGAAGATGCACTGAAACAATAATGGGACACTTCTGTAAGAAGGAAATCCACTGAATTCAATGGGACATAATCACAGAAAAATATGTTTATTTCAGCCTAAGTCTGGAATGAAAATAAATAAATAAGATATCCCAAAGATGCAGTTTTATAGCTCTGGTTGCTATTTTAGGTAAGATTTCAATTTTTGCAATATTTTTTAAACTACACTGTTTTACCCAAGTCAGTAGCGGCCTTGCATTCCTTGTTAGAAAGGCAGAATTAATAATAATAATACCAACTTGGACTGCCAAGATTACAGCTCCATCTGAGACTCAAAGGCACGCACAGCCACACACGCACACCCCTCCCCTGGTGAATTATATCTTTCATTTAGTCAAAATGTATAAAACAAGAGATAGAAACACAACTCGCAAGCGAGCAAAAGAAGCAGTACTCCCCTGGGGGAAAAATCTGGAGATAATAATCTATGGTTATTACATAATCTATTCTTTCTTCCTCCTCCTCGTCCACCCACTTTCTTACCTGCCAACATTTGGGGTGACCGACTAATTAGCTGATAAAAAAAAAAAAGAAAATGCCTTTGCCCCTCTCCAACCCACCCATCCACCCACCCCCTTGCAAATCCCTTGCTCATTAGAGGTTTGCTAATAACATTACGTGCCCTCACGTGCAGGGAAAATTGGCTCCCATAATGAACCAGGGTTGTGGGGGGGGGCAAGGAATGGGGAAGCTTCTCCTCAAGCTTTGTCCACTCCGCACACACAGCAAAAAAACCCCCAACATATTAAATTGGCGTAATATGATTACGCCCTGGATAAATGAAGAAACCCGCTAAAGTTCATTAGAGGTGCGCCGTTGCCTAATGTGGACAGATCGCTCATTACTGGCCCAGCCTGGAGAGACGCCTCAGCTGACGGAGAAGCAGCTCTTCGCCTGCTTTAATTGCCTCATGACAAGGCAATCCACCACCTCTCCCCAAGCCATTAATAACCGCCTGCAGCAGAAGCCTCCCTCCTGGAGCTCCTTCAGCCGGTAAATGAGAGGAATGCCTCCGTTGCCGCCTCTCCCCACCAGGGCCGCAGACAGGCCATTGATCAAATCTGGCAGGCGCGGGAGGCCATCTTGCTCTCCACCATCCTTCCCAGAAATTCAAAATTCGATGTGGCTCTGGCCCAAGGCATCCCAGCCCCTTGACCTTTTCTTCCCCCAGACAGCTCCTTCCTTCCCTCCCTCCCTGGTCCATTCCACAGCTAGCAGACAGGGGAGTGAAGGGTCTGGGTTTAGGAGCACAGGGGTTGATGGGAAGGATTCATAAGACACCCCCCCCAACCCACTGAGAGCCCGCTGCTTCCTTCACTGCCCAAAGTGAGTGGCAACTACACTTGCTCTGTATGGTGCAGAAGGAATGCCACTGAACTCTCCTGCACCATAAGAGCCCTTACCATGGTACAAGGCAAAGCAGCCCCTTCCCTTTTGTAGGGAATGGAAGAAAATGGCTTTTTGATAAAAGTCTTTCTTCTCCTCTCTGCAGCAGCATGCAGCAATGGCAACTGGTGGCCAGCAAGAGAGGAAAAATAACAAGGGATGTGACCCATGGGCCTTGTGTTACCTACACCTGCTTGAGGGGAAGCAGGGTCAAATTCTCTTGCCTTTCCACTGGCTCCATGGGCCCTTGTGTCAAACCACCCACAACAACCATGGTTTAACTGGCACAATAGGAGACCCAGGAATGTTAGGTCTGTACAAGGGTTAGGATCTCCACACTCTTGTCTTCCTCTGCTATCATTGCCCAAAGTTCATACTCATCAACAATGGCTTACAGAAGCCTGTCTCAGATGGACGGACTTTCCTGAGGAATGAATCCTGCGACTAAGGAACTACAACAGAGAAGATGTTGCTTTCTTGAGAGTTGTGGTAAAGCAGAAACTCTTCTTGAAACTAGGCATCTTGCAATAATCCTTGCATTCGTCCTACCTCCTATGGAAAGGGCAGGCAAGCTGATGCCTTCCAGATGTTTTAGACTACAAGCAGGGCCGGTTTAAGGAATTTTGGGGCCCCCTGCAATGCTTTATTTTGGGACCCCCATATGTTTATCTCAGGTCAATGTAACCTAACCTATTCACCTTACAGGATGTTCAGATTACAATAGGACCCCTGTATCCATGGTTTCTTTATGGGACACAAAACAGCACACCTACCATAGATTCTTCCTAGAAAATGTGTCCTCTCTAATTGTTTTCTAGGCTCTCCAAGGCAACTCTATGGTATTTTAAACCAGCAGTCCCATTATTTTCAATGGCATTCACTATTATTCATGGTTTTCAGAATCCACGCCCCCCCCCCGAACCAATCCCCAGTGGATAAGAGGGGCCTACTGTATTACATAATTTGCCACCAATAATTTCATTTAAAAACTATATTATAGACACTAACATAATATTTTTTTGTTTATTAGCAATTAACGTAATGGTGTAGATTTCCTCAAAGAAAAGAAAGAGTGGACTACAAGCTAAACATGAGTTAGTAGTATGATGCAGCAGCAAAAAATGCCAATGCGATTCTAGGCTGCATTAATAGGAGTAGTGTCTAGATCAAGGGAAGTAATAGTATCACTCCATTCTGCTTTGGTCAGACCTCACCTGGGATACTGTTTCCAGTTATGGGCACAACAATTCAAGAAAGATACTGAGAAGGATGGTGGGAAGTCTGGAAGCCATTACGCCCTATGAGGAACGGCTTAGGGAGCTAGGTATGCTTAGCCTGGAGAAGAGAAGGTTGAGAGGTGACGTGATAGCCATGTTTAAATATTTGAAGGGATGTCATATTGAGGAAGGAGCAAGCTTGTTTTCTGCTGCTCCAGAGACTAGGACACGGAGCCATGGGTTCAAACTACAGAAAAAGAGATTCCACCTGAATATTAGGAAGAACCTCCTGACAGAAAGAGCTGTTCGGAAGTGGAATACACTGCTGCCTTGAAGTGTGGTGGGGTCTCCTTCTTTGGGTTTTTTTAAAACAGAGGTTGGATGGCCATCTGTCAAGAATGCTTTGATTGTGTGTTCCTGCAGGGCAGAAGCCGATCGGATGGGATGGCTGTTGGGGTCCCTTCCAGCCCTATGATTCTAGGCTGCATTCAGAGCCTGGGAAAGTTATTCTTAGATTACACCTCCCAGAACCCCCTTGCCAGCATCCTTCTCAAGGTCTGGTTGCATTGTTCCTTTTCCAGCATTCTCTAGCCCAGTGGTTCTTAACTTGGGGTCCACAATGTCCTCACAGGGAGTCCACAAAGGCTTGAAGGCTGCTTGGCCCACCTCCTCCCTGTCGTGGAGTAGCTACGTGACAGGAACCAAGGCAAAGGCTGGCTGGCTTGGCCTGCACATTGCCATTCAATCCACTCCAACCACAAACTTGCAGGAAGAAGCAAGAGTGCCTCTGAGGGAAAGTTTAATGGATGGTGTAATTGTATTGTTGTTGTCGTTAGCTATTATTATTAGGGTTTTAAATCTTGAGTTAAGTTTGGGGCAACAAAAAATATTAAAAGGGGGTCCCTGCTAAAGAAAAGGTTAAGAACCACTGCTCTAGGCCAATGCCTCTCACATAACACTAATGGGATACTGGTGTTTTAGTGACAACAATAAAACCATTGTTCCCAGTAATATTACTCCAATTTTTATTTATATTCTTTATATTCTTCTGTTAAAAGAACCAGAGTGTTGTAAAAGTTTCAGCATTGCCCTATGACTGAGGAGACCAGGGTTTGAATCCTTACACAGCCATGAATGCCCACGGGGTGACCTTGGGCAAGTCACACTCTCTCAGCCTCAAAGGAAGGCAAAGGCAGATCCCCTTTGAACAAACCTTGCCTAGAAAATCCCATGGTAGGTTCGCCTTAGTCAGAAATGACTTGAAGGCACATAGGCAAACACACACAAATTCCTTTTGCAGGCTGAACTCAGTTGGCAGCAAGGGGAGGAAGCTGAAGAAGACCAAGGGGGAAAGGGAGGGGAGAGGAACCAAGACGGGAAGGGAAGGGAAGGGAAGGGAAGGGAAGGGAAGGGAAAGAAAGAAAGAAAGAAAGAAAGGAATAAAGAAATCCTTTCTGAGGGAGACAACACTCAAATTCCCTCCCTCTCTCTCTCTCTCTCTCTCTCTCACACACACACACACACCTTCTCCGTGCCTCTCCCTCCAGCTTTTGCCACGGAGGGCTGCTGTTTCTTTCGCTTTCTCTTTGGGTTTGTGAGACGCTGTCTTTTTTTAAAAAAAAAGCCAGCGGAGGTTTTTGGAGGAGGCTCCTACTGGCTGTCTCCTTCCTCAGATTAAGGAGGCTAGTACGGGGCCCTCTCTTGACCTTGGGGCCCTCCCGCCAATGCTGATTTGGCAGACTGGTTAAACCGGCCCTGACTACAAATTACATAATCCATGACCATTGGCCAGGCTGGCTCAGGCATTTGGAAGCTGTAGTCCAAAAGGTCGCCTACCATTTGCAGTGCCTACAGGATCACTAGACTATTAAAATGATTGCTTTAGGATTAACATACAAAGCAGCAGTAAAAGTTCTACCTAATATTAGAGTTACAGCTGATAAATATTCAGCCACCAAGACACATATGTATGCCTTTTGACGTTCCACGTGAGAATGGTAGTTTCCATTTTAAAACACTAATAAATCTACTAGTTCTCATGTTTGCAAGCAGACTGGAAAACATGACAGCAAAAATAGGTGGACTGTGAACAAAAATGAGCTACATTTTAGTTAATTCAACAGTATTTGTTAAAAGGGAACAGCTCATCCAAATTTAAGGACACAGAAAGGCCATCAATGTCCATCTATACCTTTGTTTCTGCTGTGTGCCTTCACGTCATTTGAGACTTACAGTGACCGTAAGGTAAATATACTATGAGGTTTTCTTGACAAGATTTGTCCAGAAGGGGGTTTGCCATTGCCTTCCTCTGAGGCCGAGAAAGTGTGACTTGCCCAAGGTCAGCCAGTGGGTTTCCAGGGATGAGTGAAGATTCAAATCCTGGTCTCCTGGAGTTCTAGTCCAACGTTCAAACTACTACAGTTTCCCCTCCACATTCGCGGCTTTAAGATTCGCGGTTTTGACTATTTGTAGTTTTGGGAGCGCCCTCCCCCACCATCCAAAAAACTACAATGAGGTCGCTGTTCCTGGGGTGGGCGGGAAGGGGTGGGAGGAAGCAGCAATGAGGCTTGGCTAGTCCCGTCGCTGCAGCGGGGGTTGCAGGAGGGCGGTGGTGTGACCTAGCTTTTATTTGCGTTTTTTTTTCCACATTCACGTGGGTCTCACGCCCCTAACCCCCACAAATGTGGAGGGACAACTGTACATCATGCAGGCTCTTACGTGCCTTCAAACAGAGTCTGACATATGGCAACTCCCCTATCGTAGTGTCTACCTGGCAAAAAATATTCAGAGAAGGTTTGCCAAAGCCTTCCTCTGTGAAAGTGCTATGGGTTTCCCTGGCCGAGTGGGGATTCCCGAGCCCTAGTCCAACACCTAGACTACAAGACCATATCAGCTCCCTCTTCATCTCCGGCTCTCTCCATCTATATCCTGCCTGTTATTACACATTCAGGACTTCTTCCAGAGAATTTCTGAAGACACTCTGTAAGATTTACCTACTTCAAAGTAGCGATGTTTGAGCAAAAAAACCAAAACCAAACCCCAAAACAACAAATCACAGAAAAACAAATCTCTCCCAAAGGCCTTACTAAAATCTAAGAAGAGCCTTGCTGGCTCAGATGAAAAGCCAATCTAATCCACCAAACTGCTTCTGACAACAGCCCATCAGATGCCTCTTGGAAACCCACAAGCAGGACACGAATGCCATGGCCCCCTCCCACTCGCACTTCCCAACAACCAGGAGTTGAGAGGCATAACTATTTTGGACACTGGAAGTAACACAGGCACCAGGACTAGGAGCCAGCACTGGCAGGTTTCTCCACTGTGAATTTGCCTCGGTCTCTTATGAAGTAGTCTATGCTGGCAGCCATCACTACATCTTGTAGCAGAGAATCCCATGTTTTAAAGCAGGGATGGGCAAAGTGAGGGCCACAGGAGTCCCCAAATCCCCCCCATTTAAAAATGTTTGGGGCGGATTTGGGGACTTTTTGCCCCCAAAGCACCCTAAATATCCCAAAACTGCCTAAAAAGGCAAGTTTGCTCCCCAAATCTTCTCAAAACAGAGAAGAAGAAAAAAAAAGGGGGGGACTAGCCAAAAAGGCAGTGACATCATGCCACCTTTTCAGGCATGTGTTTCAACCAGATGGGCACAGGAAGGAAAAATGGTCCCTGCCCTGTTTACAGTTGCTGGCCCATCTTAAAGGGTAGCCACATTAGTCTGTTTCAATATAAAACACAGGCAGGGAAAAGGGCATATTGTGGCACCTTTTAAGACTAGCCCCTTTATTACTGCACAAGCATGCATGGACTGTACAGTCCACAAAAGCGTATGTGTAATAAAGGGGCTAGTCTTAAAAGGTGTCTCAAGTCTTCTTTTTCCTCCCCTATTTTAAACTCTGCTGTATGGAGTAGCCATCTTTAACTATCTGAAGGGATATCATGTAGATGACAGAGCAAGCTAGTTTTCTGCTGCTCCAGAGATGAACGGATGGATTCAAATTACAAGAAAGGAGAGTCCACGTAATGTTGGGGAAAACTTCCTCACTGTATGGAATAGGTTGCATCAGAAGGTGGTGAACTGTCCTCCTTTGGAGTTCTTTCAACAGAGGTTGGGTGGGCATCTTTCAGAAGTGTCTTAGGTGTCTATTCCTGCATGGCAGGGGGTTGGACTAGATAGCCCTTATGGTCCCTTCCAACTTTAAGACTCTATGATTCTAAGTATCCAAACTTTCTTTGCCTGGAAACACCCACCATCCGGTTTGAGTGGACAATCCCTTTGGGCCTTCTTCACACCACACATATTTTCATACACCTCTGTCAGTTCTCCCTATTTATTCACTTCTTTTTTTTAAAGGTAGGCGGCTCCAGATGTTGTACCCTTTCCTCCCAGGGGAGCTGTTCAGGGTCCCTGACCACTTTGGTTGCCCTTTCCTGCTTATGACTGCAGCACAGAAGGCACAAAGGGAGCAAGGACTGGGCCCCTTGCTTAAACTAGGGGTAACATGAATGCCAGTTTCAAGTTTGCAACAGTTAACCATCAGGTGCCAGCCTGTTCTCCAGACAAACCTATTCCAGAGAGATTATAGTCGCTATAAAACGCTAATGAGTGCTTAACTACTGCAATATTTAATTTTTAAAAAAGGAGAGCGGCTGCGAGCTGCAGCTAATTAACAGAAAATTGGTAATTTCCTAGCTATTAACGTCTTATTTTCCACTCATCTGCACACAGGCAAGAAACCAAAGCTATACCATAAATAGAAAACATGTTTCGTCAACAAGAGCTTACGTCTTTCTTGGGAGGGGGTGTCTCTAGTTTATTGATGGAAGCAAAGAACACAGAGCCTCCTCCCAAAGCTCATTCTCCAAGCCCTCCAAGTTCTCAGCTTCCGTGGGGCCATATTATCTCTAGTTCCTGCATTTAGGGCATACCAGCCAACGAGATATGCCACTTCCCTTGAGGAATGCAGATAAAAAACCAACCACCCATCCTTTGGGTCCTCAGGTCTTCTAGTTATAGATCGATTCCAAATGTTGCTACACCACCTGTCCAGCAAAGTTTCCATAAGAACCGTGCTGCTATATCGGAGTGATGAATCTCAGGCCATGGGGCCTCTCTGGGGTCCTAATCCAACTCCTGCTTCCCCATTATACCATTGATTGGTGCCTTCCTAGCACTGATAGCACCACATGTCTAAAAGTTCTTACTGCCAGTAGCTAAATTGTAGGAAAGGCTCTAAATACCTCTTCTAATGTTCCGCTAGTAGCACTACGATCCTTAAACTAAAATAAACTTTTCACCCCTCCCACCACTGGAGACGCAGCCCATGAGGATTTCTCTGGAAATGAATTCAGTCCTTGGCTGAAAGAGGTTTCACACACTTGGTCTATTTGGAAGCATATCTGCACTTAAGTTGCTCCAGTGTGGTGTAATGGGGGTTGAGTGTTGGACTAAGACTCCAGGAGACCAGGGGTCAAATCCCCATTCAGCCATGGAAACCCATTGGGTGACCTTGGGCAAGTCACACACGATCTCAGCCTCAGATGGCACACCTCCTATGAAGAAATCTGGCTAAGAAAAACCCACAACAGAGTCACCATACATCAGAAGACATATAACAGCAACAATACACTTAAAACACCCTTATTTGATTCTGTGTTGCTTCCAAATCATGGGCAAGCTAGGGGGCCATTTCCCAAACACCTTATAGTTACAGCATAGCTCAGGAAGTGACACAGACTCATTCCCAATTTACTTCAATATTGGCTGCGCAGACTGGCAGTGTTTTGCTAAGATGACCCAACAGAGCGCTTTCCCATAATTTGTTGCCTGAGCCTTTATATGTGAAAACACAGGAGATTTGAACCATGGGCCTTTTGATTGTGAAGCAAATGCTCCATCAATGAATTGCCACTCTTTCTCAATATCTGAGTTATCCCGTTTTTCAGAATCAAAACTGCAGGTTCATCTCACCTTTCTTTTTAATTTCTGTTTACATCCTGTTTTTTCCTTCAACAAACTCAAGGCAGTGTACATGGCTCTTTCACCTAAATATTAGGAAGAACTTCCTGACAGTAAGAGCTGTTCGGCAGTGGAATACACTGCCTGGGAGTGTGGTGGAGTCTCCTTCTTTGGAGGTCTTTAAACAGAGGCTGGATGGCCATCTGTCAGGAGTGCTTTGATTGTGTGTTCCTGCATGGCAGGGGGTTGGGCTAGATGGCCCTTGTGGTCTCTTCCAACTCTATGATTCGCCACCCTTTTACTTCCACAACAATCCTGTGAAATACATCTGGCACAGAGAGGAGTCCAGAAGGCGAATTTCGGGGGGATGACTAGAAAACTGAGTCTTTCAAGTCCCAGGCTCAACATTTTAACCACTACACCAGACTGGTTCATATATCTCAAAAGATGTATTTCTAGGGCACGAAAAGAATAACCAGAATGAGATCTCAAAGGAATCCACATTACATGATTTCCCCCGTTGTACATTAATGGCTGATACAAAAAGCCCTGATGAAACCCCAGCTCTCAAGCTCTTTCCTCCACTGTCACCAACAGCAGCCATTCCAGACAGAAGGAAGCAAGGCCATTCCACCAGCCCGGCTGAGGGACTTCTTGCTTTTTTTCTCTTTCCTCCCCATCCCTTTTTCCTTTTGTGCCATGTCTTTTCAGAGTTTATGTTTAAAGGAAAAGCTGGCCCTGTTTCAGTTCTTTTACTGATTGTGCATAAGCTGTTCTGAGGAAACTATTCAAAAGATACATATGCATCAGGATCATAAATAAGTACAGGTTGAGCACCCCTTATCCAAAATGCTTGGGACCAGAAGTGTTCCATGTTTGGGGTTTGTTTTTTTGTTTGTTTGGATTTTGGAATACTTGCATATACCTAATGAGATATCTTGGAGATGGGACCCAAGTCTAAACACCAAATTCATTTATGTTTCACAAACATCTTATATACATAGTCTGAAGGTAATTTCGTACACAATATATTTTTAATAATTTTGTGTATGAAACAAAGTTTGAGTATATTGAACCATAGGAAATCAAAGGTGTCACTATCTTAGCCGCCCAGGTGGACAATTTTGGATTTTAGAGTACAGGTTGATCCCGTTTACACAGGGAATACTTTCCTCGAATTACTGCAGTTATGTGAAACCATGTGTAAGAGAGAACTGTCATATTAGACCACAGAATCACACTGGAGTACCTAGAAAATGCTTAGAAAGGATACCTCTCTCTAGGCATCTGGTGTGATTCTATGGTCAACTTCTGGCAGGAGTTGACCACAGAGTTAGAATCATAGAATCACAGAATTGCAGAGTTGGAAGAGACCACGAGGGCCATCCAGTCCAACCCCCTGTGCTGGAGGACCTCCCAGTGCCTAAAGAGACCACCACCTCCAGCATGACTCTATGGTCCTCCAGATGCCTAGAGGGACCTTTTCACCCAACTGTGGGTAAGTGAAACTGTGGACGCAGACGCAGCATAAATGGCAGGCAACCTATATTTCAGATTCTGGAATTCCAGGTAAGGGATACTCAACCTGCATAGCATAAGGCTGGAGGCAGCAAGAAGGAAAGAAGCCTCTGTTAACCACAGATATTTATGAGATGGAAATGTCTTTCGACTTCCACTTCAATGCACCATGGGAAACCCACCAAGTCTGTTTGGAATTAACCATCTTGGGCCATTTTTAAAAAAGCAGTTAAAGCTTCTAGTTCTCTCACACATATAAAAAAACCTAGCAGTACTGGGGAGGGGTTAACTGGAGGAAAAAAAAACACACCCCTGTCTAAGGGCCTTGGTGCCTTTTTTTGCTCCCTTCCTCCTAGTCTCCCAGACTTGGCTGTTCTTCCCTCTGCTCTCCACGCACACTGGGGAGAGAGAGAAAGAGAGAGAACACAAGAAGCAGTGCAAAAAGGGTGATTTCCAGCTGTGACAGCTCCTGCTGTTCTCCCGCCGAGGGAGGCTTGCCAGCTCCAAAAACGTGTCACTTCGTTTCGCGTTGGCGTTGGCAGCCCGCTCACTCCATGCCGACAGGATTTCCCCTGCCTCTTTCCTCGCAGGAAAGTGGCGTCGCCATCCCTGGGTTGGCAGCTACCTTAAAAAAGCAGGCAGCATCACCAGCCCAGCCATGCGAGGCCTAATTGCCTCTCCAGGGATGCCCAAACACATTCCCTGCTATGACCTGCTGCCGCTGTCCCTACACACACACACACACACACACACACACACAGCGTTTCTGCCACTTCCTATATAGCAGCTGCACTGTGCTCAATTTGTCTTTTCTCTCAATGTCCTGACTAGAAAAAGACCACCAAGCCAACTAAGATCAAAATCAGCCCAGCACCACGACCAGTTCCTTCCTCCGAGTGTTACGAGAAGAGCTCACCATGACCTGCTTCAACTGAGCCAAAAATAAAAGTTTTATATCTCGATAACAGGAAAATCTGACATACATGAACATGAACACACAGAACAAAACAATCTTCATCTTGTCCCACATCCTTTGTGACCAAAAGCAGCCATCCAAACACCTCCAGGAGAAACTCAAAATCTCCTTTCTTGTTGTTCATTCCAGGGACAGCATCTGTTACATTGCCTCTACCTATGAAGAATTTATTCTGAGCTCACGCTAGGGTGGGCAAACTTTTTCTCCATCAAAGGAGAAAATTACTCTTCTGAGTAATTACAGACGCTTGAAACATAACCTTTTAGACTACAACTCCGAGACCCCCCCCCTCAAGTCAGCATGCTGGGAGTAGCATCCCCAAAAGTAACTTTTCTAAGCTTTGGGCAATCTCTCAGGTGCACAGATTAATGCGCCAAAACTAAATGAAGGCATATCCATCCCCTTTCTTTGTATTTTTCTGCTGCCCTCCTTTCTCCTTCTCTCTTTGTAAGTGATGGTCTTTGCCATCACTTACAAAGGTTTCCTAAAAACAAGTTGAGGGCCACATGAGATGAGATGGAGGGCCACATGTGCCCTAGGATTAATATTTCAGTTCTGTTTGGCATGAGAACTCCAGCTTCTCATAAAAGATCCTTGCCTGGTTGAAGAAACAACTGCATTCAGATGATTGGAGTTTTAACTAATAAGCTGGTTCTGTTCCAAGTTCCAGCCAGCCAACCCAGCCCCCAAATATCCTATTCCATTGCATTCTCCCACAAACCTTGCCCTATTTTCTATTCATCCCCCTAAACCATGTTGGCATTCCAAAATAGTTTTCAACAATAGAATTTGTAATTTTATGAATTCATGAGCCGCTTTTGAGTTTCAAAGAGAAAAGGAGATATACATATTCATAAATTTAACAAAAAACATAGAATTAAATTGTAGCATTAAATTAAAGGGAACAAGAGAGGGGGAAACACTGGACCAAATTGCTGTAAATGGGTGAATCAAAACTTTTGCTTCCCTTCCCTCACCCCTTCAAATTCCTACCTTCACCTAGGCAAACTTGTACGACCCTAGTATCCACTGGGGGGGGGTGGATACCGAAAACCGTGGGTAATAGTGAACGCCATTGAAAACAATGGGACTTCCGGTTTAAAATACCATAGAGTTGCCTTGGAGGACCTAGAAAATGGCAAGATGGGACACAATTTCTAGGAAGACTCTATGGTAGGTGTGCTGTTTTGTGTCCCGTGGATAACTGAATCAGTGGATATAGGGGTCCTACTGTATTCTCAAATACTTATTCTCAGAACTTATTCTCAAATTTAGTTAGCTTTCTGCAAATGCTAAATGTCAAATAGCCTCTCTCTCCCTCTCTGACACACACATGCATACATGTACTCATGCACACAAACAACCGCAAAAATTAGGGATGCCCTTTTTCTGAATACTTAATTGCTTTGCAAAAGAGAGAGAGAGAGAAAAAAAACTTTCCTTCTAGTTTCTAAAACACTAATTCCAAACTGGCTTCACTTCCCAGGAAAGTAGGAGTTTGCAGCATATTTGGAACTATTTGCAGACCTCTAGTGGCCAGCAGATAGATTGTGTGTTTACCCTCATTGGTCTCCAGAAGGATCCCTTCATTTAGTCCCACAAACCACATCCGGACTCCATACCTTTGACCAACAGGCTGCCAGCGCCTTCCTCCTCTGAGTCACTGTCCATCTCAAAGAGTTCCTTAAATTCCCTTTTGTCATCCTCTTTCTGCTCGCCTGGCTTCCTCCTCTTGATTTCAGGGAAGTTCAGATCTTCTAGCTGTGGGTAGGTAAAGAGAGCGTAATTGTGTGTGTGAATGTATATATTTATATATGCGCGTGTACACACACACACACACACACATTGAAAGCAGCTTCAAAAGAAAACCTTCCCCTTTCCTGTGTCAGCAATGTGCTCTTTCCAGCATAAGAATCAAAGTACTGTATAACAACAGGAATACATTTTCTGGTGATTTTTCAAAGCCTGGAAACTAAGAACTTCTAAGTTACAAGAGAGAAGGGAAAAGATGTTCATTTCAGACTGGAGCCTTTTTCACACTACACACCTATAGCAGTATGATTCCACTTCAACTGCCACGGTTGCATCTTATGGTATCCTAGCCTTTTTAGTTGAAGGAGGCAGTGGAGTTCTCTGGCTAAGATTTCTAAATTCCCCTTCCCAAATTGCAAATCCCAGCATTCCATAGGATGGAACCATAGCAATTAAAAACAGGTATTAAAAGTGCTGCAATTGTGTCATGTGAGAGAAATGTGCACGAACAGGCAAGAAAACAGCAAATCAGCTTCAATGTAAGAAATGTAAAGTGGTGCCCACTAGAGCTGTGGCTACACAGAGGAATAATCTGTGTACTGATGCTAGTCCATTGGCTGCTGGTGTGCTGCAAGTTTCCAGGAAAGAAAGAAAGGGAAAGGTGTAGCCAAGGCATGTAAATATAAGTCTCTGGAACATTAGGAAAAAAACGCTACTGGTCCTCCACATCAGATAGTCTGAGAAGCATTACACCATAGAATGTTATTCTTATCTTCACATGTAAACTGGTGGAGTTTGAACTGGCAGAAAAGACACGTGAGGCCAGAGTAAAAGAGGCAAATGGTGAAATAAACATGTGCACATCTGACCTCAGGAACAGAAGAATTCAGAAACCAGTTGGACAAATTTCAGTCACCCAAGACAACATCTTGTAACTATGAGAGCATGAGAAAGTTACCTTTTTGGACTATAGCTCCCAGAATCATCCAGCCAGCATGGTCATAATTTTTTCATGCATTATATCCTTTAGAGAGCAATGTCTGCAATTTCCAAATACATCCCAGAGACTTTTTTTTAAAGTAAGTGTGTGTGTGTGTGTGTGAATGAGAAATACTTCTGGGTTTAAAAACTGTGTGCATCAATTTACAAGCACAATCCCAGAAAAGGCATTCCTGCTTTTCTCCCACACAGAAGTGGAAATGCCTTTTTAACAGTCTGGGGAACTTTATTCCGTCAAGATATTTTTAGCTAATTAAGCCCAACCAATTAATCAACTCTAAGTTGAGGTGCTATGAAAACAACTTTCCCTACTGGAATCTCCGTGTGAAATGGGCCCCTACCCGCTCTTTGCCACTGATCTCCAGCTGTAGCTCTTTCTCCCGTAGCTTCTTCCAGTGCACATAGTATTTCATCAGTGGAGTCCCTTCTTCTCTGATCTTCTTTTCCCATTGTTCCTGTGACAAATCAAAGCCAAAGGAAACAACATCAGTATGAATTACAAATAATCAGCAATGCAGCTGTCACAAGTACCTCGCTATATCCCACAGATGTAAGATATCCCTGGATTCTTATACCCATTTTATAGGTGAACTAACCTAAGGCTAAAAGAGCATGGCTTCAATCAAATGGAGAATTCTATTTATTGGTTTGCTTTTTCACATTTGCAAGCTGCCCTGAGGGTATCTGTGTATCAAACTTCACACAATGATACAGGGTTCAATGTGAAGTCAAAGGCTTTCACCGCCGGCATCTATAGATTTTCCTTGGGTTTTTCCTGGGCTGTGAGGCCCTGTTCTGGAAGAGTTTACTTCTGACGTTTCGCCTGCATCTGTGGCTGGCATCTTCAGATAATGGTTAGGTAGGAGTGTGTGTGGAGTTTATATACTGTGAACCCCTGTTGGGGAGGATATGTAAATTTGTGTATTTGAATGGTTAGTTTCTGGGTGTAGAAATGCAAGAAGGATTAGCATCTGTTTTACATAGGGACCACTAAACGCAGTGTGCAAACACAAATCAAGGAACATGAGAGACACTGCAGACTGGGCCAGCCAGAAAAATCAGCAGTAGCAGAACATGTTATAAACCAACCTAGACAAAAAATGTTATTTAAAAACATAGAAATTCTGGACCAGGCCAACAACTATCATGTCAGAATGCACAGAGAAGCTATTAAAATCCACAAACACCTGGACAACTTCAACAGGAAAGAAGAACCCCTAAAAGTAAACAAAATCTGTCTTCCAGTTTTGAAAAACAATAGAATAAAAACTCAGCACTTACAAATGAATTCCACCCAGGGACAGGGAGATTTCCAGCAGATAATGGGCCGTCAACCAACCATTAGCCAAACAGACACTAATCCTCCTTGCATTTCTACACCCAGAAACTAACCATTCAAATACACAAATTTACATATACTCCCCAACAGGGGTTCACAGTATATATACTCCACACACACACACACTCCTTCCAAACCATTCTCTGAAGATGCCAGCCACAGATGCAGGTGAAATGTCAGAAGTAAACTCTTCTAGAACACGGCCTCACAGCCTGGAAAAAACCCAAGGAAACTCTGTGGATACAGGGTTCCTTGAAAATAACTGATTCCTGGATAATCCAGTGGAATAGACTTGAACATGACATCAGATTTATATGATTCAAGTCAAACACATGTACGGAGGAGAATTTTTTTTACAATACTTTCACCTAGCAGACAACAGGAGGAAAGCTTGCTAGTTTTCTTATGCTTCAACCTGTCAGAGCAGGTGTTCCCCCAGAAAGCAATAATAAAGAGATATACTGCGCCTGGACATGAATGCCCAGCTATCAGGACTCATAGCACTTGAAAGACCATTTCTCTACAAACCTGGGTTTAAACTGCAACTCCTGCAATGGACTGACGGTGTGTCACTTTGGCACTGCTTGATTTCCAGACTATGATTAGAAAATCAGAAGCACGCCATGGATTGTGGAATACAGGAAGCTGCATTCTACTGTCTGAGACTATTTGTCTGCTCTTGAGTGCCAGCAGCTTCCCTGTGTCTCAGAGAAAGAAGGATCTTTTCCATAGCCTGTTACTTGAACCTTTTAACTGTAGCTTCAGGAAACTGAAGGGACCTTCCACATCTGAGGCATGTGTTCTGCCACAGAGCCACAGCCCCATGCTCCTTCCTCTGACCCACTCATCCCCCCCCCAACCCGTTTCATTTTTGGACCTAACATCTTCTCCAGCCCTGCTGAGTGACAATCCGCAGTTTGCAATAATCATTAAATGTGGGTTTGCAAAAGTGGGGCTTGAAATAATTTTTTAAAATGGTGTTAACAAAAGAAAAAAAAAAACCCATGCCAATGGAAATCGAATGCTTCACTGTCATAGGCCCAAAAATTCTAAGCAGAAAGGAACAGTTTGTGTGAATGGGGTGGGAGAAACAAACACACTCACAGGGCACTCTTGACCTGATCTCAATGATTCGTTTAGGCCGGGGGTCAGCACTTGTGGCCCTGGACTCCACTTCTGTGGTCCTCGAAGGACCCAGAGTCCCCCAAAGCACCCCCAACCAGTACCCAAATGCTTGAAAGCACATGAAAATGTCCCACAATAACCCAGAGCCCCAGACTAACCACCTAACACCTTAATTTGCCTCTGCAGTCCCTCTCAAAATGTTGACACAATATCACCTTCTGTAGACATTTTGAGAGGGATGGCAGAGGAAAACAGAGGTACTTGGGCTTGCTCTGGGGAGTGAGGTTGGGAGGGGGGAGTTTGAGGGGGGAAATGGGTCCTTAGCCCCTACACAGTTTCCCGCCCCTGGTTTAGGCAGCATTGCCTCTGCACTGGCTCTTAACCCCAGTCGCTCATCTGTAAAATGGGAACAAAAGAGACCTAACATACTTTACAGGGTTGGGGTTAAGAAGGACCGCTCTAAAGTGCTTGATTATATAGGCTAGAGATTATATGGAATTTCCTGTGTATATTTGAAAATATGTATTTTCAATATACAGTTAAATGGTAAAGCAACCAAATGGTAATATGGGGTGTAAGGGTTGTTTGTATGACATGAGCTGAATTCCTTGTCATAAGATTTGGCACATAAGAAGTTGAGCAAACGTTTCTATCCAATCCTCCTCTTCCTTCCTTCCTTTGCACATAGACATCCTAACTCTGCCAAGCTTCTATCCAAGCACATCTCCTAGGATACTGAACCAGACAGAGAGTGAGCCGGGGGGGGGGGGCAAGGAAAACTCACCACAGCCTCCCGGTTAGCAACGCCAAAGGTGGCTTTCTGGCGCTTGGTGGTGATGTAGGCAGAGTTTTCCTGCAACTTCTCCAAAAGCTGACGGATTGTTTTGCAATAGTTGGCAACCTTGCATTCCTTCAGGAAAGACTTCAGCTAGAAGAGGAGAAAGAGGGAAGGAATCAGATGGGGGAGAAATCCATGAAAGGCTCCCAGTTTAAAGCAAACCAAAAAAACCCCCTCCAACCTCTGTTCCCCTCAATGCTGTATCTAGGGGTCAGGTCAGGCAGAATCTAGCAAACCCAGATGCATGGCTCTAATTTAAAAAACATGGGAATATGAAACCATTATAGTCCCCCTAGGCAGAAAAGAACTAGCAAGAGTGGCTTTTTCAAAAAGACAGCACCTAGTGTATCAGTCATGGGAGTTATTGGCTATGCATACACCTCCGTCTGTCCATTCTTGCTGCCCCTGAAAGCCCTCAGGATCCTTGACCCTACTCCCACCTCCTGGAAGTATTAATAGGTTTGCAAGTGACACAATAAAACGCTCTCTCATAAACAGCAATTGTTTAATACTTCTTTTGCAGAAACAAAGGGTCTCTTAGGGACAACAGCAAAGGGGAAAAGGCCCTGGTAGATTTAGACAGTCGCTCATCTGTAAAATGGGAACAACAGAGACCTAATACAGGATTGGGGTTAAGAAGGACCGCTCTAAAGTACCCGATTATAAAGGCTAGAGATTATATGGCATTTATCTATATCTGAAAATATGCATTTTCAATATACAGTGAAATGGTAATGCAACCAAATGGTAATATAGGGTGTAAGGGTCGTTTAACACTCTGCAACCCTCTCCCAAGATGCCTACCTTCGCACTATATCCACAAATACGTTGAAGGACAGAGACTGTCAACATCAACAGAATCTTAACAAACATTTCAACAGTGATCAATATGAAAGGTCTGTTTACCTGAGAAATCAGAGCTTGGGAATTTATTTATTTTTTGGACCACACCTCTCATCATTCTGTGGATTATGGGAGCATGCCTGAATTGATTTTTAAAAAATCCTTCAAATGGGCTCCAATTGTAATCTAACAATGATCCCATACCACCAGCATGGTGTTCTGGTTTGAGTGTTTATTAGGAGTCTGGGAGACTAGAGTTCAAATCCCTGCTCAGCCATGGAAACCTCCTAGGTGACCTTGGACAAGTTGCCCTCTCTCAGCCACCAAGGAAGGCCATGGCAAACTCTCTCTGAACAAATCTTGGCAAGAAAATCCTGAGATAGGTGCCATAAGTTAGAAACAAATTGAAGATGCACAAAAACAAAAAACTTGGTGCCTGTAACCCCTTTTCCAAGTGACAAAAACATTTACTTCTGAGCTGAACCTGACTGACCAAAGTGGACAGAAATATAGGGACAATAGCTAAAAAAAATGTGCACTGGCAGCAGCCTCTAAATACATCATGAAGTGAATTTAAGATGTATTCTATCAGTGCTCCATCAATTTGACGAGGCAGCCTCCCACTGTGGCAAGGCCGAACATGTTTCCATGTGTCCCAAATATGTGAAACTGCAGTCTAAGACCAAGGAGCTGGAAAAGCTAAGGGGAAACTAAAAAAGCAAGTCTATCCAGTGACCGCTGCTTCTTGCAAAGGAAACGCTTCTGCCTCTAGGCAGAAACCAAGGTTTGGGTTTCATTGGACAACCTAATCCAAAACAGATCAAGATGCATTGTTTTTCTTGATGGACGCCTCAAAGCATCTGAATCCCTACACAGATACAAAAAAGAAATAGGAAGGAAGGAACAACGAAAGAAAAAGGAAGAAGAGCAAAAGAAAAGAAAATACGAATGAAAGGGAAAAGGCCATCTCTGATTTCAAAAAGATTGACTTGGTATATGAACCCTGAGGTCATGGATGACCATTTTAATTTCTTCTCCCCTACCCACCCCAAACTGTGGAGTGGGTATAATCAAGCAAGGCTTTCTCCACAGTGGGCCCCAGATTACAGAATTTCCTTCCAAAGGAGATTTGCTTGCCCATTCATTGCTTGGCCTGAGAGAAATTCATTTGCACCCAACACTTATTCAGAGAGCGTTTTGATCTGGTTGGTTGGCCAAGGAAGACAAGGTTGGGAAGACTACAGTGGTTCAGATGGCGCCGGACTACAATCCCCATCATCCATGCCCATTGGGTGCACTAGTTTGAACTGATCAGAATTACTACTCCAACAGCCTCTGCAATCTGTTGGGGGAAGAAAGGGGTTGAGGTATAGAATCAACTGGTTAAAAAAATGCTATTTCTAAATAACAGAAATTGAGTATAACATAAATATTTAAGAAACACACATGTTCACAAGAAAAAAAGGAGAGGAAAAGAAAAGATAGACAAAGGTGTATATCAGCAGAGCAATCCTATGAATAGAACTGCTGCAGCGATCATATGAATGAGCTCAAACCCATCCTTCCCATAATCGAGTTTCTACCAACATAGACTGTCTTGAAAATCACTCAAACAGCTCCGATGCACAAAGAGATTATCAGTGTTGTATAGTGAATGGAGTACTGGGCTAGGTGTTGTGAGATTCAAGTTCTAGTCCCCACCAAGCTACAATATTAAACTCACCAGACGATCTTGGACTAGTCACTCTTTTCCAGCGTAACCTCTCTTAAGATTGTTGTGGGAATAAAAGTGTGGAAGAGGAGAACTAACTTGAACTCAGGAGAAAAAACAGACAGACAGGTAGACAGACAGAATCACAGTTAGAGGAAACCACAAGGGCCATCTAGTCCAACCCCATTCTGCCATGCAGGTCTACACAATGAAAGCACACCAGACAGATGGCCATCCAGCCTCTGTTTGAAAACCTCCAAAGAAGGAGACCATCCTCTGAGGCAGCGTTTTCCACTGCCAAACAGCTCTTATTGTAAGGAAGTTCTTCCTAATGTTTAGGTGGAATCTCTTTTCTTGTAGTTTGAGTCTACTGCTCTGTGTCCTCGTCTCTGGAGCAGCAGAAAACAAGCTTGCTCCATCCTCAGTATGACATCCCTTCAAATATTTAAACATGGCTATCATGTCATCTCTTAACCTTCTCTTCTCCAGGCTAAACATACCCAACTCCCTAAGTTCTCCTCATAGGGCATAATGGCTTCCAGAACTTTCACCATTTTGGTCGCCCTCCTCTGGACACATTCCAAAAACAAAGGGGAGTTTGTCCACTTGAGACACATGGGATATGATCTACTCAAAGTAGAAAAGGAAACAATATGAGGTGGAGAGATGGAAGAGTCAACATTTCCTGGATGGTCTTGAGTTTCACAACTGCATCCCCCAATCCCCTGCCTCAAAGACATGCCTTCCTCTATTCCCTTCTTCTTTCCCAATCTCTGTCTTTCAGTCTTCTTCCCCTTTGGCAAAAGAAACAGGAGAACAGGCAGGCATTCATCCCGGTTGCTTTCAAAAGCCAGCCAAGCTAGTGCATCATCAGAAAAAGAGGAGAGAAAAGGAAATGCGGAGCATTTCTTGCTAGAAAATTTAGAAGTGTCAAGAATGAGTCAGCTCAGAATCCCTCAACAAGGAGTTGGGGTTCTTTAGCCAGAGCGAAATGGAATTGGGCAAATTCCACGTCAGGCAGTCTCTATCCAACAACCTCCATCCCCACCCAAGTTGTTCCAATGCCATTTATTTTGATCCACCCTGTTGCTTCCTGCTTCCCAAGTGAAAAATGGAAAGCTGTAAACGCTCAGCTCTGGAACCCATTCGCAGCTGGGCTGCCATACAGCAGTCTAGGAATGAGCCAGGCCAAGCCTAGAGCCAAACACCACCACGATGGAAGGAAGGGGGAGAGGGGGAATTCCAGGAAAGGAAGAACTGAGACAGGAAGGGACACATTAGCTTAGAGCAGTGGCTCTTAACTTTTTCTTTACCAGGGAAACCCTTTAAATATCTTTTGTTGCCGTGGACTCCCAAGTCTTAACTCAAGATTTAAAACAACAACAACAACACAATTACATCATCCATTAAACCTTCCCTCAGAGGTACTAGAGTTGGGGGGGGGGGAGATTTTTCTCCTGCTTCTTTCTGCAAGTTTGTGGCTGGAACAGATTGAATGGCAATGTGCAGGCCAAGCCAGCCAGTCAGACTTTGGCTGGCTCCTGCCACATGGCTGCTCCGCTGCAGGGAGGAGGTGAGCCAAGCAGCCTTCAAGATTTCACAGCTCACCTGTGAGGACCACAGGATTCGAGAGCCATCTTTAAGAGAAGAGATGAAAGGCGTTTGTTCCCCTAACAGCACCACTGTAAATGAGGCTGCCACCCAATGAGTGTTGCAGCATGAGGCAGTTCCATAATTTTTGAAAGTGTCACTTTGTTTCTGACAAGTTTAAAGGTGGATGCAGTAGGGCAGAGAACTTCCTTTAAACAATCAAGAAAAGTCCAATACAGGCATACCTCAGCTAACAAAACCTCTGACAAAGAAGCCCCATTTTACCAACTCTTTTTATGCCTATCTGTCTTCTTCCTCATCCTCTGTCTCAATGGATGTTTTTAAGCTAAATCAGCATTGGGAGAATAGCAGAGAAGGGTTTGGAAAACACAGGATTTCAGTGTTTGCATTGCAGCAGCAGGACTGCAATAAGCAACAGAATTAACACTTGAGTTGGGGAAAAAAGGGATTCTACTCTAGTTCCTGCTATGTGTAAGTGGAGATGTACTAAGTTTGGCCACCAAAAAAGGAATCATAAGAAAAGTGGCTCGTGAAAGAAAAAAACATCCCTAAAGGCATTTTGGAAGAAGCTTTAAGTGGCCTCTAGAAGGTTCACAATGTTTTTGTTTACTTACGTAAGCCTAAACTGATCTGGCTGTTTCATTTCACATGCACATATTGCTAGTGTTGAATTTTTAAAAATTGCTGAAATATGTTGAACTGCTCTTCTTTTTTGTGCTGTAGGAACCTATCCTTATTCCATGATATTTCTGCCTTTGGTACCCAATTTTCTGTTAAAGAAGTGATGCCCAGGGACACATCTACTTCATTACGTGAGGTATAACAAGTCGACAAATGACTTGAAGGCAGGTGTGTGCACGCACACAAATCTTTACTATAATTCATAGGCTGAAAAATAGTCGCTGGTCCAAGGTCACCAAGTCAGCTTCAATGAAGAGTGGAAATTTGAACCTGGTCCTCCCCTGTCATAGTCCAAAATGTTCACCACTAAACCACAGAAAGGCTCCATGCATTCCCACCTTAGCCGCTTCCCACACACCTCAATTTTGATTCATCAGCCAAAATGTCATTTGCTAATAGGTATTTAAAAGAAAATGCATTTTAACGATGAGTTGTGCTTTCTTTAAAATAAATGCTGAAAATGGATGGTAAAGACTTATGGGTAAACAGATACAAAAGTGAAATGCAATGGAAATACGAGTCCCTTCTATCACTGCTGGCAAACAGGCACCTTCCAGAACAAGTGGTAACTTTTCCTAAGATATACCCATTGTCAGCCTTCCCCAATCAGGCACCCAATGGATTTGCTGGACTTCTGATCATATTATTCCCACCCAACATGCCTGTAGGGGATGATGGGAGGTGCAGTCCAACTCATCTGGAGGGGGGCAGGTTAGCTCACCCACACTATTTAACTGGGGAAATAAATTAGGAAGCTCATCATTTGTTGCTGCTGGGTGCCTTCAAGCCATTTCTGGCTTACAGCAACAGTATCATGGGATTTTCTTGGCAGAATTTGTCCAGAGGGGGTTTGCCCTTGCCTTCTTCTAAGGCTGAGAGTATGACTTGCCTACGATCACCCAGTGGGTGTCCACAGCAGAGCAGGGATTCGAACCCTGGTCTCCCAGTGTCTTAGTCCAACACTCAAACTTCTACACCATGCTGGTTCCCATGCTCATCATAGACAGACTGAAGTGCAAGATTGAGCCCAGCAAAGGAGACGGCGATATCACCCAAGACAGCAAAAGCACCCAGACAAAATCCCTTTACCTGAAGAACAGCAGGGAGAGCTAGCTCTGGAAAACCAATCATGTAGGCATGGCCATGAAGATACTCCAAAGTCAGGTCATACAGCTGCTCAACAAGGCCATCCTGGGTGGGACAGAATGGAGGAAAGGAGAAGTAAAAATTGATACTTTCCACTCAAACTCCTGGAGCAAAGTGTCCAAAGGATGTTCCAAAGACGGAAGAATAAGGATAGATGTGTGGCCTTCCATGTTGCACCATGTTTAGAGAGGATGGGGCAGTTTTCACCTTAAAAGGAGGGGGGAACAACATATCCTCCAGGGCTTTCTCTTGAATAGTTCCTAAAACACCACCCAGATTGTACCCTGTCTCCAGCTACACCGATCAGAATCAAAGACCATTCCATTCTTCCTCATTACCAACCATCATTACACCCACCCACGCAGTCTCCTGTGGCCACTGAACATGTTCAGTCCACATAAAGCTGTTCAGGGGAGTTCCCTCTGTTATGGTGCGAGTAATGCCATTTTGGTTACATAAGCAACAGCGCTGCTCCCGGCCTGAACAACATGGGAGGGGGGATGGCACAGAACAGTGGCTCTTAACCTTTTCTTTACCAGGGAATCCCTTTAAATATCTTTTATTGCCATGGATCCCAAGACTTAACTCAAAATTTAAAACAACAACAACAACGATAACTGATGATGATCATATTATTATTATTATTATTATTATTAATAATAATAATAATACAATTACACCATCCATTAAACCTTCTCTCAGAGACACTGGAGAGGGAGGGAAGACTTTTCTCCTACTTCTCCCTGCAAGTTTATGGTTGGAGTAGATTGAATGGCAATGCACAGGCCAAGCCAGCCAGCCAGCCAGCCTCTGCCTTGGCTCCTATCATGTGGATGTTCCACTGCAGGAAGGAGGTGGTCCAAGCAGGCTTCAAGCCTTTGTGGACCCCTTATGAGGACACTGCGGACCCCTAGCTATTCCCGGACCACAGGATAAGAACCACTGGCATAGAAGATCCCAGTGGAAGGAATGGTTGGCTGGAACCGACTTGAAAACACACAGTACAAATTTTTGCTGCAAGTCACACTGACCCTTTTTTCTCTCTCATTGTATTTCTACCTCTAACCACTCTGGGAATGTTTCTTTGAAAGACAGGTTATCAAGAAATGAAATAAATACATAAAAGAGCACACAATTTAACAATCCCCAAATGCCTTTCCTGAAAGCCAAAAGCTGGACCAAAGCACCACAGCTTCCACGTTCCCTCCAGACCTTCACTGTCAGATCTCCCCAACAATGCAAATCCCCCTTACCCGGAACGCTTTCTCCTGGAGGTTGGCATTGGAGAGTTTCAAGATGACAGCAAAGTTAATGGGCTTGTTGGTCATACGACCTGGCTTCTTGTTGAAGTCGACTTGTTGGAAAATCTGTCAGGGAGGGAAGAATGAAATAAGATATTATTACAGGCACATCTCTACCAGTGTTATACACTGGAGCCAGAAAAAGACATTTTGCTGCCTGAAAAGCAAGATGGTGATCTTTCCACATTCCACCTTGCACAACTCCACTAGACAGGCAGTTGAACTTTTCTTCAATTCTGGTGTTGTGGGCAGCAGGCTAGCTTACAGCCAGAGCAGGGAACCTTCATCTGTCCAAATGTCATTGAACTCCAATTCCCATCAGCCCTAACCAGCCCATTGTAAGACACAATGAGAGAAGTACTTCATCAACACCTAGACGAATGCAGGTGGCCCAATCCTGGCCTAGTAGCAGACATAGGACAGGCTGCCAGGAATATACAGCTCTTCTCTCTGAACAGTGAGAGACAGGCAGAGAGGTAGGTCTGCTGCTGCTGCCATCTTATATGACCTACCATGACTGCATTACTCACATGGCTCTCCAGATGTTCTTGGATGGTAACTCCGGGGAGCCCTAGCCAGCAATGCCAATGATGAGGAATGCTGGGGGTTTCAGGTCAGCAACATCTGGAGGGCCACATGATCCTTACCCCTGGTCTAAAGGTAGGACTGTCCCAAAGGTACACACAAAATGTACAGGGTATCAGAAACATGGGAATGTCAGTCCTCAAGAAGCCATTTGCCTTATGTTCTCCCTTTGGCACATAGGGGGAGAGGGCAAGCAAGAGTGCAAGGGAGACAGTGTTTGGGAGACCTGCAGCCCTTTAAAAACTTAAGACTTTTTAAAATATCTTAATGTTGTTAAAAGTTTTTAAATAGTCACCACCACATAAGAATGTGAGGTTCTTGTTCTCTGCTGTAATTTTTTATGATGGATTATATATTCTTGTTCTTGTGGTTTATAACTGCATTATAAATGTTCTTTGTATCAGTCCCATAAGCTTCCCAGAGAGCCACGATGGTCGGGCACCACATAAATATCACTGAGCCAAATTTACATTTTTTACCACAACTCACTTGGAAAAGGATGTCCATTCAAAGAAGAATTTTTGATATTCACTAACTTTATTTTCTGTAACAGTATTTGTTACTGTCTGTAACATCATTTAGATGTATTTGTGTATTCCGTATGCTTTGTGTAGTCCTTAATGTATTTACCATGACCTGTGGCTAGTACCATAAACTCACTGATGATGGTGGTAATGGCGGTGGGGGGTGGTAGTGGACTGCTATCCCACCCACCCCATCCTTATGCTCACAAAACTAAACTGAACAAGATCCTAGTCTTTCCATGCTCCAGGATGCTGGTGGAATAACATTTTTACTATCTCATAACTCTTTCAGAGTTGCTACCACTGCAACCCTTGGGAGACTTAGCTATGTGCATCCCACACATCCATCAGCGATGAGTTTTCAGCATCAGCTGTGTGCCTGTGTGGCGGTTGTTGGTGTTTTTTTTTTTTTTTTAAGTGCCTCTCTGAGCATATCAGGGTTAACACCTCTTTTCTTCCCGTAAACCCCTGGAGGGAAAGGAGATGATTTTTAAATTGGCAAGCCAGCCTTGTCCCCCACGGGGAAGGGGAGGGAGGAGATGTTTCCATGTTGTTTACCCATACTTGTCTTCCAGCCCTGGAGCCAAACAAGCTTCCTGCCACTGGAACTGACGCCTGTCAGCCAAAAATATTATAATAACTGAAATGCAGAGAGAGCACTGGAGATGGCAGAACCTCCAGAAGAGATGCAGGATTCTATCAACCTATCTACATAATTTTGGTTGGGTGCTTTCCATTTGGCTTCTTCCTCCGCCCCCGCCCTTACAGCTATCCAACTTGGTTCTAAGTATAGGATGGTATCTATCCACCCACTTCTGACGCATGTCTCACCCCTCTGAAACAAGAGGTGAAGCCGCCAGGGGCAGGTGTTCTCTGCGCCAGGGAAGCAGAAGCGGCTGTCAAGGCACATCACACATCTCGATCTTATTTCCAGTGGCAGGGGCTTGGGGAATTCCAGCACCTGGAGAGACCGCACAAGATGCTCAAGCTGTCATCGCAGTGGTGACAAGGACAGCAAAGGGAAAAGGGAGGGGAGGAAGGAGGTAAGGGAAAGGAGAAACAAGAGACCCCTTTCCAGTTCAGTAGCACAGGGAAGAGAAACAGCAGTGGGGATGGGACTGATGTGGGTTACAGGTTGGGCCATTCTCAAAGGACAGACTGCAGCTCCAATGCAACAATACCTACCTGCTAAACAGCAAAAAGGATAGCAGGGATTCTGCAGCACAGCCAGTCACATACTGTAACCTAGTGCTACTTTGAAAGTGGTGGTCCACGGACTGGTGCCAGACCGTGAGCTACTGGTTGCCAGTCTGCAGCAAGTTTCCAGGGGAAAAACAAATAATTGTGGCCACTGTACATAAATACAGTGCCAATCCCTGGCATGCTGGGGAGAAAAAGCTCTGCTGGTTCCTCACATCACATAGCTTAATAAGCACTACGTTGGTTGTTGTTAAGTTGACTTTAATTTATGGCAACCCTCTGTACAGGGGGCCTCTAAAATCCCTGGCCATCAGGTCTTGCAAACTCAAGGTAATATGGCCTTTTTCAACAGCCTTCCACTTTACCAAGCATTACAGTAGGACCCCGTATCCACTGATTCATTATCTACCTATTCAATTATCCACAAAACACAAAACAGCACACTTACCATAGAGTCTTCCTAGAAAAGTGCCATTTTCTAGGTTCTCCAAGGCAACTCTATGGTATTTTAAACCAGAAGTCCCATTATTTTCAATGGCGTTTGCTATTATCCACGGTTTTCGGTATCCATGGGCCACCCAGAACCAATCCCCAGCGGATATGGGCACCCTACTGTATAGTCTTTCCCAACGAGTCATGCTTTCTCATGATATATCCAAAGTACAACAATTTCACTTCAGTTGTCTTGGCATCGAAATGAGAATTCAGGCTCGATTTGCTCTCAAACCCATACAAACAGGGCTAAGGAAGCTCTGGCCCTAGAGCCAAATCAGCCTGCCTGGGAGCCAAACGAACCCTCCTGATGTCCATATCTGGTCCTCTTGTGCCTTCCCAGATGACTCCATCTGACCCCATCATGAGTAGTTTCCCAGCTTTCTTACAGGCTCTTCCCATTCAAAACTGAAATGCCTCCCCAGAGGCTTAGTTACTAGAAGTAAAAGCATTTAAACTGAAATATGTTGGCATTTTTGGTCACACTCTTTTATCTTTCACCCTGCCCCCTACTAGAATCTGGCCCTTATGAACTCTAACACTGAATTGAACCCAAGAGGTCCCTGCTCTCACATGAAAAGACTTTTCTGGCCGCTATCCTATATACACTTCAGTAAGTCTTACTGAATTCAATGCGGTTACTTCTGAGAAGACTCAAACAGGATCACACTTTCCATGTCTGACGCATTCTGCATTTCTATACACACTTAAACTGGGGCTAAGTCTCACTGAACTAAATTATTCCTTGCTTATATCAGAAGAGACAAGGAAAGGATTTGCAAACTGTTTTCATGGAGCATTTTAATGCCTTTTGTTTGGATGAGTGCTTACGGCTTAGCCTTTTCAACTGTTTAATGTGATGAATTTATTGATGCTCCACCCCTTTATTTTTTTTTTAAAGTTCTGGGCAACATAACTTTTTAAATAAATAAACTCACATCCTAATGTAAGGGACCATATCTCCTCATATGAGCCAGCCCAAGTTCTAAGATCTTTGGGAGAGGGTTCTCTCTCAGTCCCACCACTTTCACTGGCACGGTTGGGAGGACATGGGAGGCAGCTTTCTCAATGGCTGCTCCCAGGCTATGAAGCTCCTTCTCACACGAGGTCCACTTAGTCCCATTCCCTCTTCTCTTTCCACTAGCAGGTGAAGGCCTTTTGATTTGGGCAGGCCTTTGACTGATTTTAATCATATGGCAGAATAGCACTGAAAGTGGTATGATGTGTTTTTTTTTAAATCTGATATGTTTTCAATTAGGTAACTGTTTTTAATCCTGCATTTTTAATAGAATGGATGTTGCTTGGTTTTTTTTTATTAACTTTAGTAATAGTACATTTTTAGCTAAACTTTTATTTTAAATTTTGTAAGCTGCCTTGGGTCTCTTGGCAGGAGAAAAGTGAGGGATAAATGGAATAAATAAGTAAATAGCTTGTCTTGCATGGAGTGGGTGGAAGGGTTGGGCCCTGTATGTCACCCTCTAAAAGCAACATAGAGGGTGGGTGTATTTTTAAAAGTACTAGATACATATGCAACAGTTATAAAAAAAATATAGCTATACTTTAGAGAACTCTTTTTATATTTAATTCTATAGAATACAGTTCTATAGTTATATAAATTATAAATGAGTGGGCCTTCTTAGGAAGTTCCATGGAAAAACAAGAGGGCTATTTATTCACAGAAAATAAAAGACTTAAGAAGTGTCTCCATTTCAGCAACTGATTTCCCCCACAAACAAACTGGTGTTGTTGTTTAAAAGGAACATAAACTAAGTATGTTGACAGCAACACATTTCACTCTCTCTCTATCACACACACACACACACACACACACACACACAACAACCCAGTCCAAGTTGGTGGGCGAGGTGCCTGTTGCAAGGGCTAGCAGCATCGGATGTGGTTGATGGCGGAAGCCAGGCAGGAAAGCAAGCAAGAACCACAGCTGGGATGATATACGTGGCTTGCCGCAAGGGAGGTGGGGGCTCTTGTTATCTACCGGAGGTTGAGGGAGCGCAAGGGGAAGAAAAGGGAGAGCAAGGAAGGGGAGGGGAGAGGGGTTGAATGGCGCTCTATCACAAAACCTGAGCCGCAGAACCTCAGAAAAGGGAGCAGAGAGGAAGGAAACAGACAAGTTGTGGGGTTAACAGAGAGCAGGTAAGAAAGGATCAACCAAAAAGCCACCGGGAGAGACAGAGAGGCCTCTCTGGCTGCTATGGGGCAGAGAGGATGTGGTTAAGGAATGGACATTTACAACAACACACACACACAAACCACAGGAGCCTTTTCGCTTCCCTACAATTAGTAATGAACCAAGGTGGCTTGGCCCATTCCCAGGCAGAAGACCCCCCCTCCCCACACCATCTGCCATCTCTCTCTCTTTCAGTGAATACATACACACAGAGAGACTTCAGCTTTGGAAATAGCAAACTAAAAGGCAAGTAGGGAGACAACTCCTGGCAAATCCTTTCTTTGGGCTGGAATAAAATGCAAACACTGGCCCTAGCAACAGTTGGAGTTGGAGGGGCTTTATCTTCTCTGGAAATCACAGTTTCTCATCCAGAAACTCCAGTCCCTTACAGCATGCCACGTAGAGGCAGGATATCCCATAGCTGTGGGCAGCCCAGCTGCTGGCAAGAAAATAAAATATTTAGAGGACCATGAGATCCATCTGTGTGCCAGGCACATGGGAAAGGTACACATCTAAAGGTATCTTGGGGATTCAGCAATTAGAAACCCCATGGCTGAATCTGGCCCAGTGAAATGCCCCAAGCTGTCAGTCTGTTGACAAAAGAAGTATCTGGAGGGACCAGATGGCAACCCATTTTGGAAACTCTTGCCAGTAAGGTTGGGAAGGGCTGCTTCCCCAAAAGCTTTCTCAAAGTGGGCCTCCTATAAAGCTAGAAGCAGTCGTCAACTGTGTACTAATTGCCAAAGAAGCTGTAGTCAGCAATGGCTCACTGGCACATAATCTGGTAGGAAGATTTGACTGGACTGATGTCAGGGGATTTTTACACCTCTGTTTTCCACAAAAGCATGGAAATAAAACACTCAAATGATCTGCTTCACTGGCAAGCGATCATACCTAGCACAGAGAAATGTGAGGGGGCTGATATGGGGAGGGGAATGATAGCCACACATACATACAGACATTCCCCTTCAAAAAGCAGGAGGAAATTCCTCCAATTTTTTTTATTCTTTTCTCCTGGGGGTCGTTTACATGGGTAAATATTCCTCTAAATATACCGCTAAGATAGTTCATAGTTCACACGGATCGCAGCACAGCATTGCCTCATTCAGAAGGGGGAAGGTAAAACACCGAAATACAGTGTGGCAAGGGATGTGCTACTTTTGCAGGTATATTTGCAATGTAGCGCTTTATTGGCAGAGTAAACTACCATTCCGTTAAGGGTTGCAGCAGATCTGCATTGTGACTGGTTGCTCTGATGCAATGGGCGGGCTTAAAAGAGGGGTACTGAGTTCAGTAGCGTTCAGGAAACTTTGAAAAATTCTCTCTGCTATTTTGCAAGTCTGCCAAGAAAAAGGATTCCCAAGACCTTTCAGTCATAGTTTCCATCTGTCAGCTCTGCTTGGGGGGAGGGAGGGAGAGAGAGAGAGAGAGAGAGAGAGAGAGAGAAGGGGGGTACCACGGAGGGAGAGTCAAAAATCCTCTGCTATTTTGCAAGTCTGTGAACCCTCAGTAAACAAATTGTGCTGAAAAAACTTGTGATAGGTTCACCTTAGGATCCTCAGCATGGCAGCAATGCCTTTCAGCAGAGAGATTGCTGACCCTCTGCTTCGGGCAGTGACTAAGTTCATTTACAGGCAGATTTAGAGAGAGACAGAGACAGAGCCACTTCTTTGATCTTCCCCCCTGCTATTTTGGCAGTCTGTGAGTCTTTTTTCTTTAGCTTGAAAATGCAGGGCTTCAAAGGAAGGTCTATGCCCTTCCCCATAAAGCCTGCCTCTGCTTGGGAGGCCACCCCCCCCCCACTTTTTCAAGTCTGAATGAAAAAGCGGCATAATTAGGAAAAAAAACCTGACTGGCACAGATGCGGAAAAGAATTAAAGCGCAAGTTGCCACAATAAATCTGCTGTGTAAACCAGCCCCTGGACTTTCACATTTCTATTCAAAATAGGATTCAAACAACCTTAAATAGAATATTCTTAGTAAAATAAATATAAGACAGACTATTCATTGCCCACCCCCAAAGTAATACTGAAAAATTCTCTCTGCTATTTTGCAAGTCTGCCAAGAGAATTACCTATCATGATTAAGGAGCTCCAAAATTGCTGTCTAACAGGTTGGAACAAAGCATGCAACTATGATATTTTTTTTAAAAAAAAATCTTGGTCCCCATACGCCACAGTAATCACGCTCAAGCATACAAGATTGCAATATAGGAATATCCTTCCTTTATTTATTTATTATTTTTTATTATTATGTTATTTATATCCCACTTTTCAGCCACAGGGCTATCAGAGTGGCTTACAAATTGTTTTTTTAAGCAATAGCTATTTACACATTTATACTGCATTAAGCAGCTTCCAATGTATGTTAGCTAATTGCCGCCACAAGCTGGGTCCTCATTTTACCGACCTACGAAAGGATGGAAGGCTGAGTGAACCTTGGAGCCCGCTGGAATCGAACTTGCAATGTGGTGACTTGCAGTACTGGCATTTAACCACTGCGCCACCAGGGCTGTCTTTATTGTGGTGACTTGCAGTACTGGCATTTAATCACTGCGCCACCAGGGCTTTAGCCCTGTCTTTATTTATATCCCTCTCCTCTGGCATCTTCCAGGTCTTAAATTTTGGAATATAAGTCCCTGAAGAGAAGGGTTTTTCTTCCTGAATTTTATAAAGTCCTATACCATGTGTCTTTCATGAAGTCCCATGTGCATTTCATAAAGTGCCATGTGAAAATGCCACAAGTGCCATGCCTATTTTGCAAAGTGTATATAGAATACTCACCTCCAAAATAAAAGGCAGGACAGGAATGAAGGTCCAAGTGCTCTCCGACAGCAGAGTTAGAGCTCGGACACAGTGCATGCGCAAGGGATAGAATCGAGCTGTGGGTACCAGCCTGGGAGGGGAGAAAAAGGAGAGGGAGAAATGATTATAAGAATGCACTAGGAATGTAAATCCTTGATTATTTCATCCTCACATAACAAGGACGAACAATTACTGTTGCAAGAGAAAACAAATATTTTTGCATAGTATTCTCCCTGTACTCAAGTGTTCTGGAGTAGTGTCTCTTAACCTTTTCTTTACCATGGACCCCTTTTATTGCCGTGGACCCCAGAAACTTAACTCAAGATTTAAAACCATAACAACAACAACAACAACAACAGCACAATTACACCATCCATTAAACCTCTCCTCAAAAGTACTGGAGGGGGAGGGAAGACTTTTCTTCTGCTTCTTCCTGCAAGTTTGTAGCTGGAGTGGATTGAATGGCAATATGCAGGCCAAGCCAGCCAGCCAGCCTTTGCCTTGGCTCCTGTCATATGGCCACTCCACTGTGGGGAGGAGGTGGGCCAAGCAGCTTTCAAGCCTTCGCGAACCCTCTGTAAGGGCATTACAGACCCCTGGGGTTCCCCGGACCCTAGGTTAAGAACCAATATTCTAAGGGATGTTTCTGTGCAGAAAAACATGCAACTCTTTTGAATTTTTTTTAAAAAAGCCTTTTCTGTACAGAAGACACTGTTTTCTGCATAGAAAATGTGTTTCTTGCACATAAAATAGCCACGTGTTTCCCTACATAGAAAAATCATCAGAACACTTTGGGACATTCAAATACAGTTGTCCCTTCATATTTGCTGGGGTTTGGTTTGAGGACACACACAAACAAACACACACACACACACACACACACCGTGGATACCAAAATCCGTGAATACTCAAGTCCCATTATATGCAATGGTATAGCAAAATGGTGTCCCTTATATAAGATGGCAAAAATCAAGGTTTGCTTTTTGGATTATTATTTTTAAAGAATATTTTCAAGCCATGAATACTTAAATCCGTGGATACCAAATCTCTTGATATGCCAGGGACTGGTATCATATTTGTGCCCATTGGCTACTACTGTTTCTTTCCTGGAAACACACTGCAGACTGGCAGCTGAAGACTTGTGCACCAGAACTAATCCAGGTGCTACCACTTTGTGAAGGGGTGATGTATAAGACAGAGCAAGAACACAAGAGACCAGAACACAAACTAGAATGGATTCAAATTGCAAGAAAATTGCAAGAATGGATTCAAATTGCACCATGTTGCAAGTTCAATTCCAGTGGGCTCCAAGGTTCACTCAGCCTTCCATCCTTTTGTAGGTTGGTAAAATTAGTACCTGGCTTATGGGGGGGCAATTAGCTAACACACATTGGAAACTGTTTAATGCAGTGTAGATGTGTAAATAGCTATTGCTTAAAACAATTTGTAAGCCGCTCTGATAGCCTTGTGGCTGAAGAGCGGGGTATAAATAAATAAATAAATAAATAAGAAAAGAGAATATAACTAAAGATTAGTAATGACTTTTTCGACAGTTCAATATAGAGCCTTAGAAAGTGGTGGACTCTCCTTTGTGAGAGGCTGGATGGCCAGTTCTTGGGAATGCTTTAGTTGCACACTCCTGCATGGCTGGGGGTTTGGATTACACAGCTCTTGCTGACCCATCCCACTCTGTGATCCTAAAACCCTTCTTACAAGGAGATGGGTTTAAACCTGGGACCTTCTACATGCCAAGCAAGAGACTGAGCCATTGAGCTCCCTAAATTAGGGAAGACAAGAACCCGTCTCTCCATCCTGAAACACATGATTTGTCGAGAATGCACTCACGGCCCTACAATTTACAATGGTGTCAATGTGCTGCAACACCAACACCAGAAAGAAGGATAAAAAGACACACAATGGTAATAAATGTTAATGGGCCCCATACTGAGAGAAAGGTGGAACATTAATTAAGGATGTAAGTGTAATAAGGCATATTCTGGCTTCCAGAGGATAAGACAACAAAAAATAGCAGTAGGACATCTGGGACAACAATAGAGTAAGTATAGGAGTGTTGTAAATATGTAACTGTAATACTAACAAAAATACAACGTCACAAAAAAAAATTTATACTGTAACAATTATATTCAATAAAGATTATCCAAATGAACAAATGTATACAGTGTTATAGTGCTTTGGCAACATATCAAAAACAGTATCCTCCAGTCTGCAGAAGAATCCCTTGGCTTCTCCCACAAGAAAAATCAAGACTGGTTTGATGAAAACAACCAAGAGATCCAGGAGCTGTTGGCAAGGAAGAGAGCTGCTCACCAGGCATACCTCGCCCAGCCAACCTGTCATGTAAGAAAAGCAGCTTTCCGCCTCACATGTAGCAAACTACAACAAAAACTCCGAGACATGCAGAACAAGTGGTGGATCAACATAGCAGAAAAGACACAACGCTGTGCAGATCTGGGTGATCATAGAGGATTTTATGAAGCTCTTAAAGCAGTGTTTGGACCTACTTATCAGGTCCAAAGCTCCTTATACAGTACAGATGGTCAAACATTAATTACTGATAAAGCCTCCATCCTAAATCGTTGGGCTGAATATTTTCAAAGTCTCTTTAGCGCCAACCGAGTAGTCCAAGCCTCAGCTATCCAATATATGATACAAAAACCAATGAAAAATGAATTGGACATAGCTCCCACTTTGGAAGAGACCCTTAAGGCCATACAGCAGATGAAAAATGGCAAGGCAGCTGGGATTGATGGAATCCCACCTGAAGTTTGGAAACACGGAGGTCATGCACTCCACGAAAAATTCCACGAATTCCTTGTGAATTGCTGGGAAAAAGGGGAACTGCCATCAGACCTCCGAGATGCAGTCATCATCACCCTGTACAAGAAAAAAGGAGCAAAATCCGATTGCTCAAACTATCGAGGCATAACACTGCTCTCTATTGCTGGAAAAATCCTTGCAAGGATACTCCTGAACAGGTTAGTTCCTGCTATTGCAGAAGAACTTCTCCCTGAAAGCCAATGTGGCTTCAGAGCCAATAGGAGCACTACAGACATGGTATTTGCCCTTAGGCAACTGCAAGAAAAATGTAGGGAGCAGAACAAGGGTCTCTATGTAACATTTGTCGACCTCACCAAAGCCTTTGACACTGTAAGTAGAAAAGGTCTGTGGCAGATCCTGGAAAGACTAGGATGTGTAAAATGATTATCTTGCTACACGAGGGACAGCGTGGTCAAGTCAGATATGGCGATGCTCTTTCAGAGCCCTTTCTAATAACTAATGGAGTGAAGCAAGGTTGTGTTCTTGCACCAACTTTATTTACAATCTTCTTTAGCAGGATGCTCCAAAGGGCTATGGCAGAGCTTGAAGAAGACGACGGCATCTATATACGCTACCGTACTGATGGTAGCTTGTTTAACTTAAGCTGTCTGAGGGCTCACACTAAGACTCTAAACTATCTAGTCCGTGAGCTGCTCTTCGCCGATGATGCTGCCCTTGTTGCCCACACAGAAGCAGCTCTGCAGCGCCTAACGTCCTGCTTTGCAACAGCTGCAGAGCTGTTTGGGCTAGAAGTCAACCTGAAGAAAACAGACGTTCTTTACCAGCCTGCACCACAGGACGAACACCACCATCCCCACATTGCCGTCGGCAAATCAGTGCTCAAGTCCGTTCAGCAGTTCACCTACCTGGGAAGCACCATCTCCTCAGATGCCAAGATTGACAAAGAGATCGATCACAGATTAGCAAAGGCATATAGTGCATTTGGAAGACTTCACAAAAGAGTCTGGAGCAATAAACACCTGAGGCAAAGCACAAAAATCAGTGTGCATAGAGCCATCGTACTGTCTATCCTCCTTTATGGATCTGAAACATGGGTCACCTATCGCCACCACCTACGACTCCTCGAGCGCTTTCATCAGCGCTGTCTACACACAATCCTAAATATACACTGGACTATGTGACGAATGTTGCTGTCCTTGAGCAAGCAGGGATCACCAGCATTGAGGCCATGATATTGAGAACACAGCTGCGCTGGGCAGGGCACGTTTCTAGGATGGAGGACCATCGCCTCCCAAAAATACTACTCTACGGTGAACTCACCACGGGTCAGCGTAAGAGGGGCGCTCCAAAAAAGCGATACAAAGACTCCCTGAAACAACATCTCAGGCTTGGCCAAATTGATCACCAACAGTGGTCCGCCCTGGCCTCACATCGGGAGGCATGGAGACGCACTATCCACAATGCTGCAGCCTTATTTGAGAACTCACGACGAACAAGTCTTGAAGAGAAACGGCAACGCAGAAAGAATCACAACCCAAAAACATCACCCAAGGAGACCTTCTGCTGTGCTTTTTGCAACCGGACTTGTTTATCTCGGATTGGCCTTTTTAGTCATCAGCGCGCTTGCAGAAAGCGCGGGATGAGTCCTTCCTGAATCGTTTGCGAAGAAAAGCCAGAGAGAGGAGACAGTGTTATTCTTTATCTATGAGGTTTTAAACAGCATTTCACTTCTTACACTCTAAAATTATACAACAATTTTTAACTCTAAGCCAATTATAAATAATTTAGAGTTTAAAATTGTTGCATAATTTTACAATGTAAGAAGTGAAGTGCTGTTTAAAACCTCATGTATAAAGAATAACACTGTATACATTTGTTCATTTGGATAATCTTTATTGAATATAATTATTGGTACAGTAAAAATTTTTTTTTGTGACATTGTATTTTTGTTACTATTACAGTTACATATTGACAACACTTCTATACTTACTCTATTGGAGAGGTTAAGGACAAGGCCTGCAGGAAACAATCTTGCTGAGGCTAAGCAGGGCTAGATCTGGTTGAGTTCTTGGAGAGAAGACCTCTTGGAAACCACAAATGTGCTGCCTTAAGGCCCACTATGAAATTAAGATCATAAAATGACATTTGAAAAATTAAATTAAGAAGAAAACTTCATGGATGAGCTGAGCTTTGGTGAGAACGTAAGAAAAAGATGTAGTGGGGTCTAGTGGTTAGAGGGCTTGAGCCAGGGCTGGGGAAATGCACTGGGTGGTCTTTGACCCTCTCTCAAATTGACTTACCTTCCAGGGCTGTTGTGAGGATAAAGTGAGGAGCCCACCATGACCTCAATGGACAAAAAGTGGCATATAAGTGTAGCTAATAAATTAAGGACAACTAAGGGCTAATTTTGTTCAATAGCCAAATGTTTAGAGAAACGGCATAAAGGGACTTTGGAAGCTAAGCAGGGTCAACTATGGTTAGCACATGGATGGGGGAAGAGCAGGTGCTGCAGGCTATATTTCAGAGGAAGGCACTGGCAAATGACCTCTGACTATTCCTTGCCTAAGAAATCCTGGAAAATTCATGGGGTTACCATAAGGCAACAGGTGACTTGAAGGCACTTACACATACATATAAATGGAACAGCCCATGCTTGTTTACCTAGGAACTGAAGATCAAGAGGTGTATGCTGCCTCAGTTCATGGAAAATCTGCTGTTAAAAAAATATGTCTAAAAACATCTCTGTCAGGTTAAGACCAATGGTATGCCAACTAGATACCTCTGGGAAGCAGGGACGAGACCAGAAACCTCTCTCAACATCACTTTCCAACAATTTGTACTTTGAGATTTCACATATGACTACTGTGGCCAAGAAATAAAACTGGTATCCCAGGAGGGAGTTCCAGAAATAAGGATAATTGTCAGTGTGGAGAGGTGATTATCTGAAGTAAGTTCAAGAGTTACCGTACCAGAATAAACGCTTTAGTAAAACAGCCATCAAGAAATAAGGCAAAATATTCCTGAGTGTTTTTCCTTTTCTTCTACCTCGCCTCTTCCTCTCACCCCTTCATATTTTCAAAGTCATCCCTTGATCACGGCTCTGCTTCTGAGAAGCAAATCCCAGCATGCTGCCCGCCCTCCGCCTCCCCCTCTAAAGCTACGACTGCTGAAATCGTAAAAACCAAAGAGGTTGAGAAACTGCATCAGCCACACCATATAAATCACACACCACCCCTTCACCCTCCCCTCCCCCACCAAATAGTGAAATAATTATCATTGGATCCATTATGGAAATAAATCTACTTTCGAGCCCAGGACCTAGCAACCGGCAAAGGGGATGACGAAAACCTTCTACAGGAATTAATTGATTGGGGGATAAACCTGTTAAAAGGTATAGATTTACTGTAAACCAAGGCCATTAATTTCCGAGCGCTCGGAGATGTGACAGCCGACTTAAAAACTTCCCAGCGGCTAGGGACAGTCCTGGAATGAAGTATGCGTAGTCGGGATCGTTTGTCGCGTACCTGGCTAGTGAACTGGACTATTTGCCAGCCAAAAAATCAGGAAAAAATCCTGGGGGAAGAGATATGGCCCAGTCACTTTCTTATGCAATCAGGAACAGGCTAACTCACCCCCACAGCAAATCAAGATTAAAACTGATTTTAATTTTAATTTGAAATTAAATTTTGGTTTTTATTTTATTGCATAGCTCTATTATCTTGAGTTCAAGACCCAGAAACCTCTTGGCACTACGATAACATATTGATTGCACATTTACCTTGGAACACTCAACATCTGCATCCACAAAAGCAGAAGGAATTCTTGGGAGTAATAGTCACATGTAACCTAAGTATATTAACAAGTTACTTTTCTGGAGGGCAACAAGGGTGTACAGTAGGAATCTCATATCCATGGGGGACTGGTTCCAGCCTCCCCACACGGACAATGAAATCTGCGGATAATAGCGAACACCCCTGCAGCCATTCCCGCCACTGAGAGCTATCCCAGGGTGAAACGAGAAGGGAGAACTCCTCCTTAAGTTGCTGCATTGGTATTAACAGAGTAATATCTTTCCAAAAGTTATATTTTAATGATTTGTTTAGAAGTATTTTTCGGCAATTATAAGAATGTTTCATTCTCTCAACATTCTTACTGGATTCTTTACAAAGTAAAAGGAAGTAACAAGGAAGTTTTTAAAACACTGTACTCTATAATGGCAACGAACTACTTTTTAAAAACAATGTAACAAGTAACAGATTACTTTTGAAAAGCACATTTTCAAGCTCTGCTCTTGGAGTGCGCTAATTTAAATGGGTAGTTTCCACCAAGGAGAATGAATAATTTAATCAATTTCAAACTTTAATTGAATTAATGTACATAAAGCATGCCCCCATCTTCTTCTTTTTCTTCCCTTTTCACATTTTCTGTGTGTGTTTTCTCTCTCTTCCAAATTAAATTTTGGTTTTTATTTTATTGCACAGCTCTATTACCTTAAGTTCAAAACCCAAAAACGTTTGGCACAAAGATAACATATTGATTGTAGACATGGGAATGTCTTCAAACACTGTGCAATTTTCAAATACATTACTGGGGATGGGGAAAGAAAGTCTCCTTCCAACTCATATTCTTCCTAGACCCCATCACTGCCATGCAATGGCCAGGGGAAGGTGGGGAGCAGCCAAGAATTGTTGTGGCTGTGTTCTGATCCGTGGCCCACAACCATGACATCATCTTCTGGGAACACCAAAAGAACCCATGAGAGGTCTTGGAGGATGCCTGCATGGTTGTGTGCCAGCCAGCACAACAGACTTGGCCACAATCCTCAGTTCCTGCCCACCCTTTCTACATACACTGCCTAGCTGTGTTGGAGGGACAGGGAAAAAATGAGTCTGGGATGGGTGGAGCGGGAGTTGTCCTCCGAGCCAATTCAAAGACTCATAGGGGGGAAAAAACCAGAAATGGGACTTTAGGAGGCTCAGAAGCAGTGACACCTTAACTCCTACACTCTGTTCCTACTACAGAACAGTAACTTTTTTTACTGTTAAGAGTTGTTTGAAAGTAGAATAGATTGCCTTGAAGGGTGGTAGACTATCCATCTTTTGAGGTCTTTAAACAGAGGCTGGATGGACATCTTTCAAGAGTGCTTTAGTTATGTTTTCCTGCAAGGCAGTGATCTGGACTAGGTGGCTCTTGTGGCCCCTTCCGACACTCTGATTCGATGAGTCTAGTATAGTGATGGGCAACCTTTTGAGCTTGGTGTGTCAAACTTCGCCAAAAAACTGAGCATAACTCAGGTGGTGTGTCACTTTGAGGAAAAAACATTATTTCGCTATATTTATAGTTTAAATAACATAAATGTATAATTGTTATATATAATTGTATTTAATAAACCAAAAACTAATTATTTAACTTACCTTCTTAGTGACTTCTTTGTTCATCCATCAATCGGTTTCTTTTGTTGGTCTTGATATTATTTAGCTTGTGTGCAGTGCCATGAACAAAGATAAGTGAGGGGGAGGGGGAATTCTTAACTAACTTGCCTACAGACCTCCGGCACAGAGTGTCTAATAGGGGAGGATGAAACATTTGCGACTAGAGTCTTAGGACATTTTCAGACACAAAAAGTCATCCTGAGGGCTCGGAAGAGGTACGCACCTGTTTCGCAGTAGGGGGTCAGTTTCTGACGACGCCGTCCCTCTCGTTTTACCCTCCATGTTCCTTCCATGTCGCATGAAGAACTTCCATGAGTAAAAAGTGGCGCCTTTTCCTTCCATGTGACATGGAAGGAACACAGAGGGTAATGTGAGAGAGGCAGCAGCGTCAGAAACTGGCCCCCTGCCTCGGAACAGCCGCGTACCTCTTCCGATCCCTCAGGACGACTTTTTTGTGTCTGAAAATGTCCTTAGAGTTAGACTCTAACTCCAAGACTCTAGTCGCAAATGTTTCATCCTCAGGAGCAGCAAATGTTTCATCCTTGGCTACTGCACTGGGCTGTGCAGGAGCCGAGAATGAAACATCCTTCTCGGCATGCGGCCACCTCAGTGGCCGCATGTCATCAGAAATGGCTACGCGTGTCAGTGCTGACACGTGTGTCATAGGTTCGCCATCACTGGTCTAGTAGAACAAGCCATGTGCTTTGAGGCAGCACCAAAACTGCAGCATCAACATACAATCAGTGGACCTTGTTCCCTAAGATCCACCTCAACCCCTGTCCACCAAGATGTTCCTATGGTGTGATTCTCTCTGGGCAACTTTTCTCTAGCACAAGGGGAATGCTTTGGTCAGCCTCTCCCAAGTTTAGCACGCTTCAGGTGTATTGAGCTATGACTGCCATCAACACCAGCTAGCACGGCCACTGACTTCTGAAGAAACGAGTCCTCCTTTCCTCTATCTTCATAACAAACAACAACAATAGGAGTCTATATAATATTTTATCTTAATAATCCTTCCCACAACCTTGCAAGATAGATCCCTATTAATGTTACCATAACCCAGGCAGAACTGGTATCATGCTTAAGACTACCTAGTAGTTCATTAGGAGAGGCAGGATTTGGTGCAGAGACCTACAAAAGGCGGAATGGAGACATGCACAGATAGGTACAGCTGCAGAATAACTATGTCAGCGTGATTGTGTGTGTGTGTGTGTGCGTGCGTGTGCATGCACCTGTCTGGGCTTTCTTCAGGTCACCTGTCAACTTATGACAACCCCATGAATTTCATAGCATTTTCTTAGGCAAGGAATACCTACATTACAACACTGTGTGTATCTTTTTGAACTTTTTAGAAAAGCCATATATACACAGTCCAACAATCCTAAAAATGGTACGACAGTTTGAGTTTTGTACTTTGGATAGGGTGAGGAGAGAAGATGATATGACATCAATTCAAATTACTGTTCAGCTCCAAGCCTTATCAGTGACCAGTGCGTCAGTCACTCTCCTACAGCCCAACCCACTTCAGAGATCTGCTGTAAGAATAAAGCTTTGTTGTTGCATGCCTTCAAGTCATTTCTGATTTACGGAGATCCTAAGGCAAACCTATGTTTGAACACAGTACTGAGGGAGGTTGGAGGATAAGAAAAAATGCCCCATCTTCAGATCTCAGCTTGATGAACACTTGGGGGAAAATCAATTAGATTGTTCCTCATAACAGAACTGCAATTAGGGGAGGAGAGAGAAAACACATCCAGAAAACATGAAAAGGGAAGAAAAAGAAGAAGATGGGGGCAGGCTTTATGTACATTAATCCGAGGAGACAACTTTCCTCAGTGACAAATGCCACATAAAAATTTGAAAAGTGGTGGAAGGGGAAATATAGAAGGAAGAAGAGGTGACTCTAATCCATGTGTATTTAACCTGGAGAGATCATTCCTCTCAGCATCCAATTCTCTTCCCCTCCCCTAAATTCTGTGTACTTAGGTTACAATAGACTGATTAAAAAAAAATGCAACAGCAGCCAAAATCCATTTTGGCAGCCAAACACAGCACACTTGAATCCCAAGGCCCACTTCTAACCTCTCCCCTAAATCTGTCAAACCACAGGAAATTAAAGCTAGTACCCCCACCCACCCACCCATATCCACTGGAGAGCAGCAGGCGAAAGGAGCCAATTTCAGCTTCCGAGGGCAACCTCTGTGTTGCTAGTTATCTTATGTAAGCACATTTTAAATTTTGCCTTGGTCCCTGCCTGAAGCAATAAAGCTCCAGTGGATGGCAATCACCCCCCTCCACCCTCAACTCCCCTATGCTTTTCCTTTTCGCCAGTTTCTCGCTGTGCTCATCGGCCATTTTTCTCTAGGGCAAGGCGCCATCTTGTGGATGAATGACACTTTAAGCCAACACAGTATCTTCAAGATCAACTCACTCGCCCTCAGCAAAAATGTAAAATTGGTAACTTCTGATGTAAAAATTGGCATGGTGTAGCAAATTTAAGCGCTGGACAAAATTCAAAAGAGACACTCTGTCAATTCAACCACTGAGCCAGTTGCATACATGCTCTTTCTTGACCTAACCTACCTTATAGGGTCATTTTGAAAATAAAAAAGGAATCACAGAGTTGAAAGAGACCGCAAGGGCCATTTAGTCCAACTCCCTACCCTGCAGAAATACACAATCATTCCCGACAGATGACCCTCCAGCCTCTGTTTAAAAACTTCCAAAGGAGACTCCACCACACTCCAAGGCAGTGCATTCCACTGCCTAACAGCTCTTACTGTCAAGAAGTTCTTCCTAATGTTTAGCTGGGATCTCTTTTCCTGTAGTTTGAACCCACTGCTCCGTGTCCTAGTCTCTGGAGCAGCAGAAAGCAACCTTGCTCCATCCTCAGTATCACATCTCTTCAAATCTTTAAACATGGCTATCATGTCCCCTCTTAACCTTCTCTTCCCCAGTCTAAACATGCCCAGCTCCCTAAGCTGCTCCTCATAGGGCATGGCTTCCAGACCTCCCAGCATTCTGGTCATCCTCCTCTGGACACGTTCCAGCTTGTCCATAGCCTTCTTGAACTGTGGTGCCCAGAACTGGACACGTTATTCCAGGTGAGGTTTGACCAAAGCAGAATACAGTGCCCCTATTACTTCCCTTGATCTAAATACTATGGTCCTATTGATGCAGCCTAGAATCACATTGGCTTTTTTAGCTGCCACATCACACTGCTGACTCATGTTCAGCAGGAGGGAGAAACCCACATATGCCACCTTGTAGTCTTTGGAGGACACAAGGTGGCATTTTTAAAAATTGTACTACATTTCTTTGCACTTTCCTTCAAAATAAATATTTTCAGCATAAATGATACAATAAACAATGAATGAAAAATAGGTAATAACTCAGTTAATAAAGTACTGTAGATATGTTCCTGAGCATTACTTCTTTAACTGAAAATTTGGTACCAGAGGCAGAAACAACATGGAAAGGATAGGGATCGGTTCCAAAACCACAAAAAAAGAAGAGCAGTTCAACAGATTTCAGCAAACCTTTTCTTCAAAACTAATAATATGCATATGTGAAATGAAACAACCAGATGAGGGAAGTCCTGCATACATAAGCATTCTGAACATATAAGCGACCACTTCAAGACTTCTTCCCAAATGCATTCAAGGATGCAATTTTCTTTCACAAGCCTGCATTTTTCTTGAGATTTCCATACTGGTGGCCATACATACAGTTGTTGTTGTTGTTGTTGTTGTTGCATGCCCTCAAGCTGTTTCCAACTTATGGTGATACTAAGGGTATCACAGAGTTTTCTTGGCAGGATTTTTTCAGAGGGGATTTGCCTTTCCTTTCCTCTGAGACTGAGTGTGACTTGCCCAGGGTCAACCAGTAGGTTGGCACAGCTGAGCACGGATTAAATCCCTGGTCTCCAAAGTCAAGCCACTACACCACGATGGCTCACTGAACTTACAATTTTTTAACTAGCTGGGGGTAACTGGTGATGCAGACTTACCGGCTCTCCCCTTTTCTGCCTGTTTTGCTCTCCATGCATGCTCAACAAGGGACCCTGGAGGCAGCTGCTGTTTCCCTTGCCTGTTGCAGGCAGGCACACATAGCTGCAGTAAGGTCAGCTAGAGCAGAATCCCATTCTTTCCCACATCAAGCTTTTATCGCATTGTTTACTGCATACTGCTGCAACCCAATACTGACAGTCTGTTTCTCCTGCCCCTTCCACCATCCACCCAATGTCAATGCTGCTAAAAAAACAACACTTCCAGCTAGCTAGAGGACAAGAAAGAAAAGGAGGAGCTGAGAAGGCATCAAAAGACTTTGCAAAAAGGGGCTTCTTTATCAGAAGCTTTGTTAACTGAGGTATACCTGTGGTAACCAAATTAAAATAAAAGCACTGGTGTAAAAACAAATAGCACTTTTAAAAGTAAACAACAAAATGAACATACAGTCCACCCTCCATATCTACAAGTTCGTCATATATGGATTCAACCAACCATAGCTTGAAAATATGCCGGGTGGGGAGGATTCCAAAAAACAAACCTTGCTCTTCACCATTTTATATAAGGGACGCCATTTTACTATGCCATTGTATATAATGGGACTTGAGCATCCCCAGATTTTGGTGCGCACAGGGGTTCCTGGAACCAAATTACAGTGGAGGGCCCACTGTATATATATTTATGTTTATTTTTATTGTAACTCCTGAAGAAAGCGAATCAGTTTATGTACATGCAGAAATGTGTTGGACTTTTTAAAGAATAAATTCAGACCATCAATAAACACGTGGACAGCAGTCTCCTTTTTCTGCTTACATATTAAGTCCACCCTGACCCATTTATGCATTAATCTGCAGTTTTTAAAATCCACAGAAAATTTCATGTTTAAATGCTTTTTAAACTATATTTTCTCTCCATATGATTTTTATTTATTTATTTATTTATTTATACCCCACTCTTCAGCCACAAAGCTATCAGAGCGGCTTACAAATTGTTTTAAGCAATAGCTATTTACACATCTACACTGCATTAAACAGTTTCCAATGTGTGTTAGCTAATTTCCCCCCACAAGCTGGGTACTCAATTTACCAACCTACGAAAGGATGGAAGGCTGAGTGAACCTTGGAGCCGGCTGGAATCGAACTTGCGACATGGTGGCTTGCAGTACTGGCATTTAACCACTGCGCCACCAGGGCTTTGATAATTTCTAAAGCTGCAAAATACATCAGACCATCCAACAAGAGCAAAACTGGTGGATAACCAAGCACCAATCTTCACTTTTGACTGTGAAGTGCAATTTCAATAAGATCTTATCTCACCAAGACTGAATCCTCTGATCATCTAAGCTTTTAACTCTGCTTTTAATCCTATTTCTTTAAGAGTGTTTTTTTTAAAGAACTACAGGTATACCTACATATACATTGATGAAACAGATGTGTTTCTGGGTGTTAGTTCTTTAACTAAAATATTGGTACCAGAAGCAGAAATAACATGGAAACAACAGAGACAGGTTTCAGCAGCACAAAAAGAAGAGTACTTTAACATGTTTCAGGAAAACTTTTATGCCAAACTAACAATAAGCACATGTGCAATGAAACAACCAGGTCAGATAAGCCTTGCATTAAAAAAAAATATGTTTTGAACCTTCTAGAGACCACTTCAAGGCTTCTTCCAAAATGCATCCAAGAATTATTATTTTTTCTTTCACCAGCTTCCACTTTTCTTATGATTTCCATTTTGGTGGCTAAACGCAGGCTGCATCTGCCCTGCAGAAATAATCCACCGCTTTAACTGCCGTAGCTCAATGCTATAGAATTCTGAGATCTGAAGTTTTGTGAGATATTTAGCCTTCTCTGTCAGAGCACTCTGGTGCCATGACAAACTACAAACCCCAGGATTCCATAGCATTGAGCCATGGCAGTTAAAGCGGAGTCAAATTGGGTTATTTCTGCAGTGCACATGCAGCCTCAGAGATCTATGGTTTGTTAACATGCCAGGAAAGCTGGGGCAGGAGGCTTATCTACTCTCCCCTTTTCTCTCTGTTTTGCCATTCATGCATGTTTAGTAAAGGAGTCTGGAGGCAGCTCTTGTTCACCTTGCTTGTTGCAGGGACACACAGCTATAGTACGCCTGGCTAGAGAAGAATCCCATTCTTTCCCGGCTCAAGTTTTGCTGCATTGCTTACTACAGATATGCTGCTGCAACCTGACAGACACTCAAAGTATGTGTTTCTCTGGCCCTCCTTTACCATATTCCCAATGCTACTAAAAACTTACAGCTGGCTGAGGACAAGGAAGAAAAAAACATGGGGCATGGGTATAAAAGGACTCTGTAACAAAGAGCTTCTTTGTTGGAGGCTTTGTTAACTGAGTATGCCTATAATGCTTAGTTTGCAGATCCTACATACACTTACGTGGAAGTTCCACTAGAGTAAGGAGGGGCTTACTTCTGAATACACATGCATAGGATTGCACTGTTATCATTTGGAGACTGTTAGGTGCCTTGAAAATTTAAGGGAAAGTAGGATATAAATGTTTTAAAAGCAGTAATAAATAATAAATTGGAGAGGCTGCCACTAACATGCCTGCATCTTTTTAACCTTTGTACCAGGCACACAAGCCTGAACTACAGAGATGTTATTTGTATGCAGAGTTTATTCTCTGCAAAACAGAGATGGAGGGAATACAAACACCTTCCGTTCTCAGAGCCTTTTGGCCCTATTAAAACAGCTCCTGCTCACAACCCATATATGACAGCCGCCAGCAAAATTCCGCTCTCTGCTCTTGTTCTCCTGGAGACCTGCTGAGCTCACCTTTCCGGGAGGCCTCGAAAGCAGCTGATTTATCTGCCTAGACAGGTGGAAAACTGCCTCAGCTCCTCCGCAGGACAATTAAAAGGCCCAGCCCCGCTTAAGTGACGGAAAGGCGTCTGGGGGAAGAGAGACTGAAGGTGGTGGGGGCGGGGCCGAGGGAGAGGAAGAGACAGGAGTGCTGGAAATCGTTTAAATGTGTTTATCTTCATCAGCACTCAGAGGAGCCTGAGAGCACAAGCAGGGGAGCCTTCGGAAGGTGGGGAGACCTACAATCTGGACACGGCACTAACAGGATTTCAGGAGATTGCTGGAGTCTTTATTGCATGCCCATTAGCCACCAATGGTTCCAAACCGTAGAATCAGCTATTGCACATGTGTGTGTGTGTGTGTTTAAAAACAACAACAGCAACAACTCCTCCAGAAGTTTTCATAGGGAAACAGAACACCAGCCAATTTAACTGGCTGCTTTGCAGGGTCTCTTACCTCTGTTGATTTCTAATATCCCAGTCCCTGCTGTCTAACAGGAGCAGGCAAAGTGTGGCCCCAGGCTGTGTGTGCCCCAATGCTGCTTTCATGGCCCCCAACCTCTCCAGACCCACTCCCCCCAGAATGCCGTACTGCTGACCAAAAAGAAAGAAAGAAAGAAAAAGATCCTGGAAGTCTCTAGGAGGGGCAATTTACTTTTCAAGTAGTTTGCAGCTCCTCACCACCATCACCACACACACAAATTAAAATAAAACTGTTTTTTTCAAAATGGCAAGTGGATTTTTCTTTTTTGGTGGTCTCTGCCAAAAGGGCTCCAGAGGCAGAAAACTGGCGCCTGGACTCACCACATTTGTCCACCCCAGTAGCACAGTACATAAACCAATACAGTAACACAACAGGGAAAAAGACTGAAAGTTATAAGAGATGCTAAAAAGAATCTGACTGCTGAAAGAACCCAGGTGGTCACTTAGTCCAGCCCCTGGTCAAAGTTAAGGTACAGAGCTTTGACTAAATTTAGTAAAAGTGTGGCAGATGTCTCAGGTAGCAGCTTTAGGATGTCAAGGTGGACATTTCCAAATACCTGAAGGGATGTTATATAGAACACGCAAGCTTGTGTTCTGCGGCTCAAGAGGCCAGGACACAAAACAGTGGATTCAAATTACAGGGATCCCGTCTAAACATTGGGGGAAATTTCCTGACAATAAAAGCTAAATGGCAAGGTGTCATGAGGGACAGGCTCCCTCAGAAGACAATGGATTCTCCCTCTCTAGAGAACTGTGAACAGAGGTTGGGTGGCCATCTCTTGGGGGTGCTTTACCTGTATCTTCCTGCATGGCAGAGGGTTAGATTAGATGGCCCTTGGGGTTCTTCCAACTCTGTAATTCTATGATTTTACAAAACAGCAGCAAACTTAATTATTCAGCTTGTTATTTCTGTGTTTATACTGTCAGGACAGCAGGAGGTTGGTGCTTGGGAGACTGTCTTCTTTGTGTGCTGAAATAACATTGACCCGCTTTGGGTACTATGTATATCTTAACTTCAGTGAGTAGGGAAGGGCCATGCTATTGGCTGCTCTGCCTCAAGAAATAAAATGTCTTCAACCAGCCCTGGTAAGACAAAACAACCTACCCTCAAAGTCCTCACCACGCATGCAGGCAAACATTCCTGTGATAATACAATTCTGTATGTATTAGGACTGGCGCTCAGCTAAAAGAAACCAGTCTAGTAACTAAAATTCAATGCCATCAAGGACCTCCAAATGTTTTCCACAACAGCACTCACAAACCCTGGCCAAGGGTCATGCTGGCTGAAGCTGAAGGGTGTCCAAAACATCTGGACAGCATCAGGTAGTCCACCATTTAATAGGCACAGTATACACCAAAAGTTTTGAAAATAGGGGTGGGGAGGACTCGTTTCTAAACAATGCAGGTATATATCCTTGCAGACTCCCTCTTCAGAAGAGGTTGTGCATGGCGGAGGGGTGTGTGTGCTTTTTTCAAAAACAGAGTTTACTGCTTTCGTATTAATGAGGGGAAAGCACCTAAAGCTTCCATCTTAGGAAGCACAGCAGCACTTAAATAATAAGTGAACGATTTGTAATAAATAATTTTCTCTCTCTTTAAGACCATTGGAACCCAATCGAGGGTCTATCTGTTCTGGCATCCTTTATCCAGCAGTATTTCCTTCAAATGGGACCAAAAGCTAAAACACTCTTATGTTGTCAAGTCTTTTAGAAACTGACTGGGGATGGGCTTTTAATGCTGTGCAGTGCTGTTTTTATGGCTTGTATACAGTTTTTAAAAAGGAATGTTAATGTTTTTGACATTATAAGTTGTTTAATTGTTCTTCAATCAGCTTTTATATTTATGCTTTTACTGAAGCTTTTGTATCATTTTTAACTGTATTGTTCTTAAATACGTTGTTAGCCACCTTGAGTGTCATTATGGGGAGAAAGGTGGAATATAAATGAATAAAATAACAAACAAACAAAAAACGAAAAAGTCACAGCAGCCCCACCACCATTACCAGAAACTGATATTCAGAGGAACAAATTGGAGCTTGCAATGAAGTAGTGCAGTGTGGAGTCCTTCTGTTTAGGATTTTAGACCACTCATTCAATCCCACAAAACCTAGGTGTCACTTCCCAACTACGCCACCCCCAGACACATTTGCTATTATGGTTAACAGTTGTTGAAAAAAATCCATCCTTCATTCATTTCTTCCTTTTCATAAACCATCTAGACACTGAAACTTTTATCCCCTCCCCCACCTTGTTCTTATCCTTTTCCAAAGTTTGAAAGTAACCAGTCCCATTAATCAATTATAGTGGGCCCTCTGTATCCATTGAGGTTCAGTTAGAAAACCCCTGTGGACAGCAAAAACCGTGTATAGTTGAGTCCCATATTAGTCAATGGACGCTGCCATTTTAGTTATGGGCACAGCCATTTTAGGTATGTGGCGCAACAATCCACAGACCCTCGAATCCACAGATACCAAGCCCGCAGATACGAAGAGCCCACTGTACTTTGTTTCAGTTCCTTTTATGCAATAATGAAGGCATGATGACTTTACATGGACCCCTGTTAATTCAACAAGGGATATCTTGATCCTTTTATGCTATGACTGCAATTTTTTAGCTACTTCTCTAGTTATCTGGGTGTACTCTCAATAAATGGCAGAGAAGGAAGTGTTAAGTTGTGCTGCTGTGTGAAAAACTTTTTAAAGCAAATAATTAGTCCATTTCTAGAATATGAAATAACCGTGAAGAGTTGTTTAAAGAAATTATAACTATAGCAAAAAGTGACTACTCTGAGGTTTTAGAATGTTAAGTTTGAATAATTAATTTTTTAAAACAACTTTCCATTTTTTTCATTTCCTAAATCAGTTTCCTGAAATTGAATGTTGAGAAGGCAAATCAGCAAAAGGCAAACACAACACATACAAGAATCCGCAGCTACTTACTTAATGCAGCCAATGATGACTTGAGTCAAAGGGTAAATCAAAGGCTCCATGACCTCATTGGGATAGAGGGTGCTGAGGACCCGACACCAGAAGTAGAGGCAATGAATGTACTGCCAGTTGTAAACTGACTGGTAGTTCTCCTACAGGGAAGGAGAGGGAGAAGCAAATGTCAAAGATACACCAAACCAGCTCCAGGTGATACTTGTAACCATGTAAAACAATGGAATATAGTAACTGTATAATGATCTTAAGATTGCAAGCTCCTTGGAGCAGGTACCTGACCCCTTGCATTCTGTGATGCACCATTTCTGACTTATGGCCACCCTAAGGTGAACCCATCATGGGGTTTTCTTGGCAGAAATTATTCAGAGGGGATTTGCCTTTGTCTTCCTCTGAGGCTGAGTGTGTGACTTGTCCAAGGTCACCCAGTGAGTTTCTATTGCCGAGCGGGGTTCAAACCCTGGTCTCCCAGTGTTGCGTAACCCTCAAACCATTACACCCTGCTGGCTCTCATCCTCGACCTTTTCTCATTTTTGACCAGAATTCAGTATGCGACTTGCATCTTCATAGGTGGACTTAGGTGTGTGGGAAATAGAACAGAGCAGTTTTGCAATGCCCATATTCACTAAGGGGTTGTTGTGTCGTTACTACATAGTTGTTGCACAATGGTGGAGTGACTGATGTGCCATGTGGCCTGATGCACAACGGACACTAATGTGCATTGGGGCATTCCCAATCTGCCTCTGGACACCAGCTAGGAAGTACTGGAGCACAACAGGAGCATCATTCCTCTGAAGTGCCAAGTCCGCACCAGATGTGCCCAATGCAAACTGGGGCATTCTTGCTGGTGACTCAGGTCACTGGCAAGTGTCCCAGTTTGCAATTGGCGTGTCTGGTGCTGACTGGGCACTTCTGAGGCATGGTGCATCAGAACCACAATTCACTAACATGGTTTTGTTGCGCCTCTGCAACATACCTAAAAATTCAGAAAGTTACACAACACAGAATGTGATATAGAATCCTGGTCATTACTTTTAAGTGGTAAACTTTAAAATTAGTATTTTTAATAAAACTGCTTATTTAATGCTTTTTAAAAAGTCTGTAAATATAAGCAGCTTTTTAACCTCTATTTTGTTTGTTTTGTATTCACGGTTTGAAAATATTCTTAAAAAAATAATAATCCAAAAAGCAAACCTTGATTTTGTCATCTTATATAAGGGACACCATTTTGCTATGCCATTGCATATAATGGGACTTGAGTATTTACAGATTTGGGTATTCACGGGGAGTCCTTGAACCAAACCCCAGCAAATGTGAAGGGACAACTGTATTTGCATACAACAGAAAAATATGTAAATTATTACCTTGTACACATACACCCAGGTATCTGAGCATGAGGTTCACAATATTAGGGATGAAACTCCAAGCACACATAACAGTAAGTAAGCACCACTGAACCCAATGGGGCTTATCTTAAAATAGACGTATATCCATATTACAAAAATACAATCTAAATTTCTTCTTTTCCCTTCTCCTCCATTCCTAATACACGGCTTTACATCATGGTTTTGTCATCTGTATACAATCCCTCAGCATTTTTCTAATGAGTTAAAGTGATCCACCAATTTATCTATCTTTGTATTTTCTTAAATGGAACTTCCCAAACTAAACTTTAAAAAAATGGTGCCTGGATTGTCATTTTTTTCTACCACTAGAGGGCACTGGTTCTTATCCTGTTAAAGCTTTTGTTAATTCACAAAGAAAAGTGAGTGGCTGGAAATCTTATTTCTTCATAGATATACAGTCGGACTCCCCCATCTGCAGAACCAATATCCATGGTTTCATTTATCTGTAGGACACAAAATAAGGACACATACCATAGTCATTCTAGAAAATGCCTAGAGAGACATCCTCTCTAGGCATCTTGGTCCTCCAAGGCAACTCTATAGTGTATTTTTACTAGAAGTTCTTTAATAGGATTTGCTGTTATCCATGGTTTCTAGTATCTGCAGTAAGTCTGGGAACCAAACCCCAGCAGATGTGGGAGTCCAACTGCATTATAAAAACTTTGTCTAAACACATATCCACAGCAGTAGAAGGAAGTCTTGCAGAACCTGTGTCTCTGCCCACTGTCTCCCTTTCACCTCCTTGCATCCATTCAACTCCTTTATCGCAATCTAATTTGTTTCTCTCCTTCCAGTCACCCTATGACAGGACTGAACTAAAGTAGTTCTCTCCCTGAAGCAAAGCAGTCAATGGCATGTCTCATCAAGTTAAGTCAAGATGCATCTTGCCATATTATTTTAGCAAAGGAGGCACAAATCCCACAAGCACCTCTTCCTACCTGTAGCTATAAAATAATATAAATTAACAAAACTGCTACCCTTCCATGATATCCAAAATCTGCCACCTGAGGTGCCTGCCTCATTCTGCCTAACGGTAGGGCTGGCCCTGCACGTTCATGTATTAAAATAGCCAACGGTGTGTCTAATGTTGGCCCCCGAAGAGACCTGCAGATGAGGCAAGCTGAATACTCCCCCTCTCCTCACATTTGGTCAACCATATTCCTCACTCCACAGAATGGCTCTGATACCAGGGGAGGGTCAAATCCCTCCAAATGAGGGTTTTCTGTGCCCTTTATGTGAAATTCTCTCTCTCTCACTCACACACACACACACCATTGTAGACAAATGAATTACACTGCTGCCCCACTTGCATATGAAATGGCTGCTCTGATTTTAACACAATGATGAGTGTGGGGTGCTAAAATTGCCTTTGCTTTTCTGCCCTCTGGTCCATTATCCTGGGCACTTTCCTTCAAAGCTCACTTCTGGAAGAAGAGCCATGTTTGAGGGCAAAAGAAAATGGCTGACCAGCTTTGAGAAGGGGAAGGGTGAGTGTTGGACTACAATTCTGGAGACCACTGGCCAAGTCGCACTCTCTCAGCCCTCAGAAAACCCTGTGATAGGTTTACCTTAGGGTTGTCATAAGTCGGAAACAACTTGAAGGCACACAACACCCACACTTCTTTGATATAAAAATTATTTGCCTTTCTCTCACATACACACTCTCTCACACACAAACACACTGCACAATAATAGCAGTTTGAGACCACTTTATATGATATGACGCCAACCTACAGAATCCTGGGATTTGTGAGGTATTTAGCATTCTCGGTTAGAAATCTCTAGAGCCTCAGTAAACGACAAACCCCAAGGTTCTACCAGATGGACCTACGGCAGCTAAGGTGATACCAAAGTTTCATAATTGTGTAGCATGAAAGAGACCTATGTCATATGATTCAACAAACATGGTGGACACCATCACAGATCATTCGACTCTGCGACAGCAATATGATGGGAGAACCTTCAAACAATCAAAATGGACTACGTGAATACAGAGTGCAACTATTACTTCAGCGTCCTCCTCCAGTTCACCTACTTACCACCTCACTGATAAACTAAAGCATTATCATGATGGGTGGATTTATGTCGGCTGGGGTGGATAGAATCTAATCTGCAGCCACCTCGCTCTGAACTGCTTCTCCTGTGGTGGAACTAACTCGATTTGCGCCCTGTCTAGCCCATGGCTGAGGGTAAGAGAAGCCAAGCTGATCCAATTAAGGCCCTAGACTTTGGTTATCTCTCCTCAGCTCATCCGCAGAGTCTGAGCATCTTTTGGAGGGGTGGCGGGAGAGGAGGAGGCTTAACATGGTAAGTGAGCCCTTCAAGGATGAGAAGTGTAACCAAACCACTAATCTGTGTCGGGTTTGTTTTCTTTAAACACCAATAAAGGAGGAGATTAGCAATTTGTCTTGGATTAGTCTACGTCAGACAGGATGAGACCCAATCTGGGGATGGGAGGGAGAATTAACCACCTGCCCCACCCCAACAATCTCATTTCTCCTCCAAAAAAATAAACAAATCTGAAGTGATAACAGAGGATGAGAAGTCCAGGCTCCAGCCAACAAGTGACAGGTTGCCTGAAAGAAAACAGGGAGACAGTCTAATCGTCTTTGCTACAAGGGGTCTTTGGGTAATATGATAAATGCAGGCTTTTTATCATCTGCATAAGGCCAGGAAAGTCAGATGCCAAGAGAGGCAGACTGTGTAGGAATGGGGGAAGGGACAACCTCCTTTTATTTCCATCCACCACCAGCCCTCAATTAGAAATCCAAAGGCAGACAAAACAAAAACCAAACCAAACACATTACCGCCTCTCTTCCGGGACCTGGAGTTCCTCTTGCTCAGCCACTTTCATGGAAGAAAACCCACTCATAGAGAACAAGGCTGGGCAACCATTTGCACATTATGGAGTCCCCTAGAAGGGCTGCACGCAAGCACACACACACACACACCACATACCCCTCCCAAAATAATTTTTCAGTATTGTCTCAAATGCTCCTAATCCTGGGGGTATGAAGACTAATTTCAGAAGTCAACTTCCAGGTCACTTCCTTTTGTGGGGGAAAAGGCCTCTCATGGGCATAAAATGCCAAGGGGGGTTATGGTTATGGACGTTCAGAGGTGTTTGGAAAGTGAAAAAACTGGGGGGGGGGTCTTTTTAAAAAATGACCCAGCAGGGTCACACTTTTCCCACCTCTGCTGAAGATGCTTCTTCAGCTGACGGCAGGCCTCAGAGATCAAAGGTTCTGAAAGCCCACCTCCCTATTACTACAGACCCTCCCAACAATGTTCAACAGGAAGGGAGGGAAAGCCATGTGCTAGGCATGAGTTGGCAACCCAATGCTCACCAAAAATGTTGGACAACTCTCATGATCCCTGAGCACTAGGCATAGTTGTTGGGGCTCATGGGGGTTATAGTCCTAGACATCTGGAGGGCACCAAGTGACTTGCACCTGTGGCAGAGCAGTCTTTGCAGTTAGCACAGGGCAATGACACCCTCAGCATCAGAACCCTATGGAGAGTGACAGCAAGAGACAGCCATCACCCACATGTCCTGCTTGCGGGCTTCCCTGAAGAAGCTTAGTCGCCATTCCTTTACCAGGCTGTATTCACAGCCCCTCTAGACAAAAACAAACTATCCGTCCTGTACAGGAGGGGGGGGGAGTGCTACCTGCAAGCCACATATAGCCCTTAGACCCCACTTTTGTGGCCCCTGAAGCCCCTGTCAGTCCCCTAATGCAAAGCCCACCCCACCCCACTCTTCTGTCTCTATGCCTTCCCCAAAATGACAACCATCAATTCCAACTGCTATTTTGGAAAGGATACGGACAAAAACTTGGAGCAATTTTGGGGTGTGTGTGCAACTCAGAGGGTAGGAATCAGCACACAGCCACCACACAGTTGCCCACCTTATCTAGTCTAACATTCTGCTGCTTCTCAAATCAACCCCTCTGGGAAGCTCACAAGTAGTTCACAAAGGCAACATTTCCTAATTCCTTTCCCAGACATTTGCAGGTATACTGCTTCTGAACATGGACAGTCCAATTAACCCATGCTGAAATCCAGGCCCCTAAGCTCACCTTCTTCTTCATGGTCATGGCACTGCGCAGGTGAATGGCTAACTGGCGGATATAGATGAAGGCATGCTGGTAGGAGATGGAAGTGTCAAGCGCATACATCTCTGTCAGAGTCCGCTGCATGAAGTTGATCATGGGAAGGACATTTGGAGAGGTGAATTTGGAGTTCTTCACATAGGAAATATACATTTGCTGAAGGGTGAAGGGGAGAAAAAAATAGAAGCAATGATGTTTATTTTATTCTACTAGGCCTAAAACAAGTAGATTGAAATCCACACCTTTTTTAAAACCAACTTATTATGGAAATCTTCTAAGGAGTCTCTTTTACAAAGTGCACTCACATGTCACAATAAACTATAATGAGCTTAAGCTATGCATGATACAGCTGATATTCAGACACACTGTTTTTCACCTTCCCCCTTTCTGGTTATCTCCTAACTTCCTTCTCTCTCACACCCTTTCTGTCAGCTTGAAGAACATTTACCATCTTCGCATAGCATGCCAAACCATAGTTTAACCATGGTTTGTTGCTTTAGTCAAACACTGTCAGGCAGACAAGCCAAGAAACCAGAGGATTTTCCACCCATTTCTAATCTATTCTTCTTTGGCCTCTTTTGGCAGCTTCCGTTTGAGGGCAAGGAGCTGGTGAAACAAGCAAGGGACAAGCCACAGTTCTGACTTTGGGTGCTACAACAAACCGGTTTAAACAAGCGAGAGGAGATATGCCAAAAACAAATTATGTATTCTAATTGTACCTAACACTACCTAAGCCAACGTTGTTTGATGAATTCTGACTTCTTGTTGTGTTTAAACTCATCCCTGCAAACAAACCATGGTTTGTTAGCCAGTAACAAGACCTGTATATTTGGCAGTACAGAATGTATACAACCCTGTTTATGATGATTTTATTGAGAGCAAGAAGCAAAAGAAACAAAACAAGAGGATTTGGGGGAAAGGGAGGGAATAAGTTACAGAGTAGTAGTTAGACCACCTTATTTCTATGCAGAAAGTCTCAGTTATAAGTTCAGGCATGTTCACTAAAAAGCATCTCACCAGAAAGATCTTCTCACCAGATGTTAAAAGGCTGTTGCTAGTCACAGCGGACCAGAAGCTGCCAATGCGGTGTTCTAGACCACGTAGCCTAGACCACACTTCCCATATCCCTCAACCAGAATGGCCAATGATGAAGAGATCTAAGTCCAAAACTACTCTTAAGAATCATAGAATCATAGAATTGTAGAGTTGGAAGAGACCACAAGGGCCATCTAGTCCAACCCCCTGCCACGCAGGAAATCACGCTCAGGGGTCGCATACTCTTGAGGTATGCAATACAGGCATACCTCACTTAAAAAACGTCCAGCTAGACAGAGGATGAAGGGGAAAAGGGAGGGCTGAGGGGGCATCCGGCTTTGTAAAAAGAAGCCTCTGACAATGAAGTTCCTTTTTACAAAGCCTTCTGATGCCCCTCAGCACTCCCTTTTCCTCCTCATCCTCTGTCTAGTGGAAAGTTTTTTGAGCAGCTTTGATACTGGGAAGAAGGTGAAGCAGTGTTGGAGAAACACTGACGTTCAGTGTTGGGCTGCAGCAGCATGCTTCACCTGAGAATTGAGTGGGATTCTGCTCTAGCTGATTGTGCTGTGGCTGTGTGCATCTGCCTACAACTGGCAAGGCAACTAGCAGCTAACTCCAGGATGCCTTAGTGAGCATGTATGAACAACAAAACAGGCAAAAGAGGAGACCAGATAAGCCTGTGTCACCAGCTATCCCCACCATGATTACAATCTATAAGTTTAGCCATCAAAATGGGAATCATAAGAAAAGTGGAGGCTGCTGAAAGAAAAAAATAAGATTTCAAGTAGCCTCTAGAAGGTTCAAAATGTTTTCGTTTACTAAGGCAAGTCTTATCTGACATGGCTGTTTCATTTCAGATGTGCATATTGTTGGTTTTGATTAAAAAGTTTGCTGAACTGCTCTTCTTTTTTGTGGTGTATAAACCTATCCCTCTTTTTTTCCATATTTCTGTCTCTGATACCAAATTTTCTGTTAAAGAAATCCTGACCAAGAACTTATCTAGTTAAATAACAGAGATACATCTTTAAAGGGCTAGATCAGTGGCTCTTAACCTTTTCTTTACCAGGGACCCCCTTTAAATACTTTTTGTTGCTGTGCCCCCCCCAGACTTAACTCAAGATTTAAAACCCAAATATATAATAATAACAATCATAGCTGATAATGATGATGATAATAATAATAATACAATTACGCCATCCATAAAATCTTCCCTCAGAGAGACTGGAGAGGGAGGGAAGACCGCTCCTGCTTTTTCCTGCAAGTTTGTGGCTGGAGTGGATTTAATGGCAATGTGCAGGCCAAGCCAGCCAGCCAGTTTTTACCTTGACTCCTGCCACATGGCCATTCCACTGCAGGGAGGAGGTGGGCCAAGCAGCCTTCAAGCCTTCGTGGACCCTGAGTGAGAACATCGTGGCCCCCGGGGGTCCCCAGACCACAGGTTAAGAACCACTGGGCTAGATGAATCGATGACTTCTCAGGTAATATAAAGACAGTGTTTCTGTTCATGTGTCTTTCCAACACCACTTTACCTTAAGGACAGGGTTCAAGTAGACATCTTTTTTGTGTCGACAGATTTTGTTGAGCACCAGGAAAGCCAGCACCCTCACAGTTTCCTCACCTGTGCTCCAGAGACGGGTGGCTTGCTGGGGAAATCACAAAGGAAAAATGAACGATGCATATATGCATGAGTAAATGATCAGACATCCATCATTAAAACTACTGTTCTGGCTTCCATTCAACTTCACCACAAGGACCACCCTATAACTGTTTTAAGAACCAACCTAGCAACCATTGTATTAGCCACCGATTAGCTTCTAGGCTCAATTAAAAAAAAAAAAAGTTCACAGCATAGAAGTCACTTATCTCAAGAACCCACCCTTTCTTATACATGCTCTGCCACTAGGGATGGAAATTCTCCAAAATGTTGTTTCTTGTAGAAAGAGCAAATAATTTTACCATTTCCCCCCATGGCAAGAAGGTCCCTGCAAAGTGCAGTTTTCAGACTATATGCAGTTCAGGATCTATTGTGCAATAAAACATACACATTTTTTGCACAGAAAATGAAAACTTGCTTTCTGTACAAAAAACGTCATTTTCAGTACAAAAAGCCCTGTGCATTTTTTACACGTAAGTCCCAAACTGCAAAATTTTTCACCTGTTCAGGATTCTCCTTCTCAAGGTTTCCTGGCCCTTGGGAAATTAATTTTTTATCTATTAGTCAAGTATTTGAACACTACTTCCATCCCTATCTGCCACAGTAATGTTCTGTCAATCGCACCTTGCTGCAAGTGCCTTCACTAGGAATGAGTGATGGTTTGGTTTGGTTCATTGTTAATAAAATTAAACACTTGCATGGTTCTTCATAAATCTTACCAAAAGAACTTGAGATATTGTGTGTGTGTGTGTGTGTGTGTGTCACTCTCACACTCTCTCTCACACACACACATCTTTCTCTTGGATAAAGTGGGAGTGACCGATTTACCCTTCAAGGCAAAGAGATGTGAGCATTTAGCTCTTAGAAGTCAGGATTTGAATCCCTGTGTATTCAGCCAAGTTTGTGATGCAGAATTAACCACTCCCAACAGGCTCCTCATTTTTAACAGCATCATGGCAGCACCATACCATCTCCTCCACACTGAGAACAGGTGCCTCTCTTGAATTTAGCCAGTGCAGAGTGCAAAGGATTTTGTTTGGTACATGCTGGATAAGAACTTAAAAACATTCAGATTTCTTCATAAATTCAAGAAAAAGTAAAACTGACATATTCATCCATCTCTGGCCTCACTCAGAGATCCAGGTTTTTATTGCAAGGCTGTGAAATTACCTCCCCTGACAAATGCTGATGCTGTTCTCCTTTTCCTTCCCCCTTGTTAGAACCTTCAGGGCACATTCTTCAAATGGGTATACAGTAAATACATCAGAAGTATCACTAATAAATGAATTTACACTAACATAATGTAAGCTAAAAACAGCCGCTAAATATAAGCAGTGTTTGAAAGAATCTGACAAAAACATAGTATCAGAAGTCTAAAAGCTTGGGGAAAATTTGTTTCTGTGTGCTGTCATTATAGATTTCAGCAAGAGTCTGCTGTTTTACAGCATTCTATGATGACTGTCATTAGATTTGCACAAGCTGCTTCAGGCTGTCATAAGCCTGGTAGCAAATACATTAGAACAGATAAAGAAACTGAAATAGATGTGAACACATCTTTTGACCCCAGTTCTTAACCTTCTTCCTGAATCTGTTTATGGTCAACTCGACATAAACAAATTTTAAGAAAGGGATTTAACATTTAAACAGGAATCTGATTCTGACAGTGAACTCTGACATCAGAGCCTCCAGCCTATACTAGGACAAGTTCCTAAATTCTATCTGTGCATATGTGCACACACCTTCAAGTTGCCTGTCAACTTACGGTGACCCCATGAATTTCACAGAGTTTTCTTAGGCCCTATGGCAGGGGTGGGAAACACCCAGGGCTGTTTTTGTGGACCCCAGGTGGCTCCAGAATGCCCCCAGGTGCACTCCAAATGCCCCTAAATGTGTGCTAAGTTCACACAAATGCACTCTAGCTAGTGCAGAGGGCATTTTCACCATGTTTAGAGGCTTCCTGGCACCCACAGGGGCCAACAAATACTTTTTGCCATGAAATTCTCCAAAATGTCCATTGGAAGCAGAGGGTGAATTCCCACCATATTCTGTGAGCCCCCTGGAGCAATTTAGGCCCAGGAGAAGCTTTTTTTGAAATCCAAAACATGATGAAAATGTTCCCATGCCCCCAAAAGACATTTGGGGACCCCCTAAATTGACTGATTGATTGCAGAACCAAGTCTCCTAGGGAGCAAACTGAGAGGCTCCAGCTTGTGAAGACGAGAACCAGGAATGAGGCCCAGCCACACCAGTGGCCTCTACGGCACCAAAAGAAGTGGGAAACTGCTGCTCTTGCTTCTCTTACCAGTGATAGCAAGCAGGGGTTATAGTCTGAGAACCCAAGGAAAAGAGAAGTCAGATAGACGTGCATGGTGCATGCACACATACACACAGAGGGTTGTGCAGGAAGAGTGAAATTCACTCACTGATTTGAACTGCACCAGTAAATCATACCTGCACATACCCAGTTGTCCATGTACCCTGGTTCACCTGGTCAAGTGTGTTTGTAAACTGAACAAGCCTTATGTTGGTATGTATGAACAGACAGGCTGGTAGCCTTTGGGAAGAGAGTTCAAGAAGGACTCTTGAACTTTTCTGGTCTTACCTGTATAACTTAATTAAATGCTAGGTTACAAAAGCTCACAATTAAGCACTGGCTGCAGGACTCACCTTAAGCAACATCCGGCATTGCTTTGGGAAAGTCAAGTAGTAAGGCACAATGGAGTTGACATGCTGGAGGACTGCTGCTCCCACGGAGGCTTCTGTTAAACAGGATAGGAGCTGCAAAAGGGCAGATGTGGGAAAATTTAAGATCTGGGTCAGAGCGAAGGAGCTCAACAACTTGTAATCCTATCTTACGCTGGTAAGTGACATGGTAACACACATATACTAAACCCTATGTGGCTTAGGTCCAGGCTATCTGACAGATTGTAGCTTCCCATATGAGGCTGCACAGGTCTTGAGATCCTCCAGAGACGCCCTTTTCTCAGTCCCAGTACCTTCATAGGCATGGTTGGTGTGGACCCAAAACAGGGCCTTCTCAGTGGCTGCCCCAGGCTATAAAACACCATCCTAGGGACGCTGGTTTTCACATGAATTCCAAATTATGGTTCTGAGTCTGGTATGCTGAACAATCAGAAACCAAGGCAGATCAAATCAGACATTACACCATACCAGGGTTTGGACTTCACTCTTTTCTTTAAACAGGTTCCATCTCCAAAGTTTTACCTGGATGGTGCAGCCAAGGTGAGTTTTGACATCCAAACGTAGCTTGCCCCAAAGGGGACTGGAAGAAGGCACAGGCATCCTATACAATAAAGGAAACATAGTGTGTGTAAGATGGCATATTATTCAGGCATGTTAAAACTGTAGTTGCCATCCCATGCATTTATATACAGGGCTATGCCATGATGGACTCAAACAAAACAAATACGGGTAGAAATAAGAACCATGAAAACCAATGTTTTAAATTTATTTTTTTAGCAAGCTTCTAATATTCATTGCTGTGAAGCTGTCTCACGGTGTGTGAAATTGCCCAGTGAAATTTCAGAAAACAAGCTAGGCTTAGTGAATTCTGCATATTTCCTTGCCTCAAACCAAGTTGAATTTGAAAAATGTGTGCTAAGTTCACACAACCCTAAGAATCTGGGTTTCCTGAGCAAGAGTTTTAAATTTAGCAGGACTCTAAGCAGGACACAACTCTATTGATGAAAAAAAATACATTATACAGCAAGCCTGTGTAGACTGCTTTCACTGCAACTTTCTTTGACTTCGCACCCACCTTTGGAGGTAAGCCACTTTTGTTCCCATTTTATGGACAGGGAACCTTGCCCAGGGGGTAAACAGCTTGCTAAATAACATTCAGCAAACCCACCACTAAACTGATATTTGAACCCAGGTTGTTTTAAGGTCCTAGCTGAATTTAGCTGGTTACTCAGCTCGTTTGGTAGGCTTCTCAGCTAGCATCTAACCCAGCTTGACCTTATTTAACTCAGGAATTCTGCCAAGGCTAGCTGTGCACTAAGATAGTGTGTAAAACTGCACATGCAACAGAGAATCCTCCTCCCTACCCAACCCAAGGCTGCCCAAGATCTCAGCCAGATCAGATGGCAGCGTCCAAGAATGCAACAAAGTCAACGCCACTGAACAGAAACAAGGGATTACTTGTACCCTTGCTAACCCAGCTGTTCCTGTTGGCTTCTTGTTTGAACCAAAGTTCAGTACCCGGTCAGGCTTCAAAACCTCTCTCTCTTTGCACTTGAGAGGTTAGGGCAGTTTTGGGGTTTTTTGACAGCACTGGTATTACTGGGCTTAGTGTAACACATGCAAAAAGAATTAACTGGTTGTAAACAGTGTAAGGGACAGGTATGGATATAGTAGACAGAAGTGATATTTAGTGATTTGGCCTGGCATCTTATGACAAAATGGGTCTGTGTCCTTTGCCTACTGCCATAGAAGCACAGACAAAAATACATTAGGTACGTATTTTTAAAAGCTCACATTTCTTTTCTTTTTTTAATTCTAGAAGTTTGCATTTCCCTACAAGGGAACTGTAGATGGTTAAAAAAACACACCTCAAAGTCAATAATATTTAAAACCATCTCAGAAACTCAAATATTAAGGGTATAAGAATAGCACTTAATCCAAAGAGCTTTAAAACATTCAGGTACTGATTAGTTTTAAATGTTTAAAATTTTTACAACAATGTTTGTACAAGCTGTCTAAAACAGTATAATTTTTTTGCCCCTCTGGGCCATTTCAGGCCCAGGAGAGGACTTTTCCTAAAACAGGAAGTGACTTGTGGTCACTTCCTGTTGCTAACAAAAGCCTCTTCTGGAGCTAAAATTGGGGGGGGGGGGCTGAAAAAACATGATGAGAATGCCCCCTACACTCCCTGTAGTAGTTTGCGGGCAAAAAATGACTTTTTTTCTGAGGAGGGCAGTCGTCCAAGATCTCCTGGGGACTAATGAGGCCCCACAGCCTCCCACAGTTGAACTGAAGATAGAGATATGACTTTCCCCACTGACTCCTCTTATGGGGCAGATTACATGAAGGGAATGGGAACATCCCTTGGTGTTTCCCTGCTCCATCTCAGCCTCCAGTGTAAGAACAGGTCTACCGCTTCCACATGGCTGGAGAGTCAGCCTCATTGCACTGAAGCTTTTCTTGGCTAGGGCACCCCTGCCACAACCCCTCCGCCAGCCAAACAGCATCAGGGGCATGGCTGCATCTGAACAGCATCTGGTGCTGCACTCCACCTACTATGCTAGCTGCAGAAGCCCTCCAGCAAACTTTGCAGGCAAACATGGTGGCTACCCACACTCTGAACCATGACAACCACAGCACAAGGGGAGGGACACTAGGAAGGTGTCCTGAAAGGCACCCAGGCCTCACCTTGAATGGAGCTCAGAGGCAAAGCAGCTGCCCATGCAGCTTAATTAAAACAGGCATAATGTGTCACCTAATACCCCACATGCTAATCCATGCCCACCTGAGCCTTCAAAGCCTGTCTCTCACAGAACAGAATCAGAGTCATGGCTCACAAATCTCATACACTTCTCCAGAACTCAGCCCACAGAACTCAACTGCCCCCAGACACTGCAGGCTGCAAAGATAAGCAACCTGTCACTGATTTGGTCAACATACAACCCCTGACTTTTGGCCTTGCTGGCTGGGACAGAGTTTCAAGCATCCAGAATGAACCAGTATGCAAACTAGGTCAAAGATTTGCAAAAAATATTTTTAAAATAGAAGCAGGAGAGGACTTACTTGGACTTGTTTTTTGCAGCTTTCAACTGAAGGAATTTCTGCAGCAGACCAAAGAGGTCACGGACACAGAAGGATACAAGCGTGTTGAAAACTAAACAGGAGAAAAGCAGGGGAGAATTGTAACAAAATGAAGCATTCCCTTCTGATTATACATAGGTTGTGGGTCATACACAAGGTCCTGTTCACATATGCATGTATACATTCATATATACCCAGGCATGTTTGGCTATACCTCTTATACTCTCCAGCAACCATGGCTGCTGGCCAGCTGGCTATAGGTGATAGGAGTTGTAATCAAACACATCTGGGGGAAAGCAGGTTAGGGAAAGCTGATATGCATGGGCACAGACAAACAAAGGGTACAGTTTCAATCTATTTCTAGTCTACATCAGTTTTTACATATGTTTGTTCATAAACCTGTCCCACCCATTTCTGCACCAATCTGCAAACTTATTGATGTATTTTAAAGCACTTTTTACCCAATAGGAGTGTTTTACATATTTTTCCTTAAAGTACATCATTTCTGCTATGCATTTACATATTCTGATACATAGTTTGGTAGGTTTCCGAACTTGTAATTTTATCACAAAATTCAGAGAAAAGCAAAACAACCAAAAGATAACCAACCTTTCATTTTCATAGTAGTTCCAGTAAGTGCAAACCAGTTTGGTTTGCTTTAAAATGTAACCCCCCCCCCAAAAAAAAAAATATTTGAACACCCCTAGTATTATACATTGCCATACTTCTGAAGCTATAACACATTTTGTGTCAGGCATAACACTAGCTTCTTGAGAAGGAAAAAAGTCTCAGAAAGGGTTTTTAAAAAAAATAGAAAAAACAATCATGTTCCTAGCCCTCATGGTGAAGGAAATAATCTTCAAAATGCACAGTGGGATGTTTTGTAAGAAATGTCTGAGACCTCAACTTTGACTGATCAGTGGGAGACGGGATTTAAAAGAAAAGGTGAGAAATTATTCTTAGAATGATCTTGAGTCTTCAGGGGAAAAAGAAACATGCACATGTGTAGTTTAATAATAAGTAAATTTTAAATTCAGATAAAACAAGTCTCAAAAAAAGGTTACTCAATACACTCTAAGCATTAAAAAAATAAATAAATTATTGATCAGACCCCCTTAATTGTTGACACAAATGTATGTGTCATCTGCACTGATGTAACTCCTGCATAATCAGGGCTCCTCACCACTTCAATGCTGGGTTATTGTAATGCACAGGATGTACTACAAGGTTATTTGGGTAGGTTCAGTTTCATCCTGACTCCTCAAAACCCGTTTATTCGAAGCAAGAACAGGAGCTGCTTGGGCACCCCCTACTGGAACAGCTTCTGCATAAACCTGGGATGAAGCCCCACGCAATACAGATTCTACTTATGGGTTCAACAATGCATCTTCTCCCTTTGTAACAGGACTGCAATGGGTTAGAGCTCCATCCAACTATACCATGCCGCTCTATAGGATGCTCTCAGCCACATCCTTCCAGGTGTATCGGATTACACCTCTCACTATCCCAAGCCAGAATAAAAGGCTAAAGTAATCCATAAGGAACACAAGCAAATCATTCTACTTTCATACAGAGCTTGGGGAAGTTAACTTTTTGGACTATAACTCTCAGAAAAACTCAGCCAGCATGGCCAATAACCATGCAAGTTGTAGTAAAAAACAACAACACTTTTCCCAAGCTCTGGTCTCATCTTATCCCCAGTTTTTGTTTTCCAACTGGCATTCAAAAACCCCCATGGCTATATAACATGGCTCAGCCCTCTGTGAGGAGAAGCAGGTGAATTATTTACTTTTTCTTGAGTTTATAAGCTTAAGTATTTCTGCATTTCTCTAGCATGTAAAAACTGCTACACTGTAGCTGGCCTTATTTCATTTCAAAAAAAGTACAGGCACTCACCTGTTTGAATTTGCTATTAACCTATGTGTATATGTATGTATATCCACAGGCACGATTTGATTTCTACCCGTACTTTCTCAATTAATACTTGGCCATTAAAGAAAGCTATCCCCTGAATAACTAATTTACCACATCTTCTAAAGCTATCAATAAGCCTCTGTGATGGCTTCTCATCAACCACCAACTCAAAATGAGCTGCTGGTAAGAGCTGCAAGAAAAATACCAACTAAAAATCCAGGATCACATCACTGTGCATCCAAACATTGCATTCATTACTTGTGCACATTTGCACAAAACTACAACCTTTAAAAGCACAAGCACCAACAAAATCCATCATATTAAACCAATATGTAATGCCACTAGTATCATATTACATGACTGAATGCCAGCACCCCGGAACTTGTAATATGTGGGAAACAACAACACCTGTGTACATGATTCAGGAACTATAAGTCAGCCATCAGAGGGTTGAACCTGGAACAACCTGTTGCTACACATTTTAATTCAGAAGGGCACAGCCTTTCCAGCATAGCTGTTTTTCCCATAGAAAAAGACCTGATTCAGCCATGCTTGAGAAAAGAGAAAACTTCTGGATCTATAGACTTGACACCTTTATTCCATACGGCCTTAATTTAGAGTACATTAACAATCTTACTTCCCACATTATTTGAATTCCAGGCTGAGATACTGGGAATTTTATAACTGCCATTGGATCCTGTTTAGCTTTCCCATTCCAATGGACATGACTGAGGAGGGCAGAAGCTGAAATGTTTGATGCTTTCTGTAATTGCCTGCAATCAATTGCAGCCAAGTGGTCCCAGGGCAGTAATGGAGGCTGCTCCAGTAAGGCCCAGACACCAGGTGCCACATTCTTCCTGCTTTGGCTGCAGCAGTTCTGCTCCCAGCAGGAAGAATATGCACCTGATGCTTGCCGCCGCCACTCTCACCTTGGCTGATTGAAGTCAATCCCAAGATGATTCTACCACAGGAGCCAGAAGTGGCAATAAAATCAATGAGGTAAATCAGTACCTGTAATGAATACACATGTTCCATTCTTGCATGTGCATACAAATACAAAAGAGGATTTGGGGATTGGGGGGCAATACGTCCAAAAATCACATGCATTGGCTCCCCTCTCTGGACAAGATTGGGGCAGCTGTACTGTCCACTCCAGCTCTGTGGACAACCATAATGAGCAATGTGACTGTAGCAGCTGGAAACAGCAGTGTTGTAGTTGTGAAAATCCCTTCTGGGTGTATCCAAACATTTGGTCCCGCAGATATTGGCCAACATCATCCCTGGATTGATTTCAATCAACAAAGAGACAGGGGAGGCTGTGGCAGTAAGACCCAAGCATCAGGTACACATCCTTCCTGCTGGAAGCAGAATCGCCGCAGCAGGAACAATGCACACCTAGTATGCCTGGGCCTTATTGCCATGACCTCTGCTACTGCCCTGGGATCGCTTCTCAGCCTGGCTGCAGTTGATCGCAGGTAATTTTAAACTGCAACTTGAGCATCCACATTTTTTAGTATCTGCAGGGGGTCCTGGAACCAACCCCCTGTGGATACCGAGGGCCCACTGTATTTGAATGACACAGCTGAACATCAAACATATCACTTTTCTTGGATGCTGGAGGGAAATGTATGCCTTTGGCCTATATGCTACTGCCTGCACTTATATACCACATTAGCTGCAAAATTTTTATTGATATCTCACAACAGACTGGTCAACAGTCCTGCACCCCTCTCAAGACTGCAGCCCTGGGTGCCATTCGAAAAGAAAGGTGGAATATAAATAAAATAAAATAATACAGGAAATGGTCTTTCCCATAATAAACCACTGACTGGCCATCACTCAACTTCAGTACCAATACACTGAGAAAGAACTGGTCCCTGGCACACTGAGGGAACCAACTGATAATCCAATACATCAGGTAGATTGAGAAACACTGATCTAGAACAACCTTTTGTCTTTTGTTTTTCTTAGCAAACAGTACCACACCATCAACAAACGCATGAACATTTCAAGAAATGATAGGATGGCCAGTATTTTCTTTTCAAGGATTGGGCACAGTCAAAGATTCAAAAAGTTATTTAAAAAAATGTAGTTCCCAGAATCCCCAGCTACTGAAGCAAGTCTCAAACTGGCTGAGGGATTCTTAGAGCTGTAGCCAGAAGCATAATTTGCCCAAGTTTTGATTAGCTTCCCTTGAAGTTTGCAGAGCAAGGTCCTTCCCTGCAGATGATACTTTGCAAGTTAGTTCCAAGCAACACATGCAGTACAATCATTTGAGTCATAATTTTTTAAAGCGGCATTATTCAGGTTGCAAGAAGACAGCAGCTTTAAATTTTTCCTTATATAACACACTCTTTGCATACAGAAAGCAGGCAAGCCAGGGCTCCTAATAACAGTTTCTCTGATGTGCAAATTTTTTAGATCGAGTAAGTTGCTGGGGGTGTTATGGGTGCAGTACTATTCTAACAAGCAATCATCATACTACAACTAAACTCAACTGATTGCAGTAGAATTTGAAATACAGTTGGACCCACATATTGCGGGGGTCCAGTTCCTGGACTTACCACGGATACCAGAACCCACAGATAACAGTGAACTCTATGAAAAGTAATGGACTTCCACTACAAAATGCCAGAGGTGCCTTGGAGGACCTAGAAGTTGTTTAGAGAGAATGCCTCTCTAGGCATTTTCTAGGATGACTCTATGGTATGTCACTTTTTTTGTGCCTCACAGATAACTGAAACCACAAATATTGGTTCCACAGATATGGGGGCCCAAGTGTATAAGCAAGGTCAATCCGGTTTGTACTTGAATGGGGGAATAGCAGGGATCTCCTGGTACTGCTAGGAAAGAATCCTGCTGAGAATCCTGAGGAGATCCTGTCAATCAGAGCTGAAAATACTAGGAGAGATGGACCCAATACTGTTACTCAATTTAAGCAGCTCCCTAGGTTTCTGATCATCTTCCAGCAGTGTGAATGGTACACTTCAAGGAAAAAACATTGTAAATCACATGATTCTGTCATATGCATTGGTGGGCTCTTTCCTCACCACTGGTGACAAAAAGCAGGCATTGAATTCAGTTCTTAGAAGCTCACCTGTGCTGTCGATGACTTTGAACTTGCCAGGGTCCATCCCAACCGCATCCCCCTTGGCTGTCACCACACAGGCTTTGAAAGCCTGGGTGATCTCATGGAAAAGCCTGGGCGAGAGCTGCCGCTGGATAAAGGATAGGAGATATTTTCAGGAAAATCCCAGAGAAGAATACAGTTTTCCCTCCACATCCACTGGGGCTAGGGGTGCAGGACCCCCGCAAAAGTGGAGAAACCATGAATATCTCTACCCCTCCCAAACCATATTGAACACGCACAAGGAGTATGGTCCATAGATTCAACCCACCATGGATACCTTTGAGGCAGCAGGGTTCCTTCACAAGGCATAAACGGGTGGGTGGCAGGGCTTGCCACTGCCTCCATTGCTTCCATATGTCCTTTTTATTAGGGACTTAGAAGCCTTGCCACACATTCATAGTCTGTCTCAGTCTCTGCTTGCAGTCCCTATTAAAAATGGCATAGGGCAGCAGCAGAGGAAGCAAAAAATAATCCACGAATAATCAAATGTGCAAAAGTTAAACCTGCAAATGTGGAGGGCCAATTGAAATGAACAGCATACCATCTTGAATCCAAGCTCAGGAGAAAGGTGGGGTATTCATTCCACAAATAAATAAAATATCACTATCTTACTACTGTTAAAAATAAAAACTGGGACAGCACTTTAAGTCAGTTAAGGAATAAAGAAGCCATGGGAAAACTGTCAACCTTCTCATAGTCTTAACTATATGCAACACCTCTAGCATGCGAGATGTCAGGCTCAAAGGGAGAGTGCAGTACTGGATGGAAAACTGTAGATGTGTTCAGCATTGAGCAACCCAATCCTATTTTAATCAACAACACCCTTAATGCTTAAAAAGGTATTCCACTTTGCTTATTGCAAAAAAATAAGTGACTCCATTTCTTGCCTCTGCAGCCTCTTTCCACTGTTCCACCATCTTCAAAGTTACAGTGATGAAGTCAACTTTTTCCCGTTTGGTTGCCTTTTCTTTTTCTTCGTCATCATCCTCATCACTTTCTTCCTATGAGTTTGGTTTTTTAAAAAAAGAGAAACATACACAATTGAGACAGGAGATGGTTTCTTGGCAACACCTGATGGCAATTGGGAAAAAAGGATCCTAAAACCACAAGGCTAAAATCCAGTTTTAGTCCTGATTAGAGTAGACCAATTGAAACCAATGGCACTTGCATAACTGGTTACTCACTGGGCCTACTCTTGTTGGGACTAAAATTGGACTTAACCCAAAGAACTGGGAAAACCTCTTCTCTGATACAACTCAACTTTTCACCTATACCTACACTGATCCCATGAGTGAATTGGGAAAAGTCATAGGTCAGTGTTAGAACACATGCTTTGCACACAGAAGATTCAATTAGCAGCATTTCTAAGTCAGACGGAAAAAGATGCCTCTCTGAAACTCCAGAGAGGAATTATGAGTCAGTGATTAGACTAGATCGGGGTGGGCAACTGCATGGGAAGAGAGGAGTCAATTTTCCCCAAAGCCCCGCATTGCAGGTCAATCACTGCCACACAGCAAGCCCAAATACCTCAGTTTTCCTCTGTAGTCACTGTGTTGCTTCCCATTACCACTTTGAGGACTTCAGAAGAAAAAAGAAGTATTTGGGGGTAGTGAAGGGTTCTGGGGGTGGGGTTCCCCCCATATATCTAAAATAACAACTGCTGTCTCTCTCCAGTCCCAGTTTAACTGTTATGTCTCTTAACAAAGGAACCCTTTCAGCTTGCCATTCTGCCAAGGGGAACATTCCAAAGTTTGACAGTTAAGACAAAAAGATAATGTGGCTCAGGATACAGCTCAAACTGAAGACAAACCTGCAGAGTCTTCATATAAACTATCAGTATATATATCTGTGTGTGTGTGCAACATACATACATGCATATGCACAACTTAACAGAGCCAAACCAACAGTTCCAGTTAAGAGTATTATAAAGGTCACCTCTGCCCTCATGATAAAAGTAGACTTGATGTCCTTTATCCTGATCTCATCCCTTCCTGAAGTAAGATGGGTGATCAATTTCTCCATCATGATTCCCTACTTCCAGGAGTCCACCCCATGAGTTACACCTGGGGCCCATTCACACTACACAGATGTACTGCTATGATTCCAGTTTAACAGCCATGGTTTCACCCCATGGATTCCTGAGGTTTATAGTTTGCTGAAGCACTTGAGCTCTCTGGCTGAGAATTCTAAACGCCCCTTCCTAAACTACAAATCCTAGAATTCCATAGGATAACCAAGATAATTAAACTAGAATAATAATGCTATAATGTATACTGTGAATGGGCTCCAAGTGTCAACAATGCTTACTTTGATGCCAAGTAAAAACTTTCCTCTTTGTCTAAGTACCTGAGATTTTACACCGGAATTTTAATTACAGTGGACCCTCCCAATCCGCAGTTTCAACCACCCACAGATTGTCGCATCCCATAGCTAAAATGGTGGTGATGTGCACACGAACACACTGACACAACCATGCACACGTTACCACCATTTAATAAAATGGCACGTCCTCCCACTTTTTTTGCACCTGCAGGGAGGTTGGTCCCAGAACCGAAGCTCCGTGGATCTGGATCTGGAGGGCCCACTGTATTCATTTTATTTGCTCTGCTCTGTCTTGTTTTATTGTGTGCTTTTAAATAATCCACTGTTTATTATATTACTAGCTGTACCCAGCATAACATACACCACTATGGTAGATCTGAAAGGTTCACATGATTCAGCTACACACTATTATTTTAGGAAAAAAATACTGCATTGTTTTACATGCGGGTGGTGAGTGGCTGAGGGAGTGAGAGGAGGGAGGGGATTGGACAATGAGCACACTGAGAACGGAAACATACCCAGCGTTTTATATATAGAGATTGTTAAGTCTCTCCCAGAACACTACTGAAGACCAGCTTCTATTCATTTTAAGAACATATAAAATACCTCCAGTTTTTCAGGCAAGACATGAAGGCCATTATCCTCATCAGAGCTATCTGTATCATCAAAATTAAGCAGAGTGCGGTCGTTTTCCTCCAAGAATTTGTAAAATTCTGGATCTCGTTCTTTCAGCCGGGAAAGCTGGTCTTTATGCTGTGAAGCCTTTCCCTTCTTCAGTTTCCTGGTCAAAGAAGAATTTTGTTTTAAGAGAAGAGGCATCTGAACCTATTTGTAACTTGATGGGCATTTCTGGGACTCGTTAGACAGGCCTTCGAAATTATAAGTAGACCACTTATGTCCAGATCTGCAGTATTATCTTCCATGTTTCTGCTCAGAAGCAGAACTCAGAACATTTAAAAAAAGAACTATGTTGGGAAATGCTAAATATTCCCCCCCTCAAGCGATACATCCTATATTTATCTTCCTTAAAAGTAAGTGCATTTGAACTTAAGGTGACTAACTTCTGAGTAGTCATATACAAAATTTTGCCAGGGATAACCCAGCTTGACAATGTCTACCTTGGGATACATGCCAAGGACAGAGAAGGAAGAATTTTCGACATATAGCTTTACATTGCTTTATTAAACTTGGGGGGGGGGACAATCAGACATAATTTCTCTTCAGCACAATCTTCAACTGTGTGAAAGCCAGGAGCAGCTACTCTATTTTTAACATCCATAACACTCAAAACAACTGTAAGGCTGAATCATATCTGGCAAATGAGGACCATTATTCATGGAACACAATGGCAATCTCTCTTGTTCTCAGTCTTTGGTCAAGGACATTTTGACCATTTTGTCAAGAACCTTGCTGAATATACAGGTTGAGTCTCCCTTATCCAGAATTTCAAAATCCAAAATATTCTGAAATCCAAAATGTGCACATGGGTGACTGAGATAGTGACACCTTTGCTTTCTGATGATTCAGTGTACACAAACTTTGTTTCATGCACAAGATTATTAAAAATATTATGTATAAAATTACCTTCAGGCTATGTGTACAAGGTGTGTATGAAACATACATGAATTCCGTGTTTAGACTTGGGTCCCATTTCCCAGATATCTCATTATGTATATGAAAGTATTTCAAAATCCGAAAGATTCCAAAATCCAAAATCCCTCTTGTCCCAAGCATTTTGGATAAGCAAGTCTCAACCTGTATTTACTGTTGCAACCTTTTCTTCCACCTTCTTTGTTTTTAACTGTATAGTTCTGTGCACTTTCTTATGGCCACAGAGGCACACAGTTGGAAATCAACCCATTTCTTCCCCTTTGCTTACTTTTCCACTGGTTTTGATATGATCGCTGCCTTCTTCTTGCTGCCAGCCTTTCCATTCTGGCATTGCTTTCCATTCATCCCGTCTTCCCCATTCAGCATCAAAGTGTTTCCTTCGGAGCCATTATCATCATCATCATCATCATCCAGATCAGATTCAAATCCAGAAGTCAGAAACTCATCGACACTCAGGTCAGCAAGTTTTCTAGTTTCCGTAAGTTAAAAAGAGAAGATCAATGGGAGGGAAAAGTGTGTGAAAACAAAACAGACTGGGGTACCACTGGCATTATCACAGAAGGACTGCTGTCCATCTACTATAGTACTGTCTAATCTGTCAGGTAGGAGCTTCCCAGAATCTCAGGGAGAGCTATTTCCCATCTCCATTACCTGATCCATTTAATTTTAAATGCCCAGGACTAAACCTAGGACTTTCTTCAATTCAGGGTCTGCACTACTCAGCCAAGGTCACCCACTGGGGTTATGATTATCGTCATCTGAAGGACCATATTCCGTCAGAAATATGGGACCACTAGCTGTCTGAAGTACCATATGCTCTCATACAAGCAAGCTGAGGTCTCTAAGAGAGGCCCTTCTTGTGGTGCTACCAACCTCAGAGGCACATTCGGCAAGGAAACAAGAGAGGGTTTTTCTAGTGCCTGCTCCCCAGTTGTGGAAATCCCTCCAACAGAGACTAGGGGCCCTTTCACACTACACCATTATAGTACTATGGTTCCACTTTAACTGCCATGGTACCATCCTACAGATTCCTAGGATTGGCATTTTAGGAAGGAGAATTCAGAATTCTCAACCAGAGAGCTCTACTGCCTCACCAAACTACAACTCCCAGGATTCCATAGGATGCAGCCATGGCAGTTGACGTGAAATCATAGCACTATATTTGTATAATGGGAAAGGACTCCAGGTTAGTGCCCAGTTGTCATTCAACCTACAAAGACCTTTTTATTCAAGTTGAATTTTGACATCAGATTGACTACATTCATGTTACAAACTCACACCTCCTTACCTGGAAGTAAACTGCCTTGAACTCAATGGGTTTTACTTCTCTGTACGTACACATACAAATTGCAATCCATGTTTTATGTTTTTTTTAATGTATTACTCTAACCCTGTATTTATCATCTCTTGACCCACCAGAGCACCCGAAGCAATGCACAATTGACAGAAACACTTTTTAAAAATTAATAAATAAATAGCTAAAAACTATTTAGAACAATGGTAATTAACCTTTTCTTTATCAGGGACCCCTTTTAAATATCTTTTGTTGTGGTGGACCCCCAAGAGTTAAAACCATAATAATCATAATAATAATCATAATAATAAACTATTAACAAGTACACCATCCATTAAAACTTCCCTCAGAGTCACCAGAGGGAGAGGGAAGACTTTTCTCCTGCTTCTTCCTGTAAGTTTGCAGCTGAAGTGGATTGAATGGGAATGCACAGGCCAAGCCAGCCAGGCTTTGCCTTGGCTCCTATCATGTGGCCAGTCCACTGCATGAAAAAAAGTGGGCTGAGGATTCTTCAAGCTTTTGAAGACCCCCTGTGAGGACACTGCAGACCCCTGTGGGTCCATGGACCACAGGTTAAGAACCACTGGTTTAAAACAATCCAAACTCTTCTTTCAAAATTCAACCCAATGTAATGTAATTCCCACCCAGTTTTGAGAGTTACTTGGAAGTAATGGATGGTATAATTGCATCATCATCATCATTATGTGGTATTATTATTATTATTATTATTATTAAAAATCTTAAGTCTTGGGGTCCATAGTGACAAACGATATTTAAAGGGGATCCCTGCTAAAGAAAAGGTTAAGAGCCAATGTTCTAAAGAATTAACATAGGTCAAAAACGAAAATCATTTCTCCTCTGTGGAAAGGTTTAAAGATGGTGTAAATTGTATTATTATTATCACTATTCTTTTTATTAATAGGTATTGTTATTGTTATTATTTTAAATCTTAAGTCTTGAGAGTCCATGGCGGCAAAATATATTTAAAGGGGGTCCCTGGTAAAGAAAAGGTTAAATGCCACTGATGTATTCTATTTACTTTATATCCATCACATTCCTGCTCATGTCCACAACTACTCAACATATAAATTGAGAATTTGAGAATTATTTGTTGTTATAGGGGTTTTAAATCTGGAGTTAGTTGAGAATTATATGTTGTTATTGTTACTGGGGTCTTAAATCTGGAGTTAAGTCTTGGGAGGCCAGGGTGACAAACGATACATTTGAAAATTATTTGTTGTTATTGTTATTGGGGTTTTCAATCTGGAGTTATTTAAGGATTATATGTTGTTATTGTTATTGGGGTTTAAAATCTGGAGTTAAGTCTTGGGAGGCCAGGGCGACAAAAGATATTTGAAGAGGGGGCCCCTGGTAAAGAAAAAGGTTAAGAGCCACTGCTTAATAAAATTAAATAACAGTTGTCCCTCCGTATCCACTGACTTGGTATCCACGGATTTAAGTATTCACGGCTTGAAAATATTCTTTAAATAAATAACAATCCAAACAGCAAACCTTGATTTTGCCATCTTCTATAAGGGACACCATTTTGCTATTGCCATTGCATATCATGGGACTTGAGTATTCATGGATTTTGGTATCCATGGGGATTAGGAATTTTATATTGGAATAAGACCATGCTACTGAAAAATACACCCGACCGCAAAAGGCCGTAACAATAACGCAATAATAATAATAATAATAATTGTTTTCCTCTTTTATTACTAATACAAAAATAAAACTATCTATCCTAACACTAATACATGTTTCCTCTTAATCTAAACACACACTATAATCACATTATATTTACACATTACAATTATACCTGGAACCAAGCCCCAGCCAATATGAAGGGACAACTGTAAATATCTTTAAAAAAAACTATTTAAGCCATCCAAACTCTGCTTTCAAAAGTCAACCTAATGCCCTGTAATGCCTACCCAGTTATGAGAGTAATGCCACACACAGAAAAGGGTTGGGAATAGCCCCCCTTCCCCTCCTGGACTCTATATTTCTAAAATAAAACACACATCCTCTTCCACACAGGCTAAAATACAACGCTAGCCGTGCAGACAAAGCTTAAAAACCCTCAAAAGCCGAGCCAAGTCTTCCTCCCGCTCACCTCCTCCTCGCAGCCGCCATCTTGGCTCCGGCTTCTCAACGTGGTGGCAGCAGCAGCAGCAGCACTTCCGCTCCCACAATGCACCGGGCGCCCGAGAGCCGAGCCAAAGAGAAGCCAAGCCGGGCCTTGAGTTGATCTTTAGTTTCACAGGCCAGAGAGGAAACGTTCCACTCCCTGCTGAAGCGGGAGGGCGTGTTTGGTATTTTTGTGTGGATCAAAGTCATTTCAACAACAGCTCTTAGAATACTGCAAAGCCCAGTTTCATAGACTCTTAGGAATTTTAAGGGGTTAGGAATTTTTTATTGGAATAAGCCCATTCTACTGAAAAATACACCCGACCGCAAAAGGCCATAACAATAACACAAAAATAATATTGTTTTCCTCTTTTCTTACTAATACAAAAATAAAACTATCTATCCTAACACGAATACATTTTTCCTCTTAATCTAAACACACTATAATCACATTATATTTACACAATACAATTATATTTATTTGGAAATCTTAGGGCTGGAAGGGACCCCCAAGGGCCATCTAGTCAAACCCCCTGCCACGCAAGAACCCACAACTAAAGAGTTCTTTCCTAATGTTTAAATGGAAACTCTCTTCTTCTATTTTTTTGCATCAATAAAATAAACTTTATTAAACAAATAATCACAAACATCCAACATAAACACAATTAAACACAAATCGAAAAACATATACATACAAGACCAACAAACAAAACTAATCCACATAACTAACACGATCTAAAAAAGACTTCCCACCTGCTTTCTTCTCGCTCTAGATTAGATTTTACTATTTAGCCTCTAGCTACTATTTCCCCCCTAATTTTCTCCTTACTTATCCATTTCCCACATTTCCAGCAAATCTCTAATTTTCCAGAAAGCGCGGGATGAGGCCTTCCTGAATCTTCGTTTGCGAAGAAAAGCCAGAGAGAGAGAGAGAGCATCCTTGCATGAGACTTCTATTCAATAGCCATTTTCTATTACAGTATTTATTTATTTTGCATATTAATATATTACTAATAATATTAATATATTATTGTTGTTAATGTATAACATATATATTAGATATTACAATAAAGACTAACAAAGAAAAAAAACTTGCAAAGATTCTCTTTTCTGTCTACAAGAACTCTCTTCTTGTAATTTGAACCCACTGTTTCACAGATTCATAGAGTTGGAAGGAACTCCAAGTTTCAGTGTTGCTCCTTTGCAGCAAGCAAAAAAAAAAGTCCCAAAAGGCAAAGGGGTCTCTTAGGTGGCTTTTAAAGATGTAACAAGTTTGTACAGAAATCATGGAGCTGGAAGGGACTCCCAAGGGCCATCTAGTCCAACCCCCTGCCATGCAGGAATACCCAATCAAAGCACTCCCGAGAGATGGCTATCCAGACTCTGTTTAATAAAAAGAAGGAGACTTCACCATCCTCTGAGGCAGTATTCCACTGCCAAACCATCAGGAAGATCTTCCTAATGTTTAGGTGGATTCTCTTTTCCTGTAGTTTTGAACCCATTGCTCCATGTCCTAGTTTCTGGAGCAGTAGAGAACAAGCTTGCTCCGTCCTCAATATGACATCCCTTCAAATATTTAAACATGGCCCCTTAACTTTCTCTTCTCCAGGCTAAAACATGCCGAGCTCCCTAAGCTGCTCCTCATAGGGCATAATGGCTTCCAGACATCCCACCATTTTGTGCTGACTTCTCAAAGGTTTAAACTCTATGCACTTCTTTGCTAAACCTCCAATAGGCAAAGGCTGATACCCTGTTGGTTAGTCCCTACTAGAGTAACTCTATGGAATAATGGAGTTGGAAGAGCCCACAAGGGCCATCAAGTCCAACCCCCTGCCATGCACGAATACCCAATCAAAGCATTCCCAACAGATCCAGTCTCTGTTTAGAAACCTCCACAGAAAGAGAGAAACCTCCACCACACTCCAAGGCAGCAGTATATTCCACTTCTGAACAGCTTTTACTGTCAGGAAGTTCTTCCTAATCTTTAGGTGGAATCTCTTTTCTTGCAGTTTCAACCCATTGCTCCGTGTTCTAGTCTCTGGAGCAGCAGAGAACAAGCTTGCTCCATCCTCGGTATGACATCCCTTCAAATATTTAAACATGGCTCTCATGTCCCCTCTTAACCTTCTCTTCTCCAGACTAAACATGCCCAGCTCCCTAAGCAGCTCCTCATAGGGCATGGCTTCCAGACCTCCCACCATTTTGTGCTGACTCCTTAAAGGTTTAAGCCGCTCTTCATAGGGCATGGCTTCCAGACTTCCCACCATTTTGCTACAGAAATGAATGTCTGGTTCTTTTAAATGCTATGGGACACCTCACGCTGCTGTTTGGGAGATAATTATTCTGGAAATATGGCAAGATTTTGCATTTGTGTTTTAAGGTTCTTTGGAGAAATGTCTTTGGACCTCCCACCTCTGCTCCTATATAGTTCCCTACCCTCCAACTGTCCATATTTGGCAGGCACAGTCCCCATTAATCTTCTGTTCTCTCACTTTTTCTGTTCTCCCACTTCTTCATTAATCTTCTGTTCTCCCACTTCACAGTCTCCCATTAATCTTCTGTTCTCCCACTTCTGTTCTCCCACTGTTTTTTAAATGTCCCAGTTTCTTTTTCTACCTCCTACTTTCCCTCTTTGGCTTACTTCATTGCTGCAAACGGACTTGAAAGTGCAAAAGTGTCATTAATTCAGCAGGGAGGAGAGGAGGAGGTGGAATATTTTCTTTCCCAGTAGACTAATGCCAGAGCAAACTGCAGCAGCCTCTTTTGGCTTCTGTGTTCTTCTTAATTAATAACTTTTGCCATCTTGACCACACTCTGATGTTGCTTAGCCACAGCTATACTGGTTTTCACTCATAATGTTGGAGGGTATACATATAGCTGCAATGCAGGAGGGAGGGACATTAGGCTAAATAGCTCTGGGTTCAAGTACAAGTAACTTAGGTTTTGTCAGAATTCCTTAACCAATATAGCCAGGCTGCTGTAAAGTCACACTACACACCTTAGAGTGCTATTATTCCCCTTTCCTGTGGAATTCTGGGGTTTGTAGTTTAGTGTGGCCTAAGAGCTCTCTGGCTGGGGATGCGAAATGCCTCTCCCTAAACTGCAAATCCCAGGATTTCACAAGAGGCAGCCATAGCAGTTTAAGTAGAATAATAGTGCTATAACAGTGTAGTGTGATAATCTCCAAGGGTAACTTTCCCAAGGTCTAGACAAGAATCCCAGCCACATGGGGACTTGCTAGAGGTAGAGCTTAAGAGAAGGTCGAATCGTAGGCTAAAATCTTCAAACGTGCCCCCCACTTAAGCCCACTAGGTACATGCTTTAGATTATGCTCTAGAGTGCAATCCTGAATCCACTTACCTAGGAGTAAGACTTATTAATCATCAGAGTTCACCTCTGAGTCTACATATATAAAGCTGGACTTAGGTTGACAATCCATTCTGATCAGCATTGCTTTCATGGTTAATATTTTTTAATTTGTTATTTACTTTTATCATCATCATCACACCCTAAGTTGTGCCCCATGATCTCTTCTTTTAGGAATTTACAAACTAGAAAAAGATGCAAGGGAAAGAACAGAGACAGGGGAGGCTGGGATAAACAAGGAGGGAAAATATGCAGTGGCTTAAGTTGCAGGCACATAGGCTGGGTTTACTGGCTATGAGTTACAGCTCAACATGGGGGCTAAAAATAGACCAAAAGGGAGACAACAGAGGAAGGGCTGGGGGACAGAAGTTAGTAAACAGCAAACATGTGATGTTCTCCATGACACAAATTCCCCCACAGTTACAGTAGGAGCCGGGCCAATCTTGGGAGAGCCAAGTCAGGAGTAGCATTTATCCTCAAAGGGAGCCTCAGATATAGATTCTCATAACTGGGGCAAGGGGAGTGGGGCAGATTTAATAATTTTTGCATTTTGTTTTTGTTCTCATCCCTGTGGTATCCAAATGTCAGCTTAGAACTGCCTGTATCAACAAACAGGAGATTTGCAAGGCTGTGGCCCCCCATTATGTGTAGTAAAACACCCACCTCAGCCTGTGGAACACAAGAGGAATAAATTACACACCACCGTCTAGGGCAGTGATGGCGAACGTATGACACGCGTGTCAGCACTGACACGCGTAGCCATTTCTGATGTCACGTGGCCGCTGAGGCGGCCACATGCCAAGAAGGATGTTTCACACATCCCCACCCTCCCTAAAGTGGTGATCAGGGCTTCAAAGCCCCGGTTGCCACTTTCCTCCACCCCCCTGCCTCACTAAAGTTTTTCCCTCAAAGTGACACACCACCCGAGTTATGCTCAGTTTTTTGGCAAAGTTTGACACACCAAGCTCAAAAGGTTGCCCATCACTGGTCTAGGGCCATCCAGTCCAACCCTCTGCCATGCAGGAATACACAATCAAAGCATTCCCGACAGATGGCCATCCAGCCTCTGTTTAAAAACCTCCAAAGAAGGAGACTCCACCACACTCCCAGGCAGTGCATTCCACTGCCAAACAGCTCTTACTGTCAGGAAGTTCTTCCTAATGTTTAGGTGGACTCTCTTTTCCACCTTTTGTGATGAGATCCGTCACATTACCACCTTAAATAGCTTTTAAAATGCTCTTAAGACGGATCTCTTCCGGCAGGCCTTTCCCAAATAGATACCTGGCCATCAGAAAGAAAAAATCTTAATAGTTCGATCCCATCCAGCTTTTTATTGTGTTGTTTTTAGTATTTTTAGTATTTATTAAGTATGTTTTAAATGTTTAATTATTTAATGGTATCTTAAGGGATGGGTGGGATGGAGGGGTTTGTATATATATTTCAATGCTGTAAGCCGCCTGGATTGCATTTTGTAGAGGGGCGGGATACAAATAATAATAATAATAATAATAATTGTTTTCCTGGTGTTTGAGTCCATTGCTCCGTGTCTTAGTCTCTGGAACAGCAGAAAACAAGCTTGCTCCATCCTCAATATCACATCCCTTCAATTATTTAAACATGGCTATCATGTCCCCTCTCAACCTTCTCTTCTCCAGACTAAAAATGCCCAGCTCCCTAAGCCGTTCCTCATAGGGTGTAATGGCTTCCAGACCTTCCACCATTTTGGTCCCCCTCCTCTGGACATGTTCCCACTTGAGTAGTATATTGTGGTGGTGATGATTTATTATTATTAACTTTATTTATATCCTGCTTCTTCCCCAAAACTGGGACTGGGACTGGGACTCAGGGTGGCTTGCAATTAAAGATTACAATTAGAAACATTTTAAAAAATTAAAACCAAATAGAACTACTGTATTAACAATATTAAAACCATATTAAAAAGATATGCGCTAAAATATTTTTTTCAAGTTAAACTGTACAGATCAAAACAATGTAGCACTTACAGCCCTTTTGTTAAATGCCTTCATTTTTAAAAGGTTATCTGAATAAAAAAAAATATTGGGATCAGGGCACTGAGCCCAATGCTACAGGGGCTGCTGCCACACTGTAGAAATAATGCAGTTTGACACTGATTTAACTATCATGGCTCCATTCTATGGAATCCTGGGATTTGTAGTTTGTTGTGACACCAGAACTCCCTGACAGAGAAGGCTAAATTTCTCACAAAACTACACATCTCAGAATTCCATAGCATTGCGCCATGGTAGTTAAAGTGGTGCCAAACTGTATCATTTCTGCAGTGTGGGCCCGTCTACACAGTAAAAAAATACGTACACACCGTTCGAAAGATCGCTCTTCCGTACACACAGCTGTTCGGATTCATACGTGTCATTCCGAAGGGGGGCTAGCGAATCCCCCGCAAACTATGATTCGGCATTCGGAAGGAGTAGCGAATCTCAGCATAAAATCCATACAGCCGTTCGAATGGCTGATGGTCTGTATGCCCTGAACAAACAGACAGTGTAATCTGATTGGCTGGCCGAGTAGAGGGGGTGGGGCTAGCAAGGAGGGGAATTGGGAGCGGCCGCCATGTTGGATTCCTGGCTAAGCGAGAGTCTGTTAACTCCATGAATTATATATATATATATATATATATATTCATTGTAAATAGAGAAAACCGAATGTCCGCAAGGCAGGCACCTTTTTCAATAAATAAAAAAAAAGCGGCGGGAGATTTAAAACCGCCACTTGGCTTTCTCACTGCAGCCAGCTGGGGAAGGGGGGGGTCATACGGAGTTTAGAGGGGGTAAAAAATAGTGTAGGCGGATCGTATGCATACGAACGACTGCCTATTCGTATTTTTTTTACCCCCCCAAACAGATTTTGTTTTTTTTAATCGTATAGATGGACCCTGTGTCAGCAGCCATGGCAAAAGTGAGTTTGGAGGAACTGATGGTACTGAAAGATGTAATAAAGGTGCCATCATGCAGTTGGTTGATGCAGGAGTGGAAATCATGTAGCTTTCAAGTTGTTGTTGGACTGCAACTCCCATCAGCCCTATCCAATGGTGAGAGGAATGCTGGGAGTTGTAGTCCCCCAACATCTGAGGACCACACCTTTCCCACCCCTGATGTAGATTAGGGAAATGGGCCTAAATATCCTAAAGCAGTGGTGTCCAACCTTTGACTTCCAGGTGTTTTGGACTACAGCTCCCAGAATTCCTGACCATTGAACCAGCTGGCTCAGGCTTCCTGGGAGTTGGAGTCCAAAACACCTGGAGGGCCAAAGGTTGGGCACCGCTGCCCTAAAGGCACCAGATCCTGCCTGATCTTGGAAGCTAAGCAGGGTCAGCCCTGCTTAGCATTTGGATGGGAGACTCCTAATAAATATCAGGTGCTGTAGGCACCGAGGAAGGAACTGGAAAAACCACGTCTGCCTATTCCTAGCCTAAGAAAACCCTATAAAATTAATGGACTTGTCATAAATTGACAGGCACATACACACACAATATAATGTGACAGTTGTCTCACCTGAGGCCGTTGTCTCGCTCTGTCAAGTGATAGGTCAGCTTTGCAGCTTTCACTTAGTCACATCAATATGTAGCCAAAAACTGCACCTGATGAATTTCCTATGCATTGGGAAGCCAGTAATGTATTGGTAGGGAACCTTTCTCCTTGCAGATATTTGGATTACAACTCTCCAACTGTTATCATTGGCCATGCTGGCAAGCCTCATGGGAGTTGTAGGTCAAAACATCTAGAGAGCCAAAGATGCCCACCCTATACTAAAGGCTCATTAACTTTTCAAGGAAAAGAAAAGTAACAACTCAGGCCTTGTGTTAGTTTGGGTATGACAGTTTAGCAAATAGCTTGATGGGTTCTGTAAAATAAATAAATAAACAACAATGCTCAGCATTCCTACTGTCTTTTTGAATATGGATAGCAATTTATGTACAGTTGTTCACAGATTTGGCATTCACGGTTGTAAGTATTCATGGCTTGTAAATATTCTTTAAAAAATAATAATCCCAAAAGCAAACCTTGATTTTGCCATCTTATATAAAGGACACCGTTTTGCTATGCCATTGCATATAATGGGACTTAAGTAAATACTTTTCACAGATTTGGATATTCACAGGGGGTCCTGGAACCAAACCCCAGTGAATATGAAGGAACAACTGTATATTGGCTTTCTGCAATCCTTACAAAAGCCCTGTAAGGCAGGACTGGATCTATAGTCCTCCAGATGTTTTTGGACTACATCTCCCCAAATCCCTCGACTATCCTAAATCAGGCATAAATCTTCTTGCTACTTCCAGTCCAATTGAATCGGAGGGGGGTGTTACATATGTATTGTCTCACCTTTCATCAATTGAGTTGAGGTTGAACAGTAGGAGTCAGGCCTGTGGCTGCTGGGAGTTGCAGTCCAACAAGTGGAAGGCCACATGTCTGAGGTCCTAAACAGTCCCTTACATAGTTTAGGAATAAACATTAAAATATTAATTATATAGATTTATTGTATGATTAATTTTAAAGTTGTATCTGTTTTAATTTTTGTAAGCTGCCTTGAATCTTGATTTGGGAAAAAGACATAGTAAAGTAGTAGAAGTGGTTGGTTTTTTTATTATTATTATTATTATTATTATTGGGGCCCTTGTAATCTGAGGCCCTAAACTGTCCCTTACATAGTTAGGGAATACATGTTAAAATCTTAATTATATATATATTTATTGTATGATATTAATTTTAAAATTGTATCTGTTTTAACTTCTGTAAACTGCCTTGAATCTTGTGGGGCATCCACACTAGAGAAATAACTCAGGTTGAAACTAGATTATTTGCATGGCTCCTTCCTAGGGAATCCTGGGGTTTGTAATTTAGTGAGACACCAGCACTCTTTGTTAGAGAAGGCTAAAGATCTTATAAAAAACTACAAATCCCAAGATTCCATAGGAAGGAGCCAGGGCAAATAACCCAGTTTCAAACTGGATTATTTGTGTAGTGTGGATTTCCCCTTTGATTTGGGAAAAAGACATAGTAGAAGTAGTACAGTGGTAGTGTTGGTTGGTATGATGATGATTGATGATGATGATGACAACCCTCTTTAGTTTCAAACTGGATTATTTGTGTAGTGTGGATTCCCCCTTTGATTTGGGAAAAAGACATAGTAGAAGCAGTAGTAGTGGTTGGTATGGATGATGATGATGATTGTCTTCCCAATGAAAAGTGGAAAGGGTCTACAGCTGGTCTATGACCCACAAATGCAAACTGCGGCGCGGGCGGGGACTTGACGCAGACAAATCTAGCAAGCTTTCCCTTTTATTATTGCTGGAGAGATCCTGGAGAGAAAGTGCTGCTGTTTTTTGCAAGGTGGGGAGAGAGAAGAAAAATCTCCCTTTTTAGACCCAGATCCGGCATGTGCAAAGAGGAAAGAGAATAAGGAGGGGAAGGAACAAGTGCTGGGCTTTTGTCTTCTTTTCCTCTCTCTTTGTCCTGATTTTCCCTTAATCTGGGGAAGTATTTTTTTATTTTATTTTATTAATATTATTATTTTTGCAAGGGATAACTTTGAAAAAATCCATCAATCTGGAGAGCAAAGTGCCTGACCACGGAAAGCATCTTTGCTTTCTCGCCCTGGAGGTTTCAGCTGGGTGAGTTCAGATCATTATGAATAATTTTCAGCCTGGAAAATAAAACCCCAACTAGAAGCCCTGCAGATAATGTGGTGGGGAGGGGTATAAGGAGGCAGGCAGGATTAGTATTCCTTCTGAACAAAAGATGCACGGTTTTGCAGTGCAAGCCTACTATTCAGAAGTAAGGACCACTGGTTTCAATAGGACTTTACTCCCCGGTAAGCCTACAGTGGAGATTGCAGCCTCAATGGGGGGATTCATTGCCAAAAGCCTATGTGACTTTTTATTTTGCAATTAAAAAATAAAAATAAAATTAGTACTCCTTCTGGACAAAAGATGCAGACTTTTGCAATGCAAGCCTACTACTCAGAAGTAACGTCCACTGGCTTCAATAGGACTTTACTCCCTGGTAAGCCTACACTGGAGATTGCAGCCTCAGTGGGGGGGGGGATTCATTGCAAAGAGCCTGTGTGACTTTTTATTTTGTATTAAAAAAAAAAAAGCAACGAATGGTGTGTGGGATAAGGTTTACTCGGGAGCAAGGCATGGCCCCTTGTGCTCTTTGGGGCTTTTTTTCTAGAAAAGAAGGCACAACCGCAAACTCCTCAGCCCTGCAGTTCCTTTCTTCCCAATCTCCCCCATCCAGTATGCCCAGTTTCTTGCTTGGTTTTTACTGGTATGCACCCCCAGTAGGATGAGAAATAATGGGTTGGGATATAGAGTGCTTCCAATTGTACTAGCCATTGTTCACATCTATTATCATGGTTGCTTTTTTAAAAAGTGTGTGAAGTGTGTGATCATGGTTGCTTTTATATATATGGTTGCTTATATATATATATATATATATACACACACACATACATATACATATATACATATATATATATATATAGCAACCATGATCACACACTTCACACACTTTTTTTAAAAAAGCAACCATAATAATATATATGAACATTGACTAGTATGATTTGAAGCACTATACACACACACACACATATACTGTATATATATATCAAAAGCAAACCACGATCATACACTTCAGACACTTTTTTTTAAAAAGCAACCATGATAATATATATGAACAGTGGTTAGTTGGATTTGAAGCACTATATATATATATATATATATATCAACCATGATCACACACTTCAAAAAAAATTGTCTTTATATATGTAGGAGGGAGGATCCAAGAGGATGCAGTGGTGGCGTTGTGTGTTTTGGTGGACAGCAGCAGGTTTAGGAATATCATTGTTTGCATGCAGCTGCAGCAAAAGGATCACTGCAGTGTCTGGAGACTGGGAGAGCAAACACGAGGCTCTGGATCCCCCGTTATGTGCTGTGTGTGTGTGTGTGTTGCGGTTGGAAGCCTAGACACGCACTGGTGTGTCCCGGCTGGAGGGTTATTTGAGGTGACTGCCGTATTCAGACAACTGCAATCTCTCCATCTTTTTTAATGGAATGTTTTGCTTTAAAAAAAAAAAAGGGCTTGGTTTGCAAACAGCTGCATTTGTGGGTGTTATGTGTGAATGGATTGGAGGCATTGGGTGCCAATTTTTTTAAAGAGACAGAGGAGGAGGGGAGCCAGTTGTTGTTTATGGAACCTCCCCCAACCCTTCCTGATCCCCCAAAGCTCCAGTTGCAGTATTGGAGAAGCCTGCATTGCTGGTACCCACAAGAGAACAGATTTTTCCTTTTCCAGACTATAATTCCAGGCTATGCGAACACAAAGTGTCTCCTTAATCTGTGTGTAGGCACTTTGTGTTCGCATAGCCTGGAAGTAGGGTGGGTGGGTGGGTCTCCCCGGGTAGGTCTCCCCCCACTTTTATTTTTTTCTTTCCAACATAAAATATTTATGCAAAAGGAATGTTTTCTCCCACCCCTCTTAGAAACATGAACAACCCATTCTCTATGTGTTGGAAAGGTAAATTGGTTGGCAGTGAGCAATGACAGCTCCTCCTTATTTTTCCTCTTTTTGTGTGTGTGGCAGCCTGTCCTCTACTTGGTCCACTTATGTCTGCCTTAATTTCAGTCCCATCAAGGTGGCAGGGAAGAGAGAGGGAACAAAATCTAAACACAAAGAAATCTGGTGGGATCTTCAGTCATCCTGAATTATCCTTTTGCTGTGTTCTCCGGTTTCACACTTCTCTCTCTCAATATAGACTGACCCGATTGAAAGCAGTCCTGGAAAAGTATTAGGGGAGGGACTGCAAGAAACCTGGTATAGGGAGGGCTTGCTTTTGGGCCTGGCTGTTTGCAGCTTCATTGATAGGGTGGCTGTAGGGGGACAAAAGAAGTCTGGGAGCGTTTTTTAGCCTGTTGCAGCTACAAGTCCTGGTTGGCCAGTGGAACGCAGGCTGGGTGGCAGAGCCATTCCAAAGGCCACCGGCCTTATCAAAGGACCAGTTATGACTACATGTACCTGCTGCATTTACACGTTGTGTTTCCAGTTAGGCACACTTGAAGCATCTTTGCTATAGATAAATGGAAAGGAGGAGATGCATGTGATTGTGTGTAAGAAAGGACACACACACACACCCATATGTAGAATCACAGAATCTTAGAGCTGGAAGGGACCACAAGGGCCATCTAGTCCAGCTCCCTGCCATGTAGGAATATACAACTGAAGCACCTCTGAAAGATGTCCATCCAACCTCTGTTTAAGCATTTCTGGGTAGAAAGTTCATTATCCTCTGATGTAGTCTGTTCCACTGTGAAACAGCTCTTAGAGTTAAAAAACACACAAAAAAGTTCTTTCTAATGTTTAGGTAAAATCTGTTTTCCTGTATTTTGAGTTCATTGATTCCTGCTCATGCAGGTTTCCCTTCCTTTACTACACTTAAGATAGCTCAACTCTAGATCCTAGGAAATAGTGGTTTGTTGAGGAGAAGTTGAAATTGTAAGCTAGCAATTCCTAAACAATGTGGGGTATACGAATGTTTAGTTTACTGCAATGAATGGATGAATTTAGTGATTTAGTTCATTACATTTGCATCCTGCTGTAACTCTTAAGGAGCTCCAAGACTGTGAATATAGTACTCTCCTGATTTTTTTTTGTCTTCACAGCAACCCTGTGAGGTAGGTTAGGCTGAGAAAGACTGGCCCAAAGTCACCTGATGAGCTTCATGGCTGATTGGGGATTTGAACCCAGTCTTATTCTAGCACTCTAAACCTGGAGGTTGAGGGGGGGAAGTGTGGTTCTCCCGATGTTGAATTTCAACATTGTCAATCATAGTCAGAGTAACCAATGGTTAGGCACTGTGGAGAAGTTGTAGTTCAGTAGCATCTGGAGGATCACAGGTTGTACCTAGTTAGGAGTTCTAAGTGTTATACCATACTGCCTTCCATGGTTATGGTGAGTCCAAAATATCCTCTTGTGCACAGGATTGCCCATTGCATCTCTATGTTAGTGGGCTTTTCCCAACCAAGTAAGAATCAGCCATCAGCCACCTACAATACAGAGAAGGGAGCAGAACTGCTTACCCTTAGAAGAGGGTTCCTGTTGTGTCTCTGTGTTAGTTCTTACTCTGAGCTTGACTCCTACCAATAACCCTACCATGGAACAGATTATACTGCCATAGCTCTGTGTCAGATGCAACTTGATCACTCAATGCCTATTGACAGAGATTCAGGAAAATGAGGAGGAAAATGCCTGTTGTATCTCTGCATGGGACCCTCTCCTGTTGTTGCTTTAATTTCTAAATCAGGTAACATTAATTATGAAATTATTCCAAGGCAGAGCGAGGCTAAACAGACTCAGCAGTGACTCAGTCAGAACCATAAGAAAGTGTGCCCTGCTAGTCATTCTCATATGCCTGAAAAAGTCAACCCTTTTTAGAAATAAGAGGTATGTGCACTAGCTAATTTACTTCAGGCTTGGGAAAAACTGTGGGAGGAAGTACAAATTTTCCAACTGGACCTTGAAAGGTGGGATATCTTTCCCTCACATGGTGGCACATAAGTGAGATGCCTGTTGGTGGTCCTTTAAAACTTAAGCATAATGGTCCAAGCTCTGCATCCTAGGGGTTGTCTATACGAGGCCAAAAGAAGCAGATTGCTCCACAGTAAAGGCAACTTGCAGCAGCTGTGATTTGTCTTAATGGTCTGGGGGTTTTTTTAGGTAGAGCGCAGGCATGCAAAGCTATCCATATTTGTGGTGCAAATGGGCATGCCTGAAAATCAAGATGGTGGCCGCGAGTGAATTACTAATGTTTTTATTTACCAATTTGCTGCTGCCAAACAGTATTTTTTTTAAAAAAACCAAACTATTCCCAAAGTGCAATAGGGCGATATTTCACCTTAAGAGAAAAGCAAAAAACAAACTCAACCCCCCATTTTATTGCATCAGCACTTGTTCACTAAAGCAAAAAACAAAACAAAACAAAAAAATGGCGGTTCTGCGCTTTTGCCTTGTTAGCAAGCCCTGCCCCCCGTGCTTGTCCGGCCAATCAACTTTCTGCTTCTGCTCCTTTGGAAAACCAAAGCAATTTGCCTCACTTGTTCCAATGAGCAGGAGTGCACATTCCCCCTGCTGTTTTTTAAAAACACTGGGGCGGAGTGTATGGCGTATTTAGCCTCCCTCCTTCTGAATATGGTGATATGATGTGGGATGCCATTAAGATAGCTCGTATTCTCACATTCCGTGAGGAGTATTTTCACCATTTAGACAACTCACTAGTGTGCATAACTCTGTAGCATTCCCACACCAGGTTTCTTGTCTATTAATCCTGATGGAAGCTTCACAGACAATGCCTGTCAGCCCAAATGCCTTGCTCCTTTTTCCTCCTGGCAGTATTGCTCGCTGAGGAGATGTTCAGCATAGAATCACAGAATTGTAGAGTTGGGAGGTCATTTAGTTCAACCCCCCTCCTTAATGCCTCTCCTGCTAGACTGTGTAATAGATACCTCTAATTAGAATCATAGAGCTGGAAGAGACCACAACATCTATTCCAACCGCCTGCCCTGCAGCAATACCCGATCATAGCACTCCCAATAGATGGCCATCCAGCCTCTGTTTAGAAACCTCCAAAGAGGGAGACTCCACCACACTCCGAGGCAGTGTATTCCACTGCCAAACAGCTCTTACCATCAGGAAGTTCTTCCTAATGTTCAGGTGGAATCTCTTTTCCTGTAGTTTGAGTTCATTGCTCCATCCTCAGTATAACATCCCTTCAAATATTTAAACGTGGCTATCATATCACCTCTTAACCTTTTCTTCTCCAGGCTAAACATACCCAGCTCCCTAAGCCACTCCTCATAGGGCATGGCTTCCAGACCTCCCACCATTTTGGTCATTCTTCTCTGGACACATTCTTGACTTGTGGTACCCAGAGTTGGACACAGTATTCCAGGTGAGGTCTGACCAAAGCAGAATAGAGTGGCACTATTACTTCCCTTGATCTAAACACTATACTCCTTTTGATTCAATCAGTTGTTGAGTGGTGAGTGAACACATTGGTAAATCCCATTGATTTAATGGTTCTACTCTGGTCAGTACTAATAACAGGATTTAAAACATATTGTGTTTCAAAACACATATTCTATTTGTGCTTTATTTACTTACTCAGATGTTTATATCCTTTCCACTGACAAGATTCTTGCGCATTAACATCAGATTTAAAATCTGGAAAGAGGGAGATTAAAAATAAAGCAATGACTGTACAGTACAGCCAACTGTGGATGGAATTAAAAGAAGCAACTTGCTTTCTCTCAAAGCTGAGTTGGTGTACAACTGGGCTTCTCTGTGGAGAGTGTTCCCTAATTTAAGTGCTACAAGATACTGGGGAAAGGCATTTTGTTTTGACTTCCCTGTTTAGCCCTGCCTGCACTTCCCTGTTTTTGTACCTTTCTTTCACCAGATTTTCTACTGGAAGCTTCTTGGGGCGGGGACTTAGTCTCTTGTATTCTGTCAAGCATAGCTTGAAAACATTAACTTTTGGAATTACAACTCCCAGAATTCCCTAGCCAGCATGGCTAGGGGGACATGCTAGCTGAGGGGTTCTAGGATTTGTAGTTCAAAAAAGTAACACTTTCAAACTGTAAAACACCAAATAGGGCCTAAATACCCTAAAGGTACTAGATTCCATCTTGGAAATTAAGAAAAGTCAGGGCTAGTACTTGGATGGGAGACTGTCAATGAATACAGGTGCTGTTGGCTATATTTCAAAGGAAAGAACTTGCAAAACCACCTCTGAGTATTCCTTGCCTTAGAAATCCTATGAAATTCATAGGGTCAACATTAGTTGACAGGTGACTTGAAGGCACATACACACAAGCAAAGCACCAAACACAAAGTTATGGTCTTTTAAAAATATTACGAGAATGTACTCAGTTTGAGTTGTAAGTAGATCTTACAATGATGCACCAAAGCCTTCCACGCAGCTATCAGAGTTGGATACATTGTGGCTGCCCCATTTTACTGAAGCCACAATTGCTGAAACCCCTAGGCTTGACCCCTGGCATTGTATATTCCTGCAGCTCCCTGAAAGAGAAGGTTACTCCATTCCTCGGAGGGAGACTGCCTCAAAGCAGCAGAGAAAGGCCAATCTTTTTTACTCTGCCTCCGGGATTAGTATTCCCCATAGCTTCAAACTGTATGCCAGTGTGTAGGTTAGGGAAGCCTGCCATCTATTGATGGAAGATGTTACTGCAGGCTTCAAATATACTCAATTTAATTGTTATTGGTATGTTTAAAAAACCAAACACCAAGATGCACACTCCTATGGTCCTCTTAGCAAGCTCTATTTGAGCAAGTTTAATAGTCGTGGAGCTACGGCTTGGATAAACAGATAGCAAACCATTCTCATTTATTAGAATAAAGACATAATGATATATGTTTGTCTTCATTGACTTGTTGGCTTCTAAAGCAGTCTGCTCTGCAGGCCTGATTTGCTTTGTTATTATTCCTGTATTCTACTTTGCGTTGTATGTTCCAGTCTCTAGATTGTGTGCTCTGACTGCAATGTGAGTTTGGATTTGCAGGCTTGGTAGTAGAGCACTTCAGCCCTACCAAATGTCAAGCTGAACCCTACGGCTGGAAATTAAGAACTACCTGTGTTAGCAACAGAGAGTGATTAATTTCATGGCTTGCGTCATGTCCTTTTTAACAAGTGGGGCTATTTATAGGACCATTTGGTTTGAGGGCTGCAAAAAACATGAGATGGAGGATTTGCTTCCAAAGCAAACTGGGTTGTAACTTGAGCTGGAAATAAGAATCTGGAAAATGCAAAGCAAGTTTTGATAAAGATTGGAGCAGAACCGATAATATCAGAGGCTGGGACATGCAGAATAGAATTACAGTCAGTACTAAGGGGCCTCTTAGCATAGGCAAAATGCCATTCTCTGACCAGCGGCTATGCTAGCATACAGTGCTAAACCATCAATACCTCAATGTTGCAATTTATTAATTTATGTATTCATTTATTTCACCCAAATGGTGTCTTCCATGTGAGTGAGGTGGTCAGTCTATTCCAGAATTTGATTATGAGATTAAGACTTGGAAGACATGGAAGCCATTGCCTGCAGACTTCAGAATTGAGTCATAGTGTGTCTGCCAATTGCATTTTAAAGTGTACCTACCCCCTTTAAAGTTTGGTTGTCAAGGATGGGAGCTTATTTCAGCCTAAAGCCTGAATTCAATCCCAGATATGCTCTGGAGAGGAGAGGAGTTGCATTCTAGTGAGGAGCGGGAGGCAAAAGGGTGGGTCAAAAATAGCAGTGTATTTTGGCTTAAGCCTCTTTCTTCCAGTAACTAATCCTTAGGAGAGGCATGCCAACCTTTTGGAATGGTGGAAAAATGCAGAGAAACCGAGAAACTGTCAAACACTGGTGTGATGAAGAAGGGGTTATGGCAGTTTGGGGGTGCTCACAGGGCCAGGTAACACCCCAGGAGAGCTGGATTCAGCCCAACACTTGAGGTTTCCTACACCGGCATCATTTCCCTGTTTATATGGATTCTAGAATCTGCTGTTCTGAAATCTGTCTCAAAGGATCTTCTGTAGGGGCCAGGTTAGAGGATTGGTTACTGTACTCTGGCTCTGTTTGCAGCATAAATAAAAGAACGTGTTCTCCTTCTGTGTCCAAAAGGAACAGGTTTGAATGCACATCTCACAGGCAATGAAGTATGGACTTGGGGTGGTATGAGATCTACTCCTGTCCTGCCCTCCTAGTAAGCTCTAGAGTGGGGAGAAGGGCTTCCACCAGTGGTGTAGCTAAATGGGAGGAATTGCCCCCAAAATAAGAATTTTGCCCATCCAACAGAATTTTCCTGCCATCCAAAATTTCCAGGATTACAGAGAATGGTACATTGAAAATGGTTCACACCTAGAACTTTTACAATTGTTGTGTTCTCATTCCCTTGGTAACTTTGCAGGCCCCTTTTCTCTAGATACTAAAATCTATGTCTAAATGCCCCACTGAAGTTTTATGTGACTGTAATGCTAGAAAATGGAGGCATGAAGGAAAATTCCAAGGGAGGGAGCAGAATTCTTAATTGGTGGCAGCGCCTTCATTTTGGCACCCAGCCAGAGCTGCACCCCTGGCTTCCACAGTTCAGACTTAGCAGATTTTTAGAAGGGGAATCTAATTGGCAATTGCAGAAAGAGAGAACTCTGAGTCCAGATCATGTTTGCTGGGTCCAGATCATTTCTTGCTGTATTTATTATTATTAATACTGGTTGATTAAACTGCCAAAAATCTGCATTTCTGCTGAACAGTGACTACATTCACTTCTGATTAAAGCATATTTTAACAAGGAAGTGTGGCCTTCAATTCCTTCAACAACCCAGAAAATACCTGCCCTGAATTAGGATATTCCTCAGCATCTCTTGCCCGCAAAATAAACTCTTGTGTATTTATGTGTAAAAAGTATAGATGTGCTGGGAACAGAGATCTCTTTGAACTTTTAAGCTATAGAGCTCATGCCTGCTCAAACATTTTTCTTGCCTCTCAGTCAGTTATAGTGGGTTCTCCCCCCATTACAACCCCCCAAAAAAGCATTTATGAGTTGCCTTTCAGTCCAAATAAGGCCTCTGAGATGACTTATGGTTATCTATTGTGCACACAGAAAAGGGTATGGGCATGTATGTGTGTATGTTTGAAATCTGAGTTCTGGCTGGCAGACAATTTCCTGTGTTTTGCTTGGCATCTCTCATAGCCTGGGTTTGAACAGGTAGGTCAAGGAGAAGTGAATATGTAAGAATATCTGCATTATACTGAGTCACACCAGTGGTCCATTTTGTTCAGTATTTTCTACCCAAACTGCCTACTCATGAATCATGAGGTGCTCTTGAACCCCTGCAGGGCTCTCTGTACATCCTAGTGCAAATACGTCCTAGGACTTTTGCTGGTGCTGGTGACTGTCACTCCCTCTATAGCAGGGATGATGTTATTCTTGGGATGTCCTCAGTGATTCTGGTTTCAGCCCAAGCAAGGATTACATGTAGCAGTGAAGACTTTTTGTTCCATTGTCAGTGAGACATTGAGGCCACTCTGGATTTTAGTCCCAACTTTAAAATTGCTATCCAGTGAGAGAGGCCTAATGGTTTTGGTCCCTTGGGTAGCTCCTTTCAAATTTGGGCTAAAACCCAGAACAGGTTTACTGCCTTACTGACATTGAGCTTCCATTGAATCATAGAGCTGGAAGAGACCACAAGGGCCATCTAGTCCAACCACCTGCCATGCAGAAACACACAATCAAAGCATTTCTAACAGATGTCCATCCAGCCTCTGTTGAAACACTTCCAGAGAAGGAGACTCCACCACACTCTGATGCAGTGTATTCCACTGTCGAACAGCTCCTACTGTCAGGACGTTCTTCATAATGTTTAGGTGGAATCTCTTTTCCTGTAGTTTGAATCCATTGTTTTGTGTCTTAGTCTCTGGAGCAGCAGAAAACAAACGTGCTCCATCCTCAGTATGACATCCCTTCAAATATTTAAACATGGCTATCATGTCACCTCTCAACCTTCTCTTCTCCAGGTTAAACATACTCAGTTCCCTAAGCCATTCCTCATAGGGTATAGCTTCTTAGACCTCTCACCATTTTGGTTGCCCTCCTCTGGACACATTCCAGCTTGTCAACATCCTTCTTGAATTGTGGTGCCCAGAACTAGACATATTGAATGCAGCTGCATTGGTGCTGCATTAGGGCAACGGTGCAATCAATTTAGTAGTAATGCATGGCACCAGGACTAGCCCTACTGTTAGCTTGAGTGAGCTAACCATCTCAGTTAGCAGATGCTGTGGACTACAGCTCATAGAATGTCCCAGCTAGTATGGGCAGTGTGGTATAATCCAGAGGTGGAGATGATATTCCACCGGCACTGTTGGAGATTCAACTTCAAGTCTAGTTTACTTCTGTGAATGGAATATATAAAGGACACAATTTTCTCCTGTTCTCCTAAAGCCCCTGCTATCATGTTTTCCTACCAAAAAATAACTTGAAAATCACCCATATGGCTCAAAAAACCATATTAGTTTGTTTGGATTTGCTCTCTGTGACCTCCCACAAACCACAAAATGGTTGAAAGTGAAACTAGAAGTGACATGAGGTCACTTCCAGGTTATGCAGAATGCATCCATGTGGTCTGCTGGTAGAGAGTGGGATGAAAAATACCCCCTGTGCAGTTGCCCTACTTAACTTTATCTGTACAACAATCTTATGAGGTAGGTGAGGAAGCAGTCATAGACTGAATCAGATCACCAGTCCATACACCCAAGTGTTGTTTACACAGATTGGTGGCAGCTTTCTGGGTTGTCAGGCAGGAGACTTTTTCAGCCTTACATGGGGATGCTGGTGATTGAATCTGTCATTTTCTACCTGCAATGCATGTGCTCTCCCACTCAGCTTCAGTCTCTCTCATAGCAGGTTAGCTAGATGAATTTCAAGGTCAGCCAGTGAATTTCAGATTTGCAGCAAGATTTGGATCTGCATGTTCCTGTCATTAGCCTGACCCTCAACAGACTCCAGGTCAGTGGCACAGTCAATCCACTCCAGGTTTTAACCTCTGAAATTTAAAGTAACTATCCAAGATGCTGATCCCTGGCTGCAAAATTCAGCACCTTGGACAGGTCCTTTAAAGCTCCCATTGACATGGGAGGCTATAAGTGCCACTGGCTCTTGCTTGACCAAGCCAAGGCCCCAAAGAGATGCAGGAAGCAACTTATTGAGGCTTAGTGTATTTAGAATCATAGGATCTCTTTCAGGGGCAGCTGAGGGGTCAGTCAAAATCATTACGCATGATCCAATAGGAGATGGTATTTGGTGATTGGATGGCAGAAAATGTGGTTAGAATTTATGGTTCATAGAATCATAGAATCATAGAATTGCAGAGTTGGAAGAGACCACGAGGGCCATCCAGTCCAACCCCCTGCCACGCAGGAAATCACGATCAAAGCATCCCCGACAGATGGCCATCCAGCCTCTTTTTAAAGACCTCCAAGGAAGGAGACCCCACCATGCTCCGAGGGAGTGTGTTCCACTGCCGAACAGCTCTGACTGTCAAAAAGTTCCTCCTAATGTTGAGGTGGAATCTCTGTTCCTGGAGCTTGCATCCATTGCTCCATGTTCCAATCTCTGGAGCAGCAGAAAACAAGCCTGCTCCATACTCAACGTGACACCCCTTCAAATATTTAAACAGGGCTATCGTATCGCCTCTTAACCGTCTTTTTTCCAGGCTAAACATACCCAGCTCCCTAAGTCTCTCCTCATAAGGCATCGTTTCCAGACCTTTCACCATTTTAATCGCCCTTCTTTGGACACGCTCCAATTTGTCAATATCCTTTTTGAATTGTGGTGCCCAGAACTGGACACAGTATTCTAGGTGAGGTCTGACCAAGGCAGAATAGAGCGGCACTATTACTTCCCTTGATCTGGACAGTATACTTCTATTGATACAGCCCAAAATCGCATTGGCCTTTTTAGCTGCCGCATCACACTGTTGACTCATGTTCAACTTGTGGTCTACTAGGACTCCTAGATCCCTTTCGCACGTAGTCTCATTCACTTGCAGGTAAGACAAACATTCCCCTGAAGAAAGTTGGAAGCTAAGCAATGACCACGCTGGCTGAGGATGATGGTAGCTATAGTTCAGTACATCGGAAGTGAACCTGTTTTGCAAAGCCTAGCCTTAGAAATGTGTAACATATATTTGGGAAAGTGAGGAAGAGCAGGAATCTAGCATCCCTTTTCCAGTGGCAGGTAATTCAGTGCCTCTGTGAAGCCAAAGAAACAGACATGAAAGGAATAGCTTTTTTCCATGTCACTTCCCAGCAACTATTATTCAGGAGTATTCTGTCTCCAAGCATGTGGGGTTCATATAATATAGATATTTTGGCTAAGGGGAGAAAAACAGGTTTTCTTGTATGACCAGACATAACCATCAATATTTAGAGGCAACTAGTTCTGTGGATTCCATGGACTGCTCAGAAGACAAATGAATGGAGCTTAGAGCAAATCGAGCCTGAAAGTAGGTGCAAAGATGACTAAATTGGGGCTGTTATACTTTAGGCATATCATGAGATGATGTGACTCATTGGAAAAGATGATAATATTTGGTAAAATGGAAGACAGTAGGAAAAAGGAGAGATCACACTAAAGGTGGAAACTGTGATCTTATGTTTAGAAAACCTAAGGAGGGCAGTTAATGACCTGGGGCTCTTGGAGATGTCTCATTCATAGAGCTACCATAAGTTGAGGTTGTCTTAACAGCAAATACCAACAGCAAATCCAAAGCTGCACTGTGAAATCCACCCATGCACCATCCTCCTATTTTTAAAGCCATCTAAATTAGGATTTTCCCTTGGACCAAAACAAGACAAGGAAATACGAGACCTGTCCGATGAACTTAACAACCAACAAGCCAACAGGCTCAGGAAATAAATAAAGCTAATACAGGGTGCCTGTGTACCTGCGGGACTAATATCTGCAGTTTCAGTTACCTGCGGCTGAAAAAATTGGGACACATACCATCGAGTCACACTGGAAAATGCCTAGAGAGGTGTCCTCTCTAGGAATTGCTAACTCCTCCAGTGCAACTCTATGGTATGTTTGTACTGGAACTCCTTTATATTAATAGGGTTTATTATTGTCCATAGTTTCATTTATGAACAGTAAGTCCAGGATCCTCTGCAGATACAGGGTGTGTGTGATCTGTATATGTATTTTAAACGAATTAAAAAGATAAATGTTCAACAGATCCACATGATTTCAAACTACCAAAAAGTCAAGTATTTGTTGTAAGTAAAACAAACCGTACAGTTTGTTACAAAAGCAGAAGTATTTAACTCCAAAGGGGTTATCATGTACTGATGAAGTTCAACAAGGTATACATCTCTATGACAAATTGTATAAACAAGCCAACACTTTTAAAAAGCTATTTATTTATTTATTTATTTATTTATACCCCGCTCTTCAGCCACAAGGCTATCAGAGCGGCTTACAAATTGTTTTAAGCAATAGCTATTTACACATCTACACTGCATTAAACAGTTGAGATGCAGTCAGAGCTTGGGACAGTTGCTTTTTTTAGACTACAGATTCCAAAAACTCTGGTTAGGGTTTTCTTGAGAACTACAGTTCTAATATCTGTCCAGAGTACATGTCCTCCTGCTTTTAATAAAAAGAAAAAAGGACCATGCAAAAGCCAGGATACAACAATGGAACCTATCACATGGAATGGAGGGTGGAGCTCTTCAGGCTGGATATTGATTGTTGATGGTCTAGCTCTGGATTTCTGGACTTAAGCAGAGAGTTTGAACTAGGTAGCCTATCAAGCATCTTCCAACTCTGTGATTCTAGGAATTGTGACCGCTCTCTGAGATGAGAGAACGATGACCTAACTGAATCCTAAACTCAGTCAAGTCCTTCAATTCAAAGCATGGCTTGATGGCTACCAGATGCCCCATGTGCCCTCAAGCAATGTTGAACTCTGGCATTTCACCAGTGCTGTCCAGTGGCCTGAGGTGGTACCATCTTCTCTTCTCTAGTAGGGGCTTTAGAGAAGAGGGAAGGGTTTGAGGTGGTTGGTGAGTCAATTCAGGTCCCTTGCTGGAAAGGCCTGCATTGCCCTCTGCTTGACTGAAGCATGGCAGTTGCTCAGAGATTTGGGGCTTGTGGGAATTCCTAGCCACAATGCTGAGTCACTGAGGTTTAATGCAGAGCATGGCTGGGCAACTGTGGCCCTCCACTGTGTTTGGATTGTAGTTGGCGTTATCCTCTACTCTTGACCATTCTACCTAGAACAGATGTGAGCTGTAGGCCAAGGACACAGTAGATCACCCTTATTGTACAAATAACTGTCAGAAAGGCCAAGGTGTTATTCTTCTGAGACATGTGATCTGTACCTCCAGAAAGGAGACAAAATCTTCCCGCTCCCCAGAGTCCCACCTGCCAAAATCATAGCAGCACACGGCCTACACACCAGTTGTCCTAATTATAGCTCACACTTCTGCCATTGCACTCATTAATTAGCAAGCCTGCTATGCATCATGTCTTCTTGGCACCATATTTTTTTCTTTTAAACTTCACAGAGTCTCCTTTTCCTTTCTCTCACATGTTCAGCAGCATGGGGGCGGCTTTCAGGAGTCACATCCGTTCAGTCACGGCTTGACAGTGTCTTCCCTCGTTCCTGGCGAAGATGGGAGTTCCCCCTCTTCTGTCGCAGGAAGAGCACTGTACCCCCCCTTTTTTTTTGGCTTTCTGTTTTCAGTCTGGCAGGAAGCTGGTGAGCTTAACTGCCTCTGCATGCATCTGTCAATCTGGGTAGCAGGAGGCACGTTGGACTTGGAGTCTTTTTGTTAGCAGCCGCCTCCGACATCACTGCTACCACCTCCCTCACTTTGGCAAATTCACGGCTCTCTCTTGGCAAGAATAAATTAAATGGATTCCTCTTCCCAGCTGAGGGCCGGTTATTTTTAGACATGCTTGCACATGCACACTATTCCCCCCCTTACAGTCAGCAGTGTGTCAGTGTTTATCATGAGGGTTGGATAAACGTGTGTGTTTGCGTGGGGGGACTGAATTATTGCGAGAACGCAAGGTTGAGTGGATTTGAAACAAGACTGTATATGCCTTCAAGTCGCTTGTCAACTTATGGCGACCCCATGAATTTCATAGGTTTTTATTAGCAAGGAGTACTCAGAGGTTGTTTTGCCAGTTCCTTCCTTTCAAATATAGCCTACAGCACCCAGTATTCATTGATGGTTCCCCATCCAAGTACTAACCAGGCCTGACCTTGCTTAGCTTCCCAAATCTAACAGGAATTGGGCACCACAATTCAAGAAGGATATTGGCAAACTGGAAGGTGTCCAGAGGAGGGTGACCAAAATGGTGGGAGGTCTGGAAGCCATTATGCCCTATGAGGAACGGCTTAGGAAGTTGGGTGTGTTTGGCCTGGGGAAGAGAAGGTTAAGAGGGGACATGATAGCCATGTTTAAATATTTGAAGGGATGTCATATTGATGATGGAGCAAGATTGTTTTGTGCTGCCTCAAACTACAGGAAAAGAGATTACATCTAAACATTAGGAAGAACTTGCTGACAGTAAGAGCTATTTGGCAGTGGAATGTGCTGCCTAGGAGTGTGGTGGAGTCTCCTTCTGTGGAGTTTTTTAAACAGAGGCTGGATGGCCATCTGCTGGGAATGCTTTGATTGTGTATTCCTGCAGGGCAGCAGGTTGAACTAGATGGCCCTTGTGGTCTCTTCTAACCATGATTGTATTTGGTGCCTTCAGCTGAATGGTTTTTAATAGCTCCTTTAAAAAAAAATCAGCAAAACACCAGCAATTATGAGAACGCTCTGGCTGGAATCTTGTCAGTGACATACACATGCATAAGCTGCAGTATGCATGAGGAGCAATTTATTTGACATTGCACAGTGGAATACTCTGCTGACAGTGGCAGAAATGGAATTGCACATGCGGTACCATTGCACATGCAGATGTTCAACGGGTGCATTGCACACTGTGAATGTGCAACAATGTCCAATGAACCATGGGGCCATATTCATATGCTGGCTTCTCTATTCATCCGTGCCTCATCCTTGTGTATTACACAATGGGGCCCATATATGAATGTGTGTTGTCCAATGCTGCTTTTCTGTATGAGGGTTGCATAATGCTAGTCACACAGATATTTATGCTACACTGATGTAGGATTGCAGCCCTTGTATGTTATTACCCTGAACACTCTTGACTTTATCTAATTTTGGAAGCTAAGTAGGGTTAGTTAGTAAGTAGGGAGACCATCAGGGAATACCAAAGATCTACAGGTAAGACTAGGAAAGAATTCCTTCTTGATGCTGTGGAGTCTTTGCTGCCAGATAGAATTGACAATACTGAGCTAAATGTGGTCTGACTCAGTAGAATGGAATTTCCTGGAGAAAGTGGGTAAAAGGAAGGGTTGTGTATCCCAAGGAGCCTTGCAGACACTGTATATGTGTGTCTGTGCAGAATCTACATTGGTGAAGGCCAGACCCCCTAGCCTAAAAGAGAATGGTTCATGATTTGGTTCTCCCTGCAGGAATGTCCTCAGCTATTCACATACATGGAAGAAGATGGAGTGCTATTGGGATGGGAGTTGGGTCTTTTTCTGGTTTCAGTACAGATTGTCTCCCACCCCTGTATCCATGGAACCAATAGCCATGGTTTCAGTTAGCTGTGGCTGAGAAAATAGGGGGACACATATCATAGAGTTGTGCTGGAAAATGCCTAGAGTGATGTTATCTCTAGGAATCACTAGGTCCTCCAACTTAGCTCTATGGTATGTTTGTACCAGAAGCCCTTTATTAAAATAGTTTGCTATTATCCACGGTTTCATTTATAAATGGTGAGTCCAGGATATGGGGAGTGACTTGTACTTCTGATAATGCTCCAACATGAAGCTGAGAATGAAGCTGACCATCTTCATCATAGCTCCATCCTGAGTCTTGTTTCTTGGTCACATTTGGATCTTACTTGCATGTGATGTTACTTCAATTGTTCTTTCAAAGCTGGGGGACTGTATCCTATTCTTAAATGTGCCCATCTTGTTTTCTGGATAACTAAGACTGTCAACCTACTGGTGTTTTCAACTTGCATTGTTTCTTTGGTTTGTTTTTCCACTTCTTGGGTGGTTTCTTTTTTTCTTCTTCTTTTACATGGTTATCTTTGCATGCATTAAAATTCACAATTGCCCTCCAAATGAGAAACAGAATGCTGGGGGGGGGGGTGGAGTTATAATTACCAAAATAGTAACTCAGGAAGTTTATTGTCATTTCAAAAATATTTTTGGAACTCGTCCATTCCTATTCAAACATGTTGGCTCTATGGACACCCTGATTAATGCAACATTTTTGGAAGCTAATTTTAGACCAAGCATCAGGCCTTTAGCCTAATCCTACTCACAAGCAGAGCCCAGAAAGTTAATTTTTAAGACAGTAACTCTCAGAATTCCCCAGCCATCATGCCCATTGCACACAATCTGATGTGTGGGACTGGCAGGTTTTTTCCAGGAGTCAGTAACACATTTGTGCCCAATGGTAAGAAATGCTTCTTTCTTTCCTGGAAACTCTCCAGGGACTGGGAGCTGATGTCTTGTAGACCAGCGCAGGTCCAGAGACCACTATTTTGAATACCTCTGAGCTAGGGGATTTAAAGATATGTATTCCAAAAAAAAGGTCACTTTTCTAAGCTTTGGTCACATGTCATGGCTTGGGGGTTGACTGTGGCAAAGGTTAGAGATGATCAGATGGACTCAAGGTTGGAGGTCAGGAAACAAGTTCAGCAAATAATGACTGAGGGCCAAAATTAGACAGGTAAGCAGAACACGGACTGCTGGGCAAGGACCAGGTTGAGTACATTAAGCTGCTCAATGTGTTCTTTTAGCCCAGAATTGCATCCCTTGGGGGCTTGCAGAAATGTGATTCTTGCTTTTTGGTTTTTTAAATTGAGGATTTTGTGATGGGAGGCTCCGAGGATTTGGGAGAGAAAGTCCAGGGGCTTCAGGTACATTCCTGATAAGCCACATGCTTCCCATCCCTGCAGAATCTAGGATTCAGGTAGACATTAATTTTGATTGTGTGAACAGAAACTGCTTCTTTCTCTCTTTCTCTTTTAAAATAAAATAAAATATGTTTCTTTAGAGAGGCCGAAAGGGCGCTGCCACGAGCCAGGAACGATCCGCCTGCAGCCATGGAGAGCGGAATGCAACTCCTGAACCGGGATGGCCACAGCATTTCCCATAATTCAAAGCGGCACTACCATGATGCCTTCGTGTGCATGAACCGCATGCGGCAGCGGGGGCTGCTCTGTGACATCGTTCTGCATGTGGCGACCAAAGAGATCAAAGCCCACAAAGTGGTGCTGGCCTCCTGCAGCCCATATTTCCACGCCATGTTCACAAGTAAATATCTCTCCTTTGAAACTCATTCTCCCAATGGGTGCACTCTATTCAAACCCCTTCCTTAATCAAATGGAAGTTCTGTACTTGGATGATTCATGTCCTATGCCGACAAAAGCAGAATTATGCAACCTGCATAAATTATGCACTTTGACCCTCCTTAACTTTCATCTTTCCTCTTACAATGCAAAATTAATTTTGCAGCAGTTTTCTCCTTTGAGATTGACTCTTTCATTACACCCTTTGCATACAGCAGTCTGACAAGTGGAGACCTCAATGAAATATTGCAGCATGGAGTGTTCCTGCTCAAGATATTTATTTATTGAATTTATAGCTGGCTTTTGGCCAAGATGAGATTCAAGGTGGAATGCAATAATTAAAAAAAGATTAAGACAAAACAGTTTACAAAAGTTCCCTAACCCTGATCTGTAACCTGTTCCTCCCCATCAGAAATTCAGAGATAATGGCAAAGAAATTGTAGAATTAACATCCATTCTTAAGATGGTTTGCTCTTCTGCGAACCTGTGGGTACTCCCATGCACACCTCAAAGCCGAAGTTGAAAACAATACGCTCCAGGTGAGACCTGTGATGCTTTACCTTTTGGGGCTCTTTAGATGTGTTTGGACTATAACTCCCAGCAGCCCTAGCCAGCATAGCCAATGGGTAGGAATGCTGGGAGCTGTAGTTCAGCAAATATTTTGAGGACAACAAGATTTCCACCTCTGGTCAATCCAGTCCTGTGTTCAACTTAGGCGCATTACTTCTCCATGGTGTGAAGCATTTAGCCAGAGCAGAAAGAGGGACTTTTCTGCATGCAGAGCATACATTGAGCTATGACCCCCCCCCACCTCTCAAGGACTGGCTGGGCCAACATGTTGCCCATAACAAACAGGGTTCCTGACCACAACCTCTGTCCATGTGAAGCCTCAACACAGGGCTCATAATATTCTTCTCTCTCTCCTTGTCAATGCAGATGAGATGAGCGAAAGCCGGCAGACTCATGTCACACTCCACGATATTGACCCACAGGCACTGGAGCAGCTGGTCCAATATGCGTACACGGCTGAGATTGTGGTGGGAGAAGGGAACGTGCAAGTAAGAAGTCCTATCTGCACACAAGGGCAATCCTGGATTTTTTATTTTATGTACTTATTTATTTTTTGTAGCTCTGCATTGGCCATCTAGGAAGTTGATGGTTGGAATGGATCTCTAGTTGGCAACCAAGGAAGCTGTTTCCCCTGAGGTGTAATCCTGAGCAGCCATGCATAGAGTTGAGCTGCACTTTGCATTCCTGAAAACATTTTATATTATTTGGTAGAGAGGGTTCACTGAGCTTTACTCCTGATTAGCAAAGAACTGAACTGTGCTTTGAATCTGGTGGGGAAATGCCTACATTGGAATTATGTCTGGCATCCACCTATTTTGCTTTGGTCCCTCCCTGTGCTCTTAGCCACACCCCATTCTGAAATGCAGCCCCCCTCCATTATAATTCAACCCCCAGGATTAAAAAAAAATCATAATCCAGTTCTGTGGCCTCCTCCTACCCAAAAGAAATTCAGAGATAATTACAAAGAAATAGTAAAAATTAGCATCTGTGAGCATCTGCCATGGCATTCAAGAGTGAAAGGAGTTTGTTTGACTTCTATCCAGGCTTCGGTTTAAATGAGGACAGGCTTGGTTGAAAATAATAGATTTTCTACCAAGTTTTTGCTGTGTATGCAGCATTTTGGGGTGGCACAGAATGATGCCACACGGCTTTATTAAAACCAAGGAGCAAGATTGCTTTAAAGCTATAGGGCTGCAGTTGGAAGGAGGAACTCTTACTTATCTTAAACACAAATGGCTGACCTCTACCTTATTGCATTGGGAGAGAGTTTGGCAACCCCCTATAGTCACTCATTTTCTCTCTACCAGCAGAGTTAATCTGCTGTATGCTGCAAATTTATTTTAGTTCCATTACAGCTTTGATAGCAGCCTAAGGAGTTTCCTGTCTGATACATTCTGCACATAAGGAACTGATTTCATGACTGATGGGTGGGATCCTCTGGGCTGGGAGACCTTTCTCTTCCACCGAGTGGGAAGGAGCCAATTTCTAGCCATGTGTGCCCAAAAGCCTTTGTAAAGGGAAGTTTCACTCTCGGAGGCTTTGTTAATTGAGATATGCCTGTACTTGGTGCAGTTGAGATTTCCCTTCTCTTGATGATCCCAAAAGAGCATCCACCACTCTCTCCTGGCCAAACCTTTCACTGGCTGCATGTGGATTTTCAAGGGGAGTTCGTATGCCATAATTACTTGCCAAAGGGCTCCTATTTCAAGTTTGAGATTCCTGAACCCATTTTTTTTAAAAAAAAAACACTTCTAACACAACTCTTTAACACTTCTTCTTGAGAAACGAATCTTGTGTCTCAGGAGGGCACTAGGAGAGAGCTTGGCTCTTCCATCAGAACACGGAGGACCAGGGGAACTCCTCGCCACAGGAGCTGGGCAGGAAAACATCTCTTGCCAATCATCTTATGGTTTCCTTGCAGACACTGCTTCCTGCTGCCAGTCTCCTCCAGCTAAATGGTGTGCGGGATGCTTGCTGCAAGTTTCTCTTGAGCCAGCTGGACCCATCGAACTGCCTGGGCATCCGGGGCTTTGCAGACACACACTCTTGCAGTGATCTGTTGAAGTCGGCACACAAGTATGTCCTACAGCACTTTGTGGATGTGTCTAAGACAGAAGAGTTCATGCTTTTGCCTCTTAAGCAGGTAAGGCACCATACCATCCTGAGCACACTCCACACCTTGTCTGATTTTGGAAGTTAAGCAGGGTTGGGCTTGGTTAGTACCTGGATGAGAATCTACCAGGGAATATTGGAAAAGAGGAGCCTGTCTGAAATGGAAACCCTGTAGAGTCACTGCTGGTCAGAGTCTACAGTACTTGGCTAGATAGATCAGTCTTCTGACTCATTATAAAGTAGCATCTCCTCTTCTTAAGGTATGCATCCTTTATTCTTGTTCCTTTTTATTCTACCTCCAGGTTTTTGTGAAGTGTATGGAGCGGTTTTCAGATCTGTTTATGTACCTAAGCATTCAGAAGCTGTGATTTAGCTTTGTGAATAAGATGTAACAAATGATTTAAGCCTTGAGTTTAGAATTGTAGGATTGCCTTTTTTAAAAAAGAAAAAAAGGAAATTAGAACCACAAAATCCCTTAAGCTTAGTCTATGGCATTTTCAAGTACAGCTAAAAAAAAGCATTTCAGAAATCCTACAGGGAAGCTGCCAATCTGATACCAGAGTTAGGTGAACCGATGGCCTGATGTGGAATAAAGCATCATCCTGTTATCCTAAAGGATAAAAAAAATTAGAGAGGAATGTTAACTCTAACACAGATTGTAGGAGTTAGTGGTCAACTCTGCCCTCACAGATGCCCCCATAGGTTCACCCCCAAGCAATGCTAAGTACCTCTGTTTTCCTCTGCAGTCCCTCTCAAAATGGTGACCAGAAGTGATGTTGTGTTACTTCCTTTTGCCATTTTGAGAGGGACTGAGACAGAATCAGAGCCATTTGGGAGCGGTGGGGGATTCAAGATGGTTCTGTGAATGGGGTGAGGGTGTTTTTGTGTGATTGGGCAGCTTGTTGCACAATGTTTGGGCCAAAATTGCCTGAAAAGCACGCTTCACGTTGTGTTGTTGCAGCTGCATGAAAATTTGTCTGAATGATTAAGGCAGTGGGGGAGAGACTTCAGAAACTCTGGCTTTTGCTTCTTATTCTCCTGTATTCCACTGGTTCGTGGTCCGTTTCTCACTACACACTTTGATATCAGTTTAACTGCCATGGCTGCATCCTATGGAATCCTAGGGTTTGTAGCTTCATAAGGTATTTGGAATCTCTGCCAGAGAGCTCTAGTGCCTCACCAAACTACAGATCCCAGGATTCCATAGGATACAGCCGTGGCAGTGTAGAATCAAAATAGTATAGTTGAGATCCATGAGCAGGTTCTCTCCCTTTGGTTCTCAAAAGCAAATTAATCTGGATCTTTTCTTTCTCTACAGGTGCTAGACCTTATTTCCAGCGACAGCCTCAATGTGCCCTCAGAAGAGGAAGTCTACCGAGCTGTACTAAGCTGGGTGAAGCATGACGTAGATAGCAGAAGACAGCACATTCCCCGAGTATGTGGCTATGTCGATTACACACTCTGTAGCCAGGGGTCAACTGTTTTCATTAGCTTTGGTAGCCAAGCCAGAGACAGAGGTTGTAAGGACCTTGTTCTTCCTGTATTTTCAACCTGATACTGTGTATTTCCCAGAATCTGGGAAGTTACCTTTTCTGGACTGCAACTCACTATATTCCTGCTAGCGGAGGAATTGTGTGAGTTATAGTTTTTTTTTAAATCCCCCTAAGCTCTGGGCTCAGCAACAGCTTAGAGTCAACATCATTCCCCTCCCCATGTTTAGAGCTGGAGATGCTATTGGACTGAAACGCCCAGCAGTCCTAGCTAGCATAACTGATGATGAGAAATGCTAGGAATTGTAGTCCACCAATATCTGGAGAGCTGCATGATTCCAAAGCCTGGTTTAAATGAATTTGAGACAGTTTTGAAACAATAGAAAAAAGTGTATGTAGTATACACTAAAGCAAAAAATCTAGGATCACTAAAAGTTTTGGTGAAGAGCAAAATTAAAATTTGTCCAAGCTAAAACTTGGTTCTGATATGAGGAAACATCAGTGTCAATCAGACCTCCAAAGGGACAGTGTTTCATTGGTGAATTGTCACAGCAGAGGATGCCCTCTCCTGTAACATACAGTATATTGTTCCCATCAGGGGGAAACAGAGGAGGGCTATATATGTTCCTCCCCATGCCCTTGTACATAGGAGGTGCAATTTTGCCAGTTCCTCAGTTGCACGCATTTTCCTGCCATGAATCTGTAGTGTATTTGTGCTATTTTTAAAAGAATGCTCACATTTTCCATGCATATTTTCCAAATGTGTGCTTTTTCTAATTTAATCGTAAGTACAGAAGTGTATAGACCTCCAACTAGAAACTGTGTTCAGGTCCACATTTGAGTCCAGGACATGCAAGCTGGCTGAATTCTGCTCAAACCTGAACGAACAAATTTCTCATCGTATCTATGCTAAAATTGAGAAATCTCAGCTCTGAGTATGACTGCCCCCTGTGGAGAACTGTTAGTACTGCAATTTGGAATATGTCCTCCACAGTAGAAGTTTCAGGGTCTGGATCAGTGATGGCTGGTGACTGGGGTGATGAATGCACTGGGTTTTAGTCTGACCTTCAAAGGTGATGTCCAAAGCGCTGAACCTGTTTTCATGTTGATGCCATGACACTCACCATGGGCTGAAACCTTGCACAGCTGAAACGTGTTGATTTGATACTTGTGCATTTTGTATCATGTTTGTTAATTGGACTGTTTTCCAACTCCCTTATATACCAAATTGAAATTGCATTGATTAAGCTTGTGCAGTATTTTCAAACTGACTAGTTTTCTTCCAGCTTCTTTTGCTTGTCTTCATTTTGGCACATTAATCTACAGAGCATTTCTTAGGGACTCCAAAGGTCAACTAGTTCAACTCTCTTCCATTGAAGGGAATCTGCTTCTACAGCTTGGGTTGCCAGCTTTAAAACTGTAGAGGGTTCCTGTAGCTTTAATGATTGTGTAGAAGACAAATTTCAGCAGGTGTTCTTATCATGCAACCAGGTAACAAGCAACACCTGCTGAAATTACCTCTTCTGCACAGCATTAAAAGTATAGGGAGCCCTTTCCAGTTTTTACTTTGGCAACCTTAGCTACAGTATCCCTGATAGGTTGTCATTCAGCTTTTGCTTATAAACCTCTGAAGAAGGAGAGTCCACCACCTTCTGAAGTATCTTTTTACTGTCAAGAAGTTCTTCATAATCTTTAGCTGAAATCTTTCCCCTTGTAATTTGAACTTCCACCACCTGGAGCAAGAGAAGATGAGTTTGGCCCATCTTCTTGCATCTCTTACCCATCCATGCTTGCTTTTTTATTTAGTACTTCTTTCCACCAGCTTTCTCCTTTCCTCTTCCCAGCTCATGAAGTGTGTCCGGCTTCCTCTCCTGAGCCGTGACTTCCTGATGAGCAACGTTGACACGGAACTGCTTGTAAGGCACCACTCAGAGTGTAAAGATCTACTTATTGAGGCCCTCAAGTACCACCTGATGCCCGAGCAGAGAGGGGTCCTTAGCAACAGCCGAACCCGCCCCAGACGTTGCGAGGGGGCCAGCACCGTTCTATTTGCCGTAGGTAAGGCCAAGAACTGTGTAACGGTGGGGAGGGGTACAGGAGGTGCCTATATAAGGCAGATAACTCTTTTCTGCTCCCCTAGTCATTCTTTCCCTGCCGTGTTTCTTGCAGGGGGAGGTAGCCTGTTTGCCATCCATGGGGACTGTGAGGCCTATGACACTCGGACAGACAGATGGCACATGGTGGCTTCCATGTCTACTCGTCGGGCCAGGGTGGGCGTTGCTGCCATTGGGAACAAGCTGTATGCCGTGGGAGGGTAAGGTGGAATTGCCTGTCTAGGAGAAACCATTTTCCCCCACCCTTCATGGAGGTCATAATAGGCATATATCAGTCAACAAAGCTCCTTCTTACAGTGTCTTTTAGCCCCCTGGCTTCACTATGTTTTCCTTGTCCTATGTCTATCTGGAAATATTTTAGCAGATTGGGAGGATGGTGAAGGAAGGCTGGAGAAACACAGACTTTTGGTGTTGGGTTGCAACAGCACATCTGCAGTAAGCAATGCAATAAAGCTCAACCTGGGAAAGAATGGGATTTTACTCTAGCTGATCCTATTGTAGTTGTGTGTGCTTGCCTACAACAGGCAAGGTAAACAGCAGCTGCCTCCAGAATTCCTTAGTGAGCATGAATGAACTAGGAAAGAGAGAAAAAAGGGGAGTGCAGATAAGACTGCCTCGCCAACTACCACCAAGATGTTAAACAAGCATCGGTCTATAAATTTAGCCACTAAAATAGTAATCATAAGAAAAGCAGAGGCAGGTGAAAGAATAAATTATCCCTGGATGTATTTTGGAAGGAGTTTTCAACATGTCTCTAAGAAGGCTCAAATTGTTTTTGTTTACTTATGCAAGGCTTACTTGGCCTGGTTTGTTACAGTATTTTGTTTGGAAGAAATAGTTTGCAGAAACATGTTGAACTGCTCTTCTTTTTTATGGCACAAGAACCTGTCCCAATGCTTTCCATGTTATTACTGCCTCTGGCACCAAATTTTCTGTTAAAGAAGTAATGCACAGGGACACGTCTGCTTTGTTAATTGACTTATACCTGTAGACATGAGAGGGAAAGTATCTTATGTACATCATGCCTCAGGATGTAGCGGCCAAAGATGGGCATGACCAGCAAGGGATGATAACCCAGGTCATAAAACATACCTGTGGAAACAAGGCAATCTGCAAAGCCACCATTTTGTTTTGTGTCAACATATTTAAGGCCTCCCTATCTGTAAATACTTAGGAAACATAGACTACACAGCCCCTGTAAATACCATGATTTTTGAGGGGCATATTGTTTCATTTTTCTGGGGAAGCCCCCTCCAACATACACACATAGTGAAAAGGCTCTTTTAAGTCAACTAACTGCCAAAATCAAAGACATTTCACAGGCCTCCAAAGGGAACAGCTTTTCAACGTTCAGTATCATCCTGTCTCTGACCCTGGCCAGAGGACAGGGTTGCTGGAACTTCATGGCAAGTCTTAAGGCTGCAAGCCTATAATGTGTTAATCTATAGGTTTTCCTTGGGTTTTTTTCCAGGCTGTGAGGCAATGTTCTGGAAGAGTTCATTCCTGACATTTCACCTGCATCTGTGGCTGGCATCTTCATGGTGAAGATGCCAGCCACAGATGCAGGTGAAACGTCAGGAATGAACTCTTCTAGAACACGGCCTCACAGCCTGGGAAAAAAACCCCAAGGAAAACCTATGGATGCCGGCTGTGAAAGCCTTCGACTTCACAATGTATTAATCTGTTGATAAACCTGAAAATTGTACCTGATGGCATTCCACAATAATCCTGGCTCAGCCCCCAGCACCTTTTCAATCCCCAGATTATGGTGTTATGAGAGGGAGAGAAAAACTTTCCCCTTTCTGTCCATTTTCTCCAAGTCATACATAATCTTAACCATCTATCGCATGATCTCCCATTCGTCACCTATTTCCCCCTTAAAGAAAAACAACCCCCCCAAAAAACTGTAGCTTTTTCTCCTAGGAAAGCTGCCCCAAACCTGTGATAATTTCACCTTCCTCCTCCTCAGTAGGCAAAGGAATCATGTAATATCTTTGACTAACTGAGAGAAAGAAGTTGGTAGCATAGGCTTTGTAGACTTAATTCTACTTCATCAGACGCATGGAGTGAAGTGCCATGCATCTGACGAAGCAGACTTTAGTTTACGGAAATTTATGTTACCAATTTCTTTCTCTCAGTTAGCCTCAAGATCCCTTGCATACTTCCTCTGCCCCAGTTTTTTTTTTAAATATTATTTTGTAAAAGTTCTGTTTCACTGCAGCTATGATGGAACATCGGACTTGGCCACAGTTGAGTCGTATGATCCTGTCACCAACTCATGGCAGACGGAGGTTTCTATGGGAACGAGACGGAGCTGCCTAGGGGTGGCCGCATTGCATGGGCTTCTCTATGCTGCTGGAGGGTATGATGGAGCTTCCTGTCTCAATAGGTAAGAGGGTTTCTTTGGTGCTCACCTGCTACCCTCTTCCACCACTTTGCCTACTTACATGTAGGATTGCCAGACTGAAAAGTGGAGAGGGCTCCTGTACATTTAATGGTTGTGTAGATGTGGAAATTTCAGCAGGCATTGCTTGTTACCTGGTTGCATGAAAAGCAACACTTGTGAAATTCTCCCTTCTACACAAACATTAAAGGTACACGAGGTCCCTCCAGTTTTCAGTCTGGCAATCCTAACCAGAGTGGGCCCTTGGTATCCGCTGGGACTTGGTTCCAGGACCCCCCATGGATACCAAAATCTGTGGATGCTGAAGTCCCATTATATACAATGGTGTAGTAAAATAGTGTCCCTTATATAAAATGGCAAAATCAAGGTTTGCTTTTGGGAATTTTTTTTCCTAAATATTTTCTAGCTGTGGTTGGTTGAATCGGTGGATACAGAACCCATGGATATGGAGGGTTGATTTGTACCTGCACCTGCTCATTGCCAGGTGATCATTACGGCCACTGGAACAGATGCCTTTCTTTTCTTTGGTGGAGGGTCTCTCAGACATCCCACACCTCATTCCAAGCCTTTGACCTTCTTACTGCTCAGAATCATCCCTGCTATCAATATCTTTTTACGGTCAGCTTTTTCTTTTCCTAACCATAAACAGATATGTCTCTTAATTAATGTATCTATACAGTAATAAGTACAGCTGGTGATATAAGCAAGATAGGAGAGAGAGAGAAAGATAGAGAGGATATTGACAGTACAAATAAATACTGAAATGTCCATAGGAGTATAAATAGCACAAGCAGCCACAATGGGTCATGAGAGTTAAATAATGCTAGATTAAAAAAAACCATTTTCAAAGTGCTAAATTCCAAAATGACAAATTCTTTAAATGAGAAAATGCCCAGGAGCAGAAAAAGTCTTAAAAGTTGATAATCTCAGTAATTCAGTAATTAGATCCAGTTCTCCAGCAGTGTGTCTACTACTATCTTGTATTTCATATTTTAAAAAATATGAGAGTCTGGTAATAAGAACTATTGCCTACCATTTAGAGGCAGCTGGTGGCTTTCATGACATCGGGGCAGTGAATTCACTCTCCATATTTGTCTGCACTTTAAAGGAGCTGAGATTTTGAAACCTATCCCCAAAATACCAATAATTAGGACAGTTCTTTTAAAGCTGGGATGGCCAGCCATGGGGTCAGTTTACCCCTGACCACCACATGGGCCATCCCCTGCCCCCCGCCAATTTGCTAAAATACCTCCAGTTTTGTTCAGAACCCCTCTCAAAATAGCAACCGGAAGTGATGCTGTGTTGCTTCCTCTCACTATCTTTGAAAGTGAGTGCAATGAAACAGGTGTGGGGAGGGGGCTTCTGGGAAGGGCTGAAAAAAATTGTTTAAAAATCAGGCCAAAAAGAATTTTCTAAATAAAATTTGGAGGGACTTGTGGACCTGTTGGGTGACTGGTGTGGGGCTTCAGCAGCTGCAAAAATAGGGTCCAGGGGCTGCATGCAGCTCACAGGCCACATTTTTCCCACCCCTGTTTTAAAGTTTGGATTAACCCGACGGCAGATTCACCACTCCCCTGACATGGAAGGCACCAACTTTCTCTGCCATCACCATTGTAAGGTGAGAAAATGTGTTTGTAATTATCAGATTGTGTTCTGTAGGTTACATTGCAACCAGCCTGGTTTACTGTGTCTGCAAAGTGCAGGCCTTTTGAATGCCATTGCAATCAGTTGTGCAGTTGTCAGGGCTGTTGACCATATCCTGTTGTTTCCCTCTCTTGGTCTGCCTTAGTGCTGAGAGATATGATCCTCTGACAGGCACCTGGGCCTCCATCGCTGCTATGAGCACCAGAAGGAGATACGTCCGAGTGGCAACGCTAGGTAAGGCCAGATTATCAGTAGAGCTGGGAAGAAAAACCTTAGCCTTTTGCCCATATTTTAGTCAAGACCAACTCCCTTGAGAGATCTCACCTCCAGTGTAAGACTAAGGACTTTATCACACTACAGTATACTGTCAGCACGATTATTCCACTTTAGCTGCTGTGGCTACCTCCTGTGGAATTCTGGGGTTTGTAGTTTAGTAAGGCCTAAGAGCTCTCTGGCTGAGAATGCTAAATGCTGCTCCCTAAACTGCAAATTCCAGGATTCCACAGGAGGCAGCCAGAACAGTTAAAGTGGAATAATAGTGCTATAACAGTGTAGTGTGATAAGATGCTTAATCTTGGTGTTTTGTGTTTGTTATTGCTGTGGTTTCTGCAGTTTGTACATGATATACTTTGCCAGAAATGTCTGGCTATGCCCTTAATTAGTGTAGCTTCCCCTTTGGGAAGGCAATCACATGCATATAGTGAGCACAACAAGGCAGGCTTGATGGATCACAAAGACACAAACAACCAACACTAGGCAGCAATTACCACATTTTTCAGTGATGTATGTTTTCCTGGGGATGTGCAAAAAAAATAATGAAAATACAATGGGACCCCTGTATCTGCTGGGGATTGGTTCTGGGGGGGTCCCATGGATACTGAAAACCATAAATAGCTAATGCCTTTGAAAATAATGGGACTTCTGGTTTAAAATACCATAGAGTTGCCTTGGAAGACCTAGAAAATGGCTAGAGAAGACACATTTTCTAGGAAGAGTCTATGGTAGGTGTGCTCGTGGATAACTGAATCAGTGTATAACTGAATCAAGATAATTGAATCAGTTATCCTGAGTCAGGATAACTGAATCAGTGGATAATGAATCAGTGGATATGGGGGTCCTACTGTATGCACATTTTCTCTGAGATCTCAGCTGACATCTCATGGAAGTTCATGCTGAGGATAAAACAATGTTCCATTTTTAAATTTATCATGTGAGGAGGAATCAAATCAGGAGTCATATCTTTACTTATACATCAGAAGAAGAGAAATCTGCTGCTGTGCTAAGAAAATGAGTCCAACTCTTAGACTTGGCCCAAAAGTTTCCAGTGAACCATGCAAAAATTATAGACATTTTTTGCAGATGCAGGATTTTATGTTGCATGTTTGGAAAGTTAGATCTCAATACTTCTGCCTCATTTCGCCTTCCAAAGAGGCACATGACTTTACAGGGCTGCATCCTGCAAAATTCTAATAGCTTATTCTCCAGGGATATTTAAATATCTTTTGTTGCCACGGACCCTCAAGACTTAACTCAAGATTTAAACCCATACTTCTAGTAGTAGTAGTACTTGAACACTGAACCATTAACTATTACACTATCTGTTAAACCTTCCCTCAGAGGTGCAGAGGGGGAAGGGAAGACTTTTCTCCTGCTTCTTCCCGCCAGTTTGCAGCTGGAGTGGACTGGATGGCAAAGGGTAGGCACAGCCAGCCTGCCTTTGCCTTGGTTCCAGTCATGTGGCTGCTCTGCTGAGGGAGGAGATGGGCTGATCAGCCTTTAGGCCTTCATGGACCCCCTGTGAGGACATCACAGCCCCCGGGGGGGAGGGTCCACAGACCACAGGTTAAGAACCACTGCACTAGACAGTGAGCCATTGAAAGCAAAGGAGATTCTTCCCAGGCCCCAGACCAAGAGGCAGGAAAGTTTTGTTCACCTCCAATGGAAGCAGTTCCAATGGGATGGCTGAGATACCTTTGGATAAACAGGGTAAACAAAAAAAACACTGTTCCAGAGAAGAGGAAAAATGAAAAGCTTCCCTCTATGGAGATGGGGAAGTTAAAAGAGGAGGGGAAACAGGAAAAGGATTTGGAAGTAGGCTGGTGTGCACCGTGTGCGCCTTTGGCTCTTATTTGTCAGGCTCCAAGCCCCAGGGGCTTCTTAGTCATTTGCCTTCAATTCATGCATGCAGCTCACTGTTGTCATGACGCCTGCATGTCCTCCTCGCCCTTTGCACGTCACCTGTTGGAAAACAGGCTTAAATCATAACAGTGGGGAGCACAAGCTGCGCTGTAACGAGGGAGCCAGGGACTCTCGCCCGTAGGCAGTCTCACTGGGCTGCCGTCTCGCGCATACAGAGTGATTCAGAAATGTCCTTGTGAATGTTTAATGTCCCCTTGTGCCAGACGAAGCCTCCGCAGACTAGCAAGAAGGAACATCATGTTCACGCCTCACGAGGTAATCCTCCACCAATTGGCCGGGCTCATAACTCAGGCCTGGACATTTCTTGCTCACCCTGTAGGGGTTGATCTATGGAGAGGCATGGGCAAAATGATGGCATTGCCCTCCAATTAAGAATTCTGCTCCCTCCTGAAATTTTCCTTCAGTCCCCAATTTTCTAGCACTGCAGAGAGTGAGACATTGAAAATCATTCACCTCTAGAACTCTTCTGTTTCTGTATTCACATTTCCTTGGTTGCCTTCCTTGCTCCTTTTCTTTGGATGTCTAAACTGTATTTTTACATGTTCAACTGAAGTTTTAAACTATTGCAATGCTAGTAATTAGAAAATTGAAGGAAAACTTCATGGGGGGGGCATGATTCTAATTTGGGAGCAATGCACTTATCCCCCCCCAAAAAACATACAGCTGCATCTCTAACACCCTGCTTGACTTTATGGTTTCTGTGCAGATCAGCACAAGTGGACCTAATGTTAAACAAAGTGAGGCAGATGCCTCAGGCAACAGGTTTGGGGTTTCATGAAATGGCAGCAGATGTACAGGTTGCATACCTTTAACTGTAGTTCTTCAAGTGGTCATTTGTGTGAGTCAAAGAGAGCACGAAGAAGAATAAGTTTATATGATGCAGTATTGTTGAGTTTTGACTGCTGTGGATGGAAAGAGTTACTTGTGGGACTTTCTGACTGCAGCTGACCAGGATGCAGTGATGTGTGGGATGTTTTAATATTGTGCATTGTGTATTTTAAGTGTTCTAATTGTTTTAAATTTTAATGTTTTAAAAATATAGTTTTGATTGAACATACTATTTCACGCTTTTCTAACTTTTGTATTTCATACTGCTCGGTTTTAATTTATGCTGTAAGCCACTTTGAATCCCATTCAGGAGAAAAGTAATAATAATAATAACAATAACAATAATAATGCATACCTTGACATAGGTGAGTGGGGAGTGCTATTTGCTGCCTTTCCTCAGGCAGCAAAATGTCTTGGGCTGGCACTGCAAATTAGAAACTTTGTTTTCCTTGGCAGTGCATCAATAGGAATATAGATCAAGGGAACTAATAGTGCCACTCTATTCTGCTTTGGTCAGACCTCGTCTGGAATACTGTGTCCAGTTCTGGGCACCACAGTTCCAGAAGGATATGGACAAGCTGGAACATGTCCAGAGGAGGGTGACCAAAATGGTGGGAGGTCTGGAAGCCATGATGTATGAGGAGTGGCTTAGGGAGCTGGGTATGATTAACCTGGGGAAGAGGTTAAGAGGGGACATGATAGTCATGTTTAAATATTTGAAGGGATGCCATATTGAGGATGGAGCAAGCTTGTTTTCAGCTGCTCCAGAGACTAGGACACAGAGCAATGGACTCAAACTCCAGGAAAAGAGATTCCATCTAAACATTAGAAAGAACTTGCTAACAGTAAGAGCTGTTCGACACTGGAATGAGCCGCCTCAGACTGTGGTGGAGTCTCCTTATTACATGTGTCTCTGATAATAATCTCTTGCATATCCTGCAGACTGTTTCTGGAGTGTGTTCTGAGTGTGTTGTAAAATTTCCCACAAATTAAAAAAAAAAAACGTAAAAGTTGGTCCTATACATCAGTGTTATCAAATATTAACTGCATTATATTACCTATTTCAGCTGTCAAAGAGAGAGCTGAGTAGGTCACTTTTGACAGAGAAGTCCTGTACCTGGCATCCAAAGCAGTCCTTGATTGGCACTTGTCAGGTCCTCAAATGTAGGCAGGCACCTCTCAGTCTAAATCAGAGATGGACAAACTGCAGCCCCCGCAAAGCACTCAAAGTCCCCAGGCTGCCCCGAATTTTTTAAAAATGCTCAATTTTGCCCCCAAATCTGCCAATGCTATAGCAGTTTGGTTTGATTCCCCAACCCTCTAAAGCCTCTCCCCCAGCAAACCCACAGAAAAAAGGGGCAAAATAGGCAAAAATAGCAGGCAGAAATGACATCGTGTCTCTTTGGGCCTGCCAAAATGAACCAGTGTGATCTGCTGGGCCTTTGCCCAATTGCCCACCCTGATCTAACTGTATAAGGACTTCTTTAACATGTGCCTTCATTTGGACTGAATGTGGGCTTTCAAGTGGGATACTCCTGCATCATCACAGCGTACTTCTTTACAGGATGTGTATGCATTTATCCTCCCTTTCCTTCCCTTTCTACAGATGGCAACCTCTATGCTGTTGGGGGATACGATAGTTCTTCGCACTTGGCAACTGTGGAGAAGTATGAACCCCAGGTAAATGCGAGGTGGCAAAGTGTGGGGCTGATGGATAGAAAGGGAAATGGGGAGATTGGATGAGGGGAAGTTGCCCCTGAGGGTGGGGGTGGAATTCATATAAGACAATCCCTTTAGCCATTCATGTGCCAGGTGACAATATACCTATTTGTGTTTTTAATGGGTGTGTTTAAATAGCTTTTAATTCTATTGATACTTTTTAACATTTTAATTGTATCTGCTTTAATTTCTGTAATCCACCTTGAGTTCTTAGGCTGGGGCAAAGTGGGATACACTTAAATAAAATAAAATAATACAAATTGTGATTCTTATTGTTAGGGTTTTATTATCTGATTATTAGAGTTGTTGCTTATGGATGGGCAAGTGCAGCATATCTTTAGTGTTCACCAGGTGTTCGCTTGTGCTGATCCTTGCTGGCACCTGTATTTTATTATATATGTGTTTTCGATTGTAAGAATTAGCAGTGTTCCTGTGTTGTACTGTCCTTGGTGTAAAATATTTACAGTCGTCCCTTCATATTCGCGGGGGTTATGTTCCACAGACCCCCGTGAATGTGAAAATTCTGCGAATAATGACTGCCCTCCCCCGCCAAAGTGACCACGGGGCCTCCGGAGCCCCCATAGTCGATTTTCCCCGCCTCCCCCTCCCTCCCAAGGCCTTCATGGGACCTCCGGAGACCCTCCCGAGGCCCCGTGGAGGCCTCCCCGGCCCTCTCCCCTCCCGCCCAAGGCCTACACGGGGCCTCCGGAGCGTCTCTGGAGGCCCTGTGGAGGCCTGCCCATTCCTCCCGTCCAAGGTCTACACGGGGCCTCCGGAGCATCTCTGGAGGCCCCGTGGAGGCCTCCCCGGCCCTCCCTCCTCCCGCCCAAGGCCTACACGGGGCCTCCGGAGGCCCCGTTTCGCTGCTTTTGGGAGGGTGGGGGGCCCTCCCAAAACCGCAAATATTCAAAATTGCAAATGCTAAGTTCGCCAATGTGGAAGGGCAACTGTATTTATTTAATAAATTAAAACATCTCAGGCTCACCCTTTCTTGTAGGGATCGCAAGCAGCTTACAGTGAAAACAGTTTAAAACACTTCCAGATTAAAAGCACAAATAATTTAAACAAAGCAATGGTTAAAACTATAACAATTTAAAGCCATGTACAGTACACGTCTATCTTGAAATAAATTAGTCCCCAAAGGCTTTAATAAAAAGCTGTGTTTTGGCTTGGCACCAGAAAGAAACAAACACTGGTGCCAGTCGGGCTTCCAAGCGGAAGACGTTCCACAATCAGAGTGCTCCAGCTGAGAAGACCCTGTTCTGTGCCCTTCTACTTTGTATTGCCCCCACTGGTGGGATACAGAGGGCCTCTCCAGCATATGTAAGTTCTTGGGCAGATATATATATATATCTATATAGCGAGAAAAAGAGGTATTCCTTCAGATATTTAGGTCCGAAGCCATTTAGAGCTTTAAATGTCATCACCAGCGCCTTGAATTCAAACCAGAAGTGAAGTGGCAGCCAATGTAGCACCTTTAAAATTGGTGTTATTGGTTGTCTATGTGGTACATATAGGCTGTTGCATTTTCCACTAGTTGTAGCTTTCAAATCATCTTCAAGGGCAGCTCCACACAGAATCCATTGCAGTAGTCTAATTGGGAAAGGACTAGTGTATGGGTTATCCTGACTAAGTTAGCCCTCTCCAGGAAAGCTTGTAGCTGGCACACCAGTTAGACCCAGTACCCAACACTGGGCTCTTTTTGAGTTACATGTGGTATGTACATGGACATGTAAGGAAGGAGACACATATAAATAAGATTTTGGGAGATGAATGACATGACAGCATATGAGAGCAGCAGGTAAAAAAAAAAATTCCCTGCAAGAGTGACTGTTTCCCATATGTGTCTCTTATTATACCAGAAGGAGGAGAAAGAAAAATTACTGCTCACCCATTTCTGGCAGGGCCTGTCAATCCATGGTGAACCATCCAAGTAATGGTGGCTTTAGCAGGGGTGGACAAATCTTCCAATTTGTCTTTCTCACATACTGACACTTGTGTGCTGAAGCTTGCTGTGCTGTTTATGAAGAAAATGAGAACACTGGTAAGTTCTTCGCCCTCCACCTCCAAAGAGAAACTGAAGATGAAGCTCCCATGAAATTAATCTGCACAAGCCAGATTCACAAATCAGAGTTTGTTCCTAGTTAAGGATTCCTGGTTTGTCTGAAAGCAATAAGCCAGGATCCATGTATCTGGTGATGCATTAAGCTTTCAATTCCTGATTAGTTTAGCCACTTCCACTAGAGCCAAGCCATAGTGAAAGGGCGGTTTGTACACGTGAGCAACTTGTGAACAATAATTGTATATAAATGGATGATAGTGTTCAGTCTACAGTGCAGGGAACATGTGTATATATGAAATGTAAAGCTGCCTTATACTAAGTCAGACTGTTTGGGCCATTTAGCACAGTACTGTCTCTTCGACTTGATTTTGGAGATCTCTGACACAAGACACAGGAAGCTGTCTTATACTGAGTTATTAGTCCATCTAGCCCAGTAGAAGTCAACACTAAAAGTAGCAGTTCTCCAGAACTTTAACATTCTGTTGTAGCCCTTTCTGGAAATGCCTGGGATTAAACCAGAGCTTGGAAAAGTTAGCT